>CM062571.1:30843053-32098247 GCA_031468815.1 Morus bassanus | reverse complement strand
TAGTCAAAGTTTAGGCAAACTTCACGTGATTTATTAAATCACCTACTGGTAAAGAATGCCTGGATGTGACTCTAAAATAGATGTAGTTATGTTTGGTTGGTTGGTTTATCTGAAAATAGATAGAAGGCTGAAACAACCTTAATTTGAAGCATATTGTATATACTTAGACAGCAAGAAGGCTACTTTAAATCTGAAGATAAAATACACTTTAAACTCAAATACAGTGCCATCAGTCAAATCAAGAAAAATCATAAGACTGAGGCAAGACTTCACACATAACAGAATCAGGTCCTCTGTAGGTAAAAGGCTTGTACACTTTCCACTACAAAGAACTGGACATAAAATTTACTGCTGCTGTATTTTGTATCTGTTCCCATCTGTCTCTTTTATTTAAAGTTACCCCTTTTACAGCATTATAATTCGCTGTGCATAGAACTAGATGCACCAAACAGCTCATAGGTTGGAGTAAGTAGCTGTAAGAGTATATTGCTATAGAATTTTCTTTTAGATTAATACAAGGGTTTAGAAAAGCAGAAAATAAAAATTATTATTATTTAGTAACTTTGGGTTTAGAATGGGATAACCCTGGGAAAATGAGTTCTCAGTCAAACATTGTTTCAGACTGCTATGACCATTAAGGGCCACAGCTTTAGCAAGTCAGCTTAGTATCATTAAAGCCAATGTAAAAACCCCTATATATACACCTACATGAACAGTTGATATGATTTGTGTATCTACATGTCTCAAGACAACATTAAAATATACACTCTGCTTTGAAGACACTTATCTTTCTTGAGTTATCCCTTTGAACACATCATTTGGGTTGTAAAAAATAAATTTGTATTATATATCACCTTGCAGCATTTCTAACAAAGTAAATGCAATTGTATTTTAAAAGAACAAATGTAAGAAGTTATTTCATTTGAATCATATTCTAATGATAAAGGAAAGTAAGGTAAGAAAGGAAGGAAGGAGGAAAGGAAGAAGGGAAGAAAGAAATTACACACTAACTTGGCAGCTGACATCCATTCCAGCCTCCAGAAGCACCTGTACAACAGCTTTGTGGCCATTACGTGCAGCAAGATGCAAAGGAGTGTGTTTTCTTGTATTACAGTTCATCAGGTTTGGATACGCTTTGATGATCATTTTTACAACACGCAGACGTCCATAAAGTGCTGCCAGATCCAGAGGTGTTTCTAGTTTGTTGTTCCTTATTGTAGGGTCTGTTAGCTCTTCTAACAGAACAGCAACTACTTCTGAATGACCATATTGAGCTGCACAATGCAATGCTGTTTCATTTTCATTGTTCTGTTAAAACAAAACAAAAGCTTCAGAAATTCATGTTTAATCACACAATAGAACTGCTCAGCTTCCATAAATTGCCTCCATGAGATCACTACACAGGTAGGGTTTGCAATATAATGTATGGTAATATATGTTAAATGCTTTAGAATGACTCCACTAAAATTTTACTAAAAATACATTAATACTTCATCTTTGTGGCTCTCAAGCAGATCAGGTCCCTATGTGTCCACATTGCTCCCAATCCATTTTTAACAACACGCCCCAAAAATCCTTGTTACTCATGATCTGCTGAAATATGTAACCCTTCTTGATTCAACTGTTCCTGAAATCATGGTTGAGTCCTCTTAGAAATACTCTGACACTTAAGTCACTCTTCTCAGTATGTCTGTTTTTAAATCATAGCAGTTTGTTATTAGAGTAGTGAAATTACAGAGAGAAGCTGTGTAATGAAAATGTACCAGGCACAAAGCTAGTTTCATATATCACTATAAAAGTTACTATCAAGACAACAATCAAAGCTTGGAAGAAGGCAAAATAGCAACTGTAGCTATTAGAAAGACTTAGCATATCACATAAGCAGCTAGTCTTCGCAGGGCTCCAGGGAGACGTACGTGTGCATTTTAAGCCATATGAGTATTTGTATGCTGTGGACTGAATAAGTTTTTGCTTTATAAAGCAATGCCCCCCAAGTCTTTCACCAAACACTACTTAATAATCTTAATAATAAATAAATATTGAGAACAAGCACTATCTTCTTTAATTGTTTTCTTCCAGTTCTGCCTGTATACTTGCAATCCCAAACAGACAAATAACTTCAGGCAGAGAGGAAGGAAATAATTTATAGAGCTCTCTGAATTCTGTATGCCATTGATATTACTAATATGTCTTATGTAGTCTCTATGAAGCCTTAAAATAGACTAGCACTGTAAATTTTAAAAGTATGTACATTGAATGCTTCTTCTGATATATGATTTATAAAATTTTGTGACAGTTTTGAAAATGTTGTAGAAGTAGAAAGCCAATAAGCTAATGTGTCACATAAAGAAATTAAAAAATAATGTAAATTCAGAAAAGATACTAGAGAAGGGTAGAAATATAATTCTAAAGAAAGGAGAAGAGATAAATATGCATCCATAGGCTGTATTTCTCAAGGAAACAACTGAAGAAAATTCTCGGGACAGAGAACTGAAAGTAGAGAAAAGATTTGTCTTTTGAAAGACAGAAAGGGTGAGAGAATCAGAGAAATGAGGCTTTGGCTTCTTACTCAAAAGCTAGCTAGGATAAGGAAATACATATTGCACAGTAATATCTAGACAGGTGAAAAGGGGGAAAAGTTTTTTTTCTTTTTGGTAACAGTGTTTCTAATTGTATAATCAAGAACTTAAATCTCGGGTTTGTGGTTTTAATAACATTGCTGTCATTTTCATCTCATCTTGTAATTTAAAACGACTCAGATGAACCTGGGAGACACAAGAGACAGATCAATATATTCAGACAAATTAATGCTGCAGATAAACTCTTCAGGTGTCTGCAACACCATACAAGATCCTAGAGACTGTTATGTGTTTCCTGCTAAACTGCAAGACAGAAGGTGGATAGTAGGAAAAGCCAGCTACAAAGTGAGAAGTTTCTATTGGCAGACATAGCTTGATGACTAATAAGTATTTGAATCATTGTGCATTATTCAGACCACCACGTGGTCTTTCTCTATTACGCAGACCATAAATTCAGGTTAAAATATGTACTATCACAATACTACATGGCTGCAATGATCTATCGACTCCCTGTGATATGCTTTTTGTGCTCTAGTGACTTCTAATGTATCCTTTATATAGGACTGTGCAAAGCAATTTTTTTTATGTACGGTGGTATACCCACAAATCACAAGCATAGTTTATTAGAATTTATTTTTAGATTTTCAATATTTCATGGACAGAACTGCGGAGATGAACAGGCAACTGCAGTCTAATTTTGTGTACAATTACCACAATTAAGTATGAAAATCAGATAATTGCACATAAAATGGCCAATTATGGTAATTTGTGCCTACAGTTACTGTATTTACGTATCCAATGGAAATAGTTACACAAAGAAATTAGATGTATAACTATATCCACATTCTGTGAGGTAAACAGCAAAATACACATTTACTATACAATTGTCAAACAGATATATCTATCTATCAATCCAGTATCTGCCTATGTTTGGATTTTTTCAAGCATTTCTGAATAATATATAAAGTATCTGAAATCTTGTTACAATAGTCTAATATTATAGTTTAAAAGTATTCTGATTAAAGTTTCAAAGAGACATAAAAATTAAATTGGCTATGGCCTTTTTCTCAAAATGTGGTGACTGGCTGAAATTTGAGCCACAGATAAAGACACATCGAGACCAACCAGTCCAAATCACTGCTGCTGCGCAGCAAACTGAAATTTGCTCCCCCTAAATAAAGAATATCTAGCTGAATTTTCTTGCAAGGGTGTATTTACAGAAAAGTATAATTTAAAACAGCATGGTGCATAAAAGCATCTGTAAATCTGAACAAAATGTTATTATTTTCAAATGAACATTACTGAACATTTTGTATGGTTTGTTTCTTTGCATTTGCCAAATTAAAGCTACATTTCAGTTAATGACAAGTCAAACTGATTCAAAATTAAAAAGAACTAGGTATCACTGAAATAAAATAGAAGAATCCAACCTGAACAAACATGATAACTGAATTACCTATACATACACAGTCAGAACAGGCATTGTATATATTTTGTTATCAGAGCTGAGAGGTACTACCTAATTAAAACTTATTAATACAACATCCTTCCCTCTTTAAAATGTAAATTAATCAACTCATTTCAGGTATAAAAGACAGAATGATTTTTAACTTTCAAAGAGAAAATTACAACTTGTTTAATGCCCTATAAATTTATCCACTTTGACAATTTAGTACTAGTTAGATAAAATAAATCACCTTGGAAGCAAGAGGTTGTACTGAGGAGAGAGTTTTTAAATAGGTTTTGACAGAGTCTGCCATCTTCAGATTTAGGAAAGGAGGGAATGCCTACCAGACAGACACAGTTGGTTCAGCATTCCCAGACAGACCCCTAAGATGGAGGAGACTATAAAAGCTTATTTCTTGGACTGGGAGAAACATTATCTTCCTCTTCTTACCCCTCAGGGAAAGATGGACATGGATGTCTCAGTCAGTTTTACGAACTTCCTCCTTCAGGCATTTGTTTATAGAAGACATACTATAGTAAGAATAAAAAAAATAAAATAAAATAAAATAAAATAATAAAATAAAAAAATAAAAAAATAATTAAAAAAACAAACTATATGGTGATATTTTAAGAGTTGAAGTTATATGATTTCCTTGGTCCCAAAAATGCTGTTACTTCTGACTTGTGTTTTGTGCAAAGCTAACCCAGGTGTAACTCTATTGATTTTAAGGTACTGTTTGTCCTCGTATCTCTAAAATAGCTTATTATTTCGATGAAATATTTGAAAGACGTGAAAAATTATTCTTGAAGAAATTAATAATAATTTATTACTATTGCCAATATTTTCAGCCCCAAATGTAAACAGTTGTTTCTGGAGTACAGAAAGTTCATGTGCTAACACTCATTGCCATGAACAGTTAACCTGCTATGAAAATACAAATGTCTGCAGGCAAGTTACCATTGTGTGATTAGATCTCCAAATCTGATATCCAAGGGCTAAATAATGCATCTAGTGCTGAAGAAACAGACTAGAATGCATTTATAAATTTCAGATACTTCATTACATGTTAGAAACTACAAGATAGATCCTAAGACTGAATGAGACAAGAATGATCTAGAAATCAGAACCAAGTCATACAAAATGTAAGACAAAAAGAGTAGACTATTAGTATGCAAAGTAATTAATAATATTTTAAACAAGTAGTTATCCGTATGGCCCAATGGACCTCCTTCAGAACTAAGGAAGGCATCTTAAGATTCAGCTCTTTAACTGTTGCAATTTTCTTCACTATTGGTTACATGGGTCTCTTCACGGGCATGGTCCTGACATTTTCTAGCCCTTCTCTGAATCCGTTCTCTTCCACGTACAGCCAGAACTCAGACTTCTATTGCTGCAAACTGAATTGTGCCTTCACAGCATCACATCTGGTCAGTACTGCAGGCTGTACTACACCATTTAGCTACTGAGAACACGTGCCACCACAAAATCTAGAACATCTCTTAAGGTCTATTCATTAGAGGACAGATTAGCAAATATGTTATAGAGACAACCATTGTAGCTTGGCAGTCTGATAGTGAAGAGGTACCGGAAATATCAAGAGAATGGATGGCTCTCATGAATATTATATAGGTCCTTGTAAAGACACTATTAAACAGTGGGTATATTTAGGATTTTAACTGCATAGTTGTGTAGTTTAAAGCTCCTAAATTCCATGCAAGTGCGGTACAAGCAGTAATGACTATCAAGTAGTGATTTTACAGAGCCTCCCAAAGAATGCTCAACTCCTTTATTATCTAAGTACTTTTATGATGAACTTGAAAAGGGAGACTTCCTAAATAACTGAGCAATTTTTTTGTCACATAATCCCAATGTCAAGTAACTGAATAAGACAATATATCCAAGACAGAGAAAGGAATGATCTCAGGATGGTCCTACTTCATCTGTTAAAACAGGAAGGCAGTTTCCTAAGAAGTTCCACCAACTTCTTAATCATTCTGAAAAAAATAAGGGAATTTGCCTGATTGATTCAGCAACTAGCATGTCACTGTATTTAATTACAATGGGAATTAAAGTGCTTCCCTGGATGTCTAGGGCAAAGGCTGAACAATGTTACAACAGAAACTCTAAACACCGACAAGAATGAGGAGAGCTCTTGGGAACAACATTGTGGCTTTATTGTCCATTCTCTTTGAGGAAGGCAATGGGTTTTTATATGGTGCGCAAATTTTTACAGTTTATGTGGAAAAATAGTTAATGACATCCTTCTTATCACACGTTATCAATGAACCTGTCTAATTTGAAAGTCCTGAAAGAAATAAAAAGAAATAAATAAATTTCCTTATCAAGTGCTCTCTTAAACACAAAACCAAGCATTAGAATTTAGGCATCCCTAATATTTCCAGATATATTTTCAAAACTGATTTAAAAATCAAAGCATTTAAGACAAGAATAAATATTTTCCTTTTTTGTTCTGCTACAACTGTAGTTTTACACAGATGAAAAATTATTCACAACTTTGCTTATATTCAATAATTTAGAAACCTGAGAGTTCATACCTATCAGGTATTTAAAAGATGTATATTCTCTCACTGGATGTGTTTATCTAACTTTGTTGGGTTTTCTTTAAGACCTACCATTCCTGATTGAATTTTTTCTTTACTGTCTGCTACCCTGCTCCATTTCTAATTTTTCCTTCTCAGTGCAGATTAAGCCTCTGTATTCTAATCCGTAATGAACATTCCGGTAAAGAGTGGTGTCCCCCTAGGGTCTGTACTGGGACCAGTACTGTTTAATATCTTCACTAATGACACAGATAGTGGGACTGAGTGCACCCTCAGCAAGTCTGCAGATGATAGCAGGCTGGGCAGTGCAGCTGATATGCTAGAGGGGAGGGATGCCATCCAGAGGACACTGACAGGCTTGAGAAGTGGGCCCATGTGAACCACAGGAAGTTCAACAAGGTCAAGTGCAAGTTCCTGCACCTGGGTCAGGGCAATCCCCAATATCAGTACAGACTCAGTAATGAAATGATTAGGTGCAGCCCTGCAGAGGATGACTTGGGGATACTGGTGGATGAAAAACTGGATACGAGCTGGCAATGTGTATGTGCAGCCCAGAAAGCCAATCCTATCCTGGGCTGCATTAAAAGAAGCGTGGCCAGCAGGTTGAAGGAGGTGATTCTCCCCCTCTACTCTGCTCTGGTGAAACCCCACCTGGAGTACTGCATCGAGCTCTGGGGTCCCCAACACAAAAAAGACATGTACCTGTTAGAGGAGGGCCAGAAAAATTATCAGAGGCCTGGAACACCTCTGCTATGAAGAACGACTGAGAAAGTTGGGGTTGTTCAGCCTGTAGAAGAGAAGACTCTGGGGAGACCTTATTGTGGCCTTTCACTATAGAAAGGGGACTTGTAAGAAAGATGGAGAGAGACTTTTTACCAGGGCCTGAAGTGACAGGACAAGGGACAATGGTTTTAAACTGAAAGTGGGTAGACTTAGATTGGATATAAGGAAGACCTTTTTTTACAATGAGGGTAGTGAGACTTTGGAACAGGTTGCCCAGAGAAATTACGGATGCTCCATCACTAGAAGTGTTCAAGGTCAGGCTGGACAGGTCTTTGAGTAACCTGATCTAGTAAAAGATGTCCCTGTCCATGGCAAGGGGATTGGACTATATGATCTTTGAGGGTCCTTTCTGACCCAAACCATTCTATGATTCTAGGAACCTGTTCCAGTGAATATCTTTACCATATAAGAACAATATGATGACAAATAAAGATGCCATTGTCCCATAATTTAGAGAATACTTGGATTTAGATAGTAATATTTTTTCAAAAAGACAATTTTTGTAAAAGTTATTGGGAAAAATTCTGCTGCAAGTTACCCAGTGTGAATCAATATCTAACCCACTGAATTCCCATTGAAATTCACCTTTACTGAGGTGGAAACAAAATAAAAAAGTAATTCTGTAATTTGGTTGACTACTTTGAATAAATGTTTTCTTCAAATTTATTGCTGCAATCGGCTCAAATCAAAAAGATTGCCTCTGCACATTTTTTTCTTCTAGAAAGGGCATAATAAGAGTTTCAAGGGAAATTCAGAAATCCGTCCACAGAGTCTCTAATTTAAGGGGAGGAGGGGAACATCAAATGCAGAACATGAAAATTATTGTTTTTGCAGGCTACTTTGGAACTGAATTGTACTTCTGGAAGTCCCTAAGGTGTCACTGAGAGAAGCATATAATGTCTGTGCTTATTTTGATGATTTGGGGAAGACAGTAAATATGTTAGATGTTAGATATTTACATATTATGAACGCATCCTGAACTCTTTTCCTTCACATTTCAGAAGAAGTGTCAAACGGCATTAAGGAAATGTGAGTGTGTCTTATGACAATCACAATTTGATGCACAGAAAAATTCTACAGTACATTAAATACGTGAATGTAAGGAAAAAGAAGTGCTATGTGCATAAACAGGCAGAATCACGAAACAGAGAACATCACCAAGAAATTTCAGAAGTGTTCACATTTTTTCCTGTAAATGCTTTACAATTCATATTCTGTCAATATATATTAAAAATATATTTTGAACTTGATATTTATTCCTGATGTCATTCACCGTTTTTGCATGTGATTTCCTGCACTAATACCAAACACTACATACTGACCTATATGTGGCTGTTATTTATTATTAATTTTTTCATAGATTAGGATTTCTTATCAATTATGTGCTTTTGTGATGAGAGTTGCCACAATGAATGTTTGTGTTAACCAGATGTCTTTACATAAACAAACATGTAAGTAGTCTGACTGTTAACAGCACAACTTTTTATTATATTCGGTATTAATTTACTAACAAATCTTGATATCATACTAACTATTTGATCTTCATTCAATTTATAGTTTACATATATTCAGGTCTTCATCAATGAAGTTTAAACTCTTACATGTTTTGTAGTTTCACCACATTTTGTAATTTAAAACATACATCATGCATGCCAACTAAGACACCTGTATTAAACAGTGATAGAATTATCCCTACATAATTGTTATGCTGTAACCATTTTCTGTGTGTAGAGTTGCCAGTCTACATTCCACCACCCCCATAAAATAACTGCCATTTAACTGTTCACCTCTTTACTGTTTTTTTCAGTTTTATGTAATAGGAACAGTAGGGGGCATTCAGAGCTTTAGATGCTGGATATGGCTGGGTATGATCCTATGATGCTAGTTAACTGCATTTTAAATGTGTAGAATGCAGTTCAATTAATTTACAGTATACCATATTAAATCCATTAATTCATGTAATATACATTTATGCATCATGAGCTTCTCATTTACTTCTTTGTTGTGTTGTTCGTTACTTTCACTTAAGTTTTTAGAAGCATTTATTTTAAATAGAATTTTAATAAAATAGATGAAAAGCAAAGATATATTACAAATTAGTTGCAACAATTTTTAAATAATGAACAAAATTATTTTCTTAAACTGAAAGCACATACATTCTTAATATGATCCTTACCAAAAACAACCAGGGAAAAAAGTCTGACTTGAGTATATTTTTTGCTGTGGTGAGAAAGTGTCAGGAAAAATGGCTATCCTTCTCCCCAACTCTCAGAAGAAAAAAGAAGGAAGAAAAATAGCCCAGGATTTCTTGTAAGCTGTAGCTTCAGGTCCACAGATCTGAGAGCAGCTATGCCAGCTATGAGGAGCCACCTGCCTTATACAGCCTATCAGCTAATAAGCAAAAGCCTCAGAAACCTACAGACTCATAAGAATGTACAATAGGTATTAGGGTTAGGATGTTACTCTGGTGTTATCTGAGGATATGTGAGTGGAGATGGCTTTATATCAACATGGCATTTCCCTCATTCCATGATATGGATAATATTCTCCTGTGTAGAGTGCTAATTAGCATGGGCAAGTTGGTGCCAGCAAAGCAGTCCACCTACTAAAGCTGGCCACTGTCTAGACTGGAACATCAGGGGATTTCCAAGGTCAGAAGAATTGTGTATTTATGAATTTAACTTCAAAGTTTAATATGATCAAGACTCCCTTAAGGTCCAACATTTCTTGTGAGGATTGCTCACACATTTTCCGTTATTAAGTTTTTGGGTAAAATGCATAAACAGCAGGAGATCTAACGACAAGGCCTTTTTTGAGTCAGTGGGGTATAGAATCAGATTCATCCCTGCTTATCTGCTCCAGCAATCAAACCAGAGAGACTGGACAGCACACCTAATCAAGCTCGAGAATATTCTAGAAGTTTGGATGTATATGTGGAATTGAGAAGTAGGTTTCAATTTACATTTCTCTTTCTGATCTTGCTGAAATATCTTTCACTATCCCTCTCTCTGAAGTTTCTGCATAGCTTCCAGTTTTCTGTCAGTAGTGTATAAGGAATCTCTTCAAGCAAATGGGTAATATGCAATCAGAAAGTTGCTTTTTTATTTTGTTGCAGAAATAAAATCAAAAGAAACCTTCTCCTTGACAAAAGGTAATTCTACAATTCAACTGGTTTCATCCTACATGCAACAGAAGGACAGGTTTTGTTTTTTGTATTTTTTCTTGGATAAGCCAGGGTATTATGGGATTTCCCAGAAGACTGTCACATAGGCATATTTTATTACTTTATTTTCCTATATTTCCTGCACTAATACTTGATATTCGTATCATAGTTATTGTATGGATTCCAATGCCTAAGTGTATAACCTCAAATATCAAATAGATTATTCAAGGAATGGCATCTCACTGGTTACATGTTTGCAATTTCTACATTCTTGCAAATGCAAGGTCTAACATTTCTTATTTTCTCACAGTTTGCCTTCTGGCCACAGTAACGTAGACCCTGAGAGTGTAATTCATTTGTTAGATTGTGCTTCACCATTTGAGGTGCTGTAGGGTACCCTGCCTGGAGTCTGTCAGCTACTCCACAAGGATATGGAAATTCTGAGCATCCTCTGTCATACCTTCAGGCCCACACAGATGTCTCAGTTACTGCAGGGCCTTAGAAGGTACTGGATTTCTGTGTTTGGGCAAATGAATCCTGCCATACTTTTGGCCACCTGAATAACCCTGTTTGCTCCTGTGATTACATTGAATAGACCTCTGTGGAATAAAATGGTGCATACATGGGCAATGTAGACACTAAAATTTAGATCTGAATCGGGAGCTGACTCCCACTTTTACATTCCAGTAACTTCCTGATTACCCTGGTAAATTCAATAGCTTATGGTTACTACTCGTATTTCACAGCCTACTTCCAGTCCTCAAGCAGTTCAGATGACTATAGATGGTGTCAAATTTTAATCGCCTTCTTTCTTTCTATTTCTAAATACTAATCCTACAAATGGACCATATAAGAATAATCAGAATGAAAACCGAAGGTGCGCCATATGTTTGACAACAGAATGCAACATATTTATCCTGCCCTTACCCACCGTAATACTCTCATCATTTTTTCCTACTATTTAAGTGTCCTTTCTGCTGCACATGCATACATGCAGTCCATCTGGTTTGTCATTTATCTCTGCATATCAGTTCATTTGCAGTACACTCAAAATATACCAAGAAAATTAATTTTATCTCAAAGTTTTTCAGGAATTTAGTATCTAATAAAGTTAAAAAGACACAGAGTTTATGCAAATTTACATCAATATATATAAGATGCATGGTTAGAGTATGTCTTCATATGACTTTTCAGAAACAAGCAGAAGGTTTTTTCATATTTTTTAAATCTAATTTCCTTTAGGTCAGTGTCCATCCAGAAGAAAGATATCTGGTATGCTTATATTAGAAGATTTTATCAGTCTTGGAGAAGAAATTACTGAAACAATGGAAAAGAGGTATTTTTTTTTTTAATTTGGCTATAAATTTGCCAGATGTAAAGAATATGTGCTGCTCTTTTCTGATGATGTACATAAATATTTTTTATCACTTCACCTGTTCATTCACTCTGGAGTGTGATGGCCCATGATGGATGAGAATCTTCACAATGTCTACATCTCCTCTCCAAGCAGCCAAGTGAATAGGAAAATAACCTTTATTATCTGCCACATTGGTTGACGCTTCATACTGAAGTAATTTGAGAACTATATCCCTGGAAAAGAGGAAGTAAATCTAAAAATTGATGGGAAGCTTATTTATTAAGTCTTTACATGAACATACATATTAGCAAAATTTTTACCCTGAATAACAGAAAAAAAACCTGTATTTCAAGTGAAAGTGCTACAGAAATGAAGACCAATCATTTCTAAGAATGAAACAGATAGTAAAACATAGCCAAAATGTTATTTATTGTAATGATTCTTGCTTCTTATGAATACCCATCGACAATACTATCATCAGTTCTTTGAATCTCTTTCTTTCAATAGGATCACCTGACCATGGAATCATTTTTAGAATTTGCCAGTCAAGACCACGTGCATGTCCCTCAAGACAAACCTTCCAGGCACTAAAGGCAGAGAAGTACTCCTGTCCCCATCATTGCTCAGCTCTGGAGGCAGGGAGACAAGAGGGTAGCTCTATGGACACGGTTCTTGCAGTAAGGCTTAAAAGTAACAGGTTTTCCTCTTCTTTAAGGCATTATGACAAAGACATCTTTTGGAGGAAACAATTTAATGATGATCTAGTTAGATATATACTATCTTCTATGGAACAACTCCTTCTGTTTTCATTTCCCACAACCAACTTCCTGAGAGCAGTGAGGAAAAAGGTGATTTTTATTATTTTAATTCTTATTATATTCCTTTCAGTATTTTCAGTGTGGCTTATCATACATTAAATGAAAGATTAGTATAAGCTGGTATATTGTATCCCTGATTTTTAAGCAGTCTCCTGTGCTTAACTTCAAAGGTTAAACTTAAAAATCAACTGTGTGGTATGATCATTGGTTATCAAGTATGTCAAAAAGTAATTCAAATCTGTCTTTCTGCATTTGTCTTCTCATAGTTTGACACAGTCAGGCCTCATTAGTTATTAAGTTAATAACATCTATGATCCAGTATGGGCAGTTCTATGCACATTTTTGCTGAATATGGAAACACTGGCTCTTACCAATTTTGATCAAAAAACTGGGGGGGAAGTGGCACGGAAGGAGCTCAGTGCTGCCTATGTTATGACTATAAATGAAGGCCTTGACTAAAAATTAAGACAGAAGGTAAATCCCAGGGCAATTGTTCTCCCAGCCTTGATAGGACCTTATTTAATTGCCTATTGAGAGAAAAATGTGGTAAGCATGAGTGAGTATATCCAGGTCAAAAGAAACTCCCAATTGTCCTCAAAAGAAACCATAGAGATACTGGAGTCATCACATCAAAGCTTTGAGGGAGACTTTAAGCTGGATGTTGCTTACTCCCGACAAGGTCAAATAACATGGAAACAACCAAGAAAGAGCAGCTCCACTACAGAATGACTTTTGCTACACAAGAATTTCCAAAAGAGTGACTCCCGAGACTTTTTACTACAAATAAGCTTTGAGAGGCTTCTCATGTTGTAATAATTGGTCTTGCAGTAGATGGTCTAATGAAGGCTAGAGATACAGAGTAGTCTGAACGGGACACAAATCAAAGAAAACAGAAATTGAAATATGTGGAGGAAAACCAGCAAAAAAACCCTCCACAACTGACATCTATAGATAAGGACATACAGCAACTATTGGGAATAGTCTGTTGCAAGATTCAAGCTACAAAACAGAACCTAGGTCTCCTTCATCCTTCAAGAATGCCCTGATCCATCGCACTTCTCTAAGGTGAATCTTTTTTAGTGCTCCATCAGAACTTTTTCATTTTGTAGAAATAAATTTCAGAGAGAAAAAGACTGAGAGTCCTTAGCCCAGTAATATTACTGGGCTAAGTAAAATTACTTAGAGAGACTGAGATTCAAGTCCCTGCCCCAGATATGATTTAATTACTATATAAAGCAGAACAGTTTCAAAAGGAGAGTACTATCCCAGAATAACCAAGGAGGAGAGAATTCATCACATACAATGATCAAGCAGGAACTTGAACACAGGTGTCCAACAAGCGTCCCAGCCACAAATTATTGGTTGGGTCATTAAGTCTTATGTTCCCACTTTTCCTGAAAAACTTTGAAATCTCTCAAGTTCAACCTAATATCAAGTGTGAAAAATTAAAACCCCAAAAGTTTTCAAAGGACAAGAACTTCTCCTAAGTGGGAAGGCTCTTGTGCCAACAGATTGTACTCGATATTGATTTTAAATATCAAGTTTGAAATCTGAAACAGAGTGTAAAGCTATTCATTTGTTATTTGTAGTGACTAATGAAATTGAAACCACCTGTGTCTGTCCAATTCTCTTGCTGACAGCGCTACCATTGTAGCAGGATCCGTATGACAGCTTGGATAGCAGGTCCATCATGATTTATCATGAAATACCTCATGATGTATTTCATTTTACTTTATTGTAACAAGCTATAAATGTGATGTCAGTAACTGCTACTTACCCTACTGTAAGGGGAGGGGTCATAGCAGCCAGTGGCCATTATGACATTTTCAAAAGCTGCAGTTATATCTGCTGCTGTACATAAGTGCACGTTGAAGTTCTCTCTGACTTCAGCAGAAGTTTGAGCAACACTGTGTCTGAAAATGCTATTGGCTTTTGTATGTTTTGGGATTTTACAGTTTATATTGCTAGGATTCACTAGAAATCTCTGACAGATTCAGTGTTTATACAGCAATGTTTCTACTTTGCTGGGTAACTATTGCTTTATAGTCAGTATTAAACATACTAAATCCAGGTTTTGTCTATTTAAAACCAGTGATCTTTGCAAACTAAGATCAAGGCTTGGGCTTTTGTCAGTCAAAAATGTGCCATGGCAAAAGGAACAATCCATAAACTATAAATAAGAGATATGTGATTTTTTTTCCCTTTTTAAAAAAGGATGAGTTTAATAGACCATATTAAGGATTTAGACCTAATCCCATAGAGGTAAAATATATTAATGGATTATTCTGAATCTTGCTACAGAACTGAAATTTTGCAAAATGCACAATATCTAGTTTAACAGTATTTGAACTTCATTTATTTATTCAGAAACAGAATATCCTATATTCACCAAAAGATTAATCTGGTATAAAGAAAATAGGCAGGTTTCTAGAATATAATTAAAGACATATCGTAAAGGTTTTTTTTTTTTTCCCAAGGAGGAATGCAAATATTGCAAAATGAGTAAACTAAACATAAAATTATTATGGTTTCATATGTTATCTTATGGACAGTTCAAAATCACATTAAACTTAGTGCAAATCACCCTCAGCTTCAGCTGATTTTTAATCAGTTCCTTATCTCCCACAGAGGAATAACCCAAAGCCTTACATCAAAATTTTCCTTGGTGAAAATCCAGACAGTGTTAACACTGTCAGTTTACAAACAGAGAGCTGGACTGCATTAAGTGGGGCAACTCTTACCTTGGTTACAGTGGGGTCCACCCCACTAGAACTTTATAGACCTCATTAAAATCTTTCTTTCTTGTTCTGCCTTAATAACAACATGCAGTTGGCATCACAATACAACGGAGATAACGTAGCAAGGGGCAATGTGATAACAGAAGTAACACCGGACAAATTACAAGGTGTCAGAACAAATTACAAGGTGTAATAACAAAATACGCAGCAAGTTTCCAGTTTTTTACTGACACGTCAATGCCTTTAAGAGTTCACCTGCACTGGTATGCCTGAGTACCCCTCAGTGGGGATTTTGCAGGCTTTCCCCAAGCTTGTTGAGACATGCATGTGGTAACTTGGATGGACAGCGGGGAGGGAAAAGCTACAAGGTCCCATACAATTTTTCTGCTTTCAGGTGTGTAACTACTAAATATTCTTATCACACTACTTTTACTTTGATGATGATTAATCTAATCTATACTGTTCTTTTGTTCCACAATATTGTTTCCTTAAACATTCAACACACTATACATTTGTACATGCACACACAAATATACCACAAAATTTTCTGTTGTAATTTCCCACCTGCTAAAAAGCACTAGAGCCACCACTAGCAATAACAATAATAAATTTACTCAAAATCAAGCAAGAACTTGGAAGAACCAGTATAGAATCAATAAATTCTAAACTGCATTTCCCATTTTTTATTACTGCATCCTGATATCAATGACAATGTAAAAAATTATTATATTAATATATCCCACAGGAAATAAGATTATTTTAGTAAGACAGGGTTTGTCAACTTTCTGTGAAAATCTCAGTGCTATGATACATATTTTTAAGTTACGCAGTTAAATACCATCCTACATAAAAGCTAAATGTGAGGCACTTACTTGTGTCCATTTAAAGCTGCATGATGTAAAGCAGTATAACCTGAACTGTCTGTGCAGTTTATATTTGGTCCTCGCCAGATGCTGCAAATAAAGCACAATTGTAAAGTTATTTTTTTGGCTTGGCAAGTACAGAAATGTCAGAAATCTGATGAATAAATAATCTAAAGATCACTGCAACAAGTGTGATTAAACTTCAAGACACAAACTATCTTGAAAAGAATTTAAAATGTCATGTTGATATCAAGATAATTTATTTATAAAAATAATTTTACACATTCATCTTTATAGCAGTCATGAACTTTATGTAGGGCAGTCTCAAAGACTAATAACTACTCTGTCATTTCAATTAGATCTGTTCTCACAGTATTTCTGTGGTAATTACACTGAGGTTATACTCTGATTTTGTGCCACTTTTATCACAAGTATATATTCATTGGCTTTAGGTCAGCTGGTCTAGGTTCATACAAACATGAGATTAGTGAGATCCAATCATATCCTTTAAAGAGACAGTAATTTTATTCTTTTTACTTGGCCTGATATTTTAGCTCCCTTTTTAACCAATTATATTTTAAAATAAATTACATATATATAAAACAAAAGTTTAATAAATGATGTTTCTTTTTTTTTTGTTATCTTTCTGTATTTTACAGCACTTACTTTACAGCCAGTTTCATTATATGTCCCATGTAACCAGTTTCATGATCTATTATGGACTGTTCACAAAACAGTAAAGGAGATTTTTTTGTTTCAAAGTAGAAAAATGTGACTGCTAATCTACCAAAAAAAATCCCAAACCACCAAGCCTGGGAACTGGATACCAGAGGCATGTTGAGTACTTGCAGGTATTTTGCTAACCGACTCCGTTTGAAGCTGACTGTATCCTTTGTGGAAGCAATTTTCTAACTATTTTTTTATTCTGTAACACAGTTTGCAATCATTAGTATTACAACTTCTAGGACAGAAGGTTATGAGTCCTGAATTACAGTCTGTTTTCTTCGGCTTCTAATACAGTGTTAGACAGTCACTGGCAAGCAATATTTTCTCTTCACTTTATACCTTAGAATCAAGTGCTGCAGTTTAAAGAAAATAATCTGAAGCTAAGAGGTAAAAGGAGTTTTCATACTGACATTTTTCATGCTCTACATCAATAAAGTGACATGTTATGCTTAACATATGCTTTTTAAGAATTCTTTACTACTGAATCTGTATTTTATTACCAATGGAATACTGGTGTTGCAGACTGGTCTCTTTTTCATTGTTTATATTTGAACGATTCATTAGCTCATAAATTTAAACAGTCATTTTCCCATAAGTAATACTGCATGCATACAGAATTATTTGTGTGACACACGTTCTGCAGTGAGTGTAATTCTATATAGTGCTGGGTACCTCACATCTTCCTGCAATTTAATTTCTTGGAAGAACAGGACTGAAATATTTTCTTGGGTGCAAAGAAGCAAAAAATGAAGTAATTTTTTTTTAATCTGCTCAGAAGTCTACAGATGTTCTTTTCTAGAGAAGGCAACTTCCAGCTATGAAAGTCACTCTAATCTTTCCAATTAAAAGACATTATTTTAAATTCAGGAACGATAGCTCTTCCATAATAGACAGATGTTATTTATATGGCAAAGATAGGCTGTTCTTATCTATTGGAAGGAAAGAAGTCCTTATCTATCGATATTCTGTAACCTCTTTTATACTTTTGCATAACACTTTATTCATTTTCTTATTTATTAGATTCTTTCTTCCTTTGACTTCTACCAGCTTATAGGAGAATGAAGCAGAAAATTGAAAGTGGTGTAGAAAGTAATATTTTAAATATTAAAATAAATACATAAATGACCAGAATATTAAGTTACTTGGTTTTACTTGCTTCTTTGTTTTGGTTTACAGTTGTTAGGATTTGCCTGTTGGATGTTTTATCAAAATGCAAGGGATCCATCAGTCCATATATTATTCATGACGTATTAGGCCTTTAAAAAAAAAACCCAAAAAATAAAAAAACAAACAAACAAAAAAACCCCAACCAAAACCTAGTTCTTTTCTCCCCTAAACTTCTCCTTTAATCCAGGCACTCTTTAATGTATTGTTGTACTTCCTGACTCTGGTCTTAGGAATTATTTTTCATCTGAAACCATACTGATTTTTTTTTTGAAAACTGAAACTCTATTAGTGAGTATATAAATGCATCTATGTGAAGCTTCTCAGATCACTCAGGTTGGAAGACAAAAGGACAATTAGGACAATTATTTAGACTGGGTATAAGGAAAAAATTCTTTACAATGAGGGTGGTGAAACACTGGAACAGGTTACCCAGAGAGGTGGTAGATGCCCCATCCCTGGAAACATTCAAGGTCAGGTTAGACGGGGCTCGGAGCAACCTGATCTAGTTGAAGATGGCCCTGCCCATGGCAGGGGGGTTGGACTAAGTGACCTCTAAAGGTCCCCTTCCAATCTAAACCATTCTATGATTCTACAATTCTATGACAAAGGAGAGCGAGCAAATCCTGATGACTCAGAGAGATGAGACAGGATGGACAGACTAATCACTGTCAGCTCCCAAACAGTACAGAAAGACATGCTCAAAATCAGAACTTGGTTATCAAACAAAAGAACACAGGAGACATGAGCAGGACTCGGCTGCAGGCATTTCTTTTCCCTTGGGCCAGTGCAGAAATCCCGTCCTAGGAGGTCTTGCACTACTACAGTATTGCAACATTATTTCCTACAAAATGAATGCAGGTTCAGTATATACACTGGATATTCATGCTTTAGTAACTGACAATCAGATTCAAACTGGACAGTATGCAAACAGATATTCTTACACCCTAAAACTCCCAGCTGTGGTGAATAGTTCATCTAAAGCTCTTCTCCTGTAATCAGAATACAGCAAGGCAAAAGTATAGTCATATATTAGCTCCGTAAAAAAGCATCACTTTTTGTAGAAAAGTGGGGTGGAGAAAGAGAAAAAGCCTAGAGAGCCCTTCTTTGTCATCATAAACATACACAATATATCAGCAATTATCAAACATATTGATTTATACGTGTATTAAAACACTCCAATAGTTACTGTGAAAGCAACACTAAGGAGAACTTGGAATAAAACAATCTACCGTTCAGCCTCCAGAAAAGATGATTTTGGCAGATTAGCAGTTCTTTAGATTGCTGTTAATATTGAATGTTCCCAAAAACATGTTTCTCCTAATTCTTTGATGCAGTCAATAATCAAGCTTCTTAATTTTACATACATTAGTAAGTTAGGATTTTTTTTTCCTATGTATATCAGTAAATTAGGAAAATCTTTCTATCACTTAATGAATTTTAAGAAAGTAATTGAACCTACTTTTTGTGCAAAAAACCCAGTTTTCAGTCAATGATGAATTAAAACTCTGAATTAAAACATGATCATCAATTAGTTTCTTCCATTTTAACTTGTCAAAGTGAGGCACAAAGAAACTGAAGTCTGTTGTGCTACTTACACTATTGCCAAAAGCAGAAAGACCTTCTTATTACAGTTTGCTCTCACTGTGGACAAAGAATATTGATGTTTTGAACTCATGTCAAATATTAATTGGAAATACTCTTTACTTGGTAAGAAAATTAACATTTTTCTTTTTTACGAGCTGAAGATAATTACATATAAAGAGCAGCATTTCAAAAGTGATATGAAAATGACAGACTAAAGAAAAAGTTAGTTGATTGATTTGTTATTTTGCTATGGTTTTTGCCAGATGCAAAAAAAATAATTATGAAGTGGCTGTTGTTACACACATATGAGCACAAAAGCAAGGAAATCAGAAGTTAATTCAGCTAATCTTCATCACAGAGGCACACTCCCAATCAACAGTACAAGAACCATACACAGAATGTCCATCACAACTTTAAATCTGCTTCCATCATATTTCCCCTCTGTACATATACTTTCATTATATTATTTCATTATTATTTTATTATTTCATTATTATTAAATTATACATGCACTAATATTTATGATCTTTATATGGTAGTTTTGCCAAGGTGAAAAGAAAATATTTTGGTAAAACAATTATAAAAGTCTTTAAAAGCAATAGAAAGCTGCCTGATGACATCAGTGTCTGTCTGTCTATTGGTTTCACTTAAACCTTACCTGACAACTGACTGATAACTCTCTTTGGAATTTAGGATGACGCTGTCTGGATGGAATCAGTTCCACAAGAGGAGATGGACAGAGCATTGTGTTCATGCTTGCGTATTTTAGGGTCTAAACCCTGTTGAGGGCTGAGAGAGGCTTAGCATATGCCTAGTCCTCACCCCTCCCACTCCTCTCCCCACCTTCTTTCCCAGGTCTTCAATATCTTTGGAAGCTCTTCCTAGAGACCCCCTGGCTCTTCAGACTACAGAAGCAGTGAATCTCATCTTGCCAGGTCAGTTTTAGTAGTGGGAAATCCTAAGCTTCATCTTGTCCCCACTGATGTCGGTGGCAAACACCAAGCAGCTCAGATAAATCTAGTTTCCTTACTGTTCCTGTGTTCCATAGAATAAATACATATTACAGGAATTTGTGTTGCTCTGAGCCAAAATATTACAAAATTTCCATGTTTATTGTTGCTAATCTGAGAGGAACACATTGCCTAATGTTATTAAATCACATAGCCAGGCTCCTATATTCATTAGTGCTCTGCCTACATTCATACACATTTTCAGTCATGTAAACTGAGCTCCTACAAAATATATGGACAATTTTACAGAGCATTTTTGAAAATGCAAACTTTTACACAATAATATGTATCATCAGTTACTCAGACACAAAATAATAATGTTTCTTATTGTGAACAGCAGCAAAAATCTCCCATTCTCTCTCTTATGCACAAATAAATCAAATTGCCAACCATGTTGCTCTAACCTGTATAAATTAATAATGTTACTTATGAAATATAGAAGTGTTTCACTTTAGTAAATGTGACATTTTTTTCTTTCTACAGATTCCTCTTTGACAAAATCCAGTGTTATATAAGATGTATTATCCTGTAAAAAGAATGTATGTCTTTTTTAGGTATGGTTTTTACCTATTATTTACACTACTTTGCTGAATTTGAGATACATTTTCAAATTACTTCAAGGAAAGTAAATTTGAATATTTGCCTTTAGTGACAGTGGGGAAAAACGCTTTTAGAAAGTCACATTTTAAAGTGCAATAAATAATTAATAAATGAGGTACTCAAAAGCTGTAAATGGAAAAACAACATCAAAAAATGCATTCTAGGATTCTTTTTGAGCAAGTGCAGCTATAGGTCTTAAATTGACAAAAGTACATGAAGTGTTGAGTAAGGCTATCTTAGATCTTTTCAGCATTAAGAACAGATGTTGCATGTAGCAACTGAGAGTTAAAAATTCAAAATGAAAATAATAATTAAAAAAATTTTTTTTTTTAAATTTAAAAAGGAGAAGGGCAGAGAGATTATCCATTCAATTAATATTAACTCTATTTTTAAAGCTTATTGTATATATAATTCCAATTTTTTATTTAAATGTATTTGTTGTATCAGTGTGAAATGTGACTCCAAAACATTTCATTTTTGAATGTGTGGAATGTGCTTATCTTGTTTTGATTTCTGCTGTTTAGCTGTCTCAGTATAAATAATGCAATAAAATTTGTGGTCAACTAATTCATGGGATTAAGTATACGTTATTCAAGTTCAGGCTCTAAAGCAGCTTATTCCACTTGTTTTCTTTAACCTTGATCTGTTTACAGTCTTGGCCATAAGTCTGGAAAACTGGGGAACTCCACTGAGTTGTGATTTTATTTCCATACTGATTCTGTTCAGTTGGTAAGTGATTTCTATTTAATATGAAATATTAAATATAGTAAATACTATGAGTTTGATTATATATTCTACAACATTTACTTATTACTATACTTCGAGTGGCTCCTATACAAGTAGGTCTCAGTCCTACACAGCGGTCTGATAATGAGGTAGAGTTATATAGGGGTAGGGGTAGAGCTTACTGAAGCTACTTCCTCCCTCAATAGCTTATGCAAAATTTTATCTATCTCAGTGAGAAACTGTGAGTCTGTGTATCTAGGGACTGTTACCTTGAAGTCTCCTAATAGCTGCATATCATGAATGCATTCATTGCAAGTATGCATTGCCTGTGATCGAAACAGAGAAGATGACAACCATAGGTTTTTCTTCCTCTTTATAGGTGTATGATCAAGTCAATCCAACAAATCTTATTTCAGCAGAAGGCCAGGGTTTTACAAGATCATTACCTGTACAAGATCTACAGGTGCGGCCTATAAGTTTAAGATTTATCATGGTAACATGAAATAAATATTGGAATGGCGTGCAGACAATAATTAGAGGTAAAACTGACCTCCACCTTTCTTTGGCAGTGAAGATTTCCAGAGGTAAAGGAAATTCTCCCGTGCAGCGTATGTGTAAGATACAAAGATTCTGCTCAGATTTCTCTGTTCCTTTCCTATCAAGGAATTATGCACTTCAACTTGGAAACTTGAAGAACAAATTAGGATAAGCTAAGAAAGGAGCATTTGGAGAGTCATTTGATTCTTCATTAGGGAGATATACTAGACATTCAAAAAAATACTGCTGGGATACTTCTGGGGTGTCTATCTGTGATTCTGTGTCTCTCTGAAAGGCAGAGAAGGGTTTCTTCCTCCTAGCCACTGTAGAAGCCGCCAGTATATGTATAACCCCTTCTGAATGTTGAGTGGGAACAGAAATGTGAAGACAAATTAAAAAGAAGAGACATTCACTCCCACCTAGCATATCTAAGGCATGAGCATCAATAGCTACCTAATAATGCTCAACTTCACAGAGCATTCCCACTATATCTACTGTGATTGAATTCAGAATTTGGTTTTGCTTTTGAAAAACTATATAAGGAATGATATGTGCAGCAACAGTAATATCCATAAAGATGGATATCAAGCAGTACAAAAAGAGAAAGAAGTCATAAACTCACAACATTATGAATTTAGCTCTACCATTATGTTTATCTTCTATGGATCATGCTTCTTTCCTCCATGAAAAGCTACAACAACAGCTGGTTAGAAAAAGATCTTTTTCCAAATATACAAACAGCAGAATCAGCACTTAAGTGATAACACAAGCATGGAAGTAAAAAAGGTAATTTAAAAAGGCATGTAGAACAAAGGCATCATGTCCAACAATGTAAGAATCAAAAAACAGTATCTTACCTGTAATTATTGTTTTTCAAGTTTTGTGAAATATCACTCCTAAATGAACACTGACAGATTTAACAGACTACGTCTGCCCAGACTAAAATTTGGAGTAGGGTGGCAGCGTTTAGAAGCGTACAAATAACCTTAGTGACAAACAGATAACCTAGTATACTTGCCCATTATCATTCTTGCTGTTACTAACTATATTTCTGACTGGAGAAGTACGAGGCTAGTACAATCATTAATCCAATCTGCCATCCACACTTTTTCCAGTGGAAAGAACTAAGAAGAGGCTGATTATAAATGACAGAAGTTCAGTGTGTTGCTGAGGAGAGGCAGAATCCCAGACGTAGAGAGAGACACACAAGTCTTGGATATCCAGAATACCCTTAGCCATGATGAGTCTCCCAGAGTCAATGTGACCTTATCTTTTGACTGCAGGACAACAGAAGAATTGCAATTGAAGAAAATCGCAAAGGTGTCATAAAAGCATATTTTGATAGTTAGGACTTAAGAAGCAACTCTAAAGAAACTTCTGAGGCAAGATATTACAGGACCTGTATATGAGGACATGGTGATTCTGAAGTACCCAAAGAACAGGCTAGAACAGTACTGAGATAGAAACTATACAAAATTTCATAAATGAGTGTTAGGTTATGTGATAAACAGCTCCTGTGTACATCCACAAAGGAGCACAAAGAGACAACAGCAGGTGGGGTCTAGGGGTATGGGACACATGGGATTGAGCAAGACTTCCTACGGGATGTTTAGGGGAGGAACAAAAGGCAGGAAATGGGATGGATTTAGGTGATTTGGGGAGGAACAAGTGTAAGAAAATAGAGGGATAAGGGGACAAAAAGGGCCGATCACATGTATATAGTTGGCTCTCAAGTACAATTGCCTGGCCATGTCCTGCACTCAATCTTATTAAATTCCATTTCTATTTCACTGGGTGAGGGACCCTATTCTCTGTCCATGTGTGTATATGAGGGTCCAACTGCCACCAACCGGGTCAGACAACAGGTTAGTGAGCCCATGTGTCTGTGCGGCCAGAAAGTGGAGCAGGACCATGGGCCAGAGGGCCCGTATGTCCATGGAGCCTGCAACGGTAGGGAGTATGAGTGTGTGAGTCACTGTGTGATTGTTAGTGATGATCAAGCTGGACTAGTCAGCAAGTAGGTGAAGTAGCCTGGGAGCCAGTTGTGAGTCTGCACATCTCTGAGGCTGAGGCTGTCACATGAGACCAGGGTGAAAGCCAGATTTTGCAGACCAAAAGATGAGAAGCAGTCTTCTGCAGAAGCCACAAAAAGTATTTTGTTTTTTTAGCCAACTTTGAATATCTGTATTAAAAATACTAGAGTACTAAGTGGTCTTGTATGGCAGATTTAGGCCACTGGGAGGTGTGTTCTAGGAGTCTGCAAATTAGACAGTCTGTGCATGTGTAAGTACATGCAAATTTAGATACATTCAGTTTGAGAAAGAACCTACCAAGAAAAACATGTTGAGAAGCACTCAGTCTCTCCAGTTAAGTACTTTGTATGGTAAAATCTAAATAAACTAAACCTGAACAAAAGTCATGTGAACTAGTTTAACTGAACTAGAACTCAAGTTTACTTGATGTTGGAATCAATTTAATTTGAAGGTATATAATTTTATTCTGATAGATTTAACAGTTATATCAGTTTAAATGTTACAAAAATCAGGCAATATGCAAAAATGTGAAGAAAAAATATTGTCTTCTTGATGTCACGCAAAGTAATAGGCAATAAATTAGTCATATTTTATTAAAATAATCTGCAATATATATAAGGTCACTTTGTATTTGACCTTTATCTAACCAGCTTTGCTTCATCATTCTTTACGGCCTACTCATCTGGAAGTACACTGGCTGGGTATACTGCATAATACTGTCGCTATATTCAGAGAGCAATATGTTCCTGACTAATACTGGTTAGCTTTGGCTTATCCTTACAGTCAAGACCAATTGACCTGGAGTGGCTAAAAGAGAGAAAGCTTTCATCAGTTATGACAGCAGGGTTCCTCTGTATTCCCATTGTCTAGAGGGACAAACTGGGGTTTTGCTCAGTTCATAGTGAACCTTAGTAACTCCAGCTTGTCAGTGATAAGTCAGACAGATCCTTGGATCCAGTCCAGAGTTCTGTCCTTGAGAATCCAGTCATCCTGATAGGAAAAAAGTGTTAACTCTCATCTGGCATCATCCTGTACAAGAACACTGTGAGAACAGCTACTAACTAAATTACAAAAATACTCAGTCCAAAACCAGGTCAGCAGGCAGTATCTTTAAGAAGTAAAATCATTCATGTTTAAGCAATGTGCACCATGTTTTAAAACCGTTGTAAATTATATACCCAGGTATGATCTTACGTGATCTGAGCAATCTGCAGGGATGCCATATGGCTAATGCTGAAGATCAGTGCATCACATTAACTTGCTATGGAGGGCAACTCCATACCCGATGTATCATGAGTTTGGGCTCTCTACATGTATGAGGTAGATGGGTTCTACACATTTGTTATGAATGTTATGAATGATCAAGATCAATAAGGAACAGGGCTCCACTGTGTTAGGTAATATTAGGCCATACAATAGAGAAAGAAAAACGATCAGACATACTTGACTATATCTTTTTTTCAGTATATATATAATACATATATATATATGTATATACATATATTGAACTCCCCTTATAAATAAATAAATGCTGAGTTCTTTCAACTCTGCCCAGACAACTGCTATGTGTTGAAATTATATAAACAATAATTATTTTTCTGTAAGCACAGCAACAGAAGTGGATCTTCTGAGGGGTTTTGAAAGGCCTTGCATATCTCAGGATTGTAAGATACACTGACATGAATATACCTATGAACACTGAACTATAGTATATATCATCAGTATTTTCTTTGGATGAACAGAACTTGTTCTCAGATAGACCACTTTGACTTCTTCTTTTGTAAAAATTAGATGACACTAAAATCCAAAAAAAACACTTTAATATTTCTCATCTCAGAAACAAACTGAAGCAAAGTCCCAGTTCTCTTTCTCTCAAGAATACAGATATGATGACACATTTTTCTAGGAAAGATATTCCTTTAGCCATTCTTTTTCCTAATTGAACTGACCTTGAATCTTTAGTAAGAAAAGTTATAGAGGGTTTTTCCAGAACATATTTTTGGAGGTCCAACACAGTATTCCCATCCATCATAAATTCATGGTGTTTGCAATTTTTAAACACATTCTTACCACAGACAGGCAAAGTCAATATTTATTATAAAAGGAGATTTTAAAACCTCCAAATGATTAATTATGCATCCTGGAACACTTACTGACAGTTGTTTAAGTGGAATAAAAATTCCTGAAGCTCTGGCACTGGAAGCAGCACTGGGAAGAGTAACTAATCACAAATTTTTGAAATATGGATGCTGTTAAAACTCTGACATCATTCCAGAATTAAAGATTGTTCATCCTAGAAACCAACCTGAGATTAGACTCTTTGTTATAGCTCCAGGACACAGAGAACAGAACTTGCTATCTATAGAGTCTGCAATTCAGCTGGCTTTAATACCTTGTCCTTCCTAATATGGGTTTCCTCTAATGTAGAGTAATTCTATCATACAACAGCAAAATAGACATCAGGAAAAATATGTGATTCCATTTCCTCTTGATTCTTGAAGGCCATCCCATACCTCATTCTCAGTTTATGCTGAGATTTGCAAGGAGATTCAGAAATCAACCTACAGTAGAGTCTTAATCCCTGGATCAATGAAATCAATCACTAGCTATTTTGACATATGAGAATGTAACAGACATAAGAGTTTCACATCTTGTGTTTACAATCACACGGTATTACATCAACTATCCACATGATTTCCCATATTCGCAGCCCAAAGCTTCCATATCTTCATCTCATAACAGCAGCAACAATGTTCAACCCTTTTGGACAACCTACCATAAACTTAACCTAAACTCAGAACAGTGAAAGAGAGCAGCTCCAGCAACTAACTTCCAAAATATGAACCCCAAGACATTAAGGCTCTTGAGTCTATCAATGACCTATAACATACATACAACAAATAGACTATATTTGTGCTTTCTGGTAGGATACTTCCTCAATTACTCAGACTCCATAGCCCTAAGCAGACAATGAGCAAGACAGAGAATATCAGATGCCTGCAACAGTACATTTTTGCAATATATAAGGTAATTGAAAGGAACCTTGATCAAAATGAATTCAAAATAGTACTAAAACCCTTCCTTATCCATAACATAAAATGTTAAACAATTTGAGTCTGTTCTCTGGAGTATCATAGTTTCAAAACAGAGGTTCACTTAATGTCTTTGCTAGAATGCTAGCATAGAGTATCTGCATGTTACCTGGCTCCATCAAAGTGCTAACACTAATTCTTTCCATGAGCATTATATTATCTTTTTTAACAAGAATACAACCTAGAAAAGATATTTGAAAGATAAAGACAGATATGACAAATATATGATAGAAATGATAGCTACTGCAGAGATAAAAAATTAGCACCTGTTCAGGTTACATCAATTCAGTATTTCTTTACTTTTTTTAACTGGAGTAACATATTAAATAAGAAACTTGATTAGTGTGAAATTAGTTATTGCAATAAGTACAACTTATATAAGTTTTTGTATAACAAAGCCAATCCACTGATTGCATTTTCTCAGAGGCTTAAACATTGTATTACAGAACGGTGGCTATAACAGACATACTGCATAACCTAAAATGGAGTCTTTGTAACATCCAATCTTTAACACATAGAGCTATTATAATGTCACGTGTTTAAATGTTGTTGGCATAGTATAGAAAATCTGGATAAGAAAGATATTGGATGAAACTGTATTCTCTGGTACAAAAATTACTAAACCAGGAAATGTTATTAACTAAGGACAATTTGAGCATAAATCCTCTATCTTATGCTCAAGCTAATCAGAATGGTAGGACAATAAAAGCTTTCTAACAATAAAAACATAGAATTAATGCCTTAATTTCTCCTCTCAGCAACATGTATCTGAAATAAATAATATCAAAACAGAAGTGTGCTACTGAGCACGCATTTCATTTGCTGTGCTTTGCCAACAGAGGTCAGAATTACCTCAGGAGCATCCAAAGCATTACTATGATCATGACTGGAATGAGTTTATCAGCACAAAATTACTTTCACAAAGACAAATAACACACTTCAACTAGAGAGGCTGAAGTTTCACAACTTTACATAATGCAAAGGTCTTCCAAAGCTTTTGGTATGCAACAACAATACTACCACTTAAAATTTCATGAACACCGTTACTGAAATAATTACAAAGGTCATATCCATCACATCACCAACAAAATATTTGGTAAGATGTACTAGTAATCACTGGGATCACTCAGAAAAAATAAATTCATCCAGCATGATGCCTTTTATTGAACAAAATAATTTATGATACATAGCTTAGAAGGCAAAATATAATTACATAAAAATATTCACTGAATCTGCAGTCTATTTATGTTAGAATTCCCTATTCAAATCCATTAGGAGTTATTGTTTCTCTTCTATTTAAAAGCCTTATCAAATATAGAAATGAAATCCAAGACTAAGAGGTTTAAGTGACACAGAAGCTTCTACTGTAAAGGAAGATTTGGCTGATGTAGAGCTTCAAACAGCTTAAAAAGAACAAAAAAACCCACTTATTTCTAGATGTATCTAAAGTGAACACTATGTTTCTTAATTCTACAAAAACAATGAAATACTAACAAAGAAACTAAACATTCTTTGTACCTCAAATTGTTCTACTGGGGCATGTTCTGTAGAAAATGAAGCAACCATCTACTCTGTCAGTATTGCAAGTGCTCTCTGTTCAATTGCAGCCCCACGGATCATGAACTTTTCAACAATCTTAAGATAAAAATGCTAAATTTGGGGAAAAATGTTTTGAGAATGTTAACTGAATAATCTTGTCATTTTTCTGCTCCTTAAAATAGAACTGATAGGATACTCCACAAAATCTGTTTTGGCAGATACCTTTATGTAAAATATATTATAAGACTCAGCCATTACAGGAATAATTTTATGTTCTTTCTGAACTGCCTCTTTGGTAAGAGATATCTGGAGAACCCGAATTTGGGTGCAAATATTCCTTCCAATATCATAAATTTTGAGAAACTTGGAGAAGAGATCCCAGTTCCACAATAAGACACCATGCAAAATGATTAATTCCAACTCTCTCTCCCCGTAATCTACCATTAGCACCACGGTACATGCAGGGCTCATGAAACAATTACCATGATTTGTTCAGCTGTGTTTAATGCAAATAGTGTTCCTAGTTCTTTATATAATATAGCAATAAAAGAACAATCCCTGACTAAATATCTTAGGTACTAAACTAAACGTAACATGTAAGGATGGACTGGCCTACAACATAAAAAGGGCAAGTGATACACCAAAAAAGATTATGAAATGCACTTGTGAGATGGCAGATTCCATCTTGCTTTCCCTTATTATATGTATAAATCATAGTTATTTTGTTGTTTTACATTAAAGGTCATTAAACTTAGACCATTTGCAGATGGGAAGGGATCGTTGTTTCTGAAATCTCTAGAAAGGCATAGATTTTTAGTGAATGATGGAGATGGAAGGCCTGTGACATACATACGGGCTATGTTCTCTGGAAGCTACTTAACAGTAACTGTTAAAAGAATCCAGACCCAAAAATCCCTGAAAAACAGGCCCCTGTTGAATTTACCTTACACTGAATTCACTTTAAATTTCGATTATCTTTAATCTTGGAAAGGAAGATCTTTTTCTACATCTCATTTTAAGGGCACTTTCAACAAGTAGATTTGATTGTTAGTTCAACCTTGACAGTATAATTATTCTGTTAAATGAATAAATAATCATTTTACCAGAGGGTGCACAATCTGATTTCAAATAGTAAGAAGAGGGACATTTTCCTCCAAGTGCTGAAGCCTGACCAAAAAAGTTACTTGTAATACTTGGAGTCATATCAGAAAAAAAAAAAAAAAAAAATATATATATATATATATCTCCTTCTAGTGGAATTAAATCTAAAAAGTGGCTGAGGCTTCACACCCAGGAAAGTATTAAATTGAACCACGACTTTGTTTAGGTCAGCTTTCCTGAGTAGCTGAGTACCCAGCACCCAGCAAGAATTACAGAAAAAGAGATTCATTCCTTAAATCGCCTGGCTTCTGTAAGGCCTGACCAGTTTCTGGTTCATGGCTGGTCTACCCTTGGTCCCACTATCCGGCCAAAGAACCTCTTATAGGTCTGCCTGACACAGCTTAAGTTAGTACAATTTCAGGAACACTTCTTTCTCAGTGTGGGGGGGTGTTGTACAAAAAGGTAAATGTTTAAAAACCACCTAGTCACTAGAAAATCCATCTCTTCTGGATTTTCAAGGAGCCAACTGAAAATAGTGCAAAGTGATCTGAAGGAACTTGGCTTCTTAAAAGCATGAGAGCTCATACCAGATTAATATGAAATACCTGCATTGATAATGCAAACGCAGTTATGATTCAAAAAAAGATTGCACCACAGCAGTACTTTAATATTGATAACTCAGACACTGAATTAATTGGGGGTACATTGCTAGCATAAAGAATTGTCACCCATGATCAAAATAATTCTATACAGACTTTGATCATGCCAGTTCAGAGCAGTCTGAATGCACAGACAACCTGTAAACATTTTCAATAAAAGAGTAATCAAACAAAGCTGGAAGGTTAATTTCTGCTTGAGCACACAAACAGAATACCAGGATGCAATTTATGGCTGTAGAAATTTTAAAACTATACCAAATCTATAACAAACAAAAGCAGAAACAAAACCTCTGACCTTTTTGTAAAACAGAAAACTTTAACAGTTCAATAGCCAATGAAGGAATAGAATCTCATTACAGTGAAATACAAATTTTAACCTAGTTGGTCATATAGTTCTGCCACATAGGAGACAAAAATTCAGCAACAAATCCACGGCATGAAATAATTTCAGAATGGCTTTGGAGGCTTTTTTAAGTGGCAAGATCAATTTTACAACCTCAGTTTTGTAGCCACCATGGTTACAAAAGTCTTCACCTAAAGGTAAACTGATACTGGATTGTCTCTTTAAGTTTGCAAACAGAAACTGTTTTTCTGATGGGCTTTCATATAGCCCCCAGTCACTCTGAACAATCTAAAATCCATAACAAATATTCCAGACAATCATGTTTAGGTAGTGGAGTTTTGTGTCCTTGTCTTCTATGTGACGGAGGTACAATTGTTTTAGTCCTCATTGCACATTTTGATTTACAAAATCAAATCTGCATAATCTGGGATCTAAAATTTTTATATACTGTTGAGACTGAAATACAATATGGATCATTAAAACCATCTGGCTCTGCTTAGCTCCCAGAAGTTATGTCATGGGTTGTATGCAGTTTAGGACTCTCCATTCTGCCAGACTCTGAATGCCATGTCAGTTCCTTGTCACTTCCAGTCTGAACCATCTAGGAACTCAGGCTGCATCAGCAATAGTAAACGAAACATGTTTGGAACTATTTTCTGGCATTGAGGTCATACTGGCATAGAATGCTCCACACCTACACTGCTCAAACCTTCCAAACAGGATAGCTGCATCCCAACTGTCTATCAGGCCCTAGGCCCATATTAATTCTTCAGCTGCGCCTGGTAGCTCATTCCTTGGGAGAGTGCCACATGGCACATTCCAGTACCCAGAAATGTTCCCTGGCATGTTAAAGTTAGATGTGGCCTCACATTCCTGTCATAGGTTTGGCAGAAGCCTGTCTCCCAACAGCAGCATTTCTCAGCTTAGAGGATACAAGAGCAATACTGTCTGAGTTTGGGTCCAGATACATCTGATGAGCATCTCTCCACAGTTCATGTTTGTGCTTTATGCCTTTGATCCTCCCAGCAGAGGGCACAGAAGGGAGGAGTGCTAAACTGACCCCACCTCCTTTTTTAGCCCTTTGCCTGACGCCAGGATAGAGGGGAAGGGGATACATGAAATATCCCAAACAATATACTGTTGCTGGTAAGTCAACTTCTTTACTTTTCTCCTTCTTCACATGCACACTTATATTGATGGAAATTCCTAGCAGTGCGTCCATAAGTGCACAGTTTATCTGCAAAGTAGTCTAGCAGTCTCATTCTGGTATCAAGCTAAGAAAGGAATTTGCAATGGACTCAGAGTGACCTTATTTCAGGAAAAGACTGTTAATGGCTACAGCGGCATGAATCTCCTCAACTCCTTAGCTGAAAGAATACTTACAAAAAAAAGCAGTCTTCAGAAAATGGTTCAGAAGAGACAAGGTAGGCATAGACCTGAAAAAGTCTCACATGAAAAATACCCAAATTTCGGTTCTATAGAGAAACACAAGCTCTTGGAAAAAAACTCCCATCCAAATTGTATGGGAGGAATCCAGAAGCGACTGGGTGGGAAAAAAGAATTACTCCCACCAGCAGGAAACAAGTTGAAATTAAGGACAGCAAAAGCCTTTACTAAACTGACAGATTTCTCACTTCTAATTTCCCAATCATCACAAATCAAAGAGAAAGAAGCTTTCTTAGGTGAGAGGGACCTAGTTAAACTTTGGAAATCTGGCCTACTTATCAGAGATAGTATTTCCTGTAATTAATTAGATGGTCTCTCCAGAAGGAAGAACAAGTCTGTGTCTTGTGAGAACAAGTTAAGGATGAAAGTGAGAGTTGGATATCCACAACCATGACAAAGGAGGTCCTGGAACTAGGCACTTCCATAGTGCCAGCCTGCCATACTGTCTCTCAGAATCCCTGGAAGAAATGGAAATGAAAGTATACATCAGGGAATTTAATCAGAGAAGGAATCAATAATAGAGATTCCAAGGCCTGACTACAGTTGAAGCAGGGCAGGGGACAATTTCTATTGATCTCTGAGACAAAAAGATCAGCTTCTGGAAAGCTCAGGTCATAAGATTAAATTTTAGAATGTTGTCCTAAATCACCCACTCACAGTTCACAAGCCTAAAATAGGTCAAATTTTCTGACAGCGTATTCAGAGCTTCTAGGAATTCATAAGGCAAATCTTACATTGGATGTACCGATCTGAAAGATTAACCAGCTCCCAATACAGGAGAAAGAATTCCGTATCTCCTTGTTTATGTATCACATTGTGGCAGTGCCATGTGCAAGCTCCTGTATCTTTTGATTTGGAAATAAATACTTGGCATATGCTTTGAACAGGATATTTGCATAGACATCAGTCTACCATGAATACCAGAGAGCCTTTGCTGCAAGGCTTAGTGGTATCTCCAGGGAAGAAAAGAAACACAGGAAGGAATTTGGAATAAAAGAGCCTCCTTTTAGAGCCACTGAATGGGATGTGCCACCGTTATGGAAAATTTAAATCTTACAGGCAAAATTATGGTCTAAATAGTCTTAAAGTGCTTTTCAGGGTCACAAGCAACCAAAAATCAAGTTTATAACGTCTGTGCATTCTGACAGGAAAGGCAATTAAATGACACCAGGTAGTCCAGCACAACCTGACAGAAATTTGAAGAGTTTTTGGAAGCTTCCTCATTTTTAGAAATTATAAGAAATGCAATTTTTAGGAACTTTTATAAGATTTCTGCATAGCAACTCTAGTCAACTCTACTCAATAGAGTAGAGGGGACACAAATGAAAACTTAGTACTCGTTCAAGAGAGCTAACTTTCCAGACCTAATCATAGTGAGGATAAAAAGGCACTCCAGTCTATCTGAGAATGGGAAACTGTCACTGAGGACACTTGGAGTCATGAGGAGTCCAAACTGCAGGATTCTATAGTGGCATCGGTCATAACCAATTTTAAGTAAAAGATATTTCCCACAGATAAATCACACTATGGAAAAAAGGATCTTACAAACCAAGAGATACAAACCACTCCTGTTGCTATAAACATAAAATAGCATTGTATTTTATCATTTGAACTCTTCTTTAAATTCAAAGTGGATCTCTGTTTTTTTTTTCAAACTTGAAACAGCTGGTTTACTATTGGTTTCCTGTGCAACAAAACAGAACTGATTTCTTGGCCATTTTCACCCAAAGCTGAAAGAAGATCGGAATGAAAATGGGAATGGTTCTGTACAATAATGGGGCTGGGAGGAGCCACATAAGTGGATGTTTTAACCAATGCCAGTGATGTCCAGTACAAAGATCTGTAACAAAGTACAGTCCCCCTATTCTAAACATAACTTTGATGAATTCCAAGTGAATTATATTATTATTTCTCCCTGATTCTGAAAAAAAAAAAAAAAGGTATGACACTCTCTTAGTATTTTAGACATATAGCAGTATTTTATGCTTCAAACATTGTTGGCAGCTTGGCTGTGCACAGAACCACAAGGGAACCTTATTCTGCAGTGTGCTGCCTCATGTAGCCAAACTGCCAGCAAAGTCTGTAGCACAGAACAGTATTTTCCTGGGAAGATGAGCCAGAACCCTGACTCTATGCACTAGAGAGAAACATTACAAAGTTATGAGCTCTCCTTGATATGGCATTTTCCTTCTGCTGATACTCTTTAGATTGTGAGCTTTGAAATTAATGAGACAAGTTATCATTTATATAACCTCAGGGATCATCCATTTAATATTATAATTCCCTGAAAAATTCCAATGTTAACATTTCTGCCATCAATAACTAGAAACTGAAAGTACTCGTACTTCTTTTTGTTGGACACAGATGAGTGCTGTGATAACACCATCAGCCTTGGCATTAAGAATGACTATGGTAAGGTCCAGGATTCTTACTGCTTTTCTCCAGTATCCTCTACATGCTGCAACAACTCAGAGCATTTGATAAAAGAAGATGAAATCACTGTCCTGACCACCATGCACATTGGAAATATGTTTTGAAAGACTCCTGATGTCTTCTTCCCAGGCTGTGAAGAGTTCACAAAAGTGGTGTCTCTACTTGGTTCCAATGAAAGGGATCTAGTAGAGAGAAAGGGCTGAAGCTTTTATAGATCTCCCTTCTCTTCTGATGACTTGAAGCCCTTATAAGTACATAATGGTACAAACTAAAACACCTATAGAAAACTAAATACAATTAACACTGTGTATTAGAAATAAACTAAATATAACAAAAGAAAAAGGAAGAAAGAAATGAGAAATTCAAATTACTTGAACTGAGCTCCTACTAGTTCAATCCTATAACTACAAGCATTAAAAGAACATGAAGACTTGTTAGCTGGCTGTACCATCTTCTTTACACTTGTACATGGTGGATGTAATGAATTACAGACACTGCTGGTCAAAGAGTTCTGATTTCAGATGCATGGTCTTATGTGTGCAGAAGTCAAGAATGGAGCAAAATTTAGGAAGAATAATATTTTCAAGTGCTTAAGGGATGAGACAATGGAATAGAAGTCAAGCCCTCATAGATGGGATTGGGTGTTGTCTGTGTAAGGAGAAAAGAGAAAGAAAAAGGATGCTAATAAGAGAAGAGTAATGATACATGAGAAGGGAAGGGAAAGAAGAGAAAAAAATTGCACTGGTCCTACTCAGTTACACAGAGTACTGGTCAATCACAATATTACAAATAATAATAACTAAAGTTAGTTACAGTATAAAAGTCATAGTCTTTTGTTACTCTTTGTTTACACTTTCTAGGGATGTGGTTCAGTGTGAATTAAAAGTATCTAGTTCTAAACTTAGACTCCAACCCATGGATTTCAAATTAAATATTAAAAAAGAACAATAATCTATATAACATACAATCAACAGTTAGAAACTACATATTTCTTGGCACACTGTATAATGTCACCTTATTTTAAATTGAAATAACTTTAAATATAGTTATTGCTATAAGCAAAGACATACATCTACAAACACAGGATAAAATAATCTTCTAAATGTTACATACTGTGGATGGTTTTGTAAATAAGAAGTATATGTATATAGTATGATTATTCACTTCTTCCCAAGGCCATTTCCCTTCTTTGGAAAACATTTCCATGCACAGACATTGAGCTACATCAAGCAGAACTCATATTTGTAATATATCTGAGGAGAAAAGTTTCTTATTCTCCAAAAGACAATATGTCGATTTTATCCTTAAAAGGTGCCATTTGAAGTCTTACTTTACTGAACTCAGCCTAAGCTTTGAATGAATAAGATATACAGAAGTCAACACAGTTACTATACAAATCATCATCAATATTTCAGCATTGTAAAGACAGCAATATAAAATTATTTTTACTACAACAGTTGGTACTATCCTATCAAACATAAATTATGCATAAAATATTTTGAAGTTGAATGAGCAAAATTGCTTTGTCAATAATTCAGGCAATACAAGAACAGTAATTCGCCATGTATCAGTGCTTCTAACATCATATGGTTCTATTTTTATTGGTTCTGTTGTTATTTCTTTTTTCTTGTAGTTAAGGTGAAAACATAAAATAAGGGTAAGTTATAGTTGTGTAACAGATAAATAAAATAGTGATTTTTTTTTTCCTGAAAATGTGAAGGGATAAAGTTACTTTAAATAAAGCTATCTTTTCAGGATAAAAGAAATTAAAATAAAAAGATTTTACAAATTTAAGTCCAAACCATCAGCATAGTTACTTCCCAATTGTTACTGAGAGAAAAAAATAATTTGTTTGACTACCAAAACTAAGGGACTGGAGTATCTTTCATAAGAGTAGAGGCTGACAGTGCTGGGACTGTTTAGGCTGGAGAAGGCTTGGGGAGGATCTTATCACTAAGTATCTGATGGGAGGGTGTAAAGAAGACAAAGCCAGACTCTTCTCAGTGGTGCCCAGTGACAGGACAAAAGGCAATAGGCACAAACTTCAACACATGAAATTCCATCTGAAAATAAGAAAACACTTTTTTACTGTAAGGGTGGTTGAACACTAGAGTGGGATGTCCCAAGAGGTTGTGGAGACTCCATCCCTGGAGATATGCAAAATCTCACTGGACATGGTCCTAGGCAACCTGTTCTAGCTGACCTCTGTGGATGATTTCCAGAGGTGCCTTCCAACATAAACTGTTCTGTGACTTTGTAAATTAATTTTACATGAAGATGTGGGGTTTTTTTACTAAGAGCTCTGCCTCTTGATGCTGTGTATAAAAGTACACATAATAGAAAATGCATCTGTAATCTTTGTTCTTCAAATCCAGAGAATCCAAATTCTCTTCTTCAACTACACTGAACTTCATCTAAAAAATAAAGCTAGACACCAGTAAGCAGACTACCTCAAGATTAACTCTCATATTATAATGATGGAGTAAATATGCCCAGTCATTTGAAACCACAGACGTTTTTTCCCTTCTAACACATGTAAGGCAGGTGCACCACACATCCCATCATACACTTTCTGTGAAACTTGGAGCTAGGATAAATGATACATTAATAACATCTAGGCTGCTTTTGGCTGTCCTAGAGGGAAATGTGGGAGATAATTGAACTGCATTCAGTACTTCCATAAAGTCCTCCCATTAATCACTGGGATAAGAATTATGAGACTGGTCAAAAGTTGGTCAAATTACTTGTACCAAAAGTGAGACCACAATACATGAAAATACCCAAGCAAACCTTCAAACATGCTTATTTCTATTTGGGTTCCAGATAGCAAGCCAATTTGAACAATTTCATCTTTTCAGAGTGCCTGTGACAATGTGGGCCATGGGCTGACAGAGGACAGAAGCTCAGCCCCGCTAAAAGATAAGTCTCTAGTTTTCAGAGACTGAAGGAACTTCTAGGTACCAGAGCTGATCTACTGTAAAATTATTTGTGGTCAGGGCCACCTCTGACAATGACAGACTGCAGCAGAAAACAAAGGGAACAGGCACTCATTTCTATCAACTCTTAATGAAGAAAGTAACAGATGAGGAAAAGTCCTAAATCAAAGCACCTTAAATTAGTGGATGAGAAAAAATGACTATCAAAAGGATGGTTAAGGAGGGGAACAGCAATCTTGTCCAAGAGTCTCACTGCTTAAGAAGCTGAGTAACAGCGGCAAGCAGTGGACATGATTGGTCACGATCAATCCTATGCCCAAGCATGAGCACCAAAAGAACTTGGCAGCTGTAGATACTGTTGCCAGAAAAGACAGAATGGTCTTTGTCAGAAAGCACATTTTGGAAATAACATGTACAGAATGTAACTGTGAAGACTCATAGAATATATGAAATGGACATTTGAAATCATGTAAGTCAACCACTTTCACTGAGATGGGAAAACTTCAAAGATGGAGATATATTTTGAGGATAGATCAGTTTGCTCAGGAAACTGTGCAGTCAAGTTTTAAATATCTTCAATAATGGCAATTTCACCACCTCTCTGGCCAATCTTTTCCAGTGCTTGACTAACCCTCACTGTGATTTTCATCCTTAATATCTAATCATAATTTTCCTTGTTGGAGATTTTATCTGTCCCCCACTTCCCTTTGCTGTGCACACCTGAGAAGAGCCTGGCTCTTCTCAGCACCAAATGAAGTAGCTGAGGACACCTTAATAAGATCCTGTTTAGTCTTCTTCAGACTGAACAGGTTCCAGCTTCCTAACGATCTTGGTGTCTCTCTCTGCTGGATTTGTTCCAGTTTGTCCACATCTTCTATTGTAGACTCCAAAACTGTACATCTCTCTGAATAGAGGTGAATATGTACTTCCCTCAACTTGCTGGCCATGTATACTGTTGGCCTTCTCTGCTGTGAAGGCATACTGCTAACTCATGTTCTCATCACAGATGGCAGTAAGGTTAGCCAAGTACAATTTAGTCTTGGTAAATCCATGCTGATTCCTTCATTCACCCTCTTGTCCTTCATGTACTTGGACATAGCCTCCTGAAGAAAATACAGTAACACTGATGGGGCTGAAGATATTAAAAAAAACTGAAGATGATTCAAGAAAGGAATAATAATTTTACATTCTTTATTCTATACATGGTTTAACAGAAGTCCCTGATTATAATGATTGACTTTCAAATTTTGATCTTACTTCCTTATTGACAGACCGAAGCCTAGATATTGTCCTTCAATTCATTATTGCAAAGCCCTTTTATTTTCACAGATTTCTTCTAAAAAGAAGTGCATAACAAATTATAAGCAAATATTACCTGGCTGAAGCCAAAAGGCTTCTATGTTCTGTGCTTTGTATTCAGGTTCCCATGACCTGAAATTCTTTTTCATTTATTTTAAAGTGCAGTTTTGTTTTTTCCTAAGGCCTAGAATTATGAAAAGGCGAGCACATATGAGATAGGTAACACATAATTTTTAGATATCCATCTCCCCAGGACGAATCTTGAATTAAATACCTATATGTTACCCACACGTACATTGCATTGCCAGAATTAGGCTCCTCAGCTAACACTTTAGCAGAGAATCATCTAAAATGAGAATAATCAGTGTGCAGTTCCTTAAAACTAGTCAAGAGGAAACACTGAAGACATGCATGTTCCTGAAAATCCCTCTTTTTTTAAGGATGAGGCATCTCAAGACTAAAGAAAAATGTCCTCCATTTAAGACCCACAGTTCAGAGGGCCTTTCATGAATATAAGCAGCCATCTCCTCTTCCTAAAGAATTGAGAAAAGTGGAATTCTTTTCAAGGTGCTCAGTGATGGTGGAAAATCCTTAAAAAGGGAGAGTAGAGCATTCACCTGGGAACGAAATATCTTAGCCTCCAGAACCTTAACTAGTGAATGGCTTTATATTGTATCTTTGGGTAATTCTAGATAAAATACAGAAACAATCATAAGAATAACAGATCAGTTGACACGGGCTTTGTAATAGAACATTTCAAGCATAAAGAAGAGCAAGGAATTTCTCTCAGTAACTAGGACTAGTCTCTATGAAAAAGCCTACCTGGAATCTCTGAATAGGCTAATATCTTGCAGAAGATGCTGCAAATGGCTTGTGTTTTTAATGACAGCTAGTTTAATTAAAATCAGCCAAACAAAAATAATAAATACATAGTTTGTAGCAAGATATTTAAAAAAAAATTATCTATAGAGTCACACAAAAGGAAAATTAGGACATCTCAATTTTGCCTGTAGTAGCTGTCAGAAGTTATTTCTGAAATGCACCATACTTTAATGATTGACTTGTTTCTTGGATTTAAGACTGGTAGATTACTACGTATCAGAGAGGATAAAATAAATATTGTCTTACACTCCATACGATCTGAAATCCTTCCAGACCCAAATAACAACTAATTCCTGGTTCTACTACTGCTGGCCCTCCTTGCAGGAAGCAGGAAAGGATGCACACCTCTCAGAGCCAGCTCAGAAGGGAAGAGAGGAGAACAGTCAAAGGATCCAGAATACTTCAGCATAAGGGTGCTCGCTTACCAAGTGAGTTAAAAAAGTGAATGGAAGTGAACCTCATTTAGTTGTGTAGAATTTATCTGGCAAAAGAGCAGTAGACATCTCTCAGAAGGAAAGAAGATCAAGAGAAGAGTAAGATTACGGTGTGAGAGCATATGAGAGAAAGCTGGGAAGGGGTAAGGAGCTGTATTAACTTAGAATTCTAAGGACTGAGACACTTGTCTTATGGGATTAAAGGGTTAAAGCAACAGATAGTCTCACTGCTGTCAGCCTGGTCTGTCAGAGTTCAAATTTACCAATTATCCTGAAACCAGCTGTCCCTACTACTCTGTTCTAAATTTAATAGTCTTGGGAAAATGGTATCTTTCTAAATTAAAATGGTTTGCAAAAGACAGGGTAAACAACTGCTAAGTAAGATATCCAGTTAGCCACACACACAGACACTCTTTCACTCTCACTGAACACACCCTCCCTGCTTTAATATCTCACACTGTACACTTGTTCCTGAAGAGCATCTACAAAGACATTACAGTACTTTCATCCTTTCCACCTTTACTCCCTTCCTCCTACTTTACTTCTCCCCATGATATGTCAATTTTGACAGAGGCTTCCATCTTCCAGATGCTTATGCATATACTTAGTTCTATGCCTTTGGATGCCTACAGAAATATGAAATTTGTTCAGATTTAATTAAAGTCTTGCTTTCCTAGTTTATCTTGAATTCTGAAATTGCCAATCAACTAATACATTTTTAATTCTGTGCTTATAAACTAATGGATAGTCTTACATTTTCATCTTTAAAACTGACTGAAATTGAAGTTCAGTTGAAAACACTGTCATTAAAAATGTGATTTTAGAGCAAAAGATCAAGAAAAATAGACAATAATTTGATAGTAAAATTTGGTATTATATAAATAATGCAAAGTAGAAGACAATCATTAACAATAATTATTACCCTTTCAGGAACGACTCAAATCTTATTAAGATGCATTTCTCAACAAAAATATTTGAATAGCTGATCTATTTAAAAATAAGAAAGTAATGATAATTTCAAACTGTCTTCTGAATTTTGTTCAATTTTAAGCCCAACAAAGAATGTGAGCTTTGCTTTACTTTGACCACAACTGCCACAAAATCACTTTAGAAGGCAAACTACATGCGGACTTTTGGGGAATGGATAATACTAGATCTGTTTAAATTAATCCTTAATGTATATGATTAATCTGGTATCAGTCAACTGTATGATGTTTCACTGACATTACTCCTTGTCATTTCTAATTCACTGTCTATTACGCTTTCCATGAATTTTCAATCATACACTTCTCTAAACATATTCATAAACACCTGAATAGGAAATCATCTAATACACCTGAAATGGAATAATGTAATACAAAACTAATATTTGATGCACCCATTCCAACTGTTTAAATACAATACTCTTCTCAGAACGTCAGAGCAATACTCTGAAGATGTGCTTAAGATCCTGTTGGCTTCAATAGCCTTGGTGATGTACTGAAAGTGAAACATGTCTCTTGAGGTTCATAGAAGCATTTCAGTTTTCAGATTCAGCCTCAAACACCACCAGCTGAACTTGGTTTTGTAACTTCATTGCAAATTGCATCTTCAGTGTGGAAGGACAGGGAGGACAGTTGTCACAGATCCAGTATAGAACATAAGGATCTATTTCAAAACACAGGCACCTCGATATCAAGTTACAAACAAACATATTAGGTGCCACCTGTAGTCACTAACTTTCACTACAGTGAAAGTCAGATTATCATCAGGTTTGATACAGCTTCTGAAAATGAAATGGCAGACCTGTAGTTGCAGTGCATAATTTTATCAAGTGAAAGTAGCACAGATTAGATCGGCAATCTACTGTCATGAGAAAATTTTCACCAATCTGAGGATCTGCTTTAACCTAAAATTTAAGAAATTACTGAAACGATGTCACAACTTATTGCTAGTGATAACATGCTAGTCTTAATACATCATTTAAGTATAAAAATGTTCATTATTTGAGATGTCAAGAATAGATCCTGGCGTATTGTGCTAGCTACATGGCTAAATAACAGATTTTGCCCCAACTACCTGCAGGTACTGCCAGATATGAATTCCTCTGGATGTTTCAAAACAAAATGAACTAGGCACCAGAATGTCTCCCAGGCACCAACTGTATAAGTGACATCATTTTTATTACAGACATCAAAAAAGAGGAAAACAAATACCAAATGCAACAACTCCTATGGGGGAGTTGGGGAAAAAAAAAAAAAAAAAGACTGAAAGTAGACAAGGTAAATTTGAAAGGAACTGAATACCAAAATGCAGACATCTGAGGAACTCAAGACAGACTCTAAAAAGACAAGAACCACTTGCCCGTACTAAAAGATGTGAAAAGAAATCACAATTCTGGCACACCCTTCTTTTGTAGCCTTGAGGGAAAATTGAGATAAAATGTTGGGGGTTTTTCTATGACTTTTGTTTGCCTGTGTTTCCCTATTGTAAACTGTTTGGGATTAGGACTATTCTTACTATATGTTACTAGAGAATTTAAGTACCCTGAGCTTTCCTGAGATCTCAAAATTCTTTTGATAAACAGAAGTTACCTGTATAGAGTGGTTATCTGAAGTATCTGATATCAACTTCTGCATACTCAGTACTTTACATAATCTGTCTTTATAATTTTATTTGCATTCTTATAAATATTCTTTAATTATCAAACTGTTTTATTGAGCTCAAGCCATTCCTGAAGATTATCAATGTTTTACTATAGTCTAATCCTGTCCTATAAAGTATTTTGTAATTGTTTCCAGTTTTTCAGCATCTGTCAATTTGATGTAATGTAATTTTGGTTTCTTCCTCCAACATGAAAATTCTCGGCAGAATCAAACTTCGGCATGTCCCCAAGTGACAACTTATTTCAAGACACCGAACAAAGGAAACAAACAGGTTGGAGGAATATGACAGCTTTCATACCAGACTTTCCTGAGATTAGCCTGGGAGTCAGCCACATTTAAATGCATCTTCCTCTTTGTTTTACAGTTAGAGTAACCCTCTAGTTACTACACTTAAAATTTGGTAGAATAAGCTATCATTTGTAGTCTCTGTTTTTCATGTCTGTTATCCAGTAAAACTTTAATCCATTACATCATTCATATTCAAGCTAATGCAATGGGGTTTTTTTCATAATTAAGGTTTTAAGAATCAGAGTATCATTTGGTTTACTTAAATTCAAGTACATAATTAAAATAAAAATGTTGCATATTCTCTATTCCTTTCATTATCTAGTTTTATACTTCTATTTTAAAATGGAACTGAGATTTTCATAAATTATGTTTCATGAATCATTAATGCTTTCTGTCCAGGATCTAGATAATTAATTATTTTTTTATTTATATTCAAAGTAAAATGATACTAAAATATTACATTAGACTTATGGAAAGCAATATTTGTCATCATATTTTTCCTTTTTGAGAACTATAAACCATACTGTGGGATTATTTTAGTTCTTCACAATTTTCTTTAAAAAAAGAATTCTCAGATGTGGAGCACATTTTCAATCTAATATCCTTAATAAAATAAAACATCCAGCCTACATAACAAAAAAGTATCATGTATTCTGAAATTTGCATTTTTTTTTTTTTTTTGGAGAAACTGTAAAGGTCTTCTCCCATTACTTATCAATCACATACATTGAGAATCTTTCATAGTTGAAACTGATTTATGAAGGTATTCAATGTACTGGCATTCTGAAGCTAGTTCTCTACTTGGAACATGCTACCAGTACAGCAGTACTAGTGTAATGCAAAGTACCTGTAACATGCATATATGCTGGATGTGAGCAAAATAGCGATTTTACTGGCACGAGGGACTTCTCCCATTCACTCTCCAGAGTAACTAGTCCAGCCAATAAAATTAACTTCATTTACTGAGGAATTTAATTCTTCCTTTTATATATATATATATATATATATACACACACACACACACACACACACACACACATGCTCACTTATAAATAAATGCCCTTTCTTGCCCTTTCAACCAGCAGGCTTTTAATCCACAAATTTTCATGCACTTTCATGCATGATTTTTTGAAAAGTCTCTTAAATCTTAATATTATTTTAGGATTTCTCAAACTATTTCCATTCTACTAGATTACAGTATTCCCTTCATTCTACTGTAATAATCAGATTGTCTTCTATAAACAGTAAGTTCCTTGAGTGTACTATTCATGCACTAATGCATTCTATGAATCTGTCCATTCTACCATGAAGAATTAAATAAATCATGGTCTCCTGTACAAATCATGCTAAAAATTTACTGCCCCTCAGTAAAAAACAGATCCATGGATGTTCTTTCTCTAGCTAACTTTTCTTCTTTATGGATGGTAAATTTAGAAAGAGCCCTAGCAACACTGCCTATTCTTAAGCATTACCTCCACTCCCCACTGTAAAATCACATTTTACTTTGCTTATGATTACAGCTGCTTTATTTGAGTTGGAATTTCACATGTCAGACATCTACCTCAGACTAAAGAGTTCTAAGAAAGGAGATCTAGATTCATAGGAGAAAATAAGGGATTTCTGAGGGCAGGAAATGTGAGTGAGCAGATGAAAGGAAATTCACAGGATATTACAATAAAATTAAATGTGAAGACAGAAAAGAGGACAGTACAGGCAAGACCAGAAATTTGGAGAGGGGGAGTTGAAAGAATGAAAATAGCTGAGTAAAAATACTGGAAGCATCAGCCTCCTGGGTGAGACTAAGAGCTGTGAAAGGACACAAAGACACACAAGATATTTGGAGTAAAAGGTAAAGCTAAGAAGGCAGTCGGGCAGGTTAGAAGAGCTGAACTTCCACTGAGTGAGCAGAAACATTTGTTACACACTCTGCTAGAACACATTTTCCTAAACTGAATCCCATGATAATTGAGCAAACATCAGCAACAGTTTTGGCAAAATAATAATGCACATGACCACTGACTACTCCCACCAAGCATTCCACTAAAGCACAGACAGTTCTGTGCAGCACATCTTAAAGTGCCATCTCTGCTATTGACCTATATGAGGTTCATCTAGGTAGTGGCCTGCAAGCTTGATCAGGCGTAAAAGATGACTTCTGTGGCCATGAATACTGAGGTTCTTAGCCCCATGAGCTGTTACCATGCAGCTGGTCAGCTGTGATGCAAAAATTGCACAGGTCTAATGTATATGAGTGTTGATACCACAAATGTAATGGAATTTCTAATTTATCAGTTTATTTTTACAAAAAAAAAAAAAAAAAGAAATTACATAGATACAATTATGTCAAAATACTATAACAAGTCATACTGAAAAGTCAAGAAATAGCACAAGACTTTATGATCTTAATTCCTGCTTATGTATGCAAAAACTTTGATTCCATGATCTATTAATTGCATGCATTTTTTTTCCTCAGTAAACCTGCCTCAGCCTGTCTATGTAACCTACTCTAAAAGTAGGTCATGATTCTGTGGCAACAGAACCTGTTGAATGTAAACTTAAACAGAAAGGGGAATATACTCTGAATGAACTAGATGACTGCAAGGGGAAAGAGAAGAAATTCATATGCAGGGTAGTCCAATGTTGCCCTAGACATGTAGACTTTTTGTACCACAGAGGTTTTTTTGACAGTAGGAAAGTCTCTTAAACCCAACTTTGCAAGAACTATCATTAAACATATGAATTGCAGAGTGCCCAACTTCATATCCTGAGTTTTGACTGTAAAAGCACTATTTGTAGTTGCCCTGCAGAGGAAATTGTGCTTTGCACTTTTAAATGGTATGGGATGACAAATATTCTGCAAAATCAGAAATCAGGTTTTAGGTGGTTTGAACTATGCATCTAAAATTACCCAATAACATCGACCTTAATGTCTCAGGGCTTCACAGATCCGTTTGTAAAATGGATTAATAATACCCTGTCATCAAACAAGGTTGTTTTGAAAATAAATGCATTTTGTTTGCAAAACTCTACTGAGAAGCATGTGAGGAAAATAATCCTCTTTCTAGAAACAACTGCATAATGTGCGCTAAAGGCATAAGCCCACACTAACAATGACGAAATAAAATACTAAATAGCAACTAACTAAGGGAGCACCATCCATCTTGTACTATGAAAGGGGAGTGAATTTTATCTGAAGAATACCATGTGATAATGTACAATATCCAGTGGTACATACAACATGCTGTCAACATACAGTCCACATGCCATGGTTCATGGGCAGACTACCTGCAGAAAAACATGGGTACAGAGACATAGGAACTGTCTGCATAAAGCCAGTTTGGATCTAACAGCACTTCTTAGCTAACCGCATGCAGTTATAATGCTTCCAAAGCTGGCAAAGATCTTGAAGAATTATAGTCACATTTGCATGCCACTGAATCTGAGCTAAGAAGTCCTGCCAGATCCAAGCTAGCTCTGTGTAGATTTAGAGGGGGTGTCATTCCTCCACGTATGTGAATCTAAGCAGAGCCATATATAGATTATTAGCTGGCTCTGTTGACCCTGACACAGATAATGTCATCCACAGATAATATAGGTGAGTGTTACCTCACCATGCTTCCCAGTGCTTCTGGGTCTGAGAGACTCTAAATGTGCTCTCTCCACTTCTATGGCTCTGTGCCTAGACTTAAGATCTTTCAAAAGCAGAGAGACTTAGGAAGTGGAGTGCAGAAGTACATGACCTGGATCTTTGCAAGACAGCTTTTTTACCCATTACATGAATTACCTCTTTCTCAAGACAATTGCAAGCTGACTGTAAAGAACTTCCCTTCTGTATCCTCTCTTTATATCTCTTCTAAATAGAATATGCTCATCCATACTTACATTTTAACTAACAAATCCATCACCCCAGATTTGTTATAAACCACTAAATTAGCCAGTCACTGTACTTCTCCCCACTCTTTTTCTTTTCTATACAAAGCATTACTTTAATTACCTTATTCTTCGTGCTTATTCCAAAGCAGCTCCATTGTAAATCTGAAGCACTTGAGTGTTAAATTCTTTTGTTTACCAAATATTAAAAAGAAAGGCATTTCTGAACATGTGATACCCATCCAACACAATCTAGTAATATCACCAAAGTCAATCAAATGCTTGTGACTCTAAAACTTTTCTCTCTCTACTGCCAGTAATCCCTAGTCACATTTTTTTTTCCTTTTCACTGGTAGCTGTCATCTAAAATATCTCTGAATATCAGACATTGTCATCTTAAGCTCTTTTCTTAAATGTCTGAGGTATTCCATGTTCCTATCAGGTATTTCTCCATAGGCTTTTATTCCTTTATGAACTTAAGTATAATTAGTCAAATACTCCAGCAATTCTTTAGGATATTTGCTATTCTTACTACATTAAGTCTCAGTTCATAAAAAAGAGTATACAACTCAAGCAGATTTCCATATTCTAAGTAAAGCATGTCTTCTCCTCCATTTCACTGTTTTCTTTTTTTAATGTTGGATGGGATTATGGGTGACTTGTCCTGTGTTTGTCTACTCATACTTGTCATTGGCTCATCCTCAGGGAGGAACACCAATTTTTTTCTAAACAAATACATTAACTTTTCCCGTTTCACACTACTTCCTTTTGTCACTATATCCTTCCAACTAACTATTTCCAGCTCAATGGGCAATGCTTCCCGATTTGTGTTTGGTATTACTTTGTTTCAGGTGATTCTCTTTATGATTTAAAGTGGTAAAGAGAGAGAAAAAGAAGGAGGCAGAGAGTTACGTGGATGGAGAGAACAGGGGGAGAGAAGAGAGGTGGAAAGAGAGGGGGTGGGATTAATGGAGAGAGTGTGAGAGTGTTGGGAGAGTTGAGAGAGGCAGTGAGGGGAGGACAGGGAGGGGAGAGAGAGGTTAACAGAGAAACAAAGAGAGAGATGGGGGGAAAGGGAGAGAAAGAAAATGAGATACTTAAGAGAGACCTCTATGCTCTGAATTGACATATTTCAGTAATGTAATATTTTAATGAACATATTTTTCCCCAAACAGTTCAGCTAGAAGTCATACATTAACAGGAATTACTTCAGCAGATGAAAATTATTGTACAAATATAAAACTTCACCATCGACAAGAATGGACTGATGATACCCATCTGAAAAGGGAACAGTTCTAAATCTTGTTTGGTGCCTAAGCAAATCAAACCTATGACTGATACATGCATAATTGTGTAGTTCTTGCTAAGTCTATAAAAATATAGTCATAATACTTTGAGAAGTTGAGTTCTGTACTTCTTTGAAGTCCATGCCACAGAGAAAAGAAAACTGCAAGTCCACTTCAAGCAGCGCTAAAATCTCTGAAGCTACCATCAAAGCTCTAACACACTTCCTATTCATTCAAAAAAATCACACAAAAATAATGGAGTTGAGAAGTATAGTTTAGAAAGTATTCAATATAGTACAAACAGAACACTCCTTTACTTTGCAACGTGTTGCCTTTACAATCCAGTAAGTGTTTGTCTTCCACTTTTTGAGTTTTTGAGAATTCCACTTTTCTATGTGAAACTTAAACTAAGATTCATTCTGAAGTGCTTTTTTTGTTTCTACTTTTTTAAAAAGGAAAGAACAGAACGTGCAACTCAAGACTGCTGTATTATGATGGGAAGATTAAAGTCCCCCTTTACCATTGCTCTGTTTTCCAAACAAGCATCCTGACCAATAATGCTTGTAAGATTTGTTTTTAAGTCTTTCTGAAACTATTTCAATATGTTTATGTAACTATATATAATCTTTGGACCAGGGAAAAAGTGTGTGTTGGGTAAACCACTGGTTAGAGAATTCTCTTGGGGTCATGACAGACCAGAGACTTGAACCTGAGTCTCCACATCAGAGGTGAGTGATACGGTTATCAGTTTAACTACCGGTTTGGATTCTCTTACATGCCATGTAATTTCTATGCTGAGACACTTACATCACTACAAGTACCATAAAAACTAGTGCAGTTCAAAGGAAAAAGCTGGTATTTCTTCATTAAAGCTGGCTTTAAAAAAAAAAAGAAACCTTTATCCACTTTAATTTTACTACCTGTTTCAGTAGGATTAGCTGCCCTTCATGGCGATGTCACACATTCATGCACACCTACAGACATACAGACACCTCTATTTTCTTGATAAAAGATAGGGGTGAGGGGAAAAGGACATGTGCCTTCAGCATCACTGTATCATTTGAGGAATGCATGCCTCTAGGGAAAGGAACACCCTCTTTTCACTGAAGCATAGATCTACAAAATGGACATGTAGCTACCTAACTGTGACCATGCTCATTTACAGATTTTTCAAGGTTTCCTCTATACACAAGACACCACTCAAATTTATTTGCAAAATTTTTTCAGTATGTTTTCTCCTACTTGCATTATTTTCTGAAGGATGGTGATACCAAGCCTTGTCTCATTAGCATTTAAGTAACATCCCTAAACAGAAAAAAGTGTGAAAATAAAATGAACAATTATTTAAATTTATGTTTTAAAGCTGTAGTGGAAAATACTAACCTATTGAGAAATTGATAGGCCAGCTCACTATTTTCACTAATAGTGAAACACACAAACATAACTTGATAGTGTTTCAATTGGAAAAGAGAATCTAATGATCAAAGCACTAACAGAATTTGAGATGTGTAATATTTAGCACAAGTGGGAGCAGTAACACTCAGTTACACAGTATCATTAATAAGTTCAGTGCTTAGTTACAGAATACATTGCTGTTAGCCAAAATACATTTTTTTCACTTGGAATGTGAATTAAGGTTTAGGTGTGCAAGTCTTCAGCTGTTACGCTGAAGATAAATGATCACAGCTTAAGCCTGAGAATCAATTTTAAGGTATGCATGGCAAAATTCTCTTTGGGTACAGTAATTGCTACTCAGAGCATATGCTTACTGACCAAAAAATCTATTCAAAAATCAAACAATCCCTTCAATATGATGGAAAAAAAATCAGATACTGTATTATATACGGCCAACTTCAGCAGAGCAACACAATCCCAAATTAAGACACAGATTACATTTCAAATGAGAAGTTAAAGTCAGGCCATTATTTCCTTTTCTGACAATTTTTAAGGTGGGTCACAAACCACTGATCTTAGTCCAACATGTTCGTTTACAGGTTTTTCAGCATTTTCAAATCTAGTTAAATCTCTTTGCATGAAGCCCATCAAAACTAAACTGAAAGCACTTTTAGAAAGAAAATAATTCTTCATAAATTAATAAAGAGTGTTTTAAACATCAGCTTTAAAGGAAAAACAAATATTTTAACCATTTATATTATTGTCAAGTTCTGTACGCTTAGATGTACAATAATGAGCCCTAATAGAGCTGCAAATGGAAAGAGATTTGTCATGAAAACTATAGCATCTGCCTGTGATGATCTGAATGTTAGGCCATGTGACTAAAATTGCATATGATTAGAAGAATGCACTGAGCATTGCTAACAGAGACAGGACAGCCCCCTTCGCTGCTCTGGTAAACCTGCGCTCATTTAAATAGTTCCAGACAAGTCCCTGTGTGTGTGTTAATCCAACCGCTTTAAAAGCATCTGCTTTTTAGTTACAGTGAAAATAAAGCAATCCTTTCCAGAGTTTCATATGCATTATAGGAGGCTCATCTGGTGCCCAGTGAGTGTGGTAGTGCAATAGTCTGAAATGAATCTGGTATATAGATTGCTTTCTATGGAGCTGAGAAAGGGATTCCCCAAAGACCCAAAAATAACTGAAGATAATTTTCAGGAATATAATGAATTGTCAGTTTTACCAAAAGGTTCATTCCCCTCAGGAAGATCTCAGCTGTATTCTGGACTTTTCCATGAATCTCAGAAGACTGCAAAAATGCATACTGCGTGACAGCTGTTGAAACTACTGACAATGCCACAGCATCTCACAAGTCAAGTGAAATTTGGAGAGAGATGTCTACTATGAGCTGATGTTCTGGAATAATTGTTCTTAATTCCTCTTTAGAGTTTATTGGGAACTTATCCAGAAATGGTGACATCTTGTGTCATTTAAGAAAGTCGTATTTTCAAAGGACATTTGAGTAATGAGTTACTATGAATTGAAGATTAGCCAAAGTAGTATACTTCCTTCCAAAGAGGTCTAGACACTCTGGCTCCATCCTTTAAAGAGTAATCCTGAGGCCTGCTGTCTCACTCTCTCCTGAGTTTTTTTTTAACCCAAGAACACATTTAAACAGAAATACCACAAAGGGACTCAGCTCCTTCCATCTGCCTTTTTTCAGAGCTGGTGGTTTTGGTTTTGGCATTTTCCCAAGTAGCTTCATTCACATATGCTACAGGTCTGTTGGGCAAAGACGAGACAACATCCAACCACTTGTGTGTATTTTCTTGTCAATCTCTCTAAACAAATTTATTTGCCACTTCTTCGTTTTCATCAGTCTTTGAGGAAGGTTCTAAAGGCGGAACTCTTCCTCTCTCTCCAGGAAGTTATCATGCCCCACTTCCCAAATGAATCCGGTATCCCTGATCTTACCACTTTTGCCCAGCACTGTGTCTGTTCTTTCAAGCTTCCCAATGAATTTTGCCCTGATTATGTTCTACTTTTCAATGTTGTTGTCAAATTGAGTGCCTTCTGCATTCGCCAAAAGCATTAACTTAGATTTTCAGTTTTTTCACACTGGACTCCCTGGCCTTGGGCTGAGCACCTGCAGCAAGGTCTTCTTTTTCAAGGTTGGCATAAAACTTCAGGATTCTTCACTTCCTAACTTTTTCACCCTTTTCAAGCTGGGTGTCATAGTGCAAGAAAGGGAGAAAAACAGTTATAGAGGGGAAAGGAGGGATGATGAGACAAAATTCGATGAAAACAATATTTAGTTACTGACAGAAGGGAAAGAAATCTCTGTTTGTCTCTTACCACTCTCATAATTAGCTGATTTATTCCCTGGAGGTTGTCTACTGAAGTCTTTTTTTCACAGGTTAACACCTTAGGAGTATTTCTGAAATCTAACAATTTTTTGTGTTTTGTTGCTGAGAGCCCTTTAATTATATAAATTCCCAGATCTCTTCTTTCAGCACAAATTTACTTGGTTTAAACTATTATCCTTCTCTAAAAGATATAAATATTAAAAAAAAATTTCAATATTTTCAGATCTAGTGCAACATACTTCCATCTTAATATGAAGATTTTGGCACTCTGCACACTTGGAGTGGAGAAGCTAATATCCCAAAATAAACTACTATTCTTTAGGGGCAACTCATTAAGCAGTGGCTTGTTAGATGTAGAAGCAGGTGTAAAATACACACACAGATCACTTGACCAAACATTTGGAACTTTAACCCTATGAAACATTTGCCACTCTAATCCTTGAACTGAAGAAAGCATTAAGGTGGGTGCCTTTTAAGTACATGCTTCCACCTCTTCAAAGTCAATTTGCCTTTCAAGCAGTTTATTTTTTTAAATAATAGACATATGTGATCTAGATCATAATGAGTGGCGAATAAAGGAACACTAGCCTGTGAGGTTCTGGCTCTCACTGCATTTCTCATGACTCCACTCCCTCTGTATCAATAGTCCACCTCTGAACGCAGCTGATGCCCAAGCCTGAACCTGCTTCCCAAGATCAGTTTCCTGGGATTTAGAAGAGATCAAACAATGGCATCATACTGAGTATCTCTCATTGTTTCTCCAGGACTTTCTGCAAAACCTGCATCTGGATCCAAATCATCTTTCCTGGTTGTATTTCTGATATTCTTCACCATAATTCATGAAATGCACAAAACCAGTATCACAATAAAGTCACAAACAAGTACTAATATTTTTAGACTATTATAGGCAACTCCAAATCAATCACATATATTCTTCTTCAGATCACACAGGATGGGTGTGTCCTCAAACACTGGCATTATGTCAAAATTCTTGGGCCTGCAAGTGTATAATGAACTTTTCATTATACGTTTCTTTCATTTATTCTTGTCTGAATGACAAGAGACATGGAGGCTGAATGCTGAAGTTTCTTTCTTTTTTTGGTTAAGCAGTACCAACATGGTAAGTACCAGTGACCAGGACTGGCTTCATCTACTGTAAAGCTTACTCCTGAAGTAATTAATTAACTCTGATTTGCCAGTTTAAGAGGGGAAATGATACACATCCCATTTATGCCTCAAACTATCTTTCTAGGGCATGACATATAAGAGGAAACATTTCATCACTGGGAATGACCTTACTCTTTCCTCAATAACTGTTTCCCACAAAAAAAGAAAGTAACCCTTCCCCTACGTGCAGCTGTTTCATTTCCATCTTCACAAATTACTTTCAACAAAGTTTGATTTTCCTTGCCTAACCTTTGCTGTTTCAGGTAATATAATGGAAATCTTGTTCAAATGCATATCATTACTTGCCAAAAAGAAAAAAGGAAGGGAAAAAAAAAAAAAAGAAAAAATATCCTCCAGCACCTCTAATTCCACATCATTTCTTATAAGGATATCAGTTACACATTACACTTGTATTTTTTGTAACTTAACAGAGGCATCTCCAAATTCATTATGTTCTGTTCATCACCACACAGGTAGTCTATATCTACATTCTCAAAAGAATTATATTCTTCTGTTGTAAAATATATATTTTTTCCTGTGGAAATATATATATAAATATATACAGAAAAATGCATTTAAAAATTATTGAGGCTGCAAAGGCAAGGATTAAAGTGCTGGTGCTAAGTCACCCTGCTTACACATATGTATTAGCCTTAATAATTACATTATTCCATACTATTTTTCCCTGTGCAATGAATGCTGATCTTGGAACAGTTGAAGGCCTATCCCTTATAACGGGATGACTGAATAAGACCTTTTTTCTTTTTGAAAATCAAAGGCATGAAATGGTGCGCTGGTATTTAATAATTAAACAAGTTAAGAACAGGAACAGCAGTTTAACACTGCACCACAGAACTGGATTCTATCCCTGTCTGTACTCCAGAAAGAAACTTCTGAACATCTGAACAGATATTTATACATGTGAACATATAAAATGCTACTTAATTTACAGAGAATGTTCTTCACATAATACTTCATTACGATGTGAAACCCTTGCTGTGAGATGCTATGAATGCTAAAAATTTGCGCTGCTTTAAAGACCAATTGAACAAATGTATGGAATAAAACTCCACTGGAGTTATTAAATACAAAGACAATACATCTGTCTCGGAAAGCTGCTGTAAATTGTTGGAAGCTGTGAGAGTACACTGGAGGGAGTAGTACTTACTATACGCTTGCTTTGCTACTATATTCTTCTAAGACCAGCCTCTTAACTCCTGGTAACTACTGGAGAAGAGTACTTGGCTAGATGGACCTTCATTCTGACCAAGAAGAGCCATTCCTATGTTTTTACACTAACTACATTAATACTGTGAAAAATGAGCTCCTTGTAGTCACCAGTTAGAAACACCAAGTCAGTGGATACTTCTCACCATAATCTAACTGTGCTTCAGTTAGCATTTGTGAACTGCAGATATTAAGACCCTTACTCAGTCACAGATGTACTGTAACAGTAAACTCATTATTGTTATGAAGCAGTCAGATACTATGGTGACAAACAGCACCAAAAAGCCCAGGAGAAAAAGTAATCATTCTTTTTCTAGAGAAGAGTCTGAATTGTGTGCAGTAAGTAAGGCTCGGGGCTAAACATCAAAGAGTAATGATAAAAAATATTGAATAACTGCTTATTCCATGAGCACTGTCTATCCTGGGCCACAACTGAGGTAAGGACCTTGTGAAAGAAAAGACTACAGGATTGTGTCATTAAAAAAAAATCATGCCTACATTCAGGGGGCTAAATAAAAACTGCACTGACAACCTTATTTTTACCATTAACAAAAAAGCAAACTAAAACTCTTGAAATTTCACCATGTGGTGTCAACTTGGCAAAACTTTACCAGATGATTTAATATCTCTATATCCATCACAACAACCTCTTCCACTTAAACTAATGGAAAGACTGATGGCACTTTATTAACCACTGTTGATTTTAGCACTAAAAAAATGAGACAGTTTGCAAATGCATTTCAGAAATATTTGTTATAGCAAGGAAATATGAAAATGTCAGGCTTTGAATGAAAACTATATTTCAGTGGTTATACATTTTCTCTTTATTCTGCTGAATATAACTCCTTTTGCCCTGTTCCTCGTATCTTGTCTCCTAAACTTGCCTCTTCCGCTCCTCACCAGTGCTAACCTCCATGGTCAAACAGTTTCAGGTCTCATCCCCAGTCTCAGTTCTTTTACTGATTTCCTTTACCAACCGTTTCTAGCATTCCAGCCTTTTCATATTTTTATATACAGCCTGCTTGCCAAAACACTCCAAATACCCCTATTCAGGTCTCTCTCCCTTCACCTGTCTTCTAGCCACATCTCCTGACCTAGAACACATGCGCCTATTCCATTCCTTTAGAGGCTTCATTTTCTGCTTATGTCATGACTCCTATCCTTCTGAAATCAAGACTTACATGGTCTACAGGAAAGTAAAACTAGAAGGGATAGATTTAACTATTGTGACAGGTAAACAACAGATTTGTAACATAAACATATACTATATACCATATCTTTATTTCTACATTTGGCATATTTGGTTCTCTGAAATGTTATTTGTGCACATTATGTGAGAAGAACCCTGGCAGATCATTAGACCACTTCGTTATGCGAGATACTGCTCTGCAATAAATGTGCACAAAACAGGAAGCAGAGTGATTGCAAATTATTTATGAGCGTAATCTGACAAATAAGCTGTACAGATGACAAGGAGGATATGGAAGTGGATAAATAATTACTTGAGAAAATTGAAAACTAAAAATAAGTGTAAATTACACTTTTTAGGAAACCTTACGAATTACTTAACTGAGATTCTGGGGTCAAAGTGCTAATATTAATGCATTGGGGGTTTTAATCTGCAAAAATAACCTAGACACACAGATTCACTGCTCATACCTAGTGGCATCTAAAAATAGAAAACAATGACCCTGACAAGTCAGCAAGTAAACATGGAAGACATTAAACTCCCAGTTAACTCCCAGAACTCCCAGTAACAAACACACTAGAAAGTTACATCACAAAGGTTTGAAATTCAGGCAATATGCAGAGGGAAAATACCTACTCCAAAAGATATTCCCAATTCTAATTTACAAAATTCTTTTTTTTTTTACCTTCTCTAAAAGGCATCTATTTCCTGGACACTTCTCATACAGTGTGAACATGAATACTTTACAACTTAACCTATTTCAGCACTTGTCTGGGCTATGAAGGGTTAGGGAAAAAATCCACTCACCAGTCACACCATTCTTACAGGAGAAAGAAGTTACTAATGTGTAAAATCAAAGACTAAATGTGATATTGATGTTTTTGTAATGACTAACATGACAGAAAAAGAAAAACACAAAAAATTGTCCAACTCTAGCATAAGAGCCTGTAGTAGTGCAAGAGGTTATTCACTCCCGACTGCAGGACTTCGCAACGGCTTTGGCTGAATTTCATGAGGCTCCAATGAGCCCATTTCTCCAGCCTGTCCAGGTCACTCCTAATAGCAATTTTTCATATCAGTTGTTTCTCCCCAATTTGGTATCATGTACAAACCTGCTATACTTGATATATTGCAATCAATACTGGCCCTTGAATCCTGAGGTAACCCTCCAGTAGACACCAACAGTTTGATTTTGTACTGTTGATCACAACCCTCAGAGCCATGAGCCTCCAGCTCATGGAAACTTCCAGCCAAGTTTCCACCCATCTTATCATCCTCTTATTCAGTCCATAGTTCACCATTTTGACTGAAAGAGACTGCTCTAAAGTAAAGTTAAACAGCATTCACGGTTCTCCCCTTGTCCACAGAGGCAGTTATCTCATTGTAGAAAGCAAGGCTGGTCAGGCATGCTTTGAGCTTGGTAAATCCATGCTGGCTGTTCTCTGTCATGTTCTTGTCTTTTGTGTGCTGGGAAATTACTTCCATAAGGATATGCTCTGTAACTTTCCCTAGGACTCAGGTTAAACTGATGAGCCTGATGACCCCAGAACCTTCCTCTTGCTCTTTCTGAAGATGGGCGTAACATTTTCCCTTTCCAGTCATCAGAAACTTCCCATGTTTGACATGATCTTCCAAAGATAACAGGGGCCTCATGGTAACACTGGTCCCTTGAATTTAAGTGTTCCCCTGATCTTTTTCTACTGTGGGTAGTGTTTCATTGCCACACAAATTTTGCTAGTAGGCTCAGGAACCTGGGAAGTCAAACTTCACTGCCAAAAAAACAAAGCAGAAAAGGAAATGAGTGCCTTGCCTTTTCCATGTGCTTTGTCACTAGGTCTCCTGCTCCACTAAGCAGTGGGTCCACATTTTCTTTTGCTGCCAACATATTTACTTTTGCCCTTCCCATCCCTCACTAGTTTCAACTTCATCTAAGATTTGTCTAATTCCATTCTTGCACACTTGGCACATTTTTAACAAACCTCATGTGATACATCATGCATTTTATGTATTTTTCATGTATCTCTAACTTTAACCATCCAGGATTCTGCCTCTTGACCAGATAATAAATAGATTATCTGTAGTACCTAATGCCTACTACTTCTGAATTCATCCAAATCAGCTATAAAATGCGGAAGGAGAGAAATTCTACCCAGATTTTGTTTAACCTAGCCATTTAAGTGGTCATTTATATATATGTATTCTACATATACCTTCAATTAGAATTGTTTCCTGCTCGTCACTGAAATATTTTTACCTACAAAAATATTTAAATTAGGGATGTGATTCAGTTTGAAATAAAATCATTCACTATCTACTTTGGGGCAAGCTGAATCACTCTGTATGCTCCCTAACTGTATTGACGAGATCTCCATTGGCTATAATGGGAACTTAGACAGCTAGCACAGACATCAACACCTACAGAAACACAGCTACCACTGGATGTTTTAAATTGGAACCAAATTGCACTCAAGATGTCACTTTTAGCATTTCTTCTTTCTTTAGAAAACGTATGTGCAATAAATGGGAAACAGTGTAAAATGATTTCGTAAAAGCACAATCTCATGAAATTAAATCTCACAGAACCTTTCTTATATTAGATACATGGACATTATTAGAAATTCATAGACATTAAATTAGGTACAGAAGAGTTGTTATATCACTTCTTAAATGCAAAATGAACAAGTAATGAAAAGTAATTAAAAAGTAATAAAAGTCTTCCCATAAAGGCTATAAAGTTCAAACAAAATGTATTCCCTATTCCCAAATGGATCCATGTACATTAAAATGTCATATCAGTAGGCAGGAATTAACACTGCTTATTATGCCTTACACATTTAACATTAAAAGTTGTCAAAATATTTTACCTTGAAGTAATAAAAAGGATTAGGATGTGTACTCTGATTGGAAGCGGTCAGCAGAAAAAATTCCATGGCAGAAGGGAATTCCAGCTGTGGAACTCTTGCACCTGTCACCTACCCAGGCAAGCAGGCTAAGCTCGCTGAAGGAAAGGGAGTGTAACTGCACTCTACACTGTATTGTCCCTTAAGGATTATATACCAGTAGCATAAATTAAAGCAGTTTATAGGATGCTTCAACTAGTGCCTATGTCAGGGCAATAAAAATATGGCCTAGAGGTATAAGCAGTTCCTTAATAGCTCATCCATGAATACTCATACAAACTGAAACTGAGGCAAATGAAAGAACCCACCTGTAGATTTTTAGAAACATGGTTATGTTCTTCTTGATCACTAGTGCAGTGACTGTGAAATGCTTGTCTTAAAAGCATCTGTATTTGCTCATCATAACATTTCCAACCTTGACAAGTCACAAGGTAGCAGACCTTTCAGATTACATCATTCTTCATTTTATTACATTTATTTCCCCTCTTAGTTCTGCTATAACCCTACCACTTAAAAGCAGCAGTGTCATATATCAATTTTAAAAATGTATAAAGCAGCATTAATTCTACTGAATTACCAAACTACTAAAATCATCAACGTCAGACACGAGGGAAAATAAGATGGTGATCAAAATGCATTTATATGGTCCTCTGCTGAGTTAGACACTAGCCATCTAGTGGCTAAAAATTCTAGAAGAATTCTAAAAGAATTCTTTTAAGTTACAGACATTTCATCTCTCTGGGGTTTTTCCTTACCTTCTCCTTAGCATGTTTGTAAAATTTCTCTTATTAGTCTTCCTGACTCCATCATAAACTCCATCAGTCCTCCCAGCACTGCTACATCCCGTACCTTGGTCCTATATCTATGGGCAGGTAATATGACCTTGGTAGATTTTACACTGGATCTACAGTTCTTGCTGGTCATTTTTTATATTTAGTCTAACATTTTAGAAAATTAATAGAATATACATTTGAACAATACTCAGAAAACAAAATCTGGAGTAAGGAGAAGTGAGACATTTATCTGTAGAGATTAACTACAGAGATGTAAATCCAGGATCATGCTAAGCTCCTAGGGAAGATTTATTACACAAACTTTGTGAATTGCCTTGCCCTTAACAATGACATTTCTACCAGATGTCCTGGACACTGCCCATATTGTTACCTTTGTATATGGTAAATGTTGCAAACTTGTGAAGAAATCTAAGGAATTCCAAGAATAAAATTTTGTCTAAACTTTGATTGAAAGCATTTGTCAAAAATAAGAATAAAAATAAGTCTAAGAAAGGTAGAAAATAACAAAATGAAGGTTAAGTTTTAAGAGAGGCCTATACAGTTGAAAAGGCAAACATGCAGAATCAAGGCAGCAATCAACTATCACTAATACCAAACAGCATAAACTAAGAGTTGTAGTGATCATTCATTTGCATTTCATACTGAAAGACAAAAGGAAGAAAAATTAAATATGTCCCCAAAAGACTTAAGTTTCCTTCTGTAACTGGATAAAGAAGGTAATTGGGAAATCTGGGAATGCTGGCCTCTGCTTGGGACGTCAGTAAAAACCTCCATGTATTAATTAAAAAGTAGTGTAACTAAAATTAGAAATAAGCATAGACTAATTGGACACCCCATTGACCTATATGTAACAAATACTTGCCACTTTATTATCTGCGCTGGTTGTGTGAAATAAATACCTTCTAACATAGAAACAAGTGACCTCAGAAGTATGCGAGCCCAGAACCCTACTACTGCAAGCCTCATAAAACACAATCGCTTTATAAAATCAACCTGAGAAAGTTTCTCTTACTTTAAACAACTCCATTTGTAATAAAAAACAGAACTAGTGCCTTTATTTTTGTTGATAAGGTGATCCATTTGTTATTTAAATTATAAAGTGAAAAAAAAATTTGTTAAAATTTAACTAAAGCTTCATAAAGTATTTCAATATTTTAAATACTTTCTGTGCTACAAGCCATATCTAAGCGTGATCTGATTTTGCACAGGAAGCTGAATGAATCGCAGGGCTCTGTAAAAGGATAGAAGTAGATTTGTGTGGTTCTCAGTGTGCACTGAGGCCATCAGGCCAAACTGTGGCTTTGCTGCAAGCAAGACATTGCTCTGAGAAACAGATGAGGAAACAGATTGCAACTCGCAGACTGACAATCTGCTTGCTGGGTTTCTTATACTTTAGAGGAGAAATATCTTGGGCCAGGCCTGTACATGGTGTAGCTGCTCTAAGTAAGGATAAGCAAAGAATGGAGCCATTCCCTGCCACAGTCTGCCAAGTGTAGAAGGGGAAAAGATCAGCTCCATGCAGGCTGCTCCGCCCTCCCATGCTGTGTAATGGCAGTAGCCAACAAAGAGCAAGAAAGGGCCAACTCACCCTTCCCTACTACTCTGTGCCAGTTCACATTAATTCAAGTTCTGTCCCATAGTCCTGTCAAAAATCCAAAGCTCTTTTAACATGTAAAGTTTAAAAAGACTAAAAATTAGCATTTAATCAAGAACTATCCATTTTTGATTAGGCTGTAACATATCAGTAGGGTAAAAAGGCACATACGTGACTGCATGTGGCAAAATGATGTAAGGTCTCTGAGATACGGGAAAGCCTTCAAAGCTATTTTTCCTAAAACACTTTGAAAGAAATGAAGCTGTCTCTATCCAATAATGAAAAACAGGTTAGTCAATAAAAACATGTTCTTTATATGCAGATAATGGAATTAAGCAAATTAAAAATACCAGTTTTGTTAGAAACACTTTACTCTTTTTATGTGTTACATCATTTAATGTACATTTAAGGATTTGGGATACAGGAATTGAATTATACATTCTGTTAGAGGGACTGTGGGATTTCACTCTCAAGTTTTCATCTTTATACTGGAATAATATAAAAGCCAGTGAAATAATTTAAAAATCTGAAAATTCTCTTTGCAATCTATTACACACCTAAAAACCATATTTGGTTTTTAATATGAAAAATAGTTAATATAATGATGTGTGATAATTCCAGGAAGTGGAATCCCAGAAGAAACAGAGAAAAGAAACCTCCCCTACAGTTCAGTCTTCTAAACTTTAATGTTTTCTGAGGTGTCTCAAAATATCCTCGTTCCATAATAAAAGAACAGATCCCAGCCCTGCTCTACTGTTTTGTGTAACACATCTTTAGATGTCCTAAGTGTATCCCACCTGGAATTTAGCTGTATCTCCACAGGGCACGGCTCTTTGTTAAAGTCCATCAGCCTATGCAGATGCCTCAGAAACTCATGGGCATCTAAAATGCCAACAAATACCTGGGTTTAAGCAACTAAATTACTCTATGCCAGGTGTTTACTGAGGATTATACTTGCTCTAGTATCTTGCAGTGCCTTATGCAAACTTTTGCATCTGAGGAATTCACCCTCAGTATGTCCACCCACAATCTTTGTATTCCAGAGCAAAGTATGGAGACTGAGGTAGGGGACCACAAACCGACCGAGAGCCTTTCAATGCTTCTCCTAACTGAAACAACTTAGATGGTCCACACCGTCAAACATCACCGATTTGTTTTCATTGCTTTAGATAAATCAATTTGGGCATGAGGTCTTAAAATAGTATCTATTACAGCTATCTGGGTGCATATGACCTCTTAATTAAGCATGTATCATTTCTATGCACTTTGCACATACTCTGCTTTAAGGATGTGTTTAAATCCTCACAGGAATTCATTCATGTATTTATATGTGTGCTTAAATAGCCTTCTCGAACAGTGTTGTTTTCCTGAACTGTTGTCATAATTTAATATAATGACTTGTAAGTTAGAAGTCAGCCCTTTAAAAATTAGATCATTTACTCTGCAATTAACGTCAATGAACAGGTTCAGCTACAAAACAACCATAAAATGCTTGCCCTATTTCTCCCTCAAGTACCATAAAAGACACCAAGAGTCAGAAAAAAATTGTTATAAAAACGTAAATAGGAGATCAGAGCTCATATACTTTGTTCCTTGGTTCAGATAACAATCGATGTGTATTTGTCAATTCATGAATATTAAACTTCATTCACAAGGTACATAATTGCTGCAAAGCAAATTTCCACACAAAAAGGCATTGAGTCATTCAGAGTTCAGCCACATAACCTGAGTTGTCTCCAGCGCTTAGAAGAAATCCAAAGGGAAAGAGTACTGCTACTTAGACCAACATATCAGGCACAGTGTTGGTCCATTTGTATACTGAAACACATGGACTTTTCCAACCTCATGCTAGGAACAGCATTGCCAAAAGGAGAAAGAAAAAGCAACATGGACCTTTCTCACCACAACAGGACAGGTACAGTTCTGGGGCACCATTTTAGGAATCGAGCGATAATTATGATCGGTGAAACACGAGGAGTCACTGTCAAACACAATGACTCCTAAAGAGTCTATAAAAAGAAGAAAAATATGTCCCTATATTTTTCTATTGCTTTCTTTTTATTATAATTTTCAAAAGCAGTATTGCATACAATAAACTGTATGCAAAAAATAATAGCATAGCTCTACTAGTAAGCTACTTCAATTGGTTTTCTACTAAAAAAATCTTCAGATCCCCTCAAATTCAAACTTTTATACCATACAATTATGGCTCTTCTATAACTTTGCTGTTGTCAGTAAGTGTTGATTTCCCGAAGAGGACCAAGATGTTAGTATGACTCCCTTTCAGTACCTTCTTTTGTTTCCATGTGTTCTGTACCAAGATAGATCCAACCTTAATCTTGCATGTCATTCTGGACTTCATCCGTAACTACTGGCATCAGTTAGGTCATGCAACATCTCCAAAAAAAGGTATATTAAAATACCTAGCATGTACAATTGTTTCTTGAAAACACCTTCTATAATGCATACCTAGCTTCTACTTTGAGCATTCCTGGTGCAGTCAATGAAATTATTAAGATTCCCTCTAAAAAGCATTATGTTCAATAGTGTGTTAGATTGTGAAAGTTTATGCATCAATCCATTACTGAATTCTTTTCAAATGTATTCAAATAACTTCTTTAAAATTAGAAATACTTTAGCAGCTGTATGCTAAATTTTTACTTTTAATTTTTGGAGTTATGTTTACAGAAGCCATACACATTCTTTATAACATTAGTAAGAAATATCATAAATAAACCAGTAAATGTTTTACTTTGCTTTACTTCTCTTTAAGCTAAGTGTACTTCCAGAAAAAAAAGGCTACAGTTGAGTTTACAACCTAAAATACTTAAATTCTGAGTAACAAACAATGACTGTAATGACCCATCTGTATATACAAAACACATGGTTAATGTGTTCCATATACACAAAGTAAAACACTGCTGTTTACTAAAAAAGAAAAACACAAGCAAATACACTCCCTCTGGATATACAGGACTTATGATATACAACATGAAAGTAAGAGTGCAAGAATATAGCACAGGCACTAGCCCTGAAGAAAGTCACTACAAAAATCATGCAGTAGAACTGGATTATAAATGGCTAGTCATTGTACTGAAGTGAACTTACTTCTGTACTTACAAAAAACGGGTATCACATTTTAAGAAGACCTATATTTTAAATTTAACCAGTTATCTGGCATATTCCTTGCTAAGCAGCCTATTCAAGTACAGTACAAAAAGCAATTGCATGGTATATTTTGATTTTCATCAATGGTCTAGTAATTAAACACTGGTGCGATAACTAATTGGACTGAGGCACCACAGAACTTTGGTAAACTATGACTATCTGAACTGTTGTTTACAGCACTAAAACCAGCTTTAAAATAGCAATACTTTATACTAGAGTTTAAACAGGTATAATTTGGACAGTTACACTAAATTTCCTCTGATAGGGAACACTGAAATAATATAAATGTATTGACGAGGAGGTACTGGCAATAGAATCACAAATATATTTTCATTTAAGGAATTCCCATTTCTCTAGGCCTCTTCTTTCTTTCCGGAAAAAAACCCCAAACCAAACCAAACCAAAACCCCAATTTATTCAAGTTCTAGGTCAACAGTGTTTCAGTTCATTTTGTCTTCTTTTGCTATGCCTAGTGTAGTATTGAACACTAGCACTGGACTGTGTGCTGCAGACCTTCTGCTCATTTGAATACTGTCAAATGCCGTAAATGCTTGTGCTAATGCTCTTACTTAAAAGCATGATGAAACTTAACATCAAAGCCATGCTGTAGATTGCCTGAGATATGACTAATGACTGAAGTTCGGTCCCTTCACCCAACATGGCCAATAACCCAGTTTCACTCCACTAAATCCAGGTACCTTGAAAGTAATGCTGCTCTTACCTAACCTGCTCCGTAAGTTTTACACCTCCTCTGCCTCAATGATCTCTCATAAAAAAGATGCCCTTTGTTTCGTAGGCTTATTACTACAGCATGTCTAATTTCTTCTGCAAGTGAGGGTAGCAACTATGGGTGAGGGTATGGGGGGAAGCTATGGCTTTTTACACAGAATTCCACAATGCACTGCCTCGTCTGTGATTAACGCTTCCATCTGTGATTAGAAGTAGCAATTTGAAGATGAAATATCAAAGGAAGGGTAATTAGTGCATATTAGTGCATATTAGCCCAGCAATAAAAACGTAAGTTCTGCATCACAGCTAGTAACAGAATGAACAAGTACCTTACAGACGCATTGAAGGCAAGAAATTCAGTATCACTGTATTAATAAAATGACTGCCTGTGACTTTAAACACAGCCACACTTGTACTTGGCTAGAGAGTGAACGATTTATTGTTACTATGAAGGATGGAGGAATGGAAATGAAGATGAGAGGGGCGATGACGATGACAGGGAAGATGAGGTTAATATCCCCAGCATCTGATGGGGAACGATGTCCCTACCTCAGTAAGCTGGATAAGGGAATAGCTCCAGATCCACTGCCCAGGATCCCTCCTTTCCTCCCAGAGAGGAGTTTCTCCACCAGAGCCACATTCCCAGTGCGAGCAGCTTCCAGCAGTTCCTGGTCCTTCCCCATGGTCAGGAACCAAGCAGCCCCCCACGCACCCCGCCGCGCACGAGGGAAGCTACACCCCGGGCCACCGCGGCCCCCTCTCTCCCCAGAACGTCCTCCCCTCCCCAGAGCCTGTCTCAGAGCAGAGCACAGATTCCTGCAGTCCCTTCCAGACCAGCAGGAGGAGCAGCGGGAGGGAGGAGGAGAATCACCTCCTCCTAGTTTCACTGGATCATTTCTGGGTGGGGTGTGGAAGAGAGCGGGGGTGGGGGACGACGAGGCCAATAAAGAACCTCCCCCCCACACTCCCGTGTGTGCGCACCCCGAGCCCCGGCCCGGAGGACGCGGAGGGGGGGGGGGGGCCTCAGCCCCCGTGCCCGTGGCTGACCGAGCTGAGGGGGATAACGACCCCCGCGGGCGGGCGGGCGGACGGACAGACGGACGGACTGACGGACGAAAGAAGGGCGGGACGCGGGGAGGAGGCGCAGCCCTGACTTGCCAGGCCTGCTGTAGGGGAAGACGCGGCTGGCGCGCTCTCAGTGGCTGCCCGGGCTGGGCGCCCGCTCCGCCTGCCCCGGCCCCGCGCTGCCTCCGCCCGCCCCGCCCCGCCCCGCCCCGCCCCGCCCCTCGCCAACGGCCGCGCCTCGCGCCACACTGCGGTGCCGCGCGCCGGCCGTGGCTGCGGGCGGTGGGTGGGCGGCGGGAGCGCTCCGCGGGGCGGCGGGAGCGGCGGCCGGGGCGGCCGCCGCGGGTGCTCGGGGGCCGCGCCGGGGAGGTGGCGCCTCCTCGCTCTGCGGAAGGCGAAGGGAGGGAGCCGGGGCGGCGGGGCGGCGGGGCGGGGGGGGCGGTTCTCCCGGCGCTGAGGGGGCGGTGCGCGCCCTTGGGTGCGGCGCGGGGCGAGGCTGCCCCTGAGGGGCGCGGGCGGGGCGGAGGCGGGTGCCTCAGTAAACCCGAGGCGAGGGTGCGGGCGCGGCGGGGTTGAGGCGGCCGCGGCGTGCTGCGGCTGTATGTGAGGAGATCCCCGAGCAGGGGGCTGGCCCCGTGCGGCGGCGCGGCAGGGCGCTCCGGCACAGATAACGGGCTCGCTTCGCTGAGCGAAGCGGTGCAGACAAAAGGAAAATCCGGGCCCCGCTGAGGTCAGGAGCAAAACTGAGTTGCCGGCTCGGCGAATCGGGCGGGCGGGACTGCTCACACCCATCAAAACGCCAGGATCGTGGCTTTTTAATATTTCAAAGGATGAGAGGGATAACTCAATGTATTTGCTGTCAGAGCCGGTCATCCCTTGTTCTCATACCCCTGGTTCTGTTGCAGGTGGCAAACATGGAACCTCTTGAATTGTAGGACTTTTCCAGTCACCAAAATTAATCATTCCTTATGGCTTTTGGGTTCTTAAAGCTATGCTGAAAATAGTCAGTGCTGGCCGTCTCATAGGCGCATCCTTGTTTAATGCACCACTGGATACTGTGCGTATGTGAAAAGCCAAATGACAACGCTGTGTTCCTGTTTAGTAATTTGTGTAGGTAGAACCATAGGTACAACAGGCAAGTAAGTTAAGACCCCTACCATTTGCCCACTGAGATCAGTGGCATTCTCCCATGAACTGTGCTCACAAGGTGTAAAGCACAGCGGTGGCGAAATAACATTGTGGTAGGCAGGATTTTAATGTTATGTTTTCAGAGAGAGTGTTAATTACTCCAATGGCATGTTCAAGTCAATGGTAACATCCTTGTTGATTTCACAAATGATTGGTTTTAGTCCCTGTCAGTAACAGTTTTACAGGTATTTGCATATATTTATTATCTAATTAAACAATTTTAATCTCTAAAAAATTTCTTTCTGGGGTCAGACTTTGTCTTACAAAGGAAAAAAAATTATCGTTATGAAGACCTATTGTTCCCATATAGTTGTCCACAGCAACAAAACAGTATCTATTTTTTAGCTAGAAAATTTAATTTACATAGTTTGGCATTTTCAGAATGCAAAATGATGTCTTCTCCAATGTTGTCGACAGGACACGGAGTTGAGCACTGGCATAAAATTATTAGATGGCAAGACTCTGTAACTGCGGCCTTTCTGGTTGAAAGAGTCTGATATAAATAGCAATTTTAAGGTCTGATTCTGTGATCACAAGTCTTTCATTATAGTTTAAATAAATAAATGTATAATCACATGAATTAGGATCTGCAGATTAAGTCCTCAGTCACAATGGAAAACAGTAATTTAAAGCTGGAGTAAAAAGTTATGTATCTTGTTACCAGCCACTTGAGCATTAACTAGTTCCAAAGAAGTTAGCCATAAACTAAGAATACCCCTGCATTCTGAAGCTTCTTGGTGTCCTCTGTTAAGGTAGCCATAATTTCCCTTTACCTCTGCCTTGCATTTGATTTTGTATGTGATTGCATGCATTGCCTGATAAATACCTTCTCTGATGTATGCTCTGCACGCTCTGCATGAATAGATTTCTTCAAGTTTGTTGAGAGCCTCTGAAGAGATGCCAGTATTCTGTGAAGAGCTACTTGTAAGGCAGGGGTATGTGCATAAACCTGCGCATTTGTAAAAATTAGATTAGAAGCAGATACTAAGGAAAACTCAGGTTTTTTAAGAATTTGGATTGTTTATGTGGTTGGATCAGCAGATGGCAAATATGACTCAGTATAAACGTTACATAATTCTTCTTGGGAAAATAAAATCTCAAGACGGTGCTCTAATTCAAAAGGTCATCCAGAAAGCTGTTGAAGAACAGCACGGAGAATGGGGATAGAAATATCAATGGAGCAGATGCATGCAGTAGCCAGCAAATTCAGGAAGCTTTTATGAATGTAGCAAGGCTCAAAGCATATGCCGGTAAATCCATCAGCCTAGTGCCCAACAAAACAGCGAAGGCCAAACGGAGGATTTAGTTTCAGTTGGCAAATAGAGCAGAAAACAGTTATTCTATCAATTTGAAAAGTAAACAGGAATTTAAGCAGCACTATTTAATGGAGGGGTTAAACATGGATAAACTCTAAGGGCTGCTGAAGCGAAGAATTCAGAACATGGGTTGGTCTCCTTCCAGAGATGAAATCGATAGTGGACTGTAGTAAGAAAAAAAAAAAAAAAACATACCAAGATTGAGTTGAATGTAAATGTTCCAACCTGTTAGATTAGGTGGACTCCTTTGTGGTTTTTAAATGTCTTATGCTCTTTGTTCCTGGTAATATCAGTACAACACTGGGAAGTGTTAAAATTATATGTACGATAAATATGTTAACTAGGCACAGAAAGTAGAAACATAGCCTTATCATTTGCAGCAGTTACAGATGAGGAAAATAATTTGTGAAACAGCCAAGAGATCTTTCAAAACACTGTATGCTTTTTGAGCAGTGCTGCTCCATACCCCAGCAGAATTTTGATTCTATCATTTTAGTATTTGCAAAGACATTTTAAGTTGTGACCAATGCAGCTGTCAGTGTCTAAGTGGCATCACACCTTCAATCTCAAAATTTCTCTTAACACAACATATGCCTTACCTTCTGTTTTCTTCTATTTTCTAAAATACCAGAGAAAGCAGTTAGCCTGCCTAGAAATTCTTTAACGGGTTTGTCATTTGAAAGGCCCAGTATTGACTGTAATAAGCAAGGACTTTCCTTAATGTTTTTACAATGCAACTATCACTTGACTTTGTTCTCATTTCAGGGTGACAACTTCTTGATTTCCTCCTCCTGCAGCCTGCCATGCTTAAAGGCAAATTAAATGAGTGCTTTCTAACATTCTGTGGCTTTCCCCTCTCTGTTTTCAAGCAGGAGCATGGAAGGAATATGAAAAACTGAGTTGCAAGTATTGAAAAAAACCAAATCTGTGATATTAAAAACAGTTGTGTAGAATAGCAAACATATTGACATCATATTTCAGGACTGTCTGTCAATTCCCTCATGTAAAGATATAAGGACGGTCTAAGATCCCTATTACAAATTCTGATAGATATTCTGAGAGAGCACTCAAAATGCTGGAATAAACAACCAGATCAGTTTGGCAGTAGAAAATAGATTAGCATTAGATAGGCTTAATTATTATTCTCATTTTTGTACACCCATAGTAAGTCAGGGACAAAGGTTGCAAAGTGCCTGAGAGAAAGTGCTATTTCTCATGCAGCCAGGTGGCAAGAGTTTTTCAGGCTCAATACTGTCTTTTGCTCTTTACAGTATATACACAGCGTAAAAAAGACACAGTGAACTTCAAACAACCATGACTAGCTTTGTGTATGCACTGCTCTTCTAGGAGGTATCTAAAGATCAGGCTGAGAGGGTAAGTCCAAAGCGGAGGTCCCAGGAGCACATCTGAGCTCTTGAGGGCAGGCGGGAATGCCCACCATGTCCTGGTTCCCTGTCAGGGTGAAACCAAGATGCACATCGGCCTTCTGCTGAAGGCCTTCCTCAGTGGTAGGCTCAGAAGGTAGATGGACACAGTGGACTGGTCCTCAGTTTAGATAACTGGGACACACCACAGTACTTATATGCTGCTTAGTTTAGCTCTCACCACTGAAATATGCAAAAGGATTTACATCCTCCTCCACTGTAAAAGAAAATGATAGAAACTGAAGGTACTAAACCTAACTCATAAGGAATATAAAAACACCAAGAGTGCTATAGTTTCAGAAGAGGGCATGAATACTTGGGACTCATCAGATTAAGTAGAAGCTGAAGTAACACGTAAGGAAAAACCCATTTTTGATGACTTGGCCACGACACTCCTATCTCTCACTGTACAATTCTGACTAGATCATATTTTCTGTAAACACTTACTTGCTTTGAGGCATGTTGTCATGGTGTAAATTTATAATGGAAAAGAACATGCAAGGAAATGGTCCCTTAGTGATGTTGCACAGCAGCAGGACTCTGTCTCAGCATTTGCACTGACTGACCTCGCTACATCATTCTCATGGGGCTCCAAACACACTGAAGAAGAGCAAGAAATAAAACTATTATTCTGTCACCCGGACACTGACCTACAGAGCCATCCCAACATACCATGGGAAGCATGCTGCATTCCCCAGAGGGCTGTAATGTCCCACTGCTCGAAAGTCTCAAGTACGTGCAGGCTGCAGGTTGTGTCTGCGCTGGAGAGCTGAGCCTCCAGAAAACAGCGATGGGATTGCACTGACAGTAAGTCAAATCTGTGTGCCGTGCCATTTCCAGTGCAATTGCAGTTTTGCTCTGATGGCAGATGCTAAGATTAACTGGTATATCTATACATTTTTTCACATGTATTCCTTGTGTGACAGCAGGTGGGATTAGCAGTATAATTATTCATCCAATCCTTCTGCTGTCCTAGGTTTACATCAGTTTGCTATCAAAATATGCCTAAGACTATTTCTCATGCATTAGAGAGAAATGCAGAATGAAATATGAATACAAGTGGGTAAGAGCAGCATGCTGATTAGATGCCCCAATCCGGTGTGTGCTGACAGATACAATACAGTATGAAAGCTTTGCCTGTACTGCTCGATGCACAGCTTGTTGCAATAAAAATAACTTGTTTCTGCCTTTGGTACAGTGCAACCTCTTTCGGACTTCAAAACATTTTCCCTTTTCTTGTCTTCCCGTTAAGACATGTACAACATTGCCCACACACCAGATTTTGACTGCCTTAAAGAAGGATCATAGAGAAATCTCAGCTGAAACCAGCTAGTGATGAGGGACCACAACTCAAAGTACAGACAGCTGTTAAAGTTGTGCACGGAAGTTATCCTTGGCTCTTGAACAGTAGCATACAGGAATGCCACCACAGGGGATTTGGTGAACCAGCACTGTAAGCTAGAGGTATTCTGCCAGTGGTTTCCATTCTGCTTGTGTCTCTACTAATAGCAACTGTTATATAGGAATATATAGTGGTAAATCACTCAGGATTAACAGAAATGGTTGAGGAAACACTTGTACATCATACATCCTTCAGGTATGTTTATGCTTGTGGATACACATGATGATGACCAATAAGGCAGAACGTATTTGAAATTCCAGCTGTGCTGCTCTGTAACACAGAGCTTCAGACCTCACTGGGTCCAAAAGAGAGAGTGGTTACTGGGAATTAATCGTGCACACATAAGAAAATAGAAAATATTCAGGTAATGATCTGGGAAGGCTCAGAACTGTCTGTGTGTATTTAAAAGAAATACATGATAAAGAGAAATTTATGATTAATGTTGCAGTGGGAATTAACATGGAACCAAATGGACACAGCACTGGGTTTTCTTCTCAAAAACCAAATTGATATAGCACTGTCAAATATACAGTGAAGAACAATCTTCCACTGATTCTTACTAGCTGTAATTTACCAAATCTTTGCAATTTATAATTTTGATAGTTATTCTTAACACAAATGATGCAGCTAGCTAGCTTTGCGCCAGATTCTTGGGTCTGGCCAGTTCTTCTTGAGTAAACATAACTATTTGTAGTGAAGAAGTGGTCGTCATTTCAACTACCAGGGCCTTTCTTTACAGGTCAAGTCCTAGGGGTTAATTCAAGTTACAGTCCCGTAAGAAAAGTTTTTTTAAACAAATCAATAAATAAAAACAACTTGCCTAGACCAGATTAAATTCCCCAAAGAGTCTGAAGGAACCTCAAATCTAACACTCATGAAATTAAAATGCTGAGGTGCAACTGTTTCAATTGGCCTTGGTACTAGGTGAGTGGAAGCTAGCAGCTGTGATGCTAATAACTTTTAAGGGGCTTGAAGGGAGATTTGGAGAACTACGGAGTCTGATTTCCATGCCTGGCAAATTGGTAGACATCTAGCTACATACAATAGTGAAGATTCAGTACAGCTTTTGGAGAAGCAAGTCACGTCTCGTATGTCTATTAGAGTTCTTTGAAGGAGTCAGAGAGCATGTGGAAAATGGCAATTCAATCAATAGCTTGTATTTAGGTTTCCAAAAAGCTTATGACAAGGTCCTTACTGTATACTTTTAAAGAAGCTAAACTGTTGTCAAGTAAGAGGGACGATTCTCTTGTGAATGGGCAATTGGTTGAAGGAGGGAAAGTAAAATGGAAGAATGCACAGTTTTCACAGTGGTGAGAGGTTGTCAGGACAGCTGTGGAGAGGGCTCTCCTAGGACCTGCACTGGTCCAGCAAGCACATAAAGAGTCTCTGAAGAGAATATGAAGTGAAGTAACAGAGTTTGCTAGCAAAACAACGGGTTTCGGAATAGCTTGAACTAAAACTGGCTATGAAGAGTACATCGTGGCATTGTTCTAGTAGATAGTAAAATAGGAGGTGGAATTCAACATTGGTGAAAGAAAGTAATAATGTGTCTGTTGCAACAAAGAGGGAGATTTTGGGTTCCCCTTTTACAATTCCAAAACTGCTGTTACATCTTTGTAATCTCAAGTTATTGGGGATATTTCTTTGAAAATGTCCGTTTAATGCTATATGGTAATCAAAATGACAAATAAAATAATTGGGAATTTTTAGGAAAGGAAATGAGCATCATTAAGTCAATGTATAAAACCATTGTGTTTGTCCTGTCTCAAAAAGATTACATCAGAATTAAGTAAGATACAGAAAAGGGGAAGAGGTATAATCAGATGTATAGTATAGCATTCGTATAGCCTAAATAGACTAGGCCACTTCAGCTTTAAAAAAAATTATAACCATAGGGAGATATAATAGAAGTGTATAAAATCATAAGTAGTATGGAAAAGGTAAATGTAAAACCATTATCCATTATTTTTTCCTAAACAAGAACTAGGGAAACACAACAAAATTGTCAGGGAGGAGGCTTAAAACACATGAATGTATTTTTTCATTCAAATATTTTAATTTAGAACAGGCTAAGCGTTGCTTTGTATTACGCTTGCTTGCGTGTGCTCTCATTCTGATAAATTACCTTTTAGCATGGAGACTGTTACCTACGCGTGCACACTGATAGTGGCACAGCAATAGGTATGTAAGCTTCGCTCACCATCTTGCTCACCTATCCTGACTCAGGATACTGCCTTGTGTAAGAGTGTAGTTTAATGTAGTCTCATATGTAAATTTAAATACACAGAGTATTACTTGCTATGTGTTTGTACAGTACATATACAACCACACAGTGATTCTGATGTTAAGGGTACTTCTGTCTGCCAAGAGGAACAATTAATACCAAATTTATCAGAGAGAGTGATTTTGTAAAGCTGATACTTTGCTCCCAGCACAAAATTAGGGCCCCTGACATATTTTATTCAGTTAGCCCAAGAGTAAAAAGGTTCTTCATTCTTAATTACTTCTCCAAGCCCCACAAAACAACATTCTAGAGTGTTTATTAAAATTTGAAAGCCAGTCCTGCACTGCCTAGGGAAGAAAGTTATTGCTTTTTGCATGAGACGACGTGGTTATGCAGTGAATTTCTAAATCTCATTTATCTCTTGTGTAACCGGATTACAGAGGAAAACATTAGCGTGAGTAATTTGTTTGCTAATATGACAACTCCCGCATTTTCAGCCCTCTGACAGTACAATAGATTTTGGTCAAAAATAATAATTGATAAAATCTATGGCTAAACCAGCCAATTCATTTGATTTACACTTATTATTTATCTGAACCGAAGGTGACTATCGACCCCAGGCAAATAGCCCTACTAATTTTAATTCAGCAGCGAAGTTAAAGCTAAGATCTCAGAGGCAGAAACATACACAAAAAAATATTAAATGTAAGATAAAAGTTATAAGAACACAATAGCGTATTGACCTACACCAGAGCATCAGTAGCAAAGGTAGCAGAGAGGATTACAGGAATACCAGCATATCCATGACACTCTTCTGACTGGAGCTGATTCAGCAAAACACATTTAGGAATTAATCTGGGTTCGTTTCCATAGGAAGAAAACTGGTATGGCTATTCATGATAGATGTTCTATTTCCATATTCTGTGAAGGGATGTGCAGAAACATACTCTGCTACAGATATGCAAATAGGCTGGCATCATCCTAGAAAAATATGCAATAATTAATGCAAAGTAATCTTTAATCAAATAATGAAGTATACCACAAATTGGAGCTAAAAAGATCCCCCTCCAATAAAGAGATGCAGTGTAAGAAGAGTGTATGAAACTGTATTAAAGCAGGGCGAATAACTGAAGTAGGATGAATAATTCAAGTAGGAAAATTCTTAAGTCAGATAAATCTGATAACTGCTGTGACAAATTTTTTCTTACATTTGTTTCTCTCACACCTCTGAACCTGCCAAGCACTGTAGTTTCTTGAAAATAGGTTTTGTAATGGCAAATTAGTGAGCTTCTGTGACACTACTGTTTTATCACATCATGCTTTTTTATGGTGAAGATACCATAAAACATTTTTAAAATTGAAACAGCATGATATGGAACTGCCCACTTTTATTCTGACTGCAGCATTTCATCAAACTATTGCTTCTCTGAGCGATATCCCAGTGAAGACACTACTCTGCATTAGCCCAATACCTTTTTGTAACAAGGTTTGTTTCCCCCCACCCCCATAATTTAGCAAGGAAACAAAAATCCAGATTTGCTGTAGAAGCCAAGTCAACTTCTTTTGTTTCAGGTAGGATTGGTTTTACGTCAAATCATCTTTTCCAGTTATTTTTAATCTCTTGGTACGTTTTGTAACGTACCTGATCTAATGTACATTCTGTGTACATGCCTCCATGGTATCTGAACACTCATAGCACCTGATTTAGTATTCAGCACATCTTCATTTATTGTGCGTTTCTCTCCCGCCACAATGTTTAAACTTCCTTTCATAAAAATTCACTTTGTCTCTCTTTTCTACTTCCTCTCTTCTTTAGCATCACTCCATATTTCTCACAGGGAAGATTACCCTGTTAGGATGGCTGTAGTAAAAACTTACGTCATGCTTAGGACATGTTTGAGTTACAGCTATGCCTCATCCTTTTTTGAGTATGTGCAGCTTCAGTTAACTTCAGCCGGTAACGTCACCTCCAGTGCTTCAGCCTCAGATTGTTCTGGCAGCCCCATTGCCAGTGGATCTCAGGAACAGTACTATGGGCGAGATCTCACAGTATCTGATGTAAGTCTCCTGTTATTCATAAATCTCACTTTATGTAGGTTCTCCTGATTGGCATAAGAAGTTTCCCAGTGTCCTTAAAGTGAAGGGACATCAGCAAAGTGGGATATTATGGCAGTGATACTCTCATGGCAGCACTTGTCAGTTAGTAGCCAGCTACGACATACAGTATGGTGGTGTTCCATGTACAAGTTTCCATCACCAGATGGGGAAGAAAATAAAAAAATCTGTTACTACCTATAAATGACTAATTGCTGCTAGGTAAAAATCTTGCCTTTGACACCAGCAGCTGTAGATTTAAAAGCAGCCACGATGGCATTAAGGAAGACAGCTATTCAGCCAGATAGGAACAAGGTTTCTTGAATAAGGTGCCCAGAATTTGTTCTAATATATTGTTTTCCCTACACTTATTTCAAATCCTCTCCCTTTTTCCTCTTTCATGACAGCAGTGACTTACAGTAGCTAAATAAGGGACATGTTTTGCATAATGGAAAGGCAAAAGAGCTTAACTCCACAGTGTCGTTGCCTGTTGAAATATTTTGTCAAGTCCCATTTCAAGGAGTGTTTTTAAATCTTCTTAACGTTATGACTTTGAAGGAATACTTTTCCTGTTGCATAAGCTGAAAAGCCTTCTGATAACTGCAAAGGAAGGCTTAAGAACCTCACCATTCAGGTCATGCCCACTCTGATATGTATCTTCAGATGAATATCAGTTGGAAACTTAACTTGCAGTTTTCCAAGAGACTTACATGTCGCCAGCTGTTAGTGATTTGGAAGAATTTAGGATCCAGTTAAAGCAAACAGCTCTGATGCTGCTTTAAAGAATTTCTCAGTGACTGGTTGCAAGTTACCATATTTCTTACGTTACTCCTGGACAGGAAATGAAATGCTGGAGATGATATATTTTTTACAATTTTTAAGAAAGCTGTTGTATTAATATTTCCAAGTACTCAAGAAGTCTGTAAATAGATTTTTTTTTTGTGAATATTGCAGAAATATTAAATCTCATGTTTTAGATGCAAATGATTTTTCAGGACTCTTCCTGCTAAGTTTGACCAGAGAAGAAACCTCATTTCTACACCAAATTCAGTTCAGGTAAGTGGCTGTGATTGTGTTGGTGTCCAGTATATTGTCAAATTCTGGAACATGTTCTAGAATGTGGCATTGCAGGATGACACCTTAAAAAACTCTCCATTGTACCTATCCTGAGTTGCAGTCCCTTATTAGAAATAAAATTTAAAAATAAGTGGAAGGAACAAACTACATTAAGATTCCAGAGGAACAAAAAGACATCCGCTTTCTATGCTATTTTCTCTAAGTATTTCACAAAAATAAATCAACTCCATTCCTACAGTAAATTTTATATAGATTGCTTTTCTCTCTGCTTAGTCATTCTGCCTGTAAGTTTTTGAATAACCAAACAGGATATAAAAAGAAATGACTCCGGATCACGTACCACACACTATAGTGTTAATATAAACTATCTTGTTAGATCACCATCTGGTGAAGGTGGGGAAGGTAAGCATTTGTAAAGGATTACATTTGGTTATTGCCAAAGAAACACAGGAAACCTCTATATATGCTCCTTTTATTAAAAATGAGTAGAATAAAATCAGAGTTTTTTTCTATGTAGCAAGGAAATTGAACAAATAAATTGGTGATATCAAGGTGGAGTTGTTCATCTATGCAATGATAGGAAAACCAGAAAAATTTCCTAAACTTTTTATTTTAACAGATAAAGATGAAGCACAACAAATATGATAAACATTTTACCATAAGAGGGACGACATGTACAAAAATATGTTTTTAGAATTTATTTAAACCTGAAAGGGGTAAGAAAGTCTTCTAACAATGTTCAAGAAGTTCATATGATTTATTTAAAGGGGAAAAAATTAATATGCCATAAAAAAGGCAGCAGAAACAAAGATAAGGCATCTAAATTAAAAGTGAAAAAAGCCTGATTTAAAAATCACATTATGAACTTAATAATCAAAAGTTTACAAAAACCCCAACTTGTATCCTGACGTTTTCTAGTTTAACGGGACGGTTCATGAGTCAAGAAACAAGACACACTGGTGCCCACGAGGAAATGAAGCCACAAGTGACTTCTTGGACTGCCATCTAGCGGTGGCTAGCTGGGGAGAATTCTGCTCACCGTGTTTTTATTCGTGTTTAAAAGGAGAATGACTGAAAACTTCATAATTCTGAGAACTGGTTAAGCACCGTTTTTCTTATTAGCAAAACATTAACCATCATAGACTTCCATATGATAATTCTCATTGCAAAAGTATTTTCCCGTGCTCAAAACCCCCAACAGTTACTAGAACAATATAATTACACTGGGAGAAAAGTATTTATGACAGTTGCACCTTCCATGGTAATGGTGTATTGAGGCTTGCAGACAACGTGAAGGCATCCAGATTTGTTCCACAGATCAGTTGTTTGGCGGCTTCTTCTTTATTCAGCACTTACTGACTCAGGCTACCACTTCTGAAGTGCTCATTTGTTCACATGTCTGTGTCAAACATATTTTAAATGCTTACCAAGTACCTAACTCAAATAAAAACATGGTGGTTTCAAATGTACTCTAACCTAGAAAAACTGCATTAACCAGTTCATGCATTGAGCTCCCCACACTACCAGCTCACTCTCACAGAAGATAGAGCATTTGTCCTTATCTCATACATACACCTTACAAAGCAATCAGCATTTTCAACGGTTTCTTACCTAGCTGTGATGCATCTTATTTCTACTTCCAAAACGATGCTCTCAGAAATTCTTAGACAACGTAAGATTTAATACTGAGATTACATGGGGAGAGCTTCAGGAAATACATATAGTCCCCTTCTGCGCATATTAAAATGACTGACAGCAACAAAACGAAAAGCAGGAGGTAGCAAAGAAATAACAAAATACAGATACTTTAATGTAACTGGTTAGCTATGGCTTGGGCATTGACAGACAAAACCAAACAGATCTTTTAACAAAGTTAATATTTACCCATTTAAGTAGCTGGCAATACCAGAGATTCATCTCTTTGGGATGCAGAAGTTTCCCCTTATTTTGGGAGAGATCACAGGCCATCAAGAGTTTAGTTGATATTTGAAGAGTCACTTCCTGCAACTTGTTTCAGCTAGCAAGTAATGTCACACATATTTGCAAGATGTTCTGTAGGATTTGAGAAGCTGGAAGTTGCAAAAATCTTTTTTAAAGTGTTCCAAAAATACCTGTCATAATTAAAATTGTTCTGATTTTTTTATATATAAAATACACCATAGCCAATAAGATTTTAATCAGTAACCAGACAACTCAAAGATGTCTAACCCTTGCTTACACTCAGGAAGCAATTTAAGCTGCTTGAAATTTGTATAAATCCATAATTACTTCACTAAAGTGACAGCAGGTTTGGCCCTCTATATGCAATGAGGAGACCATCATATTTAAATAATTCACTACAATAAATTTCAGAGAGAAAATAATTTCAGAAATGTGAGGTTTAAGTTTTTATATAAGAATGCTAAAAAATACATAGAACTGTAACTATACAGCTTCTATTTACTAATAATCTTATTCTTTTTCTTGATTTCATTGAGAAACAGAGCTTTGTTCCTCCAGCACAAGACCACTATTCCCTAGCATTTCACTATACATTTTTTGCATCCCTTAATACTGATTAACACGATCTTTGTGCTGCTCATGCTTTCAGATTCCACACTGCTAATAAGTAATACAAGATCAGGAGGCACACTACCACGGAAGTAAATAGAGCGCAGCTCAGCGCAGATTGCCTGCACCACGCAAAGCCGCATGTTTGCCTCAGTACATTAGAGATGTGCTTCAGCACTACAAAGCCTGCTACTAGGTTCACAACGACAGGTATATGCACTGAGGCAGAAGAAATGGGGCTGCTATGCAAAAGCTAGTCAGCAACAGTGAAATGGCAGGAGTTGGAAGACAAAAAAAAAAAAAAAGATAAGGTTGTGTGGCAGGGCTGTCAAAAACCTCACTTCCCTACTGGGAGGGATGAATTAGTGGATTTCACAGCAAGTATGCACAACTTCATTGCTACTTAATATATTAGGCAAGGTCATTTTCTCTTCCTACAATAGATAAAAAGACATTGATTTATATCAACAGCTGAATCGGACTCTGAAGTACTCTCTAAAATTTGCAGATAGATTTTCAGCTCACTGTTGCTACTTGAAGCATTTTGTGATCAATGTTTTAAGAACAAGACCAATACAAGCACATTTTTAATATAGAAACCATTTTCTTCTTCATTACTTACCTGAAATCTGGTCACTGCAAGGAGTTTGCTTCTGCAATACGTTTGCACATTTGGTACTCTTGGAATTGTAGATGCTTGATAAAGCCTTTGCCTTTATTATCACACTCCCCTTGCATTTATTATTAATTTATTACAACTAGGAGGTAACCATTATCATGTCAGACTTAGGAAGCGTTCTGTAGCTAGCAATTATCCTTTAGAGATCAATTATGATCCCAGTTTAAGACTCCAAGTCAATTCCTAGGCGAGACAGTGTACAAACAGGCACACCTAATGGGACCAGGAAATAAAGGACTTAGGCAGGAAAAAAGAAAAAAAAAAAAGACAGTTCCACCCCCATCCACCCCCCCCCCCCCCCCCGGCAGTACTGCAGCCCCCTGTGCCAACAGCCACGGTGGGTTTAATCCAGGGACTGGAATAGCTACTGTCACGAAGCCAAAGCCAGGGACATCAGAGAACTGGCATGATGTCTACGAAGCTGCCTCTCCAACATGCCTTTTAAAAGTTATTCTGTAAGGCCACATGATTTTGATTTAAAATTGGTGCTTACCAGCAATGTTAGAGCTACTGTGAGAACTGGAACAGTGCATGCCACAACAATTCAATGACCCAGCCTGGGAAAGGGCACAGCCTCTTCAAGGTGAGCTAGCTTGAAAGCCTTACTAAACATTAGAACAGTATTTCTAAACAAGCTGAATGAGTGTTAAGCTAATCTGTAGACCAGTTTAAATTTCCACAGAAAATGTAAAACAAAGCTTGCTAACAGTTTGCCTGCAGGACTTCTGGAGTTAGTTTTCTCTCTACATTGAAGTTCTCCAAACTCTGTTCCATTTTGTTCTTTGCAGAATAAAAGCAGTGATTCATCCAAGAGGCCCTACCAATGGTACACATTTCCTATCTAGGATTTAGGGAGGTTCTGAACACTAGCAGAGCCCTGAGAATGAATTAAGCCTTTTTATTTAATCTGAGGCCTTTAATCCCTATTTTTAGTATAACCTATTAAGGCTTAGTTTAACTTTGTACTTTCAAACATTAATAAACTAAATCTCCCTCTGCATTTTTTCAATAGCAAAACTCATTTCGGAGTGACACAGTACTATCACTCTTAGTAAAGTCAAGTCCACAACCAAGCACCCCCACCTATTCTGAGCTGTTCACAGATGATGCTCATTATTGCAAAACTGCCATGAAGTAGAAATGTATTCAGTTATAATGAAGTGCAAGAAAGTGATACCCTGAATTTCAACACCTATACTGAGAAGAGCTGGTTTGGGTTGTTGTTTGGGGTTTGGTTTGTGTTTGGTTTTTGTCAAAAGAAGCAGGTACTAGCTTGTGCAGTAATAAGGACAGGCATTTGATATTGCTGTTTATTTCTTTTTAAAAATTAGACAATTCTCAATGTATTATTCCAGCAACATGCTACTGCGTACTCTATACATTCCCTTCTTCAGAATAATTCTAACTAGATCTTGGCAGGGACAAACCGAGTAAGAATTACTGACTTTAATAGTACAAATCAGAATTAAGCCAGTTGAGAACGCCTCCCCTGAATCTGACATGGTATTTGTGTGAAATTGGACTACTCATTTAATACTGTATTGTCTCAAATACCTTTTGAAATATTTATATTTTGTTTCTCTATTAGAGACAGCTGTGTGTATATCTTTTCATCTTTATTCTGAATAATAAGATCAAAATTTCCATGGGCATTAAAGGGAGTTTCAACTGGGGTTTCATAAGGCAGGCTTTAAAATAGTGCCTGAACCAGTTCCTCCACAGAGTTCTTGATTAAAATCTACATACTTTCAATAACTATTTTCAGCAGTGTAAATTCTGTGTCCTCCAAAAAGTTTTAATGAAAACCATTTCAATTAAAACTAGTTTGACAGCCTGAATATGCAAAGTCAAACCACAGGATACTAAATACTTTGAGATTTGTCTGCCTGTCTACGAACAAAACTTCCCTCGAACATCCCATGGAGCAGAAACAATTGTGGTAACAATTAAAAGATTTTCAGTTGTCAGATTCAAGGTCACTAGTTAAATTATTCAGTCATTTTTACTTCCAGCAAAAACAATCTCTTACAGGCATGTATGGTTTTGTATGTTATTTCCTAAATTGTTTAGAAGCACACTCTTATATTCTCTATTTTACAGTGTTGTGCTTTTTTATTTACTCATCTGTACCAGTTCTTAGCTGAAAATTATTGTTCAATTTGTACAAATCACCCATGATTTAAACTGTATAATTACATTTCATGTAATCTCACAATTTCATTGGGTAATTAAATGATTCTCTACAGCTTTTATCAAAAAAAGCAATATACAATTAATGAATCCCCGTAGGATTTCTCCCCCCCTCATGGGCATTGACATTATGTATTTAAGTACACTAGACCAAATCCTTGGGCATGTCTGATGAGTTGTGCAGCAATCAGACATGTGTGCAAAATGGTTCAAAGCTCACCTTTCACAAAGGGCTGGATTCTATTGCAGGGCTGTAATCCTCATCACAGAGAGGGGGGGAAAAAAAGGTGTGAATGTCTCAATTACGTCAGCTGTACAGATACAGTGGACTTTCATGCAGAAGGAAAGCCCAGTAGTATGCCCTCTGACTTAAATTCTCCACGTTTACTGTGGTATTTTAGGAGTACGTATGGAAAGGGTATATGGAACTCTACAGCACCAGCGGATTATTCTTAAAATCCTCTCTGGGCAAATTACACTGAATTTAGGGCCAGTTTAGGGCTGGTATTTTAATTTTTAGTAGCTATACTATTCTAGAGGGTCTAGCCCATAATATCATAGTGCAAACATAGCCTCCTGTATAGATACCTTCCGGTATTAATAAAACAACATAACCTTAACAGAGGTACAGTTTGTTAACGAGGCATGGTACATTCTACTCAGATATGCACCTAGGCACCTTCTTTCATTGCTGAGCCATCCACTTTTCAGAAAACATTTAAAAAATAACATCTCCTTTGATAATATTAAAAGTAGATGATATTTTTTTTTCTTCAGTCAATTAATAAAGTACAATATAAACTGATTTTTCCAAAGTCATTTCAGTTTAAAACGGGCTGAAAAAAGTTACAATGTTTAGTGATAATTTTGGAATAATAACTAGTTCACAAATATTTTGTTCTTTAATGAGAAAACTTTGTCTGTGACAAAAAAAAATAACCATGTCTTCCAGTGATTTTCAAACAGTATTTCAGATGCCACCATTACCCAAAGTTCTGTTGATGATGCCTTGCACCAACAGAGCACTGTCCTACTGACGATCAACATTCATCACCTTTATACGATGAAGCAGGGCGTCTTTTTCCATTTGGACCTCAGCAAGAGCCATTTTGGCTTTGGCTAGTTCCTGTTTGAGACATTCATTTTCTTCAATAAGCTGAAATGATTGGGTTAGAAAAGGGTTATTGGTATTCCTGTATACAGACAGTTTTTTCCATCACAGTAAGTTTTAAAATACCACATGCTCACATTCATGGCTGAGTGCAGGTTTGTTGGGGCTGAGTCAATTGCAACTGATTCCCAGTCAGTGAGCACAGAACATGGAGAGAGTTGACGCAGTTAGCTCAAAAGGCAAGATACCCAATGTTCTAGCTACACCGTTTCCATTCTGGAGTGCACTGTAAACAACACTGCGTTCTAAGCTCTAGGAATGGATTCTTACCCAGGGGAAAAAAACAGCCAAATTGATGTGCGGGTTCTGTCATCATCAATTCAAAATCAAGGTATGATTGATAGATTAGTAAGGCTCTGACTTAACAGTCTAGTCCTTTGTCTTTGGCAGTTCTGTTGTACTGGGATTAGGGAGATGGGGAGAAGGGACTTGCTCCCTCATAAAACTCTCTCTGATGTAAAGGAGAAGAATTATTCTGCAGTGTATTATTACCCTATTTAGAAGGTAGTATAAAATTTATTTTGCACGCCTAAATACTGAACCATACTATCAACATCCAAAATGAATATTTTCTATCTGAAACAGGTTTCTAAACAGAAGTAACTCCCAAGCCCGCCCCCAGATATTCTAACAATTATGATGATTAATGACTGTAACATAATTTGGGGGATTTGGGGGGGGGAAGGGGGGAGTCAAAAGGAATTCTTAATACCTCATTTTTATGGAAGTCAGCTGAATCCCAGCTTGATTTAGAAGGTCTGGGAATTTCACAAGTAGTCTGCGTGGCTTGGTCCTGTGTTTTATGTCCAACAGGTCCAGTTGCTTGCTGCAATGCACTACTTGAATTCTTCATCTTTGACTTGTCGCTTAGTCTTTGATTATCTACATCACAGAAAGATATTTAAGAGTAGTGCTTAGCAGTTTTTGACATTTTTTTTTAAATTTGATTCTCATCAGCACAAAAGTAAAACCACCTAAACAAATATAATATTAAGTACATTTATATTTACCTCCCAAAATCAAATTTAAGAATAAAAAAAATAAGTCATATACCCTTTTGGTGGAAGAGAGAAAGGAAAGGAAACGTGAGAAGAAGCAATATGTAGCTTCCACCTTGAAGAGAATTATCACATTTTTATACTGACCAATATCATCACCACAGAATATGCATTCTGAACAATTAGAAGTTTGAGAACTATTAATATTGCTATTAATATACTGTCTCCAGGTCCAAATCAGATCTGAAGACTGCATTTACATTTGAAGACACAGTGAGATAAATCTGCAGGATCAAGTTTTTAAATTAGAAAATAACTTAAATGACTTGGCATTAAAGAAACTTTCTAGCATTTATAACTGAAGTGCATGGCAACATCTGTTAAAATACACTGCTGTACACTAACGGAAAAAAAATGAGGGCCATGGTTCTTAGTAGTCTAAAAAATACTCTGGGTTGGTTTTCTTTTTTAAACATTTCCTTCTAAACAAGAGTTTTCTGTTCATTACCCCCTCCTCCCACCACACACATACGTGAGGACTTAAAAACATGGCACTGCAGATATATAAATCACTGCAGTGCAGACAGCATTTGACCTATGCCTTTGAAGTCGCCGTACCTGAGCAGTCCAGGACAAGAATAGGGATCAAAGCACTTCAGCAAAAAGGGGAAAAAAATATGAGCTGAAAGAAACCTTCAAATTATGTACTTTCTCACTAAGTTACTATTTCTTCCAATGCTTAGTACAAAGATGACCAAAATGCATGGAACATCTTTAAAGACTCCAACAATGTATTAGATAACGTGAAGAAATTAAAATGCAAGCGAATCATGCCACAGCATACCTCTAAGAAGTCTGGTCCATCTTTGCTGTACCTTCCCATTAGGTAGGTGAGGGGGGCATTAAGATCACCCTGCAGCCTCCACTTCCTCAAGTCATACAATACGCTGCATGTTGTTGGATTAATGTATTCAGGACCTGGATGAAAGGGTGGGTGCACCCTCTGCAATTTTGTGAACAACACCAATTTAAGGGTAAGTGACTGACACACTGAGGGGCAAGGCTGTTTTTCAGAGGAACCTGAAGAGGCTGGAGAAACGGGCTGACTGGAGCCTCATGAAGTTCAGCTGAAGCCAGTGTCAAGTCCTGCAGCTGGGAGTGAAAAACCTCTTGCTCCACTGCAGGTTGGAGACCAACAGGACAGAACACAACATTGCAGGAAATTACCTGCAGGCCTTGATCAACAAGAAGATCTATCATGAGTCAGCAGTGAGCTCTGACAGTGAAGACCAGGCACGTACAGGCTATAGTAGCAAGGATACGGCTAGCAAGATGATGGAAGTTATTATTCCCCTATACTCAGCACCAGTGGGACGACTACCAGATCCAGTTTTGGATTCCCTAGTGCGAGAAAGATACCAAGAGCAGAGGACCACCAAGATAATTGTGGCCAGGAGCACATGATGTACAAATGAGGGGCTCAGAAAGATGCACTTGTCAAATCTGAAGACGAGAAGGCTACGGGGTGATCTTAATGCTGTCTTTGCCTACCTAGTGGAAGCGTATAGAGAATATGGACCAGAGTTGCCTGAGGTGCTTGGCAAGTGCTCAAGCACCTCTGTCTTGAGGTGGCAGGACAGGAGGCAAAAGACACAAGCCACAACAAAGGAAATTCCAATTAGACATTACAAAAAAAATTAACTGTAACAGTGGTCAAACACTGGGACAGATTACTTAGGGCAGTTTGTGGTATTGCCTTTTTGATGCTCAAAACTTGACTGGACAGGGCATTGAGAAACTTGATCTTATCTGCCCCTGCTTTTAGCAAGGAGTAGAACCAGATGACCTCTAGAGGCTTCTTCCAACCTAGATTACTCTGTGATTCTTTGACGTATCTGTGAAAGACAACAGTAAAGTTCCAGCTCTAAATGTACTGCCTTGTTACAAGTATTTAGTATTTGCCCAGACATGTAGAAAAAAACCTGTAAGTGTATACACGTTCCACAAAAAATAAGAACTTAAATTGCCATTCAAAGTACAAGTCAGTGCAATCCCAGCCATGAGCTGCCAGGACATCACCATAATATACGGAATTGAAAACTGCTACTTGTACTACTCAAATAGACTTTTGTTTTACAATATTACTACCCGTAACACAAAAACACAAAGACAACAGGTAACAACCTTCGTAATCTGTGAAGAAAGGCAATTTTTTTGTTTGGTTTGTAGCCAAAGGAAACTTAGACTTATCACGATGAAGTGATATGAACTGATGAAGCATATCCTGATGAACTTATATACATATTTTTACTTCTCTCAGATTAATTCAGCTGTGGGTTGTTATCACAGCCAATACACTATTCAAAAAGGTAATTTTCCTCAATGTGACTACACTTCGAATTAAAGTATATGGCAGCACACTTTACATAAATTATCATCGGTTATCTTTTCATTATTAGCCACATCTGCACAAAGGAAAAAAACAGTATTAATAATAATTATATTATAATATTGAGATATCAAGGTGCAGGAACATACAAACCTCTAATGAGGAAAGAGCCATCATCATTTCTTTCTATCCAGAGTATGTCAATATGTAGTTTTATGGGTTCCAACTCAGATGCCTTGAGATTTTCACGTGGACTGTCATCCTAAAAAATAAAAGTATTCAAAAATAAGTTTACCAGGAAATCAAAATAGCTAATTAAGCTGTTCGATTAGACATAAGTGGAATTAATGAAACTTGAAAGGGAACATTTCAGAGTAGAATTTTCTAATGGGATCTCCACTAAACTTTTGCTCCATTTTTCCCCCCCCCAGGGATCATATTAAAGGCCCAAATTTATCTCTGGAGTAAGTCTGCTGAACTCAATATATACAGTCTGACTAAAATACTTCAAAGTATTTTTACAGACATCTCAATAAGATTATAACCCAACTCAAGACATTCTTCAGCTCAGGAGCTCTCAGAGTCAGAGATAAGAAGCCTGCACTATATAGTATCTGATTTCCCCTTGAACTATTTAAAGATTGAATGGGTACAGCTATCATTCTTGAGCAATTTTGTCTTTTTAAAATTTAGTTTGGGATGACACCAGCTGCAGTTCCGTTATATTACTGTACTCAACAGAAGAGAAACTTCACAAATTCTTTCTTTTGGGGTCTCCCCAGGAAGTCTTTCCAGTTCACTGCCCCTGTCAAGCAGAATAACACAGCCAGTATAATCAGAAACTATACACGTCAGCATTAAGCATGTAGCAAAAAAGCTGTTGAGATATAACGGCCAAAGTTTCTTGAAACAGCACTAAGATTGCAGTATAAAGTGCAAAACATAAAATAACCTTAAATTCTTCCCCCCAATGAAACACACTGCATCCAGTCTCATGCAGAAGAAATAGAAGAATATACTTCATTGAATAGGCAATGCAGCATAAATTCGCACCATATCCTCTCGCTCTTTATTACCCAAGAACTCTATAGAAATGAATCATCTGTATGTCAAATTTGCAGTTTGTCAACCATCATGAGTAACTTCACTGTGACTTCTGTGCACTGCTGAGCGAGCACTTCAGTGCTTTCGCTGCCAAGCAGACTCATTGCTGGTTTATTAATGTATATTCTCTACTTCAAACAGCTGCTTTCTCAAGAACGTTTTGCTTAAGTCTGTCTTTTTGCCAATAAACCAGCACAATCCTGTTTTTAAATTTAAATAAGTATATGTTAAGACTTCCCTTTTGCATTTGGGCATTAATGTTTGTGATACCCTGAAATCCGAGGAACAGATCCACAGCTCTTACAGAAAGTGCTTGTGCTACTCCTGTAGTAGAAATGGCCCTAAAGGAGTGCCTAAGGATCCTCAGGGGATGGAAAAGCTGCATCATGGAGGGAGAGAATACTGGTGCATTTTGAGTAGAACACCGTAGAGTTAACAATTGCCCTTCCAGTCAAGAATGATCTTAGCAGAATTAAGGCCTTAGCCCTAGATGCAGAACTGGAGCTGCTATTCCAGTCCTCACTTTGTTCAAAGTTTATATGGGTGATTATTAATTTCCAAAGCAATGTTATAATTATCTTATCTTTACCTTTGTTTGTTTTTTTGTTGTCCGCCTGCCCCCTTCCCCCAAAGGAAAAAAGTGTCCTTATCTTTATATTCAACGCTTGTGCAGCACAAAACTCAGCATCTCCTTTAAATGTCTGAAAGAAAATCCACTAGGACACTTGAGCAGGAATGTCCTCTTAATGTTACTATTTCAAGCTACGGTGGTGAGAAAAGCTTGCATTGTTTAGTATCTGTTTCTAGGTAGGGCAGAACATGAAATATGGGTTCTAAAACAGTATTCAAGTGGTTTGAACTGGAATTCCCATAACCTTTTTCCTTCTTTTGTACAGAACTTTCATTGCAAGAACTATCCTCTAAGTAGGAGAGAGAATTAACCTCTAAAATCTGTGTTTTGTAATTAAAAAAAAACATTACTACGCTAAGCAAAAAAGCCCAACCAGAAAAACCCACATTGTGCCTCCAGGACCTTGGTATACCTTGCCTATAAAACTCCCAGACACTATCACTCTACAAAAGACACTGGGAGAGGAGGAAAAAAGTATAAAATATTAATTCATATAAATAGCTTGGTCATGCAGATAATTCCCCTCTAGGCATACCACAGAGCTAACCAAATCTGTGGATTTTTAAATTGTTTTAGTGTTATCTAAAGACCTTCCAGAATATGATAGCAGTTTCTTTGAAGTTAACTGTATCCAGATTAGTAGTTTATCATCAAAGAAACAAGAATACAATTTCTTTAGAGCAGCCAAATAGCTCATTGTTAACATACTTTTAAATTAATCCTTGCATTAGAAACTTTTATCTTCATAGGCATCACTTCTGCAACAGTTTCATCTTCTAGAAAATGCTGAATGTTTGTGAGGGAAGACGTTAGGAATTCAGCACTGAAGTTCTCTACGTGACACTGAAGAAAACCATTTTTTACAGCCAGCAGAGAATGTATGACAGCACTAGGCCCACTTTCCCATCTCAAACTGATCTCAGGTGATGAATTAACTGGTCTAGCCACAGATTTACAGTCAGAACCTGTTGCAAAAAGAAAACAAATTGGCATTAAAATTTTGCAATGTACAAAAAAGGAATTATGATGCAATTACTTCACCTCTATTGTCCAACTGATTTTCCAAAAGTACTTTAGAAGTATTATCGACAAATTATAGCATTGCAAATACAGAACTTCAGAGCAAATTTTTAAGTATATCACTTTAAAATACTAAAGAGAAAAAAACCCCAGTACATACAAGGACTGGTGCCTCACTTGCTAACACACAGGAACGTAAACAGCAATGCAGTTAAGATGGAGAACATGACCACATGGTGCTTCCATTGTTTGGACAGCAGTAGATTTGAACCCTAAAAAACGCTTAGCAGTTGCTTGTTAGTTTCAGTATCTTTAACCAGTACGGACAACTGCAACATTCAACTAAACAGTTCTAAATATAAAATAAAATAAGATAAAAGATTTAAGGTAACCAGATATCGGGGGTGGCGTGGGGTAGCCAGTATCCATTTGTTGTACAAAAAAGAGGGTTCATCACCAGAAATAATTACCCCATGGGATTCTTAAGTCATTTGGTCACTATGATGGCTGACCTACAGAAATTATCTGTATGACAAAAAGCATATTCACAGTAATTATATTAAGCAGCAAACACCGAAACTTGAAAGATAGCTGAAATTCAAGTAACTCAAGTAAAATCAACTGAATTACGTCAATCTATATTAGTAGAGCACCTAACAGTTAAACAAATTTGGAAGAATTAGAACAAAAAAAATGCTTCTTGGTTTAAACTCTGGTTCCCTCAGGAAAGACCAATGTTTGCAAGCTTAGAAATTGGAAAAGAGAAGTGGACAAAGTTAAATTTAAAGATTAAGTAAGACTGCCTTTTTCTATTTTTGCTTCTTTAATATTATTCTTTCTCCCCTCCCTATATTACTGACATGTAGTTTCCTGTAATTTCCCCTTCTTGATTTCTGCTTGTGCATATACGAGCAATTACCAGAACGCTGAAGAGGAGGCATACGGGAAATCTACTTGCAGCCTTCCAATGCCTATGATGAGGTTATAAAGACAGAGCCAGGCTCTTCACAATGGTGCTCATCAGAAGGCTGAGAGACAACAGCTCAAACTGCAACAAGAAAGCTTCAAACTGAATGTAAGGAATGAGGAAAATTAAGCAGTGGTGCAAGGCTTCCTAGAGAGTTTGTGCAGTCTCTGCCCTCGGAGGTCCTTTCCAAGACTTGACAGGATAAAGCCCTGAGCAACCTGGCCTGACCCTGATTTGAGAACAGGATTGGACTAGAGACATCTTGACATCGCCTCTGCTCCTCTACCCTCGACTATCCTGTGATCCTATGAAGTGCACGTTTCCTCTGCGGTGGCTTCTTTGCTGTGTACTATCTCACATTAAGTAAAAATGCATACTGTAATGAATGCAGCATACTTTACTCCTCCATTTCAGAGATCACCAACTTCGAATAATCTGACATGTACAGCAAAAGCAAAACACAGTATGCTACTGGGCTGCAAGTGACATTGCTACTCTTCAGTAAAGCTTATCCTGGATGCCTTTATATAAAGGTAAACCATACTTCACAGAATTAGTGTTCCTTCTGAAATTATGCATCTGGTTTACAAGGCACTTAGTTAAAGTCCAAGGCATCACTGCCATCATATTACATTTGTGAGACACAAGCTTTTTGATATATCAATTCACTATAAATATACTCGGGTATCCTTTTAAAGAAAAGACATTTGTAGTGTGTGAACGTATATTGTTAATTGCTACTGCAATGGTGTAACAACTGTTCACTGTTAAGGATTCACGTTCTTGATATGCTAAACCAGATGAAGCACAGATCAAAACTGTAGAAACAAGATGACAATTCACTAAGTCACACTGACACTATGCTGGGTCAGATTAATTAAAAGACTCAGGAAATTAGCTTTGACTGAATAAAAGTTATGCAGATTAGGCAATGTGTCCACACTGACGTTACAGCGGCCTCCCATTGGTATCCCACAGGTCTTTGCAACAATCCCTTTTGCATTCTCCTCAATTCTTGTCCCCAAGATCAGTATCTCTAGATCCTCAAAGCCTTTTCAAGGTAGGATCATAGAGTGTAAGCTTTATTTATGGATAGATACAGATTTTCTGTGGTTACAAAGTTGCAGAAGTACCACATGCATGTAGTCATGTCACTGACCAGAGACAGACACAGAGTCAAGCCCCAGTGATGGCTGGTTACCAGTCACAGCAAGTTCTCCACTGGACCTAGGAGGAATTCCTGTTTGCTCTTGGGAAGTAGTAGTAGGGGAATGTTACCCGTTCAGTTCCTCTTAAGCAATAGGTGATGTATTATTTTTCAAAACTACAGACCAGATCACTCTGAGATGCCTCTGGAACCTTCAAGCAGTGGCTTACAAAGGGCCTAATGAGAACCTACAAGACAACGAAGGACATTGGGGCAAAACTGGCTTTGGTCCAGGTTCCTAACAACTGGAGAAGTGGACCATATCCCTAGTGGGGATGCTGATATGGCACCTAGATGGAGCCTAGAAGTTAAACACCGATTATGTTCCTGGACAGTGTGCTTCCTCTGAGAGGACGCCAAGCTAAGGAACACAGATGCATGCGATGCTCATGGATACCAACTATAACTAAACATGTCACCTCCAGGAAAACAGCTCCAGGACAGTACTGGGAAGAAGGTTTTGAGCAGTCAGGAGGAACTGTATCAGATTCTGTTTTCTATATGTCTATTTTAAAAAGAAAAAAAAAAAAGTGGGGTAAAGAGGAGGGGTGAGAAGAAGGATAATTAACTTTCTATATTCATCCCAAAAAACATGCAGGCTAGTCAAGTGTTCTAGACCAAGTGCAGTCAGACAGACATATAGCAAGAGACAGTAACTTTATTCAAGTAACACTGCCACAGCCCGAACGTAGTACAGGTCTGAAAACTGTAATTTCAGTTTTCAGTACAGCAGGAACAGACATTGCCTGGAGCTACAGCAGCCCGGCAGGGTAACTAATTTGCTTTCCTATCTGTAGGTTAATTGGGTTCCTCTTTCTGTATGGTGCCCAGTTCTCATGGATGACCTAGTGCAGCAGTAGAGCCAGGGCATATGCACATGTCTATTGGCACTAGTCAGGGTAGATGAACATATCGATCTGGATTGACAAAGACCAATGGAAAGAACTGTAAATGAATATGAGAATCTTCAGCCTCTGCTGTGAACCAGAACCTCTCCCTTTGCTACCTCTGTGAATAGAGGTTTCCACAACACTAACAGCCGTGACTCCATCCTTCAATCCTTCCAATATTTAAGAAGTGCTAGATCTCACATTTCCCCCACTAAAACAAAAAAAAAAAGTGGACACTGCAAGTATCAGGTACCTTTTGTAGCTCTAGTCTAGACAGAAGAGAATTAGCTACCAACAGTCCTGGAGAGGAAGGACAACTCTCCAGATGGGAGAATAATGACCACACTCTGGCCAACGAGTCTCTGCAATTGGTTTGGGAAGATTTGTTTCCTTCAAGGATCTATATTCTTCCCACAAATACAGAGAAAGAAATAAGCAGTATGTGCCCTGAGTATTTCCAGACCAGAAAAGAGTGCCTGCATCATTGCCAGAAGAATCTATCAAAGTGTAGAAAAACAGAAGAAGAAAAGACCACACATTCAGTCTCAGCCATGAAGCCAATCTTGGTTATCTTGCAGGTATCTGAAAGGGGCACAAGTCAAGAGAGGATGGAGTCAAAATTGCATTAAACAATTCAGAAGCTGCTATGAACTGCTGTTCCCTTCTCCGCCAAGCATGACAAGGTCTCAGTAAAAGCACTGTCCTTCCCAGAGTACCTCTTGCCATACTCCATCGCCCTTCTTTTGTTACTGCTGCCAGACAAGATTTGATAAAAGCATCTGTCCTGCAAGTCAGCCCTGCAGGCAAGTGCACAACTGCCACATTGCCCTCAAACTCATTCCAGCTATTAGGCACACTTTCCCCTTTCTACACTTACTGCATTAACAGTATAGTAGGTTTTAAATGGTTATTTTTATCCAGAACACTTTCGTAGACTGTAATTATGACTTGATTATTCATTGCTTTGCATGGTTCCTCAGTTTACTGGTTACAATTGTTAATTTAGCACTTGACTAAGTTTTATTAAAGGTCTTGGGGGGGGTTACTTTTATTGGGATATTTTCTTAAGCTTTTGCTCACTGGTTCTTTTAGTTGTATTTTGTTACCGTTAACTCATTTAAATTGTTTCTTTTGATCTAATTCTCAAGTTTTTCCCCAACCTTGATCCTCCTTTTTTTTTTTTTAACTCTTTTCTCCCTTAGTTTTTATTTTAGAATAAGTGTGGGAGATGGGGAGCAGCAGTGGCTGCAGAAGATTCCCGACTCAGTACAGAAAGCACAGCCCTACAGTGGAGAGAAGAAAAGATCAGTGGAGAGAAAAAAAAAAAAAGATGTACAGTACAGAATTGGAGTGGCCAGCAATGTACAAAAAAGGGTTGTTGGCCCATCCATCCAGATACCCACCAGAAGAGAAAGGAAGAGATTTGAAGTGGAAGTATTTGGAGATTCCAATCACATTATAACCTTTTGTCTGTAAAATAATCAGCCAGTGCACAAGCCTCTTATAATCAGCTGAACCAGAGGAAGCAGGTTCTAGTTTTAGATCCACATGAGAGCAGGAAGGTGGAATGTTCTTACTATTTACTCCCTCTTTCTTTTACAGAAGATACAACAGATAACCAGAAATCAGTTTGCCTGCTGTATGAACCGAAGTTTAGCCACGACTCTTCCCTGCTGGACCTCCCTCTTACCTTCAGATGCCTGAATACAACTGCAACATCATGCAACAGCTGCTCAGGCAGCAGCTGCTGGCAACTGCTCAGCTTACCAGCAAATGGGTTCTTTAGCTAGGGCATCAGAGGCTGTACCAGCAAGCACAACTTCCTGAAGAAAATCCATGCTGTTGGAAGGCTGGAAATAAATGGCAGCCAACAGCTGCTATAAGCTGTTTCCTGGGAAAGGAGATGAACCAGAAGCAGGAAGCAGGTGCTTCAGGGATCTGCCCCAAAAACCCTACAGCGCAAGAGAGCTCACATCCAGCAATCCATGTGGAAGGCTGGCAGAGGGGAGCAAAGCCAACTGTGACATGAAGTGGCATGCCAATACGTCATGCCAAGAAAAAAAACCTCACAGTATGTGAACTAGGTTTTCTAGTAGAGATCGTAGATGCACTCATGCCCAAGAACAGCTCTGACAATACCACTGGTTGATCTAGTTGTGCAAATATCTGGCATGAAACTACACCCTCTGTTCCTGTCAAGCTTTTAAAAAAAAAAAAAAAAAAATGGGGCAGGGGGGGAAAGGCTGTCCTTGCAGTTCATCTTTCCTGACACAGAGTCAATTTTTAATTTTTCTTAAACCACAGATTATAAATCTCTTTAAACTGTGGGTGTTAATTTAACCTAGAGAAACAGGTCTTGAAAAAAAAGGAACAGCCCTTCAAACCAAGGTACATTTAAGCAAAGTATCCTTAGAGCAGTAAGGGAGTTCCATCTTCATAAAACAATAACATAATGTAATGCAACTTGTTTGATTTAAAAAAACCAAACTAATGACCAGAATTCAATGCAATGCATTTTTTTACCTGCACTATCAGAAATGGTTCCATTTTTATTTCCTTCCTTTTTAATGTATGGCAATAAGGAAAGAAATCGGAGTAGATTTTGTAAACCAGCATAAAAAGGATGCTATTGTATTAACATAAAACTGGTTTTGTGCTTTAAGGCTAAAAAAGTATTTTTATTTACTTGGAACAAATGTTTCCAACTGCAAATTCACAACACTGAGATCTCATTGTTAGTTCTTACCAACAGTTCTGTTGCAAAGATAGTGTCGAACACCGATATTTCCCAGTTGATTTGGTACCACTTGGTTGACCTGTAGGCATATTTCTGTGTCTTCACCTCTGATGTCAATTTCACCATTAACACCAAATATTTGGAAAACCACAACAGACATCTGTCAACAAAATCAAGATAAAACAATGAGATTATAAATTGAATTTACAGTGGGTTGTTTTTTTTTAAAGTTCTGTCTAAACCTTTTCCCCCGCAAAAGGAAAAGAATCTTCGTATCCACAACCCTTGCTCACAGAAAAGCACCAGTTTTTCTCATTTCTTCTTGGTTTCTTTTTGTACCCATTGGCTTGACAATGGGTTGCTCAATTGTCTGTCCGAAGACAGACATTGGTATTTCTAACCCACTAATACCAATTCAGAATTGGCCAGAAAAGCCATGAAAGTGAAACAGACTTTCCCCACTCTGACAAAGAAGCATGGGACCTATGTGACACCTGAAATTTTCTAAGACTGCATTCAACTTCATGCATATCATAAGCACAACCAAGCATTTGCAGGGCTGAATCAGACCAGGTTAAAGAACCAGGATAGGCTACTAAACTTTGGCTATCTGCATAGTAGTCAGCCCTTTTCCTCTATTTACTGGATTACAGTATCTTTCAAAAATAGTAGCAGCCAGTTTCAAAAGTCAGCTTTGGCATCAGAAGATATATGTCTGTCATCATTACTCCTATTTTGGGCTCATTTTTCTAATGACTTTTTAGTTATATTCTACAAGTAGGAAAAATATGCTAACATGCATTTGCATAACAATCTGAATGAATTCTGGCTTTTCAATATTACCTATATGCACAGGTGATTGAAAATTTATTTAAAAGGAACCAATCATTTAAGTGAGCTGCTTTTTTTCTTTTTTTTTTTTTTTTAAAATGAAGGTGATCCACAAATATTTTAAAGCAAAGGTAAGATTACATGACTAACATTACTAAACATTACTAACATTACTAAAAAGGAAAATACGTCAGCAAGCACACAACAGATTTCAGTAAATTCACTGTCTTTCTTTGGGCCCATATACTCTTAGGTTGCCAGTTCATGACCTTAACTGATACAAGAATATAATTTAAGAAGCATTGATTAGAACAAAGATCAGCAAGGAATAAGTAGATAGGCAGATGGAAAAAGCTGGACCCTGCATGGTGTCTCAGGGACAGAATCTCTCTCTACACTATTCTTATAATCTTCTCTAAATACTGGGCATTGTCCTGACATAATCCTGGACAAGAGCCATCTCCGATCTGACCCAGTAGGGCAGTTGCTTCCTCAGCATCGGTAGTATTCTGTAGTATTTGCAAATATGAGCATAACATCTCCATATAAGAGATGTCAGAGTTATAGTGCTTTCTTTTATCTATACTTGATGATGTTAAAAAGCTCATTTTAAATATCATATTCAAGAGAGCATAAAAGAACATGATATTACAAAATATTGCTATGTACTGAAGCAGAAGTATTTTCTGACATTTAAGTGGTTACTGTCATTTATCAACAGTGGCTATAGAGGAGATAACAAAGAGGATACTCAGTGTAACTTGGATTACAATCTTCATTTGTACTTAATACAAGTGCACTAAATCTACAGGCTTACATAATGCACTAACAAAAGCTCCCAAAACTACTTGAAAAATCACCTCTAAAAGCATTCATTTTAGCTCTATTTTAAGGTTTAATTTACTGAAGCATGTATTCTAACGGAATTCAATAATATTACCATTTCTTCACTAGTCTCATGGGCATTCTCTGAAGCAGCGCTCATGGCATCTGGAGATGACCCATCACAATTTTCAATCACTGTGCCTCCTTCATGGGCATTTTCTGATGGGCTTTGATAGTTTGTGGCTGTAATACCTTCCGTATATACATCAGAAAAAACGCAAAAGTTAGCATAGCAAAACCTGAATCACTCCTGCTTTAAGAATAAAGTCAGTGTCTGTTACTGTATGCATACATTAACTCATTTCTTAGATGAGTTGAACAGCTTATTAAACAAATATGTATGACTGAACTGCCAAATCCATTCCTCTTACAGAGAGTTCAAAGTTCTAGATGCTATGCAAGTAAGGCAAGATATAGTGAAAAAGCCAAAATGGCACCCTACACGCATTGTTTAAAAAATTGTGAAGGGCCTTTTTAAGTCTTCCAAATATAAAACTGATCCAGCAGAAAAAAATGTTAAAGATTCCAAGCCATGTATCCAGAAGACTGCACAGTGCCTTCAGAGCAAATGTTTGCAGTTTTATGTTTAGAGAAATAAGCTATATATATTTTTGTTAGAGTGATCATGGTAGTGTTTCCCTGACAACTAGAAAGCATGCAGACTTAACTTGCAGTTAAATATTGGTTAACAAGCTAAAAAAAAACATATAAAGGTTATTTAAAAGGGAAAATGTATTTTATGTTATACTCCCACATAAGCACGTGCAGGAATACTCCTACAATCCAAATATATAACAGGTTTGCAAGTGAAGCATTCCCATTGTTGCTCTAGACTGAAAAGAAATCCTACAAAAAAAGATGTCATTCTTTATTCAGTGTAGAATTTATCAGAAAAGAGGCATCAATAAAGTCGTCTTATCGTATTTCCTGACATTAGAAAATTATTTAATCAGTTTTGCCAGACAGCTACTAGATCATGACAATTGCATAAGTCCACAATACTACCGACTATATAGACATAATTACCATATGCCTGAATTCCTCCGTCAGATCAGAAGAAAATGCTCATGCACAGATGAGCAAAAACTGGACAAAATACCTGCTGTTACACAGTCGATAGCTAGGAACTGCTCCATAAGGAACAAGCTGCAAGGAGATGACCAAATCTATCTGCCTGGTAATTAGCATGGTAAGTATTAGTGAAAATCCGTTTCTTCTTCATCTCGTTTTAAAATTAAGCTTCTTTACCACTTCAGGCATAACACTGATTCAGGGTACAAACCTGTAAACGCTTGGAGCCAAAGCAACCGCTTTTAAGCAAAGCAGGGAACAGTTCTGCTTAATTCAGAGTTACATAGCACCGCAGTGCTTTTACTCTCCTCAAGAGAGAAAAATTAAGTAATGTTTAATTACGTAGCACTGCTTAAGTAGCACACCTTATTGCTTTCCCTTGAAATGACATGCTGTGAATATACTTGATATTACTGACTGGAGAAGCTAACAGAAGTAGTGCTGTAAAGTATCCAGGATTTGCCGCACTACGATCCTTTTCAGTGTTATTTTAGTAAAAAACAACATTTTCACGTATTGCTTAAAAATATTTTGTTAAACCTACTTACCTTTCTCCAGAAAGCTTTGGCTGTCACTTCCATCACTCTCTATCAAATGATCCTCTAGCATCATACTATCAATAGAAATGGTATCCAGAGACACTTGTGATGGACTTCTCTTCATATTCTTGTAAGAAACAGAGAATGCAGGGAGGTTGGACGGGCAGCGTTCCTTAGGCTTTGCACTTTTTAAATATAAAGATATTAGGGAATTATTATTTCAAATTAAAGGAATTACACAGATGCTACATTAAAAAATTCCTCTAAACCAGGCAAGATATAAAAGAAAAAAAATCTGATTATGCAATCATCCTTTGGCAAGAAGAAAAAGAGATAAGCAAAGAAACAACATGCATTCCTGTAGATATTTGAGTCAATGTGTTTCTCAATACATAGTTTATAACATTTAAACTAAAGTAAACAGTTTAAATTAATTAACAGCTCATTTTAGCTTTCATGCTGGATACTGCATCTTATATCCTTATATACTTTTAAAATTTTCATCTACTAGATGTTCACTTCCATTGACCATTACTAAAAGTATATGGCCAACAAGATTGATAAATATTTTCAAGCAGTAGGAAAATAGGTTTAGTATTAAGTCTGCTATACCTTGATGAAGACTGGGATGCAAATGTCCTAACTGAAGTCACTTTCTCTTTGTTGATTTCAAGCTCTTCAGATTCTAAGGCAGTTTCTGTTTCCAAGTCAGTGACTTGGTTAGGACAGCCTTCAGTTGCATCTTCCTGTTCATTTAATTTAACTGAGAATATGTTTTTGTCATCCTCTTTATCAATGAAAAATTCAGTAGAATCTTCCCTCTTACTTAAAATGGACACTGAATCCCTAGGATGCAAGCTACTTTTCTCACTCAGAAGTCCACAGACCTCCTCTGAATCACTTCTACTAAAAAGTCCACTGCTTCCTCCTTCACTCGTATCTCCCAAACCTTTATCTGATGCATCATCTGAAAATGACGTTCCTTTCTGAAAATCCATATTACTGTCTGATTTAAACAAAAGAGGATCTATTAAAACTCCTTTATTAACTTCAGCATTCAGAGGCTTGCAGTCATTTACATAATTAAAATTAGTAATACCAGCCTGCACTGTCTTATTGCCAACTAATTTGCTCTCTGAAGTAAGAGCTTCCCCATTTCCCAAAGGGGAGAGTTCTGATGCCATGGGACTTCCTTCTTCCACAACTGGAGACTTACAAGGGTTTCCCTGAGTCACTGGATGGAGTAGTAAGGCTAGTTCTGCACTTTTCAGTAGGATCCCAATGCAGACATCTGTTTGCTTTGCCGGTTTTCCTGTCACTGCTTCTACATCATTCCTTAAGTTTTCCAGGAGCAATACAAGGGATTCATGGAGAAACAGCAAAAAAAGATACTGGTAATGATTAATCTGCACGCTTACGTGTTTTTGAACATGGACAAGAACATGTACATCTGCATCAGAGGAAGAGCTTTCAGAAAGCACTCCTGAAGTGTCTGACATTTGAATGCCATTCGTCAAGGGCTCCCTCTCACTGCTGTAATATTCCTTTAAAAGTTTTTTACGCTGCAGTCTATTAGCAAGGTCACTAGATTCACTTTTTGGAATGTTTAAAGCTGTTTTATTATGTGATAAAAGCTCTTTTTGTGACTTTGCAAATCTTACTGGCTGGCAAATCCAAAGTGAAAGCGGGAATGAGTCCACAAAGCTTATTGGTCGGCCTTTCCCACTTTTCATTCCCTCATAATCTATCCAAAACTGGGAAAAATGCAAGGCCCAAACATCAGTAGCTGCAGATGTCTTTAATGCATATTTATTCAATTTTGGGATGATATAACCTTTATAAACATCATGCATTTTAGTATCTTGTTCATGAGCATGTCTCTGGAAGATTGGATGCAAAAGATTAAAATTCTTCTGGGACTTAGGAAAAGTGGTGAAAGTTCTACTGAAAAATTCACAGTCTTTGAAGTTCTGAAACAAAGCTTCTAGATCAGAGTGTCTGCAGTTTGGCGAGTATCTTGTATTGGTAGCAATCATCTCTGAGCTTTGAATGGAAAGTGCACAAGGCTGATCTTTATGAATTTCAGATTTGTTTTCAGATGGGATGATGAACTGCAAGAGAGAAATACATTTTGTCTAGTTAGAAATATGTGGATTAAGAAGGTATACAATTAAACAAACAAAGTAATAGCCATGACAGCTAAAATAAAGGAATACAATTATGATTTTATGAGAACTCAAGTATACTAACACAGAACAAGGATAAGTCAGGCTCACATATTTTCATTTGTGTTTCCTCTCATTTTTAAGAAGGATGCATCTAAAACTGAATGTTTTTTACAAATCCATAAGGGTCTCAGGCTTTTCTTATCTGAAGGATTTAGATGTAGGTCAGCTATGTTAGGCTGAAGTGTCTCATTTCTTCAACTCAGAAACACCTTGGCAGAAAGCTTCTTCAGTTGTTCCAAGTATTTACAACTTTGAACTCCCAAATTATAATTCTCTGTTTTCAAATCTGATTTGTCAAACACATTTTGTCACTGCACTGATTACTACTATATTTTATTTCTATGTTAAGACACAAGGAAACAATTAAATGTGCTAACACAGCTAATATTCTTAACATTGCAGAATACAGAACAGGTATTTTCTGACCATTATCTGATAATCATAATAAATTTTTTTCATCATAGAAATAAAAATATACTCCAACTCCTAAAAAACAACACAATAGTTCAGTATACTGGATTTAATTTAACTTGCATATCTTTAGTGCAAGTTTTAAAGGAAACATATATTTTATGCCAAATCCCGTATCTGATGTTGTTAACATGGACCTTGCCCACGCTAGTTTTGCTAGTATCAGACAGACTACCTTCTGTCACAACATCTCCATGCTGAATCTAGAAAGATCAGAATAAAAAAGTCATCCTAAAGACACTTGAAAGATGGGAGTGATGAAGCTTCTTCATGTAAACAAAAGGACTCAGAACAAAACCAAATTTGTAACTACATAATAATTAACTATGATATGTAAACATCAAGCACACCAATAATAAAATATTCATAATTTGCTAGAATAAAAATAATGCAGTTAATACAGCGATGAAATAATTAATATGAATCAAGGTTTGAGGGATTTAAGAATACTTTTATCTTCTCTTAATTTAATGGGCTACCCCATGTATAGCAATTCAATATTAGATCAGTCTGTGTTTGTAGTTGCCTGGTTGTTAGCTCTCAATAATTATTTTCACGTAGTACAAGCCATGTCCTTTTTAAGTTCCATTAAATATGCACCAAGAGCTTTACGAAGATAACCATCTCTCCATACACTGACTTTTTAGAACTCCTGTGGGCACCATTGAAAAGACTCGTTGTTTTGTTCACCTCTGAACCTTGGAAGCCAATGCCCAATGCAAATGGTGGGGGCAGAATTGTCTGCTCGATAATCCTTCTCTTCCAAATAAGAAGGCGGCAAGGGAAGCAAAAATCTGATGTTCAACTACCTTAACAAGCGCCACTCCTCTGGAATAAACATATAGAGAACTTGTGTACCTGAACTACAGGCAAGGGCCAGTAGGGTTCTGGAGAAGGAAATAAGCCTTCAGATGAACTGCTTTCTTTACTCCAGGCATTCGCTAACAAGACGAACGCGTTTTGATATACTACAAGCAGAGGAACAAGGGAGGGCCCTTGCATTAATATAGAGTGCAGATATTAATTTTTTGCTAGTTATTTTTTACTTCAGTGCTCAAATTTTTTTTCTTCTGCTATCTCAGCTTCACTGAACACAGTGAAATAATTTGTTAATACTCCCATTCAGATCTTCAATACAAAACAAAAATACCCCTAGGACACAGATGAAGTAGTATGGAAGACAGATGTCTGTCTTCAAACCATCACATTCTGCACAGTTTTCCACAGCAGCATTGCTTATTGCGTGGGTTGTTTGTTCCTTTATATGTCCATTTATTCCTCAAGCTGCTTTGCTAACAGCTTTTCAAAATAAAAGAAAAACATATTTTCTTCCAAGGAGCCACAAAACCCCTCCTCAATGACAGCATACCTTTAACATTAGTCCATCAACTCTAACATCAACATGTTCATCTGATTTTGAATTGTCATTTAACTTGTACATGGCCATGAACTGAATAAGACTCTGTTTCAAATCCAACACAAACTGATTTAGCCAAAGAATACTTCTCTCATCCAGGGTGAACTGTAAAGCATTCAGCTGGCCATACAAATTTGGACATGGAACTAAAAGAGAAAACAAAACAAAATCATGAGAGTAAGTAAAATGTTTAGGGGCTTTTTGTTTGGTTGGTTTTTAAAAAAACAAGTGCAAACTTACATTTTCAGCAGTATTTTACAGAGAAAGAATGAAAACCCACTCCTTTGGTCCCAAGGAAGAATAAATTGTTAGGGGATTCCTAAAGTGATGCTTCTTTCTCTCACTCCAAGCAAGTAACTGAATTTTTGAATATAAAAGCTAATATTAGAATAGAATGAAGTCTGATGAGAGGGGAAAAATGTCCTCATTACAGAGGAAGGGCAGGACCAAGGAGATTTGCTGTCCTCAGGTACCATCCATAAGAAATCCACTGACATTTCTGTATATAAAACAGGGCCAGCCCCATAACACATTAATAAAAATAACTCCAGCAAATCTTCATTACATCTTAGACACTACTGCAATAGTTTGATTTCTTTTATGTAGCCATTGAGCTCTTTTATGTAGCCAGACAGTGGAACTGCAGAAACAATACATGTATTTGAAGAATGAATAATTTATGTGTCAGTAAAAATGCCTTTGAGTGTTTTCAGACTTAAAAACCGTATTTATAAGAAAACCAGTACTTACAGGAGTTTGCCAGGAGCAACCATTGTGGAAATGGAGCAGTGTTGTGTTCTTTTGATTTTAGAAAGACATTACCTATCTCCAGTTGTCAGCCTGGAATCAGTATTAAGCTTCATAAAGGTGAAAGTAACACATAAAATTTATGGTTTGGTACCAAAAAAAAAAAGTCTTACTAGGAAAGTCCTTTCCATCTGGGTAGTAATATTCAGTGAATTCAATATGAATAGCTGGCATTTCTGGTGGAAGATAAAGTGACTTTTTATTGCAAGAGATCAGAGCTTTAGGGGAAGAACGACACTGGTCTGCTGTTGAAACCTGTGGAAGATAAAAGATTAATTAATACATTACATTTTTATGAATCATTAAGCATTTGCAGTTGCAAGGCATTGCCCCTAGTAGGATAACATTCCACTGCTCTCTCAGATGTAGATCCCCAACTACACAAAGTGCTGACAATGAGAAACACCTAGTTGCCTTGTAGTAGAAGCAATCCGCATAGAACAGTTTCACAAGAAAACTATATAGTATTAATGGTACCAGACTCCCTTCCTTCATGTGAGGCAGGAGGCAGCAGGTCACTTTCAAAGGCATTCAGGAGAAGCCTAGAATGATCTGATATCTTTATTGCAAACACTACAGCTCCTGTATAAGCAATTATGCTAGGACGTGGTATATTTGCATACCGTCCGTCCGAGATCCCGTGTCTAGATAAGGGACAGATAGGCTAGATAAGTTTATTACACAAGTGTTCGGAAGTCCTTGTACTGTCATAAGGACAGATTCCAGCACATGGGCCAGCTCTCGACTGTATACTGCTAAGCACAGTGTTCAGCATGCACCTGGCAGAGAAACATATGCTTGGCTATGCCCGAAGGTCTACTTCGCAGCAGAATCAAGACACTACAGAACAGTAATCCTCCATTTCTGTTTCCTTCCAATGTAAATAATGAAACAAGAAAGAGATAACCTTTTGATATATATTTGACCTTAAATTTCTTGGAATGCACCCTAGTTTAAAAAGTATGTTGTCAAAACAAAGCTCTTTCATCCAACACTTCATAGGTCAGACTGCTAGTTTGAAATTAGCCAATTTACTAATACTGAATATATGATGATGTTTACTTTTATTAGTTTCACTGGAAATAATGAATATATAACCTTTGTAAGCCTGCTTCACTCTATGTAGCTGTTTTTAAGCTGCAAACATCTCTGTATTAACACACAAAAATTCAAGTAATAACAGATCTATTTAGAAAAATAGCTTTTTGTAAATTGTATAGAAATAATGACAATTAAAAAAATTGAAAATGTATTTGTGTAGGGAGGAGGAGGAGACAAGCATCTGAAGAGTAAAAGGCAAATGAAAACACCAACAGTACAAAATGGTATTATAAACCCATTTTAAACCCAGATGAAGGCTCCTGACAGCAAGCTGCAACATCCCACTCTACCAGAAGCGATATGGCAAAAAAGCACTGAAAATTGGAACAAAAGCAAGTAGAAGTCACAATGACTAAGGGTACACACTAAGCAGTTTTGTTAGGACCTGAAATTTAGAGTAGATCCTCCTATATCACTACCATTCTGCCTTAGAGATATACTACTCTGTTCCATTTGCCTCCTACCTGCACCAAAGACTGAATCTGGACCACAAGCAGCAACTAAAACTACTCACTCAAACAAAATGGGGGGGGGAGGATGGGTGGAGAAAAAAAAAAAAGAATGGTTAAAGTGTCTACTCAAAATATCACTGGGGGAGGGAGGTGCTGAGAAAAATTTTTAAAACTCTTAATTTAACATTTAAAGAAAAATCCAGGTACTTTGAAAAAGATAACAATAAGAAAAGCATGAAATACAAAAGCATAATAAAATATTTGGTAGCTAACAAAGTACAATGAAAACATGAAATTCCAAATGTCAGGATTTAGGGAACAGTAGAACTTGGATCCAAAACGTAATTGTGATAGCGTATCATCTAATATAAAGTCAATCAGAAAATATTCACCAATTTTAACAAAGCAGAAGCAGGCCCATAAAAATGTAATCTATTAATGAATGGAAAGACTTCTATTAAGTTCAGTGGGCTTCAAAATTGTCCCTTAAAAACCACAGTTATGTAACAGTCAAGAGCAAAGTAGCCCCAGTTTTACTAACTTGAAGAAATGTACCTGATATATATTGAAATCTGCAAGTCTAACCACAATAGGACTAGACATCAGTTTGCCCTTTGGTTGTTGGGAAGATACAGAGGAAGCCCTAGATGTTCCTTTCGGTATCTGTTCCTTGCCTGTAGGAAAGAATAGTGATGGAATCATTGAAAAGAACAGTCTTTTTTAGAATATTTTTAACATTTCATGGAATTAGAGCATTAGTGATGCAAACAAAGTACCTGTTTGTAGGTTCTGAGGAGATACAGCAGGTGGTGATTTGGGAGGAGAATCTATGATCTGGTCCTTCACAGCCTGCTTAAGCAATTCAACATTGCTTTTGAATTCATTTAATAATTCTTTGGCCCAACCACTTCTGGTTTTAGTGGCATCACTATAATGCATCCAGTGATTGCAGCTGTCTCCTGCAAATAAGAGGAATTGTGGAAATATTAACTCATTTGAAAGTTTGCTTCTAACTGGATAACAAGTTTCCACTATTTCACAATTCTTCTTCAAAATATAATCTCATTGCATGCTGTAATTATAGAAGTTATAACAGATGTTAAAACAGAAGATATATATTAAAAACAAGTCTCACTGCTTCACAAAAATCACTCAGAAAACAATATTGACACCTGCCTTTTAACACCACTAACTAATGCTCAAAACATTGACTATTTCCCGTTCAGAGAAATCTGATGACATATTAATGTCATACGTGAGAACATGCAAAAAAAGTTTCATAAAAAAAACAACTGAGAGCAAGTAACAGAACAATGTTCTCATGCTCACTTTTTCCAAGCTTATCTTCCCTGCCAGCACTGTGTCCTAAGAAGTTCCTGGTCCCTTTCCAGAAATGTATTCTTTTTGTCTTGGCTCTCTAGCACCTTTATAGCACACAAACAAGAAGGTAAGTTCAATCAGTGCTGCCAGCACACACAGCCTTAAAAATCAAGCCCAGTGGAAATTCTTTTATTCCTAACACATTTCTGTTGGTCAAGCATTTAAACCTCTGAAAGAAATCGAGATCTCTTCAAACAGTCCATGTAAAGACCGCCTACTAACCTGTTCGATAATAAGGATGCAATATAAATAACTTCTATCAAGTGGTACATCAGTCTTTAAATATCAGCATGTGAAAACTTGCTTTATTTGGGACTTAATGAGGTTTTGAATACTTACACTGGGGATGAGTAGATATGGTTGCTATTAAAAATGGAAAATGCTTTGGGGAAAAAAACGTGATTTCAAGCCTAAATACAAAGATTTCGGCGTGGAAGAAACTTTAAGGGAGAGGCCTATCACAAGAGACAACATTTTTCCCCGCCCTCCTGCCTCACAGCCTTTTGATGGTTATTCACATCTTTCCAGCTAAGGAAGAAGAGAAAGGAACACGAAGGAAAACAGAAAGAGAGCAAGAGGGCAAAGATATATTAAATTCAAGTCCATGAAGCTGAGATTCTCTAAAAACAGCGCTGAAGTGGGGTCACCCCAAACATATGGACGTAAACTCTGAAGTACCTATTGGACAGCAGCATTACAGGGAAAGCTCTCGTACCCCCTTCTGGGAAGTCAATATGGGCAGGTGCCTCTCTGAAGTGCCTGCGCACTAACACATGCAGCACAAGGAACATGTGGGAGCAGGAAGAAAGAAAGAATTAGAGATCTGCATGCACTTGAAGCGGTATGATCTCATTGGGATCACAGAAACATAGTGAGATAGCACACACACACACACACACACAATTGAAATGCTGCAAAGGACGGACACCGGCTGGTACAAAATGGTGGTACAAAACTAGGAGGAGTGGTTGATATACCAGATGGTTGTGCTACCATTCAGAGGGACCTCAAAAGGCTAGAAAAGTGGCTCAACAGTAATCTCACAAACTTCAAAGGGAAATCCAAGTCCAGCATCTAGAGTACAGGCTAGAGGCTGACCAGCTGGGAAGCAGCTTTGCAGAAAAAAAAACCCAAACCTGAGACAGTAAGTTCATGTGCCTCACAGCCAGCAATGTGTCCTTGATGCAAAGAAAGCCAACAGCACCTTGGGCTGCTTAGGAAAAGCATTGCCAGCAAGTCAAGTGAGGTGATCCACGCCCTTTGCTCAACCCTGGTGAGACTAAATCTGAGTGCTGGGTCCAGTTCTGGGCTCCCCAGCACAAGGCAGCCATGGACTTACTGGACTGAGCCCAGCAAATGGTCACAAAGATACTTAAGGCACTGGAACACCTTTCAAGGAAAGGCTGTGATACCTGGGATCGTTTAGCCTGGGGAAGAGAAAGCTCAGAGGGATCTTATCAATGTGTATAAATGACTGATGGGGGAGTAAAGATGAGGGAGCCAGATTCTTCTCAGTGGTGCCCAGTGACATGACAAGAGGCAACAAGCCCCACAAAAAGTGAAATACAAGAAATTCTACTTAAACATTAAAAAAAAAAAGTGCTTTTCTACTGTGAGGATGGTTGAACACTGGACTAGGTTGCCCAGGGAGGCTGTAGTCTCCACCCTCGGAGCTATTCAACACCTGACTGGACACAATCCTGGGAAGTTAACTTTAATTGACACCACTTTAATCAGAGGGGTTGGACTAGACAATCTCCAAAGGTGCCTTCCATCCTCAACTATTCTACAGTTCTATATATGCAGGTGTTATTGCATTTATCTGTGAAAAGCGAAGAGCAGGCCAGATTGTAACAAGAAAACAATATTTTAGTGGAGCTGGCACTGATGTTGCTACCATCTGAATTTATTGCTGGTTGCCCAGGAAGAAAATGCTTTCCAATTTCTCATATTGTCTCAATATATCACCTTGATCAAGAATTTCCTGTGCTGCACAATGTCCTGCATGATGGCAAAGCAGCAGCTTTCTCTGATCATCATCCAGATACACATCAGCTGCACAGATAATGGATCTGGATAAAAGCTTCTGTGAGAGCAGGTCTGGGAGGACTAGTAAAGCGACAGACTGCTGTTCAGGCAGGTTTACAACATCCAATAAGTCTGGCTTATGTTAGGGTTATCACAGTCAATGGACACACAACCTGCTCCATTTTTCTTAAGTACTATAAAAGGCTACTGTTGGAAGGCTTGATTTTCAATGGGTTAGAAATGTACCCTACAGGAATTATGCCTCAGACTCCCTTTAGAGTCTTTCTGGGTGGGGTGTTACAAAAAACAGACAAACAAAAGAAACCCCACAAGAACCCAATCTGCAAAATAATTAATTGTTGAGGGCTTTTTCCTAAAGGATTAATCGCAACTTCCAAGAAGACTATACCAAAAGGGCTATTTCTAAATATTCCATAGGCCAGAGAAGTACAAAACCAGAGAACAGTCTGGTAAAAGTCATAGAATTATATAGTGTTTCCTCCTTGCCCACTGTTATAAAATATTAATATGGTGTTGTCCTTCAGTATGCAATATTGCAGAGCCTCACCTTCAGGGTAGGAGTGCTTTGCATATCAGGTGATAGCCTGTTACAGCAGTAGACAGAGGCATGATACATACATGGCTAGAAAACTCCCTTTGAACTTTCAAGATTAATATGTGCTCCTTTGAGTAAAGGGACTCTCCCCTCTGTGACGATAGTTTGCCCATAGAATTGCCACACTATTCTAGAACAGTGAGAAGATGACAATCTCTTAAAGTGGAAAAAGAAACTTTCTGGCACGTTCCCTCCCCTTCCCCACATAAACCTTGCTGGATCAAACACCACCACCTTTCACAGTCTTTTGTCATAGCTTATTAGTGAGACCTAGATTTCTGTTACTTAAACATACTTGTACAGAACAGCATTTAAGACTGCAGGAGAACACTACCTTTAGAGGCACCACATTTGCTCTGCAGATGATATTTTCCATCTCTGGTTTCATGCAGTGGGAGTTATGTCCCACACAGCATTCTCAGTGAGCTTCTAACATGCCCGTCCAAGAGCCTACAATGCACGGTTCAATCTGGCTAAACATTCTTCCAAAAGAAACAATCTATTTATTTCCCTGGTTCTCTACATTTTCTCTGAGGAGAGCTCACTGAAATCATAGACAGACCAGACCCTCACTTAGACATAGTAGGAATCAGAAGTGACAATAAATGAAAAATATAGCTGGGTCACAAGACAGGCATGTGTTAAACCTCTGTAACTTAAGGTCACTTTTATAGGACAGGAAACCAATATCACAAGTTTCAAACCATATTAGGCCAATCTATAGCAAAAGAAAGAATACTGTTTTTCTTAAGCATATTCTTTTCTGTGGCTGTGTATGTTTATTTGACCCAAGCTAAATTACATTTTTGTAAGGTGCAAAAACTGTACTTGCCACTTATGAATGAAATAGATTGACATTACAAGATTCCATCTCCAACGGTGAGTGACAAGAAGGACATGAGGCAAGCTACAGCTAATTCACATCTTTAACATATGTGGATAATCACTTGAAAAATGACTGGTCTGTGTTAGTAAAATGCAAAATAAAGCACAACCAACCCCCCAACCAGCTAAAAGCCTGTCCACCGTACTGGGTTGCCTCTGATCTCGAATTGAACAGCAAACTTATTTTGTCTCTTCTAAATTTTTTAGATTTCTGAAAAACATGTTTACTAGAAATTATTTGGAAGAAATACTTCTTTGGAAATTGCCAACATCTGTTTAATAGCAATTCCTTAACAAATGGTTATACAATTGAACCTCTACACACTGGGATTCTTGTTTAGCAAAATAAAATAAAAAACAAAACATTGCTTGGAAATGGACATAAAATTGTAGAATTCTACATGGGGAAAAAAAAATCTAGCAGATTGACTCTTGCAAATATCCAATTAGTGAATTCTGTCTGCCAGACTGCCTTCCTCTGTCAATACACGATTCTTTTCATGTCAGAAATGCGTAAACACTGTTTTGTTGACCAAACAGAACAGTGAAAAGGAAAAGTGTTTGGCCCAAAATAGCTCATTCACAGAAATTAAATTGGTTCCCAGGTTGTTACTTTTGTTGTTTGTTTTTGCACATAGAAGGAAATAAAAAGGTGTGCATTTCAAAGGCTTAGAACGTTTTTATTCAAGCCCTATATATATACACACACAAATTTTTTAGTATCCAAACAAGAGAGTTACATTCACAGGTAATTCACAAAATGCTCACTTTCATACCTGCTTTGTGAAATGGATAATAGTCCACTGTTAAATAGCTGAAGGAAAGCTGCATGGCCCCTCCTGTAACACGTCTATTTGAGTCTGTAAAATAAAACAATGCTCAGTTCTGCAGACATTGTATTTAGCATGTTAGTTCTCATGTTGCTGCATTCCTTTAAACACCTAACAGCTACTTCTTCCTCCCCTTTACTGGCTCTCCTTATAACCTCATTATCTTCCCTCAAAATTTTCATTCAGGTAGTCTTCACTGGTTTCTAAAGATCAGCTTGTAGAACTCTGTGTTCTGTACTCGGTCACAAATAGCATATTGTTTTAAATGCTATTAAAAAGTAAAGACAACTCTCTGAACACATATTACTGCAGTTTTTCTGAAACAAAACTTCTCATACTGACTATATGATTACGATCAGTCATTCAAAGTCAACATTTACTTTCAAGAATATTGTAAATACGATTTGTTTTATTTTATTTGACAAATATTTTTGCAGTGAAGAGGTCTTCTGGGATTCCTCTGTTCTGATTTTCCCACTGCTAAATTTAAACTTCATGGCCAAAAATAAAGGACTAATAAAGAAATCTCACCAAGAATGATAAAAATCCCAACTGCAGTAGATAACACTGCATGTAAGGAAATACGTCTCTAGCCAGTGAACCTTATGCTCTGCAAGTGTCTTCCCTAATCAAGGAAATACATTCTGTAAAACCTAAGTTTTACATACTCTTTTCCTCAGCAGACCTTGTGTGCCTCTAAATTTTTCAGCGACCAGCCAGCTCCTTGATATACACTAATATGTCATGCTCTTCTGATCACTTTTAAAAGGCATGAAAGAAGTCTCATTTGTCATCCTTTTTTCTGATTCTAAATACGGCTATAAGCAATAGCCTTTAATTTAAAAAAAAATTACAAGTATTACAAACAAAATTATAAGGCCACAGAACACTTGTTCCATTCTTTCTATGTGCTGCAGAGCATACCAAATTCTCTAAATCTGTAACACAAAGAGGACTGCTCTTTCATTAGTCTGTATTTTGTAAGAGTGTTACAGAAGGAGATTGTATAGTGACCCTTTCAAGCCACAGTAACATTGCCACTGCATTCTTTGTAACCCAGTTAACTTACAAAAAGAAAAAAACAGCAGTAACAATCAGACTGGACAGAATCACTTTCCAGAAGACAGGAAAAGCACTGAGCCTACTCTTAGCAGTTTTTATTTTATTTATTCTAAAATAATTACATTTAATAATGAAATGTTGTCCTGATAGAGGCATCTATCTAATTTTACATGTGTCTACAGACACTGAAGACAATTCTGAATATGCCTCTAAAATAAAGACAGACTCTGGATTAACATTATTGTATTCCTCAAAATGTCTTCTAAAGATGATTATGGTTCACAAGCACATTACTTTTAAAAAAAGTTACCTTTTTCTTTAGAATGGATATCATCACATATATGTAGGTCCAAATGGGAAATTACTAAGTGATGAGAAGTTTCCTTAACATCAAAATCATTAAACAATTTTACTATTGCATCATTTTGATCAGGTGCTGCTGTTGCCTGGTGTGCTTTCACCTGCTGAGAGCTGGGTGCAGGAGCAGAGCTCTGAAAAAACATTTATGCATATTAATTTATAAAGTTTCTCCTTCCTTTCAAGCATAAGTATGGTTTTACTTACTCAAAACAGGCCTTTGAAATAAGGAAAAATCTGCACCACATGCATTTACCTTGGATCATTGCTGAGATTAAAGTATGCTGTTTTAGAATAAAGCTAAGTTGAGCTAATGCCTAGGTGTCACAAAGAGGCAATGCCATTGCATCCCCCATTCTCCCCTTCCCCCACACTTCTTTACACCCCTGTCACTTGTAGCACTAGTATTTTTCTAACTTTTGTTGCAAGCTGTTCAGGGAACTAAACTAGCAGAAAAGTATCAATTTTTTGCTGGGCTCATTTCTGCTAGTTTAGCTCCGCAAACTACATCACAATAGGGTCAAACGTGAGCCGGTACCAGTACCAGGGCATTGGTGAGAGGCAAGTACAGGGAACTGGAGAGTCAGGACCTCCCTGCTCAGTAACAGCTCATCATTAGACTGCTGTAGCTAAACATCGTAAGTCATCAGGACCACCACAAGAACTGAACTCTCCACTACAGTACACCGGCTTTATTGTAAGAGATTCTATACAAATTACTTTACTCAGTCTTAGCAATAAATTATGGGAATTTTTTTCTAGGATTATGTTTTAGCAGTGTATTTGTGCTGCTTCTTCACAGACAAGAAGAGGTCCCTCCCCGCAACACTCACAAAGCCCAGTCGGTCTAGTCTGTCTTACGTGCTGAAAGAAGACCCAAGATTTACGTAAGACGTGCAGCATCAATATCACATCTATGCCAGCAAAAATGTTAGAAGTAGAATTATTTTTCACTATATATTCCAACAAGAGAGCTGCATTAAGGAAAGCTCTTTCTAAAAGCTAATTTTTCAGTACCATGAAAACAAACTGGACAAGCACTTCAAATCATTATAGTAAGCACATCTAACCACACATTAAGGTTACCTTAGTGTGTCTTAATTATTTTACTTCATAACCAGAAAATATCTGAAGAGTAAATTTACTAAACAGTTATTCAACTGTTAAGTCAATACAGAAGTCTAAACACTCTGTACATGGATAAAGAAATACAACTTTTTTCTTTCCTGCAATTAACATCAGTACACAAAATCTTGTTAATGAAGTCTATTTTATACTACTGTGATTCGTGCCCAATGTAATTTAAGATATACAGCTGAATGAAAATGAGTAACAGAACATTCTCCAAAATAAACTAACAACTAACCACACTGCATTGTATTTTAGAACACCTGATAATGATATAGGGAGACAATCAATTATCATACCTGTGCTGTTTCAGAAGCCAAGCTTTTTCTCTGTTCTGCTGATTTCTCTATGGCTTCACTAAGAGATTTGGCATACTGCACCATGGCTTTCAATTGGGAATCAGTCAAAACCCATAGCAAATCATCCAGAATCAGAACCAGTTTTGATGCCACTACATTACAATCCTTTAACTGTAGAATAAAAATTTAAACAGTCAAATGGGTCCATTAAATACTTAAATTTCTTATATCAAATACAAGAAAATGTTGAATGCAAAACCACACTTCCCAAAAAGCAAATTTCTTCCATATAAATAACAAACATTTTTTATTTTAAATTGTATTCCTCTCATTAAATAAAAAGTACCTAAGATATAGTATATTTATGCCTCACTTTTTATTTGTTTTGCATGCATTGGATATTAAACTGACACATTTCTCTAAATGTAAGTAATGTAAGTATTTCCTGAATCTAGAGAGGTAAGACAACATGCATCATCATAAAGCTCTGCAGATCGAATGATTTCATTTGTAGGACCTGTGCAAGGTCTTCATCTTCAAATTCTGCCTGCAATATTTCCTGTAAACTCTACACTCCTACCAATTATATGTTATTAAAAATTTAGTTCAGGGAATTCTACATTTTATATGGCCTAATTTTAAAACCTTTACTATGTGCATGTATGCATTACGAGCATGAGTTATAAATAAATTCATAAAATAATACAAGATTTCAAACTTTTCAAGTTTACCCTTCTTTTAAGCGTGACCCTAATTTTTGATTGGTTAGTGATCAGTCGAACTGGAGCACTCATGATTTCATGCTTAGAACTCTGGATTGCATCTGCTTCTATTCTGATCATCTGCCAGTTGATTTCTTTAAAAGTCAAAACCTTTAAAGAGAGAAAAAGAGAAAAACACCTTCAGGCAATACGACAGTTTACTTCTGCCTAAGCACGTGCATGTGTATGTATATATCTGTACATATACACACACACACTCTCTCACATGTATCCTTCCTGCAGAGCTATATGAACAGAACAAATACAAGTCACTTATTATTCCACTTACAGGTATCAGGAAGTAAAGCCCTGATCCTTCTCTCTACCTCCACAATGTCACAGAAATGTTAAGCTAGTTCCAAGCAGACAGAGGTAACAAGCAGCATTTAAAATATACAGAAGAAAATAAAGGTCACAATTACTGCATACTAGGCTGCTTTTGGTTGAGGAAAAAAAGAAGATTGTAGAATTTAGTTTCAAAATGCTAAACCCTAGTATACAGGAAAAGGGGGGGGAGGGAAGCAAAGCTACAGGATAGAAAAGGTTTTTGGAGGGGTTTGTTTCAATTAAAAGAGAAAGTTAAACATTGAGCACATTGTATGCCATATAGACCCCACAAGCTTTGAATCCGTTACTTGGATTTCTAGACGACGGAGCAAGCAAATGTTAGAATGATGATACAAGAGCAGCAAGTACAGCTGGATATTGAAAATCAAATATGGGAAAATGAGTGACTGTCCAGCAGCAACATCATGGAGAACATCAAATGAACAGGACATCAAGAGGAAAAAACATTAATTCTAGTTTCCCTAAAACTCCCTCCTACATTACTCTCTGAAGAAAAAAAGATCAGCCATAGGGAAAGTGGAAGAGGGAAGAGTTTGTTTGGTACGTGTCTTATTTTTCAGCTGTCATTCTCCTCATCAATTTGAAAACTGTACAGCCTACGTCCTATGAAGATAAGCACAGACTTAAGTAAAACATATCCAATGTGTCTGGGAAGGAGGCACACATAATGAAGTGAGCAAGGTGGAAAGACATAGCACAAAGTAACCCGAAAAATACTATTTGCAGAAAAGCAGAGTACCTACCCTCCACATCCAGGAGTTGCAGCGTGAATGGAAGCTTCTAAAAAATTCTAAAGAGATTCCTTACTACATTAGGAGTGTAGCTACAGTGCAAAGCTAAAAGCTACTCCCTTAAAACGTAGTTTAGCACAAGGTATCTTTATAGTACAGTGTCGGTTTTGTTTTTTTAACCTTTTCATGCCATTTACTGCTAACCAATCATTCACTACAGTTTCTAGCAATTTGCGTTGCCAGAATTCATTGCACTAAAAGAAACACTCCCCAAGAAAAGCTCTGTTGTGTATGGGAATCACAGTCTTCCTAGAAAGCACAGAATCAAAAAATACGGCAATACAAAATTCCATCTAGTCAAACTTTAATTCTTCCTCTTTAAACTTCATTAACACATGAGCATTAGCATACAGATAAGCTGCAAGAAAGACAAACTGCCAGAAAAATATATTTTTCAACTTCTTATTTTTGTGGTATTTTTAACTAACATTCTCTTGGGGTTTCCTTCCCTACATAAAAACCAAATACCAGACTCCTTAACTCTGAGTAAACTCTGCTCTGGAATAATTGTCTCTAAATGGGCAAACATGGGCAAAATTTGAAACACCTACTTATCCAAAGCCAGATGCATGCTAAAGTAAGTCTTTCTCAATTCAACATACAATATTTAGAATCAGCCTTGCACTCAGTATATATTTTACTTTGGTCATGTGGGAGAAAGCAAAAGAATGGTGTACACCAATCTAGGACTTCGATGTTAAGTTCTCCCAGACACCAGAAAAGAATGCACTTCACTGCTATTACTTTTCTATGTACATATGATTTACTTATTCCAAGAAAAATAGTTAATTCTTGCATTGAAACTTTATTAAAATTCAGTTAAAACTGCTTAAGGAAAAAAATATCCTTCTTAGACAAACCCTCACAAGCAAATAAATAACCAGTTAAAGCTTAAAAATAATAAAAATAATAATTAAAAAATAGCACAACACCTTATCCTTCCATATTTAAGATACCATTCTTTTTTCCTTCGGTACTCTTTAAGTCTGGTCTAGTTTGCATTTTAAAATGGTCACAAGCTTGGAGAACATAAAAGGGGAGCAGTACACGTTTGCTCTCGTCTTCACTCTTCACTAAGCATCCACTTTGGCCACTGCTAGAGACATGACATTTGATCTGGCTCACATCCACCAGTTTTACATCCTTGTGTTCCTAGAGGACAGCTTGAAATTACTGAGCACAGAATGCCTCCATTCCCAGTAAGGGCATGTTTCCTAGACTGTATAAAGTTGAAATTCAACTCCCTCCTTCTTTACCACAAAAACAAGGGAAAAACGTTACTAAAAGATGGTAGTTACCTCTCCACGTTGAGCTTCTTGTATTCTGGTAAATCTGAGGTCAGCATGTTCCCAGTTTGCATTTACACTATATATTCTCAGCTGGGAAAGTTCAAATGAAGCATTAAAGGCTTTTGCACCAATCCTTATTATAATGGAGTTCACAGAAACTGAAATGCCTTCTACCACTTTTTCAGCAAAGCCATATTCACTAAAAAGTGAAATGTCAAGATATTAAATACACACCTAATGAAAGGGCACAAAATTAAACTTATTAAACAGATGAAATACAACATGAAACAAACCATAAAGTAAGTTCCTAATGTATTCTCCAGTTCTGAGTTTTTGTTAAATATACTTGATCTAGTTTACAGTGATTTCCACCCTATGATCCTAATCTCAAAACAGTAATTAAAGAACATATTTTGGACCAAGATCAATCTCCATGAAGCATAACAATTAATGCAATTTTTCCATGATAAATATTTTATACATATATATAAATGTATAAAAAATAAATTATATAAGAATAGCAGCCTACAGCATTATGTAGAAATCTTACTCTTTATGTATACATAAGGAGGAATTCACGTTAAATGAATTATTTGACAATTCCAATCTGGTTAGTATTTATCTCTATAAACTAAGTTATTCTGCCCATTAAAACTAGTGTCTTTCATATATGCAAAATAGTGTAAAGTATTTGCTTTGTTTCATTCTAGAAAAGAAAGGCATCCTAAATGGTGGTTACATTTCTACACCAAATCAACATGCATTCCAGTATTAAAAAAGATAAAGCAGTTGCAATTAATTTTTTAATAAAAATCTTGTGTGTTCTGAATGTTTTAAATTAGTGAATGGAAAACTGTATTTTAAATATTCTTTTAGCACCTAAAATTTTTGCCTTTGGGTTTTTTTTTCCTGCTTGTTTTAAAAGTACAGTTTATGTGGTTCATCATTCCTTTTCCTTTTTATAACTCATCCTACACAGAATCTCTATAGCAATGATTTTCAAGCTGTACCCTACGAGACGTAGGGGCCCATGGACTACTTCTACATATTATGCAGAAGTTAAAATAAGAAAAGCAATTGTACCATCAAATTCGTTTCTCTGCATATGGGTCCCTATGCTCACTGAAAAATGGTTTGGGTCTATGAAAAGGAAACTATTGTGGGGTATGGGAGGTGGAAATCACTGATGTAATGCTATATTGTCCCACCAAATTACTTGACTTTGGGGATATATAGTGTGCATGAAATCTTTCAGTAAGATTTGGCTGATACAATAAAGGAAATAAAACTTTAAAACACCACACTAACAAACAGCCCTTAACACTGTTTTTTAGACCAAACAAAAGAAAAATTTTAAAAACCCACCCCAACATTATATATATTTTCCCAATAGGTTGAAGGCAAATGTCTTTAATTTTCAAAAAAATTAATATCAATTAAACTTGGTAAATTTTTGATGCAGTACTTGCAGCCATATGAAACATGCCTAGGAAGCTGCATACATAGTTCAGATGTTCTTTCCAGGCTTGGGTCTGGATAGTTCCATTACCACTATACATATGTAACTCTACCCAAAAGTAATAAAGTAAAATTTTGAAGAGATGGAAATGGCAAGCTGCAACCCTATATACTTCCAGAAATTTGCAGAGGATCTAACTGGTTTACAGTAGTTCAAAATGAGTAATTTAAACTTATTTGGATCAATTACATGTAAGTATCATCACTGACCTCTGTCCAGATGCAGTTGCTATAGGAGAGGGTCCATTAGGGGCACGTGGCTCTTCACATGTGCTCATTTCCATTACAACTTTATCCAAGGACTTGAAAAACAAAAGAAAACAAAAAATTGGAGACCTAAGAAGTAACAAAGTAAATAGATGACATATGAAGTATAAAAAAAAAAACAACCAGCCAAAAAAAAAAGAAAACACACACTTGAAAACTTTTTCTGAAGTATACATAAAGCTTGTCTTACCATGGTAATTTTCCCATAAAATTTTATAGCTTACCAGAATTCCCTTTTTTTTTTTTTAAATTTGTTCAAATATATTTTTAAGTTTTGTGAATTCTAACGGACCTTCCCAGTCAAATATTGGATTACAGAATTCTTGATCCCTGAGTATTATTTATTCATCACACACATTTTCAAAAATTGCATTTTGAAAAGGGAATGATGTAATGCGTACTCATCTGGGTTTTCTTCCTATATGGCTGTTCTTTCAGTGAAACAGTTAATACCTCCTGAATTTTCTAAACGGTGCAGTAAATTCAGAAAATTTTAATGGAAAATATTTGAAACTAGTCCACTAAAATTTGTGATAGTAGATGAAGTTTTGTGCTGCATCTTTAAAAAAAAATCTGAATGTATATAATATATACACGAGTGTGTATACACTCTGTGTGAGTATATGAATCTTCAGATCTTGTAAAACAAGTCATTTCTAAAAAGATATATTATAGTATAATTTGCAACACATCATATTATAGTAAAATTGTATGCTATTATTGTATTCTTTGTACTTGAGGTGGGACCCTTACAAAAGAACGTGGGAATTAAGGGAATGAGACACCTAAATCCTATTTTAAATGAAGGCTACATTGACATAACAGAACTATAACACACATTATAAATAATGCATACTAACAGGGGGGGTGAACAGAATGGGAACAAACCAAATGCAAAATCTTATTCCCAGCAACTGAATAAATCCAAGAATCTCCTAACAAATTACTAGGTCTGTGACCTAGATTTATCATACAACCCAGGAAGACTCTTAATTTAAGGCTTATAGTTCTGAAATCTTGTGCCATTGGAAGCTCATTCAAAACACAACACCTAATATTACTTCCCTGTCTAGTTCTGATTTTATACCACCCCTTCTGAATTCCTCCATTTACCCTCTCTTAGGTCAGACAAACCACACTAAAAAGCTTTGTCTTCAATTTTGGATTTTTCACGATTCAACCTGCCCTAAATACTGGACTTTGTTACCGTATTGTGTTAATTGTGCCTGTCTTCATATTCTACTTGCTCCACAAATATTTTTCTGTGCTACTCTTACCCATGAAATGTCCCGACTACTACCTAGAAATTCATAAACTCTCTACTCTGGATTTATTTACACTTCACTGTATTTTGATGCTTAAAGGGAAATATTAGCTGTTAACAGTAAATTTGGACATTTTTAAATTATTTTCTCAGCTGGCTCAATGAATAACTTGCCTTGCAAAACAACAACAGAGGAAAAAAAACAACAAGAAGAAAAACAATCCCTTAGTTTGGGGGGGGTGGGGGGTGTGTGAGGGGAAGCCAAGATTTCTCCTGGTTATCCTAACATTTTTGGATGTTTGACCACTCTTTTAAGGTTTCTTAAATTAAGACCTTTGGAACAATTTTCTTCACTACATGACTAGTGCACAGAGCAGTAGGGCAGTGATTTAAGGAGCTTGCGTAATATAAACAGGAGTTAACAAAGAACACCTGGATGTAGTTATCTGTCTATTCTTTTCTCACTGGCAACTACTGTACTTTGATAGAGGAAAAACTGCTGCATAGCACCCTGGAGTCCCCAAAGCACTCCTCAATATTATACTGTTTATCATATAGAATCAGAAATTGATTATGAGCAAAGATAGCTTAGTATCTGCCACTGTCCTACCAGACGGATTTTCACAAGGGGCAGCTCAGCTCAGCAAAAGTACCTTTGGCTAGACAAGTGGGTTCTAGTTACCTCCTAAGCTATGCAAACAGAGGATGCTACTCCAATTTAAACAAACTCTCAGTACCAAAAATATCTCCACCAGAATAGTGGAAATTCAGTCATGTAATAAAAGGCTGTAGTTAGACATTTTGGCCATTAAATTCACCTTCCTTTAGAAGTCAAAAACACTGTTGTACAGTCTACCGTTGAAGACTGAACTTTTGTTATCAATTCAATGTACTTGTTCAAGGAAAGCTTTATGTAAAAAAGGTGACCTTGAAATGAAAGTTATCTTAGCCTCAAAGACTGCAAATGTAATCTTTGGAGCAAAGCAAACAATCAGGTCTTCCTACCGTAGGTCAAAGTATCTAATCTTTAAGAATAGCACAGCTTAAACTGATTTCCTAATTTGGCAGTTGTATCTTGCAGTCAAGAGGTTGAATCATCCCACCTCAGCATTACCACACTTTAAGCTCTGTGTGTCAGGATGAAGTGGTACAGGCATCAGTACATTACAACCGGGTCACTAGCAAATGCATCAAGTATTTAAAACAACATGTCCTTCCCAAGTCTGATTCAGAACTAAGGAATTACAAGCACATTCAGGAATTCACTGCAAGACTGGGAAGCATGACAGTTAAAGGAATATTCACTCCTAAGTAAACACAATTAAGAAAGTTTAGCCATCATCAAGCAAATCACTTCTGGTGCCACACACTTCTTAGAACACTTAAAAATAAAGAACAAAATTAAAACCAATGGAAGAATTAGCATTACTTCTAGTTGTTGTTCAGTCCTATTTACATATTTTACATCCTATTTATATCCAGGCTGAATCCTAGGCTGTTACAGAAACCCTGTAAAGGTTATGTGTATCAAACCTGCCATATCTGAGAATATTGGGTAGAGTACTGATGTAGACTAGAAAAGTCCTTAGAAAAGATAGCTCCAAAAGACAGGCAGGAACTTGTAAAAGGCTTAGTTGGACAAATAAATACCCTTCAGGTGAACCCAAATTAAGACATAATGACTGAAGAACTTGACAGAAATTAGCTAACAGTCAAACATTACAGTGATGACACCCAAAGCCATAGATTAAGAAAACAAACATACCAACAAAAACATTAAGGCATTTTGTCTTGATCTGCCACTACCCAGAGGACGCTTAGTAAAGGCCCATTAATGTTTCCATTATTTCTAGAGTCAAGTCAAGAGAACTACATAAATATGAGATAAATTTTGCTACAGAGAGTGTATTTAGGAGTTGATCCCAGAACTCACCAAAGATATGGGATGTGTTTTCAATTTTGTCCATGGTATCTGCAAAGGAAAACATTATTCTAAAGCAAACTAAATATTAAAAATACAGTAAAATAAAGCATTTGTTTAGAATGTGTTTTATATATACAAACTACGTTTCTAACTCCTAAACTCAGAATATTACTTTCAAAATATCAAGTTTATCTGAAAATACTGTATAATAAATTTATGTACACACAGAAATTTCTTTTAGGTGTCAAAAAAAGAACTTCAAAATCTACTTATCACTGAGCAGAAAACAGAGGAAGAAAACAGAATCTGTGTCTTTAATATTAGAGTTGTCAGGCATCAGAAAAAGCAATGCTGTCTTCCACATTCTTTCCTTTAAAAGGAAAGAAAATCCACATTTGCTCTATTGGCCTACAAGTAATTAGATGCCTGTAACAAAGCATCAAGTTCATTGCATTCAGAAAAATCAGAAAAATCTCCCATTGCGGGGGGGGAACCAGAAGACTGAAGAGGTGCCAAAGTTTGACCAGATCATAATTTCTGCCAAAAACAAGCCATAGCTTCACTTCTTAGTCTCATATTAGTATAATCTAGGAGAGATTATACATATTGCTTCAATTCTTAGCAGCCACAAGGACCAAAAAAGCAATGGCTACTAGATTTAGAGTGTTTCCACATTTCCCACAGAGACCAAAATCCCTCAGAAAGATGTTTTTGGAAACAGGAAAGGAACAAGAGGGGAAGCAATAGAAAGAGCACGGTAAAGAGAAGAAATAACACATAAAAAAGAGAGTAATAAATAATTATAGTAGACTAATTACCATGGGCAAATACAAACTTTTATCTCTATCCTTATTTCAGAACATGCAGGAATAAATTCTACTCAGAAGGAAGAAAAAAATTAAAATCCACTGCTTTTTTTTCACCATTTCCATATGTATTTCATGTCATCACATGAGAAACAAAAATTAGTAAGAAATTATTGCTGGTAACATCTTTGTTCTCTCTAAAATGTTATCAAGCACTCATCACAATTTTCTATTAATACAAAGTTGCTTGAAAGTTTACAGAGACAGAAGGAAAAAAAAAAAAAAGACTTGGCTAACTACCATTCCGGCACAATAAAATACTCACCCTAATGGACGCTTTATTGCAGAAGACCTTGTTTATAGCAAGCCATGTTGGAAGATCCAGCATGTTCTGAAGCACCTCTTGATCCAGCTCTAAATTGGTCAGCTGACCTTCCCCCTTTAATGTGCTCAGGTTGATCTTGTCAGGCGACAGATTTTTGGTGAACCTAAAAGCAAACATGCACCTTAAGTAAATGCATATAAAGCAATCAGAGCTGTCCCACATATAGCTGACAATTTAACTTAAAGCAATGGTTTGGGAGTGAGGAAATAATCTTAGGTTCTTAGGTACAATTTCATCCTGAAAAGAAATGCTACCATGGAATTGCTTTGTCCTCTAAATTTTTGTGTCTCATTAATCCCATTTAAAAATACATAAACAACATTAAATATATTACAAGGTATCTTCTAATTTGTCCATCACACAGAACAACAAATCCTTGATTCAAAGTATTTAACTATTTACTTCAAACTATACAAGGTAGAAGTGAATCTATTTCACTCTTCTGTAGTTTTTCAAAAGGAAAAAAAAAAACCCAAAACCTCTACATCTTATACTGTCATTCTTAGAGCAAGCAGGAGTGGCTTAGAATTCACTCAGGAGGAGTAACAAAAAGCTACTCCTTATAAACAGTACCTTTCTATAAATATTTAGAGTTAAAATCTTGAAATGAAAAGTTTTATTTACAATATTCATTAGGTTTAATAATAGAATTTAATAACATAAATTAGAAATATACATACATGCGTATTTGCGCACACATAGTACCATGGTGTGTATAACATATTGGATGAAAACTTGAAAGGTCAACCTGATACACAAGGTCTAAAAAAGGTAACTATTTGAAAGAGTACATATGCAATAAATTTCTTTATACTTAAAGGCGATGATTTGCTGATACAATAGAACAATCTATGTGACTGTGTCAAATGGTTCACATCCTTGTGAGATAACATGACAAAAACCATGGGTACTCTACCCTCAAATCAACAGCTGTAGCATTTTATCTACCACAAGCTGAAGAACAGGCTATACTTAACCACACTTGCATTCTGCCCCGGAAAACTGTTTCTGCTCATGAATTAGGGCTAATTTTACAAGATTAGGTAGTAGACAATACTACCGTTTGGATTATGTTTTGTGACTTTCCCCACCGAAACCTCCCCACACTGATATTCTGTGGGCAGAGAGCAAAGGGGTTTGTCTGTCCACAACGATGGAACATTGCCCTGAAGCAACACTCCAGGAGGTGCAACTCCAACATTTCCTTCCCATTCAAGAGACCAATTTCTAACCGAACTATGAGATCCTTATTAAGTCAGACACTCGGGGAGATGGTGGAAGACGGTGAAAAAGGCTGGCAAGCTTTCCCTCTTAACAGTTTCTAAGCGTGGCTTGAAACATAGCAGGCATTTTCCCAGTTCAACTGCTTTACTACATTCTTGTGATGGTAAGCTTTGGAAATGCATTTACCTAGCCTGACAAAATGCAAACATCCATTTTACCACTCCTATGAAACCTTCACCAGACATCATAAACTTAGAGTTTCATCACCTGCCAGTTTAATCACGAAGAGGAACTCTCAAAGATCAAGACATCTGGGGGTGTGGGTGCACAGGGGAAGAAGCTTGTTCAGAATTAAAAGTTCAGTTAATTTTTTTTAACTATACCAACTCTGAAATTATTCAGGATGTATTTGCAAATAATACTAGAGATGTTTCTTGTGATAGAAGTGTAGCAGTTGTTTCTGTATTGCTTACAAGGCATAAATTATCCAGAAGGAATAAGCTTTGATTTGTGAATAATGTACTTTAATAATTTCAGTACTAAAAATGTATTAAGATAAGGCTATTGACATATATTCCTTGACAACTGATGTACCACTAAATGCTTCATTTAGAAACATTTCGAGGGGAATAAAGGACTCAAAATTATTTAATTTTCTGGTGATCCTTCTTTGTTCCTTTTAACAAGAAATAGTAATGAGAAGAGCTGAATAATGTGCCTCAGGAAAACACCCCATCAGTAACTGCGAAATATAAAGCCTCTGATCTCAGAAATCATATTGACGAGTCTCGTCTGACTCAGCTAATTCAAATTCCTAGAAGGAAAAAAGCAGCTATTGACTGTTTTCAGTCACATCATAGTATTTCTCACTCTTGACTTTATAGATGAGGGTCAACATAAGAATCACAAATTTGTGTTATTTTAAAGTCACATTTATACAGAAAATGCCAAAACAGTGAAGCCCAGAGGGCCTACACGAACGGGTTTCCAAACTTCACAGCGAGAAATACACCAAAATACCATTAAGGAGGAGAATGGAGACAGCAAAGCCAATCCTGAGTTACTTCAGACATCCTTCAAACAGACAAAATAGAACCCAGTCCCTCCCAATGAGGAGCAGAAGGACAGGGAAAGCAACCTCAACAAGGAGCATCATTTTTCCCCCCATTTCTACATATTTTTTTAATTCTTCCAAGAGTGTTGCTTGGAATTTGTTATCTCTCCTGCAGTCAGCAAAAGGAAAAATACTGAGTGCTGCTTCATTCAGCACAGACAGACATAAGAGGATCTCCACCCGTAAGACTATGCCCTTCATTTCAAGAGTCACAGAAAGAAACTCTTAAGAGGTGAGTTGTATTTGAGGTGTAGACACCTCTAGCAGCAGATCTCTCCATTCCACTTCCACGGCTGGAATGACACTGATGAGTGGATGCTGAGGAGACTGTAGTGTTTCCCCAAAACCCATAGTGACTTCATAATATACAACAACCACATCTGCTTTGTCTATCTGCTTTGTCCAGAGCCAATTTTCCACTGAGAATGCCAACACTTTACACTTCTGTACTAGTTCCCTGCTCCTTCTAAAATCAGTTTTTCCACAGAATACACTTTTGTTTGTCTGTTGGGTATCTTCAGCACTTGAGAACCATTTTATGCTACTGGATGTAACAGGAAAACCTTTTAGTTTCATACAGTGACCTCTAGCTTAAAAAATAAACAATTAGAAGTTGGTCTATTTGGGCAGCTAGCCCTGCAAAACACAATGTGATCATACCCATTAGTTAGAATTTACAAGAATTCAGATCTTCATGGGTAAAATTAAAAGAAGAGCCAAACAAGAACAGCAGCATTTTGAATTGCAGATTACAAAAAGCCTTAGGGCAACCACAACTCTCCAAATGGTACTGTTCTAGGATCCCACAGTACATCAAACCAGGACATGCCCCACTGAGCCAGAGTGCTTTGACTTTTCTTTCTGGTGCGCTTCACGCTCAGTCAGCAGAGACTCAGGGAGAAGATGTGCCACAGACACACTGATGTGTGTCTAATGCAGGTTCTAGTGAACTTGCCCTGAGTTGGTATAATCATCACTGACAAAATTGTTACACAGATAAAATCTGCAATTTAATATTTTATTATTATTAATTTTTATTATTAAATTAAATGGTAATAATACTTTAAATATTCCGGTGTTGGAGATATTTACTAATACTTATTGCCAGGCAAAATCTAAGGACTAGGCAGCACAGTTTTGGAGGTTGGCAAGTTATCTCTGTATCTAAAGAACTACTGTGTCTCTTAGTCAGTACTGTAACCTACAGTGCTTAATTGCTTGAACTTTGAGCTCTTATTAGGTTATCATATTTATGAAAAAAAAGTTTTTATGTAAAGCCTCCAGAGAGGTACTTCCCATAAAGTTAGGGTAGAATCATATAATTCTGAATATGTAGTAATTAGAAAGCTTTGATCATGTCATGGTGTTTCATGATTAGAAATCCTTGATCAGGGAAAACCATTTAAAAATTCTCTATGAGCTTTTCATATAACTACTCAGAACTAACAATGTCACCAACTTCATGATATGCACGCATTCTTCTCTGACTTGGCACAGGCAAACAGCTCCCCCCCAGCCTGCCATTTGTTTTTTACCCTGGTGTTCATTTCTTAGAACCAGTTAATTACTCCCTAAAAACTGGGTCAAACTGGGAGCAGAGGCCTCGACAACAGGACCATTTCCCTGCGCAACATCCCATGAATTCCCGACTGATGTTCCTTTTCTAGGGAACAGACCAAGCGTTAATACCCACTACTTGGTACAAGAAGTGAATAAAGCAAAACAGAGAAAAGTAAAAGGGTGGGGGCAAGAGGAACTGAAATGAAGGACATGGTTGATTTCACCAAAGCTTTCTGTTACACTGTTTTGCTGTGGCAGTAAGACATCACTGTTACTGAGGCAATACATACTTGGTTTGCTAGTACCACAAGATATTCTTAATAAAACCTGTTTCCACAGATTTAGTTTCAATTTCACACACTACCCTTCCTTTCTCAAAACATAGGATTTGAGGTTTGAATTACTCTGATAGAATTGGATATTAACACTGAATTGAAATTCACACTATGAGGTAGATTAATGCTATAAACCATTTTACACTTTAAATGCAAGAATCCAGAAATACAAAGTTATCAATATCACAAGCAGCCTGACATAGCTCCCTTCGGTACATATATACACACACACATGCACACACACTAAATATTACTATGCAGTTAGATAGATGGCTCAACTTTAGTTTACAGAGTACAGACTAAGAGTTTAGTGAAAAGCGTAAAAGACTGCACAATAACAGCACAGGAGTAAGAATCATATATAGAGTAAAAAGTTACAATCATTGTATTTTGTCAGGACCACAACAGTTCTTTTAGTTCTTTTCTCTCTGAAACAATTAAAAATCTACACAGAAGATGCATTTTTTTCCTTGCCCGAAATATTTATTTTCTGAAGTTTTGTTTGCGACAGCACAGGCTTGGAGCTCTGAATGGAGCACTCCACTATGCTTGCAGAGATAATGGCCAAGAAGCGAAACTAGAAACAAAAAAACAGAGAAGACAGGGGAAAACACTTATCTGAAAGCACAAGCCTATGGTTTGTATAATGAAAGCTGCGGACAACATGAAGCTTTGAGCAGCACTCCACAAAGGTTTGGAAAGAATATCAGATGCCTTGTCAAGTTTGTCAACAGAAACTCCAGCCTCTGGATTTAACAGAGAAATAACAGAAGTCTGGATCATATTTGGACATGGGATTCTCAGCTGTTTCGCACACCTACTGAATATACGATCTCTTCCACCTGGCTCTACCATATGCCTCCCCTGCTTTTTAAATAAAATTCCCTCAGTGATTTGATCCTACATGTATACTCATAATTATGATTTAATAGTCTGTAGTGATGTGCCCCATGTTTTGCTTATCTCCTCGTTATGAACTAGAACTCCTTAAAAAGATATATAGCTCAAAACAACCACCTCTGAAAAGGGGAAGCATGGCCTACCAAGCACTGGCAACTGTATCAATAATAAAACAGCAGAAATTAAACAGAAAGATAACTAGGTTTTTTCCTGTTTCACTGGCTGAACCGTGTTATTAGATCACTAAGGAACTCTATACAATTTCTGAAGCAAGAAAAACAGTCATCTTAATTGAGTTTCTGAGGAAGATATTGGCTTCCCATGACTCTAGGTAACAGACAGAAGGAGGTCTACTATCATTCTGCTCACCATACCACTTCAAATTTTATGACTTCATGTTTAAATAGAAGAGGAACAGAACTAAATCTTTGTCAAATCTGCCACAGAAACAAAGCATTGGGATCACCAGAGTGTGTACTGTTACGAGCAAGTTCCTCTCATCCGGTGTAGCACCACAAATCAAAGCTGATGAAAATAACGGGTTTTAGCTGGGGGGGGGGGCGTGGATGGTAGGGAGTTTGGTGTTGAAAAAAAGATCTAAATCCCTCCCACCTTTAAATAAAGCAAAAAAAGTCACAGCAAATAGTGTGCTGCAGGCAACATAACAATTTCCTTTCTTGTATGTTCTTTCCTGTAGCCAGAAGAAGTACCAGTGTCTCAGGAAGAAAACATCACCTGCAAATACTGAGTTCAGGAGCATTGCTATACCTTTCCCTGTGGCAGCATATCATCAGTTAAGTCCAAAGTACCAAGATGCTTAGATCTATTTAGATGGCAGCAAGTCCTAGATGAGAAAAAGACAGACTCCCTAGATTAAAAAACAACTCTATATACCAGTAACATTAAGCACAATGACATTCAGAGGAGTTCTTAGTAGCACTCCCTTCTTGATCCAGGTATGACAGGAGAGAAAAGAAAAGCTGAGACAGACTACAGTGAAGCAGGATTAAAGATTCAGCTGCTGTTAAGTGAATGGCAGACAGACTAAAGACAGGCTTTACAGATGCAACAAGTGACTGACCTGTACTCAAACAGTAAGGCACTAGTGAAAGTTACACATGGATGTAATAGACCAGGGGAAAAAAAAAAAACAAACACAAAAAACAAACTTCTGTAAAAGATGTCTATTTCAATCCTTCAGACCTATGAAACAAGATTAGAATCAAGCAACTGGTATCTTCTCTTGGTACTTTAAAAAACTTCAACCAAAGAGCATCACAAAAGCTGCTACAAAAATTAACTATATAGTAAAGGCATAAGGATAGTAGAAACTGGTCAGAAGACTGCAAGAGCAACAATATCTAATATGTCCAAAGGATACGCAGAAATCCAAAGGCACTGAATATATTTAGTAATGCCCTAGAAAAAGTTGGTGAGCTGCAAAGTAACAGAAACCTTTGAGTGAATCCTGGCTATCCTAGCAATGTTGTAATTTTAATGCAGTGTATTAAAGTAGTATTTCACCCAGCAAGAAACCATTAACTATGGTTTATGTAAGATTTGGAGTAAATGACTTCTAGCTCTGCAGACTGAGTTAAAATGTGTAAAGTTGACAGGTAACATTAAAGTCACGTTCATCAAGTCCACAGAAAACTAAGGTTCTGAGTAACCCAAGACATCAGCAAATGGCTTTGCAGCAACAGCTGACTCACTGATGATGCAAGAACTGAACATCTGAAGATGTAATTCATGGAAGCTACTGGGTCCTAAATAAAAGATACTTTTTTAGGAAATAAAGCTGGAAGATAAGAGACACTTGATGAAAAACTGCCCAGAATACATGAAGGTTAAAGTACTTCTATGTATAAAAAAACCATGAATGGTAAGTAGTACTAACTATCACCACAAAATATGATGGCATGCCCTTATCTTGGACACTATATCCATTTCTGAAAATACTAAAACTAATTTAGAAACAGAAAGGATAAACAAAACCATTATTGACAAAGTAATGAACACCGCACAAAAAGTTAATTGGATGCTCGTTAATATCTTAACATAAGAACAAAAACACACACAAAACTAAAAGAAAACACATTTAAAGCCTGTAAAAGGAAACACCCGCTGCAGAACATTTTAATGTCCATGAAAACATTGGGGTAGAATACAGTACCAAAATCCAAAGCTTGAAAGTATAAAAAAGAAAATTAAGGCACTTGCGGTAAGATTTGTAGGGAGAGCTAATACCTTTTATGCCTACAATACAGTAGGATTAACCAAACACACTCTGACACATAAACACTTAAGTTCTTTACTTAAGAATATTCACAGTACATTAGGTTGAAAAACACTCATGAGGATAAACTTTAATATTTCTGGACAGAAAACTCCCACAATGGCACTCTCAGAGTCTGCACCAGGATGAGAGCATTGCCATAGCACTGTAAAATCTCAGCACCACTGTCAGCAGCCAGTGGGTAACCAGTAGGCAAGTCTATATAGGACATAATTTGGGTGGCCTGACAGGCTATCCTCCCGTCTTTATCCAGAAGTCATCTGTATCAGCCATGTTGTGTCCTGCGTGGATTCCCAAATACCATGCAGTGTCCTCCAAAAAAGCCCCAGTCAGTAGGTGAACTGCAAGGGCTACCATTCCCTCATTCTGCAGTCTATAGGGATTCACAGGGGACTCCTAAATGGCAATACCAACTGCAGTAGCTACACCTGTCACCAGACTTTTCAAGTACACCCCTCACTACCTATGATACCTGACTGGCACCTTCTTACACCATCCAACATCAATCTGTACAGGAGAAGGGTATCACCCCTTTACCCATGGTAATGTGGCCACTCCACACCCATGCTCTGTTTAATCACACCTTGAACTTCTGTATAATTGTCAGGTGTGCATTTGGTGGCTGAGTGCAAGATGGAGAACCCTGCATGACCTGCTGGATGTCCAACATGGAGATGATATGTATGATCTGCTGTGCAGCATCTTGTGAAGGTGCTCCCAGGCCAACCCTCTGAAGCAGGACCCAGCAATCCCCTGTTTGCACACCCAGCCTGGACCTACTGCTCTCAGCTGGCCATGTGTTATAGCACACTAGAAAAGTCCAAAACAGTACCTACAACCCTACAGCTTCAGGTGGGACCTTCCAGGCTACTATACAGGACCTGAACCACCTAACGCTCATCAGGCCTTCTGACTTATCATAGTCTAAAACCAGATCTTCCTTTCCAGTCAAATCACTAATTATGACCCTGACTCAACAGCCAGCCCGTACTTGTGTAAGGCGTCTGGGGCAGTGTCACACCATCCCCCTTATCTCTCCCATCCTACGAGCTGGAGTGCCGAATAGTACAGCTACTTTGCTGATGCCTTCCAAATAATTGCTTCCATTTCATCACAACACAAAAGGACTTCAGCATGACTCCTACTCCAGTTGACTTCCTAAAACCAGCTTAGTACACTCACCCATTCACTCTACCACCCATTCCACACTTTCTCAGATACTGCCATCCCCACCAACTCTCTTGACAGTATATAGAGCTTCCCCTAGTTAATTCTGTAATAATACATACAAGGAATTATTTTCTTTCTATTTGGAAAAACCATATGGGTTGTCCTTTGGGTACAGGCAGAACTGAAACAGCTGCTGTCATCAATGGCTATTATCTAATTATGTGTCATGCAGCAGATCTGCTCAGACATGGCCAAGCACTGTGCATAAATGAGGCGCTCACATGGCATGAATGATAATCATCTTGTAAGTAAAATATTGCTGAAGCAATTTCTTTCATTTGTGATAAATCCTCACACAGACCAATATTAGCTTTTCTATTCCATAAGTCTTTTCACCTATCCCTTAGACAAGCATAGAAATGGTCAATCTTATCAAACCCGAAAACTTGTTTCAAACATGACAATCCTATACATGACAGACCTCAATGCATACGTTGAGTGCAAGATAACAAAATCCTTACTATACTAAACCATATGTGGCAACTTCCACATTACAGGCAGCAAAAATAACACCTCACATTTTGAGAATTTGCTTATACTTGATAACTATTAAATTCCACTCAACGTACAACATTATGTACCTAACGCAAAGAAAAGCCACTTGATGCAAAAAAAAATATATAAATTTAAAACCAAGAAATAATGGTGAAGTGTAAAAACGTGACAACGTCTGCCTTTTAGAAACTGCATCACTTATGTGACATTAGCTGATATCTTTTTAATGCTAACTGATCAGATCTCACAACCAAATAAGACTTTTTGATAAGACATTAACTATAAGGACTATTTTAATTAAAAAAAAAAATCAGCTATTGTCTTATGTAAACTAGGTAAAAAGCTGACCAATCCTTCAAATACCTATCAATACAGAGGTAATAAACATCAAGTCATGAAAAGGAATTCAGTAGGTGTAAATGATAAACAGGAAACGTCAAATAGCCTAAAGATATTGAGAAACACCTAGAAGATTACATTTATAAAATATACATAAAAGGTATGTTTATAATGTGATTGCTGATTTAGTTCACAAACCAGTTTTGCAAATTTAGCTTAGTACTTACAAAAAAAGAAACAAAAACAAACAAAAAAAAACCAACACACAGCTGCATAGCAAACAATTACTTTTTGCAGAATTGTAAGTTACAAGAACAAACAGGAGAGAAAACCCAATTAACATTTTATAGAGCTCATTTCACTCCCAAATTTATATAAATGCATACCACCTCTTACATTTACTCTACAAAGGTGGGAGAGGGGAAGTTACCTGAGGGCAAGGTATTCAGACAAAAGGCCCCTATTCCTGGTGAAAGCAAGTGGTCAGTTGCCATGGCTTCTGAGAAGCTTCTGGTACTCATTTTGGTAGTAAGCATATTCACAGCAAACCAATCTCCACCAGAGTCAGCTGGGACCGCTGCAGGGAACGGGACACAGGGGACACACAAGGGATCAAGTTTAAAGGGAAAAAGGAGTGACAGAATAATGTAAGAGTTTTAGCTAAAGATAACTGCAGTTACAACAGGTTTTTTTACATATCATGACATTATAGAACTAAAAAGGAAACAGACTTGTGTAAAATGCTAGATTCCCATGAGAATATCCCTTGCTGTCTGACACTACCAATACCTGCAGCCATATTTAAATCAACAGCTTATGGAGGAAATTTTACTCATGGAGAAAAGGTCTATATAATATAGCCAAGTGGTTTCAGAGATACTCAGTAAGTTTATTTGGAATGCAAGAAGTAAGATAGCCCAGAGATGCAGCACAAGAGGTTTTTATTTTGTTTTGAAATGGGAGACAACTTTTCAGTTTTCTTTTGCCTAGCCTGAGATTTCTCAGCCCACATTACTTGTTCCTACTCACAGGGTCTCAACTTCACCTATTCAAAATTCACACTAAAGAAACATGACTCTACAGATGCAAGGGAATGGGACTTCTTGGATTTGTTTTTGTATTTGGAGCAGTGCTACAAAGATCTGCACACATTTGACATTCTGATTTTGCAGGCTATGAAATTTTAGTACATTAAGCTTCTCAAAAACTAAAAATTAGAATCTTTAATTTGGCAAACCATGGGGTAATTTAAAAAAAGAATTTTTTTGTTAACTGTCTTCACCTTGAAAAGATGCCTCAGCCTAAATATAATTAATTCCTACCCTTTTACCTTTTTGGGTACAATAATATCCAAACATTTGGACAGTGCCCTTGGTAGGCAGTTTGTTGGGCTATCTGAACAACATTGAAGAGATTAATCACTGAAGTGAATTACAGATACCTAGTTATGAATGATTATTTTTCTCAGGTCTCCAGATCCCCAACAATGGGAGCAACTACAACATGAAAATTGTTCCAGAAGTAAACAACCACATAACTTCCAGATACCTGGGTGGCTGGATCCCAAGGCTGCTTCCTTGGGAGTCAGGTAACAGAAGAAGCCAACTCCTCTGAGAAAATGGAAGCTCTGGTATTCTCAAGCTATATTGTAAGCTGCGTGGCAGAGCTGACACAAAATCTGTGCTGGGGGCATTCTTCACACAGCAAGGCTTGTACATCCATGCAGGGGAGCCTGGAAGTACTAAAAGCCACAGCACGAGTGGGAGCTCTTTTCTTACTTTCCTCTCCCATTTCTCCTCATGAAGAGATCTGATCGCTGGTTAGCACCAGCTCCACAAAGGTGTACAGAAGAACTCCTGCGGGAGCTACCTAATTGAGAAAGCTGGGTTCTCCCAAAAGCAGCCAAAACCTACCCATGTTGTGTAATTACTTGTTAGCAATTATTCTCATGATTTGCAAAAAATCTGTGAAAGAAATCACTTTGTGTAAGCCTTTATAATTCCATTAATGTTTCATCAGAAATTATCTAATCTCCTTTGCGCAATCTGCTTGTAGAAGAAGGCAGAAAAAAACCTTGAAAATACACTTTAACAAGCACCTCTCACTCTCAGTTATTTAGTGCATATTTTTATACCTTTTGATATAAAAAAAACCACCAAGGCTTCAGGAGGAGAAATACCAAATTTCAAAAAAATATAACTGTGAGCTTTGTTTTGATTCCTACATATTCCATAACCATTTGAACATAAGACACAATTTTATTCCTCACAGGCTTTAAGTACCCTTTTTCCTGAGAATGCTTCACACTAGCATATCAGCTACTTGAACACAGAGTAATCTTCAACATCATTTTCATTCTGAAACATATTTCCCAGTAAAACTACTCTGAAAATCGTTTAAAGAAAGTGATCGCATACTATACAAGTAAAATGCTGATTAAATCCAGTCGATCCTGCAAATGCATTAATTTATTACGTATACGTAAGTTGTGTGACTTCAACAAAGCTTCAGCAGAACTTTAATTGTACAAATAAAATGCCTGCAGAATCAGCATCCAGATTTATAATACATTTCAAAAATAATGTAAAACAAACTGAAAGCTGTAAGTCAAATTCTGTGAGTTTTATTAACCCAAAAGCTACTGAAAGCTTAAGAGATCTGGAATGTAACACAAGATTTAATATTAAATCTTAATAAATTTAATGATTAAGAATTCTACCAGCAAATACATTATTGCTGGTTTATCTCCAAAATACATTTATAATAATTTCATAAAGCACCACAGCAATTTCAGTTTGGCCTTTTGGAAAATGTTCTGTTACAGAAGCTTAAAATGTAATATGACACATGAAGCTACTAACAAAAACAGAAGAAAGTGAAAGTTTGTTATTTTGGTTGAAAAAAACATTTATTGATTCCTTTATGCTCATCAGAACACTACCAACACATTCGCACAGACAAAACTGTTGGCATGAAGTCTCCACTTAAAGTATTGAATTTCAAACACAAGGGAATTTAAGAAATACAGGATTATAATGTAACTTTAAATTGCTCTTTCTCCTCGTTCTCATCTGCCATCTCAAGCAGTGCTGCTTTACTACCTGTCCTTTTTCAGACTCGTTCTTTCACTAGGTGCAGCACTTGTTTTAGACAGACATTATGCCAACACTTCCCATAAGCATTCAGATTCGACATAGATTCTTTCAGAACAATGTAGATTGTTGTGTCTACATTGTGTTTTGCAATTTTCCCACGTCCTACACAAGCCAATAAAGTCAGTCACATAGAGTACACACTGTGATATCTTCAGTACAAGCAAAGAGAGAAGCTGAGTTACGCTTATTCTAGGAAAAGTACACACTTTGTCTTCTTTGGCTGGCTAAAAGAATTGGATAGCTTTCACAAAACTAACATGACACAGAAGTGCAATACACAAACCTGAAAATAAGCAAAAATTCTACTTCTTTTGCTACTAGCAGAAGTTTCAAAGTTCATCCAAACAATTTCGGTCATTTAGTTGCAAGAAGGAACAAGCCCATTCTGGCCAAATAAAGCGTTACATTGGTAGATTCTACAAGGAGTCACCTCAGATCTCTTGAGATGGCAACGATCCCTCACCAAACAGGCATGTCTTACTGGTATAAAAGCAGGGTGATATGCAGGTGAAATATTTAGGTAGGACGTATCAGTGAAGTTGTACCAGATGATGCAGGATATCACTGTTCATAGCAGGATCAGCTGATTCCTGATATCCTTACAATTAGTATGCTGTTCTTTGTAAAACCAATCTCCATACGCGTTTTAGAATTATTTCCCAACTATGAGGTGAAAAAAATTGTCAAAGTTTACTGCACTTTTCTTCTATTGAAATCTTAGTATTTTCACATCTATTGCTTCAGGTGAGCAAAAGCAAAGAAGGTCTAAGTTCACGCAGAACATTAACTAATGACATGAAGTAACAACAATCCGGGTTTCTGCCATACCAAGCACTTTTAAACCTCTTACTGTTTTCTTTGTGAAATTAGCAAATAAGATTCAAACAAGAAATATAATTCTTTAAGTTGAAGTATGTGTTATCATTGGTAAACTTCAGAGTTAATATCTAATTGAGATGAAGAATGTCATATTCAGTGGGACTCCTTAACATAAAGGCAAAGTTTGTAAGCTTTTCTTCATGCTTCTTAGACATATTTTGATAAACAAAACTGTTTTCCACAGAAATCTGCACAGATATTGCAGATACTTACACAGAAGACTCAGTTAGACTGCTCATTAACTAGAAAGAGAATTTCAGTCAATGATACTAAAAGCCAAAACCAAAATACACCTGAAAAAACCCTTATATCAGTCTGTGTCAGTAATACCCAATTTCTGTCAATATCTTGGATCCAAACAAGTAAAGATTCAGACTCCTGTGGTGGAGATGATCCCCTTAAAACCACAAACAGTATTACAGGAACACTACTGTGAACTTGTGTAGTGCAATCTAGCATCCTATTGGAAATCTTTAACACCACTGTTCTATACACTTCTCTGCAAAGTCTAACTGAAGAAAAAGAAGTAACACTGAAGGGTATCTGCTATTATCATAGCAAGGCAGCGCACAGAAAATCTTGCAATAAAAGGTGTTGTTCAACAAGTCTTTCACCCGTGAAAACATGTAACAGCACATACGAAGATTCAACGTAAGTTTCAGTTCACTGAGGAAGACCTTGACAGTGGGAGTAACTGATCCCAACACTACAGTGAGGGCTCCTAAGCACAGTGCCTCATTCCCACCTTTGTAAAGGACAACGCCATTATGCAGATACTTGTTTCATCTTAGGGCATGTATATTATGAAATAAAGACACTCCACCATTTGCATTCACAAAAAACACACCTAACACAACATGGAGCTGACAAAAATTCAACCCTCCAAATGACAAACTCACCTCCTCAGCTCAGCAGATAGCGTTTAGTTTTGCATCCTACACCAAGCATCACATAATCTGAACAACAACAACAAAAAAATGTATTGTTCCCCCCATTCCCTCCTTCTCATTTTCTTCCACAGCCTTGGAGAACCGCAACACATGTTGAAGACAGAGGACATAGCTTATATTTTAAAAGTTTTTAAAATACTGTGAGAAAGCTAAAACCTCATCACCAGATCCTGACATAAGATGCAGGTTTGTTACAAGCTGAGTAAATAAGCTCTACTACCTTCACTGTTCTTAAGCTGTAACACAGCAATAAGAAAAACCTTTTACAAAGGTAAAAAGTCATTTAGATACCAAAACTGTTCCAAAATGCAGTTTGGGTCTTCCTCTTCGTCTTGTTCTCAGACCTTAAAGATGCATACCTATGTAAAAATTTTCCGTATAATGATAAGGCTCCTTTCACAACACCAGTGTCCGTATCAGTTCATTGAAAAGCACTGTGAACTGCTAAATGGAAACTACACTGCTGAATGACACAACGCTTTTAAATTTTTATATACAGCATCTAGATAGTAAGAAAGCTGAAAATCGCTAACACAGGAGTAACAGATATTGCAGCAATCTTCATGGCAAATATTGCTAAATCAATGATTATTTGGGGGAGCTAGACAAGATGACCTCCAGGGATCCCTTCCAACCTCAACCATTCCGCAAGTCAGTGACTTGTGGCAAAAAAGTACTTCTCTGTAACTGAAGGTACAAGTTCATGTCTTCTGTTTGTTCTTTGAAGTATATACTAGATTTGGCTTTGTTCAAACAAAGAAAAACACAATCATCAAAAGTGAAAATAAATTGAGATAACAGGTTAATTCTTTCCACACTTTCTTTATGATACATGGACTTCTTCCAGCAACGTTTTAATCCTGCCACTCTAATATCTGTTTTATTGAAGATGGTAAACAGGCATCAGTTTTGAGGAACTATGAAAATTGCAGAACAGGAACCAATATAGTAATGAAGTGAAAGTGTCCTTTGACACCCTATGCATTACAGGAAATTCTGTATGTATTTGGCTGCACACTGAAATAAAACAGTGTGTGAAGCCTACCTTAATCACGTTCTTATGAAACATGTTAAAGACAATCCTGAAATAAAGGACATTATCATTTTTGTTGAAAAACCAAAGTTCCCAAAATTTAAAAAGCCACCAGATTTACAGGTGCTTGTGGCACTTGAATCCTGTTTTCTTGCGTGACCAACTTCTGCAACCACTGAAGCACCAGTTCTGCAGGGAGAAAAGATATTATCTCATCACGGGATTAAGAACACCCATAATACAGGGCTTAGTAACAACACTGTCTATATTTTAGGCTGGAAACACATTCTTTTAATGTCAACACTGTGGATCATTAACCCCACCTTCAACTTGCAAACCTCAGATTGTTAGATATATCCCTTAAGTTTTATAAAAATGATGAAACTTGTCACAATCATTTGACGTAGTCTTGTTGAACAAGCATTACCACATCACACAACAAAGCAAACACAAATTTATCAACATTAAAAAGTACTTAATTCTATTCAGCTGTTTATTTGAAAAACTAGACAAAAACCAGCTCATGTTACTCATGCCCAGTTCCCAGACACATTTTAGACTTTAATCAGTAGCACAGAGACTAGAGTTCACTTCTTTCCATACTGCTTGCTAAATAGCACTATAGGAAGTGAGCTGTATCAGGGAATTAAGTCCACTGATTCCGTACACATTTCTGATTAGAAAACTGACTCAAGGCTGATGACATCTTCGTATTGCATTTCCATTCGCACAGTACTCAGTTATTTTCATGTGAAGACAAGATTTCTGTACCAGCATTCTCAGCTACAAAACTCATGAGTAGGGTGGAGAAAAATTATTCTACTACTGCTTCATATATCATCTTTAGGGATAAATATCAAAGGTTTTGGAATGAGAACTGTGTTTTCCCTGTGCATCATCAACAGATTAGTCAAATGACAATCTGTCATTTCATTTATTAGCACTGATGAAAATAAACACCTTTCAGAAATCCCACACAAGAAGAGAATAAAACATTTTGAGAAAAATAAGCAAATAAGGGACCAATATTTCAGGTTGTATTTTTTAATTTATAAAATTAAACTCTGAAGAATAACAATGCTGTGGTATCACGACAGATCAAGCACCTAATAGATTTTTGTCTCTCTTTAGAAAATGGGATAAATGTAATGTGGCTTTTGAAAACTGTATCAGTCAGACTGTGTACTTTCTGCAGTTTCTCCACCTTTCCAGCACACGACATTGACAGTTACAAAATTTAACGGTAGGGTTTTTTTCCGGTTTTTTTTTTTTTTTTTTTTTTTTGTTGGTTGTTTTTTTTTTTTGTTTAAGCCACGAGGCATGTTAGGTACGATTTCAGTCACCCAGAAAACGTCCGACTTACTTCATCCCTTTGCGTGCACCGGAACGCACCTCTTTCGTACCCGGCCTCACCTGGGCGTGCAACAGCTCAGCTGTCGCGACCAGAGCTGCAAGAGCTCCCGCACCCCCGGCCAGCAAAGCCAGCTGGGACGGCTTGTGTAAACGCCACGCGCACACACACACCCCCCGCCGCCTTTGACTTACGACGGGGTTTGGGTTTCGCCCCCCTCTCTTTTCCACGCTCCCCCTCGCACACCCTGTCGCCGCCACGGGCCGCTCTGGAGGCCACCCCCGCCGAGGGGCTGCGCCGTCGCCTCCCGGGGGGCGGCGGGTGCGCTGCCAGGGCAGCCCCCGCCCGGCTCGGCTCGGCTCGGCGCCGTGCGGCGGGGCTGCGGGGGCGGCACCGCCGGCCCGACGGGGAGGCGACCGGAGCCCGGCGGTGACTCACTCGGCGACTCCCTCCTGCGCCAGGCAGACCGAGCCCCCTCCTCGCCCGGGGCGGGCGCCTGCGCCGCCGGGCACCGGGCGAGGGGGCCGGGGGCCATTTCTGCGGGCGTCTCCGCCGCGCAGCCCCGCGGCAGCAGCCGGCCGCCCCCTCCGCCTCCAACAGCCGGCCCGAGGAGGCGGCTCCAGCTCCACCCTCCGCCGGCTGAATGAAGCCCGGTCCCCCCGCCCCGCGCCATCTCCCGGGGGCCGCTCTCCGCCCGGGGCCGCGGCGCCGGGAGCCGCCGCCGCCTCCCCGCACACCCCTCGGCATACCCGGGGCACGGCGCCCCACTGACCTGGAGAGATGCTTCAGGATCTGCTTCTTGATAATCCCCGCCATGGCGTCTCTCGGCCCGCGCCCCTCACGACGACCGACCGGGACCGGGGACGCGCCTCATCCCTCCGCCTCCCGCTGCCCCTGCCCGAGGCGGGGAGACCGCCGGGAGCGGAGCCGCTGCCTCCGCCCGCGCTCACTCGCAGCCCGCCGCCATCTTGGCTGCAGCATCGCCTAGTGACGGGGGGCGGGGGCGGCGGCGGGGCGGTACCGGGGAGGGCCGGGCCTGGAGCCACCGCCCGGGCGGGGAGCGGCAGCCGCGGGCAGGCGGAGGCGGGGTGGGGGCGCCGCCGACCCTCGCTGGCTCGCAGGACCCCCTGCCCGCCGCGGCCGGCGTCCGCCTGGTCGGCCCCATGCCGCACCGCCCGCCCTTTCTCCGCTCTCCTCCGCCAGCTGCTTCTTCCCTCCCTCCTCAGCCTTCCCATCTCCAGAACTCTGGAGGCGTCTCTCTGCCTCCCCGCCCGTGGCTCCAGCCCTCCTCCCGCCCGTGGAGCGTGTGCCCCGCGGGCCCGGCCCCCGCCGCCTCCTCACCCGGAGGGACCGATACCGCCTGTTCTTTTTGGTGAAAGTCTGTTACAGTGTGCCAGTAAAAGGTGTGAGGTGTGACAGCAAGAACAAAAAAAAAAAAAAAAAGAAAAACAAAAAACCGGTTCTAGTATGTAGCAAGAGTTCCTCTTGATAAAATGCTTAGTTACCCACGTGCATTAATACTTGGCATTTATACCTGCACATCATGCTCTTCCCAAGTGATCTGCAGAGCTCATTCACAGAAGCAATATCTAAAGTTACTCTATTTTTCAGATAAACTCCATTACTCTAGCTCTTTCACAATACATTCACCTTGATTAGCCAAGTGAGACGTTTATCCTTTTTATACCTCTCGTTTATAAGCAATATTAATTTCCAGCTACAAAAGCAATCCTCAAATTTATTTCCATCTGGGATCCCCAAAATCACTCCAAAATGATACGCTGAGCAAGCAAACAACCCCAGAAGCAGCAAATTCGACCCTGCCATCTGTTCTTCCAGAGGAAGGTGAAGAGTTGTTCAGGCAGCCAGCCCTGCCCAACCAGCCGCAAGCCTTCTCCTGGGCCTGATCTTGGCCCCGCTGAAAGCCAGGATGGCTACTGCTCCTGCTGCACCACACAAAAAGAACAAGGCCAGATAAAAAGAAAAGCCTACTGGCAGAAACTTATAATGTTATGGCAATAAATTCATACGTATATACACATATGTAGTATTTCCCTTAACCTGAACTTCTCGGCAATTACTCAAACCCACAGACTTGTAATATCAGGTTGTTCCCCAGGTGCTTACATTTCACTGGGTATCTGTTGCAAGTATAAAGCCTACAAGTTATTTTAAGTTTGAGAGAATAGCTTCTTATGCTGTAGCAAAATTTTCAAGTCAGTTAAAAAACAAATCTCTTGTATTAGTTTTGTGCATCCAGTAACCCTCTCTCTGGGGGTCCCTCATTCAGAAAAGGTATCCTGAAGAATTTCAGTGGTGGGTAACCAAGTACCCTAAATAGTAGTATTAACTGTGAAAAGAAAAAAAAAACAAAAAACACTTCTAAAACTAACAAGCTTTTCAGATGTGACCTCTATATGAAGGATGGCTTGCTGCCTCTATAGTATAATCTAGAGCTGCAGAGGAAAGACATCAGATAGTATTTTCTTTGCTTCTCATATACATAACAGATTAATAATTTACATGCAATGAACCAAAACCCCAAGGGCCTTTAAGTCAGAAATATGAAGCAGTAACAGAAAAAATAGGTCAGGAGATGACTGTTTTCAATTGATTTTTCCAGACATTTAAAAATCAGTCAGTTGTGTAATACTGACCTCATTATATTCTTTAAAGAGATTTATAAAGTGGGAACGAGCTGCTTATGAAGCTAACACTATTATTCCTGTTTTAGGTTCGATTTTCTCAACTAGAAAAAATTCTACCAGTATCTTGGAGAAACAATGTTCATCATAATGATGGATCAGCTTCTCATCAAGAAAGAAAATATGAGGGGCACAGAAAGCAGGACCCATGCTGTGTGTTCCCTGTCAGGTGACCTGCAAGTGTCACTCCAGCAGAGAAGGGAAAGTCCAGAGGCCCTTCACTGACATCAGAACTGGAAACCAGAAATATTCCTGTCTGGCAGGGTTGATCTGAATTGTGACCTCATGTTCTCCCCCATCTCCTGGAGCACACTGAATGGAGGAATGGAGGAAAATGCACAGATCAACCCCCCCACCCCAAGGAATTAGAAGGGCATGTGATAAGGAGCCCAGCTTATCCCTTGGTTTGAGCAGAGTATCTGACACTTGTTTTTAGAGCCTGATGCAAACTAATGTCAGGATATCCCCAGACCATGCTTGTTAAGACTTTGGACTGATTCTCCAAATCACAGTTGCATGTTTGCCAGCAGATGAATTTCTCCTAGCATGTTCATGATAATTAGACCACTGCTGTGTGAAAATTGTGCTTGATACAAAGTCCCAAAGACTGACTCCTGCTCTGAACAGGGGAAGGCAACCATTTATGAAGAACCTTGCGAGAGGGTCATCAGCTGTCACCTTAATATGATAACCACAAAGAGGAAAGAGTGGCTTAGCCTTTCTGACTACTTTGCACTTATAAACATTGCTATGTAGGATTTCTTCATCTAGCAACCAAGGCTCTTTGCTCTTGATTTACCAAAATGACTCCCCACTCAGTGAGCAGAAACAGTGTCACAGGAGAAGAAAAGGCGTGGCTGTAGTGGCAGATCATTACATGTATTGCGATAGCTCCCACTGATCTGAGTTCTGCTGATCTGGACCCCGACCCACCAACTTCCCATGTTGACTTCAGCCCTGCCCGATCACCACGGACCTGCCTGGTGATCCCTGGGCTGCGTCTGTCCCTTGTTCGCTGCACCAGACCTGATCCTGACCCTGACTTGAGGATTGACTTATGTGCTTCATCTCGGACCTGCTTCATCATCACACACTTGCCCAATGACTCTGAGGGCTCTGGGCTGCCCTCCCACTCCTGCCTGCCTTGCTCCCTGGCTGGGACAGGCCCTGGCTGGCAAGATCCTGCCCTGCTGGCCACAGTATACCCCTCAGCTCCTGGCTTCCTTCCCTTACGAGGTGGCTGGCACTCATGTCATCAAGAAAGAACCCTGCTTGTGAGTGTATCCAAGGTACTAAAATTATATAAAAGAAAAATTTTAGCTTATATTTACCACAGGTAATTTCTAGGGCCTATTTGTGAACTCTTTCAATTCAATAGAATACCCAAGAACCCAAGGATGTAGAGTTTACCATCAGGCAGTCACCTCATCCACCAGCCTGCCCTTTACCATCACCTAAATAAAGAAAGGTGCATGGAGTTTTATATGTATAGCAGTTTATGGATGCTAAGTCCAGGACAACACCCCTGCTGTGTCAGGGTCAAAGAATGCAATAACTTCTTCCTCAAGGATAACTTTCGTTCAATGCACAGAACAACCTGCAATTTCAGTGGTTGGCACCATTTAATCATTCTGAGGCTGCACATTCCCGCAGAGCAGAGCAAATAAGCAGCTGTGTGCTTTGTATTAGGGTGTGCAGGTGGAGTTTGACTTTTCATGTGGTCATGTGGATTCCTTAACTGTAAAAACTAGAATGGAGTTGAGAGGGAAAAAACCAAAAACAGCTAGAGCCCAAGCAACTTCAGAAATGTGACAGTCACAGAATTAACAAAAAATATTTGTTGTTTTTGCCATTAAATAAAGCAGTAGGAAATGTAGAAAAAGAACAAATAAAATTTGACCTAAGAAGTTCTGATTTAGTTTCAGTGAGTGCTTTGTTTCATACTTGCAGAATAAGAAATCTGGCATGGCTTCATATGGATAATGCAAAAGATAAGGGTCTGTCTTCAAATGCAGACATGCAAGGCAAGAGCATTACTCAAAGTTAAAGAGCATCACAAAATAATAATACTAAGCTATTGTAAGGGACAATGTACGAGGTTTGCTGCCACGTGGACGTTTGAAAGTGCTATTTACGTGTCCTTGCTATGTTACTGACCTTGCCTTTGTTAGGTACTCAAGCAATGACAACAGAAAGTACGATCAGAAGTGTCATTGCAATATATGGGTGAATATGTAAACAAACTCAGTAAATACCTATGTGAGTTGCCCTCAGTTAGCAATGACAGTACATAGACCAACCTTAGGTCCGAGAGATTTTAAATATTTATGTATATGAACCACTACACATAAATCTAAGTGAACCCTTAAAAGCCTGGCACTTGTCCTGTAGGTCCTTTAAAAAAAAAAAAAAAACCCAAACCAAAAGTAACTCTGAATTTAATACAAGTTTTCAGATGATAATAGACGAGGTCTCATAGAGCTGGAGCTAGCATCTAGAAGAGAAAAAGTAGTTAAATTCTGGCTTTGACCTTTATTTTCACAAGGCAAAAGTTAGCAATAGCTATAAGGATTTTTTCTGTCTAAATTATTTTTCTAAGAACTTTATATTATAAATAAAAGGATAAAGTAAAAAATATGTGATTTTAAGAGTAATATTTTATTTTTCTCTGTAACACTGTGAATACCTAAAACAATTCTATGTTTCATGTATTTTGGGTTTTAATTACAAAAACAAAATTTATTATTACTATACTTGTCAGTGGGCAAAAAAGAACAACCAACACTTTACAGTGTTCTTTAAAAGAATCCAGAAACTCCTGAACTGGAAAAACAGGCTTTTGATAATTCCTATGACCTCTCCTCGAGAACCAAAGAATGTATCTGCTAGAGCAGGGATTAAGGATGCTGTTCTTAAGAGACTGACAAGCATGTAAAGAAGATTTGTCTAAAATCAGATTGCCGTGCGTTCTGCTGAACATCCTGGCTCATGGAAAGGCATTTGATATTTGTTAGGGTAAAGAGTCATCATACGGAGTAGCAGTTATTTTTAAGTTCTGCTATTTCCTGGAAAGCCAATTACATACAGATACAAAACTGTAATGCACTTTCTCTTTCATTGGATAACAACAAAGCTACTAGCGATGGCAAGTAAAACATATAAATAAAGCAAAATTCATCATAAGGACAAGTGCAAGATCCTGCAAGAACCTGAGACGACATACCCAAAGAGCCCAGGGCAGGCTCAGACCTGTGTGGCAGGGGAGCAGCCTTGCTGAAAGGGACCGAGGAGTCCCGGTGGACAGCAAGGTGAACAGGAGCCAGCAGTGCGCTGCTGCAGCAAGGAAGGCAAATTGGATCCTGGGGTGCACCCAGAGGGACGGAGACGTGATCATCCCACCCTGCTCGGTGCTTGTCAGGCCACACCTGGAGTACTGTGTCCAGTTCTGGTTCCCACAACTCCAAAAAGATGTGGACGGATCGGAGAGGGTCCAAATGAAGGCCATGAAGATGATCAATGGGCTGGAGAACCTGCCCTATGTGGGAAGACTGAAGGAGTCAGGTCATTTCTCCCTGGAGAAGGCTCAGGGGGGAACCTCAACACACTATTCCAGTACTTAAAGGGTGGCTACAGAGCATAGAGGCTCTCTCTTCACAAGGAGAAAACAAGGGGCCACAGGTACAAGTGGCACTGGGAGAGATTTCATCTTGATATAAGAAATTTTTTTTAATTGTCGGAACAATCAATCACTGGAACAACCTCCCCAGGGATGTGGAGGAGCCCCCACCGCTGGAGGTCTTCAAGGTGCAGTTGGACAGGGTGCCGGATAGTCTCATCTCGGTTCCCTTTCCCAAGGAACATTGGACCAGACAATCTTTCGAGGTCCCTTCCAGGCCGGGCTCTTTATGGTTCTGCGACTCTCTAACAGGCGTGCGGTATTCCACACAGACTTAAGTAGAACAAGAGGTGCTCAGTGACAGAGAATACCGACAGTGCTCGTTTTTATACTATTTAGAATAAAAAGCAAGTTAATTACAGCAAGCCTAGACAGACAGTAAAATAATCAGGGTGGCATTTAAGAAGTCTGCTCCTTTTTAATTTCGTAGCATTCTTACACAGGAAGGGCCCGCGTCGCTTTTCCAGCTCCCACTCCCCGCCTTTCTCCCCGCGGCGCGGGGTTCCCGCACGGCCGAACCGCCCGGGACACCCGCGACGTGACCCACCGACCACCCGCGGGCGAAGCACCGCCTCCCTCCCTCAGCGGGGGCTCTGTAGCTGTACCCACACCGGAGAGGGGCTCCCCCCCGCCCCGGGCTCGCCCGTTACCGGACCCGACCCGGCGCCACCTCCCCCGCCCGTCTCTTGGGCGAGAACTTCCGGGCCACGCCCGACCTCCGCAGCTCCGCGAGCGTCAGCGGCGGTACGTCAGCGGCGCGCGCCCGGCGGCGGTTCCCGCCGGCACTCCTCCGTCCCGTCAGGCAGCGCGCGGGCGCTGCTCCTCCACTCTATGGTAACCATAGAGATCCACGGCGGTGGCGGATCAATACTGGGACGGCGGCGGCCGTGGCGCCGTGGGGAACATGGCGACGCTGGTGCTGGATAACGGCGCCTACAACGCCAAGATCGGCTACAGCCACGCGAACGTCAGGTGAGGGCCCGTGAGAGGGCGGGGCGGGCGGGGCGTCCCCTCACGGCTCCGCCGGCCCCCCCCGGGCTCGCCGGCCCTCCCGCCGCTCCCCGCCGGCGCCTGGGCGCACGGACGCTCGCCCGCCCACCCGCCTTTCTCTCGGCCCCTCACCCCCTCACCGGCGGGCGGGCCGCCGCCGCGCCTGCGCTCGCGGCGGAGAGGCACGGCCTGGCCCCGCCCCTGCGGCGGGTGCCGGGCCCCGCCCCTGCGGCGCGCGCCGGCCCGCCCGGCGGGGCCGTGACACCGTCCCCCGCCGCCCGCGGGGTGTGTGTGGGGGGTGTCCGTGTGGTGTTGGGGGATGTTTGTGTTGTCAACAGGTGCCTCATCGGCACCGGAGGAGTCAGAAGTTGGAGATTTCCCTCATAACGGGCTCCAATAAATGGATTAAAGCCAAAACGCAGCAGCAAAAACGTTATTGAAAGTATACTATTGATGGAAGTAGTGTAAAGGCAACGAATGTGTCTCGAACCGTGATGAACAGGAAACTTCCCGATCTTTTCCAGCGTTATTCCCAACTGTCAGTTCAGATCAAAGACTGCACGCTTGAAAACCTTTACAGCAAATCAACTGGATGAAATTAAAGATCCCTCTGGTCTGTTTTATATTCTCCCTTTTCAGAAAGTAAGTAAGATATCCTGAGCTTAACATTATAGCCACGTGTAAATTTTTTAAGGAATAGTTTTCATACAATGTGCCCCAATTGCAGGGTTATATGTAATATCATATAAGAATCAAATTCAGCAGTGTGAAGTTGAACAGTCATAGAATCATTCAGGTTGGAAAAGACCCTTCAGATCATCGTGTCCAGCCGTAAACCTAGCACTGCCAAGTCCACCCCTAAACCACGTCCCTAAGCGCCACGTCTACTCATCTTCTAAATACCTCCAGGGATGGGGACTCAACCACTTCCCTCGGCAGCCTGTTGCAGGGCTTGATAACTGTTTTGGTGAAGACGCTTTTCCTAAGGTCCAATCTAAACCTCCCCTGGCGCAACTTGAGGCCGTTTGCTCTCGTCCCATCACTTGCTACTTGGGAAAAGAGAGCGACACCCACCTCGCTACAACCTCCTGTCAGGCAGCTGTACAGAGCGATAAGGTCTCCCGTCAGCCTCCTCTTCTCCAGACTAAACAACCCCAGTTCCCTCAGTCCCTCCTCAGAGGACTTGTTCTCTACACCCTTCTCCCGCTTCGTTGCTCTTCTTTGGATGTGCTCCAGCACCTCAATGGCTCTCTTGCAGTGAGGGGCCCAAAATTGAACACAGTGGTCGAGGTGCGGCCTCACCAGTGCCAAGTACAAAGGGACAGTCACTTCCCTAGTCCTGCTGGCCACGCTATTTCTGATACAAGCCCAGATGCTCTTGGCCTTCTTGGCCACCTGGGTACACTGCCTGCTCATATTCAGCTGGCTGTCATCCCACACTCCCAGGTCCTTTTCCGCCGGGCAGCTTTCCAGCCACTCTTCCCCAAGCCTGTAGCATTGCATGGGGTTGTTGTGATCCAAGTGCAGGACCCGGCACTTAGCCTTGTTGAACACCATACAGTTGGCCTCAGCCCATCGATCCAGCCTGTCCAGACCCCTCTGTAGAGCCCTTCTTCCCTCAAGCAGATCAACATACCCACCCAACTTGGTGTTGTCTGCAAGCTTACTGAGGGCGCACTGAATCCCCTTGTCCAGGTCATTGATAAAGATATTAAACAGAACTGGCCCCAGCACTGAGCCCTGGGGAACACCACTTCTGATCAGCCGCCAACTGGTTTTAACTCTATTCACCACAACTCTTTGGGCCTGGATATGCAGCCAGTTTTTTATCCAGCAAAGAGTACACCTGTCCAAGCCATGAGCTGCCAGTTTCTCCAGGAGAACGCTGTGAGAAACGGTGCCAAAGGCTTTACTAAAATCTGGGTAGACAACATCCACAGCCTTTTGCTCATCCACTAAGCAGGCCACCTTGTCACAGAAGGAGGTCGGGTTAGTCAAGCAGGACCTGCCTCTCATACACGCACGCTGACTGGGCCTGATCGCCTGCTTGTCCTGTACGTGCCGCATGATGGCACTCAGGGTGGTCTGCTCCATAACCTTCCCCAGCACTGAGGTCAGCCTGACAGGCTTCTGTCAAAGACAATAATGTATATAAGATACACAGTTTACATTGGTTTTGTAGTGTAGTAATTAACATATTGATGGGGAATATTTGTAACATTTTTTACCCTGTGTACCATTTACTCCTTCGCATAGAAATGGGAATTTAGACATTTTTACTCACGAGTTTCTTTGTATTACCAGTCTATCAATCAGTTGATTTCTAGTAATTATTTTTTAAAGTATGATTTTGTTTTCTGAATGGTGTAATCTTTTTTCTAAATTCCTACAGGGTTACTTGGTTAACTGGGATGTCCAGAGACAGGTTTGGGATTATCTTTTTGGAAAAGAAATGTATCAAGTAAGAGCCTTTTTTTAACTACAGATTTTGTGTAGGTTGAATACTGACTAATGGAATTAGCAGAAGTACGTCCAATATTAAATAGAACTGGTGAGCTTACAGTTCTCTTTGAAAGTGCCTTCAATTAGAAATCACAGGGATTTATTTTTTTGCAAACTGAAGAAAATTTTTACTTTGAGCTCTGGTGTAGGAATTTAAAAAACATTTAAATTTTTTAGTCTTGTGTGTATTCATACTGAGTTCAGTTCACATATGTTAAGGGATTTGCATCAGTATAATTAAGAGTTCAGGTTAGTAAAAAATAATAATAATTATAGGCAGAAGAAATGTGGTTTAGAGATGAAGAAACTGTTGATGTGAAAGGCAGTGATGAGCTAGGTCAGTAGGCCAAAAGACATACACATTAAGTAACCATCTTTGGCTAACCATTTTCTACCTATGAGTAAGTTGAATGTATAAAATATAAATATCCAATACTTAATTTTTCTTGTTTATTACACAAACTGGATTTAGCACAAGAAGTGTAGTAAGACTTCCCTTTTATTTTTGCTTTAACAAAATGTTATATACTCCAAAAGTTTTTGGTTTTTGTAACACCTAGGAGGCAGAATGCTACTAAGAATGAAAGTAATGCCTCAAAATATCTTAGTCTCCATACATAAAAATATACAGTGCTGGCTTTTGATACTTAGCTTTCATTTTAGTTTTGGAACTAGATTCAATTTAGTCATGGTTTCGAGGAGAATTTGTTTTTAATTCTTTTTCATGAGTGAAGACTACAGAGGAATACAGCTGGTAATACATTTAGGACCATATCCAGTTATGATTGAAGTAACCTCTGAAGTCCTCTCTAAAGGAGTTTGAGATACCAGTAAATGCGGAAAGTCCAGGACCCTTTGCTGGCCTCATCAGAGGTCACTGGGAGTTTTATTATTCATTCTGCTTTGCACAGGACTTTGTCTCTGGTTATTAGATAAGTAATTTTGTGGTGCAAGTGCTGAGCTGTTGAAGAGACTTGTCTTTCTGTAGTTGACAGGATTAGTGTAAAGTATCTTACGTTAGTATTGTAGTGTTCCTTTATGGGTATCTCTCTAAAATGTTGGATTATGATTTGTAAGGATGGTAACAGGAGCAGAATATGTATGAAGGTGTTCCCTTCTATTATGTTTTTACTCATTAATTTGATGAAGTTGTATCACTGCTCATGAAGTCTTTAAAAAAAATAAAACTATCTAAACCTAGCTTCTACAAACACATACAGCAAGTGGTAATCATGTCTTCAAATTTACATGACCTTCAACTGCTGCAAAATATAGTAATGGAATATTAATTTCTAAGTTTTGTGTAATGACAATCTTAACGTATTTTTCATAGGTGGATTTTGTAGATACCAATATTATTATTACTGAACCTTATTTTAACTTCAGTTCAATACAAGAATCCATGAATGAAATTCTGTTTGAAGAATATCAGTTTCAAGCAGTTCTTAGAGTAAATGGTGAGTCTGTCTCCTTCTAGTTTGCATTTAGGTATTTTGACGGTTAACCTTGTAAATAAATAAATCAATAAAGAAGCATGCACATGCATGCATTCTCATGCACATCTATGTATAAAGATAGTAAAGAAACTACTTCATTTCTTTTTCTTTTTTTTTTAGAAATTCCAGCTGTACTCTTATACTACTTATGAGTGTCATGGTACATAATTAAAGGAAATTTGAGGAGAGTCAGGATGAGAGAGAGATAATAATAGATGGATTTTGAAACAGGATAGCACTTGAGAAAGTCTAGCAAAAATTTGCATAAAGTCTTTGATAGATTTCCTTTTTTGGGGGTGCGGGTGGTTTTTTGTTTGCTTTTGGTTTGTATTAGCAAATAAAATGCAGCTTTACAGTCATGAAGTGTATTGTACCTTTCAGGGAATGTGTAAATAACATCACAATCCTTCTGAAAGATAGCTGGACATAGGATACTCCTTTAGATAGGTTTGATAAATTGTGGTGTGATCAGTCTGCTTGGACTTCAGGAGAGGAAGCTGAACATGGACTATAATTATTGAAAAAGAATAAATGGGGGCATATATGATACTTAATTTTATCCACTGTCAAAATTAATTCATGTGTTGCTGTAGTATTATGTACTGAGATCTTGGAAGTCTGTCAAAGGCATTTAAAATACGAAGCAAGTACACTTCTGTATCAATGTAAATTCTAAAAGTGTATATTCATATAAAAATTGAGTGACATTTTCTGTATTTCAGCTGGAGCTCTTAGCGCGCACAGGTATTTCCGGGATAATCCATCGGAGCTATGTTGTATCATTGTGGATAGTGGATACTCTTTTACGCACATTGTACCTTACTGTAGAAGTAAAAAGAAGAAAGAGGCAATCATCAGGTAAACCGCAGCATGTATTTTCTAGAAGAATTTTTTGCTGTGCCTGAAGTTAATAATGACAGAATTCCTTGTGGTGCTCCTTTTCTGTAGGATTAATGTTGGAGGAAAACTCTTAACCAACCATCTGAAGGAGATAATCTCTTACAGGTAAAGCATGCTGATCATCATCTTGAGACCTGGTATGAAATCAGCTAGAAGCTTGTGGGGATATTCTTACTGGTTCTGTGAATTTTAGATTAAACGCTGTTTAAAGGAGAAGGGAATTTTTGTCTCTTATAATCTGCTAACTGTCATCTTGAGCTTAAGCTCAAGATGAATTAAGATGAGCTTAAGCTCTTTGAAGAATTAGGCTGTTAGTTTTTAAAGTGCCAGCGCTTTTGAAGTTGCTGAAGTTACCTGTGTGTTCACAATTATACGAGTCCTTACATATTTTCTGAGTTGTCTGAGTAGATCATCAGTCAGTTTGCTAACTGATTCTATCAATACCACAAATAAAATTCAGTAGGATCAACTTTTCATTAGGATCCTTTAGCTTGGAACTTTATCTAGGTAAAGGTTTTTGCTAGTAAAGCCAATTGCAGGATTATGGCTGTACTTGTTATGAAGACATTGGGCAAATGCAGGTAGATGTTTGCATTTATTGAACTGTGAAATAGGAAAATATTAAACTCCAGTAGGCCAGGAGTGCTTTTGTGAATTGAATACAAGTTTTAGATATTGAGACGGCAGCGTCCTGTGATTTGAAAACTATGGTTGCTCATCTCCAGTGGAAAACTGGACAGGTAATGCTGAGACTTAATTATTCTCAAACTTCTGAGGTTTTGGTTTTTGTTTGTCACAGGCAGCTACATGTTATGGATGAAACACATGTAATTAATCAAGTGAAAGAAGATGTGTGTTATGTTTCTCAAGACTTCTACAAGGACATGGACATTGCCAAGTAAGTATACAATGGTACTAAATGTAAAAGTTGGTACTTTTGAATAATCTATTTGTACAAACAAATAAAACTATACTCTTAATCAGAAAATTTTCCAGTTAGGTCAAAGGAAGTCTTGTCAGTATAAAATAGTTGGGATTTAGAACTTGTTCTTTATTCTGTTGTATTTTACATTCTTCTCTTTCAGATTGAAAGGAGAGGAAAATACTGTAATGGTAGATTATGTTTTGCCAGACTTCAGCACAATCAAAAAAGGATTTTGTAAGGTAATGATAGTGTGGTTTTGAAGGTTTTCTTGGACTGTTCCCCTGCACAGGTCTGGTAGAGAGGTTAAAAAGACTTTCTTTTTTTCTCATGTTGTATTGTAACTTCTTTCTGTGCTATGCATTAATTGGTAAAGTTTTCCTTAGGGAGTCAAGATGAAAATTAAATACTATCTTTCCAACATAGCATTTTATGTTCTGTTATTTAATACTTGTAACTTTCTCTGCTTGTGCTTTGTCATACAACCTGTCCATATCGTTATTGTTGGTGTTTTTTTAAAGTTAAGTTGCAAAATTGTTTCTCTGCTTTGACAGTTTTTTGTAAGAATCTCTGAATTTCATTTGAATACCCTAAGAGGTAGAAGGTTCAAGGTCATGTTACAGAAGAGCCTGAAAAGTCTTCATACCAATGGAGACAATTTAACAATTTTATCTCATTTACTGAGTTGGCCATAGTTTTGAAAGCAGTCCCAGTATTTTAAGGCCACTCTTGTGCATACCTATTTTATTTTGCTTTAGGCAAAACTGCAGTTGATAAGAGCAAAGTCACCTCAGATTTAATACTAGAGTATGAATTATTCTTAAAAGATTTGCTGATAATACGACTTAACATAAAACATACTGCCTATCTCTGCAGTACATGAAAAAGATTAGCTGAATACTTCAGGATGTAATTTCTTTTCTTAAGCAGTGATTACTATTCATGTCTTCAATTTAGCCAAGGGAAGAGATGGTTTTAAGTGGAAAATACAAGACTGGCGAACAAATACTTCGTCTAACAAATGAAAGATTTGCGGTTCCAGAAATACTCTTCCATCCCTCGGATATCGGTATTCAGGAGATGGGAATTCCTGAAGCCATTGTTTATTCTATTCAGAATTTACCTGAAGGTATAACCTGAAAGTATTTTGAAAAGTGTGTGTGGAGGGGTTTGTGTTGTTTTGGTTTGGTCTGGGGTTTTTTGTTGTTGTTTTTGGTTTGGGGATTTTTTTTTTATTTCTTTTAAACATCCAAAGTGTCTTTAAGAAGCTAGTACTCTCAATATGCCAGTTACTAAGTTGTTGTGAACTGTTCTGTCTTCTGGTGTGTGTCACACACTCTGAAACTGATTGTCTACAAGGTTCTCTGTTAGGCAAACACAGTTTTTTGGTGATTCATTGATTGGTTTCTACTCTTGTTTTAGTTAATCGCTGTAGACTTAATGCTTCTTAATATCCTTTTCTCATGTGACCTATCCATCTTTGATACCGAACATGGAATATAGTTGAAATTAGTTTTAGCTGTGTTTTACTGGATCTTTCTTCACTGGAGGAAGAGAAAAATCAAACTGACAAGAAAAATGAAACTGACCAAACTCAGTAATTTAAGCATCAAAGTATAAAACCATTCTGACTGTTATGTTTGTCAGAAGTAATACTAAAGCTTTCATTTTATAGATGATGTACGTGTAATTAATGATATTACTACAAAGAAGACTTTCAGAGGTTTTATGATACCACATAAGTATGGCGGCATTGAGGCTATTATTTTGTACTCTTCAAAAAATTGTATCATTTAAAATCCCTTTTGAAAAGGAAATTGTGTTGGCAGACATGAAGTTTAATAGACAGTATAAGAAAACAGTAGTTATCAAAGCCAAACTAAAAATCACAAAGAACAGAGGGTGATTGATCACTTTCTTGTATTTCTCAGTAAAACTATTTAACTGATATGATCATTAGATGATCATAAAATTCTTCTGTGTGTATTCCTTTCTTTTGTTCCAATTCATAACAAAATTGGGGGAAAAAAGCCTTTAATCTTTAAATATATATTCAGTCTCTAACTATAGATTTACTTATTTATTTTACAGAAATGCAGCCTCATTTCTTCAAAAACATAGTTCTGACTGGGGGAAACACCCTTTTTCCGGGCTTCAGAGATCGGGTTTATTCTGAAGTTCGATGTCTTACTCCAACTGATTATGATGTTTCCGTTGTTCTTCCTGAAAAGTAAGTTCTAAACTGTACAGAACAAGCTTTGTCCTTCTAGCAGAACAAACTATAAAGTAGGATTTCTTTTGCTGATTAAAAAGATAAGATTGAATAAAGGAGTTAATATTAAGCAAACTGAAATTGTACAAGAAGAATGTTTTAAATCAGTGTATTTTCAGACAAACCAAATAAATTAGAGATCACCTGCTTGCCCTCTACTTTGGCTAATAAAGTTAAGCATGTAAGTAAGTGTTTTCAGGATCGGTCTTTTTACTGTAAACAGATAAATAAGACTGTATTGTCATTAAATAGATACGTAAGTATGCAAGATTAGAGTTTAGTCTTTTCCTTAGAAGAATTTTTAGCATCTGAATGCTGCCATGTCATTATTAATGTAGCCACTTGAGGGATTTGGAAGGGGTAACGTCTTTGCAGGGAGAGAGCATACAGTTGAGGCAAGACAAGTATATCTTGAAAGCACAAAAAAATCTTCACTTTTTTAAAAGTATTATCAAAAAGTATTCTAAAACATTATTAAAGAATCATTATCTGTGCAAAGTACATACAAAGACATCTCCACTTCCTGTCCTCTTCACACCTGCCTCCAAAGAGGCACTTGCTTTTTATGAAAAGCAAAGTCAGTTAGCCCTGTGAAAATTTCAGACTTTGTCTCATAACTTGTCTGGAGCTGGATGGCTTGATTTAGCAATCAAAAATATATTTTTAAATAGGTATGGCTAAATAAAAGTTCTGGAAATCATCACTGCATACTTCTATTTTAAATGAACTTACAGATGAGTAACAATGACTTTGTTCATTTTTCAGCCCTATTACTTATTCTTGGGAAGGTGGGAAGCTCATTTCTGAAAATGATGACTTTGAAGACATGGTAGTAACTAGAGAAGATTATGAAGAACATGGACACAATATCTGTGAAGAGAAATTTGATATATAGGTAGCATAGTTGGATACATTGCTATGCCACTGTTCTACTCAGAGTGGAACTCTGAACTACAACCTGTTTTCTGTCAGTTAGGATTGTGTTTTAGCTTTCCTGTATTCAAGTGGGTTGGGAAAAAATAATTTTCAGAGTTTAAAAATAAAGTTTTACAAGCCTAATACTATGAAATAATATATTCATTGTCATTTCGTTTCATCTTTTACTGATAGCTTCATTGTATTCTTATTGCATAAAACCTCAATGCATGAGGCAATAAAAATACTGAATGCTTGTACTGGTATGACACTAATACATAGTGAGAAGAAATCAAGATTTTATTTTTATTTTTCAAAAGGAATATTATTCTAACTTGTGCATGCAATTGAATGGACGTGAAACGCATCTCAAAAGGTCTCTTTGAGATTGCCTATCCTGAAAAGGAATACATGAGGTTTATTTTTGGTTATTTTAGTGAATAGCCATAAGAAAAATATACTTGAAATGTGACCACTGCTGTTGAAAGTATACTTAGACTTTGAGAAGAAAGTTATTTGAACAATTCCTTTTTAAAAAGGGGTTTAGGCTTAGTAGCTTGTGGGGTTTTTTTGTTTGGTTTTTGTTTTAAACAATGGCTGAGCAAAAAAGCTTCCTGCCACTCCCCTCACCTCTCTGAAAAGGTGACATCAGAAGCTGTCTCAGGTGAACAAAGCTTGCAGCTGCGGCCTGGGTAATCCCATCTGTGCCCTGTGCATGCATTCTAGATAAACACAAATGCCCCAGCCTGTACTTGTTACTTCCCTTTACACCGCAGAGGTGGCCTCGGAAGCTCAGTTATTGTGCGTCAGTCTGCAGCACTGCACGCAGGAGGGGTAAGAGCAGCAGTGCGGGCTAATAGCCAGCTAGAAGCCTCGGAGGGCTGCGCTAGCAGGGGGTGCCCCACCTGGCTTGCTCCGTTGCCAGGACAGAGGCAGGCACTTGCACAGGGTGGGTAATGGGCACACAGGTGCAGATGCTGATCTGACCTGATGGAGCTTGTGGCCTCAGGGGAATTGCTCTTTTAGTAGGGCTGGTGATATTTGGTGGTCTCAGATTTGCGGAAGAGTATGTTATTCTCAGTTGAAGTCTCATATTCCCTCTCTTGTCTGCCCCTGTGTAAAACCAGTAAGTATACTTACGCAGCACACTTACCTAGCTTGGAACAAAGAGCACTGACTGACTTAGGCAGCTGATGGCAGGAACTGAGCAGAGGCTTCACTGAATTTCATGCTCCTCCAGCAATCCTTGACAAGGTCCAGAGTGGGGCACTCTGAAGCACAACTAGATACTGTTACCTTCTGAAAAATTGTTCTTTGTGGCTATCTGTGACCCAATGGTAATTGATGTGGCTGAATCCTCAGAGCTGTGAATAGGGGAGTCGAAGGTGTGTACCACTAGCCCCTGGGCTCACTGGTAGCATTTAAGATACAGAGATACCCTCATCTCTGGCTTCCTTTTCTACTTCAGATAAGCACATGGAGTTAGAGCCACGTCATTCTGATCAACGTTCCAGATTCTCATGAGCTGCTCCTGTTTCTACCCAAAGGTCTCAGCTTAAGGGCCATGTAGAAGACATGCCTATGCTCCAGAGAATTGGAGATCTTGATGATGAGCTGCCCCAATTAAATAGTTTTCTGAGATGATCTTTCTTCTTGAATACGATCTTTTTTCCCTTGGGACTGCCAGCTCATGGTGTATGTACACTGTTATTTTGATAGCCACATGTAGAGGCCCTTGTGTCTGACCTCTAGTTTTTTAAATAACTGCTTCACAAAATTACCAGCATGCTTTAACTGGGACTTAAAATCAGGAAATATGCACGTTGTTCCCATAAAAGCAACAATTAACCTTTTCCTTGGCAGGAACAAACGTGAATGCTGTATGAATAGAAGTAAGCCTCCTTACTCTGAGGGTGGCATCGCTTGTTCTTTGATAAGACTGCACTGGAAAGTACCTCTAGACTGAACTTCATTCTAGAAATGTTATACTTCAAATACAAATTCATACTGGCAATTAATTTGATAGCTCTATGCTAGAAATCATAAATAGAAATGAGTGAGAGGTCCACGTTTCCCCACCAGATGATTGTGTGTCACATATTGATAAAAATACATGACAGAACTTTTCTGAAGTCCAGTAAAGTTTTCCTAATTTTGGAATATAACTGAAAGCATAACAATGAAAAACAATAGTTCACCAAACTTGTTCTGTTCAGCAGGCCCTTATACTTAAATGCAAAATAATCATGTTTCTTTCAGCAGCAGATTAAAAAACTAGTAGATCCTCCTGTCAGGGTAGGTAAATAAAATAGGGCTCTCAAGAGCTCTTCCTTTCCTTTGCAGAACCAGGTCAATCTTGACTTCTTGTCCCAGGAATTGAAGGAAAGCATCTGGCAGCTATAAACACTGACTGTCCACTTGAAGCATTTCTTTACCGTTTGGTACCTGGTTCTACACACTGCCTCTTCCTTATGAGATCACTACAAAATGATAGACTGATTCATCACTTTTTATGCAGTGCTTTATTATCATCTTTAAATTAGCAGAAGAAAATTCTAATCAAGTCACAAAGTGCAAGAATTTGTTCTTTAAAAATACAGTTTTTTCCCAAAGCAATTATTAGTCCATCTAGCCTACAAATTACCATGTTATCACCCCTCCCTGTTACCAGGTTGTGTTTTGAGTGAGACCCAGCAAAGGGACTGAAGAGATAGGAGAAAAAAAAGCCTCAAACTGAAATCCCCCTCTCCCACTACTCAACACCAGAAGCACTTTATCAGGAAATACTTTCCAGTTTACAATTCTCAATAACCTAATTCTGTACATGCTGCTTTTTCTGGGATAATGACCAAAAACCCCCACACAGGGCTAGAAAAACAATATGTGTCCCTGTAGTCTAATAATTGGGGCATTCACCTCTGAAAGGTGAAATGTGGTCTATTTTTCCTCCAGAAATTATTTATTTTACACTGGACCGTCACTGTTAAATAACAAGTGCATAAACAGGGACACATGTAGCTGAAATCTCTGTCCATTCCCTGACTTCTAATAGGGCCAAGTCATTTAAATAAGACTACTTGAAATATGCAAGTTAACACAACCTATTACCTGTACACACAGTTGTTTATACCTAACAGTGTAACTACTTCCATTTATGGAAAAGAAAATAGCACTTGTTTTCAGAAAGCTTTGGTATCCTGGTATCTTGACCACACATTTGAAGAGCACTTGAGGATGTACATACCTAAAGAAGCACATTCACAATAAAAAATTATGGTCATAGTGGAGCTGGTCCAGCAAAGGGGCCACGAAAATGATAAGGGATTGGACCATTTGTCATGCAAGGAAGAGGCTGAGAACACTGTGATTGTTTAGCCTTGAGAAGAAAAGGCTCATGGGAGGGAGTAAAGACATCTGAGCCAGACACTTCTCAGTGGTGCCTAGTAAAAGGACAGGAGGGAAAGGGCATGAACTGAAATGCAAGAAATTCTACCTAAATAAATGTAAGGTGGTTTTTTGGTGGTGGGTTTTTGTTTGTTTTAATACTGCGAGACTGGTCAAATTCTGGACTAGACTCACCAGAGAGGTTGTGGCATCTCCGTCCTTGGACATATTCTAAACTCAACTGAAAAAGGCCCTGAGCAGCCTGCACTTATTGATTCCACCTTGAGCTGGGCAGTAGGACTAAACCAGAGGTCCCTTCTAAACTCATTTCTGTGTTTCTATGTCCAATACATGATCAAATGTCTGTCATGAGGATGGAAGTAATTTAATCCCTATAACATTATATTGCGTATTGATTTAATGATTTGAATCAACGTTTCCTTGTCAGCGTACAGTCAACCATCAATGTGTCAGGACAGGCCACTGTGCTTTCTGTCTTTGCCCTATGTATCCATAAACGCTATCAGAGTATTTATGACAAATAACTGGACACTACCAAAGTATCCTCATGTTGAAATAAATTGCTTAAGCACACCAAGAGGTGTAGAACAAGATTATTACTCCTCAAGTTTTTTCAAAATGTCATTTTTTTTACTTCCTTTTGCGTGACTGCCATATCAGCAGCAGCTCAGCCTGCCACAGTGGGAAAGGAGTAACAGGCTATAATTACTGACTGCAAGAATACACAGCTCCCCTGCCTAACGAAGCTTGCCTGCCACAGCTTCAAAACCCACTGACGTGCTCCTAACATTTTTGACACACTTTGTACACTTTTACAATACTCATAGGAGTCAAAATCTACAGTTTAAGACTACATTACCATTAGATTATGAACTACAGATAGAAAAGATTAAAAACCTTACTGGTTATAAACCCAAGCGTGGCCCTGAACATAGACTTGGCTCAGCTAGAAAGCCATGGGGTTGTGGGACAGAAGGAAAAAAGTGCCAAATCCTGAACTCAAAGCAGCACAAGCAGTGTGCCATTATTACTAACTTAAAAGTAATTAAGTACATTTCGCTTAAAAGAGTCATTAATTAGAAGGAATGCTTTTTAGCAGCATAGTAATTTTGATAGTTGTAGTTTCCTATAACTGAATATGTAAGGACATAAGAAGAAAATGGTTTGTATCATGAGCAGTTTTCATATGCATCCCCCGTTTTTAAAAAAAAATATATATACAGCTGTAGTGATGTCTAACCATTTAGAGTACAAAATTCACATGTAGTTTTACAACCAGTACAGTAGATGAGAGAATGGTATTTTCGAAATTCTTTAATTAATTTCTTCTTCTGCTTCAAAGGAATAGTGTGGTCATTGTCCATCTCTTGAACCAATGCGAGAAGATACTGATTTGTTCGTCGTTTTTGATCTTCGTATTCTTTAGTTGTCACACGCTGACAGAAGGTGAAGCCTTTGTAAGTAATCAGAGGTTCAGATTAAGTTTAATGCATCATATAAGAGCCTGATTAAAAAAATATGATCAGAAACATAGGTATATTGATATTCCAGTTCAGATGTGATTACTATTCTCTACAGACAATGTGAAACATATAGCCCTCCACTGAGCATGGATGACAACTAAACACTAATTGCAAAAATAAAATTGAAAAAAGCAGTGTTACAATTGTAATATCACAGATGATTTTGTATTGCGAACAGGCCTGCAAGTCAAAGAGCCAATACAGTTCTTGCAAACAAAAGCCATAATGAAGAATGCTACACGACAAGAATGGCACCTTGCAGTTGTCATGATCCAGTGATTCCCTGTGAGTCAGATCCGTAGCAAGGCCCAGTACATAATGCAAGTGAATAAATACTCTCTGGAGAAACAGTTGCCTGTGAACCACAGCTCTGAATTCAGGAACTTCTAGGTGACTAGACAGCTCAGCATGGTGTGGGCACCAGAAGCAGAGGTGATAGAACAGGCAGCAGTTCAGGGTGAGGGCAGAGCACAGAACTGGAGCCCAACAGATACGCAACTTTAGCACAATTTAGCTATAAAAATGTTGTGAACCTATGCAGTAGAGTACTACCCTGCAAGGATTCAAGCCCCATCATTGGGCAGGTGAATTCTGGCCTGAGGGAAGACTGCCATTCAGCTACTCCACACATTAGTGAGCAAGTTGGTTGAACAAATGTCAATTGCCTAAAAGGAGAAAAAATTCTTACTATTCCTTCTGTACAAACACCATCTTCTTAAGGCTTCACATAGAGAGTGGTAATAAGCTGAGCTGCTGGAATTTTCACGTGGACCTGTCCTTCCCTCCTTTTACAGTGAGTCTGTCAAACACTGAATGTTAAATACTTTATGGTTTAATAGAACCAGATCAAGAAAACATAGCTCTTTCAAAAGGAAAAGCTTAACAACTTCTGGCAAAGAGATTAACTCTTAAAACTTCAGGGTGGATCCTTTAGTCCAGGGGTTTCAAGTGGCTGACTAGATTAAAACCAACCCCAGAGTTCCCTCAGTGTTTTTAGGAATGTTTATTTCCAGCAGACCTAATGATTACCTTCCTGGAATAGACAGAATTCTTTTCTTATCAGGGTCCCCCAGCCTTCCCTCCTGCTCCCACCTGCGCTTCAGAAGTTCACCAGCTAAGAATGCTCAGTAGCTCTCAGGAAAGATTTTCCTCCAGTCTCCTCCATGAGCAAAGGGAAGATGACACCAGAATATGAGGCACATAGGAAAACAGGAATATGCCACGCTGGAGAGCTTACAATCAGATCAAACTAGCTAGTTCAACAAGTAGATGGAATCTATATGCATTTACAGACTGATACTCCAGAACTTAGTAGGGAGAATATAGTACGGGGTTCACACTTCAGCTGTCTGTTCAATGTGCTGATGGAGATAGCGCAGGCTCCAAGAATACTGTAGACAGGCAACTCCTTCCTCTGTTGCTCATCTCTGTATTCTTTGGCTACACAATATGCGATACTCAGAACATTGAACTGGAAGCAATTTGGACACATTCCGGAACCTAACACATATGGTTAAAGATTCTGTACCAAAACTACTTCTCAGACAGCTGCTCTATTACATATAGTACTGAACAGCACAATAACTTAGAGTATTATTCAGTTCCCTAACGGTTTCTCTTCCGTGTTTAAGCACATAATGCACTGGCAATACAGAAGCCAAAAAGGAAGAAGCTAAAGAGTCAGAGAGAAATTCAATTACTTAAGCCAGCCCTTTTAATCACAGTGCTGAAAGATATTTTTGGCAGCAAGGTTGGATGGAATGTTAGCTCGTAAAAGAAATGAACTGGAAAACACTAATCCCACATACACACCAAGTGTCAAATGCCTTCCTTTTAGGCTACACTACCCTTCTTTAAGTCTTAAGCTCTTAATAAACATTGTGCTTACCCAGAAAAGGAAGAGAGTTCTTCAAAACACTAAACAATCAAGGTCTGTACTCAAGACATCCATTAGAACCTCAAACTACTGAGCTCTATGAGAATAGGTGTCTTGTGGCAGAAATACAGGAATGTTGTTCCTAAATATAAAATCACATCAGATTCACAAGCCAATTTATAAGCAAGTCACTTCAGGAAGCACATTTTGCACTGATTTCTCCAGAAGTAATTATTTAGTGAAAAAATTTTGTAGTGTGTTCAAACTAGATAACTAATAGAATCCTTGTTCCTGATATTCAGAGATCAGTGTTTTGCTTATAGCAGATAATTTAATTATTTGGTGAATTACCCACTAGTCACTTTAATGCTTCACTTCTAACAGAGGAAAAGAACAGTCTATGCAAAATTATAGTCAACAGATGATAAATCAATTTGCACAGAAAGGTTTACATAAATACGTGTACCACATCATCTACCTGAATCAATATCTGGATCTTGTCCTTCTACCAAACTCTCAAGTCTCCTACTAGTTAGTTCCAGAAGAGTTAAAGGAGTCTGAAAATACAATCCAATAAAGAAAAAAGTTAAAAACCCCAATACTTCTGTATTTTGAGTCTAAAGCTTTCAGATGATCAATTTAAAAAAAAAAAAAATCACATAATTAACTGCAGAAGAATCTATGCCTATATTTATTTAGGTACACATTGAAAGTCTCTCAAAAAATTGCACTAAAACACATATGTATGTTTATTTCTGGCCAAAGAAATAGGAGGCAAGATGTTCCGGATGTTGTTTTCCACTGAACTATGGCAAAAACTGTAGTATAGACCTTGAACTGATTTCAGCTGATATAATACAAAAGGCTCTCTACTGCAGTTGTGAAAGAGCAAGCCACCATCCACTCTGCTGTCACTACTATGAAGCACTGGGCATTTCATGTGTCAGATCTGGCTCCATCTCCAATCATGAATCAAAGCCTTAACCCTCATGTCAGAGCCCTTAATAAAAAAGTATTTGGTTTTGGCTGTATATTAGTACATACAAAACTCACAGTGACCACTTGATACTTTCAAACTAAACTGGAGCTAATTAAAAAAAAATTAAAGTCTCCCATGTCTCTTTAGCTGAGGTCAGAAGGGAAAGTGAATGTGTCACCTAAGAACAAAAAAATATTTTACTGAAACCAAATTAATGTTTCTGTGAGGCTTATTTGTAACTGTACAATAAGTGCCTAGAGCATTTCACAGCTATTTTACAACAGCTGAGATAATTAGTTCATCCCTATCTCGTTTAGTGTTTTAATGAGGAACTTCATAGTTGAGGAAAACAGTAGTGAAGCACCACAACTTTAATGCACTGGTTGAATTCAGAAAGTCAATACAGCATCTGGAAAGGCTGCGTCTTTTCATGTGTGTGACAACATGATAGAACACAAATAAAGGAGACTACGAAATATATTTGTATGTTTATATAACTGATCAAGTTAAATAGGATGGCCATTTCATTTTGTGGTTCTATTTATTTTCTTTAATTTAGAATTAACATTTCAAAATACCAAAAGAAACTCTTAAGAGTTGTCAAAGCTGTGCATGTACATGGGGACACCAGGGCATGCCATCTTGATATATCACTCAGAGTATGTCAGCCAACTTCTAAGGCAGAAAGACACTAAGATGGCTAAAAATTTAGTAGACAGCCATCAGAAACAAGGTGCCAAAAGGCCTCTATAAAAATTTCTTAATACTTCAAATATTTTCTTAACACAAATAATGCAAATAAAGAGAGACGATGTTGTATGTAAAGGATTGCAAAGCTCTCAAAAAGCTGTCCTCTATAGTCTGAAATAGCTTCTTGCCCTACTTGACTGTACCGTTGAACTGTAACAGATAGAACAGTAAACTCTGCTCCTCAGACCTTATCTCCAAAAAGGCACTTCATGGCATTTAACATTTAAAACGACAAAGCCAATGAGGTAAGGAATATGCTACCTTGAAGAGCTCAGAGTGATTGTCCATCAGAAACTGAGTCAGCAGTTCTGCCTGTGGTTTTGGCAATGTCTTATTTTGTAAGATGAACTTTGTGCAAGTCTTGATGATCACCGATCTGTTATCAAACTAGAAAAAGAAGAACCCATATTTGGCATTAGACTTACTTGCAATATGTCAGCAAAGACTAAGTATAACAGGATGCTATCAGTGGGAAGAACATCTTGATATTTGTTTTAAAACAACAAATCACATTGGAAGGCAGAGTACTTCCAACTCTGTAAAAAGGAAGTTAGCCTTAGGATAGGCAAGTGCTATTTCCCACACTAAACATAACACATACTTACTTGTTTCTGTAATTTGTAGCCCTCAGATTCGGATGCAATGGCTATGAATGTCAAGAGTCTATGTAGTTCTTCTCGGATATTTGGTGCTAATAATTTTAAATAAAGTTGTGACGCCTCTAGAGCTTGATCTGTTTTTCTTTTTTCTGCAATGGAGTAAAACAATGTATCCAGTGCAACTGTTCATTTTCAGAGTCAAGAATACAAATTTAAATTCCAATATTAATCCCATTTTTGGGGGTTTTTCCCTCCAAACAAAGCAGGTTGTCTCAGTGACTTTAAAACCTTTTGACAAGACTCAATACAGCATTTAATCAATATAAGCTTAAAACCTTTCTCCCATAGCTAGTCAAGGAACAGATGTACTTGGACAATATATACAGGACATTACTATGTTCTGTGTACAATGTGCAAAGACTGAAGTGATGCTTGCACTGTTTGTGTTTACACGCCTTTGTATTATATTCCAGGATTCATCTCAACGTAATTAATGAGCTGAACAATTCTAACTTTCTCATTGCTTTGAGGTTTCGTTTGTTTGGGACTTTTTTGTTTTGTTTTGGTTGGTTTTTGGTTTTCTTTCTTGTTTGTTTGGTTTTTCGTTGTTGGTTGGTGTGCTCCTTTCCCCCACCCCCCACCCCCTTTTTAAGCCATTAGGTTATAAGTTTCTCAAGGAAATGTGATAAGGTGGAAATAATCTCCTATAGAAACCCCTTTAGATGATAATTCTAGTTATCGTCACTTTGAAAGTGAGCAACTATCAAAAAGCCAATGTAACTTTCTTAAGGCAAGAGCAAGATGAGGGCAGATACAGGAATAGAACCTATGTATGATTGTCTGGCCTCTGTCCTGTTACTGAGACAGAGGTTATATTTTACAAGAAATAATCCAGGACTTTCTGGGGTGTACCACAAGCCATTTGAAACCATCTTTGTTTAAAAAGAACACAAAAAGAGCAAGTAAGTGACCCTTCTCCAAAAGAAGGGCAGACAAAAAAAGCAGGAAAGAAACTTGCCAAAGGACATGATGAAGACAGGTAAGAGTGTAGATATGAAGACAGGAAGTTAAATCATTTCTAGAGAAAAGTTTAAGAGTTTCTCTGATCTGTGATTACAGCTTTACTGAGATACTTTAAAAGACTGTAGTTAAAAAAAGTTCCCATGTGAAAACGTTCAATAAAGCACTTGGACTAGTTTGACCAACTGCATTCATCTATAATGTAAGTAAAGTACTCTAGATCTGTTAATTTTAAAGGCAACAAGCACAGCAACATGTTTGCCTTCAACAGATCTGCATTATCAGCCATCTTAAACTGTTTAATGGAAAATACAGTTATAGCCATATATACATTGATAACAAAACGAAGTCATACTTTAGCTAACTGCAGCACTTCTCAAATTAATTTTAGATATTCATAGCTAGTTTGAGCTCTCTCTTGCACTAGAGTCAGAACAACAGTACTTCAAAGTAAGGTTAACCGCACTGGATTCTACCTGAAAATTATTGGGATCCAAGTTGTTATGCACTGATGACCATAATCTATTCCATAGCACTGAGAGGGAAAAATGTAAAATAGTTAAGCACAATCTCCTAACAGTGATCTAGTATGAACTAGAACACAGCTGAGGACCCAAGAACACAGACTAATGTATTCAAACAAAGAATCATTTCCTAATGATAAAATTATGGCTACCACTTCATCAAAAAGAAATAAATCATTAGAAACTGGTTGTGAGATAGTCTTACTCAAGTTGGAAAGATGACAAAATTAAAGCGAGAATAAGAAAGCAGAATAGCCCTGGGCATTCACAGGTCATGTAGTTTAGATCAGCAGATACTTAATAAGGGAGAGACCTACAGGCAACTAAAGCATTAGAGTAATTCAGCAGAATTACTGTCTTTTCCCTTGCCTACAGATTTGGCTGTTTTGATTCCCTAATTTAATAATATTCTATAATATTGATTTATATCAGTTTTGCATTTAAAGCACATATATGAACTATAACATCTTTAAGTGACCGTTTAGCAGATGTTACCAGTAGCAAAGTCAGTTATTTCAAATTAGCATTCTTTTTTTCAGATGAGTTATGTAATTTTGCAACAGTTTCCCTTTCATGACTCCTATCATAATTTGATTTTTTTTTTCCCCTCCTTAGCAAAACACTACTGATAAAAATATTGCCTTTTGTGTTTTCATGAGGTTTTGGCCACAGGATCCACCACTCTGCTCCAATTTTTATACAGGCCAACTGTGCTCCTCTGCCAGCAAGCTTGTCATAGTTCTCTAAAAACCAAAACTTCTGATCACACTCCATAAACCCTACAGAACTGAAGAAGTAACAGGGCCTATTTAAAGTGGGATTAATCTTAATCTTGTATACACATGAAATACTTGTGGTTTACTTGTGAAAATATGTAGGGAGGGGTTTTTGGGGGGATCACAGCCTGAATCACAAAGTCAACAGCCCCTTTTATAATTTTAAAAAACTTCTATTACTAAAAAAGCCCTAAATCCAGAACTTACAAAACCTTATTCTGGTTAGCAAGAAAACTTTATAGCAATGATTTTATTTACATGTTATTAGTCACAAGGAGCAATAAGGGACATTCTGACTAGCAGTAAGAAATTTTCACAATGAGAGTAGTTATATATTGAAACAGGTTACCCACAGAGTTTGGTGAATCTCTATCCTTGCAGATTTTCAATATTCAGCTAAACCAGGCCCTAAGCAACTTGATCTAACTTTGAAATTTGTCATTGCCTTGAGCAGAGTTTCTGACTAGCGACCTCAAGTGTTCCCTTCCAACCTATAAATTAAAATGCATCTGCAATAGCATTGCAAGTGGTGTTATGATTCAGTCAATTAACGCTTAGTAAGTTCCATCCTTCATACAGCTTTCACTTGTATTTTTTTTGTTCCAGGTTGCTCTTACCTATAAGTTCTATAATTCCTGAATGAATATCGAGATCCTGAGTGGCAAGAAGGGAGTCCTTCTTTTGACTATAATACTTTATAATAATGTCAAAAAGAATCTTCTTGTATGTATTCAGACTGCTGGGTTTGTTAGTGCTCTGAGGTAACTGCTGACTAACCATCACTATGAATTGGTCTGGGAAATACTCCAAGCATTCAATTGCAGCATAGAGCCATTTGTCAAGCCTGTAGAAGGAAAAGTTAGTTTTAGTGCTTAAAGTGCTCTGCCTATTCTTATTTAATCCTTTAAAGAAAATTAGATAGAAATAACCATGCAGGTATAGTCACATATTTGAACCACAACATTAAACTTGTTCCTTATTAAGCAGTTTATGTAACTTATTTCACTATAGTAATTCAAGGACCTGCTCAAAATAAACAACTTCCATGTTTTTTCTATACTACAGAAAATACACCTGAGGTACGCCCAGAGGAAAACAAGCTGCAATCATGCCAGACTGTCACTGACCCCAGGACACTTGCCTGATTCAGCTAGTCTTTAAAACCAAACACTATTACTCCACCACACACAATGAAAACCCACCAGGACTAACCAGGGTGAAAAAGCAAGGGACTGGATCTTTACAGAAGAGAAACAAGGCATTTAGTTTGAAAACAGAGAAAAATAAAAATAGTTTAAATCCCAGAAGACTGTGGAAGCAGTTTATTATATGACCTAATATAAAGGCATGAGTTTTGTTAAGTGTTTGTTGCCTGTATGACTTAACTAGGGAGAGGAAATGTAAGCAGAACCTAAAATTCGGGTAGACAACTCATTGTTCAAAGAGGCTGGAAGGTCAAAGGAAAAAGCCCCTAACTCAACCATTTTGTACAGAAGAAATCTGAAATTATAGAACTGTGGCGGGCAGAGGGAAAATTACTTTCACCTGACTCTCTGGATATAAAATAATTTGAACTGAATCAATAACTTTTGAGAAGATGCAAATATTATTTAAGATCCACAGAATCTTATTTTTATCATGGAGAGCAGAAAAAGATTTTGAACTTGCTGCTGGACAGCTAGATAAACATGAACTTTTGTTAGAACTGCTGTGGTCAACAAGGATTGTATAACTCTTGGATGCATAAATGGGGTAAGACAATAAAGTAGAAATCAGATCATGACCTCCCTTTAGTTATGATCACATGAGCAGTGCAATCACTGCAAGTAGGATTTGATTACAGTTTTTAAGTACTTACATGGAGAGCAGGTATTTGATTATTTCAAGCATAACACGACACTATTTGAAAACTGAAGACAGAAAATTTGAGATTTAAATTATGCTTACTCCCCCACCTTCACACTGGGAGCAATTAATCCTACAACTACTTGTAATCCTGGTGGCTGTTCTTCATACCTGGAATTTTCCATTTCTCAGGCACACTATAAGCCAGACCTAAATAGTATACTGTCTACAAAGATACTACTCCAGCCCCCCACTTAGGTAACTGTAGAATAAAGTAATAAAGCAAGCATTTAATTTTCTTAACACTCGACTGATATATTAGCAAAGACGCAAACATTAGGAACACTTAACGCAGACTAATACAGAGTAAGAACCTCATATGAGATATTTTAAGAGACAAACCCATCAATCACCCAAGAATCAAGTACAATGAAGTATAAAGCTCAGTGTTCATTAAGCCATTCTGGGAGGAAAAACCCATGGAGTTAAGATGCTATCCAGCAATAAACCTAGTTTGGAACCAGGAGTTTCATTAGCTTAGATAAAACTCTAAACATACATAAAAATATTAACATTTTCTCCCTAAAGCAAGAATGCATAAAAACTGTACGAAGAGTCTCTTTAGGTACACAGATTGACCTCAACCTCAGATAGATAAAAACTGTATTGATTTGACAGAAATAAGCATTACTAACACATACACACACGAGGAGACATGCCTTGACCCATTCATTAAAGGTACATGCTAAGATAGAGATCAGTCCAAGTGCAATCAACAGGAACACTACAAAAGTAAGAGAACATTTAAGGAAAAGAGCACTGTCACTTTTATAGTCTCATGATACAATCATTCTTCAGTACTACAGCTTAGCTTCTCCTTTTCTGTAGCTAACAACGGATGCCTTATTGACTTTGTATCTTCACAGCACCACCACCAGGAACTGTGACAAGCAAATAAAAGGCCTCAGAATAAGAATTTTTAAAGTCCTAATATCTGTTACAGAGATCTAAGATTGAAGTGTCTGATCTAGAAACGAGGAGTGTTTTCAACACTCGAGGTTAAAGTTTTAATGTATACTTAAAATCCCCAAGTGTCCAATCCTAAACACATACTTTTTGTGAATTCCCTTATCGCTTCCGAAAAGAAGTCAAAGGGAAGTAATTAACGCCACCCCTGTCTACAAGCATACAAGTGTAACGATGTCTATTTTGTTCACTTCACGCAAATCTTTAATCAAGAGTAAAATAAAGTGTTTACCACCAAATCCATTTTATACATGTATAACTTACTCAGGCAAGTTTAAGCTACATGTAACCTCTCTGTCCAGGAAAGTATTTGAGATAATCAGGTCTTCTTCTTTGCCAAAACAGTCTGGTTTTGGCTTCACTGAAGACACCAAGATATCTTCTAGAAGTGGAACATCAATTAACTGCAGCAGTCGTAGCAGAGTTTGCTGTTTCCAGACATCTTCTATTACTGATACCATAAACAAACAAAAAACATCCTCAAATATAAGATTTTATGTAAAACACCAACCTTTGTTTTTACTCACTCAAGAATGTTTTAAGCATTCAAAGAAAAAAAGGTGACAGCATAGTGTAAAGTTTCTGTGTTGGGGAAGAAGGGATCAAAATAAGAATCTAAGGAGGCTTTAAAGAGAACATCTCTCCCCCTCATCATATTAGAATTAGTAATAAGATACTCTAACTAGTAATACATACTATTACGTACTATGATAATCCTGTAGTAATATATAGATGCTATTCATGACAAGTGAACAGCAAAGGAATCATATAATACAGATGTACTTAATCTTAAAACCTATTTCCTTCTGAAGTGGTATTTGCATAAGTAGAATAGCACCATCCTGCAAAAACTTAATCCTGTTTTTTTTCTTCAGTTTACTTACTATGAGCATTTACACATTTAGCACTCATTCAGCAATTTTGTCATTAGTGACATATTAAATTTAGGACTCTGACGGGCAGTGTTTAACAGAAATGATGTACTGCTCCAAGTACATGCAGAACAATCAAGTTTTAAAAAGAAAAATTCAATCCTCACCTCTTTTTGAAAGCAGATGAGTTGGTTCATTAACCATGATCTTTGGAGGTAAAGATGCGTGAACATTTATTGATCGAAGAAGCTCTTCTACCCTCTTTTTATCGGCTGCTTCTAATGCTATGGGGTTTGAAAGTGTTGTTTCACACCTCATTCTGCTAAGGGGGGAAAAAAAAAACCAAACCCAGATGTGTAACAAACACGATCAGGACACAGTTATGTTTGTCACTTCTGAAATTGCTGTTAAATCAGGACTTTAGGGCTTCATTGTATCTGGGGTCTATCCTGCTGCTACAAAACCAATCATCTACAACTGCTTTGTGGAAAGAGCGAGGATATTGATCCAAATACTGTTTATTGGTTCCATTTCTTTTACCAGCTTCCAGCAAGTACTATTCGTGCTAATTCTCAGACTTCAGCACAACTGACTGCAAAGCAAAATGATTCCTAGGCTTACGCTACTGTGCCAGACTCTATTCTAAATAACAGAGGGCAGATCAAAGCACTTTAACATTACCAACAAATATTAGCTAGCATCTATGATTTAGGCATGACAATTCTCAAAACTGGCACGTAGTTTTCAGAAGTCTCCAATACCTGGGTTAGACAGACATGACTTGATCTACAGTTAACCCACCTTAACTTAAAAAAAAGAAAAAAAAAGTCAGAGTAGTTCAGAGTAACTCACTTGGAGTATCTTTTTGTCTTCTGTTTGCGGATTTGCTCATGAGACAAGCTCTCATTGTCTTTATTCTTTGTCGGAAGAAGAGGAGTAAGATTGCTATTTACAAATTTATAAAGACTAGTGTTTGTGTCTTCAAACTCTGGTTCTTTCTCATTCTTGAATAAGTAAAGCTTTGCTCCAGCTGGCTCAAACACCTTGTGATCCATCAACGCTTGGCATACACGGACTCCCTTCAACCGAGAAATATCATTGCAGCTTAGGTACATACTTTGCATAAGATGGCTCAGTACCACGTCAACAGCATTTGAGCCAGTGAAACAGTTTTTATATGTTTTCAGATGCTGTCTACGTCTTTTGATTTCCACCTGACTGCGAAGAGCGTGAATAATACTATTCCACAGCTGAGTTGCTTGAAAAGGACCATCACAATCTGCAAAATATATGAAAGTTTTACAGATGTTTATAAAGCTTTAACTTTTTTAAAGATATTTTTACTCTGTGAAATTAGTTTTTATATATATATTTTTAAAAATTCTCCAGAAATCAGCTTAATTTTATAAAGACAGAGAAAGATAATACTTCATGAATCAGTCCTTCTTGTAAGTTGACTCACACCCACTAGGGCAGAGTCAACAGAAGAGAACAAAAAGACACTAAAAACAGACAAGGAAGGCTTTTTTTGTTATTACCACACATACTATATGTATGTACACATACCCATTAATTCATTACAGAATCACAGGATGGCTGAGGCTCGCAGGGACCTCTGGGGTCCATCCGGCCCAACCTCCCCTGCCCAAGCAGGGCCACCCAGAGCTGGCCGCCCAGGATCATATCCAGACAGCTTTTGAGTATCTCCAGAGGTGGAGCATCCACAACCTCTCTGGGCACAGCCAGGAAGAGCTTGGCTCCGTCCTCTTTGCCCTCTCCCTTCAGGTACTTGCAGACGGTGATGAGAACCCCCCGAGCCTTCTCCTCTCCCGGCTGAGCAGTCCCAGCTCTCTCAGCCTCACCTAGAGGAGACGCTCCTCCAGCCCCCAGTTTCACCTCCACACACCCCTCTCAGCTCAGCAGACGACAAACCACCATTTGCAATACGTTAAACCTGCCATTAAACCCCCGGCCTCCCGCTCCGAACGCTTAGACGCGGCTCCACGCCCAGCCCCGGGAGCTGCACCCCCCCCCAACCACCACTTCTGGGGGCGCAGCCGGAGGAAGCCCCCCTCTCCTCCGTGCGGCTGCCGACCCCGCGCCAGCTCCCGCCCGCCCGCGGGCCGCCGGCCCCTCCGAGCCCGCTCCGCTCCCGGCCACACGCGGAGCCGCTGCGGGAGAAAGAGCCGCGGCAGCAGCGAGATGGGGACGGCTCTTTCCGCACCCGCACCCGCACCTCGCCGCCGCCGCCCGCTGCCCTGCCGCGGCTCTAACTCGCTCTGGCTCCGGAGCCTCCTGAACCGCGGAGTCAAATAAACCGCCATGAGGGCGGCCGGTGCCGCCGGCGGAAGCCGGGAGAGCGCATCACTTCCCGCCCTCCGCCCGGCGCCGCCCCCGGCCACCGCCCCAGCGCCGCCCCTCCGGGGCGGAAGTGAGCCGCGCTCCGGCCGCCCCCTCCCCTCCCCTCCCCTCCCCTCCCCTCCCCGCCCCGGCTGTCGCCGTCGCTATGGAGTAGCCGGAGCGGGACGGAGCCGGAGCCGGAGCCGGCGCGACAGGCGGCCCGCCGGGCCCACAGAGCGACGGGCGGCCGGGCGCGGCGCCGGCAGCTTCCCGCGGGCCCAGGTGAGAGGCCTGTCCCCGCGCCCCGGGGCAGGAGGGGCCGCCCGTGGCCTAGTGCCGCCGCGCGGGGCGGGCAGGGCCCGCCGGCCCGCAGGGGCCGCCGCTGGCGGGGCCCGGGGCCCGGCGCTGAGGGGCGGGGGGGGAGGGGAAGGCGCCGCCCCGGCGGCGCGATCGTTGCGTGAGAGGGGCCTGGCGGGGAGGGTTGAGCTGCCCGGGCCGGCGGACCGCGCTCCCCAGCCCGCAACGCCGCCCGCCGCTGCCCGGGGCCGCCGCCCGCCCCAGGCGCTGCCGCCCGCTGCCCGGCGTCCCCGTAATTAGCAGTCAGTACCGCGGCCGGGAGGGCTGGCCCGCAGGAGGCGGCCCGGGGGGTTGTGCAGCGTGCAGGGTAGGTTTTTCCTGCCGGCAGGCGACACACGGATCCCGGTGCGTGGGTCTCGTTCCGTGAGTTTTTGGTAGGCTTTCAGGTGCAGCTCAGTACCGAAATGCCGAATAAAAATCCTCAAGGTGACGTGCTCTGAGGGCAGCCGCGCCGTGCACGGTGCATCGTCGCGTGTGATCGTCCCGTTGTTTTTGTAATAAATGCAGAAGTTGTTCGTGCCTGATTTTTTTTTTCTTTTTTTTCTTTTGTTTGGTGGGACTTCGTTGTTCTCGCACCTGTTTCTGCTGTGAATACATCATTGTGTGGGTCAGGTGGATAGGATGGGAGTTTGGGTTGGGTGGCATGAAGCCCCCGTGCACCTGCTCGCCGCCGTGGTTCACAGAGGGGAACCCCAGCTCGTTATAAGTCAAAATAAGTCAAAATAATGGCAGACTGTGTGATGCAGTGCTGTATGGCGTGCACCCATGTCCGTCCATCAGATGAAGCTATGAATTAGTTCAAGGAACTAACAGTAAATTAATAATTTTAAATCACGCAGTTGTTTTACATGAGTGAGAATTAAAGAATGATGAGGAATCTTTGTTTTGGATTTACCTTTATTTCAACATTTTGACTGTTTTGCCTTATTTCTTACTGCTGTGTTGGCTGTTGCTTACTACCTTGCCAAGTGATTAGGTCGTCATTGTGCTGATGTATTGTTGCTGATGTACATCAGCGTAAAGACCATTATCGATTGCGAGGGGAATTCATGAAAACAACACATTGACCATCCGGATTTCTTTTTGGGATTAGTTCCAGGTTTCATGGAGTTATTATCAGTAGCATTAATATTACCCATGCAATTCAAACAGGAAGAAATCAAAGTTCTTAAACATTTATTGCATGTCCTGTGTTGCTTGTCTGAACATTGTTACTCTTAAGATCTTGTACTTTTCTCATTTATTGCCTTTTAACTTGAAATGAAAAATTCATTGCAGGTGACTGACTGACTTTATTGTCCCTTGGTGGTTAATTTTTCTATAAATAATAGTTCGGTCTTAACTGAACAAACCAGTTTTCATACAGTTGAGAACTAAAGTTGCATGTTTCAGATATGGTTAAATCATCATAATTTGTGGTCTTGTAGATACTACCCAAAATAGACATATTTTTTTTGGCATGGATTTTCTAGGTCCATTGTTCCTGTTGACACATATTGAGTTTTTACTGAAGTGGGTAATAACAATCGTTTTTATAAAGCAAAAGACGCTATTTTAGATTACAGTCCAAATGTTGACATGAGGATTTCCACAAGTTTACAGTGTTAGACGGATGTAAACGTTAAACCCAAGCTGCTTATTGAGAAGTAAATTTCTCAGTACTCCTTATTCAGCAGCTAAATTAAACAGTAGTTTGCATACTGTCAAGCTGGAGAGGAACAGGTTGGACAGGGCCTACCAGATTTGCGTTTTAAATCCTAACCCTTCAGACACTGGAATGCTGTTAACATTCTCGCCTAGTGGCTTTTCCAGGCTTCTCGCTGCAGTTAGTCTGTCACCCACAGCAGAGGGCACTTCTGATTTCATCAATACTACACCATTTTTCCACCACCTGTATAGAGAAGCTCTGTTTCAGATTTATACAAAGGAATTTGATCATGCATTTCCTTCATAATATCTCCACAATTAATTTTGTAAAGCGTCTCTTTAGTTTTGAGAGTTCTAACACAAGATTGTGTTGCATTGATACTAGAGAAGGTTTGATGGCTGGGCGTGAATGAAACAATGCAAAAAGCACAAGATTTAAAAACAAATTAATTAGTTTTGTGGTTATCTTAAAACTCATTAGGATTCATTTTATAGTCCTTTAGCATATAGCGTTCATTCCATGGAATAGCTGCAGAATAAAATCTCTGAGAGCTGGAAATACCTATAGCTCCTGTTCAGAATACTCCATGATCCTTGTTGAAGGTTTTTATTTATCAGGTTAATGAAAATTCCTTTGTACAGGGATTTTAGCCAATGTCTAATAGCTGTTTGGTCTTGGGCTGCACAGTTAGGAATTGCATGCATTTTTCCATAGCACAATTGATAAAGTAAAATTAATATATTGTTATAAAATGTCACATACTGTAATAAAATTACTTAATAAAGGAATTCTGTGTTTCTGTAATTTATTTCCAGCTATGTTCTCAACAAAACACTTAATACGTACCAAGCAAGTACATAATTATTCTTAAGATTATCTCATTGTATTCTGACTCAGCTTCTCATATCTAAAACTCACAGTCCCTATAAATAAGACCGACTGCACCCTGAACATGCTTGTGGTTATATCTGGTTCTGCTCCTGAGTAGTCCTGTTGAAGCCATAACTACTATTTCTGATTTTAAAGCTGAGTATTTGCAAGATGGAGATCTGTGCAGCTGGATAACTTTCTTTTTTGTAATATATTTTCTTAAAACTCCTAGTCTGGTTCTTCATTTAGTAGCACAAAGTTGTGTCACTCAGCTGACATGGAAATTGGAGAAATATTTATGGAGCCACAGCAGTAGTGCATTTCTGCATTTCCCTATGGAAGAATACTGGAGGTGGGATATAACTGCAACACTACTCAAGATAGAGCAGTATAGCTGCGTTGCTTCCAGCACTGTGCTAGTGTTTGCTTCGGACTAGGCTGATACGGTTACACACATCTACGCTGGAGTGAATTGTTCAGTAAATCGTATAACTTTTGAAGAAGTTTTGTTTAGTATGTTCAGTACCTCTTTTAGAAAACAAGTCTATCTTTCCAATTTAATACTAATCAGATTATTTGTCCTGATTTCTAAAGGAATCAGATCTATAGTACCAGGGGGAGAAGGTGTGCACGTCCGAATAACTTCAGTGTGGTTGATTTCAGTCACGTTTGACTGAGGTGTACAGATGTCAAAAATAAGTTGCTACAGGTTTTGTGAGACTAAGAAGCTGGGGAAAGGAAACAAACTCCATCAGTGTCTTGAATGTGGAAAAAGCTGAGGCATAAATGCATATATTAGTAGACACCAGATGATCTATGTAGACCGGAACATTGCCTTATAAATTCATATAACAGTGGGAAGAGCTTTAATTCGTACAAACAAGCACCTCACATCCGATCAGAAGGATGTTGGAGCTGATTAGTCCCAGTGCTCACTGGGTTATTTGTTAGTGCCTTCTGCTTCTTCTGTCCTTGTTACCACGACTTGGCAAACATCATCTTCATCACAACAGAATCTTGTCTCTTCCGTTTGAATAGGAATGACATTCTCTATTTTTCAAAGAAGTAGTTTTACACAAATTATATGCCAATGAGTATAGGGCAATTAAGGCCATAAATGAAAATAGTGTTTCTGCAGATTTCACTACTTTTGCTGCTGTGCTCTCTTAGATTTATTTTACTATAGGTTGAAGACATTTGTACTCTTCACACCTTATTTGAAAGAGAGTATGAAGAAATATCCTTAAATATTGCTTTTGAATATACCACATAATACTGATTCCAGGAAATAATTCCTTCTTGCATTCTCTCCCCATCTTCGCTCACACCAATAAGGAAGATTAATGTCTACCTATACTTTTCACTGTTTCTTTCCTGTCTTCATTCTTTCTTACATATCCATTATCAGAGAGACAATTGTATAAATGGGACATAGGCTTCAGAACTTCTGACTGGCAGAACGCGCAAGTCAGATTTTTTTGACTGTAATTATGACAATTTAGGAAACCGTGGAAGTACACACTACAGGGAAAGATGAACTAAATTGTAAGCTGCCAGAGTCTTTGAGCTCTTAAATTTGTAAGGTGGTGTAAAAAACTTCCTTGTACAATTTTATTAAAACAGAGCATAATAAGATGGTTTCTTGTTTCCTTCCTCTGCAGCAGCTGGTCAGCTCATTAATACTTAGGTCATATAAATAGTAATGTCAGCAATCTGATGGCTAAAATACTGAATTTTGAGCTTGACAGGCACAGTGTAGGAAAGAACACATTTTTAAATTGTCTTCTGTATAATACACATCTTTTGTTGGTCTGGGATCTAAGCAATCCTTCCCTTCAGAAAATGTGTAGTTCCATGAGCACTGGAATTACAGGAGCCTGGTTTCCCTCAGATTTGGTTCTCTTTGGTGATTGATATTGATACACAAGGTGTGAACCTTTCCCTTCATGGGAGCAGTTTATAAATTCTCTGCTTGATTCAATCACATGTTTTCAATAAATGCTTGAATTTCTCAGTCTTTAATTGCTTTGTTAGATCTAAGGAAGAATGATCAACAGATTCAAAAATTTTGGAGCAGGAGTAGAAGCAATGGCATATAATCCCCAGGCACATGTGCAGATATGTGTATGCAGTGTGAATATGTATAACTGCAAAGCCCTGGAAGTTATATTTCAGTATCCTTTTTGTGGGTTACTCCTATATCCTATTGCATCCTTGGTTAGATGTCCTTTAATATTAGAGTTTTCAACATGTATAGAAATTGTGAAAGGACTGTGAAGCTTTTTTTTCTTGTCTTTGTAGGATAATACATTGGTGTACAGTTGAGACAATGGAGTCCATGCTGAATAAATTGAAGAGCACCGTTACAAAGGTGACAGCTGATGTCACCAGTGCAGTCATGGGAAATCCTGTTACCAGGGAATTTGATGTTGGCCGACATATTGCCAGTGGTGGTAATGGTCTTGCTTGGAAGATATTTAATGGAACTAAAAAATCAACAAAACAGGTGGGTTTCAAGTAAAGACCTAAGTTTATAAGCATTAGATAAGAGACTGATAGGTAGCAGCTGATAAGTGGCATTTAAAAACAAAATCCAACTGGGCAGACTAATGCTAAGGGTAGTACTCTAAGTAAAATGAAACAAAGAACTCAACGTTATTTAAATATAATGTTCTCAGCTGCATAGGTGATAGTTGCTTTAAGCCTTCACTGCTGGAGGAAGAAGTGGTTCTGCATTCATAGCATACAATTCGAGACCAAGATCAAGAACTAATCTGAGTTAAAACTGATCTGACAAGGAAGAAGTTTGTTTTAACATGGATCAGTTCCCCAATTTGTTTTACCTTGCAGCTTTTTTTGGCAGCAATACTGTTTTTTTACAGTTTAAAATGATTATGAAGTATGCCATCATTTTTTCTCAGCAAAAGAGACTGTAGTTTTTTGCTCAGCTGCCATACAGAAATTGAGGGGTTAGAAATGTTAAGTCATGAGATACAGTAACAGCAAGGCATGGGAGAGAGGAGGTGGTTGTAGAGGAAGTGAGTTGTGCCTTCCCTGTGGCTGCTTTCAGAATAGTCTTGTTCCCTTTTAGTTTCCTTAAAGTATTAGCATTTAGAGCACTAGTGTATAAACTTTTGACTCACTTGAAGTCACATACGTAAATAAAAGTGGGATTGTGACTTTGGAAGAAGGTTTGCCAGAAACAGAGTTTAAAACTGCTATGATAGAAAATGATTTTGTTGTACTGGAGAAATTTGAAATGTCTTTTTTCAAACTTGGAGAGGAAGTAGAATTTTCAGTGAGTAAACAGAAGAGTTAAGTTATGGCCTTCAGTTAAACTTGATGCTGAAGTGATGTGAAGTCACTTAGACAATGAGTCAGCTTGCTACAGATGTACTAAAAAGAAATGGACACAAAGGAATACCTTCGGAAAATGTATATACGATCTGTTAGATGGTTGGAGAATAAACTGTAGCAAATAGAGAAGAAATATGCTATGCAGAATAAATAATCCTTGGAGTATGTGTGATTTGGTTGTGACAGAATTTGAATTACATTAAGAGGTACTTTTGCCATATTCTCAATCATCTGTCTAGCTGTTGCAGAACTCTATACATCTAGTATTTACTGAATTTACCCAATGTACCAATTGAGGTTTGGGGTTGTTTTTTTTTTTTTTTTTGTTGTTGTTGTTGTTTGTTTTTGTTTTTGTTTTTTTTCTGGCCATATTCAACTATACAAAGACGTGATAACATTGAAAGTATGGTAGTTTTGATAGGTTTTAAACAATCTCTGTGCCGAGTAAGCATTTGACCTATAGCAGGTGTAACTTTAAGGTCTGGAGAGTTGTAGCAAGTTTCTTTCACTGCCTAATTGCAAGTGTAACTTGGTTCCTGTCGATCATGTTTTTCAAGCTTTGAATGGGTGTTCTGACCACTGATTTGCAGAATTTTAGTTCAGGTCTTACCACATGTGATCCTGCGATATCTCTGTAAACCCTGACTAACATCTGTACATTTGTATGCCATCATTAGTCGTTAAAAATACAGCAGCAGTTGTACTGCAGGGAATTTTAGATGGCTGGTGACATGCAATTGCCATTCATTATTAATATTACCAGTTAGGTAACGTCATGTCAACATTCAGTTTGCCATTGCAAAATAAAACTACGCAGCAATACAAACAGTTTGTGTTGTATTGTATTGCAGGATGTCTGTTCTTTTTTTTTTTTTCTTTTGCATGTACCTTTTGAATGTTGGCTGGGCAATAGGGAAGTGGCTGGCTGTCATTTTCCAAGTGGTAGCAGTCACTTTTGTGAAGTGATGCACATATTTGCTGTATTGCAAGTGCGTATATCTAATTTGAAGCTACAAGCACTTAGCTTTTTTACAGTAAATGTGTATTTTAATCAGACAAGCAGGATGTAAGGGTTTAATTGCCTGTGTTGTTGTCACTTTACAACAACACAAGTAATGATTTAAGTCATTGTAGCCAGATAAAATAGCTAAATTTGGAGTTTCGGCAGTACAGCAGTAGAGCTGATCAGAAATCTTTGTTTTCAGGACAAATTCAAGTCAGCAGTCTTACACATGTTGGTCAGCTGAAGTTAAGATTTAAAATATGGATTAATTTGGTTCCTATTTTAAGTCAGTGGACAGTTACAAATATTTCATCTCTGGTGACAGTAGTTATGTATGATTTTACTCCTCTTCCCAGAGTTCCACCTGGTTCCTGCCTTGCTGGTTTTCCTGGATTTCTGAATGTTTACTTTTTTTCTTTTTAAATGTGTCTTGTCTTTTCTTGCTTGCTTTGCAGGTGACTGAATAACAACCTAACAGAATGTGAGGAAATTACTTACCTGTGTGCATATGTTTGGTGCTATTTGATAGCTGGTTTGGTGCTGTTTGTTTGAAAGATTTATGAGTCTGGTTATACGTGTATACATGAACTAACATGTTGCTAATTTTACAGTATGTATTTCTGCTCATCTTGGATTTGTTAACTGAGTCTTTATGCACTTTTTTTTTTTTTTTAGAATAATATGGCACTTGTCCTTTTTTCTGCTTCGAAAATGCAATCATGAAGGTAGAGTGAGGTCACTTAATGTTCTTGTTGGCAGCTCAGTCATAAAAACTAGCAGAACTAAGGATATAATGGTTTGCACTTCAAGACTACTGTAGTTGTGTCTAACTTTTGTTGTGGTAGTCCTAAATATATAGGTAGGTAAGTCAGCTTTCTGTTTTGGCTGTGCATACAGTAGCTTTGAAATGAAAGCTTCCTATTGTTCAAACTTTAAAGGCTAATTCGTTTTAAAACGGAAATAGTTGTATTGTATACCTTATGACTGAAACAAACTGATGGGGAAGTAGAGTTATAAAAAGCATTGGCAAGGTTCTAAAAATAAACCCCCCAAAAGCTGGAGGAAAATCTTTTTTTGGCAAAAGACCAGAGTAATACTGGAATGCTTTCCAGTATTTTAGTTCAGAGACTATTTTGCTTTGCATAGTGGGAGGCTTTGGTAAAACATCATGTGTTTGCATATTGAGTTACATTTGATTATTCATTAAAAAAGATGTGTGAGTGCATATGGGTAAAATAGAGAACAAAAATGAAGGGAAAACAAACGTAAAGTTTCTAAAATCAAGCACTCTGACCGCTACCTTAAAATTTCCTTTGCTTTTGTGTTCATGACTTAGTCTTTAACATGATCACATTTAATTTTGTTCCACAAGAGTACTACACCATTCAATTCACAGGATAGATGGTGAACTGTAGTTATTAAATATTTTGTGGGGGTTTTTTTCTTCCTTGTTGTTCTGTGCTTAGTCTCTGGCATTATTACTCCACACTATTCAAAATGCCATTGAAAACAGAAGGATTTGAGTTTCTGTAGCATTCATCACTATAGTGCTTGAAAGTTTTACAGGTATTGTTAACATGCTTTCTCCGTATGCAGTGAGGTGAGTAGGAAGAGGTATTGCTATTCCATTATCATTACATTTCCACAGCTTTTAGAGTCTTTAATCTAGAAATACTTTCTAGTTTTGTTTGCATCTTTTTTCGACACACAAACCCAGTGTGTTTCTGAATTCTTGCCTTCCTCTTGGGGGCAGGAGAGAAAGCATGACATGCCTTGGTTGCCTGGTTGCCTTTTTCTGGTTAGGGAGAATTATTTCTCTCTCTCTTTTGCCCCTTTCCCCCCCCCTTTTTTTTTTTTAGCAGTGGCATTGGCTAAGATAGGAGCGGGATTTTTGCATTCTCTTTGGTTTATAAGGTGTTTATGTGGGTAAATGAGGACACATACTTTAAACTGTCAGCGTGTGTTTCAAACTGGTGTGTGTTTCATAAGTAATGCAGGATTGCAAATGGACTTGGAGGATGTGGTGGGTTGACCCCGACCAGCAACCAAGCACCCACACAGCTACTCACTCATTTCCTCACACCCAGCAGGATGGGGACAGAAAATAGGAGGAAGAAAAGCAAGAAAAGTCATAGGTCAAGATCCAGACAGTTTAATAGCTGAAGGAAGTGGGGGGGGGAAACAAGCAAAGCAAAGGAAATTGCCCACCGCATCTCACAGGCAGACTGATGCTCAAGCTAGTCTCCCAACAGCCACCTTGGAAGCCAAAAACCCCCTTCTTCCTCTACCCTAGTTTTTATCACTGAGCATGATGTTATATGATATGGAATAGCCCTTTGGCCAGTTCAGGTTGGCTGTCCCAGTCATGTCCCATCCCAATCTCCTGCCTATCCATGGCCTACTCACTGTGGGGGCAGAGTGGGAAAAAGAGGAAACCTTGACCCTGTGCAAGGACTGTTCAGCAATAGCCAAAACATTGGTGTGTTATCAACCCTGTTTTAGCCACAAATCTAAAACACAGCACCATATGGGATGCTCTGAAGAAGATTAACTCCATCTCAGCCAGATCCAGGACAAAGGAAAGCTGCCCAAAGAAGCTGGGAAAAGGCAATTGGGCATTTAGTGATTAAAACTACAAGGATAAAAAACCTTTATGAAGGGGTACGTTAATGAATACCAGGTCTTTGGGACAATGGTCAACAGGATTCCCCTGACGTACACACGAAAGGGAACTTCTTTACAGTTTTCTGTTCAGTGTCTAAAAGTTTTCTAGATGAGTTACTATGATTATAGCCCAGTTAAACCATGTCCTGTGTCTTGCATGTTGTGCACAATGCTTACTCTTGTTTGCACAGGTGACATTTAATTCCTTGGCAAAGGCACTGTAGAACTTTAACACTGATCTTTTCAGTGATTCATGTTAAAAATTCTAAATTCTTGGCAGTAACAACAGATGTTTTCTTGAAGGTCTTCATACTGGCAAATATTTACGTGGTATGCATCATAACATACAGCTGTCTCAATGTCATCACTGAGCTTTTACCTAATACCACTTTGAAGTAAAGCACTTGGCTTAAACATGTGGGAGGTGAGACAAGAGGTGTGAACTAGCTCATGCTTGTGAACAGAACTGAGATTTAAACTTAGATCCCTTGAGTGGCCAGTCTAGTCATGTAGGCCAGCCTACACACTTGTCCATACTTCCTAACTAGTGTAGTAGTAGTACCAGTATACTGTGTTGAAACAGGAAGATGTTGAGCGAGGTGTGTATACTTCCTATCACATAATGAATGGAAATTTGTGTCGTTAAAGATAAGGGGGTTTTGTCTCTACTTTTTCACTTTCTTTGTGGAGAGCAGTCCTATTTTTTTTAATGTATTTTAGTCTTTTTATGTTAAATTTATTTTTATATCACAAAGTTGGAATTGCAACACGACTGCAGAATTACATAACAAGTAGTCATGTGCAAGAGGAAGCTACTCTTCCTTCAAGCCTATGAAATGAAAAAGCAAAGTGGAAGCTCCCCGAGAGCTTTCTGTTGAAAGAACTAGTAACTATGTAAGCCTTTGCAGGCTTTCATCTCAGTAAGTTTCCATGAAAGTAGTTACAGGAAATGGAATCCCTATCAGCTACGGTCAGTAGCTCTCCTTTTTGGGGTGCAATATCAGGAAAAACACAAATAATGTGTTCAGTCAAAATTTGCGAGGGTAATTTGGCTCACGCACCATAAAACCATGAACACTTTTAAATGTTTCCAGGCATACTATATGGTTTCAGTAATTTTTGTGCATTGAGAGTGTGTTCTATGGTCATGACTTGGCTATTTCTTCAGTCTTCTGTACAAAAATATCTGGTGACTTATGGGGGTTAAGATATTATATTGTTGATATGGAATTATGCCTATAAGAATCAATGTTGATTATAGAGTTGAATTTCAGAGTGCCTTATTTTGAATTATTAATATCAGAACACATTTAACATTTTAGTGCCCATGAGCAGACAGAGATGGCTGTGTGCTTTCTTCTTGTATCAGATGTGTTACATGAAAATGAAGGTATTGAAAGCAGGTTGTCACACTGCTCAAATTATTTTGATTCTTGACACTCCACAATAACTTAAGTCTACACAATCAATGTGATGGTAATCATTTTCATACCTAGAATATTACAGTTTCCTATACATACTTATATGTGAGCTAATTTTGCATATGTAAGAGTTCTGTCAAACTTCAAATGAACCATGCAGGATTGCAGGAAGCACTAATAGAACTTACTTATAGCCATCATAAAATATTCAAACCATAGCTGATGTCCCATTCTATACAATTTAAATATTCACTTTCTGATTCTTTTGACTTGTCACTACACAGAAGTGCTTTCAGAAGTGCTGTATTAGTTTGAAATTTTGTTATTGGTCACGTACTGCTCAATACATTGACACTTTGTACTGGAAAATGTGTATTTTTTTAAATAGTGGGTATAGTGTATGTCTTCCATTCCCTGTCATTGGTTCCTTCCTGCCTTGTGTCTATGTTAATGTTTGATCCATCACACTTAAGAGCTGGAGCAGAGAGCTGATATGGATAGAAGCAGGAAAAGTGTGCTTAGCTGGGTTAGTTATAGATGTTCACCTGCTAATGGCTTAATGAAACAGGTACTAGCTAAAAAATATAAACCATTGTTTTTATATATTGGACTGAATTTCTTTTTTTATATAGCCTATTTCTAGAAGTCTTTTTTTTCTTTTAAATTGATAATGTAACTGTTCCTGTGAGATTTGAATTAGAATAATGATTATAAAATGTGCAGTACAAGATCATAGACTTCCTCTTGGGACTGAAAACTGTATTTTCATATTATTTTCTACTGGTTTCTAACCTTTATTATTATTCATAATGCTGTTGTAGGAGAATAAGAAAGTCTCTGTTCCTGATAAAGATTTTATTTCCTTTTTTCTTAGTTGATTTATTTCTCTTTAATGGCTTCCAAGATGGTGATGTAAACTAATTTTTTATTTCACATCCCCCTCTGTAATTTCAAAGTTTCATATACATTTCTTAATTATCTCCTGCTCCATTTGCAGAGGTTGGTTGGAAGAACTATTTTCTCTGGTTTTAACATCTACTGCATTTTTACACGTTTAAGCATTAAAAAATTCTTGATGTTTTATCATGTGAATGCTCTGATCAAATTAATTGATTACTGTGACTGTAAATTATTTTTTCATTGATGTCTAGTTTAATATAGATCGTACTGGTTCGGAGCAGAAAGCTGAGACAGGGTCTGGTTTAATAAATCACCACTTGATAATTTTAATGCCAAATGAATGCATATATGCTCAGAATATTTTAATTGTTCATAGTTGATGTAAAAGCTTTCATCTACTTAAAATCAAGCTGATATCCTCCTGTGGATCTGCTGCTTTGTCACTGTGTAGATAGTGGTTATAGTTTATATATTGCTGTTTGTAAGCTGAGGAGCAGTAGTACCTTAACTCTTAAAATATATATTCCAGTGGTTATATACAGTAACCTGTGCGATTATGTCTGGGACAAAGTAAGAACAATACGGATATATACATATACATTGAAATACTTATTGCATTGGTGGGTTTGTACTGTTGATTCAAAACGTGTGTGTGTATGTATGTAATTGTCTATAGGCTTGTTTTTTGGTGGTGTTATATACGAAGTGAATTTTGTTGCTTATTTCTAGGAAGTGGCTGTTTTTGTCTTTGATAAGAAGCTAATAGACAAGTATCAAAAGTTTGAAAAGGATCAGATTATTGATTCTTTAAAACGAGGTGTTCAACAGCTAACCAGGCTTCGACACCCTCGACTACTTACTGTTCAACATCCATTGGAAGAATCCAGGTAAGCTGCAGTAAAGTTGAGAACAGACTTTCTTAATAATTGTTTTGTTATTGGACGTAAAATATCTGGACCATTCAACACATACATCTGATGAGATTCATGTTTACTATATTTACTCATGTGAGAATGGTATTCGGCCCACCCTCAGATTCCCCCCCCCCCCCCCCCCCCCCCAAGCCATAGGATGCATTTCTGGTGTGAATCTAGGGAATCTAGATAATAATTTATTGCATGATCTTAGTCCAGTTGTAGCTACAGCATGAAAATTTGGTAGTTCAATTAATTTCACTTTTAAAGAACTTTCTTAAAAATTGTTTTCTTTCAAAAGGTTGTTCATACGTTTATTCCATTTATGAGATGTCTGTACTTAGTGCATGTGAGATTGGAGATTTTTGGTAAATTTTATGTGTTGTGGTCACTTATGTGTTTAAAAGGTCCTCAAATGCCCATTGAGGGAGACAAAATTCAATGTTTTTGTAGTGCTTATTTGATTTATGTAAGGTTGGTCACTAGGAACAGTAATGGGTTAGTCTTACAGATCTATCGTTCAACTGTAGTGATAACAGCACACTAAAATCTAACAAATAAAATGAAGGTTTCTTGTTAAAACAGAAAGCTGATCCTGATCCTACTGAGGAAGATCATGAAGGTTTCAGAGGTTTTTTTCCAAAGTAGTTTTTCTAAATGGTAGCCTAATTAAGATTCATGTACATTACCTTTCAAGCTTTTACATTTTTGATTGTATCTGTTAACCTGCATTTTTCCAAATGTGCTGGCTTCTAGGAGCTGAGAATACTGTAGGAACGTTTCTTCATCTTTGCAATGCCTACTTTGGGAAAGATTTCTTGGATTAAATGACACTGGCACGTTCATACATATCTTTCCTCCAGTACTAAACACATTTCGCATTAACAAGGGTTCAAAGCTGTCGTTGCCCCTATGGTTAAGTATGCCCCTCACAGAAGCCTGAGAAAGATTAGTTAGGTAATTGAAGACAGCTCTCAGTACTCTACAACAGTAAATAAACTATTACAGGCTAAAGGACCTAGGGTCATCTCAGTCATAGTGTATCCAAGTGAGTCCTAGAATATATTCCAGGCTTCTTCCTAAAATTGTCACAGTATTTGGATTGACTCAGCAACTGCATCTGTAGTTATTTTTTCCCTGAATTCTTCTCTTCAGAAGAAAAGGCTAAGGTTCATACCTTGGAGTGCTAAGAAAGCTTTGGTGTTCTTGTGAAGAATTTAAGCCTTTTGAGTAAAATTAACAGTGAAGTTATGTCAGAGTTCTCGTTCATGAGTTCTTAGTAATGCCCTATGCTTTGCTCCAATTGTTCTTCTTTCCATAGTCAGCATGCTCAGCTACTGGTAGAAACACCAGTAGCATAAAACTTGTCCACTTGCTTGCTATGCCAGAAACTGATGTAATGGTTTTTGGAGGGGGTTCAGAAAAGAAAAGTTTGCTTAGAGTATTTGTGTGTGTGTGTGACCTTGTGCAAGCACGCTGTAGGATTTCTGTAGAATTGCAGGTCTTTCCACAGTGCTTATTCTTGGAGAAATCTGTCAAGGGCTCCTTCTGGCTAGGCTGTACCTGGTCTTTTTTTGTGTCTCCAAAGTAACATACAGTTGTGTTGAACTGCTTGCAAGTCACCCTTTATTCCTCCTTTGTGGGGCAAAGGGATACTTGGTGTGCCTGCAGAGCTAAAGTAGATATAGAAAGAAAGGCCATACCTCTCTGACCCTAGTATGTAGGTAGCTTTTCCACTATTAATAGAAGGTTTCTACTCCAAATTACTGGTATTAAATATAATTATATTTAATATAAATACATATATTATGATGTATACACTTCTGCATGCGTTTATATAATGAGTAACTTCATGATAAATATTTAATATAAATACATTTACTTACAAGTGGTCTTGAATTCCAGTAACAGCACAGATGAGCAATATTATTCTATTTAATATTCTATTCTATATTGAACTTGTTTTTGGAGAAAAGGATAAAAAACCCCGTATTCTAAGTTCACTCATAATGTCACTACTACCCATTAAAATAGTAGTAGTGAGAAGAGTCCCAGATACTTAATTTACTAGACATTCCATCTGTTGCAGTTTTTCCCAAAGCATATGCATTTTTGGCCATCGCTTTTATTTTTAACTTGTTTTCATTTTACTGTGTTACTCTGAATTTCATTTTGATATTATTCAGGGAACTGTTAAAGAAGCTCCACTGTATGGCAGACATCAGCTTCTGCACTATTCAGTTGCTTTAATTAGATTTGCCCCATCCTTCTGTTACTCTGGTTTGAGTCCTTATTTAATTAGCTCCTAAAGTGAAAAATAAACAGCCATCTTTTTATTCCCTCGAAACGACAGCAATCAGAGAGTTTATGTTATGAAAACCACTGAATAACTGTTCCCTAGGTATTTTCTGTCATCTATGCCTTAACTGTAACTAAATGTGTAAGCTCTGTGGTAAAGTTGAAGTCAGATTGAAAATGAAGGACTTTGTCTTTCTGTGCTGTGATTCTTCCTTGTGATTACTGCAGAAATGAGGTTTATAGCCCTAGTTGTGTTAATAGAAACATGAAAGGAAGGGATGGCGTTAACAGAACGGCAGGGAGGGAACCAAGCAAAGAAGTTCTGTCAGGTTGGCTGACAGTTATGAATCAATGTATTTTAATTTTCAGTTGTTTTTCCTTCAGAAAGACAGTAGATAAAACTGAAGGAAAAGTAAAATCTGGATGAGTAGTAAGAGGTTTGCATGGTTTGTCAGCCTTATTTTACTTCAGAGAGCAAGCTTGTTAATTGTTCAGATACATAAAAACTATGTGGTAGGTTCATAGTGAAGCATTGTGTCTTCTGTTATATTTTTAAGGAATGAACAAAAAATTAGGCTTCTGTCTTCTTGCCTGTAACTTTATTATTCAAAAATATGTCTTTATTACTGTTACTCAATCTCAGTGCTCTGTGTTCATACTGGCATAGTATTTAGTGTTCTCACAAATTCATCCTTCAACCAGGTATGTGTGCTACCATTCATGTAATGCTTTCTCCAAAAAAAACATTAAAACAATTAAGAAGTGAGGTGCAATGACTGTCCAGGGCCTCCACTGCTATGCAGACCAGTATGAAGAATGTGGATATAAAGAATGACTATGTCTGTGTTACATGAAGTTTGTGAAACTGAGACATACATTGTTTTCAGGACTTTGACATTTGAAATTTCGAAGCACAGTGTTACAACCAGTAATTTCATAGAATCATAGAATCATTTAGGTTGGAAAAGGCCCTTAAGATCATCATGTCCAACCATAAACCTCACACTGCCAAGTCCACCCCTAAACCATGTCCCGAAGCACCACATCTACACGGTTTTAAATACCTCCAGGGATGGTGACTCAACCACTTCCCTGGGCAGGAAGAGTGGCTGGAAAGCTGCCTTGGGGGTATTGGCCAACAGGCGGCTGAATACGAGCGGGCATCGTGCCCAGGTGGCCAGGAAGGCCAAGAGCATCTGGGCTTGTATCAGAAATAGCGTGGCCAGCAGGACTAGGGAAGTGACTGTCCCTTTGTACTCGGCACTGGTGAGGCCGCACCTCGACCACTGTGTTCAGTTTTGGGCCCCTCACTACAGGAAAGCCACTGAGGTGCTGGAGCATGTGTGCAGAAGTTTGCTTCATCTGTGCTTTTCAAACACTTCAACACAAAAATGCATAAACAAGACCTGTGGTTTTTCATGAAGAAAACAGTAGGTATAATAATTTTGAAAACAGTCACTTCATATGCAAACTGCAGTTCATACAATAAGCAAATTTGTTTGCACCTCTTCTTTTCTAATCATTTGCAAAGTAAAAGAATATTTGGGTGCTACCTTACATTTTATTAATTTTGTTTCTGATCATTGTCTGACCACGTTTGCTTCACTCAGGGACGTATAAGTTTTAGGCACAGCTAAAAGCCTGATTTTACAAGTTTTAGTAATAGTAAGAATTATTTGTTTGATTTTCCTGGATGAGGACAAGAAAAGCATTGTTGTGTTAAAACTTTTTTATGAGGCTGATTTCAATATTTGAATATTTTTGAATACTTCAGATATTTATATATTTCCCTCTAGTATGATATTACTTACAATGTTTCAAAACCTGAATTATAACATATTTTTAGGTAACACCAAGTGCTCTGGTAATATATAATACGGTGTTTGTACGGTTCTTTATCTGCAGTCAAGAGATTTATTAGATTTATTTACAAGAAATGTTTTTATGTATTTCCTCTATAGAGATTGCTTGGCATTTTGTACAGAACCAGTCTGTGCAAGTTTAGCTAATGTTCTTGGCAGCTGGGACAACCTACCTTCTCCTTTACCATCTGACATTAAAGAATACAAACTTTATGATGTGGAGACCAAATATGGTTTGCTTCAGGTATGACACAGATTGTCCTTATAATTTTCGTGTGCTTTTAGTATTAATGATTGTTCTATGAAGTTTGTAAACTGCCAAAGTTCTGTGTGCCTATAGTAAATCAAATAATTGGGAAGTGAGAGATGATAGTGCCCTGGTCACTGTAAGTATAAGAGAGGATGAACACTGGAGGCTGTAAGTTGCTACTGGTTTTGCTTATTCTGACATGGAAAATAGGAAATTGAGTGAATTTTTATTTTCCATATAAATGTCTGTGCTACATTTGTCTCTCCCATATGTGAATCTTTTCTGTACCTTCTGTGGAGGAACAGTAGCTCCCAGGTTTTATTTGGTGAATATGTTGATCAACTTTGAAGAGCATTTTTGTTCTTATGCTGTGATAGTTAGCTGGCATTAGTAATCTCATCTGCTGATTGCCCATTTGTGTTTAATTTCCTTCATGCATAATTTTTAAGACATAGCCTAAAAAAGTGCTGAAAAATTGTTTCTTAGTTAACTTATCAATTTAACTGAGACCACAGGAACACAATTTTTGTAAATGTCTTACAGGATATTTGGGGAAATACTTAACCTGAAATAATAATCTTTTATTAACAGGTTTCTGAAGGCTTGTCATTTTTGCATAGCAGTGTGAAAATGGTCCATGGAAATATTACTCCTGAAAATATAATTTTGAATAAGAGTGGAGCATGGAAAATTATGGGCTTTGATTTTTGTATCCAGTCAACAAATCCATCTGAACAGGAGGTAATAGATCTTTGTATTTATCATCATTAAATATCAAATTCAGATCTTTGTCTGAAACCAGTTTCATGACCTTGCGTTTCAGTACAGAATAATTTATTTAATATTCACCTCTATATTTTGTTGGGAGGAAGTTTGAACATATGGCTCAGGTCTGGATTGAAGTGTTGCCTTTGGTTGTCATAGAAAAAGAGCCTGAGTTGGCTCAGTGGAGTCAAAATAGACTAGTGATGGTTTCAGACAGAGGCTGAAGCCTGTGCCACTTCTGCTCGCTTACATGTTGGATAACATGAAAAGCTACCTAATTTAGTCTGTTACATCCACTCAGTGCCTGGTTGCTACCTCCTAAGATGAATTCCCATCATAGCTCACGTTTCCCTCTTACAGTCGTGCTTTGATTTTACATTACAATTCCCAGTTCTAATATTCAGACTTAACTGCATCAGCTAATCACGCTAAGTTACAGACAGAGATTCTTAACAGTTTTGCTTTACTCTGTTTCTGTTTCATTCATAATTGAATTTCAGTGGATTAATTATTTTTTGCTGCTACAGTTTCTTACTTAAAATGTTCTTTGAAAATCCCTAATAAATGTACTTTCTTTTACTTCCGTTCTAGCCAAAGTTCCCTTGTAAGGAATGGGATCCAAACTTGCCATCCTTGTGTCTTCCAAATCCTGAATATCTGGCACCAGAATATATTCTCTCTGTGAGCTGTGAGACAGCCAGTGATATGTACTCTCTAGGAGCTGTTATGTATGCAGTGTTTAATAAAGGGAAACCAATTTTTGAGGTCAACAAACAGGATATTTATAAAAGCTTTAGTAGACAGCTGGATCAGGTATTTGTTCTATTTGTGACTGTTATTCATTGATTTTCATATTTGAAAAGTTAGTTTTAAAATAGATTTAAATACTTAGAACACAATACCAGTGCTCCAACATAAACAATCTGATAAAGGTATTTTACCTTGCATGCTATCCTTATAACAAGAAAAAAGAATCCTAGCAAAATATGGGAAATAAAAATATGTATAGAAAAGGTTACATATGCCAATTTTATAAACTACAAATTTCATTTTTCACTTGATTTATCTGTAAACCTGTTGAATGCTGGTTTTGTGGAATAAGTACCTGTTGGGGTGAACAGTGTGAAACACAAGGCAGTGAATGACTTATGTAGGACTGTTGAAGATGGCTGAGTTGAGAGTGATTTGATCACTTGACATTGCAATTGGTATGCACTTAGCTATCAGCTATTTCACATTCTTTGGGTGCTATGAATATTAACCAGAAGATAGTTACATGGATCAGCTAACATAATGTGCGTTCATATGTAAGTTTCCTTTGTCGTAACTTCTTCAGGTGCCCATTGCCTTAGTTGTGTGTAGTGTATTTTAATGTGTGTAGACAGCACCGCAGATAATAACATGTACCTGTTTAAAAATACTGGGTTTGTGTTCTCTGATAATCTGAACACAATGAGAAGCTGGAGGTAGGGGAACGTGACCTGAAGCAGGTAGGCTGTTGGGAGACAGAAGACTATGAGGGATCAGAAGCAAATGGGTTATAAAAGGGGAGAAGGGAGGGATATCAAAGGTGTGGGTACAGAAACCATCCAGAGGACAAAGTATAGTCCTTTTGTATATTGGAAATAGTTATATGAAGGATTTTCTGACTTCATGGTGCATGTGCTTAAATTACGCAGCTGAGCCGTTTAAGCTCCAGTACTCTTCAGAATATACCAGAGGAGGTGCGTGAACATGTAAAGCTACTCCTAAATGTAGCTCCCGCAGTCAGACCAGACGCAGATCAAATGACTAAGGTCAGTTCATGGAAAATACAGTAGCCATAGGAAAGAGGGAAACTAGTGTTGGATTTGTAGAAACAATAGAGCTATTTTAAAGTGTTTTGCTGTTAATCATTTTAGTTGAAATGTTAAATATTTTTCAACTATTTTGGAAATCATGATGTTAGTTGATGCCAAAAGTTGTCCTTATGCTGACCTTTATTAATATGGAAGAAGTGGGTGCTGAGACAGAATTTAGAATAATCATTCAATGCAACACTATTTTGTTGCTTTCCAATACAGTTGGAAGTATTTTCTATGCTACGTTTTTACTCAATTCAGTCTTTAAAGCTGTATTGGAAGGATTTTAAAGCCATGAAATGATAAAGGGCAATAAATGTAAGGATTAACTTTTGGCTTATGATTTTCGGTGTATTCTTAAATATGCAGAAGAACAGCTTAAAATATATTCAGAGCTTACTTACCATAATAAAGCAAAATTTAATTGCAAGTAGGATAACTTAAGTTTTAATTTGACAAATTCTTCCTTCACTTTTCTATCTGAAAGTAGAACATAAAAGCATGATTCTTCCTTTGTCTTATACCCTGTTTTCTCATACCTGATAGCCTTTCAGGTTCCTGCTTATAGATTTGCTTAGCTAAACAATTTTCTTCTTTTCCTGTCATATAAAAAGATTGTATGCAGAAAAAGAAATCAGTTTCTTAACAGTTGGAAGAAATAGTGAGTGAAGAAGGGAGGGGAAACAGGTCATGGTTCTGCCAACATATATGCTGAAAGATGGGAAGTGAGGAAATTGGCAAATATTACTCAGGTATCAACTCACTTGTCACTTGAGTATCAACTCACTTGAGTATCAACTCAGCAAACAAATCTGTAAATGGTTGTATTGAGCAGTGTGGTTTTATAAAAATGTTAAATCTCTTTTGCCATATCTGCACTGCAGACTGAATTGTACAGTAGAGATACTAGAGCTTTAGTTCTAAAAACAGTTCGTTATGGCCAGCATGACATGAGCTAAAATGGAGCTTGACATGGGCAAGTTTACCTTGCTAGTTTTAACTAGTTTGTGTTAACCTGTGTACAGTTCTACAATCACATACATTTTGGTGTGTGATCTAGAAGACAGAATTTAAGTCCACAGTGCAGACTACCTTGAATTCTCTGCTGATACTTTCTTTTCTTCTGTATTGCCCTACTCCAATCTGCTCTTTTGATTCTTTTTTTCTTCATTGCCTTATTCTTATTGGCTTCTCTTTCTGCCTTACAGCAGAGCTTCTTTACATGTTTTTGTAGCCTTTCTTTTTGCATAAATTTTTCAACTGAAAACAAGTGCCTAAATAGTCTGAGAGACCATGCTTTTCTTTAACTGTTGTGAGCCCGTGAGGTTTGATATATCCTTCACTAAAACTGAGAACTAGCAGGAAGGAGGAATCTTACCATGCAAGTTTTTGAATGCAGAACTTTTCACTCCAGTCCGTGTAGGTCTGGGATAGACACTCTTCTACTCTTTTCGTTCATCTGCTAGCTGAAAGCTGAATATTTGGGGATGGATTTTTATATAAACAATCTTGTTATCCTCATGTATTTTTATCAATCTTTCATTAATGATGAAGCAGCTTTATCAGTATTAATATGATATACCACAGCTATAGATGAACCCCCCTGTTATTTTGTTGGTGCCATCTTTATAAGCCCTGTCTATGTATATAAATTGTTGCACAATACTTAAGAAGGCCTATGCCCTCTTTGCTGAAGTCATGAAAAAATGGGAGATCATGTGAGAAATTACAGTGGACAGGATTTACAAGTGGGTCTGAATATTGGAGATAAATTTATATAATTGCACATTTATTGCATATAAATGCTTGTTGATTCATCATAAGTTTCCAGGGAGGTAGCCAGATCTGAATGGCCTAGTAGCTAATCCTTTGTTGTAATAATAAATAGTATAATTATTCCTAGGAGAACCTTTAATCAAGGTTTTTACTTTTCATTCCATTTTTTGTAGACAAAACATTATTTTATATACAACAAGTTAACCTGATAGACATAATATGCATGGGTTTCTTTAAAATGCTGGGAAAATTCCATCTTAATAATCGACCTTTATCTGCGAATATTATACTACTTAGTATGTAAAAATGTACTTCTCTAATTGTTAGTTGCAGGCACGTCATTGTAAAGGTTTACTATAGTGCATTGAAAAGTTAAATAGATTATTATATTTTTGGAATCTTTGTAACAGTGTCAATGTTGTCTTCCCTCCAGATCACAAGCTTTTAATCTTATTTTTAGATACCATTCTTTGATGATGTAGGAGCAATGACACTTCAGTATTTTGATTCATTATTTCAAAGGGATAACCTTCAGAAATCACAGTTTTTTAAAGGGCTACCAAAGGTTCTGCCAAAACTGCCTAAGGTATGTCTGTATGATGTCTTGAAATAGTGAATTTAAAAATATGTGAACATCTGTTAACATTCTGATTCTCGGATTGCTGGACTTCATGGAGCACTGTACCATAATAAACTGCCATGAGACTGTCAGAATAGAGCAGTAGGAAAGAGGGGAGATTAGAAAATAGTTGGTGTGGATTACTCCTCAGCTGTCAATAATTCTTTAAATGGAAAATGCAGATTGTGCTATCAGTATGTGTAAGGAATCATCATTTGCATGTCCTCTTTTAGTTCATCCCACTTTGAGAGAGAGTTGTCTTCTCTCCACTTACAAGGCTTTCCCTTTGTTTCCAGATGCTATCATAGCTCTCTGAAGTCATCTTGCCCCCTTTTGCCCCAATAACATTGCTTCAGGTTTTTTCATAGCAAGGCAGTACTTTAATGTTGAATGATGCAAAGCTTCCTTCCCTCAACAGACTAAGTGCTTTCTTGTGCTAGCAGTGCCCAGAAACCTCAAAGGCAAATGTCTGTCATTACAGATTTCTTCTGTGTACTGTTAGACACTATGTCTAGACTGACTCCTTTTTCTTTTGTGGTATTCTTTAATTTATATAAGATATAATGCTTATGTGGTAGAAAAATAGTATTAGTTTAATACATAATAGATTAGCTGAGCTTTTCAACCATTGCATTAAATTTCTTTATTTTTAATTCTGTTTTGAATTACACAGTCCAAAATTCAGACTTCAGGTTTAATAGTCTCTTCTTTTTAATTCAGTAATTTTTTCCTTTGATCAGAAATCATTGATGCTTTGAATTTGGAAATAGATGGGATGTATTTCACCTAATTTTAGACAGTCACTGACTGACCTGATCATCTTTAGAGCACTCATTTTTTTTTTCTGTCTTGGAAGTATATTTTATGAGGGAAGGGACTGTGCCCTTGAACTGTGTATTTCTCTTTATTGACTTAAAAAAGCATTGAAGGATGTCTAACTCCACAGTAGACATCCACAGTGTAAATACCAGCAGAATCCCATTTAGGGAATGTGCCTGGAGTTTTACAGGGAGGTATAGTAGGATTATGTGTTCAGTGAGTGATGGGGTACTGAAAAACTGATCATTTTGGGGGAGTGATAGGGTCTTTTTTAAGGGTCTTTTTAGGGTCTTTTTAAGAAAACATATAGAATAAGGTTTTCATAATTCATTTGTGTGGCTGAAAGTCCTATTTTCTGTACAGTTAGTTACTTTTTGTTGACCTTCACATTTGTTATAGTCTCCAGTTATGTTTTGAGTGCAGAGAAAAGTAAGCAAAGTAGCACAGTGTAAATTAGCTAGATCATACTGTGAAAATAAGAGTTCAAAACTGAAAAGAGTCTGTCTGTTTTTTTGTAAATATCAAGTTAATGCAAAAGCTGTTGAGCTGGCACAATAGTAACTTACTGCAGTGCAGTACAATGTGATGCATGCTTGGTTTTTTTTTCTTTTAGCGTGTTATAATTCAGCGAATTTTGCCTTGCTTGACTTCTGAATTTGTGAATCCTGACATGGTACCCTTTGTCTTGCCTAATGTTCTCCTCATTGCTGAGGAATGCACCAAAGAAGAATATATCAGGCTCATTCTGCCTGATCTTGGTCCTGTTTTTAAGCAGCAAGAACCAATCCAGGTATGTCAATATTGTTCAGATTACAATTCTTCTCTTTGGTGTTTTTTTCCCCTGAAAAATGACTAATTGTTCTATTTCCCTTTTCCAGCTTCACACAGATTGCCCAACCTGCTCTGTAGTTGTCCAGGCAGTCAGTCTTGATTCACACGAAACAGATTTTTTCCAGGAAACTCACAAAGCCACTACCCCTGCTTTTTTAGATGGGTTTTCTGAGGATATATTTGCATTTATAGATGAAATTAGATTAGCAAAAAAGGAAACATTTAATTTACCACTCAATTCTTACTTTTGGTTGGTTGTAGAAGGTATATTTGTAAGCATTTTATCACTTATCTAGCCAGTCTGAGCAGGGTTGTACAGTACAATATTTGCACATATTCTTCCAGTAGCTGAACCTATAATTTCTTTTTTCTTGTATCCAGATTGCTGACACTGCGATCATGGGGTGGAAAAGTTGTAACTTTGACACTCTCTTAAAAGTGCTGTTTATTGATGATGGTGAAATAGTGTTTATTTGAGGGCTGTGCACAGTTTGTGAAATTTATTTCATTTTAGTTGACAAATGTATTGTTTAAGTCAAATACACTTTTTTTTCTGTTGTTTACATGCATAAAAGTAGTAAGACATTATCATTACTGTAAAGGAACAAAACATTTGCATCCTTTTGTCAGCACCATGTGCGTGATGATTCCTGAGAATTCTGTGACTAAGTTAGGCATTGTGCCTCCACAGATAAAAGGCAGCTACGCATTCCTTCTGGCTCACCTTGTTTTACTGCTGGATGCTATTATTTCTCGGCAGAGCACTTAAGGGGCAAGATAAACATAGGAATGAACAAGTAGACCTTTTATTTCTGGGTTTCAGAAAACCGGATCAGAGAACTTTCATTATACTGGGGAGGGGAGAAAGGGGGCAATTGTGTAACTGAGAATACCTCAGAAAATTAGAACTACTTAATGCTGTTTACTTTTGGTACACTGAGGCTTTATGTAAGCTTTGTTGTTGTCTTGAAAAAATTAAACGTCTAACCGACTGAAAGCTAGTGAACATCTTATTTGTGCTGTTTCGTCCTAAAAGGTAACACTGTGTTTTGCTACCTTTAACATCAGATTTGTGAGATAATCCTCACTGCAAAAAGTTTGTCTCAAAATTATATCTAAAGCATAATGGGCACAAAGCTGTTTTATTTCTTGAGAAATGAGGGAAGCAAAATACAGACTTGGAGTCACCTCATAAAGAGCAAACTTCGTGTAGCTTTTCTGTAGCTTTCTAGATCCTACATACTAAATTCTTACGTTGACATTTTTAATGCACACTAAGTACTAGATGGCTTATTCCATTATTATTTCTGTGGTCTTTCTAGGATGGCAAAGTTTGTTTAAGTAATCTAGGACAGGTTTTCAAAGTTAATATATCAGGAATTCAGGGAAAAAAAATAAAGGTTCAGAGTGCAGGGGACAGATTTCTAGGTCTGACTGTCTTTGTGCAAGGCAAAAACATCCAGTTCCTGTAGGTTTGTAACTCAGAGAGGGGCAGTGGGGAAGGTGCCAGTGTTTCTTCCAAAGATGTTTTAGATTTGTATGAGGGGCCTGTTGCTTGGCTCTCATAGGATACTTGAGTTAGGAAGTGAATGTATTATAGGGAAGCTGCTGTAATTCAGCATGAAGAAATGGTTATCCAGCGTTCACAATGCCTTTGTATGAGGGAATATATAATATGAAAACGGAATATTTAGTTAAACTACTCATTCATATCATGCTTTTGGCGTTACCATGGATAACAGGGGTGCTGTAAATTAACATCCTAGCTTACTCTGTCTACACTGGGAAGCTATGGCAAACTCTTAATTTGTATCTAGGGGAATCAGTTAGCTGATGTGCTGTAAATTCATATTCTAATTCAGTACACCAAAGTGTACCCTGACAAGTACTGGGCTCTTTATTAATGAATGAAGCACATCTTCAGCATTATTGTTTAGAGTGCAACTGCTGCTGCTTGCTTATTAGGTGGTGTTTGTGAATCCATGACTGTAACACCTTAGTTTCTACTTAAATAGATAAGAAGTATCAAATATGATCCTAGAAAGCTAAAAATAAAATGGGTTCATTGGAACAGCATGAACTACATTCTAGTTAAAGTAGAGAAAGATATCAAAACCGATTCAGCTTTGTGTTATCTTACTTGAAAAGCATTGACAGCCAGCGGAAAACAGCTGAATTGCTTCTGTGAAATCTAAATGACTATATAGTACAATGTTTAACTTAAAAGCAGTCTGTTATATGTTCAAACATCTGGTTCTTATTTTAAAGGAGCTTTTCTAGTTATTAAATAACAGGCTTCATTCATGTCCTTCTCAAATTTGCAAAAACAATCAAATTATCCTTCTCCAAAACTATACATTTAACTAGAAACTGTTGTGCCACAGTATTACAGCGTTGCTACACAAGAGAAGAACAGCATTATGAGCTGTAGTAGGTTTCAAAAAGCCAACTTTAGGAAAAATAAAAATTCTTCATTCAAGAATAATGATAAAAACTAACTTTAAAACTGATCTGGTCCATCTCACCCTGGTTCTCCCAAATTTGGTGATATTGCATCAAAATCAATGTTCATGGAATGAATGAATGATTTTGTGTGTGTGTGTGTGTACAGTTATATTATAAATATACAATAAGAAAACGCACATTAGCTGCAGTTCAAAAGAATTTCTTTTTTTTTTTTCCCCTGTAAAGGAAAGCAAATGAAAGGAGGAAACTTGTAACCTTGTTGGTTTCTTGGTACACTTGTATTTCTACACTCTGCTTCTGTTTATTTGACATACAAGCACTGATTGCTACATATTTTTAGACTTAAAAATTGAAATCTTTTCCTCCTGTGAAATACTTGGCTTTTTATTATTAATGTGATACCATTCACCACAATTTATCCATCTAGTCTGACCCATTTTCTAAAAGGAGTCTAGATATCAACGGATAGTCAATGTCACCTGGAGCAAGTTGTCTCACCTATCTGAGATGAGACATGAGTCTTAGGAGTTACGTAGCTCTCTGTATTGGAGACTGAGCCTGGATGAGTGGCTTAGAATAGCAGCTAAGTTTTAGATGGCTAAGCCTAAGCAAGATGAATCCCACTATGTAAATGTGCTATTTTAGTGTTGCTTTTTAGGTTAACGTGATGTGATTTTTTTTTTTATTTTTTTGGGGGGGGATTTTTCATTTTATGATATACAGTTTCCATGTGAAATAGAATAAAGGTGTTTTGTGTCCATATAGTAGCTGTAATATTTTTTTCATTGTGTCCCTATTTTGATTCTAGATACAGATGGAATACAGTTTTTATATGTGGAGTTGTGATCAAATGCTTTGAGGACAGCATTCGAGCCATAGTTTTTTGAGAGTTTAGCTTTTCAATAGTTATGTGTGTATAAAGATTTTCTGTGGGTGGATTTTAACAAAAGACCATGTTGTAAATAGAAACAAGAACTCCTTCCATAGCCATTATGATTTCTTATTTCAGAAGTCTAGCACATGCATATTTCGTTTGATTTGTATTTGCTGTTTTTAAAATGCAATAATATGTCAAAGTGTTTTTTGTCTTCCATGCCTTCAGGCAAGCAACATGGTAAGTGATCACATTTACTGAGTTACAAGAAAACTTCTGAAATTTTTATGATATGATACAACACACTTGAAATTGTAAGTATATGTTTCTGGAGTTAAAACTTTTGGCTTCTGAATTGTCCTTCTTTTAATAGATCTTGTTGATCTTCCTGCAAAAAATGGACTTGCTTCTAACCAAAACTCCACCAGATGAAATAAAGAACAGTGTTCTACCAATGGTTTACAGAGCCTTGGAAGCACCTTCAATTCAGATCCAGGTATAATAATTGCAGCTTTTATTTGAAATAATTTTTTATTGATGTGCCAAGTTTTTGTATACTCATGTGTTTGTTTACTTGAAAGAAATTATAAAGCTGTGTAATATCCCTGAATGTTGAAAGATATGAATGTTTTATTACAGAAAATCTGTTTTAGTAAAGTAAAATTTAGTTCCCTTATTTTCCAGGGAGTAACCAGTTCTAATGCTCTTATCCTAACCATAGCAAAAAGTAGGATGTGCATTTATAGTACATTGCCTGTGCAGCAGAAACTGTGCAGGCATGTATGTTCTTACCAGCCCATGAGAGGTGGCTTATTCTGAGGTGGTAAGAACATGTGTGCTGACAGTTACCTTGGAAGACCTGATTTGCTGTGAAATCGTATTAATATACCTTCTGGTGACATTTTTATGTATCCATGTTTTAATTTTTCTCTTTATGCTTTCTCTACCTTTCTAAGGTTCTTCTTTTTTTCTAAATCATTCTTCCACTGAAATTAACTTCCAGTTACCCAAAGGCATTCAGGAGCGGGAGGGGGAGATAAACAAACAGAATATTTCTTAAAGAAGGATTTGGATAATCAGATGTGACTTTTACCTTTGCAAAGCCTTTGCAGTATTATAGAGAAAGGTTTTTGTTCTAAATACCTGGCGTGAGTTTTTTTTCTGCATCAGTAGTTTGGTTACTCGGGTATTTACTTGCAACATATTCTTAATATTGCTGTCTCTTATTTTTTGAGATTGGGCTGAAACAGGTTCTTTTTTTTCTCTGTTGCTTAAGTATGTTTAATCTTGATACGCTCTTATCTTTCAGCTTATTGTGTTGCTGCAGTGTTGTTGATAGCACTTATTCAGATTTGCTTGACTTATGTAGGAATATGTTACAGTTTGATGTAATAAAAGGTTTTTATATATAAAGGTGTTTCGTGAAAATGCAAGATATTCTTGCTATCCCAATATTTTATTATAAATTTATGAATATTCTTTTTGAAATCCCTTTTCCAAGGTTCTATATACATATCATGATGCTTTATTATTCTAGCTATTTTTAAGTGAGTCTACGAGATTAAGGTCAGCTTAGTTGAACATGGTATTTCCTTAAATATTTCCTAAAAGGAAAGCTTAAGAAGACATTTTAAACTAATTTTGATCTTGAGAAATATTAGTACTGATTTTGTAATAAGCGTGCATGTTTCTTTTTAAACTTATGTGGATTTTTTTTTAATAGGAGCTTTGCCTAAACATAATTCCCACATTTGCCAATTTAATAGATTACCCATCAATGAAAAATTCATTGATTCCAAGAATTAAAAATGCATGTTTGCAAACCTCTTCTCTTGCTGTAAGTATCCTAATAATTTTATCTCTCAGTCCTCAGAAAGTGTTGTTACCTTTAATTACTTTGGCTCTTCTGCTGTTTGTCTTTAAAGAAAAGCCCATCAGTGTGCTCTGATTTCTTTTTGAGTTTTTTGGCGTTTTTTTTACAAATAGAAAAGCACTGTTTACTTTTTTTTACTCTAAGAATTTTTAAAGTTGTTAACAACTTATTGTGTTAATAATATAGTAAAAATTGTTGAAGTGTTTTCCACAATAATATATGTTAACAGTGTCTGTCCTGCAGAAAAGGTTGGGTTTTGTGAGCAGTGTGTAATCATATGTATTTTCCTTTCATGACACAAAACTTTTTTTTAACTTGTCTTGAATTTTCAGATGTGAAGGTTGTAGTTTCAGTAGCACCTGTTTTCTTCTAAGTATGAGTTTTGTAAGTGTTTTTTTTTTCTTAGGCAAAAATGTAGTAAAGCTTTGTTTAATTCTTACCATACTTCACAGGTCCGGGTAAACTCACTAGTGTGCTTAGGCAAGATTTTGGAGTACTTGGATAAATGGTTTGTGCTTGATGATATTTTACCTTTTCTACAACAAATTCCCTCCAGGGAACCTGCAGTGCTAATGGGAATTTTAGGTAATTAATACTTTCAACTTTCTCCTCTTTTGTGTTTTGATGTTGTAAATCTGAAAGCTTTCTGCGTTATCATTGATAATGTTTGCACAGTGTATCACTAAAATGACTATTAAAAACTTCCTATTTCTGGTTTTAAGTATGCCTCTGTTCAGTTACCTTACGTATTGCTGGTACTTCCGAACGCTAGTACATATATTTGTGGTCTTCAAGGCCCAATGCGATTCTGAGTACTCATTGCAGTTCTTGGGCTGTGACGCTTTCCTGGTCTGTACGGTCCACGCAGCCAGAAAGGCTGTTTTCCTCAGAAGAGTATACAATCTGCCTTCTTTCAGATGCTGAGCACCTTGCTGGAGCTTTTAAGATGTTCCTGTTGCCTTCTCTTACCAGTCTTGCATGTCAGATGCTATAAATGTTTCTTTGCAAATCTACTACTCTTCACTGCAGGTTTTGTTAGACTCATTTTGTTGGACATTTTAAGCAAACATGGCTGCCTTTGCACTGAAATGAAGCATAGCCTGGGTGAGGTTTCACAAAACAGCTAACAAAACCTAAGGACTTGTTACTTCTGGAACGGGAGTCCTCACTCCCAGTTGTGCTTTCCTAGTGCCAGTCTGGTGCTTGCCTAACTCAGGATGTGTGGTTTTAACAACTTGACTGGGCTCAAGGAGACCAGACGACCAGAGTCACCGCCAAGAAAGGTGTGTGACTGCGCAGCCAAGTCTGGAAGCCGGTGACACTGACAACAAAGAAATAGACAGAAGACCATTTGTAGCAAGCTGAGCTGTACTGGCAGCAGCACTCATTAAACACTGTAATAATATGTGATGGTACCATTATTTTGATTTGCTCAAAATTAGCAAGAGGGCATCTATCAATACTAATTTAAAGCTGCCTGTTTCCTTTAATCCTTGCAACTTTGACTTGTATTTGCTGTCTGAGAGTGAGGGACAGTGTGTCTTTTACCCTGTGTGTATTCTGAATTCTACTTGGATACAGTAGATAAGTGAATCCTAGTTTGGAAATGATGGGCTGAAATCAATTTTTATATACCTGGGCTCTCCTTTTTTCCAGAATTATAATACCTTCCATCTTGTGTGTAATATCTTCTTTGGCCAGCTGACAGTTGTGCTCTAATACTAACCACAGAAAGTGAGGAAAGCTTGTACTTTTATGCTAGTATGTTCAGTGTTTGCCGCCAAAGGTGGACTATTTAAGTGTAGGAATCCTTCTGTGAGAAACACTATAGAACTTGTAGGATTAACATTGGATCCCTTGTGCCTGCCAGTATTCTTTTTTCAGTGATTTTAGAACAGATAAAGACTAAGCATGATTTCTGATCCTATGTGTAACACAGCCCCAAACATTTAGGTAAGAATCTTTGTAAAATGCAATCAGAGAACAGTGTGGTAGTTACTCCTAGGCACTTCAGTGTGCCAGGAGAGGACACATCCTTAGTTATCGCAGCTTAATTTCTCAGTGGCAGTTTGTCAGTTTGTGGTAACTCAGTTGCTCATGATCTGTTCAAAGATGCATATTCTCAGATAGTTGACCAGGACAATACATTGCTTAATATCAGGTTTCATAGCTGCAAAGTATTACTTTGGACCTCCTCTTGTTATGAACTTTGGCAGAGCCTTTTGCTATAATACCTTTGTTTTGTGGTTGAGTGCTTAGCTTTTATGATACCGTTGATCATGTTTGTCCCGGTTTGCACACAGAGCCAATATATGTTCAGATGATTGATAGAGAGTGCTGCTTTGTTCACATTGTTTACTAAACTTAACAATTTTTGCTATTTTTATGTTCTATGTCAGGTATTTACAAATGTACATTTACTCATAAGAAGTTGGGAATTACCAAAGAACAGCTTGCGGGAAAAGTATTGCCCCATCTGATTCCTCTTAGTATTGAGAGCAATCTTAATCTCAATCAGGTAGGAACATGACTATGTTGCATGCTTTTAGAATAGATTTAAACTGTTGACAGAGAAAAATTCATACATTACTATATGTCTATGTCTGTTGTAAAAGGAAACAAACAAAATCAAAAAACCTTCCAGTATTACTGTATTTGCATGTTTAAAGTTTGTTATTTTTCAGAAGACTTAACTGATGCAGTATAAAATTTCAAAATTAATACTATCACCTTTCAAATATCCTGCAAAAGCAGTTAGCTACTAACATAATTACAAGTCAAATTAAAAGCTAAAGTACAATCTTAATGTTTCTTCCCTTGCTCTTGTTTGTAAATGTTGCAGATAATGTAGAAGTGCAATCATAGGATTTTTTTGAAAAGTAATCTGGTAATATTGATCTGTGGGGTTTTTTGTGCGGGTTGCCCCACTTTTATTTTTTTTAAGTGATATATATTTTTCACTGTTTCAGTATGCACTCTGCTTGTAGTTGGGTATCTAGTGGAAGATAGTGAAGGTGGATTATAAATTATTTAAAAATCTGCAGTTCATCTGACATTTGTGTATTAGAAGTTTTATGAGATATTACCTTTTAAGTTATACATGTCTGAATTCTATCACTGCAAAATCCAAACTTCTTGTCTGTTTCTTTTACAGTTCAATTCTTTTATTTGTGTTATAAAAGATATGCTTAATAGATTGGAGGCAGAGCACAAAACAAAGCTTGAGCAACTTCATATCATGCAAGAGCAACAGAAGTAAGTGTTTATTTACGTGTGTATTAGAGAAGGAACAAAGAGCAGAGATAAATTTCAGTTAATTTTTTAGCAAATGTGAGAAAATTCTAGCCATAGCAGTAAAAAATCTAGGTAATTATTACTTCAGTAGTTGCGAATTACCTCAAATAAGCACAGTTGTCAGCAAAGATTTATTAGTCCTAGAATGATGATGATAATGTGATGTCAATGGTTTTATAGAGTAAAATCCTTTATTTTTATACAGTTCAGTCATAGTTTATTATTTTGAGTCAATAATTTTTAATAAATTTACGAAATGTAAAAGTTAAAACTGAGCTACGCTAGTACAGTTTGTCTTGCTTCTGTATGTTAAGATGCTTTTCTGTAGTTGTTGAGAACATAAACCATACTGGAAAAACAAACATTGCAGCCTTTTAGAAGGCAGTGATATTTGAAGATATTTAGAGCTATTGTATGGAGTCTGATATGAGGGGAGATTTCTGAGTCAAATTAACTTGGGCTACCCAAAGTCCATGTCGTCCCCTTCAAAAGGAGGAACTAAGACCATGTGAAATGATCATTAGGAAACCTTTACAATTTAGTATATTAACATTTTCCAGTCTCCTACAGGCATTCTATAGAAATGGCAGTGCTCTCATAATGCAGGTTTTTTTTGTATTACTTAAATGCAGAAGAACAATCTGCATTGCTGAATTAGTGTTGTGAATGTGACTGTGAAGTTACCTTTTTCTAATATGTATACTCTGCACTATATAGATCTTTGGATATAGCTAACCAAATGAGCGTGTCTGAAGAGGCAAGATCTAGTAGTACAAGTAATCAGGTAAGCAACAGTATTTTGTTGCGTTGCTTACATATAGAAATTTGAAATTTAAAATTATGTAGTCAATATTTATGTTACTTTAAATGATAACATTTCAAATAACTAAGTTTTGTTTCTTTGAACTTAAATAGATTGACAAGGTATTTAATACTAGTGGAACTGACCTTCTAACTAGTGGATCTGAGAGTAAAGAGAATGAGATGTCATCAAAACAGAAAAAGGTGTGTTTTACTTTGTTTTGAAATCCTGTTACATCCATCTGTCTAATACAAGGCTGATACAGTTGCATAAAAAGAGTATGTGTAAATATTTGTCATATTTAAAGCTTTAAAAGAAAAACTAACTGCTTTTGTATAGCACAGCACCATACATAGTCACATGTGAAGGTCCACTGAAAGATGTTCAAATCATATCCTTGAATCTCTTTGAAAGCCTTTCCTTGAAAGTATCTTTGAACAAAGTAGGCAGCAATTAGGATTATAAATTTTTGGTCCCTTCTTTTCTCCTTAATTATAGATTTCAGTGAAGCTGAAACTTCAGCAGTGGTTTTAGATAGGAAAATCAAAATAGGTAACTTTATGATGAAATTCCAAACAGAGATGAAAATAAAATATAGAATTTCATGTAGTGGCAGAGACTAACATTTACTGTACAATTCAAAGTGAAGTGAAAATGAACAGTCAATATGGGGATAAAAGAAGAAGCAAAGAAAAAGCATGACATGACATAAACTATTAAACATAAACTATTGTAAAATTCTTTTCATGCTCTCAATGATGTAAATGGGTCCCCAGAATCTAGTCATTTTATCATTTTCATTTCTAGTTATCTGAACCCTCTCACTAATTTTGGACTAAGGGGGAATGTTTTTATGGTTTTATCCTTCATCATTAACAAAAGTAGAGTTAAAATCCTGAAAAGCCTCTTAAGCAATCTTAGAATAAAATTCCCTTTCCAACTCCGTGGTCGGTTGCAGTTCTGTATCAAGTGCCAGTTGGTAACCATATAAAAACAAAAACTGTGAAGAACACTTTTTCTTATGCCCAACCTTAAGAAGACAAAGCTAAAAGGGTTTTGTTGTGATACCTCTTTATTTGAGATCTGCTCAAATTTCTCATTATGCTACTTTTAATGCTGTTTATTTGCTTTAAGTACTTTTAAGCAATATGATAAATATTAGAATAGATTTTGTGCTTATCCACTTTCTCTTGTGTATAAATAATATGTATTGTTCTATGACAATTTGAAGCGACAGTGCTATTTATGAAAGAAAAATATCAATGTAAGAATAACTATTCTGTGCAACTTACTACCAGTACATTCCCTTTCAAAGGCATCACTTACGCTTGAAGAGAAGCAAAAGTTAGCTAAAGAGCAAGAACAGGCACAGAAACTGAAAAGCCAGCAACCTCTTAAGCCACAAGCAACTGCAATAACACCTCCAGTGAAGCAGGTGAGAAAGAATGAACTACTGCACTGTTTCCATTGGAGCTGTGATGCTTTTTCCTTTCAAGTGCTGCATGCATTTAGCATATTTTTTCTCCTGCGAGTCACCTTTGTTTTCACTGGTAGTACAATGGCACAGCTGAGAAAAACTAAAATAAATTTTAATCTGCCTTCCATTTGCATCATTAGCAATACTACCCACTTTTTAAATCGCAGGAGTTTCCAAAGGAATAATTATTATTGGAAGGCCATTGTTCTAGATAAGGAAAAAGCACGTATTAAAAAAGGTTTTGCTATGAAGAGTTTATTACCTGAATATATAAAGGGCTTGGGGATAGGAATGGGACATGTAAGCAAATGTCACAGTAGTACTCCGTGTGTAGGCTTAGTTGTCAAATTAAAGCTCCATAACAATTAGTTTTAAGTAGCAAAGAACGAAAATAACCTAATTGCTTTTGTGTATAGTTACATTTCATGCCCAGTTCCTTTTAGAAAATTCTAATTTCTGAAAAATGAATGCTACTTTTGCAGGAGCAATGATAAAGACTGTTGCTAGAGTGTTTGTACAGAAAAAACGCTTAACTTCATTTTATGTATTTTGCAGACAAAAGACTTGACAGATACCCTGATAGATAGTATGTCATCTTTGACTAGCCATTCTATCAACAAAGCTAAAGTTGCATCTTCAAACAGCTTCTCTTCTGTCCCTTCTATGGGTGTTGGAATGGGATTTTCATCACCTATTGACAACACAAAGAGAAATATTACAAATGGACTAAATACTAATCTGGGTTTTCAGACAGCTGGATTCAGTTTGGGAGCTGCTCCCACCACTCAGAATTTCTTCAGTGGTCCGAGTGCAACAGCAACAACCAAGATGAACATTGTACCGACTGCCAATATGCCAAATTACAGTCCCATGAATGCTGCATCTGCAATCTCTCCGCTGACACAACAAAACAGACCCCCAGATATGTCTGCTTTAGATAATCTTTTTGGTCCTCAAAAACCTAAAGTTAGTATGAAACAGTTGGCTCAACAGAAATCAAGCCAGTGGGTTAATCAGTTTGTACCCCCACAGGGGTCCCCAGGTGCGAGCGGTTCAGTCTTGGGACCTCAGATGAACATGATAGGACAGCCTGGCTTTGGCATACAGGGTAATCCTTTCTTTGCTCCTCAGAACTTTGCACAACCAGCAAACACAATGACAAACAGCAGCTCAGCTAGTAATGACTTAAAAGATCTTTTTGGGTAAAATGTTTTGTTTTTTTCTTTCAAAGATTGATGAAATTTGGATCATGGGTAAGCTGATTAACATCTTTTTTTGATTAGTAAAAGCATGACTTGGGGAAACTTTCAACCCAGCAAAGTAAAGATTTTTGCAGTGGAAGAAAGACTTGATTTTGCATTCACCTGGTACTGCAGTGGAATTGCATAAGTGCAAAGTCATCTTACATGCTAAAGATTTCCTGTCTCTTTACTGAACATCAGAGCACTGAAGGTAGGATGCATATATTCAATCAAAAAGAAGCAGCTAAGTATTTCAGAATTATTTAGAAGTGTACTCAATCAACTCTTATGAAATTTCCTACAAAATTTTGTTTCTTAAATTCAACAAAAATGCTTAGGGGGTAATAACACTAGTGAAAGCAATCCTGCAGCCCAGTCCTTTCAGTGTCTGCTAAATTCTTATTGATTTGTATTGCCTGAATTTGGCACAAACTGTCGTTTTGCCATATGACAGTTTGCAAAAAGTGAATTCTTATGCTGCCTCAAAAAGTTTTGTTAGCCATGTTACGCAGAAAGGTCTCTGACCAGTAACTGTGTAAGAGGCTAAGAAGAGAAAATATTTTCTATTTCTTCTCTTATAAGATAATTGAAATTAATGTGGTAGTAAACTACAACAAGATTCAGGAGGCATAAGTTGTTTTAAAATTTTGTGCACGTTTGGGACAGAGTAAGAACACTGCTCCAATGGTCATGCTGGTTTACAACCTGTTTTATAATGCCTTGTTACCCACCGCATAGCAAAAGCAACATACCACTTAAGCAGGATTTTACAATACATGTGGTGGCACAGTCCCATTTATTATATATTCCAGTGTTTTGGCTAATTTGATACTGCTTCTAACTGGTGTGAAAAAAGAATATGAGTAGCTATGGAACCTCCTAAAAAGAACGTTCTCTGTAAAATTCAGATGTTGACTGCCCCAACTGTGTAACTAAGCAGTTGTGTGTAACTAAACACACACTGTTTAGTTACACAGAAATATCTTGAATTACTTCATAGATTTTGGCTCCGTTGGGAAGATGGAAAAGGATTGCCTTGTGCAAGTTGCACACAGTTGTGTGAAAAAGCAGACTGCCCTAAACTGCCTTGACTAGAATAAATGACTTCATTTTAATTTTGTTTTAACTCAAGTCCTTATGAAGGATAGATGAATATGAAGTGAGTTCTCAAATACAGATTTGTAAGCTCTAGAATATACGGTAAATACACAGGCATTTCAGATCCTTTTTACTGTATTAATCCAAATTTAATAAAGCTCTCCAGAAAACCAAACAGTAGTTTCTTCTACTTCTCAGAAGGTGTATGTTCAGCTTGCCCATGATAGAATCTCTGCTCTGTCAGATACTACTGTTGGGTTTTAACTTTTTCTTTCCTAGGAATTTCAGGAGCTTTCTTATGTAATATTTTGAAGACTCTAGCTGGCTATTTTGAGAAGGAAAGAACTAGTTACCTTTTTTATGGAAAGCCTACATGCTTTATTTTTCAAAGCCTTTCACTGAAGAAATTGTTCTTTAATTTGCTGCTTAAGAAACCAAAGGGCCTTATGCTGTAAATGTGACTTGTATTTTATTATATTTCCACAGATCTAAGTGGTAATAGCATTAAGCATATTTCTTAAAGAACTGTTTATGTATTATAGCTGCTGCCTTAGTCCTATTATTTTAAAATACCTGGGACCAGTGAAATTGCAGTTTAGAAAACAATACCTAACACATTGTGATGCTTACGTGCTGTTCATAGTGATGGCAAACATTGTAGGTTATGTTAAGATATCTGTGTAAACTTAAGACAATACTAGAACTGTTAAACTATTGAAGTTCATTTACGGTTGCTAGTACTCTATACTCTCAGTCACACTAATGTCTTCTTTTATGTCAACTTTTGAAAGCTACGTTTTGTTAGGGTAACTTAGGCAAGCCTTTGAAGAATTACTTGAATCTGTATTCCTCTAAATTATTTGGAAAATAAGTTTATATTAAAAATAACATCTCTTAGGACTCTACAATGTATTAAATTAATACATCCATGGTGAAGGCAGTTTTAAATGTCAGTGTCCTGATCTGGGTTTTAGTCCCTGATCCCCCTGGACTGGGGCCTTTTCAGAACTGGATTTTAGTTTAACCTATTGGAGGGAAATTAACTGAAAAAATTGATCAAATTTTATATGCTAGACCTAAACTGTGGGGTTTGGGGTATGTGCTTTTGGCATGGGCTATCTGAGAATATAACCTGATTTGTAAGAACAAAGTAAAAAAAAAAATCCTACAAGTTCAAATTAAGAGAGGCTCTTCCATGCAGTGGTAATGTGATGGAATAAGATCTGTATCTGGCTCAAGTAATATGATCTTTTTTCTACTTATATTTGAGAACATAATTTTGATTTCTCTTGTTTGCTGCAATTTTCAGAATGATCAGAATAGAAGAATAACAACAAAGAAAACTGAAAAGGGTGCTTATGAAGGTTATAACAAAATTTTCCAGTTATTTAAAAATAAAAAAGAAAAAATAACTTCAGTTAAAATCAGAGAGTCAAATCCCTCTTCCTTGTAGATGCTTCCTGCTTAGTGTGTCAGGAAATTGAGTGTGTGTGAAGTTCTCTAATTCTTCTTAACTTAAAGGAAAGAGGAGTTGCAAGAGGTAAGTCACCAAGGCCACGTGCCGCTTGGCTCCGGCTACAGTAGTTTTTCTTTAGGAAGCCTTGTCCACTTCATCTCTTCATGTAAAAGTCATCATTCTGAGGCCCTGCAAGAGGCTGGAAGACTGGTGGTGTGGCCAGAGTGAATACCATTGTTTGAGAGCAACAGTTGTACTTCACATCCAAGTTGTTGTTTGGAAAGGAGTAGGAGGAAGGAACAATGTTACAAAATGTGGGCATTCCAGGGGCCTTCTCTTGCTGGACGTGGATGGAAAGCAGTGTTAAATCTAGCTTGGCCTGAAGCAGAGGCCCTAACGCAAAACAAAATGGAGAACACAGGTTTGAAACTGGTATCTGATTAAGAAATCACAAATTCTGTTACTGAAAAAGTAACCTGATGTAAAATAAGTTCTTATTACAATACCTTGAACAATACTGTAAATTACACAAAATTTCTGCCCTTTATATTCAACCTAATTTAAAGGAAAAAATGTGGAAGTCTGGCATGTTATATCATCACCTCACAGCCTCTCCACCCTGTGCACCCACTGAGCTCACCCACTGCGAGCAGGTCTTCATTCCACTGTAGAAATTAGAGCAGGGTCTGGGCTGAACTGCCCACCCCACCTGGTTTATTTTACATTCATTTGTAAAGGAGAGGTAAAGAGAAGGGAGTAAGTTCCTATTCTTTAATTCATTTATCTATAGTATGTTTACTACAGAAGGAGAAAAGAAATGGAAATAGCTGCACATCTCAAATATAAGCATCAGTTGTCCTTTGGCTGCTCTGGTGTATGCTAAATGAACATGACTGCACAAGGCAGCAGTGTATTCCGTATTAGAACTGTTGGATCCATTTGGTTTTAAGTATGAAAGTCTCTGAAGTGTCCTCTGAAAACTCAGTCTTAGAAAACAAACTAATCCTTCTAGATGGAAGGATTGTATTAAAGAGGCTTGAAAAATTTTCTCTGCTGGGGCTGATGGAGAGGAACCTTGGAACTACTGAGTTACAGATTGGCTTAGAAGCCCCTAGGTCTGCCACTCGCGAGAGAAACGGGGAGTGAAATGGCATGTGCCATTTCAAGGATGGAGGAGGGAGCAGATTTTCTGTTCCTTTTCACACAAGTGTTGTGAATAAGGCACAGAACAGCCTGTGGAACCTGCTTATGCAGGAGAACGCTACCAGAGGAGTCTTTTGAAAGGTAAAGGTTGCCACCAATTATTTGGGAGATGGGGAGAGAAATTTTACTGGGTACATGGGTAGAACGCCCTAGTTTGTTTTACTGAAGATACTAGGTCTTCCTCTCTCAATGGTGATGTGGATTAGAAATGTCTTGGGGAAGTTGTGGCTTTATAGGTCTACACAGATGCTGAGTACCCCAAGTAAAAGGCTGAGTTTTTGGATGTATAGGTGCACATTTCAAGCCTTATTATTTAAAACTTTCCTTTTCTGTTAAGTTTTGTCTTTTTAGCAACACCTGTTTCACATTGATGTGGAACTTTAAGTAATACCCCAATGGCCTTTTAAAGTAAGAAAAATGTGTGTTAACTTTTGTATTATGACCTGTTATAATGTTATCTATGTCTGTAAATAGATAAGTAAGTGTGTGTATAGATGACAAGATTTTAGATTTTTCAGTTCAATTGCATCAACAGAGAAAAGATTAAATGAGAAGTTAGGTTTGAATGAAATTCCACAAGGCTTCTGTACAGGCTAACAATTATATTATACTTTTGTTATCTATTATAAATTTACATGCTTAGCCTGCCTATATCTAGGTGACTTGAGCAGAAAAGGAAAGTTTTTAAAATGTAAGTTTATGAACACTGGATCTCTCATTGCAGATGAAGTTTTTGGACTTTAGAGTGACCTTTGTTTATCGATGAGGAGTTTTTTATTGGGGTGGGTGGGATATCGCTGATTTGTGCCATTTCCAACAAAAGAAATATAGGGAGGGGGAGTACAGAAAAAAGCCCCTGTTGTATATGTGACCCTTTTTTGTTCTTTGTTAAGAGATATGCTGCATTTTATATACTCATTGTGAACTTTTACTCTGAAATAGCTGTGAGTAAACCTATCTGGAGAATTTCAGATGAGTTAGCTGATTTTCAAGTGAGGTCCTGCCTTGTACCTAACTTTCCATTAGGTTTTGACTGCTTTTCAAGAAAATTACACAAAGCAGTAAAACCTTGTATTCATACACCAAATCCTCTTGCCTTCCAGGCCTCACACTTGTGTCAACAGAACAAATAAGCCCCTGAAGTTGTATTCTCTTTAAGTTCTCTGAAACAGTTCTAACTGCTGTACAGATTTCTGAGATGAAGTTGTAAATCAAAATGTGTTATAGTGAACTCAGGCCTTGTGCAAAATATTTAATACTTGTTTATTTGTCTAATCGTACAGTCTCTGTACTAGTGGCAGTTTTATGTTTTGATTGTAAAACATTAAAATTCTCATGAGATTTATAAAGTGATGTTACTGTAGTGTCAGCTGTGATTCATAATTAGAACTGTCATAGCATGGCATTAGTGTATATCCGGTTTATTGGACAGCTCCTCAAAAACAAATTTATTCTTGTATCAACTTTTAGATCAGCTACTTAAAAAATATGTAAAAGGTACAGTGACAGTTTCGAGAAATTCATATTACTTTGTACTGTGAATGAGGTTGCCTATGGAAATAAATGAACTTTTCATATTTTCATGTTGGAAGATATTTTTATTTAAAATGTCCATAAAATTAACTAATAGTAACTTATTTAGAAAACTTTATCGCTTTGTATATTGTTTGAAATACATTTTTATCCCATGTAATTTTGAGTTAATTTCTTAGAGTGGTTGCTGTCCAGAAATCTGTAAAATGTGATCACATATTGCCTTCATGCAAAGAATAAAAGTCCTGGGGAAAAGCTGACGCACTAGATGTCTCTAAAATTAGCACTTACTTTTTCTGAAAGCACACTAAGCCCATGTCAGAATCTGGGGTTCTGATGCCACATAGTGATCTCAATTTGCATTTTCATTGCTCGTTCGCCCACAAACCAGCCCTTTCTCTAAACCTGGGATTCAAGGTATACTGCTCGGTCAGGCTGAGTTTGCCAGCACTCTGAAGGAAGCTAGTACGCAGCTTTTTGTAAGGTATAAATTGATCAAGTACGAGACATGACATCTGATCTGCTTAGAAGCGTCATTGTTGGCTGGACATGGTGCAGGAGGAGAGAGTAAAAGAAGACATGGACTAGGTGGAAATAGAAAGGTAGCATCAGGTGGCTCCAATTCCCTCTTCATTTTCATTTGCTAAGGAAGACAGGAATTCCTTCCATGGCTTTATCCATCAACGGAGTACAGCCTTATTACATGCCACCTTTCAGTCAATAGTAGCAGAAGATAAGAGAGTGAACTTTCAGCAAGGTGGAGACACACTTGATGGCACCCTGCAGAGAAAACGTCTGCCTTAAGTTGCTCAGCAGATCACAGTCCTGATCTGACTGTCCTTTGCTGTGGTAATGTTCTCTGTCCCCTCCATTTCTGGACATTGGTAGGATCCATAACTGTTACCTATCTCTTAAACAGGAAAGTCTGAAGTGCTGAAATCCAGATGTTCTGGGTTGATTTATTGTGGCTTAAAATTCACGATTTCCTAAACTCTTTCATGAATTCAGATAATCTAAGACTTCAAACTGGGAAAGCTGGAGATCTTTGTAGTTGATTGTTCTTTGTCTGGAGTACTTTGATACCGGCAGCTAACTGTGTCTCTGCTTCATCACTTAGATATCTCTAGTCCCTCCTTCAAGTGTCGTACACAAAAGCTATAGGTTAATCCTTTTTATATCAGTGTTTGTAGAGCTGTGTTACCCTATCAAGTTTGCAGATGTGATGAATGCAGCCCAGTAGGTGTAGGAAACGAGCTGCTTGTGAGGAGTTATGCAGAGAGAGATGGTTCATTCCATGTTCTCTTCCTGTTGCTGGACACTAAAGCACTTTTGTCCTGCATTTCAGAAGCTCCCTGCACTCATGTCGCCAGCTGGAGACAACTGCAGTTGCTCAGTAGACTGGAAAAAATGGGCTCTTAGTGTGACAAGGGAGATTCCAATTTGTTGTGCCAAAATTACCCCCAAACTTATAAACCAGGAATTAAGAAATAAACTCCTACCCATGCACAAACACAATAGGAGCTAAATAAATACTAGTTATTCAAGCTCTAAAATAATTTACTAAGTATTTTAGGCATTAATTTTAGAGTTAAATGATAGACTTACTTTTAAAAGAAATCTTTCCTTTTTTTCCCCTCTGTAGGACACCTGCCTATTAACTAAATTATTATGGCTCTAATGCAGTTTCTTCCAGCAAATCAAGGCAGTTGTGGACATGGAGCAACTTGGAAACTATAGAGATTTAATGGCCTGTTTATATCTACTTAACAGTTTTTGAAGGTTTTTTGGTCAGGCTTTTTGATTGTACCTTAATCATTATTTGGCCTTTTAAAATGGAATTTCTTAGAATGTGTCATGCACCTTTTGCAGGACATTCAAAAGACTAGATTTGACACCGTTCTGCAACAATTAGTCATTAAAATCAAGGATAATCAAAGGAGAAGCTCCATTTGAAACTACATCAATGAAAACATTATTATCTTTGACCTGAAAACCAAGGGTTTTGGTGTTGGGAGCTGGAGGTACTACACAGGCACCACTTTTTCATGTCTGTCTCCACGTCTCCTTAATGCTAGCTTAAAGCTATGGTTTGTAAGAGTAAACAAACCAAAACTTTGAAGAGCTTGCTTTCCAGCAGGTGTCTTAAGAACCAGATACCACAAGAAGGAACGATGGGCTTACTTTCCAAACAGAAAAATCAAATACTAGAGAACTCAAAAAACTAGAAAAGAGAAGAGAAACCAAAAACTAGAGAGATTTCTGCCCCTGTCATGCTGATAAAATAAACGCTTACCTACAGCATCAGAGCTGTAAGTGCTTAGCTGATGTCACAGAAGTGACTTCAAATAAGCAAAAATGCTAATGAAGCAATCAGATACATGTGTAGTTACACCAATAAACATTTATCTAAACAATCTCTCCTAATGTGGCACCAGATAGTTTTTGTGGGGTTTTTGTTTTGTTGGGGTTTTTTTTAAGAATTTCTAAAAATAATTGTATCTTACAGTTATTGTATCTTACAACAATTGTATCTTATAAAATCAGAGCAGGAAAATCGGGAAAAATAAAATTATGCTAAAATGTCATTTTCATACTTTTGTTTTTAAACAGGAACCTTAAATGTAGCCTTTCCCCAAAAAGCCTTATGCTACAAACCCTTCCTTTACTTGGTTACAAAATGGAAAAAAATCTGTATTTAATAAAGTAAAAATATAATTTGAAATATGTGGAACACACTACATACAGCTTCGATGGGTTGGGACAATGCCCAATATAGCAGCTGTGCTCAAAGCCTTGGTCTGTTTTATAGAACTAGCAAGATAGTTTTTGGTGTGGATTTGCAACTTGATAGATACTAGATGCCATTTCTGCAATGTGAGTCATTTCAATATAAAGTACTAATGTATTTTCAGTGTAATCCCTTGCGGGATTAAATTACTGATTATTCTGGTTTGTATTGTGTAACTTGGCAAGCAGGAAACTCTTTAAAATGAGCTGAGTTTTTTGTAATTCGATTGTGCACATATGCTTTATGTTTCTGAAAGAATTCATTGCTTGATTCTTACTGATTGACAACCATTACAAGAAACAGATTTGCAATGAGATACCACCTTTGCATTACATATGCCACATTTTGCAAACCAGAACCATACAGTTAAAGCTCTTTGATTGAACAAGTCCTATAAATACCACATAAGCTGGTCGGATCATTAACTGGCTGCTGGGTAGGAGGTGTTTCCTTATTCTTTTCATTACATAGATAGTACAAAGGCTTGATTTTCTGCACATTGGAGAGATTGAGTAAGTGGAGGTCTCTTCACATATAATTGCCAGCTTAACTGAGCTCAATCCCATGTATAGCACTTTTTTCATCAGAATTTTTCTTAGGGCTCTGTGCGTGCTACTTTTCCAGGCCCTTTCTGGTGCAGCCATCTTTTGCAGCTTCTCTCCAATTTTCTTTCCTACATCAATGCCCACGGGCAGTGCATGGTTGTGTAAAATCATAGAAAGGCAACAAAAATCAGAGGGCTCTGACAATTTTTTTTCTGGTGGTACTTGGTAAGAGAATGGTGGATTTAAGACAGCGGCAGCCTGAATTTTGCGCCTGTTGCTCTTCAGCTGGAGATCGTTGCTTTGCCATCAGGGGCTGCAGAAGGGAACCTGTCCTGAGGCTCTGCATCTCTGCTGGATGGTCCAGCTCTGGCAAGCTGCCAGACTGTGCGATGGAAGTGGCTGATGAGTAGATACATGTTTCCTTTGCTACCTGTCCTACGGGCACTGTGAGACTGCAGGAGAAATGTTAACAGCAGCTGCAGGTAAGTGATCCAGAGGATTACCAAATCCAGATCCTAGAGCGATACAGCAACCGTTCAGAGCAGAGAGGCAGATTTCAGGGAATAGCGGGGGGGGGGGGGGGGGGGGGGGGAGACAAAAGGAGAGTGGAAACTGTCATCTACCAAAATGGAAAAATATCCAGTGCCAGCCCCATAGGCCTGGACCTGTTTTCTTTGAGATAGTGCCCCCCGCCTACCTGCTCTGTTTAAATTCCTAAGTTGCCTGTGCAGAGGGTGTGGGCTTCTGCTGTCTCATGGAAAAGCTTAACTGGTCCTGGCAACTACTGCTGCTGATGGGCTGCTGCTTGAGCTCAGATTTAGTTTAGCCATAACACACTTAGAACGTTTCATTTCTGTGTGTTTATTTTTGTTGGAAATGACTACTTTGTTAGATTGAATGACTGTGATTAGAAAGTTGAATAAATTACTCATTTTTTTCCCTGCTTTGCTGTAGCAGACATTTTCTGGTGAAAGGTAGGTAAAACATTTAGTATATAAAACTACACGGAGATTAGATTCATAAAAAAGGAACTTTATTAAACCTGTGTGTTTTAAAACATTTGAACAAAAGTATTAGTATTAATAATTACAAGCACTGTCCTGAACTGTGCATTACTGGTCACCATGTCCTTCAAGATGCTGCAGTTGATGAATTGCATTCTTCTTCAGTTCTTTTTATGCATGCATTGTAAGGGAAGTGAAGATTTTGCTTCTTCAGTGTTGCTCAGTTTCTTAACTTTGAAAAACTAGTGTTTTTAAACAGAAATAGAACTGCTATCCTTTCCACTCTTTCAAAAAACTGCAGCTGGTGCTAGGTGCTTAGCCAGTGATTACAGCTAGCTTAGCAATATGAATATCTTTAAAAGTCTGGCAAAAACTGTGAGGTTTGATTTTTTTAATTTATAGGTTGTAAGAGATTACATTATATTTAGTCACTGACATAGGTTGTCAGGACTTAAAATACTATTTTAAACAGACTTGCTTTGCTCAATGAAACAAAAAGTTGACTTACTATTTTAAGCTGTGTCTCTCTTTATGCCATAATCATTTTTTTTAACGAGAAGGGGCTACATAAACGGTATTCTGGAGCTTATTTTATTCTAGTATAAATAAGCCCTAAGTGCAGTTCAGCATAAACACAGCTCCCCCTTCCAAGGAAACTGTAGCATATGTAGATTTTCAGCTCTGTTTTTAAGATTAATGTGACTGCTCAGTCACTCTTCTCCCTCATTCCCTCTCAGCCCTTTGCAACTTTGAACCTATTGCACACTTTCAACCCTTGTTTGATGAGAGTGTGATTAAAATACTAAAGGTAAGGGATTTGTGCAAGTTTTATGGAAAACATTGGCTCATTAGAGGACCCAACTTTGCACTTCAAGTGAGGGAACGGCTGTAGAGTGAGATAGCTCCTATTAGACGCTAGCAAATTCATGTAAGGGATAGCCCCAGGAAGGCAGATTTTATAAATTCTGATCTTCACATAGTAGCTGGTTTGGATATTTACTCCCATATTCCACAGGTCTGATTTTCAACAGTACTTAAAATGAAAGAAGTTTTTCATTAACTTCTATCACGATGTTTGCTTTTAAAGAGTTCAGACCTGGGATTAGAGGAAAACAATGAACTACATACTATAATTTGGTGAATCAGTCCAGTAAGAGACTGTACTCACAAGTCAGTATCACCACAGATAGTTTTGAATAGCATGTTATGCATGTACTGTCTGGCATAGATTATCTGTTAAACATTGAGGGAAGACAGTACAAAGACTATTCCCCTTTAAAATCTATTTTCCTAGTAATGGCAAAAGGGAAACCAGACAAATTTGAAGACATTAAATGATTTTTTGAGTAACTTGTAACAAAAAGATTTCTAAAAACATCAAAGCAGTTCCTTGCTGATAGTTATAGGCTGTAAAAAGCTATAAGAGATCTTAACTTTCAAAGCAATCTGTAAAATATAATAAAACTACCATAAGGTGTCACTATAACCCAAGCAACTTTCAAATAAATTGCAAACATTATATAAATGTTCTTATCCAGCTACAAGGCTTTCCTTACACTGCTTTGTGAAAGTAAAAAAGGACCTATTTTTAAATAGCATAGAGTATTCCTATACGCACAGAAATCATCACATTCAATACACCAGCTTTAATTTTTCTTTTTTTTTTTTTTCCCTGGTAGGTGTGTTGTCACCCTTTCTTAGCATTTAGACCTATTCACTTTTGTGAGAGCAGTGAAGAGTGTTTGCAAAGTCAGCCACAAAAATATCAGATTTAGAAAAGTACGTTTTACACCGTCATTATTGGCTCTATATATGGAAGGTTTTTTTACCTTAGAGAGGGCTTCTATTGAAGAAGTTCATGCTTAACATATTTCCTTGTAAGAAACTGAAAATTAAAAAAATGTTTTCTAGCTTTAAATGTATGTGTAGCAGTTAGTGCAATGATACAGAAGCTCTGTCCTTTTGAGGAGAAACAGATGTACTTCACATAATAGCTTTCCACATAGAAATGCTTTAAAAAGCCCTCCTACTTACTGTGTAGGGTGTAATAAATTACCATTTAATTAGCAGTTTCCAGTAAGGAAAACTAGAAATAAGAATTCCTATTTCCATTATTGTTTATTTGTTGTTAGCATCTCAGGAGTCTCTATTTTTATTTCTTGTCTAACTGTGATCAAATTTCTTTCCTATCAGCTACCTGATCTGGAAGCAGAAGCAAAAGATGAATTTTTTAACCACTTGAAATTAACACCGGTTTTGCCACAGACATCAGGGAAACAAACATACTATCTGAAAATTTGATTTGGGCTGGCTCAACACAAAGCATTTTGACACAGCAGGAAAGGACTCAGTTCTCATATATGGTAAAACAGAAATCAGAATCCTGAAGTCTTTGTATCCATCTTCATTTGTAGAGGAAAAGTGCAGATATAAAGCCACATTTCAAAACCTGAAGGACCATTTTGATCATTTAGTCCAAACTCTTGTATAACATGGGATCGCAAGTCATCCCTTTTATCTTTGACATCAGATGCTGTAGATCTCAAAGGTTGAATTCCTATAGTACCTTTCTTTAATGTAATGTTACAATGACTCTTACAGATGCCAATAGAAATAGGGTCTCCAGTACACCAGGCACTATACAAACACAAAGGGAGAAATGGTTTCACCCCAAAGTTTCATGTCTAATGATAAAATATGCTTGTCATCTGAGTGGACCTTTGCACGTGAAGGTGCTGAAAGAAACTGCTCTGAAAATGTAATATGGAAACTCACCTAGGAACCCTGATCTTACTCTCTGAATCCTGAACTCATACCCTGATGCTGATAATTCCAAGTTTTCAGGGAGCACATATCTAATGCAGGCTCCAGCAAGCACATATGGTGGTAAAGTTTGTGATTTGAAAAGTGCTATCACTCAGTATCAACTCTGGCTTATACTCAGTTACATGATGAATCAAATGATCTTCACTCACACATCTCTACACAGCCACTTCTGCAGCATGACTAAAGGTGTGTTCTTTTTGTTGTATCTGGACACTTCTTTTCTTGTTTCTTTTATTTACTGTATCTACAGTTGTGATTCCTGTTGGAAATATAATGAAAGATGAAAAAGACTCTCATATGAAATTAATGTTTGACATTTTTTCTTTGGAAATAATTGGTTTCAGGAGAAAGCTAAAGCTGCTGCAGTCCCTCCCCTGAAAAAGCTGACTATGGGCAAGAACTACATGAGCATTTTTGTTCCCTGAATCCTGTGCCCTAGTCTCAGAAGTGCAGTATTACAACTCTTGTCTCCTGCTGTAGCATCTTTATTTGCCATATTTAATGTTCTGCCTCCTGAGGTGAAGTGACAATTTCAGCTTTGAGTGACTTTAATGCTCCCTGAAACTTCAGAAAAGAGGGTGGTAAAATAAACCCATTTAGAGAAGAACTCTCATGCTTTCTAAGCTATAATCTTGTGATTTCTTAGGGCCCCAAATGTGATATTAGCTTTGTGTCCTACTGATACAAAACATATGTGATCATCCTGTCTCTTCCTCTGTGTCCTCTCTTAACTTTTGAGCTAATTTCAATCCTTTTTACAGGAGTAAAAATTCCTAGGATCCTAAGTTGCTGCATTTTATAAAAAATAAGCAGCAGGGTAGCACACACTTGACAAGATAGCAGCAAATCTACCAGACAACTTTTACAAATGTCTTGTCCATGGGAAAAGCATTGTCAAACTCACACTGCTGTAGACATCAGAGTCTACCAATCTTATGACCTACATGAGGATGAAACCAGTATTCAGCACTTCTGCTTCATTACTTTGCTCCATCTGGAAGAAAAAGTAGGTTTTTAAAACTTCCAGAGAGACTTAATTTTGAAATATCAGAATGTTTTAATTCCGTTTAATTTTAAGAAATCTTAAGTTACGGAGACAAGGCACCGAGGATTTTCTAGCCTTTGAGCTCTCGGTAATTGCTAAAAGACAAACTCACCTGGGAAGCCCCGAGCCACAGATAAGTAAGTTGTTTTACCAAAGGGAAGTTCCTCCAAAGGAATAACAAGAGCTATCTGTGATCCAACAAGCGGCTCACAAGCATGTGGGATGTGATCACATGGCCTCCAACTGAAAAGAAACCAATCAAAAATTGAGAAGTTTATGCTAGTCTGACTGTGACTGCCTAGGGTGAGACAGTGCTTTTCACTTGCCTGTGTTTCCACTGGAGGACCCCAGCAGCCCTTGGTTATTGTTAGGCCTGACCACACAGCATGAAGGGAAGCAGCTTTATGTTAATTCAGCAGAGACACCAAAAGGTTAAATTGACCTTCCCAGGATGTTAGTGTCAGAGTGTGAATGGCTATGTTGATTAAATATTTATGAAGAGTTCAAAATTTTATATTTTACAAACACTGGGAGTAGTGGCTGCTTGCAAGGCTGTATCAGGAATCGTAGTTAACAGAAGCACACTGTCTGAATGACACCTGCACATGAAATGTGTATGCTAGCCAGTCCACACTGAAACCAGTAGCACAATTCTCCCTTTAAATGTGGCAAAGACTTTACCCTAACCATTATTTTGAGATATCAACAGTAGGAGTAGCATAAAGATGATTTTTCCAGTCCTTTCAACAAAAGAAATAACTGTAACAAAGTAGACAGCCTCTAGGCGTATATTTACTTGTACCAGTAGAAACTATTCTTCCAGGTGAGAGTTATGTTTATTGCTAGCTCTGACATTTTCATGCTTAGTTTTCTTAAGGGGGTAACACAATCCCAAATCTATCCCTAGTCTGCAAGGCACAGCTATTGTTAGAACGTCACATCTCCTGTAACTGCACTTGACCAGTTTCCAAATTTTCTTACAACTCATTTTATTCTTGAGCACCCGTGATAATGATAGTATATGAGCCCACAGCAGTGGCTGTCTTTGTGCTGGTTTTATGTCCATATTGGCTCTAAAATACAGTTTTGATACAGCCTTACTAGAGATCTTTGGGGATCTGAGTCTGTAGTTTCAGCTGTAGCTACAAGATGTATAAGCCAGGAGTAATTTTAATTTTGCAAAATATTTCTTTGCAAGTGCAGGCCTAAATCATGCTGTGTCTTGGACTTAGATTCCAGCCTGCAAGCAGCAGGCTTACAGTGATATGATATAATACAGTGTGTTTTAAGGAGATCTGAGACATCAGAAGAAGAATCGCAACGGGGTAATTTAATTTCTGCAAAAGAAAATGAAGGCATAGGGTTAAAACAGGAGGAAAAAAAGTAGGAACAATGACACTCAGGGCCAGCAGAGCTATCGTGTTAGGTCTTGTTAAGGAAGACATGAAATTTCCTCAGCTGGTGCCCCAAAATATGTACTGGGATTAGTCGCATAGGGATTGCCATGGCCTCATCCAGTACATCCTTGTTGGGAATTGGGTGGTGCCCCTGTGGACAGTGCATCAACAGGAGCAGGGCACTGCAAAGCTGCTGTGACACTCTGCAGCAGTATTTTGGAGTCTGGGCGTTTTACTACCCCTGGGGACCTGGGGAGGAGGAAGCAGAGAAGCAGCACTGCTGATGTATAGCAGCCTCCCTGCAAAGAAGCAAGTGTAACAGCCTTTAAGCCTTGGGGGAAGGGTCACTGAATTTCAAAGGGGCCACCGCTGCAGTACTGCAGAACTGCAGGCAGTGGAAGGATTGCAAAGCATAAAGAGGAGGAAGAGGTGAAACTTGCTGCGAGAAATGGACAACTCTGCTAGTGGTGAGGTGGGCAATACTGCTAACGAGAGTCCCTCCATCTGTGAGGGGAACATACCCTGCCAGGTGCCAGCCAGGACGTATCTCTGAGGGAGCTGCTTGAAGCATTCCCAAATGTGTGAATAAGTGAACAAAGCACTAAATTTTGAGCATAGCTCTTTTCTTGTGTCTGCTCTGTGGTCTCCTTAACTGAAGCAGGACCAGAACTCCAGAAAGAAGGGCAAACTAAAAACCTCTGTTCCACAGCTGCTGTGAGATACCAGTTTTGAACAGCACTTTCCAACCTGAGCCTCTAGTCTTTCAAGGCAAATTCCTTGCACTGGGATTTGCACCATTTCCAGTCTGGACTGGGTTCTTACACGGTTTCAGGTGGTCAGCTGCTCTAAGAGCATTCAGGAAACCATCCCAAATGTTAGCAAATAGACATAGGCGTAAGTGGAAGACAATTTCATTATACACTTTTACATACATATATCCCTACAAATATTCATACCTCTGATGTTTGGCAGTTAGCCTGCTAGTGTTTGTTTTCTGTGCCCTCTGAAAATTGGAGACCTTGTTTTAATGCACGCATGTGATGGTGTTGGGCCTGTGCTCCTTTCCACAGCGGTGACCTTGCTGCTCTGCCCAGTGGGCCAGGGCACGCCAGGGCCAGGGGTCTGGAGTGAGAAACCAGGAGGAATTGCGTGCTCTTGCTTGGCTGTGGAGGTGGCCAGATTCAAGCCTGAGCAGTGTGAGGAGGAGTAGGTGCAGTTGCTCCCAGGGCAGCAGGACATGCTGCAGGGAGGGTTTACCAGGCAGTCCTTGAGTTGGCAGTGAGAGCAGTTGCTGTTCAACCCAACTGGACAGAAATACACCCAGAAAAGCCCTGCTACAGGTGTATGGGTAGGTAGTGCTGGGAGTTGCCTGGCCCCACAGCCCTAGCTGCACTTACTGCTAGCTATGGGAAGACTGTCTGTTAGGACAAATGTGCGAGCCTGGAGTTTTCCAACACTGCTCTACAGCACATGAATTATTCAGAGAGAGAGAAAGACACTGTAACCAGTTCTGCAACAAAAGAGACCCCAGCCAAGCAAAACTTCCTCAGCTCCCTCCCCTCCCCTTCCCTCCCCTCCCCTCCCTTTCCCCTCCCCTCCCTTTCCTTTCCCTTCCCTTCCCTTCCCTTCCCTTCCCTTCCCTTCCCTTCCCTTCCCTTCCCTTCCCTTCCCTTCCCTTCCCTTCCCTTCCCTTCCCTTCCCTTCCCTTCCCTTCCCTTCCCTTCCCCTAGCAATAAAGGATTTCAGTGCAGGCTGCTTGCCTGCCTCACCTAACCATGAGGAAGTATTTTTTCCAATAGTCCCTTCCTCATAGTGGAGCTGGGACAATCAATCTTTGTCAGAATCTCTAAACATTTGGTATTTGTGTTATGGAGACATCTAAAACCCAGAGACTGGTGCCCTGTGCAAGGAGCCAGGGGATGAATGGAGGGGTTGAGAGTCCTTGCCCTGCTTTGGCCCAGATTTACATCCCACTCAATCCTACTAACTCAGTTCAAACACCCAAATAAGGAGTCTCTAAGTGCCCTAAGGCAGCTGAGAACAACTCAGGTCCAGTTTCTTTCTCTAGAGGAATCGCTTTCTTGCTTTCTTTTTCTTTCTCGCCCTCTCTGTAGAGTTTGGGTAGACCAAGCTCTGAACAGAAGCTAAGGGAAAAAGCGCGGCCCCTGTGCCTGGAAGGATAATGACAAGTATAGGGCAGGAGGGAGGGACCAGAGCCACAGCAGCTTGGCCAGGGGCACCAGGCAGCCGGTGGCAGAGCAGGAGCTGGAGTTTGTGGGTGGGCAGCTGCCTGCCCACCTGCCCTCCACGTGGCAACTCACAGCCAGGGGCTTCCACAGGAAACTAATTCTTCTCCTGCTGGTGGCCTGATGAGGCACTGAGAGGCTCTTAATTTAACTTTCCTTGGGAGGGCAAGGGAAATGTGGCAAATGCAAAGCTTTCCATTTTTCTAACAACCTGGAAGGTTTCTGCCTTCCCCTCCACCCAGGGAACAGGGAAAGGCTGACAGGAGCCCAAAATCAATACGAAATGGGCCTGCTTTTCTTTTTTTTCTCTTGTCATCCATAACCCAGACCCAATAACTGAGGCCTTGCCGAAAGCAGAATTTCTTCATTTGACTCCAGCCAACATGCAGGCTTGAGGAGTGTACTGGCAGGCTGCATTTTCACAAGTGTTTTCATTACTTTCCACCATGCTAGGAAAAGTGTGTTGTCGTCATCAAGTCATGTTGAATTGGACTGGCTCACCTCTTTCAGCCACTTTGTGTTTCAAAAATGCAATGCATTTAATTTAGAGCCAGTCTTTCATTGCTTATTCAAACAGCATCACACTGATGCACCCAAGGGCCCAGGAACATCAATAATAAATGACCAGGCTGGGGAAGGTGGCTCTGGGTTCAAACCAGCAGGTGCATTGGGGTAGGGGGGCTCATCTGGGTTGGGGGTACAGAGAGAATGGGAACAACCGTAGCTTGCAATAATTCCCTCCCTGCAGAAAGGACTCATAAATGTTTAATAAACTTCTGGCCCTTGCCATAGATGAGGTCTTATTAATGAATTGGAGTGGCTTGAGGACAGGTATTGTGTCCGTTACTATAGCACCACCTTGCACAGGATCTCGCTGTGAAAAAGACAGGGGAGGGAGGGAGGAAGGGAGGGAGGGAGGCACTGAGGATGAGCCCCAGCGAGACAGCCTGAGGTTCGCCCCTTGTGCAGGCAGCAGCATCCTGCCCAGGGACACCAGCCCTCGGCAGCACCTCCAGCTCGCCAGCTGCAGCCTCCAGACTAGCTGCACCCGTACAGGTACCCGACCCTGTGCAGATGCATGGCAGAGCTGCTGCAAGTGCACCGCCGAGTCCCTGAGCGCTTCTGAGGGGGTTTCACTCCAGAGCTCTTTCTGACAGACTTTCTGGCTTTGGAAGGTCTGGTTTGATTTTTCTTTTTTTTTTTTTTTCTTCCATGCTCCTTTCTTGAGCAACTGGTTGTTATTGCAGAGGTCACCGAGGGGACCGGCAGAGGCTCCGGAGTCTGGCATCAGGAAATATGACAGCAGAACTGAATGCCTGTTAACATAAGGGATTTACTGAAGAAGAAAGACAAAATGCCTTTCAAAGGGTTCGGTTCACTGAAGGAAAGATTTTTTAACCCAGGAAAGGAAGAGGTGAAGAATACCATTAGTGACTCGCTGGGGAATCTGAGAAGGTAAAATCCAATAGAAAATTCCCAGACAGGTCCATTGGTTCAATATATTAAAGAGAAATGAACTATAGAAAAATGTGTAAACACAAACAGAATTTAGAGTTGTAGAATTAATATCTGAGTTTAGACAGGGAGAAACACCTTACTGCAAGACAGAAGATGTAAAAGGAGCACTGTTACAACAGTGTATGATAATAGATGATAGAATATTTCTATTTAACAAAAAAGAGGTGAAAATAAGTTATAAAATAGTGTTCTAATATTACAAAGAGCATGCAAAATTATTTTAATTTAGAAACTTTTAAATAATTAAACATTAATAATTGTGTGGTTTAGCTTGCATGAGAAGAACTGATGATTTAATGGGAATTATCACTCCCAAATGATGCCACTCTTGAAATTAATGTTCCTAAATTACAGGGGCTTTTTTGAAAATCTTGTTCCAAATCAGTATGAGAAAAAGTATTAAGTAGAGATGTGTATGTGTGTTTACTGAGACAAACAAATTAGAAAGAGAATAAAGAGAAGCAGCTGCTTGCTAGCAAAAAGAGAAAAAAAGATTAAAGATTTTTATCTTATCTGACAGTTTATGAAGCAACAAACTGAAATATTTTTAATTTTTGATAAATGAAAATACAAGGTAACAAATCACCAGTTTCATAAAAGGAAAGAGATTTCTTATTTAAATGGAAGATTATTTCTATTAGTAATGGCCACAGACAACATTTATTTGTGTAATCAGTAGGTGAGAGCCAGAGGGTCCAGTGGCATTTTGCATGGTTGATGTTAAGTGTTTTAAATCTTTGTATGGATGAGGCCAACATTTTGACTGAATGTATTTTAGTGACTGAATTGTATTTGCTTTCATCCCTTTACCTTCTTTTGGGAATGCTATTTTGAGTTGAGATATAGTTCTTGGCACATCTAAAGATGGCTTTGATCACAAGAAAATATATAGTAATTTACATGTACTATACTACAGCATGTATATGCAATAAAATAAGCATGTACACTTTTAAAGAAGTTACTAATGTGCACTGGTAGATCGCCAGTTTCTATACCATGTGAACAGAGTATCTGTGTTCCACACAGTTGCAACTTAACTTTTCATTTACAGCATTATAGATGAATTCTGACATTTTGCTTTTTTTTACTTTTACGATAACTCTACAGTAATTCCCGGGATTCCATTTTTCTTTTAAAACATCAAGTCAAGTCATTTATTCAATCATAAATTCTCTTTGCTGTAGGCCTCGCTGGCCAATTTGACCAAATACATGTAGGGTTTGTATTTAGTGAGTATGTGATGTGGCAGTACACTGGGTTTGCTATGTGGAAATGGTATGCAAACTTTATATTATCCAGATTACTCTCCTCCTGTAGCCATGTATCAAGGACGTCATGCTAGTTCTTACACAGTTGGCAGTACTGGCATTCAACTTCAGCAAAATTGTTACTGAATCAAACCAAATCTGAGTTGAGATACAAGAAAGTTTGCTGGACTTAATTATTTTCTGTTTTAAACATATCTATACTGGTGCCTTTCTAAGATATACTAGCCAGCGGAGGAAATAATCCAAATATTAAAAATTTTTTTTACTATGTCTGCAGTCAGATCTAAGTAAGAATTGCTGCAAGTTGAGCAGTCTCTTAGGAAATATGCAGTCATGTTTAAAGGTTTCTCTAAGGATTGAAACATGCATGTTTTTAACTTGAACTTCATTCTCTACAGCTTAACCTACAAACGAGAGTGTACACTTCTATTTTTACGTGATGGTACATCTGTATATGTACTAGCTGCTACCTCAACTTTGCTCTTCATCCAATCCAGTTGGCTTCAACATGGCATAAATCAGCAGAATTTGGGTTCTCTTCTAGCATTTGATAGGTGATTAATTAATTTTAATGTGCATTCTTGATTAGGTCTCTGAATGTGATTTCACTGACTGCCATGTGTTGATGTGGGATCAAAACTAACGAAGAGTGTAGAAAAATATTTTTTAGCTTTGGTAAATATGATGAGTCTATGCCTTCACAGACTTATTTCCTGTGCCTTGCAAACAACAGAGCAGATGTGGAAGCCAGTGTCTGGCAAGACCAGCTGTCAGATACAGGCTGCTCCATAGCGGTTATCCACAGACAAGTTCAAGTGCTAAAGCACAAGCAGCATGAAGCAAGTTACTGCTATTTTGTGGGTGCTACAAAACAAGAGTCTGCCCACAGGAGATTACTTTAGGGTAGCTGGATCCTGGAAGGGAGGCAAGGGGGACTGAACTGGTGAGACCTGAGAGGGTCCTTTCTTTAGGCTGTTGCCAGCAGTTTCATTTGTGAGATCTTAGAAGATGTTTTAGAAAATGTTTTAGATGTTTCGTAAAAATAATTTTTAATGCAAAATTTGGTTTGTTCTTGATTAGTTAAGTACAGTGGGGCAGCAAAAAGAAAACACCTTAGAGGATTCAAGGCTTGAGTGAATGGATATCAGAGCTGGGGCTCTGTAAGCCTTTTAAGTTTCCCAGAAAAGAAAGCTTTTCCTTCAGAGCTTCTTGGCATGTACAAACACTTTGGGTCTTCTGTGAACTTAGTGTAGTCAAAGAAAAATTCATGAATTCCGGTAAAATCTGAGGCTCTGCCTACTCAGGATTTCAGGACTCTTGGACCAGCTAACAAGAACTGTGGGCTTACTGATGAAGTGGGAAGTGACTAAGTGGGTTTATAACTCAATAATGTTACTGTTAATGTGAAAAGTTGTATGGGCCATGTCACACAGCTGCTCTATGTGGTCTGGGCCCTAATAGGTGCAGCTCTGGCTGCTGCAGGTGTTCCTTGATGAATTAGCCTAAACTGCAACTTGTACCTGGGGGATATACCCTTGCATTGGACAGGGCTCCTCCGCCTGCACTGGATCATAGCCTTAGTCCTCTCAGATTTTTCCTTTGCACACAAGTACAGAAAGTTTAGTGCACCACAGACCATACAGCACTGTGAACACTATGCGGGGTGTCCAGATTCAGCTGGTCTGTGAGTCGTGCAAGGCCCCTTGTACAATGGTGGTAGTGCAAGGGCAAAATACCCATGTGCAGCACTGCACTGCAGCACCCATGGGGCATCCCTCCAGTGCACTGATGCTGTACTGAGGAGAAACGGCGAGGCTGCCCTGCAGCTTGGGAGTGCAGCACCTGTGAGATGCAGTCCCAGGGTGCGTACATTTGAGACATGCCATGAGTTTCATGCAAATACCATGCAGAAACCAAACGGAGAGGTCCCATGCACTGAGCGACTTAAGAAGGTTTGCCTGACTGTACTGGGATTTTTGTACCAATGCATACATTGCAGGAATTGGTGTGGACAGTTATCACCTGGGCAAATCTCCAGAGAGTAAAAGAGATCTCAGAAGATTGTATCTGCTTTTGGATAAATGATATTTTTCGATAGTCAATGTGTAGGTTTCTGAAATTATGCCAGGATCATCAATAATTGTTGCATGTGATGACTGATGCCGGATTTATAGATGTGAAGTTTGAACATTGTGTATGATTGTGCTGCATCTGCCTGTGAAAGACTGTAATATCTGGTAAAAGTCATTCTAGAATGTGTTCTAACACTTGGCAAGTATTTGCCCATTATTGTAGAATCTGTGTTTTTAATCAAGTGAAATGAAATTATATGATTCTAGTCCACCTACTTCATCATTTGAAGAAATAACTAATTCTTATGCTAAAATCCCATAAATACAGATTGGTGAATGTATATGTGTTCTAGAGATTTTATTTATTACTGATAGGAATTTTTGAAATTTCTTTCATTCTTCCAAAATTCTGTATATGCCAGAGTAAAGTCATTCAATAAAGAAGAGGAATTTTGCATAGAGTTATTATGATGTTTGAGCACTGAACACAGACACAGATATCTTCAAGTAGCTTAGCTCTTCTTACTTGCCAAGTGTTGTATGTTTGCTGAAAAAAGGAAACAGTTTGATGTAAGGACTAAACATTTCCTAGGCAGCAAAATGCTCTCCTGCATTAGTCAGATAATTAGAGGAGAGCCCTCGGTCTGAAGCAGTTTTCTTCTAAATCACTGGTGTACAACAAGTGAAAATTTTCAGTGGTGCTACCAAAATACACAGATCAATTGGAAGATATATTTCTCATCTTTTCATGAAGTTGCCATACCTTCATCATGCACCAGATCAATAAAATAAGGCCAAAAAGCTAAGTCAAACACTGGCTCTGTGAATGTCTCCACTGCTAATGCCTCATCCCAACTTCATTTTTGGACTGCTATTGCAAAATAGTTTTCTGTGAGACAAATCTGCTACAGAGGAGTTAATGTTAAGCTTTGGGGGTATGAAAAATACTGTGTGAATTTGGGGTCATGGATCAGTCCTCAACCTGCTTTTATTAATGAGTAGTTGAATACAATAGCAAAACAATTAATAATTAATCAGAAAATGTTGGCCCATAGTGCTAGTCCTGGCTTACTGCTTTTAAGAGTGAATTTGGAGCAGAAGGACGTTTTCATGCCTGTGTGAACTGACAGCCAGCTGAAAATGTCCAGAACAGATATTTTGGCTTTGCATGATATGTCTGGTCTTTGCCAGCTGCCCAAAATAATGCACCAATTAAAGTCTAATGTCTAAAGAGAGAGCCTGGTAAAGGTACAAAAATTTGAGGAATTGTGCTTTGATTTAATTAAATTAGTAACTTAGATTACATTAGAGGAAAAAATTACTTCTTTTGGTTTGTTAATAACTCTTTTGAGATGACAGCAGTTCTAAAAGTAAGTATTCAATTGTCTTTTCACTTCACTTTATTTCTGATATTTTATTCAGTTTACATATATCTATATACAGAGCATGGAATATATGGGGTCTTCTTTTTAAAATGCCTGACTGCATTACTCTCTGTACTCTCATTTCACTAACAAATGCTGTTTCCCTGTCTGTGAATCATAAGATCTCAATCACCTTCAATAACACCACAGAAATATCACATTTTCTGTGTTACTTTGCTTTAATGCAAGGTCTTCCCTCCAGCCTGACAACGAGCTAATGATCTAACTTTGCAGTTAGTACTGCTTTGAGCAAGGGGTTAAATAAAATAATCCCTGGAGTTCCCTTCTGGCCTAAAACGCTCTGGTTCTAGTGTTTCTTGGGAATGTGAGCTGATGGACTGTAATATGCTTTTTTTTTCTTGTTGCTTAGAATAAGGCTGGAGTAATGCTTTGATGATACCATGTAAAAAGGAATAACATAGTAAATGATGCACCAGCTGCCCTGTAGCTGTAAAGCCTAGAAATGCTGAGATTTTTAAGTGAAGTTTCATATTAGAAAGTGAAATTTCATATGGTACCCCAGGAAGCCAAACTTACCACCTATATTTGCAGAACCTTCAGTACGGAGTACTATCTGTTAGATTATGGGTAGCACATTAGATTTACAGCAACTGGAGAAAGCTGGGATTAAACCAACACTGTTCTCCCAGAAAACCTAACTAGCTACTGTGTAGGTGGGCCAGGTGTAGTCCGACCATATATGCTCTGGCAACATTTCTTTATAGCTGATTTTTATATGGAAAACCAAAGTGCATTTGTTTTCAAACACATTCAGCCAGATCAGAAAGAAGGAAATAAGTTACTCCTTATCAGAAAAGAGTGAATGAAATCATTTCATCATCTTATATGGCAAGCTGGGCTTCCTTTAGATTAAGTAACTGTTCATATTTTCACACTACTGAGAGTAACACCATGGCAGACACAAAAGGAGCTGGATCCTGAGCTCACTGCTTCAGAGCAATGCCAAAACTGAAAGGCTTCATAATGTAACTGCTGATCGAGGCCATCCTCTTAGCCTTAAGTTCACGGGTAGTGTTCAGTGGGCTAGTCATGTATTCATAGCTAACCATGTGCTTAAGTGTTTCAGCATGTCAGAAAATCCATATTCTGTATTTAAAACAAAGATATGGGAAGGTAATGTTAGGAAAAGAAGTATTTAACTGTGTTCAGTTCTTTCTGACCTCACCTTTTCTACCAGAGACAGTCCCTGATCCTACAGCACAGGATGTTAATCTCTCCAATCAGACTGGGAGACCAAATTAATTTTTAATTGCACTATCATGCAATTCCAGATAACATGGAAGTGCCATTTTGTTTAATATGAATCTCTCAACTGGGTTGCTTCTAGGAAACAGAAAGGCTGGATAAGCAAAGCCTGAGGAGCTGTCCTCCCATGTCAGCCGGTAGCTGGTGGGCAGCCTCTTGCAGGCTGAAGTGGCTGGGTACCATTTGCCCCTATCCCGAGTAAATGGGAGAGCCTGCATCCCTGGCCCCTTCCCTCCTGGTTCCTCCCAACCGCACTGCAGTTGCCACACCAAATTTTGTGCAGGCAAAGCCCTTTCAGCCTCTACTGCAGAGGAATGGTGAATCAGCAGTCCGGAAAGTCCCTGTCTTCCTTCAGATCTCATTTAATATTAAGAGTTTTAAACAAAAGTTTAACACGTTCAACAATAGGAGTTGTGGGGGTTCCCTTTGCAATGACCTAAATCCTTGTGGTGAGAGGATGTTTCGGAGAAGAGGGGACACGTGGCTTCATATCCCTTCAGGCAGAGACAGTCTGAGCCTGGCTCTTTTACAACTTAAGTAGGTGCTTTGACGCCAAAGCCTCTTCTCCTCTTCAGTATAGCCCTGACTTTTGTCTCACAAGTGAAAACAAATTCACAGGGAGTTTTGGGCTGAGCAAAACCATGCTTTGTACTGTATTTGCCCTTGTCTTAAAACCTGCTGCCAGCTCTGCTTAGGGGATCTAATTAGAAATTATGATTAATTTCTTCATATGTATATTTTCCTAACTACCTGCAGAATTTATCACAACAGAGCTCAGTTTAGCTCTCATAATTATGCTCATGAATAGCATTTGAACATTTTTCCAGCTAGCTGTCGGGCTAGGTGGCTTGGATTTACAAACTTCAGAGGTCATTCATGAAAAAGTGCAGGCTGTGCTAACCTTTCAAAGCCTGCCCAGCATTAACTCGTCACACAACCAAGAGATAAATGCCTCACAAGGAGACGACTTAGCAGCTGACTGGAGCACGTAACTGCCAATCTACATTTCAGCAAATTTTACTGAGTAAGGCATTTTTATTTTCTCTTTCTTCATCCATTTAGGAAAATCGATGGCACCAATGTAGAGGAGGATCACATTGAGCTGACAGAAGATGGGCGGCCCATGCAGGCAAGCATGCGCAAGCTGGTGCCGTGTGACTGCTACTGCTGCGGGCTGCCCAAGCGCTATATCATTGCCATCATGAGTGGTCTGGGCTTTTGCATCTCCTTCGGAATTAGGTGCAACCTGGGTGTTGCCATTGTGGAAATGGTGAACAATAATACTGTTTACATTAATGGAAAACCAGAACTGCAGGTGAGAAAACATCTTCCTTTCACTGTTCTGAGCAGACCCCATTGCAAAATCATCCAAGTGCCACATATAAAAATATTCTATATACATAGATTAAAAACAGAGACATGTGAATCTGGATTCATATAAATGTGTAGGTGCTTAATTCCTATTTAGGTCTCTAAGTCACATTAAAATCTGTAAGATCTGAGGATCTGCAATGTCATAGAGGATGTAAGTAGCAGAAACAAGAACTGAATTGAATTGCATGTCTCTCAGGTCCCTGATCTTTGAGTCATAGACAGATTTTGTTGTGGTGGCAGAAGCTTTTACTATTTAGTACCTCTCAGGGAAGCGTGCTCTGATGCTGCTACAGAAGGAATGATAAATTGCTGTATGTAGCACTGCACTCACTCTATTCAGATCTGTAGATGACTATCAAGACCATAAAGTAGTCATTGGCAATAAGGCAACAGGTTTTTCCATGTTACTGACAATGTGGATTGCTGTCTAGAGGTATTCGGAGCTAGGTGCCAAGCTATTTTCAAATTTGCGGTAGATGATGTGTTTCATAGCAGACGCCTACAAACCTTTAATGATGCACCCAAGGAACTGCAGGTTCAATGCACACCTTAGTTTCCCCAGTCCTGCCTTGGTACATAGCTGTGATATCATGAGTCCCTTTATGGACTTTATGAACTTGAACCTAATTTACATTTGCTCTACTTGTTGACTTATTTTTGGATACTGTCATAACAAATTATTCACAGAAATATTGACTCTTACCTGAGGATTCCCGATGTGCTGAGGTCTAGGAGGAAAGCCACTACAGAAGTACAAAGTATCATCAGACCCTCCTAGGGAACAGAGGCTTCCTCCAGCCCATGGATATCCTTTGTTTGTCAGCACATTCCCTAAAACAAAACTCATCTCCCAGAGAGGCAGATACCTTCTGTAATGTTGCTAGAGATGAACAAAAAGCTGTGCAATTATTCATCATCTTTTGCCCAAATATTTTAACTTTTGGTACAAGAAAATTGCAGAATGTGTCTATAGTAAATTTCCAAAGTTAAACAAATGTTTCTAATCAGACTCAATAAACCTTAGAAAAATTTACCAAAATGAATGAAGAGTTTACTAGTTCTTCCTCATCTGCAGTCTCCTCTGACCAATTCCTGCTGCTTGGACGTGCTGCTGAATTTGTATTTATTCAGTCTAATTCCTGCTCCCCAGGGCCCTGCTATGACTTTCTGGTTCTATATTTCACCCTGGAGCAAGAGAAAGGATGTACCTGCATAGTCTGGAAAGCTCAGAAGAGGTAGTTTGAGGAAATTTGGACAAACTCTTCTCACAAATCTCAAATTATTCTGTTTAGGCATGAGCACCTCCTGATACAGGAACATTTTCCATGTCACATGGTGTTTCTGCCTTCAGAAATTAACACTACCTAGAAACTAAGCTGGAAATCACTAGTAGAAAATTAGGTATTTAAAACAGAAATGTAACTCAGCACAGGACAGTGGGTCTCTTGTCAGAATGCATATTGATGGGAAGGGAAATCCTTTAGCCCTCTGTAAACATGCCTGGATAATTAATGCCATCTTTCTCCCTGTAGGTCAAATGAGGAACTGTTTTTCAGTTTGCTTGTTTGGGGAAAAAAGTCAGCCTACTGGGGAAAACTGGTTTTTCTTTTTACACACAGAAAGTAATACAGAAAAAAGAGATGTTAAGGTTTATCACTCTAGTTTTCATTTTTCTGTAGTGTTTTAGTGACAATTTTAATTCAGAATCTAAATCTGTGAATCTAAATTCAGTAGCATCTGGGCTACTTCCTCATATGATGCTTAGCCATCTTTCCCTGCTGTGTGATTAGCATAAAAATCATACTGAAGCAAAACATCATGGTTACTCTTTGCTCCAAAACAGCTCTTCTGAACTGAGGATTCAAGGAGGAAAAGTTGACACTGACCTTACATTAGTGTGATTATACTGAGCCAGCCTCTGTCTGATCTCCCAGAAGAGAGGGCAGGAGGGGCACCTTGGACCCACCTTTTTTTTCTTCACTTCCTCTATCTGTTGCCCTGGGCTTTGGCTATCCCTTCTCTGAACAAAGTATGTTAAACAGCGTCATCAGAGAACAGGAATGTCCTTATTCAGGTAGAGCCTTGAGACCACTGAAACTACTTGGTATCCAAGGATGAGGTGTATGGTGAAAGCATTTCTCTTGGTTGCCAACATTTTTGGCTAGTAACCATCTATGATTAGCCTATGGGTGGCCTTCTGTATCCAAATCCATTCCTATGACTGGCTTCACTTTTAAAAAAAGATAAACTAGTAAGCTAACAAGTGTTACCTAGTTTTATTTCCAGATTGCCTTGTCCTCAGGTGTTACCCCCACCCCCTGACACCTCACCCCCTACTGCCCCCCACCCCCCACCCCCACCTTTTCTGCTCCCCTGTGACTTAATGCAGATATGGTCAGAGTTTGGCCCTGACAAGGAGAACCATGGATAATACAGGACCAGCCAGACCAAGCAGCTGATCAACGCAAATGACCTAAGCAACCTTGATAAACTTGGGGAAATGGATATGTCCATTGAAAGGCATCAGGTCCTTGTTATAACACTGACTAAGCGGATTTCAGGACTAAGCAGCCCAGGGGGAAGCAGTTACATGTGGCAAAGATGAAGCTCCAGCATTAGCTGCCTTCTGGCTGAAACCTTTCACCCCTCCTGTCCACTCGACTGAAAGCTAAGAGCAAAATCAGTAATCGCTCATGGGACTTTGACATACTTTTGCCTTAACTGGGGGGATTCAAGCTCAGCAACACCAGCATAAAGAGACTGCCTTGATTTGGTGGATGAGTGACTTCTGTGTGACTTCCAAATAGTGGTTCTCTTACAATAAGTATGCTTCATCTTACAGCATTTTTTCTGTTTCCTTTACAGAAAGCCCAATTCAACTGGGATCCAGAGACAGTGGGACTCATTCATGGCTCTTTTTTCTGGGGTTACATTGTGACACAAATTCCAGGAGGGTTCATCTCAAACAAATTGGCTGCTAACAGGTAAGAAAACAATAATCAAAAGAATTAAGGTTTACACCCTGATGACTGTTTTACACTGTTTAAATGATGGTTACCAAAACAGTGAATTAATGTGTTTCAAGAATACACATCTGAAACTGAATGTGCAGTAGTTAGTCTATAACCAAAAATGGGATTAGTTTTCCATTATGATTCTATTGCTGATTCTCCCAATTTAGATTGTTCATCTCAAATATTTACACATTTCTTCTCTAAACAATAATGCTTTCTGGAAAGTGTTAGGAAAATCACACCTAATGCTTCAGACAATGATTGTAGCATTTGTCTTTCAGAAGTTGCCTTAGTGCTTTTTAACTCAACACCAAACAAAAAATTTCCCACTAAATTTGACTTTTCTCCTTTAAAAATTCCCTGTGGACTGAAGCTGGGCATGTAGGAATTACAGAACTATTTATGTTTTGAAGACACAAATCCATCCTCATGCACATGGATATTCTCACCATGGCTGGATACAGTACTAACTGTCTGTAATTAGGATTGCCTAGAACTTCTAATAGAGCCTCGTGATTTGTTTGGTGAACTCTGAGCATCTATACAGATTTCTTGTGTATTCTTGTTCAAGAATAATATCTTATGATTTCTTGTGCTCATTGTGTTTGTGGGCTGATTTTTTTTAAATTCAGCTGCTTTTGAAAATGAAAGTAAGAAAAGTAGCTAATTTTGCCAAAGCTAACTTTGGTTTTGGGCTTTATTCAAGAAGTCTTCAGAACTTGGAATATGATCACAACAGAGAGAGGGAGATTTTCAGAAGACAGCTGGTTATGAATGAGCTTATGAGATGTGCATGTTAAGGGCTTTTGGGATCTACAGATAAAAAAGATGGTTGGTACTCATTTCATTCTCTGCAAACAAGACATGACTTATCTACAAACAATTTCAGAACTGGAAAAGGTCTTTAAGACTAGTTATATATTGTTTTGCCCCAAATCAAAGTACTTCACTTGCTGCATTCTGCAAAGAGCTATAGGGGTTACAAGACTGCCTGGGAGTTCTTCCCGCCCACATGCCCTTATGGAAATGACTCCAGGACAGAGTAATCCCATATAATTGCCCAGAAGTTCAGTCCCAACTCCCCTCTGTCTGTAACCAAAAGTTTCTCAGAGTTCACTTTGCACTGCTTCTTCAGCACTACTAGCATCCTCAATTATTAATTTCTCTACTACAAAAAAGTGCCTGAGCAGAGTATTTTTCCATCTGCCAAATAAGCCAAACAAATTAGCGAAGCTTAATAATTTCCCCAGCCCTTTTAGTCTTGCCACCAGCTTTTGCAGCAGAAGGGCTCCAAAACACAGATGTGCACATTGTTGGCTGAATAATTCAGCATATTATTAGTTTGGCTTTTGTTTCCTTAATTTTCTTGCAAACAGTAAAAGCAACCATGTCAACACTGTAACTCAATGTATTCTGTCAGCTGACTACTTCCTTAGGTATGTGTTGTGCATATGCACAGAAAGCTGTATTTCTGTCCCGATGAGACTTTCAGACTCAATCTAATACTATAATACAACACAAAATTATGGATTTGACTGTCATAATTGGGTTTGGGAGTAGAATTTGCTGATGAACAACAATATCCCAAAGGTTGGGCTCAAAGAGAATTTCTGTTTGTAGTAATAGGATTCACAGATCTGGCTAACACCATGTTTTTCCTTTATTGCTTGTTTACCCAACCAATTTCAGCTTGGGTAGATTCACCAGTGGTGCCAAGTTTATGTTTCAGAGGGGTTACTTGCTAAGATACAGGGCAGGAAACCAGGAGATATGGGGCCAGTCTGTGTACCCTCCCCCCCTAGAAAGAGAAACGTTTTCTTTTGTCCCAGCTGCACTCTGGCAGTGAGATATATTATTCTATCCTATTATTGACATTACAGATTTAAGTACAGGCTCTTTTGTCACCTGTTTAAATCCTGCTCAGCACTGTGCAACCTCAAACATACGTGGACCGCCCCCATCCCGGCCACTTCTCTAATGCAGATAGTTATCTGTTATAACAAGGGTTTTAAATGGATCTCAGAACAGCTGGAAATATTGAGTGCTTTATGGTTTTGCACCAAAACCATCTAACACCATGTAATTTGCTTTATACATCCATGCAGGTCAGCATTCTGACCAAAAAGCTCATGAACCATTTAGTGACAATGTCCCTTTAACTTGCTGCTTATCCTCAAACATGCATCCAAATGTAGTTTCATCATTGTTTGGTGGTGACAAGGATATGTGAAACATAAGGCACCTCCTGACATTTGTTCTCAGTAACAGCACTCTGCTGGGCAGAGGAGTTCGTTGCTGAAGAAGTCTGTTTTGATCCCAAAGTGGCAGCTGGCCGGGGATCATGGAAGCAAGGAGAGAATGTGTGAATGAATTGAACAGAACTGGGATATTTTTAGTCATGGTGCGGACCAGTGTCTTTGGGATAAATGGCAATAAACTGCTGGAAAGATACTGGCTCTTTGCAGAAACACTACTTGCAGTCTTAAATAGTAGCAGAAGAGTGACTTGTTCTAACTCAGTATAAATGACACACTTACATGAGGCTTATTAAGAGTTGGCGCTAAATGAAGTAGCAGAGATTGGAAACTCAAGTCTTCAGAGCTAGCTGTTTGGATAATTACATATGTTCTCTTTCTTATGGCTTAATCTCTCATGTGCTTATTAATTTTCATAATTTGCTGTAGTTCTCCAAGCCTGTCAATAGTGTTATGATAGCAGACCTGATATTTCTATTAATGGCAAGGAAGGTGGTGCAAAACTCTTTTCTTCACCGATGATAATAGAGAGCTAAGTAATACTTATTTCTCGGCTCAATGTTTACTTGGCTTTGAAAGCAGTCTTCTAACTGTCAAGATATGATCATAGGCTTTGTATTCCAGTTCAGATTTTTGGACCGCTTTTTATATAAATCTATTCCTTTGTCACTTCCCTCCGCCAGCCTACCCAGCCTCTTTGCTTTTGTGTTCATCTGTTGAGTGCTTTCTTGTCATTCAGATCATGAGCTGTCTGGACATGGACTGTTGTTTTTGACAATAAGTGTACAGAATTTAGATAAAACAGTGTTGATCTCTGACTGTAGATTCTTCACACTATAATACTACCATTAATCCTACTGTGAATAATAAGCCTGGATTCAAAAAATGTGGTAACATATATTTCCTGTGAATAAGTTTTCAAAAAGAGACTGAAATGGAAAAAATTTAAATTCTTATTTTTAGAAAAAAAAAAAAAAAGAAAAGAATGGCAACAAAAGGTTTTAAAAGTTTATAAATATTTTGAAGTAGAGCATAATAAACAACTATGCATAATAAGATCTGTGTATGTCTTTGGCAGAAAAATCAAAAGTGAGAAATACTGCTGTTCCAATCATATGATCTCAGATCAAATATCTGTCCATTCATATATCAGAATGAAGCTTAATGTGTCTTTCTGAAATGCCACACACATAACAAGGCAATTGAAAACTTGTAAACGTCACTGAATTTGAGTGACAAAGGAACATGAATGATGGTCCACAAACAGCAGCATGCTGTTAGCTAACATCAGTGCGGCTAGAAGTTGAGGGCCTTTAACAAAAGGGACTGCTTTATTCTCAGGTTGTCACCGTGAGTCTGGGAGCAAGACAGGGCAGCTTTGGGCTGACCTCCCATCTCCTAAGTGCTGTGGTCCCCAGAGCCAGGAACTGGTGCAACTTTCTATCTGCAGAATGAAAGATCTCCCACACAAAGGCAGTCTGCAGGGAGCCACACATGTTTGCTTTGAATAGCAGAGAACACAAAGAAGAAAGTAAACTACTGAGGATTAGCAGTAATCCATTAAATTTAAATGGTGCTTGGCAGTTGTGGAGAACTCCTACTGCCAGTTCTGATATTTTTCAGTGCTGTAACAGGATCTTAGAGGGAATCCTGATGTATATCAGTTTCCACAGATGCTGGGGTAATGAACTCTTGATATTCAGAGTGCATGACACAGCTATTGAATACCATTCATTGCACAGAAAGGAAACCTGAGGCTTCAGGTATATAAAATCTGATCAGTCAAGTACAGCTCATTCTTACTAACCATAGAATCATAAAATCATAGAATCATTTAGGTTGGAAAAGACCCTTCAGATCATCATGTCCAACCGTAAACCTGGCACTGCCAAGTCCACCCCTAAACCATGTCCCTAAGCGCCACGTCTACTCATCTTCTAAATACCTCCAGGGATGGGGACTCAACCACTTCCCTCGGCAGCCTGTTCCAGTGCATCATAAAACTTTCAGTGAAGACATTTTTCCTAATATCTGATCTAAACCTCCCCTGGCGCAACTTGAGGCCGTTTGCTCTCGTCCCATCACTCATTACTTGGGAAAAGAGAGCAACACCCACCTCGCTACAACCTCCTGTCAGGCAGCTGTACAGAGCGATAAGGTCTCCCGTCAGCCTCCTCTTCTCCAGACTAAACAACCCCAGTTCCCTCAGTCCCTCCTCAGAGGACTTGTTCTCTACACCCTTCTCCCGCTTCGTTGCTCTTCTTTGGATGTGCTCCAGCACCTCAATGGCTCTCTTGCAGTGAGGGGCCGAAAACTGAACACAGTGGTCGAGGCGCGGCCTCACCAGTGCCGAGTACAAAGGGACAGTCACTTCCCTAGTCCTGCTGGCCACGCTATTTCTGATACAAGCCCAGATGCTCTTGGCCTTCTTGGCCACTTGGGCACGCTGCCTGCTCATATTCAGCTGGCTGTTGACCCACACCCCCAGGTCCTTTTCCGCCGGGCAGCTTTCCAGCCACTCTTCCCCAAGCCTGTAGCATTGCATGGGGTTGTTGTGATCCAAGTGCAGGACCCGGCACTTAGCCTTGTTGAATCCCATACAGTTGGCCTCAGCCCATCAATCCAGCCTGTCCAGATCCCTCTGTAGAGCCCTCCTACTTGTGGTAATTTCAATGGCTGTTCCAACCAGCTGTTCCAAGGCTCTTTCTTGGTTTCCAGTGGTGTTCCAGCCTCAGTTTTCAAATGAGCTCCCCAGATGTTTTTTTACATTGGGCACGCTGGGCCCCAGGTGCATTTAGAGCCTTGACTGCCTTGTGCCCAGCTGCAGCAAGTGCTCTTCCCAAGCAGGGTAACAAAATGTTTATATCATGTTTTTCACAGAAGCTGTCTTGTAGAAATGCCCCTTCTATTTCACAGTCACAAAGGATATTTGTAGCTGTTATTTAGAGAAGTGATGTTGGAAAGCAACCCTGTTAGACATTTTAGCAGCAGCAAGTGGGACTAATCACACACTCTCGTGTTTCAGAGGGGCACTTAAACCAGACTTTACCTGATCTAAGTTAAACCCTATTGATCTAACAGAATTTAAATACTTCCCAGGATAGGAATCCTTCTCTCAGGTGAGAACTCATATAAACAGCTTAGCCTCCAGTACCAACACCCATGTCTATTCCTCTGATACAAATTAAAATCCAGCACCTTTGTTTAAATATGTATAAAACTTCTGTTCCATTCAGAGAAGAAAATGTATTGACCATATGGGGATTTACCTCTTTTGCTAATAAGGGAACTTTACAAGTATTTGCGTTGGTGAGGTGGTGGTATGTGAGATTGTCTCTGTGACTGTACCTGAGAGGAGCATTGCTTCTGAAAAGTAGACAATAATTACATTCCCTTTCATGTTACTTTTTTCCATAGGGTATTTGGAGCAGCTATCTTTCTAACATCTACACTGAACATGTTCATCCCTTCTGCAGCCAGAGTGCATTATGGCTGTGTAATGTTTGTAAGGATTCTGCAAGGTCTGGTGGAGGTAGGGGAAGTCACCATTTTGGTCCTTTTGTACATCATTTGTTTCTGGAGATTTGGCTCTAAAAAAATCATAAAATCTTTTGGTCAGGTTTTCTGATCAACCTACATTTTTACTTGTTGCTCATTTCTGGGATGACAACTTTTTAATCATACCAATTTATATTTTTAAGTTTTTTTAAAAAGAAATAAAAAGTTTAGGTTTCTGGTGCTGCAGGTCAAGCTATTTTAGTTTCCTTGTGCCATCTACTGCATGTACTAAACAGCTTTTTTACCCCAGAACACATTACTATTTAAGCGATTATCCAAATTAGTCTGACATCTTCATACCCAAACAGAGCTCTTCCAGGCTTACCTAACCTTTCCTACATCATTCCATGGTGACAAACAGCTAGACAGTTTGGACAGTATCAGCAACTGCTTGAAGTAGGAATGCAGTGAAAGCAAATCATATGATGTGTGAAATGTCTGCCAGGGTGTCACCTATCCAGCCTGCCACGGGATGTGGAGTAAGTGGGCTCCTCCACTGGAGAGAAGCAGGTTGGCCACCACATCGTTCTGTGGTAAGTTGATAGGCTTATATGGTTTACGTAAGTACATATTCCTATTAGACATATTTTATTAATTTAATGATTTAAAAGAGAAATGCAAACCCTCTGCCCTTTGCTGTACCTGCCCACATACCCATTTGGCTTGTACTCTGAGCTTAGGAATCTGAGAGTCTTTTTGTTTGTTATGTCACCATTTTGTTATTTAAATCCAACCCTCAGAATGACTATCACACTAAACTAAAATGGGTCTAGAAGTGTCAGATGAGAGAAATTACACCTTTTGGTTTTTTTTTCATTTGCTCCACATTTAGGGATTCGATTTATTATATGTATTGAATTGACCCTCCTAATCAAGCATGCACTTAAAAAAATTATTTTAAAAGGACTTGAGTACTTTAGGCTGGCTGCTCAATACACTGCAGTGGAGGTGATGTAACTTGTTGCCACTGGCTGTTTTGCTTTACCCTGTTTTGAATTATGATCAGGCTTGTACTTTGCTCTCTTCCCTGGGTCCCTTTCCAATGCTGACAGCTGGCTACTGGAAGATGGCTTGTGAGAAATTTCAGAAGACTTTGGGGAGAGGAACCCAGCGGGAAGATGGGAGAAATCAAACTGTCTCATTCCCTTTGGAATGTTTCTAGCCTCTGGCAAGAGCCTTAAACCTTGTTATGAAGCAGGGAGCAGGAAAAATACTAAGGTTTTTACACCTTGTTCTTCAAGGAAGATACCCTCTTTTCACTTACAGCGACACTAATGAAAAGGAAAGAAAAATAAAAAAGGATTTTCTGCTTTTAGTTCTATCCTCCAGGTAGCAGTTTTTGAAAAGAGGTGCCACAGGTCACTCTGTGCTACCACAGTTTCTTCTCAGAAAAGAGTACTGTGAGTGTCACACCTTTTGGCCCTTTCCCAGGTCTAGTTTGAGCTGTCCCCTCCTCGTACACTCTCCTACCTAATGTCTTCATCTTCTTCTGGTAACCCTGCAATCTTCAATTATCTGCTAATTCCAGGGAAAACTGTGGATATTAGTATCTCCTTACCAGCTCCAGGCTGGATTTGGGTAGATTTCTAAACATAGGAAAATAAGGCATAATCCAAATGTACTCCCTCTGCTTTTGTACCCTAAAAGGTCCAGATATGCAGAGTGCAGAGCAGGAATCGTTCTGCTGTAATTTCAAATGCGCTGTGTTGGCAGTGAAGGAAAAGGCCCTGCTTGTTAATTCACTGTGTCATTTCCCATCCTCTAAGACACTATCATCATCTGTATTTGGTGTGTCCTTTCCCCTTTTTAACAGGGTAATCGGAATGATGAGTGGATGTCTAAAAATACTGAAGAAAAATCAGAAATAGTAGACTTTGAAGCAGTTGGGAAAGGTGGAAAACAATGAAAATAAATGCAGGTGGTGGAGTAAAGCCAGCTGAAGATGAATGTGTGAGAGAGAGTATTCAACAGAAAATGTAAAAGTCACAGGAAAAAACAGTCTGTCCATCAACAGTGGAACTGAAAGGCTAGGGAAAATACAGCGCTAAAATATAGGAGAAAGGTCAAAAGGAGGGGTGAAACGAGGAAAAAAAAGCAGCTTTTCATGTTATGGGCATTTATTTTTACTACAGATTACCCCAGAATTTAGTGATTATTTAGGTATTTCCATTTTCTGTAGAAACCTCTCCACCCTCAATGCTCTCTCCTTGAAATCCTAGTACCGGCTAAAGAAAGATCCATCCTGCAGCTCAGCACCCATCTTAGTGGCTACAGATCACCAATTCTTGCACTTGAAAGGTGCACAGGAACAGTGGAAAAATTAGGAAGCTCCATGTTAATCAGGTTCCTGGTTTCTCTGACTGTATTCTTGCCTGGGGCTTTGCTATTGCTGTAGGAAAAAAGAATTACACAGAGACAAGGGAGAAGGGTCACTGTGAACCATTGCAGGGAAGTATTTGCTAATGAGTAGAGCATTAACAAATTTTCATTAACTAAGTATGCAATACTCTCAAAATCACAAATATCTAATTTTCTAGAATAATTCAAAGCAACACTTCTTCCATGTGAAGCCATTCACACTGTCTTGCACTGAAATTAAGTGTCCAGATTGCATGAATAGTCCCTAGGGTCTTTATGGAAATTCCTTTCCAAGCACTTAAATACTCACCTCTTTCTACAAGTCACTCAGAAATATATTTCAGCAGTATTACATATTTCCCAATCAAAAACCTTGGCACAGACCACTTTTTTTATCCTTTTTTTCACTGTCAACTTTTGCCTATTTATTCCAGCTGTTTGTTCATGCCACTGATATGAACTAAACATGGTTAAACAGACTCAGGGTTGGTCTGAACAACCCCTCTGCTAGCAGCACTTGTGGGGTCATGCGGCTACAGCCACGACAAAAGCCTCCCAGCATATCTGCAACCATCAGGATTTCTGGACACCAAGAAGGCTTCAGAAATTTGGGCCATTAGCTTCTCCGGAGTTCATCTTGTATGCCATGAGGTTAGGTGGGATTCCCCACTTCAGTGCATATAGCTTATGCCTGCATGGTGGTTTACCATCAGTTTCAGCTGTGCAAAACCCATTTACCTACAGGGCGCAGCCCTTCTAGCTTCAAAATGAGACTCATGATCCCACACCAGTGAGGGCTAGTCCTTCCCACCACCCCAAGCTAAATTTTTCAGTAGCCATCCCATTCCCCACGTTCACAAGAAATCATGGTACCAATCATCCAGAGGCCCCAGTTCTACCACTGAGAGCACCTGCGCTGGAGGCTGGGCTCGCCTATCATAGCTGACATGTTTTCTTAATCCTTTTTCTCCTCAGGGTCTTATGCAGGTGCAGTGGTCGCCATGCCACTGGCAGGTGTGCTGGTACAGTATATAGGATGGTCATCAGTCTTTTATATTTATGGTGAGTTGCTTAACATAAAGGATCTCTGCGACTAGACAGGTACTGCCAGCAGCTTTGTTAAACCTGTATAACAAGTATGGATCAAAATTGTTTTGGTGAATGAAGAGGTTGCAAATGGGTATTCAAATTTATTCCGTACTTATGGCAGCTTCTGAAAGCTTATATTTTGTAATAATCTGTTGTAAAATATTTTAAAATTGTAATGACCAGGCTACAGCCCATGGTCACCCAGTGACAGGGTTGGATGCAGTTGCAAAAGTTGCTCTGTAGCACAAACACTCACATGATACGTGTCCTGGAATACACACTAACAGTGAATGCTACAGCATATGCTGCTGATGGGGAGCTGAATGCCTCTGAAACCTTCTGCCTCTGAGACATGTGCCCCATGCCGCCCACCCTTGGTAAAAGTAGTGCCATCTTTACAAAGTGGTCCCATCACATGGGTATGGCATCATGACTGACCTGTGGTGCCTTGCGCTTCCCCCTGTGGTACGTGGCAAAGCTGGCTCAAAGCCAGTCTTCCACATCAGCAACCCAGTTAAGATGGGTTTTCTCTGGAGACACAGAACACACCATAAGATTTGCCATCGCAATCTGATTGTGAAGTTCTTTTACGCAGGTTGTGACCATGTTCTGACTGGTCTGCTTTTTTCCTTTCCCAGGTCCCACATACAGGTTTGCTTCTGCCTTTTCTCTGCCCCACGCATATCATGTAATAAAAGCGACAAAATGCTCAAACGCTTTGCAAGCAGGCATACAATATACACGGAGTTATATTTTCTTACTTCTGTGGGCATATTTTCTACACAGATTTGGTTTAAATAGCTCTTGAAACAAACTTCAAGGCCTGCAGATACTGAAGTGTGGCTTTATTGGTTTTTAAAACCAAGCTTTGCTTTTCCTGACTCTCCAGGAATGTTTGGGATTGTTTGGTACATGTTCTGGCTGCTTCATGCCTATGAGAGCCCTGCTACACATCCAACAATAAGCAATGAAGAAAGAATATATATAGAAACGAGTATTGGAGAAGGAGCCAGCCTAGCTAGTGCAAGTGTAAGTAAAAAAGGCTCTTCTGGTTATAATTTGTTAGCACTTTATACAAGATCAGCGTGTGACTGGATGGATATTATTAGCTGCATAAGAGCAGCAGAACTATTTGCTGTTGAAGTTTAGAGGCTTCTCCTTTTACGAAAATTACAGGATCAGGCTCATGCAGCTGGACAGGACAAGTTCAGCAAGAGGCAAAACACACAGTGCTGTTTCAGTTTATAGGGCCTCCCTAATCTACAGAGGGGGAGCGATGGGGGAGAGATGAGTAACCACACACTCTGATATCCTGCTATTGAGTAACTATCATGTTTGTTCTAAAAAATATTAATGGAAATAGCTAAATAAGAAACTGGCTGCAGATGTTAAATTATCCAGCTGCCTTTTGAGCTCTTATTAAGGATGATTGAAATTCTGAAAGGTTAAGGACAGAGTTCCTGCCCTACTCACTCTCACAGCAGCTCAGGTCATTGTTTTAAGACTTGTCTCCTCTCTCTGAGAGGAACCTGGAAGATCCTGGAAACTTAAAACTAAAACCTGTTTTCCCATCAAACTTCCCCCCATTTCCTTAGATAAGTCATTTTTGCTAGTGGTGAAAAAAAAGCTGTTTCTTGAAAAACTGTTCCTTCTTGGCTTTTACTCTAGAACATTCTGGAGCAAAATAACTCCAAACATTTTTCTCTACATGTTTTGTGTAATAGCCTTGCTGAGAGCATAAAGTACAAGGCTTTCCTTTTGGGCATGCTCCTGATGTTTGGCTAAAGTCACTCAGGCCTTGGCTGGAGACACGCATACTTGTTCCAGGTCATGGTTTTCCCCTTGCTGTACAGTGGTTTTACTGCAGAGGACACTAGTACTACCACCATGTGTTCACACACGACAGCAGGCATACAGTTGCCTGAGGAACACAACTACCATTTTAAAAAAAAAGGAGAATGTCAGTGTGTATTGCCATAGTTACATATTTCAGCTTCTGATTTGAATTCTACTATAAGAGAATAGGGCTCTGAAGTGTTTTTTGTTCCTGCTGTATGGAGTGTTGAGGCATAAATAGAAACTGGAAATGCCAAAAGCAAGTTATAGAAAGTAAATCCTCTACCATAGACTTTTTTTTCTGAATTAAATGAATTGGGTTGAAGCAGGTAGCTGCCTATTGCTGCGCTACTGTATATTTCTTAGCTTGGATAATCCTTTTTTCACAATCCGTTCAGTGGAATGTCTCAAACTGCATCATGCCAAAAAGTGGGGAACAGCACAAGGTTTTCTGTAGTTTTCTTTGATTCTGTTATTGATCCTGTTATCCCAATAGCAGGATTCCAGAAGACCTTGTGTAATTTCAGTAAGTAGAGCAATAATAGTACAGTAGTCATCTTAAAAATCTTAACTATACTAAGAAAGCTTCTCTACTTGTCTTTTGCCACTAGTCCAGGAGATATCTGTCTCTTGCATTTTAAGTGATTTGCAGTGTAAATTGGATGCAATGTACTGAATAGTCCTGATACTAAAAGATACTGGGCTCTTTATTCTGCCTTCTGCCTACTCAAAAATGCCTTCAATTTTTTTTTTTTCCCCCCTAGAAATTTAGTACTCCCTGGAAGAGATTTTTCACTTCAATGCCAGTTTATGCAATCATTGTGGCAAACTTTTGCAGAAGCTGGACCTTCTATTTGCTCCTTATAAGTCAGCCTGCTTACTTTGAAGAAGTCTTTGGGTTTGCAATAAGCAAGGTAAATGTCTGAGATGAAGCAGTGACCCTCAGCCCTTACCCTAGGAGATGCAGAGTGCTGATCTCCAGATCTCTCTGGAGCCATTACAGTAGATTATTCACAGTAGGTGGGATGACATACTTTTGGTGATCTGATAGAAATAAAAGCTTGCTAGCATTAAATTATTAGCAAAAGAAAAGAACTGAAAAGTTGTTTTGGGAAACAGTTGATTAAAAAAACATATAATGAAAGCCACAAGGTAAAGTAAATAGAAATGCACATTTTGTTTAGTGCTGGCTGTTCAGCATTACTTGCCAGGTAATTTTTTTTTTTTATTTCATTACTTTTCATTGACAATGTGGGGTCAAATTCTGTATGGATTGATATTCCCTGCCACTGGCAATTCATTAAAGCCAGTATTGTTATACTCCTTCTTCAGAACATGAATGAGAACTTCAGAATATTTGTTCCAGAAAAGTTTTCCTAACATTCCTTTAAAAAAACTACTTGTTATATTGTAAATTATTTTCAAGCAAGTGTAATCTGCAAACTGATAACAAACATCATCATTATCTGTGTGGTCTGGGAGCACCAGTGTGCCCATGTTCTGCAATGCTGTTGTGGTACCAATGACACTCTGAACGGCCAAGCGCAGCACAGAGATGAAGAATGGGGCTATTAAGATAATGTAGGTTTGTTTATTCTGAATTACCTTTCATAAATGCTAGAGGTGCACCTCTCTGTACCTCATGAGTTAAAAACTAATGTAAAACTGACTCAGTGTCAACATAAGGAGGTTGCACATCCTAAAAAATAAACTCAGACTTCTCACTAAATTATTTCTTCAAAGAAAAGCTTCTAGAAGCTCACATGCTGATCACTAAAACTCTGCAAAATAGTCTTTTTCGCGTATCTGGGATAAGTACCAGAGCTAACAGAAACAGTAATATCCCTTTGGCAGAAAATTCACCAAGGGGAAGTCATACTTGACCAACTTGATAAACCTCTCTGATTAAATGACTGGCCTGGTAGACAAGGCCAGCAATGGATATTGTCTACCTAGACTTGAGTAAGGTCTTTGACACCGTCTCCCATAAGATCCTCATAGACAAGCTGTTGATATATGGGCTGGTTGAGTAGGCAGTGAGATGGATTGAAAACTGGCTGAATGGCTGGGTCCAGAGGGTGGTGATCAGTAGCATGAAGTCTAGTTGGAGGCCAGTAAATAGCAGTGTACCCCTGGGTGTCAATACTGGGTCTGATCCTGTTCAACATCTTCATTAATGATCTGGCTGATGGGGCAGTAAGTTTGCTGCAAGTTTGCAGATGACACAAAAACTGGGAGGAGAGGCTGATCACCAGGGGTTCATATGCCAGAGATCCACATGGACCTCAACAGGTTGGAGAAATGTGCTGACAGGAACCTCATGAAGTTCAACAAGGGGAAGTCCTGCACCTGGTGAGGAACAAGCCCATGCAGTACATGCTGGAGGCCACCCAGCTGGAAAGCAGCTTTGCAGAAAAAGACTTGGGGGTCCTGATGGACACCAGGTTGAACATGAACCAGCAATGTGCCCTTGTGGTAAAGAAGGTGAATGGTATCCTGCACTGCATTAGGCAAAGTATTGCCAGCAGGTAGAAGAAGGTGATCTTTCCCCTCTACACAGCACTGATGAGGCCATACCTGGAGTACTGTGTCCAGTTCTGGGCTCTCTAGTACAAGAGAGACATGGACATACTGGAGAGAGTCCACTGAAGGTCCTCAAAGAAGATTAAGGAACTGGAGCCTCTCCGGTTCCTATGAGAAAAGGCTGAGAGAGCTGGGACTGTTTAGCCTGGAGAAGAGGCAGCTCAGGGGGGATCTCATCAATGTATACAAATACCTGACAGGAGGGTGCAAAGAAGACAGAGCCAGGCTTTTCTCAGTAGTGCCCAGTGACAAGACCAGAGGCAATGGGTACATTCTGAAACACATGAGGTCCCATCTGAACATCAGGAAACACTTTTTTACTCTGAGGGTGACTAAGCACTTGTGCAGGTTGCCAAGAGAGGTTGTGGAGTCTCCATCATAAGGTCACTCCATCCTAAGGTCAGTCAGGTCTTGGTTGCAGGTTCTTTTGGAGGAAAGGTCTGTAATCCTCCCACACAAGGATCCAGGATAAAAATGTGTCCACTGGGGGGAAAAAAAGAGATGAAGAAAAGGTATGGTTCCTATTCTCTTCCCCCTAAATCCTGAGGGAGGACACGAACAGTGAGCACTCATTTGTCTAATTGCAGGTTGGCCTTTTGTCGGCAGTTCCTCACATGGTCATGACAATCATCGTACCCATTGGAGGGCAGCTAGCTGACTTCTTACGGAGCAGGAAGATTTTAACCACTACCACTGTAAGGAAGGTCATGAACTGTGGAGGTACTACTGGATTCTGAAAATACAATATTTTGGTTGTTTGCCGCAGTTGATGAAAATATCATAGTTTAGTCCATGTTTAATTGTAACGAGACAAATTACCTGAGATTGCATTTGCAGCTGGTTTTTCTGCTGAAGCATTTAATGGAGAGCTGATGTTAGATATCCTCATGCTATAAATCCTCACTCATATGAGTGTGCTTTTAAAAAGGGAGGAGGCAAGAAGCCTGGTTAATAATTAAAAGGGCAATAGGGACTGGCCCAGAAGTTTAATGGGATCAAATAGGCCTCATCCTGTAAACTTGTACAGACAGAGTTAACAATGTACTGTGGTGCTGGAGAGATCCTTTCCCAGTGGATACACCCTTGCAATAACTCGTCGCGTTCCCACGTGTTACTTCCAGCAGAACCCACTGGCAAGTTTAGGCTGGAAGGCTTGGGTAAGAAAAAACGAGGGGACAGGCAGACTAATTTTTACTCAGCACAAAATAATTTGTTTCCAGTTCAGTCACTGAACTGAAAAATCAATGACATCTACATGTAAGGAAGATACTAAATTAGAGAAAACTTTCAAGCCAGATAGCCTGTGGAGTTGCTCTCCTTTGGCACTTCCTGGCTTAAATTATTTATGGACAGCACAGGCTGCCTGAAATAGAGATGCCTGTAGTCAGAGATGCCATGCAGCTTGGCTATGCATTTTCACAAAAGATTCTCAGAGTCATTGTGTTTTCAGGGCCTATTTTCAGTGTCATTAAGAAAAAAAACATAAACAGAAGGATTGTAATGTTACATACTAGAAAATGTTAATTTGCAGTAATGGCAGAGACTGGAAGTTCCCTGTGATACTCAGGGCTTTCCTACTGTGGTGGTGGCACACTTGTCTGAAAAATGCTCTTTTGATTCATTTGCCAAGAACATCTCAAATCACTACAACCATGAGAAACTGAAGGCAAGAATTATTTTTCTCCTTTCCCTACCATGTTTGTGTGTTTGTGAATTTTTCAGTGCTTTGCACAGTCACTTTCTCATTGTTCCCTTGTACTGTTCAGTGAGTTAATGCTACCAATTGCTTGGGTCATTTACACAGCAATGAGGAGAAAGAAGTGTATTCTCAAACAATAAATATTCAAATATTTCTGTGAATCCACAAAGCTGCCAAGGTTGTTCAAGAATAGCTGTATGATATGAAAGAATTTTGTCTCATTTTAAGTTGCTATTCTGGCTAGACTTTCTTGGTATCTCTGTGACCAACAGTAATTCAAATGTAACTTATTCCCATGTGTTTCATTTGAAGGCTTTGGGATGGAAGCAACCTTGCTTTTGGTGGTTGGTTATTCTCATACAAAAGGTGTGGCTATTTCCTTTCTGGTGTTAGCAGTAGGCTTCAGTGGCTTTGCAATTTCAGGTAAGAATTAATCTTATTATTGGTCTTACTATTAGTGATAAAAGTAGTGTTATTATCCTCACTGTTGTTACTGTCATCATTTCTATTATTGTTTGCTCTTAATGTGGCTGCTTATGGGGTATTCCCTATTTCTTCCCATATCAGAAATAATTTACTTCAGTATCTATGAAACGTGTTGCACACAGGACATGAAGCTTTGAAAGAACCTGCTCTTTACTGATTCCAGTTTACATCAGCTTTGGGCTATTATTTTCTAATATACTTTTACAGTGTCAGCCACCTTTTATTCTTGCATAAACTTATCCCTGAAAGGAGAGAGAGAGAGAATTACTCTGGAATGAATAGTTGCTCAAAGGCTGTCAGTCACAACCCCTCTCCCAGCCCTAGCTGTCAGTTTCTGCTTTCTAGGTCAGTCTTTTCTCTGCTGTGTCCTATAACCAGCCCTTCTTTCTAACACTTTCATGGGTCTCATCAGCCTCAGACTGACTTTTGTAGCTCCACCAGTACCACCATTATTAATAAAAACCCTTTTGTTATGAAGATGGAAGGCCATCAGCTAGCAGACTGACAAGAAGATGGATCTATTGAGCAAAACTGAGCAGCAAAGTAAATGCTGGTCTTCAGTTGTTCCAGAATTATGCAGATGGGAAGTAGTTTTGCTACTCAGTTATGAGGTGCTTGCATAGCAGGCCATTTCTATCAATCAAATTTTATTGGAGGATTTTCCCAGTACTTAATTTTTTCTGTATTTAATCCCATGGACTTGGAATTCATTAACCTTTCTTGTGATCATCCATAGCTCATATGACTAATTTTCATTACCTAAAGCAAGATAATTATCTGAGCTGATTTTTACTATTTATTTTTATTTCTTAATAACATATGTACCCAGAAGATATGCTACAATAAGGGTAATTATTTTTCCTACTGGTTTATATTCTGTTTTTTCATCTTGTTGTTAAACTGCTACTTAAAGTACCTGAAAATGTGTACTAAAACCCACTACTATCTAAATAAAAAGATATCAGACATTTGACAAATATGAGGCTTTCATTCCTTAATTAAAAATGTTTGCTGAGTGCATTGTTTCAGTATGAGAAGATGGGAAGCATAGATACTTTAAATGAAGCCAACACAAACTGTATTTTCTATACAACATTATCCCCATAGGTGGGGAAAAAAAGGTTTTGAAAAAGAGTAGAGTTGTAACATATCTTCCATATTTATCACGAAGAAAATACTACCCTTCTTTCTCATACATATAGTAATGGTGTTTCCTACCTTTTTCAGGCTTCTTCAGCCAGAATGGCTGTATAAAGCCCTCTTGGCCTGGTAGTGCAAAGCTGTATGGTTGACCGTTGTCTTTCATTTGTTGTAGGATTCAATGTGAATCACTTGGACATAGCCCCACGTTATGCCAGCATTCTGATGGGGATCTCCAATGGTGTGGGGACGCTTTCGGGCATGGTGTGCCCACTCATCGTTGGTGCAATGACGAAACATAAGGTAACATTTCTCCATGCTTTCTAGGAAAAGGATTAGGTAATGTAACAAAAGTTAAGACAGTTCGAAGCATCCTGGGAACTCCATTTCATCATCAATCTCTGCAGCTGTTTTCTGTTGTTGTTTGTTTTAAACATTCCCTTTTACAATATCATAGGGGCCAGATTCTTGGCTATCATAAACTAATTATCTGTGTAGGGAGATATTATTTTATACCACCCGAGGCTGGGTCTCTGCAATATCTCCATACTACTGGGTAATGCTTACAGGACTTGAGAAACTCGTCTACAACACATCCTTGGTAGGATTCCTAAGCAACCACTGATCTACAGTAAGATTAACTTAGAGAGATCCCTGCATTTCCAACTCCATGAATACTTCACAAGCAAGAGAGAGACATCACTGTGAGAAAAAAAATTCCCATGTTTTAATTATTAGCCACTGTTATAAAAAAAAAAAAAATCTTCACAGTGACTCTTATAAATTGTTCTATCTGTAACATCAGGAATCAAACAGTGATCATGGTCATTGTTCAATATGTGCTAATTCATGGTCTAATTCATAGAGTAATATTCCTTTTTACTGCAAACTTAATGAGATCTGCACCATTCTTTCAGACCCGGGAAGAATGGCAAAACGTCTTTCTGATCGCAGCCCTGGTGCATTACAGTGGAGTGATATTCTACGCTATCTTTGCTTCTGGGGAAAAGCAGGAATGGGCTGACCCTGAAAACCTCAATGAAGAGAAATGTGGCATAATTGATCAGGATGAACTAGCTGAAGAAACAGAGATGAACAATGAAACGTTTGTAAGTCCAAAGAAAATGTACGGTGCTACCAGTCAAAACAGTGAAATACAGAGAAGGGAATGGAAAAAGCAAAAGCAAGTAACTCAAGACATGGAAGAACAGACTTCTTACCATTATGAAAATGGAAATTTTCAAGATTTGTCTTAATGCTTGAAATTGTAAGGTTTGTATAGCAGCTACTCCCATCCCCTGTTCTGCCTAGCTGCCCCAAATCATCTGGTATCCATATTTATTTTCTTATTCAATCGTGTAACATCTGGCCATGTGGCTAGATGTGAGGGGTGGTAGCTCCCTTCTAATAGTATGGAAGAAGTCTAACAACAATGGGACTGGAAGAAGTGATACTAAATCCTTGCTCGGCCATTGTATCCCCTTGGGAGGAGCTCCTGCACCCATTAGGAGATGACCAGCCCTGGCATGGCTCCTGCCTGGTGCAAGCCTATGACTGTATGAGCAAGGAGTGCCCTCATCTTCTCACCTGAACAAGAAAGGACAAGGTCATATCAGATGGTGGATCCACAGTGATATATGTAATTACTGGGGCTCCAGTGGCATGAAAGTCTGCCCTGAGTGTCCCTGCTTTGCCTTTTTAGGATTCCCGTAGGTTGGCATTTGAGCTGCTTAACCCAGGTCAAACTGCAAGCGCACGCTGAAAGAAAAGCAGGTTTACTGCAGTAGGCTGTAATTAGTTACTACCGGTCACTCAATAACAGGAAGAGGAACATGTAGCAGAGATGGCACAGTATTGCTTCAACAGTTCCTTCAAATTGATTGACAGTGTGCTTTATATGCATAGCCCACAGAGTCTGGATAAGGCAATAAAATGGATACTTGTGAGATTTCTCCCCCTCCAAAGATTTTGTGCTGGCATGAAATAATTTTGAATAGAAAATCATCGTTAGTGATGCAATATTATGAATCCTTATGAAAGGAAATCTTAGTCCTGTTGGGATTAGGTTTCTCACTCAACTAATTATTGTGAAGTAATTTAAATATATTTTTCTAGTATTATACTGATAGAGTTCTGGCCTCAACCTCAACAGTCCTCATTTAGGTAAATGAGCTTACTTACACGAGTAAAGTCTTTAGTTCTGGATCTGTAACGTTTCAATGCCTCAGTCCTGCTGCTGCTACAAATGAAGTACTGTACCATTTGAGAGTTAACAGAGTATGTGTGTCTGAAAGTAATTTTATTTTGCCATTGGTATATGTTTGACAGTATGAAGTGGCTTTAGCCTTTTTCTACCATTTTCAGAATCAACCAATGAAGCATGCTGTATCATCTCAAGCAGTTAGCTGCAACTCAGAGAATTATTGTGGCATTAATACTCTTTTCAGAATCAAGAATTTCAGTAAGCTGTAATTTAATTTGTCTTTCATTATGATTACTGTCTCATTAAATTCAAGTGAAAGTTACCCTGTCTAGCCTACAATGTGCTTTGTGATGTTTCAGTATTATTGTTCTCATGTACCATATGTAGCCACTGTGATGCACACGAGATTTGAACATTTCTAATATGCATTTTGCTGTTTTGTTGAAGTTCAACTGAATACCACGAGTGGAATTACACTTGTACATTCATTTGAATCCATGAATGATTTATCTTCCCTACAAATGTAATTAAACAGGGAGACCTGGAAGTTAGCTGATTCTTTTTTCATGTGTCTGGTTCCTTTTCTACCCAGCAAAATCCAATCTACAACTATATATGGAAGAGAAGTAAAGTAAGGTGAATGGATGCATGCCTAATTTGAGTCCAGTGAGGATTTTTAAAATTTTTATCAGCAGATAATTTAATGATATGGGTATTGTTATGGTACAGCTCAATCCTACCTTGACACAATGCAGTTTGTTAATAAGCTACTAAAAAAAATATAGCTTTATTCTGTTAGGACAGAAAAGAATATTTTTTCAAAATTCTAAAATTCAGTTTAGACTAGAGTTGCTTATTTCACTACTGATGTTTAGAACACACATAAGAAAATATCTTCTTTCTTGCAGGTTATAGTCAACATTTGGGGATTTAAGTGGCAGGTTCTTGAGTCAAATGTTCTCACCAGTCTATCAGAAAAGCTGGACCAGCTGCTGTTAAGCTATTTTGCAATGTCCACCACATCTTATGAAACAGAGAGGGCCACTTGGCATATGCGCAAACCAAAGAGCTTCTTCCTCCCTCTCCAACCACGTAGCATGCAAGTAGTTACTACAGGAACTCTTAACAAGGAAAATAGTATTATGAAAGGATTTAATATAAGAATCTGTGTAAGTATAATCTGGCAGAGAGGAAAGAGGACGAGAATCAGCTGGCCTTAGTAAAGAGAAGACCAGACAATGGACTATTCTAGAATCAGTAGTGTTTTCTGAGAAGAAGCATGATTTTTCCAGTAATGATAAAGGGTAACTTTCCTGTCTCACTAAGAGGAACACAAAGGGAGTGAATGCTGTTGTTATGACAAAGAAGTACAAACATCCCGAAAGTTTGGGAAATGGCCAGCCAGCACAAGAGCTCGGTTGCCTCTGTGGTGAATGTAGCTGCTATTTCTTACTGTTATAGATACGCGTCACAGCTGTCACAAGTGACATGTGATACCGTGAGGAGTTCAGTTTAGCGGGTTCATTTTGTATCCACAGACTGCACTGATTTAGTTCAGTGGAAGTTTGATTTCAATGGACATTTGGGCATTATTTAATGCCCTGAAATAAATGATTTAAAACCATTTGGACAAGCTTTTGCATTTAAGTAAGTGCTTTCTTTCTTTTCTAATTTTAACTGCTTCCAGAGGCAGAATATCATCTCTGACAAGATGAAGTTATGCACAGACCACAATGCTTTTCCAGGCAATCACATTCAGATGTTTGGGTTGTCTTTCTCCCTTTCCTTTTCATCTGTTTAAAATTGTTCAGGCACATTGCATGAAATGTAAACATCAGCACTGGTTGGAAGTTAGTTTTCTTTCCAGGAAATCTTTGTTACTTAATCAACTCTTTGATCTACACAGTGGCTTCCACCATACTGTATGACCAAGAATAAAGCCAACTTATTGGGATCAAAGAGGCTTTGTAACTCCAGTTTTGCTGGATGTATCTATCTGCAGCCTGCCCAACAGCCTTTCCCTGTGGGATCTGAGAAAGCACAATACCTGAGGGTGTTTCTGCTAAAACCATCTTCTTAAAATATGTTAGAATTTTGAACATTTAAACAATCAGGCAAACAGCTGGCATATCCCAACCTGGCTTCAAAAAAGTCATGGTTCTAATGCTAGTGGATGTGAATAACTCAACTTATATTTTCTAAGAAGAAATATTAGCTTGATTAAACTTCATTTATTGCATTATTTGCATATTTTTCTGTCCCCATGTCCAAAATAACTTTTGTGTATTTTCAAATATAAGACAGTGCTCATACACTCAGAGTTTGATTTTAAAATGGCTTTCTGATTGCAGAAGGAAGCATATTTGGTTTATATTGGCAAAGAGATCTTAAGCAAGCTAGAAGAAGAGTCAGCTCTCCATAATGTGAAATGGTAGGATAGGCCACAGAATATTAAGTCTGAGAAGACAAAAAGTAGGACAGTAAGTCTTAGGTATATGTTGTTCAGTGTTGTTATCCACTGACCTTTATTAACAAAGAAAGCTGCAGCTTTTATTACCTTGACACCTGATATTTTCCAGGCACTACTGGCAGAAGTTTATCGGTAATTAATACTCCTCTTATATTGATGTAAGAGTTGAACAAAATGTTCCTTGTAGTAAGGAAGGAAAAATTAATGACAGAAACAATGAAAATTCACCTGAATAGAAACTTATCCAGGGAAATAATCACTTGCTCCAAAAGAATATACAGACTTTTGGGTAAAATATATAACAAGGGTATCCAGATGTTAACAAAGTGCCAGGAGGAGTCTCGTGTGTGTAACATAATTAATTTGAAAGTAGCAAGGCAAAAATTAATTCAAGGTCATGCAAAATGTGTCATAGCTTCACATGAATATTTCCAACTGACTCCTGTTTTCAGATAGTTATAGAGATCTTTAAGTTTAGTCATTATTTTAAGGATTTTTTTAAGGAAAATTTTGTAAAACCCAGATTTCTTATCTTATTTTCCTTCCCATTTTCCTTTAAAGACCTTCATTTGAAAGTTCTATTAAATTATTCCTATTTTAAGAGAGAGGAGTGAGTATTTCTTGTGGTTAAAAGAATAGAGAGGGGAAAAGAGAAAAAGAGAAAGCAAGTTGCAGCTTGCAAAATTACATAAGTAAAGAAAGAAATTTATGTAAGAAATATAGCAAGATTGTACTTCTTCATGCTGAACTCTCTTTAAAATAACATAATAAGAGCCAACACATTTGGATAAGAGCATACTATTTGTATATTTAAAGTCTCCTTCATAATAAAAGTTTGACCCATTTAACTTGTTTCCTCCCTCATTTAATTAGTGTATTGGATATCTGCAGCAGCCAACAGAGTACATTTGTTTATGTATAACTGCATTTATCTGCTCAATAAAGTCAGTGCTCAGACTCTTGCTGTACAAACTTTTGGCATTTACTCAGTTCCTTGTTTTAGGCTTAGTTCTATCTGCACAACAAATTCAGAGCTCCTTTGAGCAGGTCATGGCTGTTTTGTTAAATATGTGTTAGGAAAACACTGGAACTCATGAAAAATAAATCTCTGCTGGTTCAGAGCTGTGGTTGCTTGGAGGTGTCTCACAAATCTTTGGAGCACCAACCTCATGAACACAACAACTTTTATAAACCAGGAAATATGTAAGGTACCCAATAAAGATAGTTCTGCTCTCAGGAGCTGGCAGTCATCATCAGAAGCACCATGCCAGGTGCTTTCTCTCTGCTGGCATAGCTGTAATGAACAGCAAGGGAGAAGTCAAGAGAGACTTATTGATGCCTTGATTAAGACAAGGGGAATGGGACTTGCTCTTGTTTTAGGAAGGGGACTTCAATCCCATCTGTTTGTTCCCTGCCCTCTCCCCACGTCTGTAATAAAAAGAAAGATGTCTTTATGTCCTGAGGGACCCAGTCTATTTCCTGACGATGATCAGTTCTATAGTTTGTGCTGGTAGCAATCTGCAGGGAGATAGAAGCAGCTTATGTGTCCTTGCTGATTCATGGTGGGCAAGGGAAAATCATAGTACTAATATGAAACTTGAATTTAGATGTAAAAGACATTACTGTTAAGGACAAAAACAAGTGAAGGACAATCAACCTGAATGGGTGTAAAGTTACTCCTGTGGAATAACGCTGCTGTATGGGGCAGGCATAGGCAGCTAGAAGTAACCCCAGCAGGTAGGTTTTACTTCAGCAAGGGAATGCAATATCCTCTGCCCTGCACTGTTCACTCCCATTTCCCATTTGCTCTGTGTTGGCTGCAGGTTCACCTGTTACAGCATTTTGGGCATAGTACAGAAAAGAGCTACAGTTGCACTGGACCTTTCTTGTTTTCACATGTGGTTTCTCCTGACCCTTGCTAACTCGTGAAATGGTATGAGACCCCAGGTTGACACAGAGTCAATAACAGCAAAGGTTTGTTTTTTAGCAAATTCCCGTGGTTTGTGTTTTTTTTTTTTTTTTCTTTTTTTTTTTTTCTTCCAGAAAGAGCAACATTTTTGGCTGAGTTTCCTGCTCACAGCTGCAGCAGCCAGGCCACGGCAGGTAGCTGAGGTGTTACCCTGGCTGGCCAAAGGTTAAGGCTGTGCTGGCCTGCTCTGCACCCTCTGCTCTGCCAGAGCACAAGGGGAAACGTCACGTTTGGACAGAGCTGGAGGGCAAAGTCACTGACAAAGCTGGGAGGGAAGTTAGTCAGGATCTCTGTCCCTTACCTTGCTGGCTGCATCGCTACAGGAACTATCAGAGCATGAGAAGCAGCCAGTATTTCTAAGTCGTTTTCTGCATCCTTCATCCACATTTTTACAATTTCCAAGCAAGCACTTCTATCCCAATATCGTTAAAAGCTGTGAGCGGCTTGAAATTCCCCTTGCTGACTGGCACCCTCTGCTGTTGTATTTGCTTATGACAAGGAGCAGCCCACAGATAAGTCCTGTCTCCTAAGCTGCATCCGGAGCCAAGCACCCATTCTCCCCAGTGCTCCCAGTCCATCCCTCTCTCAGCACTGTTGAGCTGTACCTCTGGTCCCTGCACCCCTCTGCACCTAGTCCCCTCCACCTGTGGAGCAGGAGGACATATTTTTATTCCTGTTATGCAGAAGCTTGAATGATTTCAGCTGGCTCTGGTGGCTCTTCTCCTCCTTAACACTGCAGGGTCACCACGCATTGCAGCATGCATAAGGCAGGGGTGAGGGCAGGCTCAAAGCCCACTAACCTGCTGAGTCTCTCATGCCAAGGCTCAGGCAGCAGGATTATCTAGTAGTTGTCCTTGGGCACTTTTATGTCTTTCAGAGAAGGTATGGTGCTGACTTGTGCCAATTATTGGGAAAGACTTCCCCAAAGTTTAACAAAAGAATCTACCTCTTCAAAATGGCACGTAAGAGAAGTTTGCTAACAGGTTGTTCTCTGGCTTGTGTCAATGGTTGGGATTGGTTTTCGAGGACACAGGCACATGTTAGTTTGAAAAAAATTACAGGATGTTTCCTTGAGCCATCAAATTACTGCAACAGCTGAAGGTCAGCAAATCCTCCAACGCAACACACCACACATGCAGATTTCTTCATCAGGAATGGTTGGTACAAATCCTTCTAGACAGCATAGCATTTCCTTCAGTAATATTTTTGTTAATGGTTCCCCCAAGAAATTATGAAATAACTAAAGATGACCAAATGAAATCTGTCAAACTTGTGCAGAAATTGAGTTTCCACACCTGGTGTACCCCACAAATTGCAAGTAGGCTTAACATTTTAATTTATTTTGTGATGCTACATTTTCTCTGGGGAGCTGGATTTCTGTAGCTAGTGCCTTAGTGAAAGGTGCCCAGGTTAATTTGGTTACTCCACAACACATCAATTCTTACAGCATCACAGAATAGTTGAAGTTAGAAGGGACCTCTGGAGATCATCTAGTCCAACCCCTCCTGCTCAAAGCAAGGTCAGCTAAAGCCAGTTGCCCAGGACTGTGCCCAGCTGGGTTTCATATATCTCCAAATGTGGAGACTCCACACTCTCTCTGGGCAACGTGGTTCAGTGTTTGACCACTCTCAAAGTGAAAAAAGTTTTTTTGTATGTTTAAATGTTTTTTCCTGTTATTCAGTTAATGCCTGCTGCCTTTTGTCCTGTCACTGGATATCACTGAGGAGAGTCTGGCTCCATCTTCTTTACTTCACCCCATCAGTTATTCATACATGCTGATGAGATCTCCCTTGTGCCTTCTCCAGGCTGAACAGTCCCAGCTCTCTCAGCCTCTCCTCACATGTCAGGTCCTTCAAACCCTTAAACATCTTCATGGCTTTTCACTGGACTGACTCCAGTAAGTCCATGTCCTACTTGCACTGGGGAGTCCAGAACTGGGTCTGGCAGTCCAGATGGGTCTCACCAGGGCTGAACAAGGGGGAAGGGATCACCTCCCTTGACCCGTTGGCAATGCTCTTCCTCATACAGCCCAAGGGGCTGTTGGCCTTTTTTACCATGCAGGCACATTGCTGGCTTATGTTCAACTTGTTATCCACCAGGATGCCCAGGGTCTTCTCTGCTAAGCTACTTCCCAGCCTGCCAGCCCCCAGCCTCTACCGATGCATGGGCTTATTTCTCCCCAGGTGCAGGATTTTAATTTCCCTTTGTTGAAGTTCATGAAATTCCTGTTGGGCCAGTTCTCCAACCTGTCAAGGCCCCTCTGAATGGCAGCACAACCACCTGGTGTGTCAACCACTCCTCCCAGTTTTGTATCATCTGCAAAGCTGTTGAGGGTGCACTCTGTCCCATCAAGCAGGTTATTATATGAAGATATATCAGTCCCAGTATTGACCCCTGGGATATACCACAGATTAGTGCCTCCAGCTGGGCTTCATGCTGCTGATCCCAAACCTTTCAGATCAACAGTTAGGCCAGTTTTAAATCCACCTCATTGTGTACTTATCCAGTGTGTACTTCATTTTGTCAATTATGTTGTTATGGGAGGCAGTGCTGAAAGCCTTGATATGTCAAGCTCTCCCCTTGTTCACTGAGCTAGTCTTCTCATCGTAGAAGGCTATCAGGTTCATTGCCTCCTTCAAGATAGGAGTGATGTTTGCTTTTTTTCCAGTCATTAGGTACCTTTCCCAATTGCTATGACCCTTCAAAGAAAACTGAAAGTGTTCTCACAGTGACATCAGGAGCTCCCTCGGCACTTTTGGTACATCCCATCATGACCCATGGACCTATGCATGTCCAGTCTATTTAGATGTTCCTTAAGTTGATTCTCCTCCATGGACGGTAAGTCTGTCTTGCTCTGGACTTTCACACTGGTCTCAGGGACCAGGGATTCCTGGAAGCTGCTCTCACCAGTGAAGACTGAGGCAAAGAAGGTATTGAACAGCTTGGCTTTCTCTATGTCTTTTGTAACCCAGTCCCCTGCCCAATTCAGCAGCCAGCCCAAATTTTCCCATTTTCCTTTTGCTGCTGATATAGCTGTAGAATTCTTTCTTGTTGCCCTTCACATCTCTCACCAGATGCAATGCGAGGTGAGTTTTGGCTTTATAACACCATCTCTGCATGGTTTGTGTGATCTATATTCCTCCTAGGTCACCTGACACTGCTTTCACTACCTGTATGCTTCTTTTCTATGTTTGATTTTAGTTAGGAGATCCTTGCTCATCCATGTGCACCTCCTGACGCCTTTGTGTGACTTTGTGCTTTTCAGGATGACCTGTTCTTTAGCTTGGAGTAGATGATTTTTGTATGATAACCAGCTCTTCTGGACTTCTCTTCTCTCCAGGTCCATATTCCATAAGATTCTTCCAAGCAAGTCCTCAGCAGGCCAAAGTATGCTCTCCTAGTGCAGGGTTATGATCCTGCTTTTTGCCTTGTTTCTGCCTCTTTAGATCTTAAACTTTACTATCCCATTGCCACTGCAGCCAAATCTATCCATGACCTTCATGATCCCAAGCAGTTCTTGTTTCAAAGAATCAGGCCCAGCAGAGCATGTCCTCTCTTCAGCTCCTCAGTCATTTGTTACCAGTTATGATCAGTTATCAGTTATCAACAATGCACTCCAGAAACTAACTGGATTGCTTGTCCCTGCTGTGTTGTGCCTCCAGCGGATATTGGGATGGTTAAAGTCCCTCATGAGGACCACAGGCTGCACACATGAGACTTCTTCCAGTTGTCTGAAGAAGGTCTCGTCTAATTCTTCCTCTTCAGAGAGTCTGTAAGAGACATCCACTACAACATTGCCCTCATTGTTCTACCTCTAAACTCTCAGCTGGCTCAATCTCCATCCCAAGGCAGAGGTCCATGCATGCATGCTGCTCTCATGTACAGGGCAATTCCACCTCCTTGCTGACCTGGTCTGTCCTTCCTAAAGAGCCTATATCCATCCAAGGCAGCACTCCAGCAATATGAGCTGTCTCCATGACCCCAATAAGATCAGAGGCCTGCAATTGCATGCAGACCTCTAACTCCTTTTATTCCCCCCACCATGCTACATTAGGGAGCAGCTAATTTTTCAGCAGGAAGTGAGTATCCACCATCTAAAGACAAAAAATGGAGGCACCTCAAATTTTTAATTAATTTCTAAAACTCTAGGCTAGGAATTAGATTGCTAAAATACTGTTAAATTGTGATATTAAGTGGACGGATCAAGAGTGAGTACAGGAAAACAGTGCTTTTTCACACCTCAGTTATTGCCTTGAAGTAATCCAAGGTCAGGTGTAAAGTCAGTCAAGGTCTCGTTTCATTTTAGCACCTGCTGGCTGACATTCCTATTACAGAAATCATCACATCTCTGTCCACGTTTACTGGCAATCTCAAAAAGAGAAGAACTGTATCTAGGCCATTATAGATCAAGCTTTTCCACTTGAAGAAATGAGGAGCAGTATATTTACAGAACAAAGATTTATTACATTCAGGAAGCCTAAAGTATCTGGTTAATTACAGTTAAATTCCTGGAATAAATTGACAATATTCCAAACAAGACTTTATCAGCTTCTTTGCAATACAGTCCATTTTACTGGCATGCTGTTCAAAGGTTTCTGTTGCAACTCATATTTAGGAGAGTTACGTAAAATGATGTAGGAATGAGTGACAAAGGTTTTATTTATTTCATATTATTATCTGTTGACTTTTAAAGACCTAAGTAACAAGACAGGTTAAGCAATAAGTCAATGATTAAACTGATAAAATGAGTATCAACTATGCTAGTTTTAAAAGAGATTTAGGAAGTATGAAATATAAAAAACATAGCTCTGAGTTGTAAGGAAGTTGAAGTATCAAGATCTTCAGCTTCAGCTATATTTTTCTGTTCTACTGTTTATTTACAGTCTCTGATATTTATCAACAATCTTCTTTCTCATGCAAATTATTTTTTTATAATCCTTAATGTCAGAGATGAGGTGTACATTTGGTAAATCTATTCTTTAGATAAATTTTACAACATGACTGGGTCATGCTTTGTCAAAATTTCCTAAAAGATTTAAGAATTGATGTTTCTTCAAGCAAACATTTTTAAATATAGAGGTTATCATGCTATAGCAGTAACATTGAGGTCTTGCATAGTTCAAGGTTACAGTTCGTCACCTACTTGAATAGCAGGTCCGTCACTGGGAAAATAGCAGTTCCCTCACATTTTGTAATTTTGACTTACCTTTCTTGGACTAAATGGAAAGTGCTAAGAGCTAGGTGTACCCTTTCTTGGCTCTCTCTGGAATGAATTGGATGTGCAGAAGAAAGAATGCAGTTCCAGGGTTTATGTACATTTCCAGGTTGATAACAAATATCCAGGAGAAAAATATTTTCTGTTTTTAAAAACTGATGTTGCTACATGCACTTTTTTCCTTTATCAATCTTTTATTTGGCAGGATGTACGTTTATTGTCTGCACATTAATGAAACACAATCTGAAATACAGAATCATGTTAGTATCTGGGTAATTTCCATGCATACAGGAAGGAAACCCTTTTGTTGTCTTTACATGAGGATGACTTTCTGGCAGCATGTATTACATGTGGGAAGCCATCAGTTTAATAACATTAGAACAGTATCAGCTGTATCTAATAATCATACCGTTACTCCAGTATTAGGTACCTTTGATGTTCCCATCAACTTCTACTGCTGTGCTGATCATCAATAGATATTACAGGGGAAAGACTACTGAAAAAGGAATAGGGCATGACTTTTGCCCCTCTGTTGTCAGTAACATTAATTTGTTTGTTAATCACATCTACAGTTTCTGTTTCCTTTGAGTAGAAATAGCAACACTTACACATAGACACACATATATGCTTCAGCCAAAAATAATTTCATGTCTAAGTTTGTTGTAGCTGAGACTCACCTGTAGTCCACATGATAACCAGAACAGGAGCTCTCTAGTTATTGGTCATTGGTGCTGTCTTGTTTTATAATTTTTCACTCAAATTTAAAAGATCAGAAGCTGGAACTTCATTCTCCACACTACATGGGGGCTAGTTCGTATGGGCTGGAGATGTTTTTGCCAAGTAGTTCTGTACATCAGAGTCGTTGGTAGGAGGGCTCCCGACTCCTGCTGGAGCCCAATTCTTTGCTAGTTCCTGCCAGACAAAGGAGTTAACACCAGGGCTGGCTGCTCAGTCCAGCCTTTGCTCCAAAGAACTTCCTAGCTGGTATTTCTGTAACAGCAACACCTTCCTTTCTCCATTTGCCATAGTGGTAATCAGTTTCTATGTCCAAGAAATGCAAATATGGCTAAAATGGACAGGTGAAACACAGGGACCAATCCCACAGGCTCTTGAGAACTTATTCCACCATGGCTTAGCAGCTGAGAAAGGGCTGTCACCTGTATGAGCATGGCTCTTCCTCTGGGTGGGCAACTCCATTGCTCAGGGGAAATATCCGTTTTGGGGGAAGCCTTGTAAATTCAGAGACTTATAGCCACAGTCCCCTACTAGCTTGATTTAATTTTGAGAAAATTCCCTTGAGGGAAAGGATAGAAACCACGAATTTGGTTCCACATTTGTGAGGAGCCAGTGCAGAGGGAGGAGCAATGGCTTATGCTGCTGAGTAGGTGAACTGCTCATGCTTTGAACTGATTTTTGCCCTTTTTCACATAAATTGTCTCATCCTACACACCTATTTAGAGAAGCAGTTAAAGCCTAAATTTCATGAATTTGTAAGACTGCCTTCCTTGTGAAGGTTTGGTAGGAGGTGTCACTAAAGACAAGAAATAGAACTAGACAAATTTCCCATGCATGTAATCTACTCTATCAGTATTTGCTAGATAACCTGTTTTTGTTATACCTTTTCTGTTGTGGGATGAGATGGGATCATGAAATATATCTGCCAAGTGAGAGTTGAGATCAATGAGGGATCTGCCAATGCAAATGATTCATATTTTGGGATATGACATAATTTTGGACAAAGAGGTTATTCAGATGAGGTTTTGATAAATGAAGCTCTTCTTCAGATTGAGCCCAAGTTAATAGGTCTATGAGGTAAGTAAACTTTGCATCTCCTGATTTGTGTCATTTAAATTTAATAAACTTCATATTGCATTTAATTTCTTTCTTCCGAAAAGGGAAGTAATGTGTTTTCAGAATGCAATGATGTAAACTGACAATTAGGAATGAAAGAAAATAAACTAAATCCTTTAATTCTCCCAAGAGCTATTGTTTAACATCCTCTTAACTTCCTCTTCAACCACCCCACTTTTCTTTGGCCTTCAGATGTCTTTCTCTCCTCTGTACTGTTTTCTAGGTGGAAACCAAGAAGATGATCTGACTGACCCGGGCTCTAGTACATGAAACAAGGATCCTCTGCCCAGTTGTCTGTGATCTCCCTCCCTCTCTTCCATTTCTCCTCTGTGTTTCTTAGCCCCCACTACATGGGCACTGCCTGCTTACTTGCTTGTTACTGCTAATTACGGCAGTAAATACCTCATGCTTTTTTTGCACCTCCGCGGCTAAGGATACAATTGTCCTAGGAGAGCCATGGCTATTTCAGAGCTCTTTGCTGTAATTTGCCTATCAGTTATCCCATGATCTTCCACAATGAGGTGGGAGGGGCTCCACCAACACAGTCATGGCTGACTTTGTTGGAATTAAGGTGGAGGCAACTGAAAGATAACATGATATACTTTCTCACTTTTCTGAGTTTGGCAATATCTCAGCTATGTCCAGGACCCAATGTTATCTAATTTCCAGCCCCTTTCATTTTTCCTTAGCTGGGTGGTGTCATGAGTACTCTTCAGCTGAAGTTGCATCATTGACTTTTTAATATCTCAGTCTTTCCAGTGCAAGTTTGACATTAAGGGTCTAGTTCTGCTGCTGCTCTTCTTGCCTGCCACAACTGACCATAACTGTGTTCACCATTTGCCCAAATTCTAGTAGGGAACAAGAAATATTCAGCAAAAGCTGTGAGAGTTGTTCAACATCAGAGTCCTGAGGACACTAATAGGCTTTAAGAAGCCCTGATCAATCTCACCTGGGGCCTCCCACACACCTTGCCCATGGGCTCAGGATGCTATTTAAGCTCAAGCCTTGGCCTCTAGTGCTGGTCTGTGATAGGCTGGAGGTGTGTTTGATGCTGCCTTCTCATGTCCTGGCTCACTGGTAGACTTTTTCCCCCAGGTGGACTGCAGGTGTAAGCTGTAGCCTGTATTATCTCCAGTCCTGCCTCTATTTTGCTTCCTGGGTGGACCTCAGACTGATGTTGCAGGTAGCGTGTCTCTAGTCTTGTATCTGGCCTTATCTTTTCTTGCTGCTCTTGGCTGATCCCTGGATGGCCCCTGGTCTTGATTCATCACCTTGCCTCCTTTGGGCCTCTTGCTCTCAGCACTCTGGTCCCACTCAGGTAATGTGGGACTATGCCCTGTTAGTGGGGGTATCCTCAGCTCCTGGCTTGGCCTCATGGAACAGCCCTGCTCCTGTTCTGCCTTGATGTATAAATGTCTTCCTTGCAGAAGGAAGACAACAGCTTCTTCCAAACTGAGTCCTGTGTAATTCCTTACAGCCAAATTTGTTTCCTCCTCCTGGATATATAGACAGGTATAACGAGCTTTCCATTAGCTTCTGAGTGTGTGATGTCCCCCTGTTCCTTGGGTGGTCATAGACCTCTTGGGGCTGGATGGGGCAGTTTCCCTGGACTTTGGTCTGGGTACTTGTCTGGGGTCTGATGCCTGTTCTACAGCCTTCCTTCTCAAAAAGCAATGAGAGCAGTCATCTGCCTGCAATGTTTCAGAGCATAGTAGAGCCTTCTCTAGAACAATGAAGTATAGAACTGAGGGTTTAAAACATTAACAGTGACTCTGGCTTGCCAAATTGCATTAGCAGAGGCTACTCCTGCACCTCCAATGGCTTACATCACCCATTCTTATGATGTCTAGACTACATTTCCTCTCCCACTGTGAAAGAAATGATTTCTTGTTAGCTACTGAGCTAGTGTTTTTAAACATCTTTCTTTTCCTTGACAATAGACACAGTATGAAAAGCAAGCACAGGTTTAAAAGTTTGCAGAATTAATTTACTTAGTGTGAATATTTTAGCAATTCAAAAGCCCATCTAAAAATATACCAATATTTATTTTTTAATGATACTTCACTCATCACCTTTGACATTTAGTTTAAAAGAACTACTTATTAATGAAAGGACAGTGCATTCATTTACTGGAATAGATCAACATGTCATAATATTTTTATCTTTCCAAATATTTACATAAATGAAGGCTAACTCTTATTGAACTCAATCATTATCATACTGAATAACATGAAAATGTCAAAAGGAAAAAACTGAAAGAATAAAGTATATATTTACTCCAAGACCTCTAGGATAACTTGTTATCAGCTAACACTGTACTAACATATTTAACTTAAGGCTGTGATTCCTCTAGGAACTTTTAAACTTGTAACCCCTAGGAGGAGGAGGTGGGGCAGGAAAAGTAAGTCATATCAGTACCTTAATTAAAATTTAATATAATAAGAGACTCTAAGCCAGATCTTATTTACAGAAAAACACATTCTGAATTTCAGTTGAAGTCAGCTAGAGGGAGGTGGACCAAGTTCCCCATACTGAAGTTTAGTATCTGATACTATAGCTGATTCCACATATGCTCAGCTCTCCTCTTGCACCCAGGCAGCTGTAAGATGGTATCTTGTTAACATATATGCTCTTGCTAGAGCATGTTGGCAACTATTAACTGCCTGCCATCAGGGAGGAATTCCCCTTCTTAGGACAGAATTCCCCCTCTTATGTCATTTTACCTTTCATGTCACTCCACTTTAAATATGTGAGTGATAAAGATAGAATGTTGTCTTTCATCGGAGCACAACATAGGATTGTTGAACAAATTTTGCCCTGTTCAGAAACCAAATGATCAGAGCAACTTATAACAAAGAGGCTCTGATTAATGAAAGGCTTATTCAATAAACTAATCTTAAAAGCTGAGTTATTCCACCACTTTTGAAATACAGGAGGAAAAAAATGAAGAGCTACTAGGGATAACTCACTGAAACTTTGCACCCCATTCCTTTCCTATTTTTTTAGCCTGTATGGAAGCAGCCTAATATATTAAGATTACTTAATTATCTTCACATGATAAATTTTATTGTAAGCAGGTGATAATTTTGGCCATCCTTCAAGAAATGAAAAGCTTCCTTCATTCATTAGAGTGGTGAATAGTGATATTTCTGAGAGTGCCTAAGAGTAAGAAATGGCCAGTCTGAGGAGACAGACCATGACCCAAAGCGGTGTAGATGGTGTGCCTTCTGTGTAGCAGTGATAAATAAGGGGTGCTGCAGGGATGAAAGAAAAGCTGCAGGTGACTCTGCTGTTTAGTGGCAACTGTTTGTAATCAAGTTGGGAATGCTTTCTGAGCTGTAACCGATGGTTTGTGCTGAGGCACAGTCTGGTTCAGATGAGCCCTCACGTGTCTGCAGTACTATGCATGCTGGGAGCTGTCAGCACGGGGGAAAGAGGTTCTTGAGCACAAGCAGATCTCAGTCAAGACACATGTCCCTTGGTCTAGCAAACAAATGCAGACCCAAGGTCTCTCACTATTTGTGACTGGTTGTCATCTGTACATTGCTGGTGGGGTTCCAAGCAACTGGCTATGAGTAGGCAGAAAGTTGTTCAGCTGTTGACTAGATTTTCTATGCAAAAATGAGAATGTACTGATCATTTGTGGGTATATTGTTTTCATATTTTTTTAATGTGTGGTGATAAATTCATAGGCGTGTGAAGAGAAGGAAATGTTGAAGATGAATGCCCAACCCACCTCTTCTTCCTTTCCCCCTATCTCCTTCTGTGCTAGATTTTTCCCATCCACATTTTTGATGACAAACTATTTTGTTGCCAGGATTTCTCTTGCCTTTCCATGGCTGAGGCCATGGAGCTACCTTGTCAGTCCAAGTGTGGGATGGCAATTATTTCAGTGGAGAAAAGGTAGAGTAGCAGGAGGAGCAAACAGGAGCTATGTCAAAACCTCCAATTCTTTCATGGAGTATGCAGTTTATGAAGCGGTATTTTCTAGGCACAGAGATTTCTAGCTCTGAATGTTATATATAGCCCTATTCTTGTAGCTGAACATGTATTTGCACTGATAATGGCATGGATGTATTTTAGAACACGTACTTTTTTCATTTACAGAAGTAATGTTAGTATTGTCTACAGGAGTTTTGGAATGTCAGTTTACTGAAATTTTAAGAATTATAGCATGTAATGCTGTCTTAAAAATTATATTCTATTTATAAGTAACTGGAATTGAATTTTTTCCTTTCCTCTTCTCTCCCTTGATGCTGTATAGGCAGTCTCTTGTAACACTACAGAATATATTTTTGATTTGCTCTAATTCCTTTCTGTTCAACTTTCATTTGCACATCAGCCACAATAAAATATGAACACCTGGCTTGAACTAGTAATGCCAACTGTTGTTGCTACAGGCAACATCTCCTCTTTTGATCATATGGATTCTTTCTTTGCTTTTTCCAATAATGTCTTGAAAGTATTGATTAGTAGACAAAGCACCACTTTGCCACTTGTCTCTTTATTATTGTAAGGGAAAAATGTTTTAATGCAACAAATTCATTAATGAAAAGGGGTATGAAATTTTATTTCCTTTGTGGTGAGCTCTTCACTGTCTGACAAACAGCATCCTCACAGAGGAAAATGCTTTTTGGGGAAGAACCTTTATTGAAGGTTGGTCTTCAGGGACTTCTAAATAGCAATTGCTCTGTGCCACCAACTACCTAGGACAAATGCTGCAGGAGGCTGAAAGCTGAAAAAGAGATTTAAGGCCTTCAGAACTAGCCGAGAGATAGAAAGCTCCATGAGACATAATATGAAATTTGTTGGAGTTCTTGGCTCATCCTCTGCTGCTTTACCTGGTAAGGGACAAATCCCACCACTGGCCTCAGGATGACCAAAGAGAGATGGGGGTTTTGGCATGTGTTTCCTAGGCATCACTGGTGTGGACATTTACTGGAAAGTGTCAGATGGGACATTCGCATGTTTGGAGTTGTGGAGACCACCTGCCTCCTGTGGGTAGGGTTGTTTTGGAAGAATTTTCTTTATTTGAAAGTACTTTGTCAATTTTGCTAAACATGAATTTGTAAAACAGAAATCTCATTGTTTACAGCAGTGATGGATTTCAGAGAATCAGAAATAAGGACTGAGAGAACCTTAGTCTTAAATGTACCTGTCATATGGCCAGTGCCTGCTGGAATGAACTGTAGGCATAAATCCCTGAAAATAGTACACCCGTGGGAGCACTAGTGTCCAGTGACAGCCTTATGGCATCATTCTCCCATTGACCTCTTCAGAAACCTGTCATACCATGCATGTTTGGCTGGCTACCAGGTGAATCTGCAAGGGACAGAACACATGACAAAGGCCCTTTATTTACATTTTAAAGAGAAGGATAGAGAGTTTGTTTCCTTGATATAAGCTTGAGGATGAATATACCTTTCTAAATTATTTTTTTCTCTTAAACTGAGTGAAAGTGAGGGAATTTTACTCTTGGTAACTTCAGGGCCAGCAGCTGTCACCTTTCTCCTAGAGAGGACTGTGTTTGCTGCCCAGTGCCTCTCGTTTCTGGAGCAGGAGGTACAGCTTGTGTCTTTGTGTAATCATTCTTGATCAGACAGTGCAAATATGTAGAGAAGGATGGAGAGCATATACCATGTGGCAGACATGAACTCACTTATGAGTGATGCTGCCAGCTGTCCCCTCTGGCTGAAATTTGCCTCAATACTACTGCCAGATCAACTCACCCCCACTGGCTATGTTTAGCAATGCAAAACAGGGAATTATTACCATTGCTGTGTAGATGGGATGTTGAAACAGAACAGCCTGGATTCATTCCACTTTACTTTAAATTCCTCTGTTGGGTAAGTGGGGATGTAGTTGTTCAAGGTCCCCTTTCTGTCAGTGGCAAGAGATCAGCATTTTTGGATGCAGTGCAGACCACCCAGGATGTGATTCACCATCTACAGGTACCAGTTTCTTCCCCTTGTGCACAAAATATGCTTGAGTCTACTAGGTTTAAAGTTAAGGGTCTCAGTTTCATGCTGAACTCTATGGGATGAGCCCAAATCAAAATAATGCAGTTTGTCAGAGAGTGTAGGATATCCAGGAACCAAAACTTAATGTCCCCAAATCCCTGTGATGCTGTAATTTACAGCCCATTCTGCTGCTTCAGTACTCAGTGTAATGCATTGTTCCCCTAAAAAGTGTAAAGAACAACAGAAATACTTAGAAGTCAAGTATATGTCTTGGAATGACCTCTGGGCTCCATGGGCAGGAAAGAGAAGGAGGCTGAGAGTGTCATAAAAATGTACATGTGCAAGGAAAGTGCTATAATCAGCAACAAGGTACTATCACCTCATTTTTGAGTCAACTTCCCCCCTGCACCCAGCCAGAGTATTAATGAACATCTCAAGTCTCTGTGCTGATGGACAAGCTGGGATTCACAACATTTTAATACAGACTGTGTTTGGAGAGTTTCGCAAAGAAAGAATTGTTAATGAGTAATCCTTGTCCATTAGGGCACTGAGCCAATGAGCCCAAGCTTTGATTCATTGTGTTATCACTACAGGCTTCTGCTAAACCTAAAAAACAAAACAAAACAAAAATGTTCTTCTGTGAGAATCGTTAGGATACTGAGCTGAGCGCAGAACTGTCTTACATCCTGCCATTACCAGTCTTCCAGAAAAGAACAGTAAGTAATAATTCCTTAAACTGATAGCTCTTGCTGTTGCGTAGTATAAAAGTAATTTTCTCACCTGAATTATTTAGTGGATGTTAATGGATTTTTGATGAGGAAAAAAAGGATTTTTTTTTAAGCTGGTATTTTATTGAAGAATAATATTATGGAGAGGTAATTTAATCTGTAAAACTGTGCAACAGCAGGAATTCCCCTTGGGAAAAAATGTTAAGTCATGAAAAATGACAGTGTTGGAATTTGTCTTTAGAAAGTTGGCTTCTGTGCCTCTGTGTCACTGGAAAGTAAAGCGTAACTTCAATACTGAGTCTTTCCTGCAATAACACTCCCTAGTTAATTATGTGCATCAGCTTTAGAATTGTACTGATTTGTTAATATTTTATCCTTTTAGGAACAGAAAGTGTTTTAAATATGTTTAATGGGAGAACTGAGGACAGTCCAGAATGGAACAGTTATATTTGTTTTATGTAATTTCTTTGGTTTTGTGTACAGATTCCAGGTGCATTTTCCGAAGTCCAGGACTTTAGCACTTATTCCACATAACTAGCACAAGCAAAAGGGGATTTTGCATTTCAAGTGATTACTGTTTGAATCCATTGCCAGTCTTTATGAAAATGTCAGTTTATTCTGAGTATTCCTGCTAGCCACTTATGTTCAGAAAACTAACTCTGGTGGGACACATTTGGCTTTTGTTATTTTTATTGCTATTGCTTGTCTTACAGAGAACCTAGAGATCCTAAACTAGATTGGGATCCCTCTAGGCTAGATGGGAGTCCAAAAACAGGTTAAGAAAGCATGGTTTGCAGTTTTATCAGGTGAGACAGGAAAAAGATGCTAGAGGAAGGAAGACACAGAGAAATGGTGTTCAGCAGGTCATCCCAGGGACAGTCAGAAGCTAGCCCCGCTCTTTGAATTTACTTGCCTACTTACAGAAATGCCATTGAGCCTTTTGGTAGAGTTTTCAGTTCTACTTGTAACTGACTTAAAGATATAAATTTTCCCTTCCGAATAAGCTACAAGAATATCCTGTATTTTTTCTGCGACCTGTGTCTCTTTGCTCCTCTGATTTTAAATGTCATATTAAAAAAATCTAACCAGTAAATTTGAAACAAACACAGTAACACCAGTCCTGCCTCTGTCTTCCTAATGCTTTTATGTCTCTTTGATACACTTTAAAACAAATAAGCAAGCAAATAAGAAAGCCTCTCAAATAAGTGAGGCACTGCATTAAATAGTCTACAAAAAGACTATGAGGCAAGATCAAAAGCCTGTGAACTACATAGGAACCTTCCCATTGATGTTAACAGTGTTTGGATCAGGCCATAGGTTAATGATGTTACTGAAATTTCTCTTTGAGCAATTGGCAGCCAGATGTGTAAAGAATAGGACAATATTAAAGGACAGAAGGAGGGAAATATACCTCACTAATATTTGTGAAAAATTTTGTCAGTGCTTTGATATATTTTCCTTTACTGAGTAATTGAAATAGATTCAATCATTCTTCTTCTGAAGGTAAAATGCAATTAGACTATCATGGAGATTTCCCGATGATCAAATGCATTTTTACTTTACCTGAAAGTATGAGGCTATGATGCTTTTGTCTTTCAGTGAGCCCAGTTGATTTTAACTTTATTTCATTAAGAGGTTTGGTTTTGCTTACACAGAAGCCAGGGGAAGCTTTACTATTGACCACAGCAGGGTCAGAGGTAGTCTGCTGATAGGGGTCCACAATAAATCTGAAACCTACACTTACACACATGTGCACATGTATATACATATGTATTTGTATACACCCATGAGCATATATCCTACCAGAAAGCTGAATAAACGTGCATGCACATATATTTGGTGAAAGTCACATATATACCTTAATTTTCTTAGTTAAACATAGAACACATAAACATGCATTGATTGACTGTTCTGAAGTATGCTAAAGGGTACATGTAATAAAATTTTATGTCATTCAGAGCTCAATATGCAATTGAAAATAATCTCAAGCAATTGGGCATAGATTTTAATATATACATACTGATCTTTGTTTTTCTTTGCTGTATAATTTTGACCTACGAAAAATCATCTAAAAGGTGGTAAGTAGTTCTTTTTAGAAGTTAACTAAAATAATTCTTTGAGAAAAAAAAAACTTTTAAACTTTCTTGATGCCTCTTACCTTCTCTTGAGGGGCTTTTATTTTGGAGAGCAATATTGATTTCCTGTGTACCTATTGCCTTTGTTTCAGCTTTTACCTGATCTGATGCATTTTTTTATTATACTTCAGGATGGAGTATCAGTCAAGTTTGCTAGGATATTCCAGATTAATCTTGATAGAAGTAGTTAAAAGATCCACTTCATGTAAAGAAGGAAGCATGAGGTAGAAATACCTATGCATGTTTAGTCATACCAAAGATGTCTGTGAATATCAAGAAGCATTCCACTATTATGTGGTTTTGGTGGATACAGAAATCTGAATTAAGACAGTGGTTACTGATCCCAGTTCATGTAGATGAACTGATTCTGGAAGCTGAGATGACCTAGTTTTATGTCAGTAGCCTCTTTTTTGGAAAGAATACTTCTGCCAAAAGATTCTGTGCATAGGTGCTGCAGATGCCACCCTTTGTCACCTGGCTGTGTTGCTAGCAATTTGGGTGCCTCTGTATGTCTGCTGGGTGGGACTATCCCACTGCCCAGAGCAATGCTTCTGGAACTGCTCCATGGGAGTTGCAGCCAGATGGGACCACAATTGTTTAACTGCAGCAACAGCTGAGGAGGATTAGGCTGAGAAGAGTCTAATGACAGGTTGTGTGTTGTGGAACTGGCTCTTTGAAAGTGGAGTCCACCCCTGGGTGTGTGATGCCTTGTGACACCGACTTATGGTGACCTACACTATTTCCCAGAACTGAACAATCTGTGGAATAAGTGGTGCTTAAATGCTCTATATTTTGTACCTGGTGCAGGTCTGGAAGCTGGAAATCAGTTGCTGCTGCTTTTAAATACTGGTGAAATTAATTGGATAAATCTAATATAGGATAGGCGGCTCACAGCAGGCTGGATTCGGGGGCAAACCAAAGCAAAATGTCAATCAGTATTTAATGAATAGTTTGGTGTTCAGGCAAATTGCAGTAGCAATGCTACATGTAATGGAAAATAATGTAATGGAAACTATATTTCCAGCCTTTTTAATGGTGATCCTGTCTTGTGCCTTGCAGAAATCCCCAGAAGATAGGATTAATTTCTTCTGTGAAATCCCATAAATGGTCTACATCACCTGAATATATTAAAGAAAATGAAGTATTAAAAAAAGGTGGGAACTGTAAAATCATTGTGAACTTTTGACTCGAACTGAATCCATCCAGACCAAAGTTAATGTGGCAGGAGGGGTAGAGTTACAAAATCTGTAACGTCCTAGTGTACTGAGATGTTGTGACAAATACATCCTCAAGTTTCTTTCTATAAACAAGGCAGTATGAATGGTGCCAGGTTTCTTTTGTGTGTATGTAAAGAATAATCGATTCTAGGAAGTCTATCCTGAGGTTAGAGTGATGTTATCTAATGGTATGTTAAAAAATGGAATAGCCTCAAAGGAACAAGAAATAAGTTTATAGAAATTTCAAAGAGACTGTAAAAACACAAACACTATATTAGTGTTTAAAAATATAGCTTGCTTGCTTTCTCCTTATTTGCTGCAAAGACTAGACAGATGCAGGATATACACCTTACAAGCTATTGAAGCTATGCATAGACAGTCTGACTGTATATAGACAGTCTGACAAAATACTTTGGAATGGATGTCTTCTTGGGACTGTATTTAAAATATCCTGACATAACAACCAAAGTTCCCTAAGAAGATAATTTCTAGGCTTTGTATGTACATATAGAAATTCACAATCCCAAAGCCAACATGTTAGCATTTGCAGTGTTAGCTCCTCATATAGGGTCTGAGAAGGAAACATGAGAAATACTAGTAGTGATGGAACATAATATTTGAGTCTGGCTGCAGGGAAAGCTAATCCTGCAAGGGCTGCACACCTGTGGGCTGTAAGAAAGCTATTGAAGGGCTTGCACATGAGGAGGGTAGGCATGGCCTCTCTCCTCTGGTCTTCAGTAAGAAAATTCAGATAAGCATTCAGGAGCCCTCTAAAGATGCCTCATTTTGATATTTCTCTTAATGACCATTGTAAGGGTGCTGACTGTGTTGCTGTCTTCTCCTATGGCAGAACCCTTGTAACAGTCTGTAAGAGGAGCACATTCCCGAGGGTCTGTCATGGGCAGTTCATAAGAAAACTGTCTTGCAATTCCTGACAGCCCTTTTCAGCCATGTGGGCAGCCCCACCACTTGGGCAGCAGACACCTTCCCCAGCAAATGTGGTGGTGAGGCAGTAAAATGGTTGGAAGTATACGTGCGCCTACTGGGGTGGCTGGGTTGGTTGCCAACCCCCATCCCAAGATACATGGAGTTTTTTGTTGTTGCAAAACTGTGTTTCTGTGCTAGATTTGAGACTGTGTGTTTACATGTTATTTGCCACAAGAACCCTATCTGGTCTGTGATACAAGCAGCTTTTGACATTTCTGAGTAAACTGTTTAAATTATCTGTCGGCAGACATTTAAAATGCATCTATCTAATTAGAGAGCCTTTGTTTATGTTAAGAAAGAACTTAATGAATCCTTATAGACAAATCGGAGTATAATTACACAGTGTGCTTGCTGCTCTCACAAGCTGCTTCCCAGTCTGCTCAGCACTGGGGCCTCCTGCTGCATTCATGTTTTTGTCAGATGACTTCACTTCTGCTCAGGAAACATGCTGAGCCCTCACTGGGAAGCAGACTGAGCTATAACTCTCTAACACCTTCAGTGAGTGGAAATGTAGTCCCTGGGGTAGTCCCATGGGAATAACACCAAATAAAGAATTAAGATTATAAAAGATGGCAAAACAGATTTCTGTCAACTTTATGCAGAATCTTCTTCATGTCTGTGTAATCCCTTTGAGTCATCTCCTTGTTGGAGCTGTATGTTCTCCTGTTGCTGATGATCCTGTCCCAAATGCAATCTTGAGGTGCCCCATCCCAACCACATGAGCCAGACCTGGGCAAGGTAGCCTCTTGCATGCCTTTCTCCTGGATGAGGTGCTGCTCTAGCTATAGCTTTTGCTCAAGTAGGACACAATGGCAGGTGTCTTGCCTCTTATTTAAAAGCCTAGCGGTCAGAGTGGGAAGAAGACCTGGGTACAGTGTGTGCCACTGTCAGCCTCAGGAGATGAAAGCTGCACTATCTGACCCACTAGGGAAGTATGCTAGTGAGCAGGCGCAAATATCTCCCAACCTCCCCAAGCAAGAGTTGTATGGCTGCTTGAGACCACAAAGGGAGCGAGCAAGACTTTACTTTCTGGTTTTGCCATCATTTTTCTTGTTCAGACGGTAATTACCGAAGGCAAGATAAAGAGCTAGCCACTGGAAATTAAACTAAAGTTTCCTGACTTGGAGTCTTCTGACCTTACCATAAACTTGCACTTCTTCAGTAAGTGAAAACAATGAAATGATGAAAGGGTGATGAAAAAATAATGCAAACAACTGGTATTGCCTGGAAGGGGAGCTGGGCATCATGCCCTCAGCAGGTCAGGCCAGTGCTTCAGTCTGTGAATATTTGAATAAGGTTGAGCATAAACTGCCATTAGTTTTAAATGAACAGCAGAAGGATGGCAAATAAAATATATCACAGTAAGGAAAAAACAAACAAACTAGATGCCGCATTGTATTTAAAGGCTGAAATAGGTATTGTAACTTCAAGCCAACATTTGCTACAGTAAATATTGAAACAACCTCCTGAATCCTGCCTTACAATAGGTACACAAAAATGAGTTATCTTGTTTTAAATATTCTTTTTGCTTTATATCTTTCAGGGTCTCCTTTCAACCTACTTCTTAATTTCCATATTCCTCCTGAATTGAAGAATAAATGGGATCTGAAATGAATTTAATAGGACATCACCAGCTAGCCACTGCTGATGGATTTTCTCTTGCTGAAGGTCCTCATCTGTTTGGTAAGTCACCGAATTAGGTTAAAATAGCAAGCTATCCTTTACTCAGAAACCTAGAATAAAATGCACTGAAATATCAATTCAAGGATGTGTGGTTGACATGTGCCAACCTCCTTGAATCTTCAATACCTGTGGAAGGAATAACAAATAATGGGTCTGTGGTGTTAATGTAACCCTGCATGCTATTGCTGTCATCACTGCTCATAGCAGAATTTGTAGGTTGTTTTTATAACACTATTCTAATACCTGAAATGATTCAGCAAAGACAGACCTTTGTATGTAGGCCGGATGTTATCTTCATGTGAGTCATTTAAATCAAGCTGAGCAGATTCTTTTCAGTTAATTTGTAATAAAATTATAGTGTAATGTATTTGCATTGCCATATTATGCATATTTATGAAAGTAATTTAACCTAAATTAAAACCATTGTCTTTTTGAGACCATTAAAAACTTACGCTATCAACTTCAATGCACAAGAAAATTTATAATGCGGGCTTGAAAATTCTCCTTGCTCCAGTTCCACTGAATTTTTCAAGGCTAAGCATGGGTTTGTTAATGAATGAAGAATTCTTGGTCAGTATTTTATAATCATGGGGAAGCTGTCTTCTGTTACATGTCCTGCTAAGAAAAAAGAATAATACACTTTTTTAGCCTTTCTTTTGGCAGCAGAGGGGGCCCTTTGTTGAGTAACATGATACATTCAGGGCCTCACACACAATACAGACCCCCCCAGAAAGCTGCAACACTACAGAAGTTTCCAGTCCAAATAAGACCAGAATTCTATCTTTGAGTGCTGGAAAAACTGAAAACATTTCAGTTCTATCTATCTGAAATGAAAATAGTGGCTCAGGCATGGAGGGACTCTGACATGTGGAATGACTCCTGCTGCAGAGCTCTTAGAAGTTGGGAGCATCTCTCCAAATCAGACCACTTCCAGTGCCTTGGCTCCATACAGCTAAACTAAAGCACTGCCACTAATGATAAGCAAACCCCATTGCTTTACTGTGTGTCATTGGTTTTTTTCCCTAAATGTTTTGGGTTTTGGTGGGGGAAATGTTTCTGCAGTTGTTTAAAAACGTATATGTAAATAGCTAAAACTCTTCCTTGCTACCTGTTAATTCCAATGTCAGGCTGTGATATACAAAGAGGATGTTCAAATCTAGGGTGTCAAATTTTATATCCAGTTATCCCTTTAAAAGTCCTGCATAACTGAACTACTTCAGATTTTTGTCAAGAAGATTTTCCCCCGATGTCTACTTTTTCACTAATTATTTCATTACTTTTAAAGAGTATCAGGTAGCTTCAAAATACAAGGAAGTATGTTATGTAAAATACTTTCCCTCCACACTGAAATCTTACTCAGAAAATGTGAGTTCTTCAGAAGAGGGATTGTTCCTCCCATTATATATATTCACAGCTTAGCACGATGGAGTTTTAATTCAAACTGACACTTCTGTAACAGAAAGAAATAATGTATTAAGGGGTTGAATCAGGGGTCCCATTAGGAAGGAGACTTAGCACTCCTGCTGTGTTTCACTTAAGCTGAGTTCTGTTTTGTATGGCCACTTGGTACTGTTTTGAGGGATGTCACTCAAGTCTTAGAAGGGAATTCTTTACAAATTTGGTGTCTTTTGCTTTTATAGCTGGAAAAGAACATCTGAAATAATATGCAACTAAGCCCACAGAGAAAGTTACTCATTGTGAAAATATGACTCCATCTCTTCAGATGCTTGTAGGAAATGGTTTTGCCTCTCAATTTTGTATTTGTAAAATACTTGCATTTTTCTGACATTCAGTTTTGGCACGCAGAGACTTGTGAACCCAAGGAAACAGGAAGAAAGTTTTTTCTTTTAAATGACCCTTAGAATATACATTTCTCACAGGACTTCTCACACATTACAGCTCTGATATAATAAAAGTGAGAAATTGCTGGCTTACAAGCATCAGCCTTTATACAAAACAGCCTCCTTTTCAAAGATGCATACTCACATTCTGTAAAAAACCTTGGAAATATATTATCTATTCATTATGCTTCACTCAGTCTACAGGGAGTGTTCTCAGACCTTCAAACATAAATCTAAGTGCATCTCCAAACATTAGCACCAGATTCAGGTCTCTCAAAAGAAATGTTGTCAATCATGAGTTGCTTGTGCTGGAAGCCTCATCACCATGGTAATTTCAGGGCACTTCTACGTGCTCACCCTCAAGATTTCTAGTTACAGCAGGTTTCAGAAGAGCTTAAAGAAAAAAAGTTTTTCTACCTTTCAGTAGTTGGAAATCGTATGTTGTTATTCTAGCACCATATGTGTATGGTAAAGTATCTCTTTGTCTTTGGAGTTAGTGTGTTTTAACTGTAGTTTTTCTACTTCTGTAGTTATGAGTTCCTGGAAAAAGTGGCTCAAAAATGCAAATGAGGAAGGATCTTTAAGCTAGCAGAAGTCAGGGTCCTTCCCTTCCACCCTGTCTTCCTGGAAAACTGCTTCTAATTTTCTACCTCACTACTCAGGTGATTTAGAAACATCCTAGATCTCTTTACAGGAAAAAAAAAAATCTTTTTTTAAGAAGTGGCCAAAATCAGATATGTAAAATGCATCCTCTATAGCATCTGCATGCAAGATCTACTTTTTCCTCCTTGCAGCTCTGGTTTTCCCAGTGAGGGAAAGGGACTCTTCATGACAAGAAATCCCAGAGGTGCATGAGTCTTCATGAGACCTGTCCTGCTACAATATTTCTCTTCCTCAGTCAAACCTTGTTTTTATTTTACAAACTCCATTGAATTGAACCAGACCAGCTATGTGAAGACTGGTCCAATTTCATATCCTGAACTAAGAAAGTGACACACCTACCAATCTGCATTTTTGAACACCTGTAATTTAGGACTGAAATCCTGATCTCCTTTAAAACCTTTGGGAGCTTTGTAGTTCACTTTAGAGCCATGAATTTGTCATGTGGACACTTCCACCATGATAGACATAGACTGATCTGAGCTCCTCTGCTTTGCTCCAAATTAGCTGGACAAAAGCTGTGACCTAGAAGATGCTGAGGTGCATTAGCAGAGCACTGTACTGAAGCTGACAAGCCTTGCTCTAAGGCAATAAGGCAATTCAGCTCGGACAGCAAGACTGTTGCAAAAAAGGTATTGGGTAACATCTTTCAATTGCCTTTGACAGTTTTCCATTATAGGGCCAATACATGTGTTAAATGCCTGTATCTCCATTATCTTATTTCTTCCAACAGTTATCACTTGCCCTTTTTTACAAGGGACTGAACTAATTTTCAGACACCAAAAATGTCTCCTTCATATTTTAAATATGGAGGGTAAGCTTATATATTTGTATGGCATTTGAAATATATACAGCATTTGACTCAAACTGTCATTTATATGGTAAGTAAGTAGCAGGCCTTTAAAGCAATAGCCCCATTCTATTTTCTGTGAAAGCACCTTATATAGGAGTTATTAACATGCAAGATAAAGTGTGAAACTTCAGCTACCAGAGATGGAATTATTTCTAAGAACCTAGAAAGATAAGTACTAACAAGTACTATTATATGTTTAATTTGAATAAACACCTATTTTGAGTATTTTTTGATGGTCTGACATGTTTTCTTGTAATGTGACATCAAAATATAACTAGACAAGAAATGCTACCTTCATTGTACGTCTCTAGCTGAGAAAAGTTTTTTGGGGTGAATGAGTACTCTTAAAAGCTGTATCAAAATGGACAAGGAAGAATAAACAAAAAATTAAACCTAACAAAGAGGAAAAGAAAGCAATACATCTAAACTTGTCTTAAATATTTGACAATGTAAACAACAAAATGCCATTGAAAATTGTTGTAGGCACAGAACAGTGCCTCAGATGAGCTTAAAAGGCTGACTCCTTTTAGATAAATTTGTATTTGTTCTGGTTATGCTTTTTGTTTAAAAAAAGGCAGTAGGATCAAGTGTCCAAACTGATTAAACAGCTTCAAGATGACAAGATATCTTAAATAACTACTTGTCTTTTGCACCACCTGGCAGGTGATGCAACATCTGGCTTAATCCCTGCAGAGAAGATAATTAGGCCTGTAACAGACCCCCAAATCGAAAGGAAACAAACCAATACAAATTAAAGCAGAAAATTGTGTATGTATAATAATTATGAAGAGAGCCAAACCAAACAGTGGCAATCTGAGAAAAAAATTTAATGAGAAAGAATGCAGATGAATGGGGCTCTGAGGGTGAAGGTTGCACCAGCAAGCAAGGCAAAGCCAAAATACATTTGTGTGATGTTTGCTTTTGTGCATGTGTGAGTCATTTGTGGATCTTAGCCTGGAAACTAGACTGTTCTGCGAAATAAGGGGAATCTTGCAGTCTGGGGCTTGATTCTCTGCCTATTTACTTCCAGGTGTGATGCTCAGACATACTTCTGGTCACAAATGTGATGTGGGTTTTAGTGGGCTCATCCACAGTGCTAAACAAAAGGGGCTGAAGACTGAAAGAGGCACAGCACCCTTGACTGTCCATCTTGATGCTACTCAACTCTAATCTTGCTTGGGGGCTCTGTTTTGGATTGCTTTAGTTGGTGTCTTTAATACATGGGCTTACTTGAGGGACTGTTCCCAAAAAGGCAGCATGGACAGACTACAGTAGGTTTAGCTCCTTTTACCCTACGCTGTCCTCTAATGCTGTCTCAGTGGTACCTTCACACCTTTGTGTGGCATACCTTGGTTTGATGGCAGCTATCTCCTCACTTCGTGCTGTCCCAGTACTGCTGTGGTGGCATCCAACACAGCCCTCACAATGCTTTGAACTGAAATGACATATATTAAACAATAATATCTGAGAGCCACAGGGAAGCTCCATGGGTCTAGAAGAGCAAGGTCAGCAACAAAGGCTATGTAGTGTAGATGCATCCAGCCCACTCTAGAGTTAGAGTTACCCTTAATCTACTCAGATAAAAATCAGTCTTTGACGTTTGGCCTTGGGGCAAGGATCTCTCTCTGGCACTCTTATATCTTGTCATACAGATATGTCCAGTACGACCTGAGCACTTTGGCCTTCCTTTTGAAAAAACATTTCTATGCTTAAAATAATCTGATAATCCAGTCTTGTGATATTGAAGTGGTTAATTTACTGCACAGAATCACATGACATTACTATATGTTTATTGATAAAAATTTTGTTGTAAACAAACCACAAACTTACAATGGGTAGGCTACTTGGAGGCATCCCCTCAAATGGTAACCAAATTTTATCCAGGTAAATCCACACTAGGAACAGATATTGCTATTGTTTCAGACATTTACAAACAAGTTTCTCTGTAATGGAGTTAATCAGTAAACTATATAACCTCTGGCCTGTGTCACCCCTTTGCTAGTCTTAAAGAAAGTTCTCACAGTACAGAAGTCAACAGGATACAGACAAAGCAGAATTAAGAAGTTTTATTTATACATAGGCTTTAGGGGGAAAAAAAAAAAGGAGAGGGAAAGGAGGACTGAGTACCTTAAGGAGAGTATTTTTTCAAGAAATGGTCAGACTGAAGACAGCCTAAGGTAGGATATTGTCATGTTCCTGCTTGGACATGTTTGTCGTCTGATCTTGTATTCTTCTTTGAAACTGTAGGGTGCTAGAAGGTTGTTTAAACCAAGTGATCTTTAAAGATCTACAAATAATTTGTTTAGAGTTAAATCAGGATTTCATTAATGGTTATGATTTCCAAATTACTTAATCCTGAATCTTTATAACTTATATCTTTAAGTTCTTTCATGAATATCTGATGGAAAGCTGAAGGTTCATATTTTAAACCTGCTTAGAATTATTTTCCCTTTAATTAGCTTTATTTTAATGCAACAATTTTTACATTGAAATGTGATCTCATTTTAATTTCTGTGATATTCTGAAAAAATGATGCTATTCTTCAATCTGCACATAACCTCAGTACAATTCTGCAAATTGAAAACACTACTTTGTTCCTACAAAGATAATTCCTTTTCACTTTTACAAGCAGTTAAGCCTACATCAAATATTTTTTCAAGCCTTATGTAAAATATTCTGTGTAAAATTTAAAGAAACAAAAGCAAAACTGTCCAATAAGTTTCAGTTGCAAGTGGTATTGTGGAAAAATATTTGTAAAATGATGACAATATCCATGTGAAGGCTTCACTTTGACATTGGTAAGCTTTCCAGATTTCTGTAAAATGTTTTTCATTGAAAAACATTTATTTGCAAAACATAATCTAGAAGATCTACAGCTATAAGTAAAATCACATTTGTGTGTGCTTAACTAGTCTTTCTTTAGGGATGTAAAAGGTATGTTTCCAAAAGGAAAAACAGATAAATGTTTCAAAATAGTTAAGGCCACACAAATATAAAATATCGGTGTATTCCAGTGAGCTCATTTCTGATTTCACTTTCACTGCTTTATACTACAACTCCAGTAGCTGCAATGGGCTGGCTCATGCCTTACAGTGGCAAGAGACCAGCCTATTTCAGACTTCTACAAATGTCTAGATAAAAGCATAGGTACATGCCGGTTGGCAAGATATGATAAGTCGTCTTTTCGTGATAAAAATCTATTTGTTTTAGACTTGCATGTACTTTACAAAGCATAATTCCAAAAAATCAGTGTGGTTTTCAAATATCACACAGGACAGAACAGTGCACCATAAGCCTCTGAAAGCAGATCCCCTTCAGCTTTTGTTGGAAGCCTTGTGCATGCAGAGGGCCAGGGAACATAGCTCAGACCATGCTTTTTGGATCAGGTCATAGAAATACTTTGTCCCAGTAATTTCAAGGCATTTAGTTTCTATTTCAACCTCATAATTTGTTTCAAATTTTTAAGAAAATATTTCAGAGTAAAAGGACATTTCAACTAAAAAAAGAAAGTTTCATTTTGAAATCATCTTTATGGAACACCTCCAGTTTTAAGCAGTTTCATTTTTAGGAATGATTTTAGATCACTAATGCTTTGGAGCAGACCATTTTTTGCAATGTTTAATTCTAGATTCATTGACAATTTTGTGGAGAAAAAAAAAATTGATGACTGTTTTTGATCGGCTCTGGGTAGAGAATGGTGTCTCACTGAGTCAGCCCAAGTTGGCTGATTTCTAAGGATGAAATACAGATACCCACCAAGCCCTTCAAACAGGTCTAGTTTAAAAAAACAAAACAAAACAAAAAAACCCACAAAAAAACCCAACCCCAAAACCCTTTAAGCTAAAGTGGGAAAACCTACACAGTTACAACCTAATTATCTTTAAAAATCAGTCTGGTCTCCGTAACTGTAGTATCTGAGCACTTCCCAGAGTTTTTGCTGTAAACCTGTTTTACATAAAAGACCATCTTCTCTCAGTCTCTCTCAACCCTGCCTGTTCTCCCTTTTCCCTTCCATTGTTCTGAGCATGGACTCAATTCAGCTAAATTCTATAATGTGTGCCTGACACAGAAGGAAAAAGGAGATACAGGCTAGTTGGGTTCCACCCCTCCATATTTAACTTTATACATTAAGACTCAGATTTTTTTGTTTCCTCCAGAGGCAGAGTAGAATTAATGATTGTGAAAACTTTTCTAAACATAGCTAACCCAAACAGATCTACAGTGATTTAAATAAAGACCTAATATTGTCTCAGCATGTGCTGCAGTTCTTTAACAAGCCGTGAGATTATTTTTTTGCTGTGGAAGGAGTATTGCCTTCTCTTCTTGCTCTTCCAGAGGCCCAAGCAGTTCAGGAGGCTGGTATAGAGCTTTTGTGGAATTTCCCATGGATGGTATAAAGTTAAAAATCAACAGTTCCTTTTCATTTTGGCATCGTCCCACCTTCCTGTAGCAAACTCAATCAACTAAGTAATTACTAACTAGCAAATGACAGCTTAGGTCTCCATGGTGAACAGATTCCTTTCCAAAGAGAGTGAAAGATTTGTAAAATGATTGTGTATCTCACGACACCAGTTTTTGTACCTGAAGTAACTTGACCAGTCCTAACGAGTGTCAGTCTCAACAAAGAGTAAATATAATTAAAGACCACCTACTCATTAAACCTATACCGAACAATAAAGGTCAGCATCAAATCATTGCTGTCCTCGCCCTTTACGTGTTTTGTCACCACTGCAGCTGGCGGGTATCAGTGACAGTTTGCATTTGATGCATGAAGCTGTAACTTCACCTCCAGGCTCTTCCATAAAGTCCCCAGATGCCTGTATTTTGTCTCAAGTCTCTGTATGTCTATGCTGTTTATTTAAAGGGCATAAACTTGGTTTTGGGGCATGCCTTCTGCTATTCTGCTTCTGCTAGTGTAGTACTCGGGGCCTTGGCCTCTTCTGGAGCAACTAAATGCAACTGTTATTAAACTAATTGTTAATAATAAATGGCACCATTATTCTCATCTGACTTTGTGTCACGTTCTTCTAGACATACACCTTGCTGCTTATTCTTGAACTGGGACCTCAACATTTGCTATTGGCAAAGATGTGCTGTGGACAATACAGCAATCACATAAATCCAAAATACTTGTATGGCTTCTGCAACATGGTAAAGTAGGAAGGGCAGAAGCCTGCGGAGCAAAACCGTGAGACCTTGAAAGTGAAGAAGTGAAATGAAAAGGTTAGTTTCTGGCACTAACTGGAGTGAGACAAAGGAGAGGGAAGAATCCTCTACTACAGATTTTTATTCTTTATTGTCATTACAGATGTCCCTCCTCTTAACTGCTACCATTTCTTCATTACTTCTGATTCCTCAGAAGTGAAGGAGACTTGCCAGGGAACCAGTTTTATGTCAGCAAAAATGTTCCTGACTGCTTCTGAAGCACTGTTAAGTAATGGTCATCAATGAACATTAATCTATGATTTCCTTGTAAATACTGCTGTTGACTCCAATAAAAGTGAGACTCAGCATCTTCCTGGAAATATGCACTATTTTTCTCAGATTCTCTTCTTGGAACTAATGAAGGAATTGTGTGAGTGTTTTCAGGAAAGAGCAAGATGTGGCTTTTTCCACCAGAAAATATGAAGTAGTTTGCAAATAACTTTTAAATTACTCTTTTTAGCTGGTTGACAGGGGCTTGATTTTAATTACACCATCCAGGGACTCCTAGATGTTGTTGTAGCATAGAAAAAAATGAGACTTAAGTTGTTTGCATTTTTAAACCTGCTTTTTAATGGGCAAAGTTAAGGTAGCCGGCAGATACTGTGTTGATCATGACAGGAAAGGTTGCCATTCTTGTACCACTGCCAGGTTTGTTGTTGGCTCAGAGGTGCTTCATATGAGTGTCACAGGCTTGTAGGGGCTGGCGATCAGGCTGCAGAGGCTGGCTGGGTGGCCATTGGAGGCTGGATGGCAAGAAGGTTGCATTTCAACATTTATATTAGGAATATCTTCCCTGCTCCTTCACAGTAATCTCACTTTCCCCTTTCAGGCTCTTTTAAAAGGTTTATTTCATGTTCTTAGTCTTCTAATTAAGCCTCACTCTTGTTGTCTTTCCCCAGTGCAGTTTTTCCCTATCATAACATATTAATTCAGCATTAAACAGAAATTAACATGATGTTTGATTCTAGATCTAACTTTCACCAATGCCGTAAGATTTTTGGCTTTTGTTCGGATTTCTTTTATTCCGCTGACACCTAACTCAGGTTGCTAGCTTCTCTGTGCTGTGGATTGCTCTTTCTTGTAAACTAAACATTTATACAATTAGCTGCATGATATCTTTCAAGATTTTTTTTTTTATTTAAGTGCCAGTGCTGGACACTTCGACCAATAATAAAGGACTGGCTGAGAATGGCTAAGTTACTTTTAAAGTATCTTGCAATGTATTTGCATAGGACCAGGACCACAGCAAATTCGAGCTCAGATAATGCAATCTTTATGATTATGCCTTGTTTTTGAGATGGATGTCTGGAAGTGGAAACTTCTCTGATAACCACAGTTTCATAGTAGTAATAGAAATTGGTTTTGCATTATTATTTTCCAGGTGTCCTTTCAGAGCCAATGAGTTCTCCAGTGCAAGAGGCAGATGTGTCACCTTACACACAGTACAACAGTGTGCCATTTCCCCAAGTTCAGCCTCAGATTTCATCACCGCCTTATTATTCCAACCTAGGCTTCTACCCTCCACAGCATGAGGAATGGTATTCCCCCGGGATGTACGACCTCAGGAGAATACCCTCAGAGACCTTTTTCACAAGGGAGACAGAGATAATGGATATCCCTGCTGCCAAAAAGCCTAGACTGGGTCACTCCACGGGAAGAGTGAAAGGAGAAGAGCTCTGTGTGGTCTGTGGTGACAAAGCCTCTGGGTACCACTACAATGCTCTTACCTGTGAAGGATGCAAAGGTAGGATGAAATAAATTACAGAATACAGTTCAGATAATAAGCACAGCAGTTCCTGAATTTTTATTTTTTCCTTCTTGTTATTGTTATCTGAGTCATTAATCATTTTAGAGATTTAAGTTTGGATCTGGTGTACACTATTCTGTATTTTCCCCAAGACAGATTGGCAGTGTCTTCCAGTGTTGTCCTGTGAATATAGAGCACAGTTGGCCAACCTATGGCTCTTAAGCCATTCTTAGCTCTTGCTAAACTGAAGAACAGCTTCTGTGTGGGGGCCTGGCAGCCTGGCTCTGCTGTCTTGGCAGCTGTTGATGCCGATCTCTGCCTGCGGAAGGAACCAAACCCATGGAGGCCCCTGGGAGTTCAGTGCTAGGCTGCCCTAGAAATTGGCTGCAAACCCAGCCCAAATGCTTCCTGTAGCTCGTGTTGAAAGGAAGTGAAAGCTGTCAGCTCTCACCTGCAGACTGTTCCCAGAGAATTTCATTCCCTCAGCTCCCAAAGGATACAGCAGGTGTCTTCAGATTTGTGAAATGAAAGGATTTCTAATTCTAGACTTGCTTCTTAGGGATAGCCCCTATTCCTAGGGAGGGAGCTTCTTCAGGAAACTGGTGGTATCTGTAGGACAAATATCTTGCTCCTTAGGAGAACAGTATTCACGGGTTGGTGTCAGCATAAATGGGATATAGAAAATCACTGCCATTATTAGAAGCATGATTACCAGATATTTTAGCAGAGAGGGACAAAAAGGTTATGCTGATGGAATAACTAGGATACCTAAAGACAGTTACTCTGTCACAGGACTGAGGTACATTATAGAAAGAAAAAGAGTGCCCAAGTTTTTCATTCTATTCTGTGAATAAATATTTCATCATCATTTCCGTTCTACAGATAAAGGCTAAAACATGGATGTTACTGAAGCACTAAAATATCTTAATGTAGAACTCACTGTCACTGAGAGCAGACTTTGAACTAATTTGGGGCTTTTTCCTTATCTATTACGAATGCATTTCTGAGGGCACAACAGAACATACTGGTCAACCACTCTAAACATGAATACAGTCAAGGGTCATATAGTTTATTTCAATAATTCCAATAAAAGAGATTTGTTTGTTTCTGCTGTGTGAATAGTCTCAGAGTCAAAAAATATGAATTAACTCATACGAATGCTGTCATTGTAAACCAGATAAAACTTAATTTTAATGTGAAGATTCCAAATAATGATATATTTAATCTGTTAGTAAGCTATTCCTACTGTTTATTAACTTCATTATTAAATGTCTTAGTAATTTTTCAAAGACTTACAATTACAAACTATGGAATTTGTAAAGAATGTTTCTAGGAGAGTGGTTAAAACCACCAGGTAAATACTCAGACTAAAATCCACATGTTCATCTTTCTACTGATGCAGTTAGAATCACTCTATGTAACCATAATTTTACGGCTTTATTGGGATAATTTATGTTTTAGCTCTTTTTCCTGACTGCAACATCATTTACAAAGAATAGTACCCTTCATCAAACATAGTAAAAGTTATTTGAAGATAATGCATTCTGTTTCTACAATAAACTTTAAAGGTTATTAAAGTACTAGCTGATTCAGTAGAAAAGATGTGCTGAGGATAGTAATCCTCTTTGACAAGGTAAAGAGGATACTCTGGTTTCTAAACCTCTGATCATTCTTGTATATCTGTGGAATTTTTCACATGGGTATACTTTACCCTCAAAGCATGGTGACCAAAATTGGGCTCGGTACTTCAGTTGTGCTCTTCTCAGTGCATTAGAACTACCTCACATGTCTCACATCCAAGTATGAGATTAGCCCTTCTTTTTGGTGACAAGACTGTTAATTCATGCTCAATGTGTGTCCAAAATAATATGCAGATCCCTTTCTGTAGGACTAGTTCTCACCTTGAAGCACCCCTGCTCCATTGATTCCATGGACATTCTCATTCAAAGGGGGAAGCTTTGTGCATATTTTTATGGGATTCAATCCTCTGTGATGAATATGTTAATTTTTTTTTATTTCTTTCTTGAGTAATGCATTCAGCAACACTCTCCATTCTTTTTGTTTTTCTTTCTTGGGCAGAAGGAACAAATATTAAGATCTTATTTATTATCCCTCATGAGAAGATTAATCTAAAGATATGGGCAGGAGTATACATTTCTGTATCTTTTTTTAATACATTACCATCCATTAACAAGAAAGTATGAACTATTTCATTAATATTTTACATATTATGCAAAAGCAGATTAGACAGAACATTTGCTGTCATACAACATTTGTCTGTGGTACTATAAAAATAAGAAAAGGCTTCCTTGAGGTTTCTCTCACTTCTAATATATCACTTTAGAAAATGCTGTCTTGATTAACAATAATAGCCTCACAGTTGTGGTCCATAAAGGATGAGGCAGTTCACAGGCATTACTACAGTATAGTGACCAATATACAGTGCTTTAAAGCCTACTGCTGTAGAGGTAATTTCTGAGACAACCTTTGCAGAAAGACATCAAAGATTTTTGGTATAGCCTTACTCTGTATAGTGATACTGGGTTTTAAGGGCCATTTTCAGGTGCTGGAGAACAAGTGGGACATATTATAACGCTTGTTCAATAAAGCCACAGAATAAGTTCTGCTGAGAGAAAAGCTAGTTGTGAATTCCCTCTGCACAGGCTGGCGGTATGAGGTTTTGCAGTCTTCAAACCACTCCTGATAATGCTTGATTTCAAGTCAAGCCAGACTGAGAATACTTCCTGCAAAGAAGGGTCCTGCTTTAATCTTCTCCTTGCACTAACACCCACCACGTGGGCATGGGGGAAAGGAAAGCTGTAGCATGTCTTGGCAGAGAGGAGCAGGTGCTTTGCTTGCAATGGTGAACTTCAAAAACTTTTAAAAACCCAAAGCAGCTGGTCATCAATGTGGCAAATGGAGATATTTAGAAAGCTTTCGTCTACACTTTTAACAGCTCTCCTCCTTCATCATTCATAATTTCCATAAGAAAAATCAGCATCAGTAGCATCGGATCAACTCTAGCCATAATTAAGCATATTCATGACTAACTAAGAGAACAAAGCAAATTCAACATTTTCAGCCAACATGAGCTTTTTGTAATTTGGCAAGATCAGATAAAATTTAGACTGTGCCAGAAAAACCTTCAGCTTTTGGGGCTGCCCCATCATTATTTTAACAGATGTCATTTCTGATTTACCTCTGAATTTTCTGTAAAACTAATCCTGTTATTGAAGGTCACACATAAAATGTTTCAGGTAGTTTAAATTCATTTTGAATTATTAGTGAATAGTATATATAGAAATTCCATTCATACCAAAAAGCTAATTTCTAAATTAATTATGAAGGTTGTTCAAGAAGACAATGATTCAAGAGTCACTTCATGAAAAAACTGAAGCAAGAGTAGGGTTAAACTACTTTTCACCAAAAGATATTTCACTTTCCATTTCACTTCATTCAGTTTTTCAAAAACTTTACTTTCAAGACAAAATATTTGACTGCTTGAATGCTATTCGCTCCTACCTTTTTGCATCCCTAGTTTTGACTTAGTCTTTCATGTTCTTACATATTTCTAAAAAATTAATTTACTAAAGCTCTCTTTCTTTGCTCTTCCATGAAAAAGCAAACACACACCTTGTGGACAGAGTGAGTGATAGAGTCATTAATCAGACTTAGAATGTCATAAATATTTGTGCAGAACTTTTCAACATTTGCTGCTAATTAATGTGTCATGAATTACAGGATTTAAATTTAACAAATAAAATTTATAAATTATGTAAAGCAGATGCAGTTGCCTTTAACTGACACTGAGAACCTACAGCTTAAATCCAGGCCTTTTCTCCCTTTCCTGGCCAGTAAATGGTAATGTATTAAACACCACGTGAATGTTGACTGAAAATAATGCCGGGGGCTGCTGGAGGTTGTAAGCAATCTGCATTTCAAAAGAGACTGATGCCAGTCAAGTGTATTTATCTGAAAAGAAGCCAGTAAAACAGACAGCATGGAAGGGATTTCAAACAGGAAATACAGCAGATTCAGAGAAATGCCAGATTTTTTTGTGACCAGAGTGGAATTGTTTTACTGGTAGCTGCATACTGGTGCTTGGAAGAGATTATGCATCTACAAAAACATGGGCCAAAGTTGGGAAATTGTCATCTGACAATGGCAAAATCATCATATCATCTGTTTTCTCACCTAGATTCAGCGGGATGGTATCTTAGCTCAATGTATTCTGAAAACATACAGACAAATCCTGCAATGGACAGCAATTGATTCACATCTGAATTTTCCCTACAATTTGAGTATGGGAGACTGGGTCTTATCTGGTGCCTCTCTTTGTGCATCCAAGTGCCAGGTTTGAAAATAATGGTCTTTATTGTGCCAACTGCTGGCAATGACAAAGCAAAAATTTTTTTAATAGCTCTGGTTAATGTAAATTTACGCAGAGCTCTAGTTTGAAGTACACTGTAAGTCAGTGATGTGCCAGCAGAAGCTCCCAGGAGTCTATTTCAGTAACCTGCCCTCAGGTGGGGAGGAGAACTGAGCTTCCCTCCTATGCCAGAGAGAGTTAATTCTCTCTGCAGTTAGCGCTAAATAGTCTCTGCCATATGAAGGACAATGTAAAGAAATTGTGGTGGCACAGTGAGTCACACTAAAAATTCAGGAAACATTCAAGTCGTGATTGGCAGCAAAGACTTGTTTTGTGATGATTCTTTTATTCAATTACGTTTCATATCTTGAGCACTCCACATTTTGCCCACGGTGCCACTCTCAGAAGTGTGACAGGCCAAATACGAGATTCGGACAGACTGAGGAAAGGTCCTCTCAATTTCTTGGATCAGCTGCTGTTTGCAGTTACCACTGTGCAATTTTGGAGTTAATCCAGTGACAATACCCGTAGAACTGCCTGCGCAGGTGAAATTAGGTGACTGCTTAACTCATCAGGTGGACAATATTTAGTGAATGAGGCTGGAGTATCCAACAAACAGGAAGCGGCCACATGTCCAATAGGCAGATATAATGCAGCTTCCTTATTAAACTTGGGGGTGGGCAAGCAGACCAGTATGTGGAGCCTTCTGCAGCTCCCAGGAGCTGAGGGAACTGTGATGAGTTAGTCAACTCTCTGTGAATCCTATATCTCAGGAGACTTAAGGCTTGTATTTTTTTCACTGGCTATTTGTATGGTATCAGCCTACAGCTCTAGCACTGGTGTTCAACCTGCTCCTGGCAGGTTTCAGATGTGGGTCTGAATTTTCCCAACATTCACAGTTCCAGGATCTTACTTTGGGCTAATGTCTAATGTTTGGGCACATGATTTATCATGTTGATTTATTAAATTATATAACTTTGATACTATTCTCAGTACAAATATCAAGAATATAGTCATGCAGGCACTGAAAGAAACTCCTGCTGCAGCAGAACATGTGTCATTCAGAAAACCCAATGGAGGTGGAGGTGCACTTCAACTTGACTACCTTGCTTCTTTGAGTGTTTTGTTTTACCTGTGTCACTGCTCTGTTGTGCAGGGTTCTTCAGAAGAAGCATCACAAAAAATGCAGTATACAAGTGTAAAAATGGAGGCAACTGTGAGATGGACATGTACATGAGGAGAAAATGCCAGGAGTGCCGCCTAAGGAAATGCAAGCAAATGGGCATGTTGGCTGAATGTATGTATACAGGTATTTGCATCATACAGTAAGAGTGTGCAGAGAACACATCAAATACTGTATTTAATTGCACTGATTTTAATAAGAAAGCTATAAAAGATGTCATCTGGCAGGGGGAAGGCGCATTAAAGATGATGCTGTGCCTGTGCATCAAATCCTGTTGAAAAAGGCAAATGCACTTATAAGCAACAGGATTTAGTTGGTGGTCAGGGGCACAAGGGTATAAGAGCTGAGCCAATGGTGAAGGAAGGGCTGTTCTGCACTAGATGACAGCCATTAGTCTGCTTGGGCAGGAAGGAAAAGCAGTCAGGGGAAGCAAATCTACAGGAGGCTCCCCAAGAGTGAGGGTTTTGCCGTGTTCTGGAAGCCAGAGCAGGAAAGTCCTGGTGCTTCCCTTTGCTCCTCTTTCTGGGGCTCTCCCTGTCAAGTTCTTGCTAGCCAAGCCCAAATTTTGGCATTCAAACAATGTTATTTTCAAGAAAAGCAAAGGACTGCTGCTAGCAGGAAGTTTCTGTGGACTTGCCACGTGTATGTTCCCAGATCTCACCTAGCAATGAGGCAAAGCCTGCTAAGGGCTAGCCCTTTTTTATAGTCTCATTAGCTTTTCTCGTGGCACTATAGATTTTCCTGCCTTGCATATAGGCACATAGGTAGAACCATCTCCAGAAATGAAGCTGATGGACTTTAGTAATGTTTCATATTAAAGCGAATATGCTATTCAGACTGACAGCTTATAAACTTCATTGAGCTTCACATTGGGTAACTTAGAACAACAGGGATATTGGAGTGCAACTTTAAACATGTTTAACACTCCATTTTGAGTAAAATGTTTGCCAATCCATTATTTGTGCAAGCTTGCCCCTGAAAACAGTCTGTAAACATCTGCTCTCCTGCCTTCCATGAACAGGGCTACAATTTCTTTTTTTTTTTGATGGCTCCAATCATCTTAGCGTACACGTATGTGTGAAACCAATTTAGGTTCATACAGGAAATTAATCTACTTGGAATTTTTAATATACTTCTATCCCTCAATCTGATCAGAAGATGCTATATTAACTGTTGGTTTTGTGAGAAACAATAAGCTCCATCAATATTTGGAATGCATTGCCAGCATAATGTAATTAATCTTTCATTCTGCAAATTGAACAGGCTACAAAGATCCTGAGATACGACATATTCTCATGCAATACATAAATATATGAGCAGACACCACCACTTGATGACAGCACACTATGTTTCCCTAAGTGTCAGGGGAAAATAACCCCACTGTGGTGCTGATCCCAGATCCATTGTTACAAAATTTTGAGGGTTCAAAATAGCCTGAGTGACTCAGTATGACAAAAAACCACTCATCACTGAAAAAAATAGGTCAGCGTAAATAATACTGACTGGGCCCACATGAAACTTTTAAACTGGCCTATCGTTTTCACAAACTGGCATATTTGAAATAAAAGCCAGCGAGTGCCACTGCCATCTGACTCTCTCTCTGCAATGGAAACACTGGGTATCTTGTGTTGCTCATGACTTAACCATAACCATGCTCTAATGCACTGCAATGAGGATGTTTGGCAAGGTACTATTTAATGGCTTTTAAGTAGGAGTGTGCCGTATAATTGCTTTTAGTTCAAGGCAATCCAGGACAGTAAAACATGAAGCTTCTAGTAGTATGGAGCATTTATTTGTGGGGGGGGGGGAAGACTAGGAAATAAAATGTTACCTTGAACTTTGTTTCACTTACTCCTTTTGTAGGATTGTAATTGCAAGCTATGTGGATTCTTTTTTCCTTCTGAACAAGGAGGTAAAGTCTTATAGACATTTATGGCATGGCTACTCAACAGTCCTAATCCTGCCCTTTATATACAAACCACAGACACACCAAAATTACTAACCATCAATTTCAGTCATTTGCTGTAGTTTTGATATAAACTGCAAGTTTCTTGGGTGAAATATCTACCTAAGGAATACCCAGGTTCTGCCACTCTTCCTGGAAGGTAATACCCATTTAATACCCATTGAAACCTAGCTATCTCTGAGGTAAAAAGTAAAGGCCTGTCTCTCACATGAGTTTTCCAGCTGAATTAAATGGAGCCAGAATAAGATGGCAAGGTACTACTCAGTAATAGGAAGCACGAGAAAAATCTGTCTTATTACTTAAGGCAAATGTAAAGCAAATTTTACCTAGGAAGGTAGAAGACCAGATCCTAAGCTTGTGGAAAACAGTACAAGCCCATTAACACTGCCACAGGATGCACTGAATAATTTAGAAAAAGAAATCTATGATGCTGTGTGGCAGCACAAATTACATGGCTCGATACCAATTATTATCTCCATCATTCCTATTCCTCCCTTTCAAGGTATTATTTGCAGGTCTTATTTTAGTCATGTAAATTTCCTCTTCTCTCAGCAGTTCAGGTAGGTTATTTTATATAGTGCTTAAACAGGAAATTAAAAACATTCACAACAAAATTCACTGTTTTCATGGTATCTTCCTCCACTATCATATACTCACTGAATGAGCCTCTTTTCCTGCTCTGCATTTTCAAAGGTGAAGAATGGGAAGGATACTTGAAAGAAGCTCAAAAAAAAAAAAAAAAAAGAAAAAAGAAAAAAAGAAAGAAAAGAAGTCCTGCACTGATAGGTTTATTTTTAGATGAACACTTAGCCGTTTACTTTTTCATTTGTGCTTTCTGGCTGCCTTCCACTGGTTGTGTAGGGTACTTATTGTCCCTTTCTTTTGTTAGCACAAGCAAATTGCTAGTTTTTATGACATCCACACAAGGATGTTCCCTGGTTCAAGGTACTGAAATGTAGTCTAGAACAAAAAAAAAAACCCACAAATGCAAAAATCCTTTCATTAGGGCAAGTGAAACTCTATAGTAAAACCAGGGCTTTATTCAGTCCTCTGAAACAGTGAAATGGAAAATAGCAAGACCAACCAGGTAACATTTTAAATATATATATTTTTCAGGTACATTTGCCAGCCTGAGTTAACTTCTGAGCCTACATTTTCAGCTGTTGGTCTATCTGCATAGCAACATTGTAATGGCTAAAGCCCTGTAGTCCTCTCTTCTGAAAGGGTTTTCTGTGTGAAGATTCTGCACCACAGCCATAATATAGCTTAAAGATTATTGAAAACATTCACTGCTTTTTGTGTAAGAACAGCTGCTCCTCAGTTACTCTTTTGGATCAGATGAGGAGCATGCTTTTGATGACAGTCTTCCAATTGATCCCATTTATTGCACTTTGGTTCAGGTGCTGGAGCACATGAAGGGGTTTTTTTTTTTGGATGGAACTAAACCAAAGGCACAGTCCAGTGCACTCCAGTCACTAATGGGTTTTCTGTCTGTAAGACCAGATTAGAGCTGGTCCAAAGCAAGACCCCTGACATGCACACTGTGTGGATGCTGGATCACCAGAACCATTTTGCTCTGCAGATGGGCTCCTGCTGAGCTAGACTTACTTAGCATGTCTCATTAGACTCACATCTAAAGATAAGGACATGTTCAGGGAATGATCTGCACAAGTAAGTGGGTTTGTTAGTGTAAAGGGCATCCATGGGCATGTTTATGTACCTGTTCAGTGCCTGAGGCATATATAAATCCAATTGCTATCTGTTGTACTACGTGTTCTAGGTCTGTTAACAGAAATACAATGCAAGTCAAAAAGGCTACGGAAAAATGTGAAACAGCCCCCAGATCAGACAGTCAATGAAGATAATGAAGGCCATGACATGAAACAAGTGACATCTACAACTAAAATATATAGGGTAAGAAAATTCTTATAATAGTTTGTACAGTGGTGGTAATGTTTGAGCTAAATGTGGCTAGTACAGTGAATATAGAGTACTTGCAAACTCTCTGGAGCTGTCTGTATTAGTTAAAACTCCACCTCCCATGAAGTCAAGGAAATACCTAGAGTATAGAAGTAGTTCTGATATTTTCAGTCAAAACTCAGTAAAACATCCATAAAATCCATAAAGTATTTTTTTCTGTGATGCATATGTCAGGAATATATTACATACAATGAGGTGTGATATTGAAGTTTGAGCATACCTAGTTATTTGTAAGCATTTCCTTATTTCTAATAATAAATCACACAAACTCACGCAGTTTAGAAGTATTATATGCCTCTCTTCCATACACTTCCAAAGAAATCTTAGTGACAAGCAAACCTCTTGTCCGCTTGGTCTCCAGGTTTGAGAAATAGATGTATAGTTTTTGCCTAAAGCAAGAGATGCTAGATCATTTCTATGACTGCATTTCATGATGAGATTTTTTTTTTTGCCAGTATAGGAGAAAGTAGAATTTACCCCAGAACAGCAGAACCTTCTTGATTACATCATGGATTCATACAATAAACAACAAATACCACAGGAGGTGTCAAAAAAACTCGTAAGTACATTGATGAATTAATTTTTGCAATGTGGATGATGAAGCTGAGGATTACACAGCAGATAATATTTGTACTCAGCATAAGTAGGTGTAGTAAGTAGTAGAGCAAACTATGGGTAAAAGCTTACAGTTAAAACATGCTGCAAGGGGGGCAGAATCTCTCCCATTGAGTCAAGAGTTAGACTACATCTTTGTTTACCAAACTTAGATGCTAAGAACTGTATTTCAACTCTGGAAATACACTTTTACGCTGAAATCTAACCTTTGCTGATTGGAGCTTTGGGTTTTTTGCATTGTCAGGACAGGCAGTGATTTGAGTTTGAGTTGCAGCCAAGCTTCCTTTCTATAAAGATACCAGCCTGGAAGCTTGAAAATGTTTCATTTTTTTTGAACCAAATTCCCAACATTTTCCAGTTTTTGGATTTTTGTTTCATCCTCTCTTCTTTCCTTTTCCTCTCTACCTTCTAGATATTCCATATTCCCTTTAAGACTTTCCATGGTAGGATGGAAAAAGGTTGGGAAACAGGGAGAAGAGGAAAAAAGGGTTTGAGAGAGAGAGGTTTTTTACAAAACTGTCATGTTCTATCCTAAAAAAACCCAAAACCCAAAATAATTGTAGAAAATTATCTCTTAAGCCATCTACTTTGAAAACTAAAAGGAAGGCACTTGGAAGGGGAGGGTTGAATAACCCATAACTAACTTGTGGAACTTATTTCCATGGGAGGTTGAGGACGTCAAAACCAAAAATATATTAAAAAAAGAAATAGCCAAATTTATCAGTAACAAAGCTTTTGGTTAAATATTTTGGTACACATAGAACTTCTAGCTCAGGAAATGCCTAAATCATGGATTGCTAGACATGACACTGAAAGTGAGACAGATATTCCAGAGGAAAGGACACTGTCTACTTCTTACATCACCTTCCAAAATACCTGTTTTTGAGAACCACTGGGGACAAATGCCTCTTGCCTGTTTCAGTCTAATAATTCTTCTATTTTATGCTCTTAAATGTGAAGTGACAATGAATATTAACAGATTTTGTTTGGTTTGATTTTTAACAGTTACACGAGGAATTCAGTGCTGAAGGAAATTTTCTGATTTTAACAGAAATGGCTACCAGTCATGTGCAGGTTCTTGTGGAATTCACTAAAAAACTACCAGGTATATCCAGTGTGTTGGGGTAAATTTTGTTATTGCAAAGCTTACATGCCTTTCCGTTTCCATTTGGCAATTGTTGCATATATTTTGAAGGCTACATAAAAATGCCTCCTCCTCTGACACAGCCATTCTTCAGATACTGTCTAAACAAAAATAGCTTTGTGCTCTGAGGAATAATACATTGAATAATTCAAACTCTGGCATTCTGAGATGTGGCATGCTTTACCTATTGACAAACAAAATGCTCAGAGAAGGGATTGTGTCTCTAGAGAGATGTATTTTTCATATGTCACTGCAATGCCAAATAGTCTGCCTCTAAATTACTACTAACACTTGCTAGACTCTGCTTCACAGGCTTTGCTGCCCTTCTAGCAAAGCTTCTAGGTCATGGCATCCACTGAATTGTGCGTCCTAAACAAGGACTTTCCCTAGCTGGTGGCACCAACTCTTATGGTCCTTGCAAGGTGTGTTATGGACAAGCACTGAAAACCTGAGCTTATCATTAGTGTTTTTTTAACTCCCAAGTTGATGTTACCTTAAGAGTGAACACTGGGCATGGTACAGGTTCCTTGTTAGACAAGTAATGCTTAGCTGTATGAAAACATTATTTTCCTGGTATTCCCATGATATTGACCCTTTCTCTGTGTGTTATGGGCTTGCTTCAAAGCCCAGCACTGCATTTGTAACCATTTTTTTTTCATGCTCTCTGGGATACTGACTTGCAGGAAATGAACGGAGCACAAATTAAGCAAAGGGGTACAGCAATGTCAGTGGGAAGATGCTAACATTGCTCCTTAATGGAACAAAAGAAAGAATTTAATTTTCTACGTGCCACTCTGTCTGAACACAATCACTGCTTAAGCACAGGGTTATGAGTGCACATCCACACCTAACAGGGAGTGAAGCTATGAGCTAGAATCTTGATGGTTGTTTCATAAGAGGGACATCCCCCCACCCTCCCCAAGATTTCTGCAATCCAAATGGTCTTATGCTGAGGAAAAGGCAAAGGGGTCTTAAAGTCAGAAGTACAGAAAAAGATCCAGGTCCTGCTATTCAGTTTATGTTGAGAAAGATGAAGGGAGGAGCTTTGTAATTGAATAATCTCCTACTTTCAGTGTTGACAGAGTACATCTGGCAGGATTTATCACCTTTTTGTTTCATTCTCTACATTATCTTTTTCTGCGCTTCCCCACAGAATCAGAGGGTGGGTATAAGGTGGGTACCTGCATTGGCAAGTACGAGGAGAGTTTCAGCTCCCCATTCTTCAGAGGAGCAGCTCCGTATTCACACAAGTTACCAAATTCCTTCTGATTTCTTCAGTGGGTTTTAGAGTCCTTCCCCTCCAAAAAGAGAAACACATATTTAAAATATAGCAAGAAGCCTCTATGTATCTTGGACTATATCTTAGTCCAAATGCAAGGTGGAATATTTAAAATTAGATGCTTCACATCGTGATTTTTGCCATCAGAGCATGGAAAGAGCTGAAAGCAGCATGGCAGAGGGAGACTCATATAGAGAGTTCTGGTGGAAACGTGGCGGAAGATGTTAGGCAACGCCATCAGGCTAGACAAAATCTCCACTATTGGTTGTGCTACACCTCTAAATTTTTCTTATTATGTTCCTCTTAAAGTACTGTGAACACTGAAACACAAGCCTAATTCTCAAACTTGGGTGAGAAACAAATCTGTGTCTTTTTCTGGAATCTGGATTTTGATTTCTGCAGCACTTGGCAATCCCACTGATATCAACATTAAGGTTATGCAGATGTTTAGCACCTCACATGCAAGAACTTCAAGACAGAAAGTAGCGAGGACTTTTCTGTTGCTGCCTTACTTATCTCCAACATCTCCCCAGGCTTCCAAACCCTTGATCATGATGATCAGATTGCTTTGCTGAAGGGCTCAGCAGTAGAAGCCATGTTCCTCCGTTCAGCTGAGATCTTCAGCAGGAAACTTCCTACAGGACATACTGTCCTTTTAGAAGAAAGAATTCGCAATAGTGGTAAGTATCTTGTTTAACGAGGAAAACCCAAACCACACCATTGCACTTCTGTGTCAGTATTTTGCCCTTGAAAAGCTAGTAGAATTGTTTATTAGCATTGAAACAGGTTTATCTGAATGTTGTTCCTTATATTAACTAGAACAGATCTAACTCAGCCTTGAGTCTAAAGGTCATAAGGTAAAGGTTTATTTATAAATACATTGCAAGTATTATGAATGACATTGTATCAAATAAATGCAGTGCAAGTCTCAAACTATGAGCATTAAAGAACAATGAAGTACCACCATTTCAAATTATTCACATAAAATATCAGTATTTATGCTTTCAAATGCAATCACTATGAGAAAGAAAGAAAAAAAGATGTTAGGATGTTACTGGAGATGACTGTAGGGAAACATATTCAATTTGGTAAAATTGAATCACACTGCACAAGGTGCATAGAATTATAAAGATGGCATGTTCTCAGTATGTTTTCTGCTTCTTAAGGTCCGTCAAAGGCTCAATGGCTATGACAAATTCTACTGGTTCTAGACATAAATCTAAATAATTATGAAAAGCCAAACAGGGCTGGATCTTGATTGTTCCTTAAAGCATGAAAAGTTGTGTTTTGCATTGTTATGTATTCTTTGTGCTCCACTGATGAAACACTGAATGTTTTGCCCTTTTCTGTATTGACCAGCAAAATTCATCCACCCTCAGCTACCTATCATTCAAAACTCAAATGTAACAAAAATTCTGAATCAAAGAATCTGTCTATAGTCAGAGAGAGTGCTTTGACTCCGGCTTCTGGCCTTCCTTTTTAATGCTCAGAAGGAAAAAGGGATAGGATAACATTTAACCTCAATACTAGTCATAGAAATGGGCTTGATCTCAGTTCTGAAACTCTTAAAATCAGTAATGCGAAGGTACTACTGATGTAAGCAAAATTAGGTGAATCCTTACATATTTGAAACTCTGAAAAGAAGTTAGGACACATGAGAATAACTCACTTGCCAAAGGTATGTATTTAGTTTGGCTTAGCACACTCAATTCTAGGTTTATATTTTGTAGTATTTTTATATGACTTTCATTTCAGTTTGTTATAAGAGGCTATTGTTTGATGGACTGGAAATGGTGACTTTGAGAGTGATACAGATGGCTTCTGGTCCAGGTTCTGCATGCAGAGAAGTATGCCAAGAAGGCCAGAGATATTTCCTGGAAGCTGTAATGAGTTGTCATGGTTCCAAATGTCTTCATTAAGAGATTTTTCTACTGGAATATAACCTATTTTTTTGATTATAATAGGTCTTAGAGAAATTAATCAATATGAATACATGATCACTGAAAGCCTCTGCTCCTCTAATCTATACAGTCGGTATCAACCTTCTTGTTCAAGATGTCAACTGTTCATAAAAAGCAGAAGCAGGAAATACTTTGATCCAGAACATTACATAAGCTATTATGTCATACCAATAGTTTTTTCCTTACTCATAATTTCAAAATACCCTGTTAATTCTCTGCAACTATTAAGTCCAGATGAGATGCAATATCACTTTTTGCAAGCTAGTGCTAGACTTAAAGATAGCATTTCACACTATAACATGACTAGTGGGAATATGACATTGTATCTTGCAGTAATATTATTTACCTGTGATGAAATAGATTAAAAAACCAACATTTTGTGTAGAGGAAAGTTTCCAGACAAGTAATGATTTCAAATGTGGTATTACTTATTCCAAAGGAAGATTTCCTGCAATTCTTTTCTTCTGGGGGGAAAAAAAAAAGACCAAGGTAAATTAAAATGAGTTCTGGATCAGAACAAAACCTGGGCTGAATAGTTTGCAAGAAATGAAACTTTGTGTGTGTGTATGTATATACACACATATATCTTATTGCTCTTGGAAAAGGCTCTCAAAAATATTTTCCCTCAAGCCAGGATCAAGTTGGGGACATAAGAGGAAATATTGCTGTTAGAATTGCTCCCTCCCTACATTACAGGAAAATAATGTATTATCCAGCTTGCTTACTGCTGGCTGCATTCTGTCCTTCCATTAATAGCCAGAATACAGGACAAAATACCCTTTTTTATGTATTTTATTTCTCCACTCTGTGCAAATTCAAGCCTACTTAAATACATTTTCCTTGGCTGCACCTAATGGGGCTGTGACAGTATACAACAAAAGCAGCTTGTAAATCTTTGCATCTGTAGCAGTGTTAACCTAATTGCTGCTACCGATGCTATTTAACTGCTACTGCACAGGCCCAGAATTCACTCAAAATTTTCAGTCTCTCTCATTTTGGACTGATGTTGCTGCATGCTAGAGTGTCTCTGTCAATCTGGCAATGTCCCTTGCATGAAAAGGCTTAAATGTGTTTTTTAAATGCCCCTCTGCCTACGTTTTCTCTACTGGTAACTGCCTGTCAGTTAGTGGTATCACTTCCTCTGCACCAAAAATGGAAGCAGACTGTTTTATAAAAGGAAGAATTTTTACTAGGTAGGTTTGACCCTCTCACACTTCATAAGCGTATTTCTCAGCGTTCACTGAATTTTCATAGAAATCCTGTTTGTCATCATACAAGCTACCAGAGTTTTTTGTTTGGACTTTAAAAGCTCACATTGGCACAATTCTTCTGCATGTCTTGTCTTAGTTTTTGATAAATTCTATAATTACACATTTAGGCAAATTGAATAATTGTTGGAAAATACCTACTACTGAAACACCTTATTTTTGTGGTTTAAATCATGGTCATTTTCAGGTGTCCTGAGTTTAAACAAAATGAAAGAAAGGCATCCAAATTCTTCTGTTATCATTGCTTACACATACAGCTTTCAAAAATATTAAATATATAGTTCACACCCCTGTATGTCATAGGACTCAACACCAGGGCTCTACGTTGAATAATAGCCTTTTCTAAATGAAATATGATATTAGGATAGAAACTTAAGCAGCCTTTTCGAGCCTTAAACAGTAAGGACAAATGCTACTAGAACCTGCAGCTGGCCATTATCATGTTATAGGCTGGTCCAAGACATAAAATGGCCAGAAGAGATTAAACCCAAGTCAAATAAATAAGCAATCCCATGAGAATTACACATAAATTCAGAGATAGGGACTTTTAATTTTTTAAAAACACCTCACTGAAAAAACAAGACTAAATGCAGCAAACTGAAACACCCTGCAAAGACAATAGAGAGCAACAGAGGAAACACAGTGATACCTGAGTGAGAGTTTAGAAAGTAAATTTATAGGTAATGAATGACAAAGAAGGATCAGGATTATTCATGGCTCCTAGTGAGGTCCTAAACACTGTCAGGCCATCAGCCATAAATTATTGCTGTTAGTCAGAACTTCTGTCCACATATTTTTAGGTGCAGACAGTTGTCTGAATGTCACATAAGTCCTATTGTCAAGCCTTGATGTCTGCATCCACAAAATCGGGGGTGGGGAACCGGTCTAAAAGTCACAAGCTGTCCACACTTCTGTTACCTGCCACCATGTCCACTTGGAAGCTGCTCTCATCTATTAATATTTATGCCTTCCCCAGTCTGACTGTATGGAATGGATTTTTTTTTTCCTGATAAAAAAGCAGAGATCTGGTGGTGATGACCTTTGAGCATTAGCAGCCTTCGTTTTTATTCTTATGCTGATGAAGTGTATTTTTATTTTGTAGCTTGAGCATATTGCTCAAGTCCTGGTGCATCTCATTGACTGCCTTTGTTTGCGCCCTAATGGTCTTTCTCCATAAGGTGTTATGGAAATTCTTTCATTAGCTGCTCCTGAGACTGAATTCCTTTCCTACTCACCCCAATATTGAGACTTAATGAGAAATACAGACATTTTATTTAATGTTAATGAGAGCTCGTGCCACTTACTCATCTTATTTGATGCTTCACTACGCATACACCAAGTTGTGACTGATTGGTTCATTCTGTGAAAGGCTGACATCCTAGTAATTTAATGCTTAGTTTCTTTCTGTTATTTTGAAAGCAAACTCTACCCATTATGTAGCAGGAAGATACTTTTAAAACCAGTGCTGAAATGCTGAATGTTTTCTCAGTGAGCATTTATAGCCTGTTTTCCTAAAGGACACCTGCTTTCAGTGGTCATGAAGAGCCACAGATTTTTATTTCATCATTTTATTCTACAGAGCAGTTCTACTAATTTCAGTATCAGGGAATAAGACACTATCTGATATGGACAGAAACGGAAGAATCTGGACCCAAATTTTCAGTTGGCAGCAGAACACCTGACACTGTGAAATATACTGTTGTCTTTCTGGATGTGTTACAGGTGTTGAAGTACAGTGAGATCCAAGGAAAAAAAAGAAATAGTCACAATTTCGAAGGATTGGCAAGAGGCCACCTTTTGCCCTTGAATGTGGGATACAAAGTTCCCATTGATTTGGACAAGATACTCCTGAAACCAAAGGCAAAATTTGGCACTGGAACAATAGATACCTAATCACTTCCGCTGCCCTTGGCTTTTATTATTTGATTACTAGTACTGAGTAACGGTGGTGCTTCAAAACCCCATTGTGCTGGGGTTTGTGCAGAGAAACAAAATGAAATGATCTTCACTGCTGAGTCCAAATAATCTAATCTAAGAGAGAGCAACCTGGCCAGTATCTGGCCCCTTGCTTCTAAACACACCTGCAAATCATAGGTGTCTAACTCTCCAAATGGTCATCTGCATCCACGCAGGAGGAGACACTTACCACCCTGTGACTTGATCCAAAACTGGCACACTGCCCAAAATATTTCGAAATTAGGACCACTTTAAATGACGGAGTATAGGAAAGAGCTTTTCTGTTTGTACGCGGTACTGCACAGTCTACCACACCGAGTTAGTCAGTGCCACATTCCTGAATTACAAATAAAATTGATAAAAGTGTTTAAATCGTACCTACAGAGTTAATTTATACCCATGAAAACAAGAACAGATGTCAGAAGACCCAATCTCTTTTCTTCTACATAAGTCTGCTTCTCCAGGCCAAAAACTTATTTAAATAGGCTCAACCTATGAAGACTAGCTCAAGGCAGTGCAGATGCTGCTGCTGTGTGCCAGGCCGCACTTCCTTCCTGACTGCAGGCACTCAAGCCACTGCCGAAGGATGGTGTGTGGCAATGTCATTTGCATCCTCCTTGCAGGTTTGGTTTGTTTGTTGGTTTTTGGTTTGGTTTGTTTTTTTTTAAACTAAGGTTTCTTTGCTTGTAACGATGGCTTCACAGTGGTTCTGCTGATTGCTTTTGAGAAGATGGGTTTTTGCTATCCTGATTGTGAGTTCTCCTTGGCACATGCTAACCTCTCATTTAAGTTGGCCATTTAACCTCTACAGGATGATGTGAGAGGAGAGGTCACATGAACGTGCTCTGGTGTATCTTCTCTACTGGCTAGATTTTCTCCTTTTTGGCTCTCAGCATCAACACAGTGAATTTGATCAGTGTTTAAAGGGCCACTGATGCATTTGAACAGGTTAGAAGGCAGAGCTCATAAGCAGCATGGAAAGCAGTTCCGGTAGATGAAACACTGTGAAAGATAAGATGTAATTTTGTGAGTAATTAATATATTTCATATTCATAAAACACCTACTAATATACCCTTGGTTTAATATCCACTGGCACTTCCATATTTATCAAGAAAAATAGGTCTCTATCCATATTAATCACACAGTGCTAGTTACTGTTAATTAGTACTTACTCTCAAGCTTCCCCCTTGCAATAGATTAATCTCTTCAGTTTTAATCAACAGTCAAAACAGAAGAGAGAATACTGGTCTCAAAAAGCTGGCAGTACCAGCTCAATATCACAGTAAAACCATCTATTCCAAGATTACATTGACCAGATAATTATTTATGGCCTGAAACTGCAAACCTTATGAAAGCAACAGTCATACCTTCAGAGAGAAATCATAGGAACAAAACCCTAAAAAAGCAGTGCTGTGTCTTAGGCTACAGAAAGGAATGAAATTGTGCAAGAAGTAAGGGGTGCTGAATGAATAATGCTCGTGGGTTTAACTCTGCTCCAGTCTAATGCCACAAGGCCATACCCAGTAAAGCTAGTGTCTCCCATTGACTACCCTGGGGTTTACAGCCAGTCATCCATTAATACAGTGAAATCAATCAAATGAATTGCAGTATCTTCAGCAGATGATAGAGTTGGGCTGGTGTTTAGGTAGAATTCTGTGTAGTTCAGAATGACGCATAATGAAACACAAAGGAGGGGCATGTTCTTACTGCCATAATGCTGCATGAAACAAAGTTTTTGAAACCTTTTTGAAAGAAATTTAAGAAGGAGGCACCATTAACACTGCTCAGGAAGCTCCGCCTATCTGACACAGTACTACGCAGTGCTCTTGTCTAATCTAAATAAAGAGGACTAAACGGACCTAACTTTTCAGTTCTCACTGAGGCCAGAAATACATTGGATTTTTTTCACTTTTGTAGTATGATTTGTAACAATGACATTTGAAAAGTCATATAATTAGTTTCTCCTCTTGCCTTTCCAGTTAGCAGCACAAATTGCCTTTAATTCTTTTTCTGATAACCTGAATTGAAGTGACAACATCTTGTACAGTAGATAAGGAAAAGAAAAAAGCAAGAACTGTAAACATCTGTTTCTTGCATTTTTGCTTTCTGGTGGAGCTTATTGAATCCAAACTGAAGCGTTCCAATCCCATTAGAAAACAGCCCCCTCTTGTGATGGAACAGCGGTTTGTGTAACGTGCATACAGGATGATGAAATAACCGGGAAACTCCAGCACAGATGGGATGAGGGCAAAATGAGTAATCAAGAAAAAATTCCATTATCCTAGTCTCAAAATTGCTCATTTTGCATGGTTTCATTCATAATTGTTTTGTGACTATATCTATTTAAAGATTTCAAAGTTCTGTTCTTTTTAGTAAAAGCAGTAAATCAGTTGCATTGCTGAAACATCCCTTTTTACTTCCTTTTACCTCTTCTGTTTTGTTTTATTTCTGTTTGGGGTACAGTAGTGCAGAGAGGCTCTCTGCTGCAATTTCATTTGCTTCCACATCTATACTCATTTTGTGCTTCACCCATCCATGCTTTAGTTTCTTAATGATAGATTATAAGCTTTCTGGGCCAAGGATTGTTTTACTACATGCTTAGACAGTGCCTGTACCAGTGAAAACCTGATTAGTCATTCTACACCCCACTCACGAGCACCATCTTCATCCCACTTCTGCTATATTGACAGTAGGACTTGAGGAGCTTTGTGGTCAGCAAAACAATAAATTCATCCAGCTGAAAGCTAACCTGACCCCCCCCAAAAAAGAGAAAAAATCAGATTATGAATATGAGAAACAAATGATGGGTGTCTTAGTCACAGCCCACTTCCTCACATTTCCTGTCTGCTGCCAAGACGATCGTGCCCAGTGGTGTGATACCTTGCACAGAGACTTCTAAAAATATCCATTTTGTCTTGGACTTTTTTCATGTCATTGCTGAGCTATTCAATTCCACGAAAGGAATTCGTTTGCTCTGCTTTAGGGCTCAGCTAGACTTATTTTTTTTCCTGTTTCTAGATTCATGTGAACTTTAAGACTTTGGTGTATCATATGTATGTGTTCCTTACATATGTCATATTGTTAAAGGAACTTTGGCATTTAAAACTGCCCAAGAGAGAGACAGGCGGTTCCCCAAAAGTTAGCAATAACAAGTATTCAAAATTTTAAATAGTTCACTCTGATGACTAATGGCATAAAAGTCACAGAACATTAGATGCTATGACTGTTGTTTGCTCTGTATAAAGCTCCAGCTGTGTTACTTACTTCCACAGGATGAGCTGACTCGCATCATATATAGTTGCTTAAGTGAATTAGACTCTTCTCAACAGTGTTGAACTTGTTACAAAAATGAGATTTGTGGCTTGTGATCTGAAGGGAACATGGGTTGCTCATGTCACATGTTTAAACGCAACATTCAGCCACAAAATAAACCACACCCTGCAAGACCATACTTTCACTCTGTTGGGACACATAACTATTCCACTAAGTTCTCACTGTCACAGCAAAATGTGACTTGTCTGTAGTTAAGTCTAGTGACTTCATGTTTCCTTTCTTTGAGTTCCACCTGCTGAGTTTCATTTTGAATTTCCCCTATTGGAGGCACTCCAAACCTTACCAGTCCTGGACTGCAGCTTTGTGTTGTATACAACACTCAAAATTACATTATTTCATGTGGTTTCCACACCAAGTTACAAAGTCTTCTCCCAGAACAGCTCAAAATTAAGAGTAAAATGACAAGAAATCCTATGGCCATCATCTGTGGGAACAGAGGAGGTTTCCATCCTTTCAGCCAAGGAAGACCAAAAGGCTTTTTGCTACAGAACCACTGGTTCGGATCTCTATGGCTTGTCGGTGCCACCGCTTCAGAGTTGCAAGCAGCTGTTGTCAACAGTCTGGTGGCTGCTTGGAGTGACTCACATGCCAGTTTAAAAAAACCATAAATTTGATGTCACAGGACCTACTTCTCTTTTACACCAAAAAGCAGAATGAAATACATCTGTAACATAAGGCTAAATAACAACATTGTGACCTGATGACAAAGTCAGTAAGAGGAAGCCCGATCGGCATGCCCCAGTTTGGTAACCCCAAAGGGTCTTGCTGATGGTGAGACAATCGCATGATCCCATCCTTAAACTGGGGCTGGATTTTAATTATTTACAGCTCTCTACTTTATAATACACTAGTTTATGCTTTAAAGTAGTAGTAGTTGCAAGCAAGTTGATCTTGGATTACAAGTAATCCTAGACCTAGCTAAAGTTTCAGGCTACATAAAAGGAGCAATTAAGACTCTTTATGGAGACAACTAAAGCAACTGCCCAAGGCAGTCAGCTGTAGAGTAGAGTTGGGCTAGAATTAAACCATACACCCTGAGAGGTTTTCATAAAACTAATGTAAAGATAGGGAACATGGGGACTGTTTCACAAAATGTGCATACTGGAAACAGAAAACAGTTAGAATATCAGCAGACGGCAAGAAAAACACATATGAGACTTGTCCTGAAGAGCTAGACGGACAAAACTGTAGAGGAAAAGGAATTGCTTGCAAGAAAGACTTTGAAACCATGTGAAAAGAAATTGCCAGCCCTTGCCTTTTTCTACTCTGATATGGAAAAAAAGGATGTGCTTGCACTTTTATATCTTGCATCAGGCCTGATTTGTGTAGTAAATGTCTCACACCAAGACAGTCAAGGCTTCAAGTACGGAATAATTGCTCTGTGGCAATAAACCAGATTATTTCAATAATTACAAAATTTTATAACTTTTTTTTTTCTCTCACAGGTATCTCAGATGAATTCATAACTCCCATGTTTAATTTTTATAAAAGCATTGGAGAGTTGAAGATGACACAGGAAGAATATGCGCTGCTCACAGCCATAGTTATCCTGTCTCCAGGTAACTTCTAATCCAGAATTAAATATTAGTGGGTTTGGAAAGAAAGCATGAGGAGTGTGACCTGAGACTTGTAAAAACTTACATTCTGCATAGAGTAAGTGAGCATACATGCTTATTCAGTATATTCAGCTGTTTAACCAGAAGACAAACACAAATCCAAACTCCAAACATTCTGCTACACCATCTTGTTTTGCATACAAGGAAAAAAAAGTGCCTAAATACCCTGCTAAAAAAATTACTGGTATCTCTTTACTGCTTAGCATGACAGGCTTCTTCCTTCAGAAAATCCCAGATGTGGTTACATGCACATAATTAGAGACCATTGTGGAACGTCACATTTTTAGAGGGAAATTGGGAAACCCTATGGCTTAGAATGGCAGTGAAGGTCTTCTTTAATGAACAAACACCAGCTGGCAAGAGCAGAAGGAGAGTAGCAAGTTGCCCTCTCTTTACAGGCTTTACTGTAAAAACTAATTCTTTGACAACACAAAACTAACCAGCTCTGCCTACAACATATGGAGAAATTATAGAGTGCCTCAGACAAACTGACTGTCAGAGGAATGGGACAAGAGAAGCCTGATGCTTCAGGACAAGAGACAGACACTGAGGTTTCCAAATCAATTCCACAGCTCTTTGACTCAGTGTGCCTCAGGAATTTATTTTTACAGCAAAAATTTCGGTGACCAAAAACCCCATCCTTCTCTTTTCCTCCCTCTCCAAATATCCAAACACATGCTTCCTTATGAACAAAATAAAAAGAAAAATATTTTCTAACAAAGAAATTTCATCTGAGGATAAAAATGTTTGATTTCTCCCTGGTGACCTGTATTCAAACTCTTCTCTACTGGTCAAATTCCCCGGTTGTACTACACCTCCAAGAACTTATGCTGTGCTGCTCAGTTGTTGCAATGCACCGCAGGATGTACTCAGGTGCAGAACCGCACTTGGAGATGATGATACAACCCCAGAGAAACATTTCTGAGTTAAAACTCTTCGGTTTTTGAAGAAGTTGAAAGTTTTCCCTAGCTAGAGGTGGGAAGCTTACATGAAAACTCCGAACCAAAAATACAATGTTAAAGCACTTTTATTCCCTCTCATTTTGAAAAGAAATATTCTTGGTAGGTGTGAACATCAGTGCCCAGTGCAAATATTTGAATATTTTCATATTCATTTATCAGTGCAAATATTTATATTGTATCAGAGCATATATTTGCTAATTACTTCTTTTCTTTTAAAACCATAACCAGATCGACAATACATAAAGGACAGAGAGTCTGTGGAAAGGCTTCAAGAACCCCTGCTGGATATTCTACAAAAATTCTGCAAACTTCACCACCCAGATAACCCTCAACACTTTGCATGTCTTCTGGGCCGTCTTACAGAATTACGGACATTTAACCATCATCACGCAGAGATGCTGATGTCATGGAGAGTGAGTGATCACAAATTCACACCTCTTCTCTGTGAGATCTGGGATGTGCAGTGATGGGTACTTTTTATTTTATTTCAGAAAAATATCTTTTTAAGGGACCACATAGTACTTATTTTCATAGAAAAATATCCCACAGTACATTAAATTTCCTTTACTGCATTTTTATAGAAACATGCCATGGTTTCATAGAAGTCATTTTGTTCACTATACACAGAATATTGTATAACTATCAGATTTTGACACGCGACTATAATTTTCTCTGTATTTATATTCTCTGATCAGAAAAAGTCCACCAGCTCCTCAGAGGAACCCTGTTAATTCCTGCTGCAATTAAACGGATTGCAGTTAGAGTTCCTGTTGACAAATGGGGAAGTGCAGGTTTCCATTCTTGTTTTCCCATTGCAGTGTTTTTGTGCTTGGCCTCCGTTAAAGAATATATTCCAGATACTTACGGTAATAAACCAGCTGAAATGATTAATGCTATAGTAATTTGCTGTTCAACCGTGAAATGCGTTCACGTACGATGTACAAGCTCTTATTTCCTTGGAAGGTGAAAAGTTATGTGATGGGGAAAAGCCAGACACTAAAAAAAAAACCAACGACCCTTTTCGTGGTACAAACATGTAACTTCATTTGCATTATTATTTCAAAGTAAAAGTTGTACAGTATCTATACTTCGTGAAAGCGCATCACGGGTTGTTTTACATTACAACTTTTGATTGTTGGTGCTTAGTGGCTCTGGGAAACACCAGCAGCAGCACCCCCGCAACAGGTAAGGGTGCCTGCAGGCGGGCCGAGGCGGCTCGCAGGGGCTGCGGGCGGGGCGGCTGGTTTCCTTTGCGCCTGGGCCGGCTCCGAGCCACGTGAAACCGGCCAGCGGGGCCACCGACGTGCCGACGGCGCCGTCCGCCCGGCCGCGGCGCTGCGGGAGAGCCGCCGCCCGCGGGAACGGCCCTTCGCCCTGCTGCGAGAGGCGAGAGGCGAGAAGCGAGAAGCTTGGGGCGTGCGCGCCCCCGCCGCCCCGGCGGAGCAGAGCTGCCTCCCGGCGCCGCCGGTGACACGAGGAGGGGTGGCCGAGGCCCGCGCTCTCACGGCGGCAGAAGCGGCCCGCGGGATGGGCGGGAGGGCCGGCAGCCCCCGCGCCGTGCCGCCGCGGCGGGCGGGACGCGGGGGCCTCACCGGGGCGGGGGGGAGGGGGGCGGGCCCGGGCTGCCCCCCGGTAAATCGGGTATGGCGGGGGGGGGGGGCGGGGGCGGCGGGCGCCGGGAGCCGCGCGGGGCTCGGGGAGGGGCGGGGCCGCCGCACCTGGCCCTTGGCCGTGGCCCCGCCCCGCGGGCGCTGATTGGCCCTTTCGAACGGAGCGGCCGGCGCGGGGCGGGGTGGGCGGGGGCGCCCTGGTGTGCGGTGCGGCGGGGGGCGGGGGGTGCGGCGCGGCGCGGCGCGGGGGGAGCGCGGCGCGGCGGTGGCTGCCGGTGAGTACCGCGGGGCCCGGCCCGGCCCGGCCCGGGGAGCGGCGGCAGCGGGAGGGCGGTGGCGGCGGCAGCGGCAGCGCGGCGGTGCCCAGCTGCCCCCCCGCGCCGGGGTGTGGCCGTACCCCGGCCCCGGCCCGCGGGGAAGGTGAGGGGCGGCCCTGGCCCCGCGTGGGGACCGGGGCGCTGCTGCGGGGTCCCGCTTGCGGCGGTGCATCGGGCGCGCAGCGCCGGAGCGGCGGCGCTCGGGCAGTTAAGCCTGTCCCTAAGAGCAGCGCTGGAAACGTGCTGAGCATCGCAGGTCGCGGGGAGCCCGGTGCCGCGGGGACAGACGCCGGTGTTGGGCTAAGGCTGTTACCGGGATCGGCTCCGTCACCCTTCCAGGGGCAGGAGCTCCCATCCGGCCGAGTTAGCCTCACTGGCATCGATGCTGGAAGCGAAGCACCGCGAAACTTACCCTGGGGATGGGAGAGGGGAGAGTTTTTGCTTAACACCCTTCAAACCAGTCTCTCCTGTGCCTCATGCAAGCGTTTCAGGATGCAGTGCTGTTTTTGTAGGAAACGTGCCCTACTGCTCTTGGCTAAAATACTCATTCGTATTGCTTAGTAAGCCGAAAAATGTCTGGCTTCTTTCTTTGCCCAAAGCTGGCTGTATTTCAGGGATGCTGTGTGTCACCTTTGGCGTAGTATCAGATCCAGACACGGGAGAAAGTACATGTATACCTTTAGACCTACAAGGCATAGCTGGCCTATGTGTTTTTAATTCTAAATGTAGTGGGTGAGTCTGTCATAATAAGACATGATTTTATATTTAAGTCATAATAAATGCCTCCTGACTGCGGCCAGCCAGCAGCCTCCTCCTTGGACATCAAGCGATGCTCCCCTCAGTGTTGTTCTGCTGGAAGAAGTGTGGGGTGGAAATGGGAGGGGGAGAAGGGTTTGTGAACGTGAGCGAGCGGCAGGGATAGCGTGTCTCCAATTAACCAGCCTCTCCCCAAACTGGATGCTCTTGTGGTAAAGGAGCCGTCTGCACGTCTCCTGCGGAGATGCCAGCTGTTGAGATGAAGTGCTCCTCCCTTATTTCAAGTGGGTTTCTCTGCCCTGACAGGTGAATCCAGAGCCTTTGCCGCCCTTTGGAAGGGGAGAGAGGGCTCGCTGCTGCGTGCTGTGTGCGCTGTCACCGAAAGGTGTGGAAAGGCACTCCCCGAGGAGAGCAGTCAACATGCCTTAATGTAAGGAGTTGGTTGCCACCTTAAAGCCCTTCACTTTGGACCGACTAGTCTGGTTCTTTCTCTTTCATGCCTCTAAGGCCTCGCCAGAGGAGCAGAGCACCTGCTGACTCAGTAATGCAACAAAAGGGCTCTGTAATTGCTGTAGTGAAGGAGAGAGTAGCGCTCCACTCTCTCCGTGGATGTCTCTTGTTATGCCTACCTCTTTTCTTCTGCATGTTAGGATATGTGTACCAAAAAAAATCTTGGCTACCCTGTAGTAGGTTTCAACAGATACTGACTTGACAGCTTCTTTCATTTCAGTGTGTTTAAAAAGTGGGTTTATGTAGGTACTGTCAGGACTAATCTACAGTTTCCAGCTGCTCTGGGTTAGTCTGTTGTGACTGCCTTTGGGTGTTGATGGAACAGAAGATGATGTGAGTTATTTCTTAAACATAGGGTGAAGATGTAAAAGTGTTTCTACTCAAGGGGTTTTTTAATGAGTCTGTGAACCCAAGGCGTTTTAATGAGTCTGTGAATCCCTTTAGGTTCCACTTAACCTAGCTCAATGGCTGCTTCATCTATGTTTTAGGTATCTGTGGAGCTGTGGATGTTTTTTTTTTTGTTTGTTTGTTTGTTTCTTTGTAAACTGTGCAGTCAAGTAAAATGGGACTTGGACTTGGTTCATCTTGTGCTACAGAATGGCTTGTAATTAATGTAGCATGTCTTGCTGGTTGGGCCCCAGTGAATGATGTATAAAACCTGATACAAGTGATACTAAGCAGGCTATCTTGCGTAGCATCTAAGAGCATGTGTTTAGCACCCTGAACTATTTGCGTAAAGTGCTTTAGTATTTGCTGACTTTACTGTTTCTCAGATTGCCTGGGGGCAAAGTGGTGGGCATCTCTAAAGAGCAGAAGCAGACTACAGTCTTGCAAGGCTGTCATGTCCGGGGTATGTCTGCACCCCCTTTCCTGAGAAATGCTTGTCCCTATGCCACGTGTCAGAAGACAGGTACCTTTTTTCTCATCTCTCTGTCCTAATGTTGATCCGTAGCTCTAGTCCTTTATTGGAGGTTTGGCCATCAGCCAGCTGAAGGCAGCTCCTGCCTTCCCCAATATATCATTTGGGGCTTGACCGCCTGTCTTACAGTAAATCAGTGTCACTGTATTGATCCAGCCATAAGGTGCTACTACGTAGCCTTTCTCCTCTCTTCCCATCTCATGGAGCATGTTGGCAGCAGAAGCGTCAGCAGAAATGAGGTGTTTTCTGGGAGTGGTGCTGGGGGTCAGGGACCTCTACATTGTCTGAGCTTGGAGCTGGGCTGGTTGCCTCCCTGGTTGGGAGACACTTGCAAATTTCTCCTGCTTCCCCCATTTTAAGGGGTGAAGCAGGTAGAGAGCCCTCCTATGTACCTTGGGGATATCAGCTGGCCTGGAGATGGGAATGGCACGGCCTGAGGCTATGCGAGGACATGATACAGCACATTTTCATTCTGGGGTCTTTTCTTTCACAGCTGTGAGTCCTGAATACCAAACGCCTGTTGAATGAAGGTGAGTTGAAAAAACTGGCATGCGTAGAAACTGGTACGGTTCTAGCTGGAGCTCACTGAATTCAATACCAAATGCTTGATTCATTCATTATGTACAGCTTTTTGATGCAGGGAACCCAACTGGTTTTAGAAGAAGTCAAATTTGGTTATGACTCTACCTGGTATTGCAGTATTTGCCTTACCACGGCACCTTCTGCACCTTTGCAGGCTGGCTGCTTGAACGTGGCAGACTTCTGGGTCTTCTCATCCCATGCCTCTCCCTGTAAGTGATAAGGCTATATTAATCTGTATTCCCTGTGATACCGGAGTTGGACTGTTTGGGATCTGAAAATGGGTAATTGTTACTATATTAATTTTTCAACTCAAAATTCATGCAGGGTACTCTGTATCATCAGAGGTTTTTTTGTTCAATGTTATTCAGATTCCCTGATAATAAGTGAAGCTGTTTGACTTTCTGGAGAGCCCTTTGGCATATGGGCTTACAAAATAACTTGTTTGAGAAGAGCAGGCCATCGAAGTTCAAGTGCCACAATTTTCCTCTTATTTTTATTTTTCCTTTTTTTTTTCTTTTTAGACTAGTTTGTTAGGCATGCCACAAAACTGCAGATGCTGAGCATTTTTGTGATAGCTGCTGTGTGAATGTTTTGCTTTGTTCGTGTTTTGAGTGCTCCCTGTGAATTAGGCTGCCTTTTGTTTTCCCTTGGCAGTTAGCACGCTAGAGCTCTTGTTAGTCTATATGGAGCTCCTTATTTTAATGAGACCAGCTTCTCTACTGGCTGTTCTGCTGTTGTTTTATTTATTTTTTTAATCAATGAAGCCTCTTACTGCGACCCTCTTGGGACAATAGCTTTCTTATGCTAAAGAAAAATGTATTCCCCTGGACAAAGCTGTGGGAAGCATAACATGCTCATTAGTAATGCTTGGTATATACACTGCCCTTCCCTTGTTCATTCATAGAAGGAAAAATGACATCAAGGAGAAGATGTCTCTCTCTTTTTTTCTTTTTTTTTTTTTCCTTATCCAGAAATAAAAGTAAGGAGAAAGATACCGCTTGAAGTGTCTCTGATGAAGTTTGAGAAGTGCTAGCAGTCCTGATACAAGGAAGTGGCTTCAATCTGAAAACAAACTGGTTGCTTGTTTGTGGTCGTAGAGGTAAGTTGTTTGAAATGCCTGACATGTGTGGTCCTATGTAACATGTGAGGTTCAAGGCAGTGGGAGGGAAAAATGGGGAGGAAACAGCACTGTTCCGCTTTCTGGGTAAGAGGAAGGGGAAGAATTTTTATCAAAATTGGGTCTTCTGTGATGGGCTATTAGGCCTTTCGCCATAGGAAGGTGAGGTTGTGGAAAGGATGGAGGAGGAGAGAATACTGTATATATATAAAGCTCAAGCATCTGGGATGAGAGAGGGGAGTTATTAATTTTTAAAGGAAAAGAGATGAGTTAAAATTGTCTGACTGTGTCTGCAATCTGGTTTCCAGCCTAATCAGTAAGATGAAGTTTTATTGCAGCTATTAAGTAAGGGAGCAAGAAAGTTTGTTTTTAACTGGTTTCAAGACACAGATAGGTACATTTTGAGGTTGTAATGCCCTCCACTGCCACTGTAGAGAACTATGCTGAGGAGATCCCTTCTGGTGCATGTGTATGCAGCTGACCTGGTAATACTGCGCAGCTCTAGACCTGGAGCCTATGTGGAGAGAATTTCTGGTCCCCAGCCCAGTGTAGAGTTTGTGCTGGGTTTTCCGATGACTGAAAGCATTGCTGGAAAATACTGTGTTGGCTTCGGGAGAGAAGGCGTTGACCGGATTGCCTTTAAAACTTTCCTTAAGGATTGCTTTGCCAGGGGATTGTCCTGATAACCATATCGCTGCAATAGTTTGCAGCATTCTGTTGAAAACTTGGGCGTGTGCTAGCTGCCTGTAAATCTAAGTCAAAATCCCAACAGAAATTAATAAAAACATTGATTTCTCTCATATATCTATGCAAGAAGAAATCTCATTCTTCAAAATTATTTTCTTGCTTTAAGATTTTCATAATCTTCAAAGTATGCAATGAAATCTCAGGATGCTTAGATGTGTATACGTGCATGTACAAGATACACTCGTGATAGCTGAGAAGGAAGGAGTGAATGCCAATATTGTTAAATCCAAGAATGGTTTGATGTATTAATGTTTCTCTTTCGCAAAGTAAATGTCTTACAGCTCCTTAAAATCATGCAAACCTTTGAGTATTATTTATGCATACGAAGTTAGTTGCTACTTTGTGCTGTAATAACTGCTGCTTTATTTAAGGGCAGAGAACTGAAGTTGACTGAATACTGGATCAAAATGTTAGCTGCTAAGATACTTCCTTCTTTCCCTCCTCCATTCCTGATTAGGCTCGCTCATGTTTTGCCAAAACAGCACTGGTGTTTTTTTTCTTGGGATTTTCATGAAAGCAGGAGGGACTGTATTAAAAATTCTCTTCTCTTTCCCTAGGGGTAGAAACTAATGTAAATGCAGATGACCATGCAGAATGCAGTTCAGGTAAATGCCTTTTGGTAATGTTTGAATTCTGTATAATACTTTTTTTTTTTATTCAAAGGTTTACCCTGAAGCAGATGAAATGCTAGAATCCCCAGAGTTATCTCTAGTTTAAAAAAAAAAAAGTAATAATTTTCTCTTTTTAAAATGGAGTGATGTGACAAGGTAGATAACCGAATGTTATATCAGATAGGTGATCCTTTCTCTTCCTAAATGCTATTACCTAAGAAGGTTTTGAAGTCAAAGGCTGAGGCTATTTAAAAACTTGCTTGATGATTAAGAGGTGTTTTTAAAAACCCTATATTGTAGTTAATCACTTAAGTGTAAATAAATAAATATATTTTATACACACACTGAACTGAAGGAAAGTAGTTAAGAATACCAGAAAGACTCTTTGTTGTCGGGAATTTTGTACATGAAATTTCAGTGTGGTCCTTTTCTTGAAATGTAAAGCTACCTCTCAGTTTGAAAATATGCAATCCTTAGGAGAAATGAAGTGTGTTATGTTCTTGCATATGAAACATATGGGAATATGTTTCCTCTTTTAACATAGCCATTTTAATGATTTAAACACAAAATGCCTCTGAAATGTTTGATCAGAGAAACCAATAGTCTGCAGTAAATTATATGGTAAACTGCAGATTTCATTACTTAAAGTGTGCTGAGGAGCAAAAGCCTCAGAATTTAATGTAAGTTTTCTTTATTTAATATTCAGGAAAGTATGTAATTTTAAATCAAAAGAAGTTAAGAGGATGAATGTAGTAATACTTTTGATACAGGAGTTACTAATGAGAGTTGCACCATTTGTGATTACTGTTGTGTGTGTTCGGTGTACCTGTCTGAAGGGGAATGAACACTTACTCTTTGAATAACAGATCTTTAGCATAATTCAGAACTGCAAGTTTTAGTTATCTGACTGCAAATATTAGAGCTCACTGTCTTCAGCTTACTGAAATCTTCTCCAGGTGTGGTTTGGAGATGACCTTCCCTTAAGCCCCCGAAGTCCTCTGACTCCCAGACATGGGCCAGGTTTGGCAGATGTGTGCCTGTATGACCAATGGATATCCGTGCGGCATGAAGCAACTTTGGTGCCTATGCAAGAAGATCTGTCAATCTGGCTGTCTGGCTTGCTGGGTGAGGTTAAAAATAAATCACTGTCTAATACATTTCAAAGCACTTTCCAATATTCCAGTCAATGCTGACACTTAATATCTATAGTACTGTTAAGATCTGGTGTATTTGAGCCCGAATGGCTAGGACAAGTGCATTAAAATGCATGCTTTGGTTTTGGATTTTATTAGCTGCCACTTCTTAGAGGTAGGATGATTAATTGTTCCAATTTATATTTCTGAATCTTGTTAGTCTAATTAAAATCTAATTAAGTGGATATTTGATTTTAGTTTACTTACATATTTCTACTAATTTTCAGTCTTTAACACTGCAGTAAATTATATGATGGATGGAATGCTGTTTGAATTGCCTCTAAGTTCATATGAAACTTCTTTACCTTCTGTGGAGTAACTCTGATATTGACCTTCTTTTTTTAGGAATAGAAGTCAAAGCAGAACAACTGCTAGAAGAACTTGATAATGGGGTGCTACTCTGCCAATTGGTTGGTGTTCTTCAAAACACAATTAAAAAATGTTGTAGCTCAAATAATTTAAGGGTGAGTCATATTGTGATTTATTTCTTATAATACATATATCAAGTCTTTAATTGTAAGTAGTAGTAAAAGAGAAGCAGATGAGTGAGGCTTCCCAAAGCGGCATTCTGTGTGCTGTGTGTCTGGAGACTGATTAACAACAGTGTGGTGATATACATGGATAAACTGGCCTTATGCAACAAATGACTTACTCACTTTGTTAATCAAATCCTAATGTCCTTACTAGTTTTAGTCTGATTTTAGTAGAAGTCTTGCCAGAGGAAGACCTGGAGTTGGTTCCCCTGATAACATCAGTGTGGGTTGGTAACAAGACATCCACTGGTGCTTGGTGGAATGTTTTATTCCAGAAACTGGTGGCTAAACTCTGATGTATAGGTTAGCCATCAAAATATCCATATTGAGATGTACCTGGAGATGGGCTTCAGTGTTTTTGTTAGGAACCAAGGCTGAGTTGAAATGTGAATCTCAAGCAACTTGCAGTCTGTGTTTGTGCAATGAAAAATAGTGATGTGTCACTTTGGAGTATAAAACCATGTAATGCTGGTGCAGGTGGCATATGTTCAATGTACAGGTACCCAGTATAGCTACAGCAATGCTTGGATTTGTCAAATAGTAGATCACCAACTAATGTGCCCTGATTGGTAGTGTTTCCTTTGGGGGCAGGAGGAACTATTTCACCATATCCAGACCATTTTTTGCGTGTGTGTTTACCTTTTACTGTTTTATCTAGTAAAACAGTAGTTTTAAATAATGGGTATTTACCAGTAAGTAATATAATTACTAATATTAGAATTACTATTCACTGGGTGGGGACAGGACACAAGACAGCAGTCTTAGGATGCCAAATGGTATTTATACAAGAGCCATATGAATGTTGCAAATCTTTAGGGTTTTTTTAAGGACAAGATGCCCAACTTGTGTGCCTTTGAACAGTTTCTTCAGTTTTGAAGATACCAATTTAAAAACAAAAAAGTACTGAATTGTTTTAAAGGAAACTGCCCTTTGCTCCCTTCTGATTCCATCCGCTTTCTAGAATGGGCTCTAAAATGTTGAAATCTGGCAGCTAAGTATAGTTTAGTTGATTTGGAGTTCTCTCTGCTCATTCTGCTGCTAGGCACAGAGCTTGGGAAGGGGGAATAATTAGCTAGACCTGTGAAGCCACCAGTAAGACACTTACCCCAGCATGTGGGGAAATGGGGAAACAACTGTATGGGCAGTTCTGGGAGAGGTTGCAGAGCTAAGGATTTTTCACTCAGTGACTGTTCACAAAGGTAAGGTGGAATGCCTTTACATTAGTGTAGTTTTTTTAATAGAGTACATGGCGGGTTGAACACAAAATAGTTACTAACCGCTGTTTCTGTACTATGAATTTAGAGTTTATTTTCCTTTGCAAATATGCTTTGAAATCTCTTGGCAATGCTGATTTGCACAATGTACTTCTTGTTTTCTTCCCTTGCCAGAATTTTCCTATGAGAAAAGTTCCATGTAAGAAGGATGCTCCATCAGGATCTTTTTTTGCCAGAGATAATACAGCCAACTTTCTTAACTGGTGCAGGGCCATTGGAGTTGATGAGACTTATCTCTTTGAATCTGAAGGTTTAGGTAAATCTATCTTTTTGTAAGACTTGCTTTGATCTGTATGTGGATAACTACTTGGTCAGGGAGATCTCTTGTCTATAGTCTTGTGAAGCCTTTGTCACAACTGTACATGTCTTGTGCAAACTGTTAATGCTTTTACTTATTTTAGGGCAGAGTTCACATAAAAGCCTTGAAAAATCAGTTCAGTGACTGCTCTAACTTGCGTGACGCTTTTCCAGCCTTCTAAAGTTGCTGTGTGGGAGGAAAGGAGGATTGACAGCTGTGCAGCAAACTCGCGTATTTTCCTTCAGTAAAAAGGCCCACTGAGAAAGAGGAGAAAAGTGTGGTTTTGCTTTCCGTGTGCGGGAAGACCACAGGGCCATGGAGTCAACTCACAATAAGATCCTTTATTTGGTATTAGAGCTCATTCTTGTTGCAGAAGGCCCTCAGAATAATGCATTCATGACTGCTAAACTTGGTAACTACATCAGGGCGTTGTGCCTGAAGTGACAACAGTCTGTTGGTAATTAACATTTCCTTCAGGACCTGCTTGATGTGACTCTAAACCATTTGTATCTTTCCATTTAATAAGAGAGTTATAAAAATAAATACTGCCAACTCTGTGTATGCCTGCCCCAGTGCACAGTCTGCCCCTTATAACAAATAGCTTCTAGACAGATACTTCCAGATGGAATAAAATTTTTTTGACTGTTAATTACGAGGAACTGTGCTTTTGTTGCATAGTAAATAATGAAATGCTCTTCTACCAGCTATTACGTCAGTAAAAACTAATTAACACAAATCTTTCTGAGGCAAGCCAAACACTGTGTTTTTGGGTTGTGTGTTTTGTTTCTTGTTTTTTTTTTTTAAAGGCAAAATATCTGCCTGTCAAGCAGAATAGCAAAAAATAGCAAAGTACCTTTTCTTTTCAGTAATCAAATGAATTTGTCAAAATATTTACTAGATTTTCTTGAAGTCTTTGTGCCATTTAATGCTATTTAAATGGGAGGCACTGTTTTCATTAACTGCTTTTCTTTTAAGCTCTTCTCCCTGCTAGCTGGACTGCCCATGCTTTCCCTACTGAATAAGTCATCTTTTAAAATAGTTGAGAAAACATCCTCATTTGCATCTGTCTCATTCTGATTTAACTAGGGAGTGTACCTTTATTTCAGTGCCATGAAATACAGATGAGTAGGAGAACTGAGCTATAAGAAAATTAGTTTTAATTTTTTTTCAGTTTAACTTGTATGAATTGCATTGCTTAAACATCTTAGTTCTTGTAAGTGGATGGGTAACTAGAACCTGTTTAGCCTCCCTGAGATAAGCAAACAGGATTTCCTAACGCTGTGGCTTTCACTCATAGCCAAGAAGTGTTTTGAAGTCTGATTGTAACTCTTGACACAAGCTTGCTTTGTGGCATAAATATCTTCTGTGAGCCTTTTTGGCAGTCGAAATAAGCCGACTTGCAGCCTCCTTGATGAAACATTCTTTCCACTGATGTTCTCCATCAAACTTTCAAGCCGTTCTTTATGAATGAAATGGAGGAAGACAATTTGACAATTGTCCTTTTCGCATCAGATGTGTATAGCAACACCTCCTGAAAAGTGTGGATGGCTGTGAAGGAAATAAATTAAGTGGGTCCTGAGAGCAGAAAGGGAGAGTAGCCATGATGGGATGCCTTTTGACATCAAGCCGAATGTCTTGATCTCTGCTTGGGATTTCTTGCTTCTGGATTCAGGCAAATTATGCCTCTTCTGTTACAGCTGACAAAAACACTTAGGAATAAAAAGAAAAAAAAAGGAGAAGATGAAAAGACCTCTGGTACCTTTTAGATTATGGCTGTGCCAACTTTCTTTTCTAGATTTACCCTTCATAATCAGAGCTTTTAAAAAGTAGACCTACAAACTGGAGTAGATGATGGAAACAAGAACATCTGACTTCATACTCAGCTTATACTTTAGGAAACACTTCAGTCTTATTTAAAGCAAAGTCAGTTTAAATATCAAATTGAACATTAGAAAGATGTTAGGTTTCATCTGTAAATCTAGAGCTGGCTCATTAGCCTTCTCTTCAGAGTGAATTTCCAGTCTCTACTGAATATTGTTACTGCACAATATGAAGAAAGTCAGACTTATGTATATAAATGTTACGCCATATGAAAACTTTATCCACAGCTTTTCACATTTCCTATTCTTGATGGTGGCTGGGGAAAGAACAGTGCCATGTGTGTGGGTGGAGGCGAGTTGAATGACCTTTCTCCCAGCCTTTGGTTTCTGAGTTATTAGGCAGTATACCTAGTTGGCTAAGAAAGCACAGGGATGGTTTGTTTTCTAGAGCATTCATACAACTATGTTTTTAGGACACATTGAGAGCATCTCAATTTTGAGGCTGAAATGGGGGCAGGGGAGGAAGTAGCTACCTGTGTGTGAAATTTTTAAACTATTTTCCTTCTCTGTTCATGGTCCTTGTTTCTTTTTCCTTTCTCTTGCAACTTCCATCTTTAAGTGAGAAAGAAACCAAAACAGATGTTGCTTTCCTTCTTCCTCTTCTATTCTTTAGTGCAGCAGTAAAAATAACCGAATGTTTTCATTTCAACGTTGTCAAGAAAACCCAGAAGAACTGCCATGGTCACCTACACACCGTTTGGCTATCACTCCACTCTTCCATCTAATTCTTCAGCTCTCCTGATCACAATTTAGTGCGTCTATGTAGTTGAGTGCATGCAGCAGTTAGAGCTGCTCTGAACTGAGGGGTGCAAAGCAGCCTCTGCGTTGGGTACTAGCTGGGTTAATGTGGGCACAGTCCTTGAAGTAAAGCCTAGTGCAAAACTCTGAGTGGCTAACATATCTGAAATAGTGTTGCATCTTTTCTGTGACCACAGCTGGTATCTGATGTTTGCATCTGAGTGTTTGCCTCTTAAACCAATGTCATTCTCGCCTCCTTCTTATGGTCAGGGGTTTTGTTTGATCCTCTTTCTCAGATAGACCCTCATAAAGATACCAAATTCTGAAGAAAACCTTTGGGTGGATGGGGCAGGAGGTGGGGGCTGATAGGGGTGTGTGAAAGGAGGGTATAGCATGGGGTAGGGGAGCTGCCACTGGCAAATTTCTATCTTCTAGTGTAACTGGGTGAATTTGCCATATGGATGGATACTGCTGGCACCCAGAACATTTAAAATTATAAGAAAAAGGATCTGTTGTTTACTGAAACAGTAACAATCACCTGGATTATTCTTTCACAGCCAAGGGTTTAAACCGCTTAGGCTGACTTGCTGCATAGCCAATCACGTGTCAGCTAGATCCCTTGCAGTGTATTCTCCTATGGTTGTTCACCTGTAGAGTGTGTGTGCCTGTTTCCGTACGCACAAGCATGAGCAGATGGAGTATATTTTCCTATTTGCAGTTGTTGAATGCTTTTCATCTTTGGGACTGCTATAATATATTTGGGGATAGGGAAGGGAAAGCTCTCAGATCTTTCTTTGCAGTTCACATCAAGAAAGAACAGCATAAAATCAAATAAAGTGTATTTCTCTTAGGGGCTGGAGAAGAGTTTGATTTCAGGAGTGCCAGGATGGGTTTAAACACTTTATGGAATAGAAAATTAGAGTTGGAAAGCATATGGTGCTTTATCCATGATAATGTAGCTTGGCTCTGGGTAGAATGATGGCAAAGTTAGTCATCTATTCCTTATCTTCCCTTCTCAGCACCTAATTGCACAGGCCTCCCCACAAATATGAGCTGTAACTCCCTTTTATTCTCTTCCCTTTTAGTTTTGCACAAGGATCCAAGGCAAGTGTATCTTTGTTTGTTGGAAATTGGACGCATTGTATCCAGGTATGTGATCCATATGTGCCCTTAACAAGAAATTGAAGAACATGTTCTACTAAGTAAAAGCTAAGACAAAGTTAGGACAATCTGCAGTCATTAAGTGCAATGCAGTAGATATTAATTCTGTGCAGAAAGTAATGAGTAGCTTTTCTAGGACCACCGTACAATATGAGTATTTTTTCAAATATTTATCAAACTCTTTTCATGGAGAAGTGCTGATCCACACGGGTTTTTATAGCCATATGTTTAAATACTACATTCAGCTTATAGATATGTGTACATCTTGGAGAACTCACTGAACATTAAATACAGTTTTAAGGTCTTTATTTTTTAAGCTTTTTGGCAGATATCTCCTTATTCTCTAAATTTAGACTTATTTATTTCTAGTGCAGAGCTGGAAGCTTTAAGATAGTTTATCTAAATTGGATGTTACCTGAATTGTGTAGTTTTGACACTATTTTTACTGCCTTCTCTGGTAGCTCCAAGACCCACTTTGGGAGGGCTTGTACTAGAAACTCAAGAGTTGCTCCTTCTCTTTGCATTATCAAGGCAGTTATTCCTCTGACTGATGTAGTGCTGTTCCCTGTTAGTCAAGCTACTCAGAATTTTGCATGTTTGTTATCAGTTTCTGTTTTCTTTAGCAATTAAACTCTTTACTTCTGTATTTGTGTTGAGGTATGGAGTTGAACCTCCTGTACTAGTAAAACTAGAGAAGGAAATTGAGCTAGAAGAAACACTGCTGATGACCTCTGGACCACCATCACCTATTAGCACAGCAAAGTCATGTTGTCACCATGGGGAGCTACATGAGGCAGTAAGAACTACTATTTATTGTGATATGGGCTTTAAATCAAACTCTAAGTTTAGTACTTGTATGATCTGGCTCAGTAAACATAGGCTGGTTTTCATCTAATATTTGTGAGCCTCCTTAAAGAAAAAACAGAAGGGTGTGCACTTCTTAAACAATTATTTTTTTGAAAATTTAAGCAAAATGCTGTCATATATATTTTGGAGTTAATGTGTCAGTGCATATAACTTGCCTTGATTTCCCCCCTTCATTGCTTCTTTGAGTATAAGACATACTCTCATTTAATTTTTCTGGTGTTTCAATATTCTATGACTGTAATGTATGCTATCTGCAATTTGATGTTTTCATAAAACTTCATCAAATGTTAAAGTAGGCTTTGATGAAACTCTGTTGAAAAAGACTTTAAATAAAACCTCTGTAGCCGTACCAATTGGAAATTAATATGTATGCAGAAAAGGAAATGATTTGTACATCTTGTGAATTGGTCCAAAACGAATGGTGAACAACTCTCCTATTTTGCTTAAAAATGCATGTTGAGACTTTAAAATTCATTTATTTTAAAGGTCCTCTGTGTTGTAATGTAAAACTTCTGCTTCTTTGGGAATGTCAGCCACCCGATCCTTGCTCTCTCTGAAGTGTCTCACAATTTTTCTTGCTTGGCAATAGTCTTGACCTTCCAATTTGTTAAGTTTCTAAGTGGCTGTAAGAGGCACATCTCCTCTAACCCTGGACTTATTTGGGGACTACCTTTCTCCTTTTTTTTTCAGTTGTTTCCTTCTTGGGTGTCACATAGAAGATTAACTTATAAAAGCCTTACAAAAAGTTAAGGAGAATGCAGAAGTAGCCCTGGGTCAGGTGTAGCAATGGACTCGGTCACAGGACAGACTCAGTCACTTGTTTCAATTTCTAGAGACCATAACAGTGTATTTACAAGGTCGTGGTTGGAATTTTATACTACTATGCATAGTGTTCTGGGCAAATCTTAAAAAGGAAAGTAGAAATCACTTTGAAATTGAAGAAATACTGAAAACTGGATTGAAACAACTCAAAGTATTTGTCTGTATATACAGTTTGTTCTTTAATCTTTTATTCTATGTTTTGAAGACCTATGTAGCTGAGTTTTTCTTGTGAGGGAATAGAATTCTAATGTTTTCTTAGACTGTGAGATGAAGATATCAGTATCTTTTCTTGTATTAAATACCTCAATAAACTGTTGAACACATGCTTCTATCAAAATGCTAACGAATGCTTTCAATTTTAACTAGGTTAAACATATAGCAGAAGATCCTCCATGCAGTTGTTCCCATCGATTTTCAATTGAATACTTATCGGAGGGACGTTATAGACTGGGAGATAAAATACTCTTCATACGAGTAAGTAGCTTCTCAGAATTCCAATCTGTATTCATAATGGGAAGAGAAATGCTTTTAAGTGGAATACCTCATTTTTATCGTATTGTTTTAGAATTACAGAAGGATTTAGGTTGGGACACCACATCATCCAATCTCCTAGTCGAAGTAGGTGTAGCTAATTAGCTCTTACGACTATTGATTTCACGACCACACTAAACTAAGCAAGTTAATGTTTTTCTGTGGTGTTTCTAAAATTTCAGTAGCAACTTGCAATATAAATAAGGGTAATGCAGTAGAATATCCTGAGATGATTGCTTGTTCAAAATCTGGATGCTTGGGATTTATAATTTCTAGGATAGTTGAGCACTGTCTTCAGCAGGCGTAAGAGTTTCTGGGATTAAAATGTTATGAGGACATCCATAATTAGAACAAAATTTGTATCCAAAACTCTGTATACTAAATAAAGATGCTGACAGAATGGTTAAAATGTCTTCTTTACATATGCTTTCATTATTTCCTGGGGCATAATGACTGTCTCTTGCAGGAGAAACTATCTAATAAAAGAATTGGAAAGTATGAGCCTTATTTATAACATAATTTCTCCTTTTTAAAATGTTTCTCTGCAAGAAAGGAGGTCCTACTTTTAGTCAATTTCAATAGATTTTAATGTAAGATGAAGGCACAGTGCTGCATAAAACAAGATAGAAGTTTTTCTTGTTCTTCTCCTGCTCCCACCCCCTCTTCCCCCATTCTCAGATGCTACATGGCAAGCATGTGATGGTACGTGTTGGTGGAGGCTGGGACACTCTTCAAGGTTTTCTGCTTAAATATGATCCATGCCGAGTGCTTCAGTTTGCAACTCTGGAACAAAAAATCCTGGCGTTTCAGAAAGGGGTCACCAGTGACAGTGTCCCCAGCTCGTCAGTTAGAATTCAGGAGCCTCCTGTCATGAACCCAATGTCAGCTGTCAATATGTTTCAAAAGCAGTCATCAAAACCCCCTACTCCTGTTTCAGCTCTTGGGGCCAGTGCCAAGAAGGTTTCATCTAAACGTCCTCAGTCCCCTGCCCTGGCATCACCGAAAGCGCCAGTGCCCCCATCCTCCACAGCCAAGTCACTGACAGTCAGGTCCAAATTACAAGGGTCTTCAGTGACAGGCGTGCAGTCTCCTTTCAAACCATTAGCTGGCACCTCAAAGAAACTGGAGTCTCCTGCATACAACTCACCAGTTTCTGCTCCTTTGCAATCTGTAAGCCAAAGCTCTTCATCTGCGGGAATGAGAACGGCTCTTGTTCACTCCGAAACATTGCGCAAACGTATTCGATCCCCTGATGCTCCCAAGGTGAAATTTGCCCTGGCTCAGAGCTCCCCAGCACCAGCGCTGCATTCTGCCCCCTCATCCTCTAGAAAACAGCCATCTGATTTGCCTGGGAGAACAGAAACGATGGCTTCAAAACAGAAGCGTGTTGCTACTAAATGCAAACCTGTATCTGTCACTAAAACCAAAACAAATTCAGTTGCTCCCAGGGCTGCCCGGCCACCTGTTACAAATCTGCGTACTGTTGCCAAGTTTGCACATTCTCAGCAGCTCCTTGCAAAACCTTCTTCTGAAAATACTATTCAGACCTCAGGAACTGGGTCTCAGCATGCTCAGAAAGCTCCACAAACAGCTTCTGACCTGGCAAGCAACCTGAAAACTGCTCCAGTCCTAAAACACTCGGCTTCTGCACCTTCCCTTGCAGTTAGCAAAGCATCAAAGTCACCACCTACGCTGGCATCTACAACCAAAAAAGTATCATCAGCTGTCAATAAGCAGCCAAATGTCAGTAAACCTCTTCAAGTTGGACCCACTTCATCTGAACCTCCTGAACGCACTCCCTTATCTGTTGTACGGCTTCCTCAAACTTCAGCCAAAGCAGCAGTGACCAAAAAGCCACCACAGCCTTCCATGAAAGGTCAGCCTTCAACTAAGAATTTGCAAGCAAATGAAAGCTTGGCCCCGGCAGCCAAGAAGCCTCTCCCTAAGGGAAAATCAGCAGCGGCGTGTAACAAAGGAATGCCTGGTGTATCAAAAGGTCCTCTTATGAAGAGCAGGCAAGATGATCACTATTTTGTTATGACAGGGAGCAAAAAACTCAGAAAGTAAACTTACTTGTTACTTTCTGTGGAAGTCTTAATTTCATTCAAATGGTCCTCTAGTATCTGTTACACTGAGGACAAGGGAAAAAGTTAAATAACACTACATTTACCATGAAATGTTAGGTATAACCTACATTTTTTCTGCATAACTTACAGTAAGGACTGTATTTATTTTGCAGTTTAGAAAATTCTATTTGGATAAATTTAGAAGTGAGCTTGCTTGCTGTGTAGCACCGTGGAATAGAGAATATCCCTGTTTGCTGCTAGTCTGACCTGCTGTGGGGAAGGCAGGAGAGAGGAAAGGGGAGCTAGGGCTGCTGCTTTTGCTGCTGCTCGGTTTCAAGGGAGCGAAGCCTGCCCAAGAAATGTCTACTCAGGGCAGAGCCTGAGCGATCCTGGTGGTTCTGGCACATCTGCATTGAGGCCTGTGGCAAGCGATAGAGCTGTGCACAAGCTGTAAAAGTTCTAATACCTCAAACAAAGCTATGGGTTTTTTTGGTTCACCAGTGTCCCAGAACCCAAATTTGGGTCACCTGCATGTATTAGAAAGAGAAAACTCCAGTCAGATTTAGATTTGAAAGCTACTGTTATCAGTGTTCACTGTGCCCCCCATATGCCTTAAAGTGGCTTCAGCTTGCTCGGAAGCGGAGCCTTCTTGGTTTGTGTTAAGTTGGACATGGGAAGTCATGGCCTTGATCACTCTCTCTCGTTGTGCCTTAGCCCCTCAAATTCCTGACAAATTTCTTCAGTGACCAAAGCTACTTTTAAAACCCTGGGCAGATAACCTTGCTTAGTTCATGTTCAAATCTGACTGTAAGTGAGACCAGGCTTTCCTAGAAAGCTCTTGCTGCATGGAGGGAAGCGCCTGAGTTGCTAAGAGGGCACTTTCCCCTGGGATGGAGCCCCAAAGCAGCTCCTGCTCCTGGGATGGGGAGCTGCGAGTACTGACCTGCACCAGCAGAGCCTTACCGCTCTGCAGGAGTGGCCTTTACATGTAAAACTGAATCGCTAAATACTTCTCAGTGCTATAGGTTAACTTTTATGGGCAGTCTTAGTCTGCAGTGACCTTTTTTGTTTTATTTTTGGAGAACTTACTGGTTCTCCTGTATTACTTTCTGGAGGTGAGGAGTAGTTTTCTGAAGAGGCAATGAGGGACTACATTTGCCTTTAAACATATGAAAGTGCCAGAAAGCTATGCACCGTTTATGCTCTCAACTCCTGAAGGCTTTCGGTGGGTTAAACATCTGTGGTGCTCAACACCCTTACCCTTAACAGAAGGGAGTTTCATAGTAGATGAATAAAAACTACTGTCTTTGGGGGTGGCCTTGTTTGAGATATTTTGGGTCTAATGAACAGTCATTCCTACAACCACCAAGGAGCTCTCAGGTTCTGTGAAGATGATACTGCTGACTTCCAAAGACCATCACTTCTGCTCTCCGCTCCCAGGATATTTACTTATGGGCAGGAGGAGAGATGCATGGAAACTGCAGATTCTGATGTTGTATAATTTTTTTTTTTTTCCCCTGGACCTAGAGTAAGCAAGCATCATCAACTAACAATGAGTTCTCATGCGCAGAGGCAAAGTCATTGAGCTGCCTTTCTGAGCACATTGTTAATTTTTTTTATTTATGGTTCTATTTATGCATATCTACTGTATAATATTGCTTACAACCTGCTGGGAGTAAACAGTAAATAACAATATCCAAACTGTAGGAGGAAAACAGATCAATTTTGATAGCATGGACGCAAGTCCCACAAGCTCACATACAAAGTTGTATGTTTGGGGAAGGTTATTTGCTTACTTATTTTATAAATACACTGGTCAAAGCCAATACTGCAAATGTTAAGAGCAGTATTGACTGTAATGGACTGCTTTCAGGTTTGATAAATTTGGCACACTGTTTCATATGCTGAAAGCATTTTGCAGTAGATTACTTGGTTTTGATTTTGGGCTTCCAGATAGTGAGCTATATGATACATCTCATGCAGATTAATAGCTGAATTCTTGGGGTTTCTTTCTGTACTGGGTCTGGCTGAGATGGGGTTAACTTTCTTCACAGCATCCCATATGGTGCTGTGTTTTGGATTTGTGACGAAAACCGTGCTGATAACACACCAGTGGTTTGGCTGTTGCTGAGCAGTGCTTGTACAGGTTTAAGGCTTTCTCTTTTCCCTGCTCCGCCCCCACAGCAAGTAGGCTGGGGATGGGCAAGAGTTTGGCGGGGACATGGCTGGGACGTCCAACCTGAACTGGCCAAAGGGCTATTCCATACTAGAAAACATCATGTTTAGCAATAAAAACAAGGTAGAGGAAGAAGGTGTGTGGGGAGGGGGGTTGGCTTCCAAGGCGGCTGTTGTTTGCAGACTGGCTGGGCACCTGTCTGCCTGTGGGAGGTAGTGAGTGATTGCCTTTTCATCACTTAGTGGTTTGGCTTTTTCCTCTTTCCTGCACTTATTAAACTGCCTTTATTTCAACCTGTGAGTTTTCTTGCTTTTGCTGTTCTTCTCTCCCCTGTCCTGCTGGGGATGGAGGGGAGAGTGAGTGAGCAGCTGTGTGGGTGCTTAGCTGCTGGCTGGGGTCAACCCACAGCACTTTGTGAACCTTCTACAAGTTTTTTAGTAGTAATTTAAACACTGTGACTCCTGGATCTCAGTATAATGCTATCTCAGCATCTACCTTTTTGAACTATAACTTCAGAGAAAATGAGGTGGATGGCTTCATCTTTGCGATCCATTATCTCACGTAATAGACTGAATTTTATGGTTCAAAATGAAATAAAAAGCATAAGTTGGGAAACTGGGACTGAAAAAGGCAAAAGAATTCCTTTTACAGTTGAAACCTTAATCAGCTAATCTAAAGATGGTTCACCTGTTCTACATGGGTAGGCTTCGTTTGGCTTTGTTAGAAAAAAAAATAGTATATTTGAGCATGGTTCAACTTCTGTGAATATTATTCGAACTTTATAGTCATATTGTTACTTTGTCATGTCATGTAATATGAGGTGAGCCAAGAATTAAAATGTAACAAAGTACCTCCTAATGGAAATGCCTATTCTTTTTGCAGTGTTTACATTGCCAAATAGCAAGTCTAATCTTCAGCTTGTATTACTTTTGGGGAGGGAAAGATAACTTGGAGCAAGAATCTGAATTCTCCGGGTATTATCAATGTCCTTCTGTATGAGTACTTATTTTAAATAAACATATACTGCACCTTTTTTTCATGCACACAATTTTTTTTTTTCTACTGTCATCTTTTGGCGGGGTGGGAAAGAGAATGTATTTCAGAAGGCTTGTTTTCACTCTACTACCACATAAATAGTAGCTTCCATCTCAGGCTATTATAAAGACATAAATACCTGCTTCTAATCCATTGCTTTGTTTGGAGTTCAAGACCTCTTTACTCTGGTCTTGGTTTCAGTACAACTAATTGAGTAGAAGGGGCTTCCTTCTCTTTCCTAGCTGGCAGTGTGCCCGAGTCGTTTCAGATATACCTCTGAGAGTTTTATTCTTTAAAGCTCTACTTTAAATATAAAACACTTGTGTGCCAATATTTTCCATGCTTACATCTTGTCAACAAAGTTTAGACTCATCTCTGCTTCTGTTGCTTTTAATAACAGAAACTTCATTGGTTTTACTGAGAGGAGAATTGGATCTTCTCACTGGAGCCACCTAATTAACTCTTTTTTCCCTCCCTATTTGATCTAAAAAAAAAAATATTTTAATACCTGCAGTTCTCTGCTATTCCAATGTGGCTTCGGTTCCTGCCAGTCTGATGATGGTGCCTAATCACATAGATTAGGCATTCTATATATATATATGAAATATATATATTATATATAATGCAATATGTATGTTATATATATATCATAAAGATATACTTATCCTTCCACTTCAGCTTTGTCTAGTAAGTGTGTTCTTGTGGCATCTGCCGGACTCGTTCCTACAGGACCAAGTTCTGCAGAGATGTTAGTTACAGCTTTCTTTTAAGAGATGGTGGCATTACAGCTGGCCAATAACATACAAAGACAGCTCAAGACCCTCTCAGGTAAGTATCCTAACCGTCAGACTACAACATCATGCCTCCTTGTCCCAGCAAATCTTAAATCACTTACTGTCCACCAGTAAAGCTTTAAAAGGAGATATGGAAGATAGTTTTTCCTCCTACTCCAAAACTGCCTTCATTGCAGTAGGTGTTACCCATTCTGGTGAAATAGCATGTTTTATTCTGAGTGAGGATAAAGTGAGGTCATCTCCTTCCTGGTTTCACTTTCTAGCTTTTAGACCTTAATAGAAAAGGTGGGATCATTCACGCTTTTTACGGGTAGGTGTATAAGATTGGTATTTGCTTTTTTGAAAAAAGGCCTTCCTCCTAGTATCCACAGTCCAAAGCCATTCTACTATCTCAGTGGAGAGGCATTCCTGAAGTCTCAAGTTCTTATTTCTCAAACTCCACTGAAGAGTGTAATTTCAGGTTTTGGCACTGCTCACAGCTAGGCAATGGGAAATGCTAGTGCCTCTAAACCTACAGGTGCATCAAAATCAGAATAGCCTCTGGTGCATTCTAGGTGCTTAACTTAGGGCTCCGGCTACTACTCCTGCATGGAGTTCCTAACCTGGGGAAGCCAGGCTTCTCTGAACTCTACCTTGTGCTGACAGTGTACAACTCCCCAACAAAATGTCCTGCAACCATGTTTCTATTTCCTTTGCCAGAGTATATTGCTCAGTGCAACTGCCATGCTCTTCACAAAGTTATCCACAATTTTCTAGTAATTGCATGACTGTTAGATTGTCTTGTACTTAACAGATTTCCTACAGTAGTCACCAAAATGCTCTATTCCTCATTAAGATACTATAAGTCTGGCTGTCAGAAAAGCACAATTTTTTTTGTATTGAAACAATTTACTGTGTGTACTCAGCAAAAGATCAGCTGTTCAGTCAACAGAACACCTTTCTTTTCTTCACCTTGTTCTCATCATGATCCTTCTGTAGCCAAAACAAGCCTGGATCCTGTATGCCCTATGGGTTTTGTACATCTAACTGTAGCCCTTAAATCTCTTTTTGGATCTGCTGTTTTGAAGAGAAGGAAGGAAGGAAGGATGCTTGAAGTTGCATCTGCGCTCCCTTTACTTGCTAGTGCTTAAGCTAGAGAAGTGCTTCTTGGAGTGATCCTGCTTCTCCCTACTTTATGATAAGTTAGGTAAATCAAGTTTACGGTATGCTTTAGTTAGACCAGATTCCCTTAGGTAGAAGGAGAAATGCTTGCAATACCCTGTTAGTATTTGCTTCTGGAATGACAAGCTGGATTAGATCCTGTTCTTCATGTTGATCAAAGTGTAGCTAGCAGTGATTTTTACCATACTAAAACTTGAGGGAGTCTAAGCATACTTAGCACTGTACTAAAGGTTCACATCTAGTCACCTCAGTCTAGATCTTTCAGCTTGTATAGGTCCCTCATTTGAACCAGCAGAACTGCGTTCTTTGATGCCATTCCTATCGAAGTCCTTTGGTAGCCAATGGTCTATCACCTGTTACAAATGTATGTACTGGATCAAGTACCCTGAGGACATATTCCAGAGCCATACTGAAGTGTGCAAAAGAGTTCATGTGAAGCTACCCATTAATCTTTCTGGTTTTTCCCAAAGATCTACATATTTCACATAGTGAAATCTGGCTGTGCTTCTAATGGGTGTTTTACTTAAAACAGGCAAAGCCAACTGGGCCACACTGTAAGCAAATTCTGTTCAGAACAAAATGAGCAAAAGGCAAAGGCCATCCGAATAGATTTTGGGCCCCATAGGAAGATGCCTTGAGATGGCTAAAATGTACCTCACTTAGGACTGACAACAGAAAGCTCAAGAAACAGCAGGCAAGTCACTGAAAACTGTAGCTGCCTTAGACTTCATTGTGGCTGATACAAGGGCCATGCGGAACTGGGCTGCTCTGTGACACCTCAAAACCTCCTTTCCCTTCTATGCCAGTATCTAACATACAAGAAACCCCAAAACATGAGCACCACATACCTGTTAACATTTGGAAAACTCCTGAGTTTGGATTGGTGAAGTACACATGCATGAATGCACAGTAAAATATGTATGCAGTTCAAAGAACTTCAGTTATGGCTTGAAATTTCACATATATATATTTGCACGTATACACATGTATATATAAATCTGATAAAATTCAAGGCAGTTTTCCTTCTAAAATTTCAAGCAGCCATAACTTTGAACATTAAACTATACAGCTTGTTCCCTATTTCCCTACAGGGAAACTGAAATCTGTTCATTATATGAGTGAGTGCTATGGGGCCACCTGGTGTCTAAGAATTTAATAGAGGCTACTCCGCCAGTGGAAGACCTTTAACTTCTCTTAAAATCCACAAGCAAAACCTTTCTCTTTGATCCAAATTAAACCTTTTAGCTAGCAAAATCCTGATGTAGCATGAAATAAATAATGCAAGAGATGTTTAATTTTGTAAGACCCTTTCATTTCATGCAAATACATTTTTGAAAACCTCCTTTTCATTATTTTCTTTTTTTAGGAGCCAAGATTGAAGATCACTTCCTTACTAAAAGTTTTGAAAAATGAACTGTGTGAAATGTAAATAAGCTCAACACTTTTATACATTTCAGACATCTTAAGAAAAAGTAAAACATTAAAATAGTTGAGAGGTGAGATCTGCTCGCAGTACAGATCTAGCTAGCCAGAAATCCCCATCAACTCAGCAATGAACACTGGTGGGAATGCCAGCAGTGGGTGGCTTTCTAGTTGGGGAGTGGAACTGATGTTGTCTAAATCAATGCTGTTGCAGCACTTTGTGCAAAGTATTGCATTCCAGATGGAAGAAAAACCTTACAGGATGGGAGCAGCTGGCCATTTCTCTGAGGAACGTAGTTAGGCAGAAAGCATTGACAAGTTTTGGGCCCCTCACTGCAAGAAAGCAGTGAGGTGCTGGTGCATGTCCAGAGAAGAGCAGTGAAGCTGTAGAAGGGTGTAGAGAACAAGTCCTCTGAGGAGGGACTGAGGGAACTGGGGTTGTTTAGTCTGGAGAAGAGGAGGCTGACGGGAGACCTTATCGCTCTGTACAACTACCTGACAGGAGGTTGTAGCGAGGTGGGTGTCGCTCTCTTTTCCCAAGTAGCAAGTGATGGGATGAGAGGAAATGGCCTCAAGTTGCACCAGGGGAGGTTTAGATTGGATATTAGGAAAAGTTTCTTCACCGAAAGGGTTATCAAGCCCTGCAACAGGCTGCCCAGGGAAGTGGCTGAGTCCCCATCCCCGGAGGTATTTAGAAGATGAGTAGACGTGGCGCTTAGGGACGTGGTTTAGGGGTGGACTTGGCAGTGCTAGGTTTATGGTTGGACATGATGATCTGAAGGGTCTCTTCCAACCTAAATGATACTACAATTCTATGATTAGTCATGCTGAGTTTTTAGGAGGTAGAATTGCAGCATAGAACTTAGATATCAAATTGGCCTTTAGTGCTGAGTCAGAAAGTACTGTGCAAAGCTGAGGTCCTACAAAACAAAGCCAAACTTGCATGTTTCCCCCAAAAAGACCATGCTTGGATATTCACACAGGAAAATTAGCATGTATTAATGTTTGTCAAAGTACTGAAACATGGTTTCTCATAAGAACCATATTAAGATCAGTTATATGCATATTTACAGTGTGAAAGCATATGCTTTACCTCTCTTGCATTTAAAAAATAAAAGTATAGGTTGAAATTCAGGTTTAGAGTCTTGTAATTTGCTGATCTTTTATATAAGCATTATTATTTTTTACTTTTCTAAAGCAAGGCGGGTGTAACAGAGAGTTCCTCTACTGGAACCTACATTCCCAAAAGAACATAAATAATTACCATGGTGTGTCATTCTGATGAATGGTATGCTTCTTCACAGCTTTTTTTTTTTTTTTTTTTTTTGCTGATTATACTATTCTATAGACACCTGTGAAGCAAGACCATAATAAATTACTTTTATTGTGTATACACTGTAGCATTCATCCTTGCGGTACCTTGACGTTATTTATTGCTACATCCAAAGAAAAGAGCAGCAGAATGAGTTTATTTAAAAATAAAACCAAATACATGCTTTGTGTCTATAGTCCTGGAATTAGGCTCCTGTACATTACATTAGATTTGGGAGGGTTTCATAAATACAAAGTTGTATGGTCTGGCTCTTCAGCTAGAGTAGGATATTCAGCTATGTCAAATTACTTACAAATATATATATATGAAGAAGAATTTCTGGTATCTAGTGATCTATATGAAAATGGTCATAGGAACATCTATGCTAGATTAAGCCTTGTTTTGACTGTATAAGGAAAAATCTTGGGAAGTTTTTTGTGATTTCCTGCTTAAAAACCCTCTAGTTTCCTCCAAGACTTGGGTCCTTAAGTCACAGTCCATTTATGCTGGAATGTAAAATTAACATGTTAGGACTGAAGTCAAACATTCATTGTTCAGAAAATATTATAGTTCAGATGGTCAGTGCAACTGCTTCACTCGCATGCATGCAAGCATGCATTTTGACACATACTTTCACCATAAGTTATAATTTTGTCAGGAGCTGTTTCACTCAGCATGTAGAAGGCAGCTGTGAATGCACAAGCAGTTGTTCAGTATTTGGGATTTTTCCTGTACTGTAGCCTGTGGGTCCTTGCCTAATTCTCTACCCTGTGCTGAAGGCAATGATTCATTGTCATATGAGTCCCTCCAGGATCTCATTGCCAGCACCTGAGTGTTTCTTGAGGTATAAAGTCAAAACAGGCTTATCTCCTTAAATAGAAGGAAAATCAAGGCTGAAAGTCACTGAGATTAGAGCATCCACTCAGCTGAGGTAATTAACTTGAGTTGTCTTGCACTTCACCATCCAAAGTAGTTAGTGTGATGCAGGACTGAATAACTTAAAAACTTCAGGTGACTTTACTTATAGCTGGGAGTGTTTAGCAGCATTGCCAATTTGACTACTGGGCTTAAGTCAGACACTTGTATAATGAGGAAAGAATAGTGGCCTCTTGTGAAAGGGTGAGTTTATTTGTCTGGTATCAGGCGGGGGGGCAGGGAGAGAAAGAAAGAAAGAAAATAACATAAATCTTGTTCCTAGAGGCTGAAATTAGATGCCTGAAGCATGAGATGAGAGATCTGTCCAGCTTTCCTGTATTACCTAAATGTGTTTGTCCCTATCCATCAGTCCCATGGAAGCAGAACCAGTCTTGAGGAAGTTATAGCTTGTCTCATTATAATGCATGTAAGAGATCTGAGTTCAGGAGACACAAGCAATTGTCTGACTCCTCAACATTATTTATATTTTTTTAATATGATTTTGTATGTTGTTTTGCAGAATGAAACCTGAAGTATCTCTTGGTGTTCCACAAGCTCTGGATCACACTGTAAATATTGTTGGACTAGATGACTGTTGTAGGTCCCTTCCAGCTGAGCTATTCTACTCTACATGTCGCTGCCATAAGTGTTCCTGTTCAAATCAAGCAAAAGTAGGTGCTTGTATTTGTGAAGGATTAAGCTAGATTCAGACAGGGTTTGAGTTATTCATATGGGTTTGGGCTATAAGATGACAGTCCCATCCCTATGTCAAAGTTGAAAGAAAGAAAATAATGAAGAGTAACTGCATACAATTGATATCTTATTATTTAGCTTTTTTTGGATTATTTATCTTCTTTGACAGTGATTACTAGCTTAGTCAACAAACTTCTTGTGAACATTTTAATGGAAATGGGTACCTGGAGAACTGTAATTAGTGAGAAAATATTGCTTTTACTGTGCCTGTGCAAAAAGGCATTGCATGATTGGTTTTCCAAGAAGAGGGTTTTAGTGTGATAAATAAAGCTTAAAAAAAGCATTAAAACTTATTTTAGGTCTTTTGCAGCCCCCTGCCCCTTTCCCCAATAAGGCAATCATATTCATCAGTCACAAATTCATACCTATGGACTCCAAATGCTATGCTGAAGTTTCAGACCTTGCCTCCTCCCTTTTCGCCCCCAGTACAACAGTCGCAACCTACAACCACATCAGCCACTTACTATACTCTGCTCCCTGGGATAAGAAGCATTGTCACACTTGGAGGAATAAAAAGCTGTATCTCTAAAGCAACTCTCAAAAAACAAAAATAATAAACTAATAAATCTTGACCAAAACCAACCTGACTGGGTGACTGTCGCTGGATTAGGTTAGAGGTATGTTGCTTTCATGGTGCTGGATGACTGAGTAACATCTCTGTAAAGCAAAGGCATGCAGTTTGCAGGTGAGGTCGTTCCTGCTCTCAGCTCAGCTTTTTACTTCTCTGGGAAGACTCTTCTTTGGAAATGCTCATCACCATATGTTCTAGTAGGTAATGAATTAAGGTAGCATTTGGCTTAGCTTGCCTTTCACTTGACACACAGAAAAATACAAAGGATTTTTAAAAACATATTAGAAACCTGGGTTCTGGAAAATATTGTAGTGTCTGTAGAAACAAATGAAGCAGTGTTGTGACAATAAAGCATTTAGTTTTAGCTGAACAAGTACTGCCCTCTGTAAAATCTGATTCTGCACAGACTAATGAAAATTCAAGAGCATATGTTGTTATACTGCCTGAGTTTTTGTGGATTTCTGCAATTCATAAAGTATAAGACAAGCATGAGATGTAATGATGTCTCTTGATGCTAGGTTAACCCAGTGTTTTAAGTGGAGCTGGGTATGTAGAGCTAGTTTGATAAGCTGTTTGGTAAATGAGGCTCAGGCTCTTTGCATGCTTTATTCCTATACAAGAGGAATTCTCCAGCTGTGTTCAGGCCAATGGGATCCTTTCGTGCATAAAGCTAAGATAAACTCAAGAGATTGCAGGAATGTCCCTTAATGAGCAATCTGCCAAGTGAGTCAGCCCTCCTTTCATCTTTTTCCTAAGAGTGATGTCCGTGCAATAAAATGTAGTGAAAATTTAGGCTTGCCATTAAATTCAACAGGTGCAAGTCAGTAATAACAAATGAGAGTTTTAAGCTGAAAGCAGCTATTTTATAAACCTGTTCTTTTGCTCATAATCATATGCCAAGAACTGGAAAACAATCCCTTGTTTTTTTCTTTAACAGTGAAAACTGCCTGAGACTCAGTAATTTAGGGCTAAAAGATGGAATGGCAGGACAGAAATATGTGTTTTGGGATAGAAATAAAGACATCGGGAGTCTCTGTGTGCACTGAGATCAGGAGAGAGTTCAGAAAAGCAGAATAATCATTCAAATTTGGATGAAATTTCCAGTAAGACTGCATTACCCAATGACAAAGGAAACCAAGCTGCTCCATTTGCCACCTATCAAATTGTTCATTTTAGCTTGGCAAACCTGAGTGATACCTTGTAGAACCTGCTACATACAGATGATGTTCCTCTTGCAGAGGAGCAAGAAAGATTGCCCTACATTCAAATGTCAGGGTCTGTAATATGGAGTAAATATACCTGAGCCTTTGGAGGCAACAGAGACTCCTCTTAGGAGCTTGGGGAGAGCTGTGTGGAGTCTGTTGCAAGCTAGGAAATTGGTAAAACTTGCTAAGCTGAGAAGAGGTCCTGTTCTACACTGGGCAATGGGAAGGCTTTATTTTAGTCTGTCTCACTGGCAAAGTGGTCTCTCTTTAAAGGCTTGGCATAACTTGTCTTGTCTTGTATCTCCTATGAGGAGACCTTGCTGTGCAATTCAAAGCCTCTCTGGGTGTGCTCACTTCCAGGCAAAGGTAAGACCTATGATGCCAAGGCTCTTGGGGCCAGGACCCATGTGGGCAAAAAAACTCTGGCACACCGTAAGGCATATGGAATAGTCTGAAGTGTGGAGTAAGTGAAAGGAAAGGGGAGAAAGATAGATACAGGGAAGAGGATGATGCACAGGCAGCTGACTGTATTTCAGGAGCTGAGGAAGGAAAAAGAGGAGTCTCCTTTCAAGCAGAAGGTGAGGAGAGTCACCCATTTTTATAGGAAGATAAATTTAACATTTGGATCTAGTATTGATATTGTCCTTTAGCCTCCCCTTACAGGTACAAAAATAGGAAGGCTACTTAAAAAAATAAGTCTCCTAACACACTTTTGTCCCTCAATTTTAAGATGCTTAAACAGGTCTGATTGATTGCTTTCTAAGCTTTTTCTCTTTATCTATGTATTATTTTTTAAACAGTTGGGGTTATCAGTACTGGGCTAAAAATATGAAGGGAGAGCAGATCTTAATGAAAAGGGGCCAGGGGGAAAAAAGTTGAAGATAATTGCTAAAAGTACACAAAAATCTATGCCAGGGTAGAATTTCTTTTTCTTCTCTTTAAGTAAAAAGTTAACTTTAAACAGATATTTAAACAATATGTGATGTTAGGTCATATTTTAGGGCAGCTGGCATTCTGCATCCAACAGGAAAGAAAGGTTAGATGAATTGGGAGGTGCATTCATAACCTGCATCTATTCCACAGTGAGATTTCCCAAATAGATTGTGATTAATGTTCTCTATTTTTTGTCAAGGTCTATAGCAAACCGAATGTTATCCATTTGTCAGCACTTGCAACAAGGCTATTTTCTGAACACGGTTCTCCTTTTTCTAGATATGAAAACTTAGTTAAATAGAGACACCTGGATGAATTTCATGCTGCTGTGAAGTCTAATCTTTTATTCTCCACTTCCATAGTAAAAGGTAAAGCTTCTAGGATTTATGTAACTTTTATTCCACTAGAATATCACAGTTACTGACGGGAAGAAAAGCTGTTAGGCTTGTGTGTTTTGGTACTGTTAGATGTCAAAGCATTTAAAGGTTTCTTCCTGTGTAGGCTACAGAATGTAGCAAGCCAGTCTCTTCTTGAACTACTTGTCTATTCATTAAAATGCTAATACGTATTACCAATAAAATATTTTTTAAAAAATTAATACAAATATCTTAAAGGTTCATAACCTGCTACTGGGAAAGAGGATGACTAATAACTCCTCATCTTTAGTTATGTAGGTTCCAGACTCTCTGAATACTTCCTGCTAGAGCCTGTCCTTCAGTGCCTTGGCCTTACTTGAATGCACCTAGCAAATATATGGCACATGTAAGGACATGAACAAAAAAGAATGAAAATAAAATTAGCAGAATGCTTTTTACTGTTAAATGCTTGAAAAAAGCCATTGAATTACAGGTGGAGAGATGACCAGACAAAGAATTGAAGAGCTCTGTTCCTGCCTGGGCTCTAGCAAAATGCCTGGGTTTGTACTTGGGACTGTAAATCGGTGCGGGGAAAAATAATTAGGAGGAAGTGGGAGTCAGAGAATATTTCATACTGCCTGCAGTGCTAGAGACTTAAGTGGATTTTAGGTCCAACATAGGAGAGGAGTACATGGCTTTTAGAGACTCTCATAGGCAGTGATTTTGCTATCTCTGTGAGATATGAAGGATGTGAGTAAGAACAACTCCATTAGGCTGTGCATTAAGCATTTTCAGGAAGGATATTTGTAATGATTGTTCTCCTGGGCTTTTTCTGTAGTGGAGATTTTTAATGAAGTCACAGTCCCTAGTGTAGATCTAAATGATTGTTGTAAATTAAATATTTTGCTCATGCAGTATGCTCAAACTCTCCCCAGTCACTCTACTGAGGTATGTTTATAGCAGGGATTTGCAGTGCTCCTACCACATCTTGTGTAACTAAACAGACTATAAAAAAAATATCCATCCTGTCAGTCCCACTGCTGATATAGTGGATATCCATAGCAGACTACTGTATTGCACTAACATGAAAAGACTCATCAAGGGTTCTCAATCAAGTTGAAGTCACCTGACAGATAAACACAGTCTGAGTTGATCAGCTGAAGACCAAGGCTTTTGTTATTGACATAGATCCTTCTGTGTATAAGCAGAGCAAAAAATTTTCTTGTTATTTTCTTTTAGGTGTTTCCAAAACTGCTACTTCAACTCTCTCCTTCCATAGGAAGCAGTATCAAATCCTTAGGTAAGAAGACAAGGAAATTTTTTTTTTTTTTTCCCCTTTTCCCAGTTTCTGAACCCTTTGGCGGTTCTGGCTCTGCCAGGTGTTCTGTCCACTGCTCTGCAATGAGACTTGGGGAAACAACACCTTGTCCTTGATATCATATTTTGCCTTGAGCTGCATAGATGGCCAGCGTGATCTCCGTCATCTGCTTATGATTTACTCTCTGTCCTGATCTTGGTGCATCCCCTGTGCAGAGGAGGACAAGCTGCGATGGTGGAAGCTGGTGCTTGCTCTTTCCCATAGAACTGAGAAATGCACTTGTGGAATCGCCTCTCCGCAATAAAGTCCTCAGGGCTTATTGAATCCAACAAAATTTGGAAGGACACTGAATCAGAAAATGGATGCTTAGGGTTATTGTTTATACTTCCCATCTTCAGGAAACTAATTTAGCCAGCTAAATTAGTTAGCTAGTTCCTTTGTGCTGTATCTGTACTTAATGGAGACAGAGAAAAGCTCTTATCGAGAATGATTCACAGACCACAGTCATGATCTTACTACAAATTACTCTGGAGTTGATCCTTGCTCTCTCCATTTATTAGAGAAACTTAGGAGACCAGCCATCTAACTCAGGTAACTGAAGTTAGGCAGTAAGAATATGCCCTTCTGCTGTATGCCATACAGTCTGCTGTGTGCCTCTTCTGTGACTGAGCCCAAAAATCTGTCCTTGAATGTGCATGTGTAGTCTTGACGTGAGCCATAGGAGATTACTCGCATGTCATCAGGTGCAATGTGGCCAGGGTATACAATAATAATACTTTTCTATTTGTTTCTTAAATATATGCATAAATGGCACTTAGACCTTCAGTAGAAGAAAAATAAATTGCTGTGTTTTATTTTTTTACCAAAATTTTGCATACATTTCAATTCTTGTCCAGTCTAGATGTGAAGCAATTAATAACAGCCATTGGACATCTGTCTTTCCCTCGAGTATGTATCCAAATAAGAGGCACCTAAAGGATAATTCCCTTTCCATAAAGGGGAAAGGGTAGAGTGATTGCCAAAATGGAAAAGATATTAGCCACTTCAAATCCCTGTTAACATAACATGGGCAAGTTGCTCTTTGTATCTGGTTAGGTGTTAGACAGTCTACCAGCTAACACCAGTATTTGAAAGCTGGGCAAGAAGATGTTAAGCTCAAAAGCTTGAACTGGGGCATATAGAGAGAGTTTAAGGCTAACAGCAGCTTTTCTGCTTAACCCAAACTTTGAAAAAAGTCCCACGTATGCACTTTAAGTTTTATGCTGTGTGCGAATGTTAAATATGCTTAGCTGGAACAGAATTTCTTGAAAGTAATTATTGTCATCCCATTTGGTTAAATATATTTTTATACGTACCAGAAATATGCAAGACTAAAAATGCTAATATAGACTTATGAGGGGTTTTTTATTTAAAGTCTGGTACTGTTGGTCTGTTTTTGTGAATTTTGTTGCCATGTTACCTGTATGTCACCTATTCCCAAAATGTTTCTTTCCAGTGGAAAGAAATACAAAGGTTCATTCGGAACAAATTATTTCGAAGAAGGAAAATAAATTTAGAAATGAGGTTTCTAAACCCTTTTAACTGCTTAATCAGACAATATAGAGAACTTTTTCCAGAGTAGGTATCCCTAAGAAGTATTTCAGGTCAGGTCTGTAAGCAACATGAGCAGGCAGCAAAGCAAGCTGTGGTCCCAGGCACGGTCCTCCTCCTGTTCTGCCCTCCCTCCCTGCATTGCAGAGCTTGTAATTATCCTCCTGGGACAGACCCTGAGCTGTTACTGGAGGAGACAAGGGGTGTCCTGCCTTGCCTGGTCCAGCTGTGACCAGCAGTGCAGGTCCTCCCCAGCATGTTGAGGCCTTTCAGAAGGTTACTCTTTTAGAGGGGTTCAGTGGGATGGTCTGGGAAAGGGTTTTAGGAGCTTGCAGCAAGCTGGGCACCCACAGCCATGCTTAAGCTTTCGGAGGAAAGCAGCAGGGTGTGCGACTCAGGTGACCACAGTCTCCCTCCTGTGGCCTCAGTGGAGGAGAGGAGCTGTCTGGGTTCCTGACCCTCACTAAACATCAGGCCCAGCTCATCTGTTGGACTTTCTGTCCCCTGCCCTGAACAGGGGCAGGTGAGGTGGGAGAGCATCTCAGGCGGTAATGCAGCAGTGAAACTTGTCACCCAAGTCTCTTAGACTCAGCTTTGTTTTGTTGTAGTATGTGTTATGTGGGGGCTTTCTCCCCATATATATGCTTCTTCTTAATGTACATTTGGCTCATCCTGCAGTAGCCTCGTGTCCCCATGCAAGGTGGCTGTGTCTGGTTATCCTTTACCACCATGGCTCAGGGAGGGTTTTGCACCGACGAAGTGTTAGGTGAATAAACACACGTGCCTCTGCAAATCCTCCCATGCGTGTTGGTGCCTTTTTCTGCTCCCTTCCTGAGGGAATTCGGTTCGCTATGGAGCAGCCTGGCTGGAGCAGCAGCCGCATGCACCACGTGAAGAGACAGCAGCTCCTGCTCCACCTCGGCTGCAGGAGGGGAAAGGTGTGCCTAATTGCTAGGATCAGGACTAGCTGGAGAAGTAAGAGAGGAGGGGAGGCAAGAAAGAAAAAAAAAAAAAGCTTTAAATGGCAAGACTGAGCTTAATGTGGCCAGCATGTGCCATACAGGCTTCAGGAGGCAGCAGGAGCACATGTGAGAGGATCCGGCTGGGCAGCAGCGGAGAGGATAAGAGGCGCTGCAGGATGGGGGATTCCCAGACACCAGCAAACAGGAAGGATCTGCATGTGCACAAGGCACAATTGACGGTCCATTGTCACCCTGCAGCAAACTCAGCCTGGAGCCCAGGTAGGGCGAGTGCATAGACCGTGCAGGGTATAAATTATTTTTTCATCTCTCTTAGTTACTTTTGGCTCATGACATTACAGGGCAGAGGCAGGAGTTTACTGAGTTATGTGGTTGCTGTATGGCATTACTGTGTTTGTGGGGGAGGAAGAATATTAGGGGATTGTTTTTGAGGATTACTGCTTCAGGAGGATATACAAAATTTTAGGTTTTCAGGGAGAATTTTTGGGCATGGTGGCGTCTGTGAGAGAACAAGCCTGGGGGCAATCCAGTCACAGCAGAGAGAAAACTCAGAGATGCAAATCAACCACTTCACAGAAAACTGCAGAGAGAAAGGGAAACATCTGTAACAGTCAAGGGACTGCATAAAAAGTGGTTGTCTGATAGGAGAACCTGAGGGACTGGGGCAGTCAGGTTTGTAACCATTTTCAAGCTTTAAGATTTATTCCTCAGGGCATTGCATCTGCAAAGCTCTGAGGGACTATCAAGCCCCTTTCAGCCCTCTTCACTGGGAGAAACAGTTCCAGGATATACAATTTAATTTAATTTCTGTATTACTAATAAAGGGTGTATGCGCTTGTTTTTCTGCAAAGCATAGTTGTATCTAAGCACCTGGGAACAGCATTAAGCTTGCGGCAGGAACACTGTCTGCAGATTCATAGGTGTCCCTGTGTTTCCAACCACAAGTTCTATTAGGCTGCTAAGCAGCCTCCTTCAGCACGTCTCAGCAACCCTTTCCCTGCCTTGCTGTCGAGAAGCTGTGTTGAGAGCTAGATACTGCTTTCCTTCGCTGTTATAATTTTGAAACTCTTGGCACAACTTAAAAAATATGTAAACACTGCAGAAGTTTCTTTTTTGGATACTTTCTTCTGTTTCAGCTGTTGGTTTGCTGTCAGCTGGTAAAGCAACGCAGGCAGAAAAAGCCTGTGCATGTATCGTGCAGTCAAGCACATCTGCCTATACTGCTGCAGGGTTAGCCAGTGTTCCTTGCCTTCTGCAATGATCCATGGTGTTGCGCTTACCTTGAAAGATATGCTTTTGAACTCTGACCACTTCTTTAAGTGGCTTTTGCTTTTTTAAGTGAAACATCTTCACAGCCTCCCCACACACACCAAAAAAACCCACCCAAGCTTCCTGCAACTTCACCAAGCACAATAGAAACTACTGTTACGGCTTTGCAATTTAATAATTTAAAACTATTACATTCACTTTCTGAGTCTCCCACCTTCTTATACACACACACACAGTCTTGTGCTTTCATGGGTATATGTGAGTGTGTATATATATATTCATGTCTAGGTACACTTATATGTATCCTCAATAAATATGCACTTCTGTATGTATGTATTACTTTTACTAGACAATTATTTTAATGTGGCTACAAGAAGTGGTTATGGTGAAAGCTGTTGTTAACTGATGGGACTAATGAGATTAAACAAAATGAAAAATGTGGAGAGATTGCCTTTACTCAAGAGTTCTGAGTAGTTTTATTTATAAACTTTTTATAGTCTAGCCTAGTTTTTCGGTCTCAGTCTGTACATTATATGGTTACAGCTGCAGCATATGCTCCTTTGCAGACAAAACTGGAAGTGAAGCTGGAGGCAAGGCAAAATGGCCTTGCACTGGTGAACAGATAAATAGGACAACTAATAGTCTCTTTGATGTATCTGTCTTGGTTGTTTTTTGTTTTTTTTTTCCTCAGAAATGATCAATTCCATGTACTTTCAGATGAGTTTATGGAATGACTTTTTATTGGTGAAAGTGAAAATCAATGTCTACTGGAAAAGATACTGGAGAAAGGAGTGACTGCAAGCATATTTAAAAAATCTGAACATAAAGTAGGATGCTAGAAGTGCTTATGGATTATTCATGATTATATCAACAGTTCAAAACAGCCATAAATTTCATATCCTATATACACATGTACATATTAATGCTCTCATTTTTCTGAGCATTCATGATAAAGCAGTTAGGCACTATGGGATAAATGTAGTCTTTAGTTAGTGCGTATCTGTATACAAAGAAATCCAAACTACAGCTAGGAAAGCTGAGTAAAAAGCTGTGTCCTTTTAGGTACAGCCAGCCAAAGCTACATGTTGCTAGCTCTACATTGAGTATTATCGATAGGCTCAAATGTGTTGTGTGTTTGCAAGAGAAATATAATAATATATTGGCAGCTAACTCTCTAGAAAATCCATCAATTTAATGTTTCCAAAAAAGCGTGAGCCAAAGTTTTATATAAAGAAAAGGATGAACATAGGGAGGATGGGAGCTTGTTGTTAAACATGATGTCTGCTGCAATACTGGTTAGTATTGAACAATATTTTACTACAGTTCACTGAACTTTCTGCAGTACCACCCAGCTCTTTCGCTGGAGTGGACACACTTGAGAGTCCTTGATGTATGCATCTGTCTGTCTAGTAGGTAGCTCAAATAACTCTCAGTGCACACACATTTATTTAAAGAGGTTTATTTCCTAACTCCTGAAGGCTCCTCTTCTGAACGATCTGATGAACAATTCCTGTTCTGTTATTCCCTTTTAAAGGATCTACATTTAGACAACTGCCACCCCTCATGTGCATTTGTTTGATGCTTAGTTACAGTACCTTACAGAATTGTGTTTAGAGCAACTAAAATGTAATATTACATTAGATACCCTCATATTGCTCTTGCAGAAGTTATGAGCCAGCAGCATGGCTTACCAGTTCCATTCCGGCATGCTCTACCGTTAAATACTTTCTTTTCTGTAGAAGAATTCATTATATGATATTGTCTCAAGTCTGAATTGTTGCATCACATTTCAGTGCTTGATGCAGCAGCACTTGTAGTCTCAAGTGAGCATTCCCACAGTCGCCTGAGGGTGCTTGTAGGACCATCACAGATTTGAAGCATTTGTCTGCATTTGGGAGTCCAGTTTTGTGGATGGGACATCTTGTATTCAGATGCTGCCAGTCTTGCAAATATCACAAACCCGAGAGTTAAAAAGTAAGATAACACTTGTATGAGAGACATATAGATGTCCCTTTATTTTGCAGTTATAGGTAATCAACACCCTGAAAGTGCTGTCTTTTTTTTTTTTCCTGGGTTTTTTTGCGGGGGCAGTGGAGGTGATATTACTTGCAGCGGAATGATCTCTACAGGGCAACTCTCCTCCACAGTCTTGTAGCATACTGACATAATAAGACCTATTGTTTTGTGTCACAACGTCATATGCAGTTAAGCCATTAGTTAGATGGAACATAAGTCTTCAGAAAGTGCAAAAATACTTAAAAAATACAAAACAAAGAGTAATTTAAAGAAACCATGAAATAGATTGAAAAAATTCCAGGCCATTGATTGGTGGATAAGAGAATTGCTGAGGACTATAGCAGAAGAACAGAGAGTTGCATCGGAGCAGAGTCTGTGCATCTAACAGCAGAGCGGGATCTGAAGTGGCAGTGGAATGACAGTGCCTCCCACTTCCCAGTTTCCACTGAGCTCTGACCCTCACAGGGGTCAGAACAATGGCAGCAAGATGCTGATTTAAAAAACAATAAAATCAAAATGTAAACATTGGCTTTCCAGTCTCACTGAGAAACCTCCAGGTTGTAATGTCTGAGTGAGGCCCTGCAGAAATCTGGGTATAAGCAAGACCAGAACAATTATAGGTTCACATTGGAGTTATGATGCCTTATTTCATGTTAAATGCTGCCTTGTTCAGTACAAGGAGAACACATACTGAAAGCATACTTTCAGCGTTACATCAGCGTTACTGATAGTGAACCAGAATAAAATATGGGATTCCTTTTCAAGGGACAGGCTAACTTAATGATCAAAACATGAATTAATATTACCTTGTTATAGCTTCCATCTCCAAAATTATAAGCTGCTACAATACAAGGGCACAGGTTTTTACTCCTGGTGTTTGTTGTCAGGTTCTGATGCTGTTGGCCCTCTTGCGATAGGACTGCTTCGCTGGAAAAATCCGATTGTGTATGGGAACCCTCACACCTTCTCTGAAGATGCCTGGGTTCCTGTATTGCAGTGTTTCGCTACACAAAATGACTTCTCATATCCATTATCCTGTCCAGCTTCACTTTCTGTCACTCCAGTGCCTTCTTACAGCAGTAGTAGTCAAGAAACTTTGAGTCAAGACTCTACAGGTAAGTGATTACTTCTTTTTTACATGTCAGAGCTTAGTTTAATCAGCAGTTCTAGTGCTCAGGGTAAATAGCTGTTTCTGCTGCCAGACTGCTTTGACTGTTCCTAAGGAAGGATTAGACCACAGAAACTTCACAAAAGGATTTATGCTTATGCCAAGTAATCCTTATTCAAATAATTTGCCTCATGGTTTAAAAAGTATCAGAAACAAAGACCATCAAGTTATCAGCCACAATAATATAATTAGTGTATGTTTGCTTTAAAACTGGTAGACCTACCATTTGAGTGTGGATCCATGGTAGTATAGAGAAGCATTTGAGGACAGTATCCTCTCTTCTGTGCCTGTCATAAAACTTTGCGTGATGGAGGATACCCTGATATGTCCATCGTGTATCCAAAATGCTATGAGCACCTGACTAATCACAAAATAGGATGTACAAGGGGCATCTGATCACATCCATGGGAATGCATTTGTGCTCCCACCCTTTTAAAAGGCTTATGTCTATCAGAGATAGCAGTATGCCTGGTCAGTGAAGAGGTGCTTCCAGACTGGGCTTTGGAGGTCTCTCAGGGTCTGCAGGAAAGATGACGGCTGATAAAGCGTTGTGGTGGTAGCACAAATCACTTGACCCATAGTCTGCTCCCATTTATATCTGAGAGTTTTTGATCACAATGATGATAGGAAGTGCGTCATGAGCTCAGTGAAATTTTCTGGCTGGCGAATGAGACCCTAATCTACATGCTTCCTAACTGAACCCCTGTAAAAAGGATCTTAACTCATGCTGCCTTTTTTTGTGTTGCAAAGTGGGAGGAATTAGCAAGGTTCTGCCTAGGGGCCAGGTAGCAGAAAGGTAATATGGAGAGTGGGTTCTTAGTGGATCCAGTATTGAAAGGAGTAATGCTGGAAAAGGGCTGGTCCAAATACCTAGTTCTGACCTAGTTCTTAAAATGTCTGTAATAACTGCTGACAACAGTGGCTGAATGTAATCTGTAGTAAAAATTATAATCAAATATGTATATTACTGTTATTTGTATTACTGCTTTTTTAATTGTAAGTATTGTAGTACATTAATGTAATTTAGTGTAGCTGATGTAGTCATTACTGCATGTTGCCAAAAAATAATGGTCCTGAAACTCTGTGGTGGTGCTAGAATCCAGACAAAACTGATTCCTCCCTTCCCAGAACCTTCTGATCTAATGGCTTGTTCTCTGGAGCTGGCTGGATGCTCATGGCAGCTGAAAATCCCGGGCTCCAACACTTCCAAGTACCATTCCTAATGCCTGCTCTGATGGTGGCACTTGCAAAGCAGGGGTGTTAGGGCAAATGCTAAACAATTCATGCAAGGTTAAATGTTGTGACTTTCACTCATCTTTATTTCTGCTTCCAGTTAAGAGCAGTGTAATTCTGCACCTTCTGCTTACATTCCAGTGTTGTTTGTAGGAATTCTGTGACTATATTCTGGAAACTTAATTTGTATCAATAGTTTATTTTACCACCTATTTTAGTGATAGAAATACTGTATCTGCTGTGAGATACTTAATATTTTCCCCATATGAGGAGCGACAACTCTGGTTTTCTTTGTGAAGTTGTTGTTTTGGGACAGTGGGGTGGGAAGTGAGCCTTACTGTGAGGTTCACAGGCATCTGCCACCCAGTGGTGATGTTGTGGAGAAGGGGAGAAATACTACCATTTTATTTTAACTAGCAGTATAATAAAACTGTAATAAAACTTGATAAGGAGCTGCTAGCACAGCAGAACGATTTCCCAGTTCTTAAGTATGGATGCATATAGCCAAAGGTGCCAGTATGATATTATATTAGCAAGTCAAATACAAATGCCCAAATTTTGATCTTAATTTAAGAAGCTATAGGATCGTTCAAGAGTTCACAGTGAGATGTTTATGAAAGTATTGCACTGAAGAGTAGCATAGCAGCATGGTGACAGGTCAGCACAGAAGTAATTACCCTTTCCAACAGGGCTGGGAAGTCCTGGTGTAAAGCATGACTCATAGCACAAGAAGATACAGTCTTCATCCTGGGGAGTCAATGTCCTAATTTCTATATCCAGTGAAACAATTGACAATCCATGGGTTTATTTTAAATATAAATGTCTCCTGCAGCAGAGGAGAGGGTACTGCATGTGAGCAGGGTGAACTGTTTCATATATACTGATTAGAAGTGCTGATACTCCATATCACTGGGCCTTATTATAACACTTTTAATGCAAAGATTTTTAAGTTTTCAAGTTTTTTAAACTTTATCAGTTTTCAGGGACTGTCTTGCGATGACTGAAAAGCTTGTTTGCAGCAAAAATAAACAGCTGTTCAGCAGTGTAGAGCACATCTGTGGAAGCTCAGGCAAGAGTACTGCATCAGCTGGAACGGGTGAATTGTTGAAAAGACAGAGGGTAACTTAGAGATTGATTTATGAGGTAGGGTATATCTTAAAGTTATATCCAGGTTCATTTATGTCCAAGATTACTTGATCAGCTCATTTACATGAACTTGATATACAAAAGAATACCACGCCACAGGTGTGCTGTGCTGTTGCTCTTGCGAATTTACATCAAAATCTCTGTAACATTTTAATAACAAATTCTTAAAAAACGAGCTATGCTAAACCACCAGTATATAATGCATACAATACATTCATTGTAGTTTCAAAAGAATTCTTTTTTAACTACTGATGGTGGGAAAATTCTGGCTGCTTCCTCCCAAGCAGGGCATGTTTGGGGCCTTGTAATAAGCTGTGCTTGGGGATGTCTGAGTTGAAATTCAATGTTCAGAGCAACAAGATAGTGATGCGGAAAATAAGGTATTGACACAATAGAACTCTGTGTATTAGGATACACAGTATGAAAGAGATAGAACTGCAGCTAATACTATTTGGGGAGCAGGTCTTAGTGGGTGCTTTGCATCCTACTTGTAACATTAGTCTCAATTTAGTTCTTTTGCTGCTTTGCAGCATTCTGCAATGCTAGGTAATTTACAGGGTAGTGTCAAAATTTGTGCTTGGATATAGGAGTATAATTGACATCAGAATCAATCAAATTCATGTACTCTGGAAGGGGATTCTTGAACTTTTAATATTACTTGTGATTTGAAATAATGTTTTTTGAGAGGATTGCACTGCTTAATAAAAACGATGCTTCTGTTGAGAATGGGACAAAATGTGAGGAGTTATTCTGTACTGATATCCTAACCTGGAAATCTTGTGAGGGAGTACCAGAGAGGAATGTAGTTTTGATAACTACTTCATAACTACGTATCAGTTTTTGAACTGAATCCTGAAGAGTTCCTGTTGATTAACTTTGTCTCTTCTTATGATCAGTAGCCAATGCTTAATTATATTGAACAATATATTCCAGAATATCCAGATTTGCACTGGGTAAGAATGAGTCAGGAGCTGAACAATACCTGTCAAGTTTGTGTCATCTGCAAATTTTAAAGAAACACAAAATATCATAATTCATGAAAACGTTGACTATAACAAGACCTCTATGTCGTCTTGAAATGAACTCCCATTTTTACCAATAATAACCTGAAACTTTTCTTTCAACCACTTCTGACCTGAAATTAGTGCACCTTCATCTAGACTGTATTTCTGTTGTTCGTTCATTACAGGGCCTGTCCCCTTGTGTGCTAGATCAGCTGTTTTAAAAGCAATTATATTGATTTGCCATGAATTGTTCCTGACAAATCTGTTGGCTTTTTGTTATTATCTTGTTTTCTTCAAGGTGCTTACAGACCACTTGATTTATTGCTTGCTTACTAATTTGTCACCATCTCTTTTCAAATATTGAACTTAGGCTGACTGAGCTGTAATTACCTGAAGTACTTTATTTGCCCTTCTCCGCTGTTATGGGACCTTACTCCATCCTTACTTGGATGGAGTCTTCCTTAAAAGGTATTTAAGTTCCTAAACCCCAGCAAGGCAACTGAAGTGTGAAGTAGGCACCTATGTGTCTTTTCTGGGTCTGTGCCTGATCCCTGGTGTGTGAATGTATGGAATAGAACTATTTCAGGAGAAAAACTTGTGCTCCCAGCAGAGACAGGGAAAATGCAGAGGACTGGAGTCAGCTGGACACTCTTCAGGGATGCACCTGGGTCTGTCTTGTAGTTGGTCAGAAGCACACACTTCTGGAAAAAATAGAATTCTTAACGATTGTGGTACACAAGTTTTTGCAAACATAAGAAAATCTGAAAGAGTGTTCTAGCTTCATTGCTCAAATCTGTTCGAAGTCTGGCTGCAGCTTGAGTCCCCTGTTTCATTTACGTAAACTCCTGCAACCTCTCAATTTTATTTTGCTGGTACAATCATAGCATCAAACCTTTTCCCTTTGTTTCTACTCTGCAAGATATTGCCACCTGCTGTGAATGCTCTATTTGACATAGACAAAAATCAAATTAATTTGTTATGCATTTATTGATTTATATATAAGTGCATACTTAAATGGATTCTTTGATTCTGCAGCTTCCATATATTTTTTGACAGAGCTCTCTTGTCTCATGCAGCTTTTAAGGCGTGTTTTGAATCACACAATAACAGTAAAAAGCTATATAAAGAAATAATTTGTGACATTGACTACTTTTTAGTATGGTGTAGTACTCCAGTTAAATTTATTTGATAAGTTAGATTCAAAGGAATTGAGTGAAATAGATCTAATGTTAGCTGAATTTCATAAGAGGAATAGTGTTGGCCTGCCTAGGAAGTTATTTGTTCACCTGGAGAAAAATGACACTTAGAAGAATGTGAATAAGGAGATGTCTGAGGGGGACACAACAACAGTCTTGGGAGGGGGAGTACTAAATGGGAGGAAGAATAATAGTGGAGTACCCGTACTGGTTTGGAAACAACGTTAATATTTTTATGGATGACTTCTGTCTGGAAAGGATGAGTGCATTGATGAGATGTGCTGATGAGTCTAAACTGGGAGACATCTTCACTAGAGAGGAGAATCTGAATGTCAGGTAGGAAGAAATGGATGGCCTTTGGGAACAGAATAAGGGAAAAGTGATGAAATGCAATAGTGCAGGTTTCAAGACTGTGCATAACAGGATTATTTTTTTTTTTCCCCTCTGGTGAGCTGGGAGACCTCAGCTGGAAATGGTAGAGGAAGATAAATCTAGCCACTCATTAGAAGTGCGCTGCAGCTGTGAAAAAGCAAATGGAAGCCTGGCATGTCTCAGGTGAAATATTTGCCACAGAGGGAGAGTTTAATGTTGTTTACCCAAACTGACTGCTTATTTTCAAAAACGATAGAGATGTGCTGGGGCTTAAGCAGAGAAGAACTACCAGAGAGGAGAGGTCATCTTATAAGAGGAGAGTAAAAAAGTTTGCTGTGTGGAGACTAGCAAAACAAAAGCTATTTAAAAAAAAAAAAAAAGAAAAACCAAGACAGTAGGTTTCAGTTTCTGTTTATTTAATAATTTAATGTTTATAAAGGTTGGGAAATAGCCAGTTCTGATCCATTCACTTATCCTGACCAGCAGCCTTCAGAGTCTGAAGAAACTGCTAAGCGACCCTGGAGATGCAACAGCTGGTGTTAGCACTTAGAGTTAACAAATCTTAATTTGAAGGGCTCATAGACTGCCTAACTCCTGGGGACTGTGTACAAAAGTGAATGCCACAAGATGGTGCTGGCACTCCTTACCATGGTTGAAAGCATGATCAAAGATGCAGAGCAACATGCAGTGGCCTGGGTGTAATCAGACAAAATTTCCACGGAGTTCGGTGCATATTAACCTGTAAACAAGTAATGAAGTTAGTAGCTCAGTTCGGTCCACAGTTTGTAGTTATGCATTTTTTTTTTTTTTTTTTTAATGATTCCTAATACATGCTCTGTATATTGGAGGGAATTGGAAAGGCGATGGTTATTTCTGAGGTTGTACCCTCTTTTTGCTCGGCTTTCAGCTACAAAGAGATTGATGAAATTACAAAATTGAAAAGTAGAAAGAAACTACATTTGTGTTATCTCTGATTAGAATCCTCACTTGAATTTCCATGCTCTTTAACTGCCATGGGCAAAATCTGCTGTACCTACAGTGTTGCTGACTGCTTGTGCTTCTATGCCTATTTTCTTTTTATGCTTCCATTAAGGCAGGGATCATTTTGGGAGGTTTGTTTGATATTGTCTGTCCAGTGTCTTCAAAGAGAGTGGAATAGAGATATGTTTCTGCAGTTTATGACTGTCTAATAGAGAGCTCCTAGTGAGGTTTATAAAGAGGAAAAATATTGTTTGCAAAAATGTTACTTGGGAGCTCTGAAGTCAGCTGAACTCAAGAAACAATGCAGCCCAGTTGACAACTGCATAGACTTATCTCAGTGCCCTGACTGCCAGTAGCCTGCCTTTGCTACTGTCTTGTCCTGTCTGCTAACACAGGCATTGTGTCTCCATTCATTAATCAATGTGGCCATGAAGAGGTTTATCTTTCTCAATTCTTTAATTCAACCACAAGCAGAATCTCCCAGTGATATGAATGGCAACTGCTAACTACTTTTATCAAAATCAGGGGGGAGTGCAATTTTTTATGGAATGGCTTTCCTGCAGTGCTGTGTCATCTTTTGCTTCTGAAATGCAGTGTGTGCATTTTTCCCCTGAATAACAGGAGACTAAATGTGTTTAAGTCTAAACCTGAAATGGCTAAAAAGCATAATGCATTCAGCAAGTATGATGAATTAGGATCTTTAAAAGAACATTAAGTATTTTGGTAACATTAGTGTCCTTGCTGACTCTTGGGACAAAGAGTGCCATTAAGTCTATACTTCCAAAGATCTAAATGTGTGTACTTAACCAATTTCAAGGCTCTGGCCACCAACAGGATTGCTTTTATGATTCAAATAAGTGTAATATTGTTTTCTTAAAATTCTGGCTTACATTAAGTGCACAGATCATTCTAAAACACTCATGTTTAAAAGGAAGGAAATAAAAATTGTAAAACTTCTGCAGCCTTCTGACCTTATTGTAGGATCAGGCCTAGAAGCTGCTGAGCTGCCTGGTTCTAATCCAGCAAAGCAATTAAGTGTATGCTTAATTTTGGACTTGAGAGTTGTGCCATTGAAATAAATTTATCTGATTCTCTAATGGTCCTTACCACTTAGCAGTGAGAAACCAAAATTTACCTAAGCACAATGAGCTGGTAGTTCCTGTTATAACGTGTACTTAGAATGCTAACCAGCACTGATAATGTTCTGGTTGAAGGCATTAAACACTGGCAATGTTAACACGTGCCTCCTGTAGTGCTGTATCAGTGTGCTTCAATCTCGTCTTTAGAGAGCATCTTTAGAGCTGGAAGTCTTTATGGTTGGAAAACCATAAAGAAAATACAATTTTTAATGAGCTTTTTCAATCTGATATGGATAACGAAGTCTTCGTCCTTTGAAAGAGAAAGGACATGTGTCAGAGTTTCAGATATCAAGCAGGAAGCGTTCATGTGTAGTGCTGTAGTACAAGACCGAGACAGAGAGCAAGAGCTGTATAATTAAAATGGAATGAACTATGAACAATAGCTCCAATAAAGCCCTTATTTTCTTCCTCTGTCTTTAAAGCTTGGTTTAAGATAACTTGTTTTGTTTCCCATTACTCCCCCCATTAAAAGGAGGATAATCAATTTCCAGAAAAAAGCCTGGAGATGCCAATCTGAAAAATGCAATGCTGTCTATTCTTTCACCTACTGTATTTCCTTCTTTTTGCTAATTTTTCCTTGTATTTTTATATTTCTTCCACTTTAGTCATTCTCGTGATATTAACTGTAGACCTCTGAAAATCTCTTCCTATTTTCCTTCTCTTTCCTGCCCAGCTCTTTCTCCTGTGTACATACTGTGAATTTGTCTTCCCTTTCCTACATGTTGTTTTGCTTTCCTCATTTATAGAATTTTCAGGCAAGAGGCACTTCCAGCTACGTATCTCTGATTGCCCTCAGCCTGCTTCTGTTCAGCTCTGAGGAGGAGATAGCTGGAGGAAGCTCGATGTTGGCTTCCTTCCATGTTGGCTGCTGTAAGAGAAGTGGTTTCCCACCCCCTGGCTCACAGGCAAGGCATTTTGCTTAGCTTGTGGCTTCAGGAAATTAAATGGTTAAAATTGAGACCAATAATGAGAGCGAACAATGGTGTGGCCTGTGGCTCTCACTTGGGCAGGTTGGATGTCAGTGGGCCCATGGAGGTGGCCCTAATCAGCCAGTTCAACAGCCTGCCGAGGGGAGTGTGGATCACCACCCTCCAGAGAGCTGGTCTGTGGCCAGCTTCCAACTGTGAGCCTCTGTTTCTATAACAGTTAAGCAGGGGGCTTATCTGGCACTTGCTGATCTAGTGTCCAGTAGATTATCTGCTGCTTTGTGCTTGCATCTGTTTGGTTTTAATATTTCTGTGGCATTTATGTCTAAGCAATGTGTTTTGGTTGAGAAGTCTGAGAAGCGTTTATTGCGGGGTAAGCAAAAAACCTCAGACAGAATTCCAAAATCTACTGACTTGCTCATAGTTGAATCCTAATTACCGGAGTGCAAGAGCCTTCTTACTTTGATTTTTAGTTTGAAATTCAGGACTTTGTTTAAGCTCTGTTGGAATCAATGGAAAGACCCACTCAGGCTGCAGTATAAGTATATAATCTAACCCAGGGTGAACAAAACTTACTCAAATGTAGCATAACTTGGTTACATGTATTTTAGAACCACCCCCTGCTGCCTCCTGTCAGTTCATGTGTTTGCCTTTGGTACTACTGTGTTTATAGAACAAGCCCTATTTTGCTGTCACACAACTGCTCTCTCTCTGCACAGGCTATCTCTGCACATGCTATGCTTCCTTTTGTCTGTTGTTTCCTACCCCTTTGTTTCATTTCTATCCTGGAAATAAAGCTGCAGAAATCTCCTGAAATGGGCACTTACTCCCTGTTGTCTGCATAGAAGAAAAATATGCACCTATCAGATACCCCTCTGGGGTTACAGAAGTAATTGCTGCTTTGCAAATGACAAGTTCTCAAAGCCCAATCAACTTTGCACATCAAGAGTAAAAACTGTAAGCATACGTCATGCAAAAATACCTACATGTTTCTTTCTTGTTTCTTTTAAATACTTCCCCTGGGTGCTTCTTTCTCCCTTGCCAAAAGTACTGTCATTCACATACCTAAAAAAATTCAGTCTTTAAGGTGAAAATACTGCAGAGTGAAAATAAATTATTGGAGATTAAGTTTGTGGGGGAAGGGGGAGTATCAGTGCAGCTCCATCACAAAGATAAGAACATGCTGCACTAAAGCTTGTTGAAAACAGGCTTTTTTTTTTTTTTTTTCCCCTCTCCATAGGCAGATATTACACTATGCCATTCTGTGGATGGTAGGTGAGGGAGGAAGAAACAGAAAGGTGGAGCAATTATCCAACTATTCTGCAAGGTCACAAGGGTAGTGTTTGATAGAGTCAGAGCAGAAATCGGACCCCTCTAGGTGATCTTCACAATAGCAGATTAAATAAAATATCTTTTCTGTTATTAGTACACCTATATAGATTAGAAACTGTATTAGTAAACACCCTCTGTTACACTGAAAAAAAAGCATCTTTGCCATAAATTGTGAGCAAGCAATGAAGATGTAACAGCAAAAATTTTTAAGTATGTGTTTTGCTGGGTTGAGTTATATATTAGTCTGGAACTGAGACTGCAAGAGGGCGAGGATGAAATTAAATGAGTCATTGTTAAAAATAGGATGTGGATCGGAATTAGATGTTGAGTGTGCTGGGCAGCTGAATAGAGGATGCAATTTGCTGCGAGGAATAGGCTGTGTCTGCACTATATAAATTTTGAATGCTACGTAAACTCATAGTGATTAGGGGTTACTGGTGATCTTAGTTGTTGTAAAAACAGCTTGAAAACTGATATAATCTGGGAATTGTGTCTATTGTTACCACTGATACCGTGGGGACAAGAAAAGCATCTGACTGGTCCACTGATAGGTGTTTCCTCCTATGCAAGGAGATGAGGCGCAACACTTTTTAATCTTTCTTTATATTAAATATCATGAGTGGCAAGTGGGGAGGTGACCACATAAGCCAAGTGGAAATAGCAAAAGTAAAAAGCAGCTATGTTGGTAAATATAGGAAATCATGATCTCAACTTGGTTTTAAGCTATAGCTGGTTAGAATGCGGTTTGTCTCGTGACTAGGAGGATGTGAAAGTTCAATTTATAGGGTGAGGGAAGAAGTGGTCACTTTTAATGATGATAAAGATGGCAGGAAATGATGACCTCTGGCTATTACTGGGGACAGAATGCTTCAGCAAGTGGACTAGAAGGCTTCTAGTATGACCCAGCACACCAAATTGTACATTATGTTCTGATACAAGTTAAAGCTGAACAATGATAAACTTGAGCAGTGGTTCACCTGCTTGTCCCTGTCATCCAGATGGCTTTACAGAATTCTTTGGATATTTCCATCAAATAGCTACTAGTAACTCTGTTGGATGGGTGAGTTTTCGTTAGATAAAAAGCACCATGCATTATGCTGGTGCTGTGTGGGCCTCCAAGTCCTCCACTTGGTTTAGATATTGGAGGGCAAAAAAAGCACATTTCTCTGAGCTTATCTTGCATCCTAATTGTAGCGATGTTGTGGCACTCAAGAACAAGGTCTTTAAAAAAAACCAAAACAAAACAGTAGAGGATATTCTGGTCGCTGTGGAAACCAGGCTTTTGACGAAGAAGTTGTATATCTGGTAATACTTTATACTGAGTTCTGATTACAATAAAGACCCATGTTATTTTTTTCGAATTCTTTCCTTTCCTCTTTTGCTCTCTAGTTTACTTTTTAGGTGATAGAAAGGAGGAAACTGCAAATATGGAGATTTGTCTTTAAAGTACAGTAAAATACTTAATTCAGCAAAATAGTAATCCATTTTGCTGAAACAAGGTTTTTATGTAAGGCTAGAACATGCAAATGGAAGCTATACCAAAGGAATTCAGTGCTTAACAACTCTTTGGACATGCATCAAGTTTAAAGGCCAATTACTTCAAAGAATATGTGGAAAATTCTGTCAATAAAGCAGTGGCTAAAACTGGCCATTTGTAGAAATAATGCCTCTGCATTTGTAAACATCCAGACATCCAGCACAGAGTCTCATCATCTCAGTGAAGTTATTCATGCATGTCTGCACACTATGGGCGCTTAGTTCAGAAACACTATCTTTGTATAACTTACCAACCCTGAAATTTTTGGTATGTTAAAAGTTTTTATTAAAAATATTATTGAAACTCTGTCAGTCAAGGTTTGTCTGAGCTCAGTTATATCAATAAGGCAGCAAATATTTGAAAGCTGAACCAGAAGAACCATGAGTGGCTGAATAAAGATGGCTTTACCTAAAAATCTGGGCATTGACTGATGTAAGTTTCAGTGAAACAGCTTCTGAGACATTTCAGAATAACATCAGAAAAGGTTATCTTCACAGAAATGGGGCCCTGAAATTCTCATTTAATGGGCTTATGTATATACGAGAATCGATACAGGACTGAGGTAGTTTCAGTGCGTATTTTAAGATGCAGTCTTTCCATTGTCTGCAGTTTCATGAGCACAGTGATAATGTTCTTGGACCATGAACACACTGTTCACTCTTATTTAGAGCAACTTACTAACTGAATATTAAAGTAATAGTAAATCCAACTCTGAAAAAATGTAAAATTTTTTTTACATAAAATGTATGTAAACTTGACTGGTAATATACACGTTTTTTCTTTAAATAAGGACTTTGTATTATCAACTATTATCAATAAATTCTTTATCAATGTTTATTAAATGTATATCTTAGTATAATTTTAATACAATACTTTTTTTAGTATAGTATTTTCTGATCAGGTGATACAATTCTGATCAGCAATATACATCTGACAATGACTCCGTCTTCTTTCACTACTTCCTCTGTGCATTCAAAGTCTTGTCTTCCTTCTTTAGCTGTGGAAGGTACTGTAGGATTTTGCCACGCTAGTCTTTTGAAGTTGACAGGGTCTGTTGAGGTTCTGTAGAATGAATTGCCCGCACAATCTCTAGCTCAAGAGTAATCAAACATGTTTTTACTTTTTATTGATAGAATCCTTTTTTAGCGGAAGACTGAAACAAGGTACTACATAATTCTTTAAAGTATCTGTATGAGTCTCAGGCATATACAGAGGAGGGTTTGGCTCAGAGAAAAAAAGCTTAATTTTTTGTTTTTAGGCATACTGTTTAAAATTCTCTTTGGTAACTGAGGAGACATGACATAGAAGGTTGCAAGACTTAATAGATGTATTTTATTCTTAACATTGTTTTACACTGATTTAGGTTTCATCCTGAAGGAACTTGAAGATACATTTCACTTCAAGCATGCCAGTTACCTAGAAATTGCTTGCACACATGATTATTTGCATATTTGGATATTTCATTTAAAAATATGTTTATACCTCTGATAACAACTGTGTGATAAACATTCATTTGACTCTGCAGATCTTGTGTGTGGCTGTCTTAAAGAAAAACAAACAAACAAACAAACAAACAAAATAAACAAACACCAAACCAAAACAAAACCAAAACCCAACCAAAACCCAAAGCCCTCTGGCTCTGTATGCAACAGTCATCTTTTCAAAAGTATTTGTTTTATTGCATTTAAGATACTTATTTTTGTGTTAAATTGTGTTGTTTCAGCTTGTTCCTTCCATAGAAATAAAAATACTCTTGCTTTCTACAGTGTATTTGCTTAATAAATTTAGCATTTTCTGTGATGGTGACACATGTATTAATTTAATAAACTGAGCTAATTTTCTATATTAATATGTCTTTATGCAGAGCACTTTTGGGAAAAGTAAAGTAGTTAATCAGTGTAAATATGTTAGTAAACCAGTCTGAAAATACTAATATCTGATTATTCATGCATACATTGTTTAAAGTTATTAGAATAGTTGGGGTTTTTTCTTTTCTAACCAAATTTAAAACATAGGCAAATTTGAGGTCTAGACCTTATGTTCAGTCTTTGAAAAGACCCTTAATTTTCTTAAATAAAAAAGCCAATTAATCATATACACTGTTGAGACCATCATGGATGATCTAGCAAAACATTTTAGCTTATGTGTGGTTTTTAGTATGTGAGTAATCTTTTGACTTCAGTGGTGCTTTCATGTGCTTTAGGATTAATGTTAAAATGTTTTGGTCAATTAGGTCTTGAATGCTCGGTATATTGGTTGATGCCTCTCCAGTGAGGACATTTGGTTCTCTTGTGCACATGACCTCAAATTGCACCTTTGCTCATTGCAGGGAAACTTGTCAGCAGGAGAATTCCTGGAGGTTTTACTCATGAAAACTGTTTTAACAGCTTAAGTAAAGAAAGAACTTGGTCTGCATTTGAAATAGAAACATAGTCCTTTACTGGTGCTACAACTTTTTGCTAAGAGATTGGACTTAATGGTCTCAAAATGCATTTATTCTTGAGAAACTTTGACATTCTATAATGTTGGGTACCTGCAGAAACATTTGCAGGTATTTAAAAATGTTGATGATTGACTTCTGAAGGTAGGGGTCAATCACCAGACCTCAGAAGAAGCTTCCCCCCCTGCCCCCCCTTCATTTTATTCAATAACAACTTGCAGCTGAGAAACTCTGTGCTTGACTCTGTCGGCAGCCTGTGAGTGGAGGGGGGGTGCGCTGAGGAAGTTAGCCTGTACAAGAAAAACAAACTTACCTGAATTGTGATTCAGTGAGACACCTGGAAGGCTCCTTTTTCATGCCAGACCTGTCCCCTCCATTTTTATTCTGCAGTGTGGTCACTGTGGAGGGGTGAAAGCAAACCAAAAATAGCAAGTTTTATAAGGTAAGCATATGACAAATATTCCTGATGGTTTGTTACTTATGAAAAAGTGGGATGGTCCTGAGGGCATTGCAACCACCTGAAAAGCTACCTAAGCTTGGAGAAATGTAGTGGAGACCATGATGGCACTGGGTGATCAGAGATGCTGCAGGGACAGGAGGGGCTTCACTGCTGTGCTTTTGAATCCCAGAGTCTGGGGACAAGACTTGGAAAATGGTAGCCTCGGTTATGAAGAGGAACATGAAGTCAGGAATGGCTTTCTGGCTTGTTAAGAAAGCAGATGAGAACAGCAACAACAGAAAGGCAGGAAGCTGTTAATAAACATGGGTACGAGAGCTGGGAGGCTGTGCTTGGGCAGGAGGCAAGTGGTTTGGTGCGCCAGCGCCTATGCTGCCTGTAGGGCTCAGCTCTGAGGTGGTGCAGTTGCCCCATTTTTTTCCCCCTGCAGCAAAAATAGGTGCTTCAGGAGTTTCAAGTGACAGCTCAGGGAAGGATCTTGTAAAACAGGTTTTGGTTCTTTTGTTCTCCTCTGCAACTTTGTCAGGAACAAGCCTTTGGCTCTGACAGAATAAATTTGTACTGCTTTCACCTTTTCAATCTTGTTAAAGATGAATCCCAATGAAACTGGCAAACTTAATGTACATTACTCCTCCAATTACAGTGAGTATGTATAGGCAGCCGCTTGGGAGGTGCAAGAGGAGGGGATGGATGCCTTCTGCCAAGCTGCAAGGGCAGTTTAAGGACTGGTATCATGAGAGACCAAGTTACAGGGAGAAACTTTCCTGTTTGGCATAGATTAGTGTATCCTCACAAGCAGAGGTGGTGGAAAACCAGCTCAGTCCTTCCTTGGCCACCTAACATCATATTTGAGAAAAGGTGTTGCAGAAGCTGAAATGGCTTCACTTCCATGACAGGCTGTTGAGAGGCTTTGATTTTTGAACTGAGGACACACCAGTGCTGCCCTGGCACTGTGGCAGTGCAGCCTCTTCAGTGGGATTTGTGGCTTGCAGCCCCCTTCTCCCAGAGAAAGTGGTGCTGCCGTGGCAGAGGCAGGGCAGCCTTGTGGGAGGAGAAGCAGCAACGCTTTGTGAGGAGACCTGCGCCCTGGCCCTGCAGCGATGAAGCTGCACGTAGATTCATGGCACCCAATTCAGCTCACTTCCACATCTGCCTAGACAGAGATGCCAAAAATGCACAGTTAAATGCGAGTAGGTGTAAGGGACACCCCTGTAAGGCTCATGGTTGTGGTCTCCTGGTCACCTTCCTCACTGACCTAACTTGATGCTGGAGGGCGGTTCTGCAATTGCTTTGGTCAAATTCAGACTGGGATCAAAAATGGAGGTGTTTCATCTAGTCAGGAATTTATCACCTGAGCTAGCATCTCTGAAAGGGAAACCGGTGATAAATTGGAGGAAGTGGGCTTTCCTCCAGCCCACTCTGTAGGCAGTGATCAGGACAGCATGACCCCACATCATCCTGGGGACTCATGAAAGTGTGAATGTAAGCTGACTTTAACTCTTTGCTGAGTCTGACTACCTTTAAACTTAGAAACGTGTTTTTCTGAGTTTATGGCTATGAGACTAATTGTTCTGTTGCTTTATGGAAATCTAACAAAATCTTCCTTTCTGAGCCCCAGGCAATAAAATGACTGAAATGTGAGGGAGGAAGGTGAAAGGAAACAAAAAAAAAGTTTTATATTAAGAGTTGATATTACTCTTTTGTTTGATTTATTTTCTGCATGTCACAGATTATTTTAGCCAGTTGATCAGAGTCTCATTTGGTTTTCCATATGTGTAGGTGAAAAATTATCTTTTTTTCTGGCTTATTATTACTTTTTGCTTTACAGCTACTTACGGTGATATTTTTTTTCTTAAGTCACCTCCTGATTGTCTTTGTTTAGTGTGGAAATTGCCATTAATCTGAAAAACAAAACAATTACTTCTTCCAGGGCCACAGTAGCACTTTAAATCCACAACTCATAAGTATAAAAATGAAGCAAAACAGCAACATTAGAAAATTATTGTTCTGAATCTGTGGCTTTAGGAAGCATGGACCGTGTCAAAAAGTTGGTCTGGGGAATCTGTTGGTTTTAAGGAGCCTTTCTCAGGCTAAGATGGGAAAGAGAGCCAGAGCATGTCTGGATACAAAACCTCTTCCTGCTTCCAGGACTGTCTTCAATAGTGTTTTACTTCAGATGATAATAGTATTTAAGCTGAAAAAATGGAAGTGCAAATGGCAGCTAATATTTCCAAGTGTGCACTGGTCATTCATCAGTCTTTGGTGGTATTGGGGAAGCTGACAGTGGATCATGAGAAGCAAAAAGTGTTTTAAGTTTGGTTTGTCTTTCTAGGCTCTCTTGCCCAATTATCTCCTGTACTTTGCATAGGGCATTCCTCCCAGAATGAGCACGTGGGGAGCCGTGTGTGGGGATGGTGGGGAATTGGAACTAAAATGGTGAATACAGGTGAAATTCAGTGAATAATCTTATTTAAGCAGAACTGTTGCAGTGTCAGTGCCTTTTTGCTTTTGAAATTTTCAGACTGGGGCATTTCACTTAGGAATATTGGTATTTCCCAAAATGTGGATATATTTGGTGCCTTTTTCCCTAGATTAAATTTTTGGGCATGTGAGAGATCTCCCCTTACTTCCCTGAGTGGTGCTGTGTGTCTGAGCAGCAGCTCTATGATTAGGTGCAGGACGTGTTGCACTGCACATTTGGCTTCTTAATGCCCAGGGGTTATTAATTTCCCACCAGGCTCCCAGGATAGGTGCTGAAGGTGGATGGGCAGAGCACAGTGTCAGGCTACAAACATTCTCTTTCAAGGTCTCTCTTCCAAAAAATATATTTTGAAATTTTGAAAACCACTTGTCAAACACCTTTTTTCCCCCTTTTATTCTTTTTTTTTTACTCCTACATTTAAAAAAAAAAATCCACATAATTTTAGGGGGCTGGGCAGGATCAATACAAGGGTTTCATAAGCCCAGAACTAAATAAAGCACTTCTATCTGCTTACTTCTATCTGCTTAAGTCAAAATAGCTTGTGCTGTCCCATAAAGATGGGATCCATAATGATCTTTACTTAATTAAGACAGAAGAAACCATAAAAATATTGTTGATTCTGGTTTGTGGAAACCCTTTTTTTTCCTTTTCGTTTCTTCTCCGTCATGATAAGTCTTCAGTTTACCTGCCCAGCTGAATAAACAGTTGTGTTGACATCTTTAGGCTCTTGCTGTTTTCTGACTTCCTGCACTGGAAAATCAACAATGGTCTGAAAATATTAAATTGTGTATTTTGGTTCACACATTTTTATATGTCACTTTAATATAGACAGGGATAGTCATCAGTAAATACACACAAAATACTGACTCTGTCACAAACAGATATTGAGTTTATTACGTTTTGTCCATTATATTAGGTCTTATGTGCCATGTTATACCATTTATTTCTTGGTGGGGAGCCAGTTCTCTTGAGCTCTTTTCAAAAGATCTTTAACAAGGGGATGTGAGCTGCTATTAAAAGGTTGTTTTGAAATACTGTTGTCAGTGGCTGGCAGTATTTATGAATGTGGCCTGGAGTGATGCATTTAAAAGTATAGTTCCAACCACTTCAGGATTTCTCTTTTCATTACCTTTTGCTTTTGGTATTGCAGAGATCCAACAGGAATACTAACAGTGACATTTCTAGAATTTCCTTTTCTTACATTAAAAAAATCCATTAAAAGTCAGAAAACTTGACTAAATCATGAGTCTTTGTGGTTAATTTATGTCTGTTGCTTTTCTAACATTTAAAAGGTTGAGTGTCTGAAAACAGAGCCAGTTTAAATGGTCTGTGCTTATGAATATGCTGAAATAATGGACCAATTAAATAGGTAATAAGTTAATTTAAAAACTACCTTCCCTTTCTGGGAGAACACTTAAAAATAATCCTATTGTTACTTCTAAGATGCACTTAAAATACTTCTATAGAAGAAAAACTCCTTTAAACTTTGAAGGACTAGGACATGGGGAACTCATCCCAGCCTCAGTAGGCATAGTGGGACTTAAAAGATCATCATTAGATAGGGTCACTTTCCAGAGCGTGATCAGGCAATTTTTTTTAATTTCTCCGTATGGGACCTTTTATGTGGGTCCTTGCTGGGAGGAAGAACACAGGATAAAATTATCTTATTGATTCTGCCTGAAATACCAGTATCAGAGGAGTGTGTGTGTGGGGGAAACAGGGCATGGAATTCCTCTTGTGTCCAGAGATTTTTTTGGTTTCTTTTTTTCTGTAAAAGATATTCAGGCTCTTTGATTACGATATGTGTGTGTACATTCATCAGTGGTTATTATTATTATCAGTTATAGTTATTATTAGTGGTTATCATTGATTTTACTGTTGTTTTGTTTCTATTTGAGAGATTTTTTTTGGTTTTTTTTTTTTTTTTTTTCTTTTCTGAGTTGCAGAGTAGCTTAGGTTGGAAGGCATCTTGAGAAATCATCTTGTCCAACACCCTGCTGAAAACAGGGACAGCTTAGATCAGTTTAGATTTTGATTAGTTCAAATTAGGTTCATATCCTTTAGTCAAGGAATGGTAAACCTCAAATCAAGAGTTAATAAAACACTTTGTCTCTTCATAGAGATCATGCATTTTTAGTAACTACATTTTATTTTACATGATTCTTTTTCTAAACCTCTTAAAAGTTAGCAATGAAGGTGCCAAGTCTTTAGATGATCAGCAACACTCTCTGCTATTGTAAAGTCTGAAACGTTTGCATGTGTGCACGTACGTCTCCTGACTGATAATGCTTTTGTGTTCGATTCATCGTGTTGGGGTGTCTGACCCCAGTGGTCCTGCCTTTCAAATCTCAGTGGCCTGTCTGTGGTATCAAATGCTTTCTCCGGTTTCTCTGTGATATTTTCTTAATATTTCGTTTGCGGCTCCTCTCACCATCTATTTTGCAAATTGCACTAGAAGTAGGAGTGGATGCAACTATGAAATTGTATCACAGAACCAGCAGTGTACTGGATACAGGGCACAGTTTATCAGGTGATGCTCTGCTGGGGCCATTCTGATATACCTACCTCTGCTGGGTCCTTTCTCTCTGCTTTAGCATTAACTTTAGTTCATTTTTCTGCTTTCATGAAGATGAATGATCAGTAGTTGCACCTCTGGTTTGACTAATGATCTGGCACAGCTCTAAGCCACCTGCTTTAACAGTGGACTGGAAAGCCCTCATGAGTGTCTGGAGGCCTGTCTGTTCCTGGCATCTGGCCCTATGCTTTCTAGGTGGCATCTTTCTCCTCATTCCCCTCAGGAGTAGCTCAGTATTGCAGCTGCATCCTGCTCCGTGACCTGATGTAATATGCATGTCTTCTTGCAGGTAAAAAAAATCCTACCACTCCTCTTTGATCCACAATCAAAAATTAAAAAGGTATCTGGGGATAGATATGTGAAGAATATATATATATATATTTTTTTTTTTTACATGGTTTGTTAAAGATTTGTCATGCTTATCCAGTGCAGCATACTGTCATCTCTGACTTGTTCGCCAACTTTTGGATCTCACCATCTTCTGTTGTTGGTAGTTTACTGCTTAAAACCTTTCGTAGAATCCACCCTGTGCTTGAAAGGAGCTTTTTTCCTTTTCTCCACCCTAACTTCCTAGTCTGTTGAAAGAAAAACTTGTCACAGGCTTTAAAAATGTTCTTTTATTTTTCTGTTTGGGGGGAAGCAGATCTTCTAACTTTTGGCAGTAAAAGATAAAAGTGGACCTCAGTTTAATCTCCTATTGGGCAGATTGTTGTCTTAGTGCTGCAGTTACTCATATTAGGAACTAACGTACGGGTTGGGCTTTGATTATGAGATTATGCCCTTTGTGTAGTCTAAATCATTGCTCTCCAGTGAATCGTTTTGGAAAGGTTTGTCCTTTTTGTCTCTGTTTCAAATGAACAGCAAAATTTGCTGTTTGCATTAACAGTAAGTACACAGATGTGTGGCAAAATGACTTCCTGTACTTTTAAGGAAAGGCCTTAATTTTTTTGTTTATTTTGAGCAGATTATCTCCTGTCCATCTGTTCTAGATTTAGTATAGATAGAAGGATACATGCTTTGTTTAGAAGAGAGGTAATTTTATGGGCTCTCATAAGATTTGTTTTATTGTTAGAAGTTTAATTTTATTAGTCAAGGAAATAGCTAGAAATAAATGGAACATTCTGTACCATTAAATGTTGATCTGTTAAGAGTATTATAACTCCTTCACGTGTTTGACGCTTGTCTTGATAAGGTCCACAGTAACTTCACATTTATTGCACAATATACCATTAATATGGAGTTATGCAGCAGTAGCATAACTGAGTTTAAAAGGTTTAAAAATGGTTAATCATTAAATAGCTAGTGTGGGTTCCCCACTTTAGAAAGAAACATTAAATCAAGACTTCAGTTTGGTGGGGTCTCTACATTCTTTGCTTATACCCACTAGCTTTGGCTTCAGGCTGCAATTGTTTTTTGTTATAGCTGCCTTGAGGATGCATTAATAAAACCTGTACTTTATACTTTAAGAAATATTACCTGTATATAGTTTTCTTACTTGATTTATAGAAAATTTTATTCTGAGGTCCTGAGTTAAAGACCAAATATGACACTGTAGATAGTGGAACCAGTAATGGTGTGCTTGGTATGAGTTGTGTCCCTCAGCTACCTCTGCATGGCTTTGATTTTACTGTCCCCTTTGGGAAGGGGAATGCTCTCACATTGGTGGTAAATGAAAAATATTGTAAATTTATCCTTAAATGTTAGAATTTGTCATTTGTTTTGTTGTTGGAGGGGTTTTATTTTGTTTTTGGTTTTTTGTTTTTACAAATGTGGGTGTACAAACCTATGCCCCTTTCCCACAATGAAGCTATCTGTAATAATTTCTTTTATATAAAACAGCTAGGAAAATTCTCCATAAGTGAAAAAAATCCCTGTAGGCAGCTTGCTATTTTTCCCTAGACAAATTCTTTTAGAAAAGTCTCTAGAATGCAGACATGGTCACTACAGATTTTTCTACCAAATGATGGCTAGGAAACATAGGTTTTGTTTTTTGAGGGTTTGGGGTTGGTTGGGGTTGTTTTGTTTTGTTTTTGTTTTTTTAATGAACTGCTTTTCTTCCAGGGATTTTGGCTTGATCATTGAAAAGCTCAGATTTTCTTATTCTTCTTATAGAATAAGTCTTAGAAACTCTCTAATTAGAATTAGAGGTGCCATAGTCAGCAGTAGTCATTTCTACCCACACAGTCTTGTCAGTTACTTGTACTGCATCCCACCTGCATTCACCTGCATTAGACCTAAATTTATGTTGCAGCAATGAAAGTCTCTCTACTTGATTACTTATTCTCTTCTCCTCTATCTGGATATTTTTAGGACTTCAGAAATGGCTGTATGGATGACTTAAAATAATCCAAGGTAGAAATTATTAGTAGTCATTTTGATTTTGCTTAACCAACATCTTTTTCTCGAAGTCCATCATGTTTCTTAGATTTCTTTCCATCTGTACGTGTAGTTCAGAACCTCCTTTACACAGTGTCAAATGATGCATTAGCAGTATGAATGAAAGCTTGTGAAAACCTCACTTTTCTAGAAAAAAATATTTAATAGAATTTCTACCTGGATTGATATTGATAACTCCTGTTTCATTGTTAACAGATTTGAAAAGCAAGTCACTTTTTTAATAATTAGGAATTGTTTATTTACCTGAAAGTCATTTAAGAACATTTTACTTTTTCCAAGGAAAGGACATTTTGAAGAGTGAAATCTTACAAAGAAAAATATATTCATTATATAACTGTAAGATAAAAATGATAAAATACAAAAAAAGTTGCTATATTTATAGCCATGAATATTAATGTGTGGCTAATATAGAAGAAAATAGGTAAGGTGTCTCTTAAAGCTGGGAAAGCTTTTAAAGTTTGTTAGGTATTAAATATTTACTTAAAATGTGTTGATCTGTTATAGTCCTCTTGTAGAAATAGTACAACTGTCCATAATAATGTTAACAGCAGAAATGTTCAGTAAATTTTTCGGTTCTGCATTTAGGCATTTAGGGCAAAAAATTATATCATAACCTAAAATAAACTAACTCAATAGTTTTCTAACTAGAAACCACAAATTAAATTATTTTAGAAATAACAGAAAGATATCTTCTTTTAATGTGTTTTAAAAGAATTGGTTAAATTCCTACTTGACCTAAAAAAAAAAAAAAGTCCTGAAAAATTGCAAAAGATACAAAGAAGCATGTGACAGGCTAACAGACCAGAAAACATCTTAAACCTACCAAGACGACAACTAAGGACAGATATTTGTCAGTGCTCAATAGATCAATGTAGAGGTTAAAAATTTGCTAACTGAAAGCACTTCAATCTAACGGATAATAAAAATAGCAAAATGCAAGACCAGAAAGTTGAAGGATGTTCAAACTAGGCAGTACCAATTACTCATTTTCCTCAGTCACCTTCACCCAGGACAAAGTTAGCAGAAACTTTCCTGCTTTTCGTTGCTCTCATCAAGCTCCTCAGTACTGGGCACCAGAGCTGTGCTTGAATGCCTTGGAGAGACTCACAAGTACTTTGACCAAACAGGGAAGGAAAGTTTTACACATTTCTTACCTTCTTGGTTTTACTGTTTCATTCTTGTCTGCTTTATTTAGTTCAGAGTGTGGAAGTTTTCTTCTGCGTGCAGGAGTCATCCTGACAGCTTGGAGAAACAAACTCTTGCACCTAAATTACCCATTGAAAATTTAAACACCTCACCCTGAAATCTATGTTTTATTCCTTTATACTTAATGCTGCTTCTTCCCTCTCCTGTCTGCAATGTGTCCTGTTCAAACATTCACCTGTTGATGTGCACCGCTGAGCTGGGACCTGCATGCTGGCAGACTCCATCACCCTTGTACCTTCCTAAATCCTTCACTTCTTTCTGAGCAGTTGGCAGTTCATTTGAGGCTCCAGTAGTGAGATTGGAGCTTTATTAAATTCTGGGTATCACCTTTACCTTCCAGCTCAGGAATGCTGATTTGAACAGTTGTGCCATAAATTATTGGGGAGGAATAGAGAGGACAGCTCTGGACAACCTAGTCCTGAGTTTGTTTTGCTTTCTGGAAAAACAGGTACATACATAGGATAAAACAAGCCCCAGTTTTGACTGGCAGCATGCTCTTGGCTCTCTTTCACAAAAATAAGTGATCTTTTTCTCTCCTTTAACTAGATGTAGAAAAACAGCTGGTCTCAGTAATTTTTTTTAGGCAGCAGTTGTTTTACTGAAATAGAAGAGAGAATTATCTTCTTTCTAAGGACATACGTGGTTTTTTCCCCCCCATTACTCCTAATCCCTGGAATGGTTTGAAAGATAACACTTAAGCAGGTTGCCAGTGTCCCTGGCACATGGTTATGGCCTCACCAACCACAGTTTGAGGCATATTGAGAGGACCATCTGCAAATAAAGGAGGAGAGGAAAAAATAGGTTTCCAAATGAATTTACTACCATTCCCTCAGCTGTAATCAAAGCACCACAAAGAAACTGTGAACTTTTGTTCACCAGAAACATAGAACCTGCACCAAATCCACTCTTGAACATCTGTCAGAGACTTCTACCAAATTCTCGAAGGTGGCCTCAATAGGAGCTTAAACCTAAATTACTTGAGTGTTCAATCCTCTCTCTTAGCCGAAAACTTGAATTAATTACTCTATTAGCCTTTCTTCATATCTTTTGGTTCGTTATAGCTGTCACCAAAGAGCATGTGGATAGAATCACAGCAGCTCTTCTGTGGGCGCAGCCTCTTCTCACACCTCCCATGCTTACATGGGAAAAGTGGGGGACAGAGAGCTGCCCCCCCCCCCCCCCCCCCAATCCCTTCCGTTTTGCAAAGTTCAGGTCCTGGTTTCTTTGCTATAAGACTCATTGCAAAATATTCATAGGATTGTCCACTAAATTCTGCCTATGTCCTCACTTTCTTCTCTCCAGAGAGTTGCTACACCAATGTTTGGTTTTTTTCATGCATCCTTATAGGAAAAAATGGGAATTGAGAGTTTTGTTTACAAGGGATTTGTCTCTGATTTCTCCTCTGTTTATTGCCTAGTTCAGGACCTTGACTATATAATGTGGGAAAAAAACCCTATTATATTTTGGCTGTGGAATTAATATTAAAACATGATTGTAGGGGTGCGTGTGGACAGTCTTTCTTCTGTAACAGATATCTTGAGACACTTTTTGAAGGTCTCCCATACTCAGTTGCCTGAAACAGAAACTGCCTACTTCACCAAGCATGTGGTGTGTCAAATAGCAATCTTTCTGCTAGCATTGCAATATGTTTTGAAAGGTTACTGCAGAGTTTAAATGTATTTTCTTCTGCTGTTTCCTCCTTTTTTTGTGCTCACTTTTATGTTAGCTATACTTTTAATTTTTGTTATCTATATGTGTATGTGTATATATCCCATGTGCATTATTTGTATATGGTAATTGCCCTCCATATAAATTTTTTAATCTGTCCTTCACCTGTGCCTTCTACCTCTCATACCAGTTATCTTGTGTTTTTTGAACTAATGGTGTTTATGAAAAGGGAGGAATAAATGTCATGCATGTTCTGTTGATAGCATGAAACAAGCCTATTAAAACCTAAATGAGATGCAAGAAAGTAATGGACCTTCCAGTACCCTGTCATCTGAGCAGATAAGATAATTTTGGTTATGACCAACATGGTATGTCAGCCTGGTGAAAATCACTGCTGCCTGCTAGTGGAATTTGTATGCTCTTGCGCTATATTCACACTTTCAAACACTTCAGAATAGATTAGTTGTATTAAATTGTACTTTAGATCATTAGTCTGCACTTCAGACCATAGAACCTCTGACGTTATCCTCCATACGCCCCCCCGATAGGCTTATGTTGTTACCTGGTATGTTCTACAAGTACTTGACACTGACCGAATAATATGGATACCACTGCTGGGAATGCTTTGAGGTTCGTTTTCCCCACATTCCCCCCTTATACTACATAGCCTTTTCATCTTCTGAAACGGGAATGTCCAAGGGATGATATTCATGTTTACTTTGCAATATGGCAGAAATCCAGGATTGACTGTTTTAAAAATGTTTTGAAAAGGTAAGCATCTAACTTTGTCTACTGGCAGAGTGTCTGCTTTAAGTAAATGCAAATGTGCATGCTGTGTTTAGGTCTGCTCCACTGTGTACTGCATTGTGCAGTAGGACCAGAAGAATTTCTCCCCCATAGTCAAATGCAGGCATTTGTATTTTAGAATCAGGAGCATCCCTTGGAAGTTACAGTGTTTGACAGCTTTAATGTTGACTGCATCATCACTGTCCTGTGTGGATTCGTTCGATGGGTTAAATGCCATAGAAAGGTTTGTCTCCAGATCCTGGATATCCTTATTGCCAATTAAATTGAGGTCTACCTTTTTTTTCTATTTTTCTTTTTTTGATGTACAATAGTATGATAGATAGCAGCACAAACATTTAATCCAGTTGTCGTCTTGGCGGGTTGGGGGAGAGAGACCTTGGGTGTGTATTTTTTTGTGGATCTGGTGCTGTCAGGGGTCTATGATGTCATGTCAAAACCAGCGCTGGCTGTAACGAGGCAGTTCACAGCAGAGGGGCTGTGCTGTAAAATCTCTTGTAGGCTTCATTCTCCTCCAAAAACAAACCTTTGAAGAGGAAGCAATGGCTAATATTTTATATAAGGAAGCTACCGGATAATAAATTGCAAGTTAAATGATGCTGTTATTTAAACCTCCAAACTTTTCTTGCTTTTGTACTATTGCACAGATGTAGAAAACAGTCTGTCAGAACAGCAACCCAGAAAAGCTTGTTGCTTTCAAAGCGCTGCTCCTCGGAGGAGAAGACGCAGTGCATGAAGACAGTTTGTTTGCATGTGGGTACAGAAAACCTTGCTGGGGTTAAGAAGCAGATTAGCCCGTCAGCGTTCTTGTGCAAGCCAGGAACTTGCTGGTGGCTGGCGCGCCAGGCTGCCCTGCGTTGGACAACTGTCACGCTGGCACCACTCAGTTCCTCTGATTGGGTACTCTCAGCGACTGATTAAAAATGCTGATGCTGTTCCTGCGCTTCTTTCCACTTGGAGGAGAAATCTCTTTTCCCCACCCCCAAGCCCACCTCTAGGATGTAAGTAATGGTGAGAAGATGAAGATGAAAACAGTGCGGTCTGAGTGACTGGAAATACAGCAGTCTGTTTTAGCTGCAGCGTTATGTAGGAGTCGACTTCAGACTTCTTACCTTTCGGTTTTTCAGCACAAACTGCTTGCAGGTTTTGGAAGGCTGTGAAAGGACTTACCATTTGTGTGTTAGTGTTTTCTGTGTATCATCATATTACCTTGCTTTTCCCTGGACAGCTGTGTTCAGAGCTTCATGTGGAAATCTTTCTGTTGAAGAGAGATAAAAAGGATCCTTAATCTGATTCTCTTTGGATCTTTCTATTTTTATGGTAAGTGCCAGCATGTATTGGCTGAGCCTAGCTTCTTTGCTGCAGTGCTCGTGCTCTCTCTCTCTCTCTCTCTTTCTCCCTCCCTCCCCTTCCCCCATCTGTTTTTCTCCCCCTATATTCTTAGATCAGCCTCGTGACCTTCAGCTAATATCTAGTCATCATTTTCAGCATCTTCATAGCAGATGTTGGCTAACTAAAATACAAGTTTTCTCTTTATTTTGCTCTTTCCCCTCTCTGAACTGGAGCTCTGAAGTAGTGATTACAATCTGAGCACTGCCTCTTTGTCCTTGAAACCTTGAAACGGGAGGCTTGAGCATTGCTCGCGATTGCCCGTGGCAGCAACAGGATAAGGTTCTGGGGAACAGGAATTACATATTTGGTAAAGGTGACTCATTTCTGTAGGTCTGCACCACTGTGCTGGAAGGGCACAGAAAGCTCCCTGCTTAACTAGCCATCTGGAAAACTCTGAAGCCCCTCAGTGTTCAAGTGTGGGGCACACATGTGGTTTGAGCCGATATTTGCTGTCATTGGCACAGGAAGGACAGGCTCTTTCAGCATTTTCAATATAAGCATGTGTCATCAGGTATTTCTAAGTTGGACTTTTGCATCTTACAAGTGCAGACTGGCTGGGACAAGAAGTTACAGAACAGGCAACCTGATAACCCTCATCCCTCTCTGGTCTTTCCAATTGCAAATTCATAACCTTTTGAAGTGCTTTTACAGCTCTGCAGTAGAAAAGTGCGTTCAAATGTTTGAAAATCTGTGCTTGCTTAATCCGTGCTCTAAGACATTTTAACAGCTCTGATTTTTTAAATAGGAAAGGTCATTATTTAGTCCACAGTAAACTGTGCCCTTAGACATCCTTTTTTTCCTAGTTGATTTCTTATAGATAGATATATTCCTTTGCTTTTGGTATGAGAGAACTACAAAAATATTTATTTTAACTTAAATGTGTTTCATGTTGTGAATCCATTATGTGGATTGACTATGCATAGTCCTTACACACTGCAGAAATAACAAAGAATTTACCAAATCTTCAAAGATGTATCTGCTGAAGGCATAGATATAACACTGGCTCAAACTCTTCACAGGCTGGTCTGCCTTCAGAGCAAGGCAAAGAGGTGATGTGTTCTTATACCTTTGTTTTACTAGATAGGATAAGAATAAAGCTTTTATTCTGTCTCTGCATTGCCTTTTCTGGGTTTAAGCAAGAGATATGCTGATGTCTGAAAACTGTTTTCTTTGTTTAATGTCTTATGTTGTGGCTTAATAAAATAATTTTGTTGGTGATTTATACTGTAATTCAGAGGGTTTTGCTTCACATGAGCTGTTCAATAGAGTTTGTGTACCTCCTTCCCCTTCCCGAATGAGTAAAAACTTTCAAACACTGCAGTTATTTTAAATACCCTTCATTTCTTTTCTGTGCTTGTGTGTACTGCCTGGTTGTATTGATAGCACGTATGTGTGTTGAGGGGAGGAAGCTCAGGGACCAGAGCAGGGCGCTCAGCATTAGGCAATTGCAAGAGGTACTGGGGGGAGGAGGAGGTTTACACAGATCTGCAGGTAGAGGACTTCATGGTGCAGTGAGCTACCTGCTGCATTGCCTTCACAAAAAAAGCAGTAGCGGCCAGGACACAGCCCAGATGTCAGAGGCCCAAGTCATCTCTCCCATCAGACCATGTGTTTTGGCATCACGTTTCACCCACTGGTGCATCTGATCCTGAGACCTATTTCTCTTTTCACGGACGCGGTGAGGGCACGCTGCAAACCTGCCTCCCTCCCACTCTCTGGTAGGGAGCAGATCCATCTTGGCACCTGCGCAGCTCAATGAACTGTTTAAAAACACTTACCTCTGGAGCAGTCCTCCCCACTGTCTATTGCAAAAAGGCTTTGTCACTCTGTAAGGTCTACGAGTGAGTTATTTTTTTAAAATGGGTACGAAGGTGCCTGAGTTAGTTCTCTCCCAGTTTCAGTAAGGGCTGACTCAATGACAGCAGGAAAGAAACTTTTTGCTGTGGAATGAGACCAGCAGGGGTCTTGTTAACACACATGGAGAAGTGGTCCTAAGTGCCTGCAGGTTGTGACATTGCCTTGCGGAGACCAGGCTTACACTTTTCTTGATTAAATGTAACAAGTAGTTGTGTGTATGCATCTGCATGTGGAGCCGTTTACTGTACCATTTTGTTCCATGTAAAATTACTGTAAACTTAAAAACCAAGAGGCTTTGCAAAATACATGCACAACTGAAATAATTCTGGAGCTGACAGTTAAGTATGGTACAGCATGTTTTCAGTTTTAAAATGATTATTATAAAATCAGGTATTCCTGTGCCTTAAAATAATATATGTTCTTATCTCATATTTAATCAAAAGGACTGTTTTCACTCAAAAATGACTCATGTCTAAGTAAGACTATTGTGCAAAATCTAATTTTTTACCTAAGTGCATAGTCATGTCTTTTTCAATAAAAGTTTAAAAGCCGAAGTGCATAATGTAATGTGCTTTCTGAATATCCTTGAGGCAGAAGGAAGGGAGGAAAAATAATAATCCTGAAGTATTTTCTCCAGTTTAAACCACATGAGCTTGCAATGGAATGTTTACATTTGGAACCTGACATCTATGGACTGCAACTGAGAAGTCTCTGCACCTAAAATCCTTGTCAACACACCCTGTTGCAGGCCAAGGGCTTAAAAAATAAAGCTGCTATCCTCTATAAAAGCCTTAAGAGGTAGAGGGGAGAGCAAAATCCCCCAAATAACATGAAATTCAAGTAGGTAGATGTGCTTTTCATTTCTTAGGAATCCTATGAATGCTCTGATAAGGGGAATGCATGCATAGTACTTCCTTGTTTCACAGCATGGTGTCATGTTAATTCCTTTGCAGGGTGGCTGAAGACTGCATAGAAAACAACTGCAGGGGAAAAAAAAAAAAAAAAGCTCTCTTCCAGCCAAAATCACCCAATGGTCTGATGAAGTCATTGCATTATTTTTTTTTCCCTCTGTATGTTCAGTACGCGTTCTTCACTTGACTTGTCCGTAGAAGCAAGTTCTTTAAAGCTTTATATTTCACAAATATTAAATCATATACATTTATGTTGCGAATACAAAAGGGTATGTTTTTACAGAATGCTCACTTATTTTCCATGCTGCTTCAGTAGTTTTATGCTTTCTATCTGCTTATATCCTTTCTGGCAAAACCCACGCAGACAGCTATTGATTATTACTGGTTGAAGAATCCAGACAGTGGATTAACCATGCCCCAACTTCCCTCTCTGCCCCAGACTGGAAAGTGATTCTGGGATATGCATGGTGCAGAGCTGAAGTCATCAGTACCAGGCAGTGCTCTGGCTAGCATTTTTTTTCAAAGCTCCTTCTGAAAACTGGTTAGAAATTTTTTCAAAGGTAATGTATTACATCATATTTTTACAAAGCACGTGTCATGATAAGTTATAGTACACGTATTATGTATATATTAAATGCTATATTAATTGTGGTTTTACCTGGCTGTTTCTTTGTACATACTGACCCAAGCATGAGCACACATGGATAATCACTTTGTTAACTGCAATTTCTAGGCTTTCTCTGTTATTTATAGAGTTAACTTTTACAGTTTTCCTGGACACATTCTCTCATTTAGACTGCAGATTTTTTCCAGGATGATTTCAAGGACTTCAGAGCTCTAATGTTCCAAAAATTACAAATCTTTCTATGCCTGGAGACCTTAACAGGTGAGCTGTCTTCAGTCCAGTGGCTACTTTTGCAGTTCATGGATGTCTGGAAGTCCTGTGCCTGAATGCTGTCTGCATAAGCTGTCAGAAGTTTGGTGCTTTTGGGAACTATTGGGTAGGGTGTTCATGCGCTACATGCTTTCTCTGTATCTATGGGGAAGGATTAGCTTTCAGGCAGTTAAATGTGTCCTGTGTCTTCTGTGCATATGCTGCCGTCTTAGTAAGTGCTTGCACTCTACACCTGTCATATTTTGTGGGAGTCATATTTTCTGCATTTGTACAACTGCATAGCACTTGTGTAGATCTGTCTGATTCTTCATGGAAACTGGGGCCTTTCAGTACATGCCATGCAGATTTGCTCACATACAAGTTCTGCATAGGAAATACTGGACAATAAGATGAGAGGTCTTCTGTACATTAAAGAACTTTCTCCTGCATAACGTAAGCCACAATTATGTTGTTCCAGATTCAATGTGGTAATAACAGAGCAGCATTAGACCTGCTTGTTTTGGGAAGTATCAAAGGGCTGAAGCACTCCTGAGGGACCACTCTGTCTCATAGACTTCTTTAGCACCTGAACATAAAATTTAATGAGAAATTTTAAAGGTAAAGTGTTTACTTTCAAGTGATTGTGGAAACATTCGTAGCTTTTTTTGGTGGAAGGTTTGGAGAGGGCAAAACTCTATCCTAAATTTACCCAACCAACTTTAAGTGGTCCCATTCTGGTAATCTGAGATCACTAGAATCAAGAACTTTGCATTGTTCTGTTTGCAATATAAAGTGAAATAATTATCTGGTTAAAAGTTATGGGCTAGTTCCTCAGCATCCCAGTGGAAGGGACCTTGGCACTGAAGCAGGTAATGCAAACGTTCAATCTCTAAAAACAACACCTCTGGACAGGATGAATATCACTGAAGCTGCAATTAAATCCCCAAACAGGGGACCTAATGGCGCACAGCTTTCTGCACATAGGTAGATTTTACCCGAGGAGAGCACAAGTCTGAGAGAATATTTTCAGGAAAGCCTCATGTTTCTGAAAGCTGTATGTAGACAGTTATAATGCTGCAAGGCCCATCTCTCAAAATACCTTTACCATCTCAGGAGGAGCTGCAACAACAACACTTCAAAATGTGCCTCCAAATGCAGCCCTGAGAGAATACTGGTCCCCACCAGGTGGTGAAGTTGAACATGAATTCAGAGATTTCCAGGCTTTCTGTGTTTACAGTCTGACTGTCCAAAGGCAGGCTTGCTGTCTAAGAATTTTACACAATTTGGTGCCTCAAAAGCCCATACTACCCATGGATAAATTTAAAACAAACAAGCAAACAAAACCTGATGAATTATTCTGAATGCACTCCCTGGAATCACTTCAGTATGGGCGTTAGCTCTTTGTACTGGTTGTTCCATGTCAGATCTGAGCTAGCAGATCATCCACGTGAGATCAGAGCCACCAGCAGATCTGGGCACCAGTCTGGCACCATAAAACCAACCATTTTCAAACAGTCAATATTCAGATGATATCAGCCAGGTTTAGAGCCACGTCGTGCTGGCCATAAGTGTGCTCTAAGATCCCAGGATTATGAAAGTATTGGTGATGATCGTAGACGGTGGGATCCTCATGCTCTCCGCAGAGGTAGAATAGCAGAAGTTAGTGCTTCTAGAGTGTGGTTTGAAACATGTCTAAGATAGATGTCCCAAATCTCCTTTAGGAGCCTGTTGCTGTTTGATATGAAGCTAGGAAGAGTGGGCTTCTGTATAATTTAAGTTATCCTTATGGTTTTTATCACTATTGCTAGGAGAAGATTGAAATAGATGTCTGTTTCAGGACAGCTTTTTTAATTTCATCCATTTGCTCTTGTTTGTAGCCCTGCAGTATTGACATTAATTCCTTATTTTATATGGTGCTTACAGCCTTCAAATATAGAAAAATGATTGTGCCTCCCTTTGTTTTTGGAGGAGGAAGTTAATTAACAAATGTCACTTGAGAAGAGCAAGACTGAATCTCCTCTGAGCCAGTTTGCTGTAGGGAAAAGCTAGCCTGGTGATTAGCTGTTTTGGATCACCAGGAGATATATTCCCATTTCAGATAATTTTCTTTGACAGAACAGTTTTTCATTAAAATTAGGCATAATACTTTACACATGCTGTATTAGATTCCTGGAGACTTTTTCTAAATGAGCTTGGTACTTCTTGGAGAATCACTTCCTATAAAATGCCAGCTGAAACTCACAGCTTTGTGAAGTCCATTAGTATGTCTCCATGTATCCTGGCAGACATGCAGCCTCTCTCGTGCTGTTCATCCGTCCAGCAGGCTCATTTCAGACATTTTCTTGTTTCTGTTCTGTGTCTCTGTCTCTCTCACTGTTTTCCCTTAACACGTACTTTTTTGCCTTTTCACATATTGATTCGCCTTCACGTTTTTCTTAGTTTTGGTTTTCATTTGTTGGTTCTCCTTTGTTCCTCATAGAGATGATTATCTGTGTTAGGTTGTTTGTTTGGGGTTTTTTTTTCATACTGATTGTCCTCTTACTGTTTGTTTTTTTTGTTGTGTTTTTTTGTTTTAACCATACTAGTTGCCACCCTATACGGTGTCCAGTCTAGGCAGAGCCCTGCTCTGATTCAGTCCCTGGGGAACAGCAAACATTGTCTTCTCTAAATGAAGACCTTGGGCCACAGTCCCAATATATTGTGAAGCTTGCGTGGAAAAATGGAGAACAGGAGGCAATGATATGCAGGTTTAGCAGCACAAAAGGGCGGAACCTAAGAACCAAATAAAATGGCAGCCTCGTTAGCATGAATACTCTTTTCCTGAATGTGCTAGGAAAATAGTATATTCTGTAGTTGTGCAATCTGAGGTCAAAGAACCATAATGAAGAAGAATTAGGCAGATGGTACTGGTCAGAGTTGTTTCAAGCTCTCTGCAGTTTCATGCAGGCAACAGTGCTTTGGTTTATTCATAATGTTTTTGAGGTTATTGCCGTAAAGATTCTTTATTTTAGATGAGAAGGGGAAAATGAATTAAGCTGAAGGCTGCTCTGCCTTCAGGAGAAGGAAAAGAATACCTCTTCTAATTTTTTATTGTCCTTTGTTCCCATAGAAACACCTGTAGTATTTGATTTTCTAACCTATGTCATTTACATAATGAACTCTTCTAGAAATAGGTGGGGGGAAAATTCCTGATCCTATTTAAGTTAAATCTAGGGTAGTCAAGTTTCTACCCATAGACTTATTTTTTGTTTGTGTTGTGCTGAGTGTTGATAATTGTCCTGTTTTTCTCTCTGTACATCTTTATGTTGACCACCAGGTCAACTTGAGTATAAGATGTTATTTCTAACTGTTCACAGTGATATTGATGTTGAGCCATAGACAGAATTTCCTTATTTTCCTTGATAACATAGAATTTGTGTGATGTGGATTTCAAAAATGCCTTGGTAAAAGTTTGGATGAAGTTCACTTAGTTTACATTTCCAATAATGATGGATTCTCAACCACTCTGATCAATATATTATGGTAAAATTCTGGCTATGCAAACAACTTGTGAAGCTTACATCAATACTCAATGCCCCACAGTGAAGTTGTTACTGCAACTTATTGTTGCACTATTGTCACCAGAAACAGTTCTGCAAACAATCTATATGTTCTTGTGTAAGAAAAATATGACTTTATTTTCCTTTTTTTAACTAAAAAGCAAATTCACTCAATCATTTTTTGATTAGTATGGAGACTTATATGCTAGCATACCACAACATAATTGATTTGTGACAAACTTTTAAGCCTAAATTATCCACTTGCTTTCCTTAAAGCTCAGTCAGATCAGCATTCAGGTAACTGCTTCTCTGCTGTTTTAATTTTGCCTCTTCTTTTTCAGCTTCTATCTCTGGTGTTATTCCTTCTAATTCTCCATTCTGTGCTTCTGCTGCTTGCTGGACCTCCTGTCCTTTGACTCTCTTCCAGGCTCTGTCCATTCACCCTCTAGCATTTCTCTTTCTGCTCCTTCTGTTTTTTACCTGCTCCTCAAGGCTATTTCACATCCCGGTGTTTATTTTTTCCCTCAAGTTCTGAGCTGTGAAAAAATTAACTCAGACCACTGAGTTAAGGTACTTTGGCAGTGCTTGTTGCACAGGTTAGCATTCTTTGCAACAGCAATAGCAAATAATGATTTTTCCATTAATTATTTCAGAAACAACGCAATGAATGTGTTAAAGGTCACATTATAATGTAGAGATGTATCGGAGCAGAAGCGTGGTGCCAGATTCATTATGACAATCTCATTTCCTGAACTTAAGGTAAAATGTTAGAATTGAAATTTAATATATGTTACAGGGAGGATACTGTATGATAGGCTTGGGCTTGTCCTGATGGTCCTCATGTGAGGTTGCTTGCTGAATGGTATCACATCTGCTTATGAGTTATGTTGAGAAGGGAAGTAGTGAGGAAAAAGGAGATAGGTTTAGGGTACATGCTTTGTTTCAGTCCCAAGAGGGAGAAGAGTGAGAACCAGTGAGAAGGATATGGCATAGATTCACTGATTTTTGACGTTTTGCTTCAAGATCAGGTGTTGATGAAAGAAATGTTGCACAGCTGGGAATTGCTATGTGCTTTCAGCTACCATTTGATAGCATGACAGTTACTGCACAGAAACTTCTTTGTTGTCAAATATTTAAGTGTCTTGCTCAAGATCATACAGAAATTTGTGTTTTAGTTGAACTCGGGACTCTTGAAACCCATGCCAGTACCCTGCTCATGCCAGTCTAGCCTATTTTTTCCACTGGGACAGTACGGGGGAAAAGGGAATTTCAGAACAGATAGATGACATTGAAACAGGCCAGATAAAGAAGAAAACTTATAATCTTCTAGGTTCTAAACCAGATAAAATTCCTCAGAAAAATTTTAACAAAGAAAAATTACCATATTGTTACAGAATGTGGAGTAATATTTAGGGTATTTGCTAAATAAATTTGATATCATTGCTGCTTGTCATTGCTTGTCTAAAAATTGCCAGTTGTCTGCTTGCCAGGGCATAGCATGATGTCTGGTTAGATTTTGATGTGCTCTGAAACTCTCACTTGCACTCTGGTTGCAATATACTCTGGGCTAAGTAACTTGCAATTGACGTGGCGTTTCTGCTTCGCTGTTGTCAAACATATGTCCTCTTTGCTTTTTATAGACTCCAGGGGAAAAACATGTTCTGGGGCCGCAGTGTTAGCACTTACATCTTTTGAACTGCATTTTTAGAAACATCTGTAAGCCTGCAAATAGATTTTATACCTTGGGTATGGCTTTGTGAGTACTTCATCGCATTCTTGGGTACTAGCTCTGTGCGATCTAGATATGTTTTGTTATACTAAAAAGCATGGGAGGGAGCAGCTTTGATTATTTAAGAATTAATAAATGCCAGAATTTTGGTTGGCTGCATTTATGCATTATCCTGGAGACTTTAGTCATATGTTCACATGCATTGTTTTCCACTGAGTTCTCTTTGTTTCTTTTTGCTTTCCTTGTTAAATAGTTTGTTCTGTCTCATAGTTCATAGAGCTGACTCTGCTCTATAGAGAACTATACTCTCTACAGAGTTTATAGATTAAACTATGCTCCAAATAAAAAACAAACAAATATTTCTCAGTAGACATATTTTATGGCAATTGCCCCAACTTCTGCTAATCTCTAGATGGCAAATAATTCTTCTCCATAGAAGCTAGGAGTTGAGATGATATTATTTCCCCTGCTGATATTGTCTGTTCTTATTACTTTGTAGATAAGGAGCTGAGGCTCAGCATGAAGGAGAGGAATCCTCATTAGCTTAGGGTGCTGAATGTGAAATGCCAAGGGCATGATTTTTTCCATGTCTTGAGCACATTATAGCATTTTGTATAAACAGAATAAGATTTGAATTGACATTGACTGCAGCTACAAATGATATAAGTTTGATCAGGTGTTGTAAGCTGGGTGCTTGGACAGTGACATACACCCACTGAAGTCACTTCCTTAGCAGCACTGAAGGCAGAAGTGGGTATGCAATCAAGTACCTCAAATTAAAATTCAAATTCTTTAATCCTGAGACCAACATTTCTCTTCATGCAGTTTCAAATTGTATTTCTGCATCCACCTCCCAGTATAGCTTCCCCTCTGCCCTGAGGCTGGGGAGAGGCCTCGTGGAGCTGATGGTTATCTCATAAGTGTGTGTCCCAAGCACACATTGAGGATAAAAATTCTGTGTGTTAGGGAATACAAACCCATATTGTATTGCATAAGCACAAAATTGCTGACCGTATTTCACAGATGCAGCCTTAATCCTGGCACTTCTTTAGGTCTGATGACTTGATATTGCAAACTCGACAGTCTTCTGGTATAGTTGTATTATATGTCAACACCTAAATATTTTAAAAGACAATATAAAATCCAGAAATTTCATCTTCAGGTATTGAGAGAAATGTTGGCTATATATGTAGGACAGAAACTTAAGAGCTTAAATTTTCTTCTTCCTGGGCTTGAGCACAGTGTGGAGTCAGCCTGGTAGCCGTGGTTGTCATTCCACAGTTGGTAGACCAGTCAAAAAGGGGAAGTGCATCTTTTGCTACAGAGCTCCCTAATGATCTGTTGAGGGTAGTTTAATGGAAGAAAGTGTCCTCTACTGCCACAGGCCTTTCTACCTTGCCACTAGGGTAATTCTTCCTTCTTCACAATGTGGTGTGGCTGGTAGCCATGAGATTGCAGCAGAAGGGAGTGTCTCTGCTCTTTTACTCCTACTATTGCAGCGACCCCATTGAGCTGTAAGAGGGACAAATGCAGGGGGAAAATAATTGTCCTTATCAAAGTGTTCTTGACCACCACAGCATGATGATATTTTCATCCAGTCTCCAGGAAGGAACAGGATAGGAGCACAGCAGGGCAAGGGCGGGGGGATATTTAGAGAATTTGGATGCCAAACTGCAATAACCTTAACTGTACATGAGAAACATTCTTTCTGAAGCTTTTTTTAGTGAGAAAAATTTGGTAAGCCTGCCTTAATGGGATAATGAGCACTTATCAAATAGCAAATCCCTGCTCTATCATACAGAGAATATTATTTTTTGGCACATCAAAGTGTGCTGCTTCTTACTTTTGTTATTCTAAGCAATTGAGTATCTTTTGCTTTAGAATTAAATAAACCAAAACTAAACAAGTCACTCAACCAACCTACAGTAAAAACTAGAATAAACTCTTTTGCCCAGAAGATACTTTGCCACATCTATTGTTGAGAGAAAAAAATTAAATAGCTTATAACTTTAAGTAATTTTTTTTACCATAATATCTCTCTCTCTAGATACAGATATGTAGATGTTGATAGCATACATCTTCAAATCTTCAGAATTGACTAGTTCTTTTCTGTGGCTAAGGTGATATATAAGAGCTTGAAATATTTAATGTTCTCCCTTGAATTTCAAGCAAAGTTGCTTTTAAATATGTTAAAGCAGATGTCTCCAGTCAGAAATGGCATTTTAAATTTTGAGGAACCTCTGTTTGTATGTTCATGGCTAGCGATTTTATAGTATATTCACTGATGTGGTTAATACTTGGAAGCTGCTGTTTTAAAAGAAAAATCAATGTTGATTAGCTATTATGTCAGCACGAATCCTATCCTTACAGTTTCAGTGTTATAAGTAAATCCAATTAAATTGTGAAAATGTTTTCATTCCACCTCATTAACACAGTTTTAGTAAAGGACATGATATAAACAGTATAATTGCAATTGTTCAAGTCCAAAAACCCAAAAAAATCTTCTCCTGTCCTGTTTTAGATGTCATCAGTAAAGCAGCTAATACTTTACTCGTGCACCCTTGAAAATAGCAGAGGCATTGCCTTGTTTCAGAAGCTTTGCCAGAGGGTCTGGCTGGTGAGCCAAGGTTATGGGAATGCAAATTTTGAATCAGCAATGCCTGCTAAATGCTGCTGGAGTGTGGTTAGCAGGAAGATGTCACAGCACGGTGTCCTACAATGCCTGTGCTTTGTGGGGATTTGTCACTTGTGCTTTGCTGTCCCAGGGCAAGAACAAGAATTGCATTTAATGTATAATCCCAGGAAAGGACCTGACCCTGTCTCTGCTTTTTGGGCTTCAGTATACACCTTACTCTGACTTCAGCTGAAGGAAAACCACGAGTTAAATTTTCCATGCTTTAAAATAATTTCTTTCAATAACTTTAGATTCTTTCTAGATTGAGATATATCAGTGGATATGTCATGGGCTTAATATACTCTGAAGCCAAAGACAGAGAGTTGCAGAGCTCAGGGAACAGTACTAAGGATGTTCCTCCAATCATCATTTATCACTTAAAAGTATAACTTCAATGTATCATTTAAATGTTTTTATACGTAATCACACTTATGATTGTGTGCTAAAAATACTGACACTCAGAAGGTGGAGGCAGCCATTTGCATAAATAGAAGCATGGAGAGCAAGATGGTAGGTTTAGTTACTCTACATGGCAGTCGTAAGGCAGTAAGTACCTAATTTTGTGTCGAGGAAATTAGAGACTTACTGATTCCCACTGAAGGATATAGAAAATGCTCATTTTCCCACACAGACCACTTCCTTTCAACATAAGCAGGTGCTTATTAGTTGATCTAGGAGAAGTCAGGCTTGCAACCTTCAATACCTACGCCAAGGGTCACTTCTGTGTTGAAATTCGTGCTTTGGGAAAGTCTGGGGAAGTTTTTCCTCACTCTTCATATGAAAAGTCTGGCACACCACTAATATTATACCCTGTTAACTGTCAGATGCTGAGCACTTTGGTGCAATGTTAATCCTTCTGGGTTTAGTATTGCTATTTTGCTGAGCAAGTTCAAACTGCAAGTACAATAAAATAATTCAGAGGCAGGTGCTTTCGATAAATGGAGTCATGCAAGAGACATTGCAGATCTTCTGATCTTACACAAGAACATCAGTAGGAATTGATGTAATTGAAAATCTTTGAAAGAGTGAAATACAATCTAGTGCTGCAGTTTGTCAGGAAATCAATTATAAGTAAAAATGCATGCTTTCCATTTTCATTCTGCTCTTGCACCAGGGTATTGCCAGGTTCATGCAGAAGCTGCTGTTCAGCTGTAGTCAACAGCATCCCTGTGGTTGGAATTTGCAGCCTGCAATGATACCTATCTGGTTGATTTTAGAATAAATTTAAAAAAAAATTTTGAAATTCAAAACCTGACTTGGTGTAATATTTTTGATTGTAGTCACATCTTCCTTCATGGATTGGTATCAGTTTTTATAAAGTACATCTTATTATTTCAAAAGTTTTAGTTAATGGTCCACACAATTAACAGTAGCAGGGAATGAGTGAGAGCAAATCAGGTTTGTTCCAATTCCTGCTTATCACATTAAGTGCATCCTAGTTTCACACTCTTGCTTAATTTTTCTCCTTTATACAAAGACAGTAAGCATTTGAGAAAAGAGATTTTTGTTTTTTAAAAACATGTGATGTCTAGCTCCTGGGATTGTGGGATCCTGAATGCTGTTGGGAACCAAATAATTTTTTGTGCCCTGTGCAGATTTCTAAGCTCCTAAATTTTTTTTAGGCTGTTTTGGGTAATTTCAAAGGTTTAACAGAGAAATCTCCACTGCTTACTCAAAGTCCCAAATAATACAAAAGTCAGCACAGCAGCCTGTGCAGTGGGGACAAGGATCGAGTCATTCTATGTCTGGTTTGGACAATGGACGGTTGCGTTAACTAGAAATTCTTTGTAGAGCTGAGATGTGAAATATCTCCTTGTTTCCATGCAAATTTTTGACTAATTCTGATTCCTGGTGATTGAAGAGGAATGACACTGCTAACACAGTAGAAGTGAATGGCAGAGTAACAAGTGGAAGTGTGAACAATGAGAAGTAGCAGGGTCAAGAGTTTTCTCAGCACAGTTTGCAATTTGTGAGCAGCGCAGATATATTGAGCTTGGAGTTGGATCTTACTGAGGATGTTCAAGAAATCAGGTAGGTGGGAAACAGGCAGAGTTTTTGTAATTTCCTTTGCCCACGCTGGAAGGATAACTTATGGCTGTTAATTAGCACTTACTCATGGTCATGACCAGGTCTCACTCCATAGGTCATCTGGCCTCCTGGAGTCTCTGGGAATCCTCCTGGGTTAAGAAGCAATCCAGCCTCCTGTGCAGCCCCAGAGGCAGGACCCTTTCTGATGCGTACCAGCATAGTCGGCACGGAGCTGTTACCTGCTGTAGGGAAAGGGCATAAGGCCAGGAAATTCAGAACAGTTGTTTTGTGTTTAATTAGGTTTTTATATTCCTCAGGGTTAAAAATAAAAGGGAGTGGGGGGAAGTGTTTTTTCCCCTCCTCTTCCTTTAGAAAGAAATGTGTTTTGTTTTAAAGGGGAGTTGAAAGTAGAGAACAATGAACTAGGATAGAAAGTATGTTTTAGTTGTAGCATTTGCATAGAAAAATTACAGAAGTGTGAATGAGGATAGGATATAGTTTACTGAAACTTGCATTGTTCACTGCTGTGAAGCTCTACCTTTTCCTTGAGTTACATTTTTCTCTTTCAGAAACATACTCAAGCCAGCACAGAGAAATAGTTACGTTATTACAGTCAAATAAATGGTCTACATCATCATGTTATAATTACAGAAGACCCATGGATTTTATGGGTTCTAAATTTTATATTGAGTTTGAAGGCTAAATTACTAGCAATTAACAATGCCTTGCTTAAAGTTTATGGAATGATCAACTTAGAAAAGAAAAAAATCAATGCCGTTTTACTTTAATAATAGTATTATTTCAGGATCATTGGGTAGAAAGTGCCCTGAGTTAATACAGAGTTTAATTTGACAATTAATTTTTAATGCAAGACATTCATTTGCAGACAGAAAAAGCTCCTTGATTCTAGCTAGCTGATTCCCTGGAATGAATTCCCGTAGTCATTTGTGTTACGGTTTCCAGGAGGTTAACATGGGGCAATGCCCAATTCAGGATTGAAGTGGGGAGTGTTTCTTGCCATGGTTAAATCTGTGAGTAGCCAGGGGCTGCCTGGTTTGTAACAGTGGAGCCTCTGAGGAATATTTATGAGGACTGTAGTGTATAATGTTTAGGAAATTGCAAACAAATGAAAGAGCTGATTCTACCACAACATGAAACTGAGGAGATAGGTGTCCATCTCTCTATAGTTATTGATGCCGACCATGCTTAGGTGAGACAGTCCTGACATTTGTTGACAACCCACAGCTGAACCTACCTTAGCATGAGCAAAAGCGCCATTCAAACTGGGCAGGCTCAGTGCTGATTCGATGATGTGTAAACCAGCATTCAACTTGTGCAGAATTATTTTGAACAGTATTTAAGTAGTATCATTAGGAGGCTAAGCTCTTTGTTTTTATTTTAATTTTTTATCCTATCGTCATTTTTCAACATTATCCAAAATAAGGTTTGGATCGTATCTCTAACTTTATTTAGTGTTTTCATTTTTATGCTGTCAGTTGTGAAAAATAAATATGTAGGGGCAAATCTGACACTAAAAAATTGTGATAAACAGCCTCAATAAAAAACATTTTCTTTCCATAAACAGTTCAAAGTATCTGGAGATGAATTATACTTTTTTATATCTCTGCTTATGCAGTGAATAAACTTAAAAAGGGAGAAAAGTGGGAGACAATTGTGCAGTTTTTAAAAATACTACAGTTCCCACACCATGACTTTATCACAATCATAACAAGATACTATAAGAAATATAGAATATGAGTGCTAGTTTCAAGACAAAGGATCTTACAAATTGTCAAGGTGAATGTTCTTGAAAATCTAGGTTAGGTGAGTTTTAGTTGTCTAGCATTTCATGGAGCACTTCTGATAAAAATTGTGCGTTTTCAGACTATAAGAAATTGTTTGGGATGATCATATTTAAATAAAATTCCCATGGATATGATACTGGCTTGCAAATTTCCAAAGAAGAAGAAAAGAAAATATTGACATTTAGGCAAGGAATATAAGTAGAGGTGAAAGAGTTTTTGAACTGCTTAATGAAACTCCATGTGAGATGTGTCTAGATATATGGGTTTTTAGAGGAAAATCCAACACCCAATAGGATGTGATATATGCAGAAATCAAGCAGGCCCATCAGTGGGACCCAGAGATGGTAGTCTCTTGTTCAGGAATTCATCCCTAAGCATAGCAAGAAATTCATATGATTTGAATCAGTTTCACTAGAGCTTGTACTGGGTCTTTAGTTCTGAATAGCTACAGTGCAAACTGACCAGAATCCTCACCCTGCTCTTGAAACCCAAACCAAGAGAAGATGCAGGGACACTGCGCAGGCGGTCTGCAGACTAGGGGAGAAAAGCACTGGCTTGGCAGGGGTCTGTCCAGTTTGGGTAGCTTACTGTGTTACGTTGAGGTAATTTATTTGGGTTCTGTTAGCCAGACATAATGAACATAGAGTCAGTGTGAATTGCTGTGGGTCTGTAGACTTCACAGACAACTCGGACAAACCTTCTTCACTAACACCACACTTATATCAAACAGAATGAAACTGTGTCAGTAACAGGATGGGGACAAAACCATCCTACTATTTCTGCAGACACAGGAAGATCCTGAATTTTGAAGTATGGGCTTCCTTGGGCTACTTTTAATAGAAAGCAAATATTTTCAGCCAAATGCATTGTTAATAGATTTCTTTAGATCGATTTCCCATTACAATGAGGTCAGTGTTTTGAACTGTAGTGAATAACTGTGGGTTTTCTTAATTATTTAACTGCTCTTTTATTTTAAATATTTATTCTAGAGAGAAACAGAAAATGAGGTAGTGGACTGATCTCAGCACAGAATGTCTGAAGGGTGGGGACCTCCTTTCTGATTCTGCCAATATTTTGCAGTTTGACTTTTGGTCAAATCACTTGGGCCTTGCCTGTTACTTTGCTGATTAAGCTCAGTTACAGCCATTGCTGTAACTTCACCAGATCCATGTAGGAAAGATCAGCACATACAGGCAAGATACAGCTTTTCCTTTTTGTCCTGTGAGGTTCCATCAATGATGCTACACTGATGACTGAAATATAGGCAGCCCTTCATATCTTCTCTTCTTTCTTGTGTATAAAATAAATTTTTGTCTTGTGGGAGAGGTTTGAAAGATGGATTAGCCAGTTTGGAAATAGATGATAAATGTATACATTCAAAGTTGTAAGTTTCTATTGAAATGTACTTTGGTTCTAAATTGAGGGGGAAATATCACAAGTTTACTTAATTTAATTATCTGACTACAGGCATGGTTATCTGTAATAAGTTTACCTGATCAGAATTTAGCACCTGCAGCGGAGTATGGGAATGAGAGTCGGAAGCAGGTCATTGGTGATGAAGCAATATGCAAGCTTGCAGGTTCAACACTGTGCAGAGTATAATTCTCAAGTTTAAGCTGGAGTTTATCACCTCACTTTCAGTGCATTTTTACTTATGTTTGCAAGTGAGTTAGAGAAATACTCTGCTGTGCTGTCAAACCCGTGACATCCAAGAACTTACTGAGCTTCTGATAAAAAGAAATTGAAGGTCACTTCTTCACATCAGTGGGTTTATCTCTAATCCAGTATGGTAAACTAAATTGACTGTGTATTTTGCAACAAGAGCAAAAGTTTCAGAAGAACTGGAGGGTAGTGTCTCATCCATTGCTACAAAAATACACAGTTGAGAGAAACAGGAGGAAAGGCCATAAGATTTCCATGGTGTCTTAAAACTAGTGAACCACCAGGAGAACGAGATTTCGCTTTGTCTTTCAGCTTAGTGTCTGAGCTGTTCTGACAAATTCACTCAGAGTCAGGTGCTGTTTATGGCCATATTGTTGCTAAGATGTCCATCACTACGTTATTCTTACTGAGGAGGGTATTGAAGGCTCTGTCTTTATCTTACTGTTGTATTCTGAAAAATATATCCAGGGACATGAGCAAGCAAAACATCTTTTACAGCTGAAGCTTATTGCTAAAGTGTGAACAGATTCCCATCTTTGTAAGGAGAAATATTTAAAATATTGGTTCAGGTTTTCTCAAGTCCCATCCTTTGCTTGGAAGAAAGGTAAAACAGCAGGAGTAACAGTTCCCAGTTCTTGCACTGCCCCAACCTGATACCTGACTTAGCAGGTGCCTCTTCTTCGTCAGCACCAGCGAACTGCAGGCAAGGATTTCTGCCTTCTGCTGTAAGCAGTTGCCTCTGCCCAGTTCGTGCAGGCCATAGCGCTGGCTACCTTTCTGCCTGCAGAGTGTTCCCCTCCACTGCTGCTGATCTCCATTTGAGAGCTAGGACCAAATTATGTCCTGTTTGTACTTTTCAGATGATGCAGAGGGGAAAGAACTGACACTGCAGATTTATGCTTAGTTTGGTCAGGACCATTGCAAAGCCTGGCATTTCTGTTCATTGACAACACTGATGACAGAGATTTATTCCACAGAGGAGTGCTGCTACCCTTAGGGGCTGATCTAAAACATTTCTTATTCATTCCCCAAGTCAATTAAAAAATTAACATCATGGCTCTTATCAGTGCACACACACACACACAAATAAAATCACTTGGAACGTGGTGCAGTTAGCTGTTATCTGACTTCTCTTCATATGCTTAAAAGGGTGAGCAAAACAAAGGACCACATTTCCAGCCTCTAGTTGAGTATAACACATAAGCTTACTTTTCAGTTTTGGATAGGAGTTGGTGGTTATTGCAATCATATTTCTGAAGCCTTGCTGATCAGCAAGTAAACACTGGCAAAATTTCAAAACAAGGCTGCTCCCCTGGGAAATGGTTCCTCTTGTGTCAAACATTGACAGGGCAGCAAGGAAAGGGAGTTATGGGCAGTAAAATAAGAAGAAATTGACTCAGTTACGCTTTAAATCTTTTTATTCTCATTTAGTTGTGGCATAACACTGTTGTGAAGCTCCAGCAAAAATGGTCTGTGATTTTTATTCTCCTTGGTTACTTTTGCAGGTTTGGATGTTTTAATATGTTGCCCTAGAGGCAAAGAAGGTTGGAGACATTATGGTAGTACCTATGAAAGCATCTGCAGTGTAAAGATCAGTTTTCTAAGCGAGTTCACACAAGTGAGTAGACTTAACAGAGTAGTTAGCATTTATGGGCATGTGTCAACTGGTTTCTGGAATTTTTTTTTTTTTTTTTTTGCGCTGTTTGGGTGTGCATTTCCCCCTGGCCAAGGCTGGAGGTCAGCTTCCTAGTGATAGATGAGAAGTGGACTGGTGTTTTAACCTGGCTCCAGTCATGTTTAGTACCCATGAACTTGAGAGCTGCCAGAACATTGGCATGTCTCTAGTTTAGAGGCAATGAACTTGAGCATTGGTGCTTACACTGCAGTGCTTAATCTGTGGCAGCTTTGACATCACTGGAAATTGCCGACAGGAGGGGGGCAGCAGTAAAGCACCATCTATTTCCATCTGAATTGTTTGGCTGCTCAGAAATGCAAGGCAATTGATTTGGATGGTGTAAGATAACAACAGTCCCTTTTGCTTCATGGGGTATTTGAGCCTGTTTGTAAGCTCTGGGAGTAAGTTCTGCAAGCACTTGATAAAGCTTCAATTAAGTGTTCATCTTGCAGCCAAGCACTGAATTACCTGTCTTTCCAGGTCACTAGCTATTTGCTGATTAAGCTCTGCTCTCCATTTTGAAAGGATTGCTGTCATTGAAACAACTGCTGTTTCTCCTGGTAGCTGACATAGCACCTTCTCCCGTCTCTATGCTTTGCTCAGCTCCAAGCAGGGAAACCACAGGAGGTGGAGAGAGACCAGGAAACATGCCTGATACACTGCTGGGAGATGAGGATGCATTCTCCCAGCTAATTCCCTTCCTGACTCCTAGGCGTGGTGACATCCAAGGAATCACTTCCATATGATAAAACTTGTGTTTGCTGCATAAGTATTGCAGCATGCATCAAAATTTTACGCAGGCATAAATTCAGAAAGTCATTTTGCTAAATGAGAGGGCTGCATCCAGCTGTATCCTATCCAGGATGGCCGCAGCTGCGCTGGGAAGGCAGAACTCACAAGATCACAAAGCAGGATTCATGCAGAAGAACAGATAGTGAAAAAGGAGTCAGCACCACTGGGAAACAAACCATGCACAGAGGACTGTCCAGTGCAAACAGAATAAAACTGCTGACTAGACAGAAAGTATTTTTTCCTTCCTCTAATCCTGCTCATCTTCAGTAATCCCAAGCACTGCCTGGGGCAATGCCAATTTAATATACAGCAGTGTAACTACAGAATGTCTCCGTACCCCCAGAAACCAAGGTCCTAATGGAAAACCTGAGATTATCAAGTCAGTAGGGCAGATTAAGCAAATCTATGAATGATTACAAAGTGGAGCAGAAAGTGCTAAATCAGACCGTTTCTTCATCTACTGCATTGCATTTGGCAGTGGGCTGCTCTTAGTGCTATAGAGAACAATGAAGCTTCCTCATGATACATTTGGTTAATGCCATACTGTGGTGATACTTGAGAAAATAAGGCCTTTTATAACCCTGTGAGGTGATTAGTTTATGTCTCTGAAGGACAAGGTCTATTTTCCCATGTGACATTGTCAGAACTTGCAAAATCACTAATACCTTGAAGTGATCCAGTACATGTAGAAATCCTTTTGTGCCATTGGTGCTGTCAGTGCTTGTTTTTCAGTGAGTCCTGCAGATTGTCAGTGTAATGGATTTAAAATGAGACAAACCTCCCTATCGATCCCAGTGGCTTCAAGCAGCAGTTCTTAGTGTCGTCAGAAGTGTAAGAATCAAGACAGGGAAAGGAGAACAAATAACAGAGGATGGCTCATATGAACTGTCCTATATTTGCCTCAGCTGGCAGGACTCCTTTTTTCTGGAGTCTTTGCTCTGAGCTCAGGAGAAAGTGGGTTTCTTTCTCCTCCTCATGCTTCTCCAAGATTTCTGTGTGCAATTCTGAAGAGTCCTGGGACTTTTTCTTCTTGCTACCTTGCACTGAGCTGAGGACGGTATCCCTTCCGCCATCACGCACCCCTGGGCAAGAGACATGGGGGGGATCTCTTCCCCTCCGAAAGCCCAGCCCCGAGGTGGAATGTGGCCCCTTCCACTCCACCAGCCTTGCAGAGAGCCAGAAAAAAGAGGAGACAGGAGTTAATGCCTAGGAGCTCAGAATAAGCATTTCCAAGCACGGAGTTATTTTAGGAAGAGCTGTTCTCCCTCTGTAGAAGAGCTCCCACGATGTGCGTTTATGAAAAGAAATGATCATCTGAAATCTGTGGGGCTACTTTGGTAAGTCTTCAGCTGTGAACATTTAGGCTGCACTGCCTATCCATTTTTGTCTAGTAGCTGTTAGACCTGTAGTCAGTCTTGCATTAAGCATATTTTCGTTGATTTTTCTTGCCATTATGTTTCCTATCTTACTTTATTATTTGAACATCAAAATTGAATATAGTGCTGTGAACAGAATAAGGTATTCTACAGCAAGGAACTTGTAGTCTAATTCAGGTACAGTGACGCACAGGCATATATAATATACAGGATAAGGGTGCAAATTCAAAGTAATAGAGGTGTCTGGGGGAAAATCAGTGCTGTAGGCTACTTTACTACTCCTGAAGAGATACTTGGCTGCAGAACATGGGGAAAATATTGAACAATACAAAAGATGTCTTTTCCCTTCCTTTTTTTTCTCTTCTTTCAAGATGTTCATTCCTAATGTGTTGTCAGAGGGGAAACAGCCAAAGAAAACAGAGAGAGAATAAGATAGGTATCCTGTCTATGTTCCTGTTTTCTGAACTGGAACACAGAAAAACGAATTGGAGATTTCTTTTTTTGAGTATGCCTTGTGAAATAAAAACTTAATTAAAAACAAACAAACAAACAAAACCCCCCAAAAAACCCAAGGTGAATTGAGCCTGGATTACAAACCAGTATTGATGTAATCTGAGCTTTGTTGGCAACGTACTGTGAGCTTTCAAAAAAATATTTAGTCTGTATTTGTCTTTATAGGTACCTGTAAAATTGAGACATTGGGCATTGCTTATCTTGCAGAGTGTAGCTGCAGACTGATAAGGTAATGATCATATAAGGTAGATACCAGGGGTACCCAAAGTGAATGAATCCAGATTTTAATCTGTTCCCAATCTAAATATCTAGTGGAGATCCAGGCAGTTACACACATGAGCAAAACGTGGGAAGCAGTGATCCTATCAAATTTGCTGTTGGTCTTTTACTTTGCATTTACAGTCTGTCTAAGCCTTGATTTTGTGCTATTTGTGGTTCTTCTATTTCAGGAGTGGTATCCAACATTAGGCCCAGTGCATAGTCTTTCAGTACCAAAAGTGTTTGTGTGTCTAATCCAGATTTCATTTAAATGGTCAGTGATGGCAATGGAGGAACTGTCAAACATACCTTCGTGTACTGAACTCAGTAACATCACATGGCAATTTTGTCCCTGATATTGATCCTTCAAACTAGAGCTGTGTCTGGCAGTGACCAGAAGGTGAGAAGCAGCAGAAGGAACACAGTCCAAACATGCGTGGACAGAGAACTTCTTTGCAAACTTGCAGGAGGTGGCTGCAAGTCCTGACAACATCTGCTACTCTGACATGCAGTGTGGTATCAAACAAACCACCAGCTTCTCAGGAAATACGCTGGTGTCAGGTAAAGAAAATTATTAAATACAGGACAGTTTTTGAATGGTAACCATCTGAAATGCAAGTTTTGCACACACAGACATACAAATACAGGTTTGTCAAACAGAAGTAGAGAAGAATAAATTAATTTAGTTAATTCCAGAGAATTAACTAATTATTTCTAGAGAAATCTCGTGTACTGGTATATTAGCATTTTGATAATGCTACAACTGAGACTACACACTGAGAGTCAAGAGCTGCTTTAATTATGTTGGTGAGCCTGCAACTCTGAGCCTTGAACTTCTTTACTTTTCTGAATAGTCTCATTTTCATTCTGCTAGATCTGTAGGCTGAAAGTGATAAATTTAAGGAAGCTGGGTGGACAGGTCTTTACAGTAGCTGTTCTGGACTGCCTGTAGGCTTCTAGTGTGACCATAGGGGTAACACAGAGGCTGTGTGCATCTAGTAGGATAAAGCCAGTAACTTTTCCGTCTCATGTTTTTTTTATGAGGATAAACCCATTAAAGACTTTGAGACATTCAGATCCTATGGGGCTGAGCCATATACCTCTTTAAGATAGATTAATGCTAGGAACATAAGCAGTTTATCTTTCTGTGGCATCATTTCATGAGGTTGCAATAATTCTGTGTTATGCTTTTTAAAAATATAAACATAAGTTATTAGAAATCCCACAAGACATCTCTCATATTCTATGATTCTATGATCTTGTCTATTCATATTTTCTTAGGTGCGCTTGCCACTTCACATACATCAAGTTGTCAGTGAAGTACTCCCATCTTTCCTCAGGAGTAAGAATGTTTTATGACACTCTGGTCAACAAATGCCAGACGCCAAATAGTGATTTGAAAGTATTCATTTTCTGTTGTACTTCCAGCACAAGTGGCAGCATCACACCATTGCATTTTTCTGTCAATGCATTGGTAAGTATTTTAGCACTGTGAAAACTAGAAATTGAAGAACAAGAGGATAAATGTTTATAAATAAAAGAAAGACAACTCTGCTGTTTTCAAATGTATTTGATTAAGCCAGCATTTTAGAAAAGCAGAGCTCCCAGTTCTGTATCTTTGGAGATTAAGTAGATCATCTGATTCTCAAAATAGCCGAGCACTGAGAGTTGTCCACAGACTTCTACAAGAGAGCAGTTAGCCCTGTACTGTGGGTATTTCAAAGACCCAGTCCTGCAGTCTGAAAACAGTGCTCTTAGCAAATTGGGGTTGAAAAAAATGTACCCCAAAGTTAACAGATTTTAAGTGAGAGCAAGACAACTAACAAACACTGCAGACTCTTTAGCAGCCAAACAAGTGCCCATCTGGTTCTTTGCATTGTGTGAGGGCAATGTGCTGCAGTTTTGCAAACAGAACGTTTTTATTATTTAATTAGTCTCAAAAGCTAAGTGATTCAAAGAAATAAACTCAGTCTGTGAAAAAGAAAAAAAAATTAGTAACAGCAGGCCTGGTGCCTAAGGGCCTTACTCACGAATGTAAAGATGACTGATTCTGTTACCAGTTGTGTACTCTGGTAAATAATGGGCTTGAACTTGCAATTCCCTATTCATGTGAATATTTCCTCTGCTTTTGTATTAGCCAAGATTACTCATGTGTTTATGCGTTTGCAAGACCAAAGCTATCTGAAAGCTGAACATGATGGGAGATATCATCCAGAACCTGGCTGTCTGGCACTATGAAGGGGAGTTCTGGGTTTCTACTTTTTGTTGCAGTGTCTCTCTTGCTATGAGCCTTGTCTGCCCTGCTTGGCGTGTGAAGGCAACATGCCTGTGGAGAGTTAATATGCTGGAAAATGTTACCCAGGGCATTACCAGTCTTGTAGGTTTTAAGCTGAGACTCAGCTTCTAAGAAGGAAAAAATTGACTTATAAATGTATATGGAAAGTTCATCAGGCTAGAGGGTCATAGGGCCCTTAATGGAAATGGATCATTGTCTTCAATGCAAATAGCGTGGTCATTGTGAGGAACAGGTTTAGGTACCCACAATCTAGTTTGCAGCATGTATGGAAAATGCAGTATCAGTTCCTCTCCTAGACTAGGAATCCTTCTGGAAGTATTTTTTCATTTGCTTTGCAACTTTGCTGTCAGTTTCAGGGATTGGTGTGGCAGATCTGCATCTAAGCTGTTTGCTTATAGTAATGAGGTTTGGACGTGCTAAGGTTACTCACCTAAGCAAGTTGTAAATTACAAGCAAAAAAAAAAAAAGCACTTTGTTTTCTATATTGGGCTGATCCTGCTGTGAGATGTTGCAGGCCTAGACAAGTTGGAAAATGGCTGCTGCTTTTTGTACCAAATATTCATTATATACTTTGTCCTTGGTCACTTGTACTCAAGAGAGCTGACCTGATACTCAGGATCTCCAAGAACTGAAGATAAAAGCAGTAGTAGCTGGGACAGCATGGAAGAGGGGATTTCCTTAGCCCTCTATAGAAAATGTTCTTAGGACTGCTTTCAGAAAGGCTTGTTTCTTGTACATTGGCAGCAAAATTATTTTCAGATAGTGATTGTGAGGGTCCAAGTGTGGCAGCTGCTGCTAGCAGTGGACTGTGAGTTAGGTAGTTGCTGGTCCCACTGGTGGAGGCTGCCAGGGGGCTGTTCCCAGCTACCCCCAGGGAGGAGAGCAGCGCACCGAACCTTGGGCTGGACTTAGCAGCTGCTGCTCCTATTGACTGCGATTGTGGTGCAAGCACACAGCTCATCTGACAGTACAGCCCACACCCTTCAGGTGTACAGTCCTTGTCCATGGGGTCACAGAGTGGGTCTGACAGAGTGAGTGGAAGGTGGTCCCCACCTCCCCCTGTGTTTTGATTTTCCTGTGAGTTTATTTGCTGTACCACTCCAAAATGCCTTTTCAACCTCTGTGGTCTTATAGCAATTTACTTTAGCTGGCTGCTGTATCCAGAAAAAAAACCTAACAGAAAATTTGGATAAAGAAAGAAAGGGATGAGGTAAAAATTGCAGGCACGCTACAAATACACACAAAGGAAACTTGTGCTATTGGTAAGATTGGATATAATACATACCTGGTGCAGAAATTCACAGGGCTGGAAAGGCATCTAGATAGTAATCATGGAGGAGCTTAAAATGATGTTATTACGAGTAACTTAGCAGCAACTGCCGGAAAAGAGAGGTTTTTCTTAACACAGTAGAAATTCTCAGATTTTTATACTGCTTATAGTTTTTTCAGTACAGTATTTTTCAATCCCAAGTGACCCTACTGTATGCTGTGAGCAGATCATGTATTTGTTGCAGGACTGAGGAAAACCAATCAAATTTGAATAAACCGGAAACAGAAATCTCTTAAATATCTTCATGTTCTAAATAAATATTTAATCTTTTTGGATGTAAAGCAGTGGCACCATAATTCAGCAGAAGTCCCTCTTACCTCTACTCCAAAGCAAAACAAATGCTGATGACATGAAGCGGGCTGAAACACAGTGGAAAGGCAGAGAGTTTAATCAGTATGATGTTTCTCTGCTCCTCTAATTCCAGCAGCAGGGACTTACCTTGCTACTTCAACTTTTTTTGCTGTCAGGGCTTCCTGAAGTGTAACACCATTTGGCAAGGTAGAACAGTGCTTACTGGGAAAGGCCACAGGTTATGCAGGGGAGAACCGAGGGAAAGCTGGCACTGCTGATGTCTCTCTTACACCCTCTACCAGCTGCTCTTTTCTTTTTTTTCTCTGGTTGTTAAAACTTGTACTGAAAATTAAGGAACTTCTGCAAATATTTTCTGTGCCTTAAGAAGACCAGTTTTCTTACTATTTCTTTGTGCAGGTGTAGCTGTTGAAAAATAACATCCTGTCTCAGAGACTCCTGGTTTTCTGGTGCAGTATATATCATCCTGACTGATTATTTTATCTCTTTTTTTTAAGAAATGTGAATGTGACTAAATGCGGTATTCTTAGTCCATCACAACAGTAACTGTATGGCATTAAACTATCTGTGTATTTCCTTTCTTGTCTGGCAAGTACATCATCTAATATCATTCATTCTTTTTCCCCATTCACTTTTGGTTTTGCTCCCCTCAACTCCCATACCAAGGAGTTATCCATGACATTCCAGTTTAATGATCAATATAAGACATGTAAGGTTCATAATAAACTGGTCATACTGCAATCCATTAATGAAAATCTTTGACAACAGAGCTGAGTATTGCTGAAGTCTAGTCCTTACCCTGTGAGAACATTTTCTGTATTTCATTCATGAATTGACACAAAAGAATTTGTTCTCCTACAAGCTGCCCTAAGGAAATATTTGGGAAATATTCAGAACTGGTTAAATTATTCACTGTGAATACCTGACCAAAATGTTTATGGGTTTTTTGCACAGTCCCGGAAACTTGTAATTATAGTAGTCATTTTTTTAGTTAAATGGGCTGTATACTGCAGAGTGTATGTATATCTTCGCAGGAGGAACAAGAATTTATTCCCTCAGGCAGCTTGGCTGTAAATAAATATAAGGTTATATATAACATTGCAGAAGGCAAGCAGAATCCAATTTAGTCAGTGAGAAGTAAAATAAATAAATAGGGAAGACCATTAGCTCTTTGGCAATATATTTGTATAATTTTAAGTTAATATGATGTAATGAGGATGAAAATGTCTTGGGAGGGAAGCTGTGCAAAACCAGGCACTTTCAGACCACAGAATTAGAATGTCTGATGAAAAAGATTAATGCAAAGTATCAGGGCTAATCCAAAATTTAGTAGGAAAATTCAGGTCAAACCTGGGATTAGTGCTTTGTGTTCTCTACTGATAACCTTGATGTTTCCCTACTTACCTCCCTCAATCTTTTGCAGTTACTTAAGCCCCATATTTTTTATATTAAGAAAAAAAACCCATCTCTTACAGCTGCTGTCTCTTCTGTTAGCACCGACAGAACAGTGCTAGCCTGGTGCCCTGAAATTTTGGTGGAAAAAGCTCCAGATGAGTAAGTATCAGAGATGGCACTGAACAGCTGTTCTCTGGGTAAAACTCATCTGTGCATCTGTGAGTAGTTGGGCTTTTTGTTATCTGACATCTGAGGGGCAGCAGCAAAGCGAGGGCAAAGGAAGAGGGCAGATTTTTTACCAGATGTTTTTACCTCTCCAAAGTTTCTGCTAAAGTGTTTAAGTTATTTTACATGTCATTATAGAAATGTTGTTTTGCTAATATTAATAAGGTCTTAATAACAATTCTGTTGAGCAGCTTTTGCAAATCTTTGCTTTGTAGCAAATCTTTGTTTTGCTGCAAATGCTTTTTGACAGGGTGGTATGTCCTTGCTGTTTTGACGAAAAATTATCCATGTTTTGCTAAGACATAAAACCTTATAAAAATCAGAATTAATTCATAGACAAAGTGATAAATTTATGCTTTGAGAAAACAGAGACAGGAAGCAAACATTTCAGAGTTTATTTGCCCCAAAATAAATGATAACATGTAATTTTAGGCTGATTTAAATGATTTGCAAATTTAAGTCAAATTCAGCATTTAGAGCCTCATGAAGCGTGGAAAATATTTGAGGAGATGGCAGTGCCTTGTTTCAGCAGAAGTGAGGCTCTTTGGCGTTGCCTCATTCACTTCAGCATTGGAGTGGTGCTGTGTTCTCAAGTGGAATAGAGATAATTTTTAAATCCTCCCCTCCCCAAATTCCCAGACTCAGGCATTGATACGGAAAGGTTACATTGGAGGACAAATTGAACATTCAAAGGAAAGCATACCTCTCTCTTTCCTGACACCTGCCATGTAAAATTCCGGAGTCTCAGTATTCTGGCACTTCAGAGGTAAGGGCTATGGGTAAGACTTCAATGTAAATTAAGCAAAGACACCTCTGAGCAAAGCATTACTAAGCCAGGCTAAAATGGCATGATAATGGAAGCTTCGGGTACGAGCAGCCACAACAGCAAATGGGCAAAACTCAGCCATCAGCCCCACCAGCCCTGTCTAAAAGCCGTCTACTGCTTTTCTAGATGTTTCAAATCAAGCAGCCTTCCAGTGCAAAGTCCTAATAGAAAGGGGTTACATGTTAATCAACTAGGAGAGGGATATTTTTCAAAGGCAGAAAGAACAGAAAGAGGAGAGCCTGGCTTAAAAAGACCTATTTAGGGTAATAAGAGGGAGAGCTCAGTACTGGCAAGGTGGCTTGCCTGTCTTACAGTGCAGGCAGAGGAGTTAATTTGACCTTAATGTGTTAAAGAGGAATTATGGTCCCTCAAGACAGTACAGGACTGTTTTACTAGGAAAAAAAAAAAAAACGGAAAAAAAATTTAGCACCTTTACAGAGGAAGAAAAAGGGGAGCTAGGAAATTGTTGACGTTAATTTAGCATTAATCCCTGAAAAAAACCTGGGAAAAGTTACTAAGCAAAGAAGCTTTTGATGCATATTTAGAAGATAACAAGGAGATGAGCAGCAGCCTTCAGATTATGTCAAGAAGAAATTGTGTGAAAGCCATCTGATTTTCTCCTGTGACAGAGTAACACGTTTTCTGGATATGTCAACCACTATTTCTCCCATACTTCTTGGATTCTGTCAAAAAACATTACTGAGTCTTTTGTGACACTGTCATTTCCAAACTACTGTAGCCTAATGCTCATGAAATTCTTACAAGGAAGATACAATATTGTTCTGAAAAAACAGGCACAGGATAGATATTAAAATTGTTATCCTGAAAGACTGTGTAGTACAGGACTTTTTAGGGAGGTGACCTGGTGTTTGGTACTATCCAATAACTTTTTAGAACTGGGGTGGTAGAATATGATATACTCTGAGTACATTTACACATGACACAAATCTGTCAGAAATGCTGCAGTTATGCTGAAGGGCCAGAATCAAACTCAAAATGGTCATGATAAACTGGAAAAATGGTCTGGAAAAAATAGGACGCTATTCAGTTGGGATGACCACATTTAGGCAGAAAAAATCAATTGCAACTGTGGAGGATGGGGAACAAGAAGTAGCTGTCTTCTGGAAAAAGATCTGTGGGTGAGCGAGTTACAGTGATACAAAAACTGAGTGTGAGCCAATAATATTGTACTGCTGCGAAACCGGCAACATACTGGGATGTAGGAGGAGGATAGCTGTCTGGAAGATACCTGGAGAAATCCTCCTTCTGTTGCTGACACAAGGAAGATGTCAGCTGCAGTATTTTGCCTAGTTTGGGGCAATACCCTTCTAGGAAGAGGTGGATAAGCTGGGGAAAGAAGTTTTGGGAGATAGCAGCAAGAGCAGTCAAGACCTGGAAAACAAGGTGTGCAAGAGTACAGCCAAGAAGCTGTTGGTGTTCGGTCCAACAGAGAAAAGACTGAGAGGGTGTGTGTTTGTCCCTTGAGTTATTTCACATCAAAGGTGGTGGCAGAGAGGAATAGTCTGTTCTCTCTGTCCACAGTGAGTAGATCAAGAAGAGACCTTAACCGGCAGCAAAGGAGCTTTGGATGGTAGGGAGAACTTCCTAACTGTGAGGAGAGTGAGACCCTGGAGGAGACTGCCTGGCAATGGGGCAGGGGCCTGTGTAATCTCTCCTGGAAGCTTTTCAGGGTGGGTTAAAGTGACTTGTGTCCTGCATGACTTTGGTCTTCCAATATAGAAGGTAGAGGAGAGGCTGGGTGACCTTGCAAGCTCCTTTCCGCCCTGTTTCCCATGTTGCTGTGACACTTGCCCTGATGAAGTCGGGTTTGTACTTCCCCACAGAGCCAAGTTGCCTGCTGAGCTCTGTGGTGAGATGGCTCACTGCAAGCATCACCCCACCAGGTGCTGTTGGGGGCATTATGGCACCATTTTAATGTTATTATAGGCATCACCTGCTCCTATTAAGCAAACAAGGTCTCAGAGCAGCTTTTGTGGTGCTGCAGAGCAGCTTTACATCAGGTTAGGCTCTGACCTTTTGAATCCAGACAAGTTGTCAGGCTCTGAGGTAGGTGTACTTTTATGCCTGTGGTCCTTGTGATGCTTTGTGTCTGTTAGGATTAGAGCTCTAATTCCTGCTAATGTTTCAGGTTCATAGGGCTATGTGTAAAACTTCTTTAGGATGCATGTCTCCAGGTAATACTTTAAAAGAGCCCCAGTTACTGTGTAACCTCATTTCACATAACGAGGTTTATCTTTCTTATGTCTTACTTCTTAAATGTCTCTTGCTACATCTGAGAAACGCCGTGGACTAAGAAATCGTGTCTTCCTGAAGTATTATGGTAGCACATCTCAGTGAGAGCTTGGCTGCACCCGCTGTCACTCACACCTTGTTGCTAAACCACTGTACAACAATCCACTGTTATTTGAGCAAGTATCACTTAGTGTTTCAAAAGGGCTTGTATGATATAGAGTGGTCATACTTTAACTGACAGTTTCAGAAAGTTCATCGTCCAATAAAAGCTGGTCGCAGCATATCCTCAGTAAAACTGAGCAGGTTTAAGCAAAATTATTAGCAATGCTCATGCTTTAAACAGGAAAGGGAATGGATTCTAAGGATGTAAGGTGGTAAATGACATAAAACCTAGTGCATTGAACTTGTGATGACATTTTAATTCAGATCTGTGCTGAGAAAAAAAGATGAGCTCACTTGCCATCTCTTCCCTGCCTTCATCTCTTGTATAAGCTCAGTATCTGCTATTAACTCTGGCTTGCTATTGTGAATCTGAAGGAAAGTTTTATAACATGCACAGAATTAGATAAGCAATGCAACTGAACTTTCAAGAACTGTATAGCAAAATCATGTGAGAGGCAATCCAGGTGGTAATTATGTAGTCAAAAATCACTCCAGTCAAATTAAAATGAATCTTCCTCTCTGAGGCAACTGATCATTGAAGAAGGCTCCATTAGTTCATTGTGTTTCATAGCCTCCAGGTAACAGTATTTTTCACAAGGAAATTTGAACTTTGTTGTAAAGGATTTGGGAATAGTCATTTTTATTCTATTTACAGTAGATACAATTGTGCTAGAGAAAAAGATGTGCTCGAGAAGGGATGTCATATAAAAATTATCTCTTTCCCCAGATTCTTTAGTAACAAATGAGTGGCTTTTTATTATGTCATTTCAAATCCTACCTCTCTAAGTCAAAGAAAACACTAACAGACAAAAAAGTTTGTTTTGGTTTGTTTTTTGGTTTTGTTGGTTTTTTTTCTGTTTGTGGGGGTTTTTTTTGTTTGTTTTTTTTTAAGTAAAGGCCATAGTCTAAGTTGACTTCAGACAAATAATAATAAAAAAGAGGTTAATGTATAGTAAGACAGAAAATGTCTGTGTTTTATGCTTGGAAAACATGGATTTTTTAAAATAAAATTTTTGCAATGGCAGTTTAGCATTCAGCCAGATCAACCTGGACTTCTACAGTCAAAAGCAAAGAAAAATAAGATGTTTGTATCTTCACTGAGGGTCACGACACACATACTGTGAGATATCACAATATCTTCAAGGGTTTTGCATGTTGTTACCAGGTTCCTGTAAAAATATTAGGTGAGTGTTCAACTCAACACATGTGTGACTAGTATCACTGATGGTGATTGACTGATGCCCCCACTGATGTTGGGTGCTTTGCAGCCCATGCTGTACTGATATCACAGCTTTCATGTAGTAAACTAAAGCACTGAATGAAAAATGTAATGAAACCTAATGTGGACAGATAATGTTCGCCATTGTGGTAGGACAGGAGCCAGATAACCATGAGACTGACTGAGGCTTAGTCATTTTATACTGAAATTAATATTCCTGAGGTCACTTCATTTCCTGGCATTTTATACCTTTTATCTCATTCATCTCTGATTAATGTATAGATAGATATATTCGCCTCAGTTTAGAATAAAGAGGAAGGCTTTTCCACATTTATATAACAAAAATAAGAAAATGATGCAGTATGACTGCAAACACAATTAAAAGTTGGCATACTTTGGGAGTTTCCTATAAACAGAAGATACAAAAGAGCAGTGTCTTCTTCTTTGTGAGGAAGTAATGAAAATGTATTTTGAAAATAAGTAATAAGCTATCTTTCTCAGCCACAGAATGTAGTAGCTGATTCTTTGGTTGTTTAGTTGCTAACTAGCTCACTGTTAGAAAAGCAGAAAACAGGATTAGGAAATAAATCACAGGTAATATGTGACCGTCAAAATAAAAACCGTACTGAGACTGAAAGGTTCACTTTGAAGTGAAAGATATAAAGGTTCACCTAGGCTCTGGATTATCAGAACACGCTAATATTAGGTTTGCTGTTGTGCTTTTAATGTGTGAATGAAGAGTTGATGTTATGGAAATGTGGGATCTTGACAAGTTTTCACAGTGGTGCTTCTAAATGCAGTTTTGCATTTTTGGCAGACTGTGCAATGTTTATCTACATTATCTGTGGCCCATCATGTTGTTGCTTTCTGTCTCACAGCACATGCTTCATGCTCATCTCTCTTAACCCCGCAGGGTAACAGTTGAGTCAAAGCTTGATTTTATTCACTTGACCTGTTCACTTGCCTCCCTGACTTTTCTTAGTCATTATGCTTTTTATTAGCCTAGGTGAGCTTACTTACATACTGCATTTTTTCCTGCCTTGAGCTTTTGTTGCAGTTGGTTACTCAACAACCATGTGTTGAATGTACCCATGTCATTAGAAATGGTCTGCTTTGCCAAGTACTGCACAAGTTAACAAACTCATGGGAAAGCTTCAGCTCTGGTATCCTGTGTAGTTTTGTTTGGAAATGTAGTTCTACCTTCCTTGTCATTATTTTTGCAGCTTTTTTTGAAACAGATTGCCCTGAGGGAATTGTGCACTATTGCTACGTTTTACTGAAGCCTGGAAGATCTTCCTTCTTGCCATACTGTTCCGTAGGGAAATCGGGAATGTTAATGTTGTTAGATTTAGAATATCATCACGACTGGATTTTGCAGAGATGGCAAGTACAGCTGATACTGTAATAATACTTATGATGACTGATGACTTGTTAAATATATTTATATGTGGGCTTTTTTCAAATTTATATAAAAATACATGCATAGAGAGAGGCAAAAAAATCCTTGTTCTGCACATTCACTTTGGTTTTCTCATTAATGTACTATGGGTAGGACAGAGACTTCTAGTAGGTGATTTTTATTATCTAAAAAAAAAAATTTTTTTTTACTAATGAGCTAGGTCTTTATTGCTTCCATTTAAAGAAATGTCAGTAGTGCAAGTTTTCTCTGGAAGCCAAGTATGCAAACCTCTCCAGTTGTTTGAAGATGACTCCTGAATCAAACACGTTATGGTTGGAGTTCCCTGGAGCACCACAGTCAGGGAAATGTCTGATAATGGCTTTTGTAACATTAGAATATCTTAAACGTTGCTAATTCCAGGAAAGACTGTGAAACATTTTAGTTGGTTGTAAGAGACTTAAATGATTTCTGCCTGAAATGCCAGAGACTGCTATGGCATTTTGCTGAAAAATAGGGAGGTGCAGTCTCAGCCCCTGGGAATGAACTGAACAGAGAAGGCAAGAGATGAGGGAGGGTGAGCGTGGTGTGGAAGCCATGAATGAAAACTACTGAAATTTGTCTGATGCCTTGTCAATCCAGGATTGCTTTTCTAGGAAAGGGAGATGGTTCACAGTGAAAGGGCAAACAAAAAACAAAAAATACATTTCCAAGGTAGTTTGGGGCAAAGTAAAAGGTGCAAGGCAGGAGGCGATTAGTCATAACTGGATGGCAGCGGCTGTTAACATGCATATGGGGAAGCAGGAAACAGAGCAGACACTGCAGTTGGGAGAGAACATTGAAAGTCTCTGTGTAGGGTGAACACCTATGCAGCAACATTTACACATGATAAAGAATTATTCAGGTAAGACAAAACTAGAAAAGACTCTACAAATTTCTAGTGGGACCCAACAAAGTGAAGTTAATGGGCAGCATGATGGTAGTTGGAATTCAAAGTAGATAGACCCCAAATTATCTATATATTAGGTGAAATAATTTTAATTATTTGCAAGAAGTGATGTGCTAAGTCAACTATAATTCTTTAAAAGTACTTTAAAGCAAGTTTATTTTTCTTGGGTTTTAATTTCTTTTGCTTTTAAATAAGAATTTTAGCCTTACCATGAGATACCAAAGGAACCTTGGCCTTAAAATCCAAAGTGGAAATTGCTGTTTAAATGAGGAGTCTGCACTGAATTCCAGAAATGTGGCCTAATAGAATAACTGATGCTTAGGCAATCCCAGATGCAAGCTGTACCGAAACCTGTAGGCCTAAACTTAGAGAAAGCTGCTGTAGAATCCTTGTCCAAAAAAATTATTTTTTAAGTTCGTGTTTATATCTTTCAGCCAGTGTAAGCCATCAGCTAGTAACCCAGAATGACAACGTTAGCACAGAAGTCCTAGAGTCCTGGAGCTGGAATCCCTAACTGTGTATTATATTAATCCTTATATTTATGCCTTTTGTCTGCAGTTATGGAGTAGGTATTCTGGTGGAGAAATTAATTTACTGACTCTAGTTAATAGCAACACACTGGAAAGAAAGTAACAGTGGTCTCTGATCTTCTCTGCTTTCTGCTGTAGCCTGAGGTAAAAGCATGATGTATATGGATTCACTACATAAGGATTTCCCTGCACACCAGGACAGCAGGACAGTGCTGCCAGTGTGGGCCACACAGGCTGCAGAACAGACTTCTGTCCTGTGTTCTACCCGTCCCAGCAGTGCTATTTCCCAGCTGTTAGAGGAGAAGCAGGGGTTTGCTTTCATTAAATACTATACCTAAATACCATTTGGCATACTGGAATATTTGTGAATGACATACAGTTTACCACCTGCTGGAAGAATTTTTCTAAATACTGATTTTAAAATGTAATTAATAGATAATTTTAGTGGGCGCAGTTATATGAAGGTGGTTTTGTTTGGTTTGGGAGTAAATTGTTTTTACGATGAAACCTACATTCATGATTTTAGCATTTAGGTGTTGTTTGTACCTTGATGTAACTTAAACAGTGGATTTAATCCACTGTTTGTTTCAGTGCTACTTTCACAATGACAACTTCATTTCCAGCATAATCTAAAAGCCTTCCTATAATTATACGATGTCCTGTAAATAAGCCATGTCCAGAAGGCTTTAAAGTATTAAATAACTGAGGCAATATAGACTACAGAAAATAGCACTGCGAAGACATTGTACTGCAGTTGAACAGATGAAACCACATGAATTAAAAGATCAAAGATAGAGGAAATGGAGGAAAGTACGTTTTAAGGGAACTGTAAAGAGACAGAGAATAAGTGAAATGGGGGACTTTTTAAAAAAAGAAGGGAAATCTTTAACAAGATGAGATTGGGTGGAGAAAGGGTGGCAGGTTCCCAAGAAGGGGGAGCTGCTGAGGAAGCCTAAGTAGCCCCAGGGGTGATGCAGCATGGGCTGAAATTGAGCAAAGCCAGGGTTTAAGTGCCAGGAGGGCAGGGCTGGCTCCTGGCAGAGGTACCCTGGGCAGCTGCTGAGGGCTGCAGGAGGGAGCAGCCAGCCTTGCTTTTTCTGTGCTTGTCAGAGTCCTGGAAAGGCAGCCTGTGGGCAAGACAAGGGGACGTTAAGCAGCAGCATTTGAGGTTGAGATGTCATCTCAGAAATGAGGTTGTTACTCTACCTCTTCATCCCCTGGGCAGCAGCAGAGCAGCAGACCCCGGCTCACCCCGTTTGGGGACTCGTTTGGCCCTCCCTTGGCTCAGCTCAAGGTCATGTCAGGGATGGTATCAGTCTGGAGCCAGGGCTGCACAACGCTGTCAGCAGCTCATTGCAATGCCTTTGCTACATGTGACAGTTTGTTTCTTGTCGGTAGTGATCAGTAAGCCCCCCAGAATGACACTGCCTACTTCACTTTTTAAACAGTATTACTTGGGTCTGGGCTGGTTAACAGGAGGTGGCATCATTAACAGCAGGAGTAGAGCCTCTTCTGGGAAATGTGGTTACTTGCTACAATGGTCATTTGCCTATGATTTTCTACTTTCTTTTTTTTTGCTTGTAAAAACCACAGGTCATCTTTATTATACCATTAGCATGAATCAGGTCAGTATGAAACCATAAATGTCTGCATTCAGAGCAAATTACAGTGTGTCAGTGGTGCTCTGTGATCTATTACAATATGACATTGCTTATGGCATAACTCTGCTGAGGAAAAATGACTCTTCAGCAATAAAAAATTATTAACGAGCTCTCAGACAAGTGAAAATTTTTGACAAAACATATATGATAATTGTCAGGGATTTTGGTTTTGTTTGAGGTTTCCCTCTATTTGTGGGGAAGGGATCTCCCCCTCTTGGCTTTGAAAGTGGGTGACTTCCATAGGGAGATGTGTAAGGGAGACATTATCAGATATTCACCTTCGTCGTTGTTGCTTCTTTTGTTTCCTAAGTAGTTTTGCAGTTAAGTTTTCTGTTTCTTGTGATTCCAGGTAAACCCAGTGAAGACAATCTGTGGTGACTGGAATCTACATCTGTTCTTAACTTTGCTGAAGTATTGTGTAGTATTATTAATAATTTTTAATATTTAATATGAGAAAGTTTATTCATACTCTCTCTGGCATTATACATTGCAAGTTGTTACATTTAGTGCAAAAGCGCCATAGCTTTAGAACTGCTAGATACATGACGGAAGTTTAAAGCAGATTACATGCTTTCTATTGTCTTTGATAATGCATTAGCAAACATAAAAGTAGGGAAGGAAAATTCTATTTGTATTGAAAACCTGGGGAGGAAAAATTAAAACTAGACAGAACTAAGAGTGACTAATTACAGAAGTGGAACACTGAAGGGGAAAAAAACCCTGTTTTGGAAAACTTAAGCTCACTTTTTTTTTTAATAACTTCAATATTCCTTGTATTGAGTGTGTAGAAATAATGTTTTAATCTTTTCCAGCAAGGAAAGAAAATCACTAATTTTGTGAGTCATGTAACAGCATGCATCTGAATTAGCTATTCGCAGAGGTGTTGGAAGTACAGCTACAGTGCTAGCCATGGAGACATATGTAAACTGATCAGTCCTCAACCTGCTTTCTCCATAAGATCTATTCTTCCCTCCAAGTGCTATGCAGGTTGCTACAGGTTTCCATTTTCATTTTTGTCATTGCAGGGCGGGTTTGTTTTGTTTTGTTTTAACAAATATTTGCTCTTCTGTTGAGGCCAGAGGTTGTTAGTGCTTTGCCTATCAGCCCAGACTATCTGAAAGGCTTCAAATCCCTCAGAAGCTCTCGGTAATCTCCCACTTCTAGTTCATCTCTACAGGAGATAGTAAAATTCCTTCTGTCATCTTAGAGTTTCTCTGCCAGGTGACATGGTACTGGGCAGCTTCCCGCTGGCCCACCGGGGGGGCTGGATTGCCTGTGTCAGACAAGCTGAGGGCTGTCTCTAAGTTTACCTGATGCAGATATGGTACAGCTAGTGTGCATCAGGTACAGCTACTTTGCAGTTGTCTCTGCTTTTGCCTCTGTCATTTTCCTGCAGCAGTGGCCATCTCCCAGTGTTACAGTTGCTGCTTTCTGTTGTATGGCTACCTGACAGCTGTGCTTGGACTGCCACATCTGTGTGTAGTGGCCTCTGGCCTTTGCTCTCTTGTAACAGTCCACTTGCCCAGCTGGTACTCTCCCAGCTGTTCCGGTGGCATGTGGTTCCTGGGAGTTTGCAGTGGAGTCATCCAGCTTTAAAAGATTTTGATTCCTTCCTACTTGCCTTGCCTTTGCCATGAAGCTCTTTTTATTGCTGAATATCCAGCTGAAGATGATGTCTCCATAAATTTCTGTTTGGGGTTGAACTGCTTTATTCTAGCATGTTGTGTTTTGACTAGTCTTTTGAAGGTAGTATGTTGGACAGTACAATACCTGCTTCTTACATGTGATAATGCTAGCCAAAGGATTACAAGGCCTTTGCGTAGCCCAGGTCTCAGAATTTGGAGGAGTTATCTGCTGTTACATGCTTCCTGCCACTGAAAGTGAGCAGACCCTCTCCATTTTCTCCCAGTTTGATGAATCCCCCTTCTGCTCTGTTCCTCAGCTTGCACTGTATGACGCAAGCATACCTCATGCCCCATGACTGCTAACCTGACATATTGCTTTGCTTTTCTCTGTCCTTTCATGTAAAGTGCTGTTCATCTCAGGATGTCATTCCTTAATTCTGCTGGGACAGTACAGAATTCCCCTTAGACAAAATCCAGTCTTGAGGGGGGACCTCTTCTCTCAGCTGGCATGAGGAGGTGTAGGAGGTACATTTTGCCCCTTGCAATCTGCCTAGTCATGCAGTGTGAATAATTTTTGAGTGCCCATAATAGCTCCTCATTTTCACCATTTTCCCAGATTGCCTTTAGCCTTCAGCAAGGCATCTTAAGTTATTGACAGAGGCTGAAGTCTTCATCTTCTGTTCCAAAGAACCATTTGTGTGGCAATGTAGAAAGTATGTGTTGTTTGGTATTTCTATTGGCAACAGTGACTGAGGTGTTTTCAGTCTCTGTATAACACCTTCTGTATTGTCAGGACTGCTATCACATATGCTGAGCTACTGGTACTGTGCTAAGGCTGCCATGGTTGACTTCTCCAGCACAGTGGTGCAGTTCTGGCTAGTTCGTGGGGGAGCTCTTCGCTAATATTAATCATAAGGTAATATGCTAGGATTACTGCTTCACTTATTTCTTTACTTACCCAGACAAGTGTCTGGTCTCAGGTCTTGGACCATCCTCACTCTTCACTGGCATGTGCTAGCTCTGTTGAGCATCCTCAGCATCTGCTAAGCTGTATGAAGGATATGGAGGTATAACTGATAGTTACTTGAGTCCTTTTGTCTACTTGGTCTGAGCATTTGCTGGAGGACTCAGCTGGAGTCTTTCAGATGTCCTCAGATATTTGATGTTTGATAGACAGACATCCCTCCTGCCCCGACTCCCCCCTTGATATTCTGCCCCAAGTACTCGTTAAGAATTGGGTGTAACTTCATATCATGTTCCAGGATTGTCTCTACCTCAGCTCTGTTTCTCCTAGGAAAGTGTCCTTGCTGAAGCTTTGACACTTTGTTCAGTTTACACTTAACCTCTAGACCCTGGCTGGTGTTTGCAGCAGATCAAAGTCAACAGTACTTTTGACCTCTTTCTCAAATATACTGAGGAACCTCATCAGGACTTATCCACTTTCTGTGGCACTAGAGAATTTTGCCCTAGGGTAAATGGGGTTTTGTGTCCTTCACAGGTACTAAATAGGAATTATTCCTACTAAATAGGAATTTATATTCAGTGCTTTGATCCATGGTTTTAGGCCCGTGAAGGCTCTCTGCCACAGGGCTTCCTAGGTTGCTAGGATTGTTTCAGTACGTGTGATTGCATTACCATCAGGCCAGTTATTTTTTCAATGACTCCTCTGTGGTAACACAATCAAGAGTTTCAGGAAGCTTGGGGCTGCACAGAGAGAAAACAGAAGATTTATTGCATGAGCTCTAAGCATTCAGCACCTTGGGGGCACCATGTTACCATCCTCTTCCAATATTGCTCTCAGACCCTGGCTTACACTGCGCTTCTGCCATGCAATGTGGAAAAGTCCCTCATGTCTACTTCTACAAGCTTTGAATGGCAATGTCTGCTCTTTCATGGATATCCTAGGGGCCATACATTTGTGTAGCAGTCACAGATTGCTTCTATGGCATATTAATAGCACTTGGCCACAATTCTTCCGTCTAATGGTGCCACTTAGCAGTGCTGCAGGAGATTACATTGCAGTGGCTCTCCCATCCAGCTGGAACTGAATTGGTCATATTGATCCAATAGCAAAGCTGCAAATTTAGCAGCTGAATTTCTGGCAGCTTGTTCTGGTAGTGCAGGATACTGAGTCATTGAATTTGCTACATTCAAACAGCAGCTCACTCCCATCTGGAAATGATGGGGAAGGTACAACTATGGTCTGGATTGGAAGGGGACAGATTGACCAGTCACACTGTCCAGTGGTAATGGGAAAGGCACTGGGAGAAGGGGAGAAGCTGTATTTTTTCTTCTCCCTTTGCAGGTAAATTCATTCCTCTTTTCTCATGTCTGGTCTCTGTTAGTTTAAGCCTGCTCTCCTTGTTCTGTGTTACTAGCACTCATAATTTCGGTTCAGTCCCAGGGTGGCTCAGCTGGCCTTCCTATCTGGAAGCATCTCTATGTTTAGATTTGTGTCTCTGCAGTGCCTTTTTGTAAGCTGGAAACATCCACAAAAGTTTTGTCTCTAGTTTAATGTTTCCCTTAGGTTTTCAAGATTCCATTAGCATGGAATTTCCAAGTTCATAATGAAAGTATCTATTTCTCATGCTGAGTCTTTTCCTCTTTTTGAGAGGAGGGTAAAAGAATCCAGTATCTCCTTTTATTCCCATCCTGTCCAAAAATTGTCCGGAACTTTTAGCACGTGTTCAAATATTTTGGACATTGTACTCAGCAGTTGTGTCTTCATTTGCTTCTTACCTTCATTTCCAGGTGGGCAAGCTCCTGGGAGAACCTCAGACATGTTTTAAGTAGGGAGGGGAGACCACAACACAATTCTAAGCTGGAGGTATTTCTGCCCAGGTGGCGCAGGGATCTCTCTGGCTGATTCTCCAGCCACCTGCCCCCAGATGCCATTCTTCTCTCCCTTATGTGCTGGGATCTCTTGAACTGGTTTTTTTTTTTGGTGTGAGGAGCTGACTGTAACACATGGGTGAAGTCATGAGGGAAACATCAGCAGCTTGAGTGAGGGTGCTAAAGGAGAAGGTTCAGCTAAAAACAGCATTTTCTCTTGTTTTATTTGGTTCATTTAGCCTTGTCTTAGCTGAAGAACACACTTCAAACTCTAAGCAACATCTATGGGATCATGCTCTTTCACAGTGTCAAGAATTATCCAGTTGTGCTCCCCTTGCCAGCCAGCATCCTTCACAGTATGGTCATGTATTGCCTGCTTGTTCTGAACACTGACACGAACCTAGTGAATGACTTAAAGGCCAACACTCAGTTTTCACCTACTTTCAAAACCAGATAGATACCAGATACTTAACTTTTTACTTTAGCTTTTATAATCTTCAAGTATTCCCTCTGTGGGCCTTTGCCTGTTTGGAGACAACAATGCCAGTTAGATTAAGTTCTAAATTAAAACTTTCTGTGCGTTATTATTTGTAAAACCCAGTACAAATTCAAAATAAAGGATAATTACACAGAATGTGTTTGTTCATTTTTAACATACTTATTCTGTTGCGTGCCAAAGCTTAAACAGGTCAGCACTGGTCTTATCCTTTCAATGCACAACAGGTTCACAGCACTGACTGTAAGTGACTGTGAAATAGCTTCCACTTTTTTCTTCTGGATGTTTTTGGTATTAGCTCCAAGTCTTGTGGGAGTCCCAGGCCAGAAGGTAAGGCCTGATCTCTTTCTCTCTCCTTTACTGCCAGCTAATGCAGTGTGCTGGACCACCAAAGCACTTCAGAGTGCTTTGTCTGCAAGTTGTGATTTTGAATTTGTGCATAATCTGATGCCTGTTGCAGACACTCTGTTGCCTTTCAAATAAAGTGGCTGTAAGAGGCTTTGCTGGTCTTTTATTGACCAGTATTTGGATTAGTTCCCACCTTGTTTATATTCTTTCTAAGCAGTGGTGTTTCCAAAGCAATTCACAAACACTTTACTTAGGAAGAAACTGTTCTGCAATTTGCTGAAGCTGAGTAAATAAGAAGGAAGTCATAGCCTAAGGAAAATTCTAGTCAAAGGAAAGGAAACAAAGAGAGAAAAGGAAAGAGAAAAAGTACAAAGCGCGTGAAGGATGCTTCACTACTGTTCTTAGCTTAGCTTAATCCTGAAGACAAAATTAGTCTCAGCTTTCAAAGACATGTAATGGAGCAATTTAGCTCTGGTCATTCTCAGCTTTGTTCTAAGCTCAAAGGTGCTGCATGGAGGCCTCTAGCAACTTCTCTGCTCCCAGGTGGAGTTTGACCTTGTATTTGGAAGCAGCAGGCAAGGGCTGAATGGGTTTTTAGACCACCGAAAAAGGTTATACAGGAATATTAGCAACACATAATGCCCCTTGCCATCTCAACTCAGTCTCTTCCAGTGACATATGGTGCTTTTCAAGTCTGGTATGAACATTTGTATCTTTAAATAAAGATAAATGAAGAACACAGAAGTTGGTCTTTGGCTATGAGTAGCAAAACTGAGTAGTGGTGGAGTCCTTTATCTCCCTTTTGGCATTTCTTTCTCACTTCCACAAGTTCTGAGCCCAACAAGGCTACTGTGCATGTCTGGAGTTTGAGAGCATACGATAGCAACATGGGGTTGCTGATGATCTCTTTGAAAAGCTCTTCTGGGGCTTCCTGGGACAAATATAATCTTCATCAAGAAGAAAATTGAGCAATGTACTTTTTCAGACAAGCAGCTTCTGAGAATGTGTCACATCTTGCAGTTTGAAGGAGTTAATATTTCAAATTCCTGCCTGGTTTTCACAGATTTCAAACTTTTTGTTTCTGGAGTTTTGTAGAATTTAGAAGTCTTGTTCTTGTTAAATCTGTAGTTTCACTTCTGTTGTGTGAATGTGCACTCCTGAAATGCCGTTTTGACAACAGGTTTGTGGTTGGTGGTGTTTTTTTTTTTTTTTTTTCACTGAGCTGAAAGCTGTGTACATGAGTTCATGGCTGGAGCAAAACCTCTTTGATGAAAATCACAGTAGGAAGATAGCACTAGGGATGGGTTTGTTCTTGTTATGTCTAATCTCCGCTCTGCCAACTCTCCTAGGACTGACGCTGGTAAATGCTGGTTTTCTTAACTGACTTGATCTTGAAGAATCCTGGGCTTACTTCCAAAAAAGTAGAAGAACACTGGAAACTATAAATCTCTAAGGAGATTTGCGAAGTCCTAAGGTTGGGTTTCTGGAGTGTGGTTTCCCTTTGTAGGTCTTAAAAAAAAAAAACCCCTTTATTCAAGACTGAATATGGGGAATAGTTAGCAAATTCATCTATTTGCTTTCTTTATAAAAATTAGTGTGTAAAAGAATGAACTTACCTGTTGATGACAGAAATAACAACCTTGAAGTTCTTGTACCACTTTAGCTGTTTGCACACTGGACTCCAGTTTTCTCCTTGCTCAGCAGATGGGCTTTTCATGGCTTAAACTCTGTCTGCTGCAAAATACAGTTCTGTTGGACTTCTTGTACATTGAAACCAAACTGGAATTTCTTTAGGGAGCCGGGAGTTGCTGGTAGGTGTGATTCTTCCCTGTGAGAGGAGGCAAAAAGACATGGGGACCAGTAGTTTAGGAGCATTTCTGCTCTAGGGGCTGGGGAACAAGATGATGACTGTTTCCTACCCAACTTTCATTGTGTTTCATATCTGTAACTCTGATGCCATGCAGATAACAGTTTTTCCCCTCAAAGTCATAACAGGTAAATACAAAGCATGTATGGATTTATTAAACTTTATGGTAATGGCAGAGCAGCAGTGGTAACTATTTGTGTGTTCTGCCATTTTTTAATAGGTGATTTCTTTCATTGTCATAATGATCTTACCTGTTTAACTTGAAAATAATTTGATATAACCTAGAATATCTTCCAATTACCATGACTGATGTGGTAGTAGATGAAGTAAATACGCTCTCCTGGGTAGTCATTCAAGCTAAAATGGGTGACGCCCAGACACTGTACCACACGAGCCTCAGCATATTTTTCCTTCTCTCCATTTAAACAGTAGAGCTTTAAGGTCAAGCAAGTCTCTGAAACAAATTTGATTGATTGTATTAAAATCAACTCTGTCTACGTCAGACATTTTAATTGTACTTGTACAGATATTGCTGTCTAGTGAGATAAAATATTAAAGACATAACAAATAATGCAGCTGTCTCACAGTACTGTGATCTTTATGTGAATAAGGAAGTCATAAATTGCCTGGGTATTGAACTGGCACAACACTTGCTATTATTTTTGCAGTGACAGCTTATGCAATGGCAAGTTGCATGATGTAATGTTGAACATTGTATGTTTTTTAGAGAAGAAATGGTAGTTTTCCAACTCTCACTGCAGGAACAGAGCTGTGCATTTGTCTGCTCCCTGGCAGCTAACACAGTTGTGTGGAAAGCCAAGGTTTAATGTAGCCCTGTCCAGCATTGTGCAGAGAAGTCAATAGATGGAGACATCCATGTGAAATTGCATCTTGAGCCATGAAAAGAAAACTGAAGATGCCTTAGGTAAAGAGCTCTTCATTAATGACCTGTGGCTTCAAGACTTTCTTTGGAGATGCAGTTATCTTCTATCTCTTGCCACGTGATGAGACTCTCTCAGCTGACTGCTTTGCTGTTTTTTCTGCTGACCTCCAGCTACCGCTACCATTCCTTCCTTACCTTTCCTCCTTCCTTTTACTAGTATAACTCGGCCTGCTGGCTGCAGTCAGACCGCTAGAAGATGTTGCTTTTGTCCCTCAATTCTTTCTTCCATGAATATTTCTTTTTCATTTTTAGGTAAAAATAGACATTTCCGATATTTTTCTGGAAATATCTCTGTTGCTGAAGTTTCAGTTACACAGAGGCTATGTCCTTTAATCTTCAAGATTAAGATGGGATTTTCATTCCCATTTGCCTTGCTGAGGACTGGGCCCTAGTACGGAGCATTTCTTCTTTAAAGAAAAAACTTTAAAAGGGGAGAATTTCACTTTTAAAATTAATCACCATGGCAACCTTTCCAGTGAATTTCCAAACATAGAAAGTTGCCTTTAAGAAACATGCTCGTCTAAGAGAAAGGTGAGTTTTTACAGCTTCTAACAGTGTTCCCAGAGAATATAAGATTTTACAAGAATCACTTAGAGGGACTTTTATATGCAGAAAGGAAAAGTTATATGATCCTGGTGATGGTTTTTTTTAAGGATGCTGCATGCTAACTAGTCTTATCATAATGCTGGCTTAAAATAGACTTGGAGAACTAGATAGAGCCTGACGGTAATACTTGTGATAAGATATCGCTAGATATCATCCAGGTGAATTTATAGTTGACAATTTGCCAATGTTTCTCTCATAATTAAAACATTATTTTTCCTTGTCCTAGTTCTGGGCTGCCTTTTCATGCATATTCAGAATCTTATTGGGAAATACTTTCTTTTTAAAACAAAAAATAAAGTGAGGTAACAGAATGGGGGGGAGGAGAACAAGTCGCTCATGCATTGAATGAAGAAAATACCTCACAGTATTGCAGTTCAGTGAAATGTAACTTTAGTACTCATCTCTGTGTTCCTCTGATTTCTCTCAGTACTCAGATGGATTATTTAATATGCTATTATCTGTGTATATTAGATTCAAGGAACATGGAATTTCTTTTCCCTGAAATGAGAACTCAGGTGTTACATTCTGAAATCACCAAAATAAGAATATTTTTAAATGAAACTTTCTGTGTCCAAAGGCGGTGTGAGACTAGGAGAAGGAGCTTACAGACAGAGAACCTCAGTCTCAGTGAAGATTTCAGAGGGTGGTAGGGAGGCTGGTGGACTGGCAAGAGACAGCTGCTTTTAATCAAATTGCAAAATTACCATGGAAAACATTCTGCTAAAAAAAAATCCAGTCAGTCCTACCAAGGTTGAATATAATGATTCAAAAGCATATCAGCATGTGGGGGAGTGTTCCCGCACTGCACATAGGAAGGAGGAGGGCAGGTCAGTAGAGGACTTTCCTTTTCTCCTTTCATGCCATCTGTGATTGTAATTGTGAGGTTTGAGCTGCCCACCAGTGGTTAGCTGAGCCACACTACTGATGTCTGGAGTGGGCACGGTGGGCTTCGGCTGTGCACTCACCGCCTGGTTTTATTTAGCTCTATGGCCATGGTTCATTTGTATTTCACCGGTCTTGTCCCCAGCTTGGAGGAAGCAAGCTGGTTCTGTTGGAGTTAGGGCTGGGTGATGCTGTCAGCATTCCAGAGGCATTTTTCTGTGCAGTGCATATCTGGAATAAACAGATTATTATAGAGCACCTCCAAGCAGGGGAAAGTTTTGGAAAGACTTTTAAAAATTTATTTTATTAATGTAACAAGTTGTTTAAAGGTGACAACCTTAAGTTCAATACCTCAGTAGTTCAATTAAAAGTAAACGCAGTTAAAAATAAGCTCAATTGCCGAATTATTCATGTTATGTAATACCTTTAGAAAAGTTTAACTTTTAGACCAAAGTTAGCAATAAAGTTAGTTATCTGAAGTGTGCTTTTCTGAGATGTCTCTGCCATCATGCAGTGATATTTTTATTTCACGTGGAATGTGGGTAAGTAAAAGATTGCCTTTTGTGCTTTTGTAATGGAGGATAGGATCAGTGTGATCTGAAGGGCTCTTTTTTCTCTCGTGTGTACAGGATCCTGTCAAGAACTTTTAAATTCCAAAGTCAGCTGAAAGCTTGAAAGGTGTTTGGTCAGTAAGCAGTTCAGCAAGCAGTACATTTACAAAATACCACTGAGGCATGGGATTGTGTCTGCAAGAAAGCTGATAGCAGGTCATGCCAAGTGATTGCAAGTTGAACAAGAATCTTTCAAAAAAGAAGTGACTGTTGAGAATTACCATGATCAAGTTTCTGAAAAATTGGCTGAAAGATTGACCTTATGCAGATTGTCAGATGTTTTCCTTCCCCAATGCTTCTGATAGATGGAATTATAGCCAGGTTAAAATATTTCTTATACTATCCATCAGCACGTAGCAAAACCTAGTACCTTGTCTTTTTACTGAGACAGTTGGATTTGGGATTTGCAGGTGTCAGAGGTGCATCTTTATTGTCATGTTTTTACAGACAGTACACATTCACTTCTGTAGAAAGGGTGAATGGTAGACTTTACCCATCATAAATAACAATTGTAGTTTTAAAATGAAGGAGAACAGATGAGCTGTGGCATAGTGCAATAACAGAGGGAGAAAAGAACTTTGTTTCATACATTTATAGTCTCTTGCACTTATATAAATCAGTAAGAAAGCAGTCAGGGAAATATCACTTTGCATGAATTAAGAACATTTATGGTCTTTATATTCACTGAATGTGAATTTAGTGTCAGGGAGAATAATCACTGAATTCTAAATTGTGAATATTCACAGAGATTGGATTAAAGTAACTGCTTTGAGATTTTTTTTTTAATTGAAGATAATACATAAAACCTTTTGTTTTTATAACCTTGACGTATATCATTACATTGTAAGAAGGAAAAAGAGGTTATGGAGCTGATAAGAGCACCAAATATCTCGAGCACATTTGGACAGCAATTTTTAGAACTTATGAATTCTTATGAATCATCATTGTATTTGGTCTAATATTTAGATTCTGATGTATTTACCTATAAAATAGTTTGTTAACTGGAAAAGCTAAGAAGAAAAATAAAGAAAGGCTCAATATTGTCGACGATCAAATTTTCTGTATCTTGATTGGTTTAGATTTACTTTTTAAAAGTCAAGGTGGAGACCCACAATTGAAAAATGCATTATGAGAGGAATAAGTTTGATAGTTGCAAAGTCAGGAGCAAAACCAAAACCCAGCAGTTTATGAAAAAGGGAGAGAATGTCGCAATCATTTTCTTGCCATGGCTTGATCACTGAAGGAGGTATTGTCAGTAGCCATAAAATGAAGATGACGCCCAATTTTCAACAAGGAGAGATGTCACATAAGGAGACTGAAAACATCATGAACATTATCAGGAATTGAGAGGAAATACTGTCTAACATGATATTCTTATGTAATGTTCGTTTTCCAACAAACCTTCATCTACTCCAATTTTAACTCATCTACTTCTTTCACTCCTAGGCACATAATATACTTTATTGATTGAGGCATTAAAATCATCTTTAGAAATCTGTTTCCAGATTGCTGTTCGTGCAATTGTAATTATGACTGTTGTGATCCATTAATAGACTTTTGTAAGGAGGCTTCTATTGCTTTGTAAATGAAGAAAAATGTTTCTGGTTGGTGGTTAGCTTCTCATAGAAATTTAACAAGAACATTATCTCTAAACCCAGCCTTTTCAGGATTTAGGTTGTGTTCATAAAGAATTAGAAGGAAGAGATGAGTCCAGTGGGACCTATGGTTTTCAGTGCCGTTTTGATTCTGGTGCTTAGATCTAATATGAAGAGGTACACATTGCTCTTTCTCTCAGGGAGTATATAAGACAGCTTTCTGTAGTTATGTATAACCAGGCATTTATCCAGGGAAGTTAGATGGGTTGATTGGTTGTTTTTATGTTATTGGGTGGGTTTGGGTCGGGGTTTTGTTTTGTTTTGCTTTGCTTTTTTTAATAAACAGAAAAGAATTTTGCATTAGGAAAGTTTTGATGTTATTTTCTTGTTTGGGTTTTTTTTCATTGACTAGGCTGCCCATCAGTATTTTTAGGTTTAAGTACCCTACTAATGGTCTTCTACTATTCTCTTGGTTTCTCAATACGCTGCTGCTCCTGTATTTGAGTTTTCTCTTTGTGGATGGTATAACATCATAGGAGCAGAGTACACAACCATCTTCAATACACAGCATCTGAAAAATTGTTCAAAACCAGTCCCAGTTAATGATACATTTAGCTCTTCTCAGAATTCCTACTAACAAGTTTCAGGATTGTGTAGGCAGTTTTGGTGATGAAATTTCAGTTTAGGAATTGTTCGTGAAGATTGCGTTCTACACATCTGTTGGACTGCATGTTCTTGACTCTGGGCAAAATGGCACCTGAACAGAAACAGTCATTCTTCCTTAAATACCTGGTTGTTTTGAATCCTCAAAACTCCTGTGGTATTCAGTACAAATTCTGTATCATTCTTAGACTGGAATGTTCTTGCAAATATAACTTTCAATATATTTGCAACACTTAAAAATACTGCAAATATTTGTAAGTTATGTTTATTACATATATATGGTGATTTTATAAATTTTGTTTTTACTTTCTGTTCATGGTTTTGAAAATTAATGAACAGTAATGGGACATTGAGTGGTGGAGGTATGAGTGAAGAAAGGAGAAGTTTTATAAAAGAGTATTTGTGAAAGTCCTTTCACTGAGAAGGTGTCAATCACAGGAGCTAAATTTAGGCACATGGTTCTTTCTATAATCAAGCTGGTTTAAGTGGATTCAGAAAATTTGTGTCTCTTCTTTTCCTCTTAACTTTTAGGAATATCCAACTAACATCCAGTGTTTTATGTAGTGCATAGAACTTAGATTAAAGTCTGTTTTGCGGACTTCACATATTTTTCTGAATTGCTAATGTATCAGAGGATTATTTACACATGAAGGAACAGCAGGCCTTGCCCTTGCACAAGGCTGTTATTCAGTAAATGTGTTACAGCATGGACTGCCTTTAACAAAAGCAAATCTGCATGTCATAGACCTCACATCCTACAATGTAGTTACTGCATTTTATAGCCTCCTACCATTTCTTCTGATTCTGCTACAAAGAGCTCAAAAATTGAAGTGGTAGCGATCAGTAGAGTGCTTCTTTCCATCTCTGTGTACTACCTTGCCATATTCAAACAATCATTATGTGATTACTCTTGTCTCTCAGAGTTCATTGGTTTTCTGTCAGAAATACAATCTAGCTCAGAAGTGAAATAAGCAAGACCTATGCTTTGTTCAATGCAGATCAGCATTAGTTGAGAACAATCGATTGGATCCCTATGAGAAACGTATGTACAAACATGGCAGGTTTACATATTCTTTTCAATAGCATCTTGTTATTGTTAATTGCCTGGACTCTTGCCAGAAAGATGAGGTGGCAGATGAACACTGACTTTCACTGGCATCTGCTGCACAGTATAGCTGCCATCTCCTCTGGGGATCACCCTCACTTTATGACCATTTAGAAAGCTTGGCACCATAGGCTTTATTACAACTAAAAGCATTACTTGCCAAGAGAGAGTGTGCTGGAAATTAATGATGCACAAAAGAAAGACAAGTAGTACACATGCCTCAAAATGTCTGATACAGCTGGCCCTTATGTTAACATATCTTTTCCATGGAAGAGGCTGACATCGGACTCAGGTGTTTCAGTGAGTGTGGCTGTGGAGGCTGATGCTTCTTCCGTGCAGAGCAATGCTTGTCCAGGCTCTGCTAGAGCATACCACAGCAAGTCCTTCCAGCCGGCATGGGACCCCCTTCCCCAGGAGGGGGTGGGAGGCTTCTGGGCTTCCCTCCAGCTGGGCTGCAGCGTCAGACCCTGGACATGTGAGGTGCTGGGGTCTGGGACATGCCCATGGGTCCCAGGCTGTAGCAACAGCCTCTATGTCCACAACGGACTGTTGTTTTGTCCTAGGTGTTGGACTTGACCCAGCACATGTGACCTGTTTAGTCCAATATGTATCTGTCCAGATGCATGTTTACTTTAAAAGTATTTTATTCATGCAATATACTTTGCTGCAATATGGGATATAAGATGATTTTTCCCTTTTGGGGGAGAGGGGAGAAGAAGTAACTTTTGTTGTCTTAGGCCCCACCCCTGAAGATGTTGACTGTATAAGGTCTAATTAAAATTATCATTAAAGTAAAAGTCAATTGATGGTTAATAAAACTATCTGCGGGCAGAGAGCATTTTGATGCCAAGCCTGTGAAAGGCTCCGTAGCAGGGGCACAGGCTGGGGGAAGGCAGGAACATACATTTGACCCGCTGCTTGCGGGTTCTCCGGGGAGCAGGGCTGGAGCTGGCTTAGCGCTGGAGCAGTGGGAGAGTATTGATGGAAAACTGGTCCCCTGAAATAAGGCACAAAAAGACAAATTAAGGCTAGTTGCTGTGCTGAAAATCATTACTGTCTGCACCGTGGAGGCAGACACATTCAGACGTATCCTGAGCTATCTTTTTTTCCATCTGTGAAGTCTCCTGGGTTTTTTCATGTTTTACAGATGATGTCTCAGATTGATTGCACTGTTCTGCATTATAGACAATATCCGATTAAGTGAGATAAAATGAGACTTGTGGTATTTGATGAAATGTAGCAGTTGACATTCAGGCAGCACATTAAGATATAAAAAAAAAAGAATTTTCCGCCTTGAAATCTACCTACACTCAAAGTATATCTGTATGGCTAGTGCTTCACTTCATTCTTCAGCCAGTAAAAAGCATCCAGGACTTCACTTAGTGCTTTGTTTCACAGGGCATTGCGGTTTGCCCTGATGTTTGTACTACGTATCACTGCTATGTGAGCAGTTACCTTTTACTGTATGCTATGGGCAAAAGGCTCAAAATCAGACGTGAGAATGTCCTTGATTTTGAAAATCAGAGTAATAGCTGACTGTTAAGAAAGAAAACAATTTTGAACACTGTGCTTAACACGAGTGAAAGTAAATTTTAAATCATCTCAGTGTTCTGAGTCTATTTCTGGCAAGTAAATGCTGTGCATATAGAGTAAAATGAATAAGAAAAGAGTTACTGCATAGTTTCTAAATCAGTAAGTGACTCTTATTAAGACAGATCCAATCTTCCATTTTTTTTTTTAAAACAGATAGTCTCAAAGAAAGAAGTGTTGACATGATATTATTTATTGTGACAGAAACTGATATGAATCTATTGTTTTTTGTATGAACCTATATTTGTTCTAGTGCAAGTCTATTCCACTTGCTTATAGAGACGGTGAATCAAAAGCCAGAACATCCAATCCACAGAAACGCTAATAATATTCTTGCAATTTTTCCCCTTTGAATCTCTTTTGAGCACTTTCTGAGATCACTTTTCAACACACTGCTTAAAATAATGCTATTAGAATTTGCTTCTGGACCGTTGAAATATTTCATCTTGGTTGGACTCCTTGTTTTCACTGTGTTTTGTTTTATTATTTTGATGTGTTTTCTTTCTGGTTTTAATTTTTATGTTTTGAATTATTTCTTACTATTTGTATATTACAGTAACACTGTTTGATGATTGGTATTACAGATGTTCCAGGAACTGAAATGATAATTGTTTTTTGTCTTGTTCAGAGGCAACTGGTACTCTAATTGATAATTTGTATTCTCTTTGATATGTTAGATTACATTTTTCAAAGTTTCAAGTTATTACAAAATAAAAAGACAAGATATTCCAGTCCAGATAAGGTCAGATTTATTTTCTAAACAAAATTTTTGACAGCAACTCTTGACTTTAGGACATTTTTTTTCCTAACAAATCGACAACTTTTTGATACAGAAACATTCTACTGAAAATGTTTTATCAGCCCTAGTTTTTGATGTCTATTGTGTCTATCAGATTTCAGGAGAAGGTATTCTTTCTCACTGCTATTTCCATACTGGGGTAAGCAAAGGAGCCTGTTAATTTTTTTTTTCCAAATTACTCTTCAGAATGCATGTGGTTCTATTACTATTAGAAGTCCAGTTGTAACAATAAAGTAAATCAACATAGATACTAAAACAAACAAAAAGAGTAAGGTAATAAACACAACAACAAAAATGCAGGCAACCCCAGTAAGAATTCAGTTAGCTGGGATGGTCACAAATGATACTGATTGCAACTTGCTGGGCAGACTGAAGGGGGGGGCATATTTTACACACAATTGTTAGGCATTTATCCAAGTAGGCTGGGAAAAATACCAACATATATACACTATACAGTGTGTTTACCTTTTGTAGAGAGGAACTAAATGAATTGTTGGATAGAAATAGAAATACAAGACTTATAAATTAATCAAATTAGACGTCTTGGGGAAAAAAAGTTCCATGTATTTACTCAGACTCTTAAGACTTGCATAGGCAGCACCTTGCGTTTAGAACCATGGTCCGGCAATGTGCTCATGACAATCACTGACAAGTCAACAGCAACCAAAAAGATCTTTATATTCACTTAGCTAAGCTTCTCTCTTCACTCATGCCTAAGGAAGACAAGCGTTTTTTCAGACTATCAGGTAGACCATTAAAGTAGGACTATTATGACTTTCCCCAAGACATTTTCGTGACTTGAGGTTGTTATCCTGGATCTCTGAACACTACGGGAGTTTTTCAGTCATGCTAGATAATCACTGTTGAGTGCTAGCTTGTTGTAATTTAATAAACTACCTTCAGGGCTATAAAAACAACCCTTTGATGATGGGCCTAAGGTAAGCATGATCTTTTTATTCATTAGGACTTTGACAGACTTAAATTAACACTGGCTCTGAATACAGTTATACCATGGGTAATGTAGCCACTTTTGTAGGGGAGAATAAGCTATTCTGGCCTAAAGCACATTTGCAAGTGTAAACCTATGTCCTCCAGAGTCTGTGGCTTTTTAACTGTTAGCTTATAAACTGGTGCAGAGAAAGCTGCACAAACACAGAGTGTACACAAGCCCCTTCTTCATGAAGTCCTGGTTCTAGCTCAGACATGCCTTTGATCACAGTTCAAAGAGCAGATCCTAACACCACCAGTGACTGGCAGGCATGGGATGATGCTATCCTCCTCCCATTGAAGGAGGGTAATTGAAAAAAAAGATTGCGATAAGTTGCAGTGATAAGTAATACAGCTTTGTGAAGATTTGTTTTGCTGATACAAAAGGGCTGTACAGTGATGCACTTACAGAAGTGATAAACATGAGACCTAGAAAGCAACTGAAGTGGAAAAGGTGCAACATACAAATGAGAGAAATAATGCAGTATTGTTGTTTCCTGTAGCCTTTGGTTGACATAGGGACCTCAAGCAGGTGGGTTAGGAGGGAGATCCCCGATTCACTGGAAAATTGCCTCCCTGTCACATTTGCCAACTCTTCAGGCTGAGCCCATCTACAAGTATCTTGGGCAAATTAAATTACAAGGGGAGGAACAAAACCAGAAACACCATTGTGCCACTGTGTAAATCCTTGTTGAAGGCACAGCCTGAATATCATGGGCATTTCTGGTGCTACTTCTTGATGAAACTTTCTTAATGTGCATTTCAGGCCTTCATTTCTTGAAAAGCAAAGGAACAGAGAATGAGTGAGTGACCAGGGATGATCGGAGGTACACAACAGCTTATTGGTGAGAAGCAACAGTGTAAAACAGTCTCCTAAGCTTGGGAGTGGAAACAACAGAGAGGGAATATGATAGAGCTCTGTAGTATCATGAGTGGAATAGAGAGGTAAAGGGACGTGGTCGTTCATGATCTCTTCCAGTACAAAACTTCAGGGATGACGTGAAGGAAAAAAGAGCTATTCCTTCACAGGCTGTATATTTAAGCTCTGTCATTTCTTGCCATGGAAAACTATGTATGCTAAAAATTTATGTAAATTCAGAAGCCAGCTGGACAAATTTTTTGCTAGAAAATGGGAAAAAAAGTAACATTTAGGGAACAGTTTCTGAAACTACTCTGGGTGTTGAAAATCCCATCATGTCTCCAATATTTAGGAGGGATAGGGGAAAGACCTCAAAAGGGTCTGCAAAGCCTCAGAAAACTGAACACCTGTAACTTGTCAAGATGCACAGTCTTATTAAGCGGCTTTCTCTCCAGCCAGTCCAGTTCTAGGGAAGTTCTATAACTAGTAACTTTTCTGTTTACTCATTTAAAGGTTTGCAGTTGTAGGTTTTTTTCTACATCTGATGTAGTCAGAAGTATTTCAACATTTTCAAAGCTATATTTGAAGCACAATCTGGGCTTAGATACAATTTCATCAACCTTTTGTGTTACCAATAGCAAGGGACTTGATGCTGTTTTAGAGAGGTGATATTTAAACCTCTGAGAAGTTACTTAATCTAATGTAAGCGTCCTAATGGTGTTGTAACATTTTTCCCCAAGGTATAGAGAAAGATAGCCATGCTTTTCTGGATGTATTTTCATCCAAGTAGGGCACAGTGTGGGGAAAAACGGGAACTGCCTTTAGACTGTGCTTTCAGGCATGTTTACAGAGAGCAGCAGGTGAATTTTTTTCTCATGCTCATTCATTTCCACATAAGATTCAGAGTAAGCAGAAGAATCCATCATGCCACCAGGCACAGCTGTCCCTCTGCTGAGTCTCAGATGAAACCGGTTTTGCATGAGAAACCTTTTATGTGCCCTTTCTGAGCTCCCCCTTATCAACGCTAGCTTCAAAATGTGAAAAAGCTGAAGCTGTCTGCAGAGCATCATTGACTTTAATGGGAAATGCGGCAATTTGCACAGGAAAGGGTGCTTAGCTTTTTAAGGTGGACAAATTAGCTCACTTTCTCCTTTCCTGGATGTAAAAGTTGAAAGGAACTAAATTTGTAACTTGCCCATTTATATACTGCACCTTAAAGCCTCATTTTCCACTCTCTGCCCGTGCTTCCAAAATATTTCCATATGACCTTGCTTATCTGTGCCTTGAGGAATGCAGGCTTTCCGGACCTGCTTCGCTTCTTGTGGCCCTACATGACACTGCAGCTGAGACTTTCTTCCTCATTTCTTGATCTGTGCTCCCCTGCACTTGCTCTACTCTGAAAAGGGCCTTGAAGAAAGGGTCTACCTCATTCTGCTCCTAAGGCCTCTGCAAAGGGCTAAAACAGAATAAAAGACCCACATAAAGACAAGAAATAGCTGGAGTAATCTGTCTCCAGCATGAGCGCTGACACTCTGATATTACCAAACAAAAAGGACTGATTGCACATGCCAGCAGCAGTTTGTTATCCCAGAGAAGGTCTACAAAGCGGGTCAGGGCACTTGAGGCTAATTAAGCAGTGTTAGCTAATGGATTGTTTATACAGCTTTGTAACTCTTCTTTGCATTATTATTGCTTATTCATGTTCATATTATGTCTGGCTAGAGAAAGACATATCAGGAAGGAACCTATAAATATATGCCAATACCCCACAATGGTACAGGGTGGAACAGAGCTGGTGCTGACCTAAACCTGACAGTCACTACAGGGGGGGTGCCTCCCCAGGTGGAGAAGTATCTCAGTTCTGACACCACATAATTTGGATACAGTGCCTTGCTGATCCCAGTTCTGGCACTAGAGCCATCTCCCCCAGTACCAGAGCCACTGCACTTTGCTCAGTTGAATAGGGCAGTCATGCTGGATGACATCCACTTGGGTGCAGGTGTTCCTCTGTGCAGCAGTGTGTGGTGCACAACACCTGCTAGCCAGGTCTAAGACATGACCAAAGCATATTCTTCATCAGATGCCTTGGCAGAGTGACTTCTGAGCTGCCCAGGATGTGGTCGTTCATCACTGTAGCATCTGATGAGCCAACAAAACAAATATCACCACCACATAAAACTTTGCATGCAGGCACACTGTAGTGCTTTATACTTTTAGTAATTTCTCCCTCCTTTCTCATCTTTATGTTTGATTTTATTGCTTCCTGACTTGGAAGTGCTTTAGTACTCCATTTTTAATGTTCTTATATGCAGGTTTTATCTGGAGCATTATAAATTGTTTAGTATTATAAGTATACTACTACTTTATAAGAGGCAAAAATATGCTCAGTGTAAAAGAAATGCTGCTTTGGAAAAATTTATAGCAAAAAGACATAGCTGGGAGCAATAGAAGTTATCCAGAAGTAGGATAGAGGCTGCTCTTCCCTGCTGGCAAACTACACAGCTGAGGCGGGGGTGGTAGGAAGGGAGTGAAGGTGTTTCCTTTACATGAACCTGCAAGCTCAAATAGAGGCATCAGAGAGAACAAAAGGACAGCAAGAAGAGCAGCTCCTCATGGGGGCAAGAAGCTTGTATGAGAAAAAAGATAGAAATATAGGAAAGGAAGAGAAAGGCATGTGAAGATTTGAAAATACAGAGAAAGAATTTTGCTGCATGTAGGAAAGGAAAAGAGCCAAGTGATACATACAATACTTGAAGGCTGAAAATGCATCCAGCTTCAAAACACTAAACTTCCTCTTCCCACTCTTAAATACCTGGTTTGCAGCCAGCCAGGTGCAGGTGACTGAGCCCTGTCCAGAAGCTAGTCCTCCAAATTGAATGGTTGTGGCTACTGGCATAAGCCTTTCATTTGCTTCTGCACTGCAGCCCTGTGTTGAAATGGTACTTACGATCCATTATATTAAGCCAGGAGGAGAGGCAGGAGAAACTCTTGTGTTTTGTAGTATCTATACTACCTGTCAGAGCATGCCAGTGTGCTTGTACCCAGCTACTGAGGCTGCCAAGCTCACTTAGAAATGACCATGCTGCAGGGACAGGTGCAGTCAGAGGCCACATAGCCAGGCACGCAGTGGGATTTTGGTGTCAGCAACTACATGGCCAAGCCTGAAGGCAGGAGAAAAACTCCGCCAAACATATTAATTGAAGACCCAGTCTGCAGTGTACTACTAGAGAACTTGTCTGTCTTTCTAGATGTCTTGTCTGGGTATTGTAATGCTGCAAAAAGTAATTGATGTCAACTTCAACACCTACTCTTCAGAGATCTCTGCACTGTTTTCTCATGTCTCTGACCCACAAATCCCAGGATTCATCAGCAGTGTGGGTTATTGGCAGGAAGAATAGGGGGAGTTGACTCTAGATTTTGCTTTGTGCCAACAATTCATCAGGTTTTCATCTCCCATAAGCTACATACACTATTCCCAATAGCTTCTCTACTTTTTTGCATGTTATCTGGGGATGTATTTTCAACTGCCAATATCTCTTTTAAAAGGACTTTCACCCACATGAAAACAAGGTAATACCGCAGCTTACTGCAATATTACTGTCTCACATTTTTACAGACATTTACTTCTAGTTTAACAAAAGAAACATAGATAGAAAAGCAAGATCTGGTCTCTGTCTGGAAAAATCTGAAATGGTAATTAAACAAGGACACTTGCATCTCTGTTCTTTACCTGGTTCTTATGAAAATAATGGAAATTCACTCTCATAGTCAAGAGAATGTGTTAGGGGAGAAAATAACTGCAGTGGTAAGGAGAGTGTGGTGAAGAACTCTCAAATATATTGAATATATTCTAGTGACACACCTTTGGTGTACACTATGGTAGTTTTTGAACACTTTTAAGTTTTAAATATGTCTAAAGAATAATCTGTAAAATTTCTAATACTGGTACATCCTTCCTTGTGTAGTTTGGTGTTATTATTTTATAGCACCACTTTTCAGTGGAAGAAACAAAAGGTTACATATAACCAGAGTCAAACTGTTGTTTGGACATAATTTTGGATGTGATCAATCTGAAAATTTTGCAGTCCTTAGGAATAATGATCTGGCTGCAGTATCCTTTATTTTGATGTCTGAAATAAGTGTTGCACAAATAGTTTAGGAAGCTGAGTCACAGCTGCACAACGGTTTTTAGACTGTTTTTGGAATGCAAAAAAGCAATCTACTTGAACCTCAGAGAAATGTAGCAGTCAGTTTATGTTTGGAACCAGTTCCTAAAATAGATCACTCATTTCATGACCAAATGAAAGCACAGTCTTGCTGAGATCCAGCTAGCAAGTATGTGCCCATGCCAGGTTCATGTTTAGTATTGGTAGAATAACTTACTGACTTCATTGTAAGCTGTTGTTTTAAATGATACGACAACCAGTGGTGATGCTAAAAGGAAACAGTTATGGTTAGTTTTTTAATAAATACCTTAGGAATAATTGCACGGTATTTTGAGCATCATGGGGTTCTAGTGACTGCACAAGAAGTAGGGCTCATTTTGCAGCTCGGCCTTAGCTTCTTACTGGTTGAAGCCCCTTATGGCTAAGTTATATGGCTAACACAGTCAAAGAAATGTGTTGTCCAGGTAAGCTTGTTGTTATTCTGCTCACGTGGATTTCTATGCTCCCTTTGCCAAGATAAATCAACTGAATAGGGTGACTGGGATTTGCTGTCTGTCTTCAAGAAGATGTGATTTCAACAGCCTTTAGAAACGGCTGGCAGTTACATTAGCCCTGTAACTGGGAGGTATGTGAGCAGTTGCTGCAGGAGAGTCCTTGTCTGTTCACACTTCCTGCAGGAGATCAGCTCTGGTGAAGTGCAGCAAAGTCAGATAGCAAGTGTGCAGCTTCGATTCTGAATGCGCAGAGCCATCTTAAAGGAGAATAGTTTGCACAGCCTTTCCTCATGTGTGTAACCCCACTGTTTTCACCGTTTGCCTACAGAAGTGGCAGCTCTCTTCCCTTGGTAGTATATTATAGATCGAAGTGTATTAAGACTTCAGAGAGTCAAAACCTCTTCTGTGACCTGGAGGTTCACATACATTGACTTTCAGTGGAACTGGAAGACTAGAGTCATTAAGGCATTCTTGAATGCTTCAGTGCAGGACTTCTGTCACAAAAGTGAGCAGTCTAATCAATGATGTCTAATGATTTTGAGTGACTGCAACTTACAATGTGCTTACAGTATTCACATTTCCAGTTTTTAGGGTCTGCTTTTTCATCTGCTTCTCAGTTTGTCCATTTATATCTGGTTAGGGTTTTTCCTTTGTTTTTTTAAAACAGAGAGTGGCTGCTGATAAAAGCATTGAGTCACAATTCAGTTAAGTGTAAAAGAGTAGCAGAGAACTATCATTCCGCTTTGTTGCCAAAAGAGATTGTCTAAAGGTTTTCATCAGAGTATGCTGAGAGTAATTCAAATCAAGTTGAAGCAATTGCATCGATGTGAACATAAGGAACTCAGAATCAGCATTTTTTACTGTAAAAGTATTTCTTTCTAAGAGTGTACAATAGACAGATAGGAAGTTTCAACTTTGCTTTTCTCTTTGGAAAAGTGAAGCCTGTTTTTCATCACAATTTCTATTTAAAAATTGGCTATGTGACAAATTTGAGAATATTTGGTGTGAAGGACAATTTCCAGTGTCGTAGGCAATGTTTCACAGGACTGGCAAAAGTGGAATTGTTTTTCAAGCTTAAGGTCACATTATTGTTGCTTGTAGCCTTACTGTTTTCCTCAAAACAGACCTTTATTTTTTCCTTAAAAGCTAGTTACCACCTGAAGTGTAGCATCTTTTCCATATGATGAGAATTCCTAACACTTGTGAATCTCAGAAGAAAAGAATCCATTATTGCCAAGTTCTAGTCCATCAATCAGAAAACTGTCATTAATAAACTCTGTGGTGGTTACCTCATTAATATCGTCCTGCGTGAGCTGTGTGGGTTTTTTGAAGGAGTGGAAGATAATTCCTCCTGCAGGCCAGTAATGCAGTAAACCATGACTGTGTATTAATTTAAATATCTATTAGAGTGGCTGACTCTGATGTCTGCAGCACAGCAGCAAAGATGTTCATATTTTTCATATTCATAGAAAATTCATGTTTTTATAGTTGGGGTTTTTTTTCCCCCTCTTCAGGAAAGCTGTTACAGCTCCATTTTAAACCGTGGCAATTTTTGTATTTTAGTTATTCCATGCTGGTCTCTTGTATCTAACAGTACTAATTCTTATTCCTGTCAGGTATAAGTTTATCTATTCATGGGGCTGAAAAGCGTGTGCAAATCTGTCAGAGGAGAACTGCAGCAAGCTACCCAGTGTCACAGCGTCCGCCTGTGGTCGGGCATCCTTCACTCCCACAAGTCAGAAGGTCAATAAAAATGGAAGCCTCATCTTCTGGATCTAGTATTTCAGCAGTCACTGGTGGTAAAGCAAAAACCCATCAGCCAGGTAACAGATTTGGCTTGACATCTTTTTGAGTTCTATTTCTTGTGTGATGTGCCATAATGTTGTGAAGCTGGTGTTAATAGCATCAGATCATGCTTGCATGGAGGTCAATCTATTGATCGTCAGAGCTATTGATTGATGTTTTGTCTATGTTGGTATGTTTTTGTCGGTTATAGAATATAGGGAGTAACAACACTTGGGACAGCCGAAAGTGGGAAATAAAAATGTAAGTTTAATCATAAAAAACCATACAACATGTAGTGGTATCCAAAATATTAATGCAGAAATATCTTTGGGCTAATGTTTTTTGATACTATTCCCCTTATATATGTTTAATTTTGATAAGCTCCGAGCTAATGGCAATGCTCTAGAGGCTACAGGCATCCCCTGTGGAACTCAGTAATTGACACTAGCATTGGTTTTGAACAAAGGCACAATCCAGGGTGTAGATCAAAGTCTTACTGCTAGAATGCGAACAAAAACTCTAGATCTGAAGGAGATTTTACAACATACGTTAACTCGCTAAAAAAATGAAACTTTTTAAAAGAAAGCCAGAATCTCCTGGGAACCATCAGATTCTAATTGACATCATGAGTTCACTCCTTGTTATGTTAATTGCCAGAGCTATTTTAGAAGCATCTTTTCTTATAACAGGGGAGTACATTTGTGCTGGCCATGTTCAGTCATTCTTCACAGTGAAAATTAAGCTCCAAATTTCTTTTCTGGGTAGAGCAAATTAAGGCTGCCCATGAAGTCAGTTTTGTAGCTTCTGTATTGAAGGGTCTCAATAATCTTCTAGTGTTGCTGCCCAGAAAAGGGCATAGTGCACTCTGTATGCAGCTGTTTGGGTGCTGTGGGGCAGAGTCTATTTGTGTGAGACAGACAGTTCTGCCTGAAAACCCTTAGCACGCTTCTGTTACCTTGCAGATCCAGTAAATGGCTTAATTTGTATAGAAGTTGAAAACTTAGATTATTTATTGTGGGTTGCTATACAGGTCTATTGCCATGAGTTTCATGCACCCATACTATTTAGTCACCATAATCTTTGTCAACATAGATTAATTAAGAATTTACAGTGACTCACAACCATATGCTTTGTTTATTTCAGTTCCTCTGTTCACTTGTTCGTCCTATTTTTTCAGCTTCTTTGTTTTTTCTTTGAAGTACAGAAATTACTACTACAGAAATGTTGATGTTGCTAAAGATACATAATCATGACTGCAGCATGTTAAAAGACTGACAAAAAAAGCCGGCATCACAGTTTGTGAAAAAAGTATCTTGAACATGCACAATAACTATGTTCATTTTGAGCTGCTACACATTCTACATCTATGTGTTGTTAGATGTAGAATAGATGTAGCCATAGCCTGTGCTTTAATACTAAATAACATACAAGGAACATATGCTGGCTTCTGATTGAGAAAAAGATCCCTTTTTAAGTAGACCCCAGAGGTTTCTTAAAGTGGAGCTCATTAGTGAGCATCATTTGGATGATGATCCTCTGAGGAATTCAGCTTTCAGTACAGTCATATGAGAGGAGTTTTGTCTATCATATCCTGCTCTTTAGACAATACAGCATCTGTGATCTACAGAGAACACGCTTGGCAGCTTGGTTCAAGGAGGAATTTAGTATGATGATCTTCACTGAAGAAGAGTTAACAGTATCCAGAGCTTTAAAGGCTGCAGATTTTTAGAAATATGTTGTATGACAGGAGTCTTCTCTTAACCAACTGACACAGTCATTGTTTCATCTGGAATGAAATAATGTTTTTATTATTTGGGTCTGACTTTTTAATTCTATATAAGAATACTAAATTTGTCTCTGTGTCCAGGTTAAATTACAACCATTTGAGCTGCATGTAAGTAGAGTCTAAGAAAGATTATGGTCAAGCATCAATAGTAATAAATAGCACTCCTAAGAGACAATTTTAATTTAAACCTAAAATTATATGTTATTCCTTCTTACTCAGCCACAGTTTAACAGCTGTAACTTCATAAATAATTAGCCTAATACACTAGTTGACCAATGGCAGTACCTTATCTAAGGCATTATAAACATTATAAATAGTTTGGTGTTTTAGAGAGAAGAATGTTCTGGCATATAGTGATTACTCAGGTAACAGATCTTACAGCATCATTTTCCAAGCTATCTTCCTGCTGTTGCGTACAGTAAATTCCTCAGGTTTGTGCTCAGTCTAATTTTAAATAGTTCATACAATTTGGGTTCTTCCTTCTATTGGAGTGTTGTTACCGTAATCAAGTAGGTCTCACTGTTGGAGTAGTATACATTATATTCAGTCTGAAATTTCCTCTGTCCAGTTAAGAAATACTCCAAATATTAAGGCAGTCTAGCATAATAGATTGTACAGAAAGGTATTTTGAGGACTTAAAATGGCATTTCTAATTCTTATCAATCAGAGAGGCCAGAACCATGGAAAGAAAAGATCCTTGATAAAATGAGAGGTACAAATGAGTGTATTTTTTCCCTCTAACAGCATACCGCTTCTGCTTTCTGCACACCACTTTGTTTCCCTTGGCCGCTTTTCTTCTTTCCAGAATGACGCCTTTTATTATTTATCATGAATTCTTTTTTAATTTACAGCTGTTTGCTTTGACTGAAGTTCATAGGTAGCTATGTGCTAAGGAGGAGGAACTACAGATACTGTTCAGTGTTACGGCACTCCTTTTCAGCTTGCTTCCCTGCCAGTTTTATTTGTAGCTGGCAAGGAGCCTGAGGCTGATGACTTCTACTGTTACTCTGGGTGTTAGAGTGGCTACTGAGCAGTAAGTTGTCTGTAATGTGCCTTATTAAAAAAAAAAAAATTAAAAAATTGTCTTGTGCCAACTTGCAAAGAAGTACTGCTCAGACACAAGCAGAACTGCAACTTCTGAGCTCTGATTTTAAGCAGATCAGGAGGTATCAAGTAACTGAAACAAAACACAGGAAAATGGAGAAATGAGTGGAAGAAAATGGCTGTTAATGGTGAAGACACCCAATACCTTTGCAGGCACACCTGTATGAGGAAAGTTCCTCTTAGAAAGGAGAAAAGCAAAGACATGAAAAGCAATCAGATGATAAATTTAGAGGCAATGATATTAAGACAAAGATGCATTCTTTCCAGAATCAGGGAGGGACAGTATTTTTAGTTTTGAGAAACCTCCAGTTATCATCTCCCAGTTATGCGAGCAGTTGCGGTATATTGTGGCTAACAGGGTACAAGGCTACTGAAGTACAGGGCTCAAAGCACTTGGGGCAAACCTTTGGTTCCTGTAAATTGTTATAACTCTCCTGAAGATGGTTTATGATCGATGCATCTGTGTTGCACACAGGAGGCTTATTTTGAAAGGGATGGTAATCAGCATTTAGGTTGTATGTAATAACAGCAGAACCAAGTACTGAACAAGCCTAGAGGAGGTTAAACTGTCATCCCAGTCTGTTCCCTCAATGTCAGGGTTAGGCAAATCTGGGGACAAAAAACATGCTTGCCTCACTTCTGATGGCGTTATGCCTTTGCTGTGGAGTAAGTAGGACTTTGGGTTTCTGCCTGCTCTTTCCATTGATACTCTTGATTCCAAATGAGGACAATGTTACCTTACTTCTTCCTGTTGGTGATGAATTCCTTTATTCCCAGACTCTGCAGAACTTGTCAAACCTAGTTTCTCCAGGAGTCATTAAATTTGCTGGCTGTGGAAAAATTGCCTTATTTAATAAGTCTAAGCACAGCAGTAAAGTGAGTTCTTTCATTGTGTGAAACTCTGGAATCTTCTTAGGTCTTCTCTACTTGTAATGCTTGCTAAAAATTGTTACTCGTTTTGTAATAACAGGGATTCAGAGGTTCCCCAGCAAGATTTTCTTTCTCTATGCTTCCTGTAAAGGCCTCTGGTTAAACTTTAATGTGGTTTGAGTTTTATATAAAAGTGTATATGTAAGTATATAGGTATTAATTTATATCACTTGTACAAATTAGATCTGCAGGCAATCTAAACATCCAACAGGAAGGGTTGTCTTTGAAATAATTTATTTCCAGAATTTAGTAAATATGTAAAGAGTCTTCCCTTCAGGAAGCACATAAAAATATTCTAGAAATTTATTCTTTCAGGAGTTTGCTGTTCAAAAAGATCTCCTTCAAAGCCAGAGAATGGTACATTTTGGAACGGAGATTCCTTGCTGCCTGAAATGATATAGGCATATCCATGATATTTGGAGGAACTTTATGTTCAGTGGCAAGAAAACATCTACTGAAAGGACTGGTTTCTGGAATTATGGTGGAAGTCTAGTGGGATCGTTGGAATTCAGTGAGAATCTTTTTGGCAGTCTCTTGCCTTTTATGACAAATAGTACCTGATAGATATGTTAAAAATGTTAAAAGGAGATGTGTTTGTCTTAGGTATGCTTTTCTTTACTTTTGGATCCTCTTTTCTAATTGCTCATCAAACTGTGGCATTTTTATTGATGCCTGTAGTTATTGGGCATGAAAATGAGAAAGAAGACCTAGTGGTGTTGGCCAACAGAACAACTAACTTAGGAGGCAAGGAAAAATGCATGGTTCTTGAAACTGTGGCAATCAAAACTAAAGGAAAAAAGGAAATGTATGTTTAATGAGCTTAGTCACAACATAATGAACTTTGAATCATCAAGGAAGCTAGAACCGAGTCCTTCAAAAATGATAATTTACTGTGCAAAAGATATCCTTTTCTCATCACAAACTGTGCACATGCTTGTCAGCATTCACATTTGGTTGTAAATGCTTTAGAAGATCCGTGTTAGTTAGATGTGATTTGTTTGTTAAATCACATTCTCTTTTCTCTGCTGACTGGCAGGACGTGTGGCATACATCTCTCTCAGATTAAAAGAATAAACTCCTGCACATAATCCTGCCAGAAAGCTCTGTCGTGCACATGTTTCTTGGCAGCAAACACATGCATGGTGTGGGAATGGTTCATGTAAACTCACCTGAAAATTTGAATTCACACTGACAGTAGCTGACTTATCTTATTTGTTATTAGGGGAGCAGTCTTTTTCAGTATGCCTTCTGCTGGACATCCATGTGGAATGAAGCATGGAGAAAGCAAGCAGATTTCAAAAAAAGTTTAATAGTTCCTTCATTATGCTAATTTTCATATTATAAAAAATATGTTTACAAGAAATATCCCTATGCAGAAGAGACATTAATGTCAAAGAAACCAGTCTGCATACTTAACTTTTCTCTTTATCTACAGCCTGTGTTCAATCCAATGCAAGTTTGATGCACCAAACAAAATTTCTCCCATGTCTGTACCTCAAGCGTGAGCTGGAAATACCTCCCTGCTGAACACAGTACATTCTCCTGACTGTTGGTGCTCTGGAGCCTCTGCAAAGCTCTTAAGGAGAGGATCACTTTACCTCAATTACAATGAGGACCTTTTGTCACAGGGCTGAGTGACAGGTCGTCATATGGTGATTATGCAGTACTTTGAACTTAAGAGATGAACTAGCTAGCAGATGATATAGAGCCTGAAATCTTCTATCACTTGCTTAGTCATTCAGCCCATTTCATTCATCGCTTTACTTTTCTAGGGCAAAAGCCACTTTGAAAATTCCTGTTCCTAAGCTAAAAAGTCTCCTAAAATAGTCATTCTAGCAGTTTAGAGAACAGTTTTGCAAACAGCATGTTTGGGGAGAAAAAGAAAAAAAGCTAGACGATAAAGCAGTTTTTCAATGCTAACTATCTTGTTTAATTTTAAAATATTTAGGCAGGAGTTGCATCCCTCTCTATCAATTTGTGTTGCATGTGACACACAAAAGTACTGATCCTACCTGGGACCTGTGCACACCCTCAATAAGAGGCTTCAAAATCATATTAATAATTTTAAGTGGTGGCTTTGAGGGTGTTCTACTTCTCTGGGGAAATATGTATTTTTAAACTTATCTCTTTTCAAAGACTTTTTTTCCTTCCTGCTTTGATGAGTCTCCTGTTTGCTGTTATGAGATGATCTTTCATTCACTCTTGCAATCAATTATGTATGGTTACTTTAAAATCAGTACAGCTCACCCTCAGATTTTGACTCCCATAGCTGTTAGTTTACAACATGCAGACACCTCATGAAGGCTGCAAAATGCTGTTCCCTGTGGATATTCTCGATCGTTCCACCCTCAGAGTGTCCTCTCAAGGGGAAACCTGTCCAAAATAGGAACAGGCAGCCAGATGTGGTTTGGCATCAAACAGGGAATATCGCTGATCCCAAGGCAAGGTTATAATGTCCTGAGACCAGTGTACCATAATTGTCCTAAAACAATTAAGAAAATTCTTGACCACTCTAGGTTTTGCTGAAGAAAATAGACAATATATATAAAATTTTGCAATGTTTCTGAGAAAGTAATGACCCATTTTATTTTAAAAAATCTTATCATTTAAGAAGCAATGAGAGAGACTTTGAATAATCAGTTATTATGTTCCCATAATGCTTGACTGAAAAATGTGGCTTTTTCTTAGCTCTGTGTTTCTTGCTTAAAAGGACTTAGTATTATGTAAGCTTCTATTTCTAATGTAAAATATGTTTCATATATTCTAAGGAAAGATTCTTGCAGGTAGACTGTCAAAAGATGGAACAAACTAGCTTCTACTTTGGCAGAGATGCTTTTAAGATCAGAAAAGGGGTTTGACTGTAACAGGGCTGCATGGCATTACTAATTTCCACAAAAGGTTTGTTTCAGTCCAAAAGGTAGTAAGACTTCTTTCCTAACACCAGGCCTGCTGGTTCATTCTGAAATCTCAAAATTAAGCCAGACCTTTCTTTATAATTTAAAAAAAAAAAAAGGGGGAGGGGGGTATTGATCCTTGGGTGAGTAGATATGATACAGGTAAGTGCATCTAGGCATCAGAACCCACTAGAAATTCCAACCAATGTAGTGTACCGTGGTGCCAAAAAAGCCCCCAGAAATTTCATGAAACTCAACATCACAGCTTACAGCAGGCATAAGGGCAGCAGCGAAAAAAAGGTGGCATCAGTTTTGACTTGTTCCATGTTCCAGAAGAGAAATCCCTTTGGGTCATGGAGACCACTGCCCTTCCCTGTGCCATGAGTGGCTGGATGTCTCAGAAAAGCAGAGGTGTTCTCTGCATGCTGGATAACACTACAGAGGCACAATATTTGCTAGTCACATCCTTGGGGTATGCAGTTCTGTACTGTGCTGTGCTTCAGAGGCCCAATGGAGCACAAAACATGCATTTTTGAGGTCTTCATTACTGACAACGTTCAGGGTACTTAAAATAGAAAAAGGGAGATAACACTATAGTTTAATACTTTATTTAGACCTTGTTTTAGGAACACACCTAGCACAGGAAAGGAATTCAGCACCTGACAGCATAAAGAAGTAACCTGCACTTCAATGAAACTGGAAGGTTTTTAAAGGTCATCAAAATTGCACATACTTTCAAGGCCCTTTGTGCTGCCAGAATGCCTGAAAATTATGACCCTTGCCATTCAGAAGCTCTCCTACTGCTTGCAAAGGAGACTCTGCTTAATGCCAATTACTGAAAATAATCTCTTTTGGGTAGGCATCCCGTGTGAACAGCCCAAAACTATTCCGTGCATTTTAATGGCAAAGTGCTCTATTTCTCCTTAGCAGGTCTTGGTAATTATAGTAGGTGACAGGGCTTTATAAGAAAGGCCAACTGCACCAGTATTAGGGGCAGGATTCCTGCTGCTTGTGAGGTACTTTCAAAGACAAAGGAAAAATCAGAGATATAAAATTTTTATACAATCAATATATAAATATTGCCTCCGTTCTTCAGGTCCGATTTGTAACTGAATGATGATATGTATCTTAACCTCTCCCTAATTAGGTCTCCACACACCCAGACGGGTAGACTGGAACCATATCCTCTCCCTATGACAAACTAGGGTGGGTTTCACTGCTCCATGCTTAGTTTCTGTACAGGAAGTCGTATTTCATGGGTCAGCATGATAGCTCTTGTCTGAGACTAAAGTAAGAAAGGCTTTGTAGTAACAGTGAATTTCTGGGCTTCATGGCCCTAGCCTGGAGGTTAGGGCTTACAATGACACTGTAACTGAGGAGCAGACCCACTACCTAACTAAGGCTGGAAACAAAGCAAGTAAAAGGCGAGAGGGAGGAATGTGATGGCTACCTGTTAGCTCACAATGACAGTGCGTATGAAAGGAACAGGTTTGTAGAAGAAAGGGGCGTTGGTAGCCATGAATCATTATCATCTAGATGAAACTTTCCACTCCAGAAGTCTCTAAATCTCTGCAAACTGGAAGGGACAGACGGAGGATAGACTGGATGTGCTTGCCCTGTTCATATTCCCTTTGCCTAAACATTTGCTGTCACAAATAGGATCCTGCGTTGGATGGACCTCTGTTCTGCTATCCTGTCTTTAGGAGAACCATTTTCACATTCCTATGCTATGTTCATTCCTCAGTGGCCTCAGGACAGCTGAAGTTCCCACAGTGGTTTAGCTGCTGATACTTCCTGTAGGAATGAATTACCAGGATGTGTTTAGACTGTGAAGGCAGCGATAGGCTATGGTATGAAGTGAGTCTGTAGAATTGGTTGTTACGGTAAAATCCACCTGGAAGAGACATCTGGTGTCTTGTAAAAGTTGTCTTGATGTCCCAGGTTATAATGAAGTAAATCTTTGGTGCCCTGAAGTTATTTGCTAGGTCATGCCTCTTATCCTCATGCAGCCAGTTTTTCTGCTTGTCTCATCAGTAAACTGCTGACTTGAGAACTGGGCAAGCTTTTTGCAATAAACAGTTTATTCAGCAAATGTTTTCTTCCTCTCCTTTTTATGAATTGCCCACTAACAGCTCCTGATATTGTTAAAGGTAGATGGTAACTAAGGAATTTATCAATCACAAGTAGTTAGATTTTTCAAACAATGACAAATGTTTGAACATATACGATAGTGATCTTTGATAGCTGTGTTTTTATATGTGCACTCACACTATAAGAGGAAAGAGGTAGAACTAAAAGACAATCATTCCTCCTGCCATTTTTATATAAATAAAAATAATAGGAAATGGGCTGAATTGTTCAGTCCATTTAGATCTCAGACTTCTTTTTAGATTGTTATTTGCAACATACAACTGTGCAGAAATGTCTCTGCTTAGTTACACACTGTGGCTTTGTGCCGTTTTCAGACTCTCCTGTGAATTCCTATCCCAGGCATTGTGGCGCTTGAAAAGGATAACTTTGTTCCCAGTAGGAGAGCACACACTTCGGTGCCCTGTCTCTTTGTATTATCAGTGAAAACTGCTTCTAGGGGGTAATGCCAAAGGCTCATTGTGCAACACTGTTCCTCTACTGATTGTGTAAAGATCTGCACAGAGGCCTTGTCGAGCCAGGTAATTGGAAATATTAGGCATATGAATATGTGACATGCTATGCTTGGGGCTTCTGTGTGAACATTTGGGTCCTTTCAAGTCTCAGAACATTGAGGCATTCTCTGAGCATAGATGGGAAATGAAGAAAGAGGTTGTGTGCTTTTGCACAGCAGTCCAATGGCTTGGGTGCTTGTCCATGTGGGAGATGTGGATTATCAGCTCTCCTCAGCTGTTGTCCTGTTTGAACTTGCTCCTTAAGAGATGCCTCCCTCTTGATGATAAGAGCACAGTGTTGGTGGGTTTGACTTTCCCCATGCCTGCAATTCATACCAGGCAGTGACCGAAGTAGAAATGCAAGAATTGAGGGCTAGCAGGACCCTGTCCCCATAGCCTGGTATTCGGACTATTTTGGCAGTAGAGGAGACTTTCAAGGTATGGCTTTGCACCAAGGGCTATCCATCCATGTTGTCTGTGGAAAGGGCATAAACAGCATAACAGAGAGAGAGAGAGAGAAAAAGTGCTGAATGTAGGACTCCCCACTTCTCTGTAGTTAATTGGCTAAGTGGACTTCTCTGTGTCTGATGCCAGCCAGGGTTTAATGGAGGGGAGAATGAACACCATATGTCTTCAAAATATCTTAGCCTGTGATAAGTCAGTAATATTAGGTGTTTAGAAATCACCCCTTCACTACTGCTGCTTCTGGAAGATAAGAAAAGAGTTTGTATTAACATAATTAAACATATGTCATGTCTTACAGTGTATTGCAATACAAAGGGAAACTATTTTTAAATGGCCTTTCAAAAATAAATCCAGTATTGTTATTCGCATACCCTTGACATGACTATGCACAAAACCAACTATGGCATAGGTTCTTCATGCTAAACAGAATGATTTGGGTTTTGAATTTCTTTTTTTTTTTCCCCCTAACATTCATTGGACTTTCTTACGGAAAATGAAGTAGCCCTTTGTATTTATTCCAATGACTTTCAAAACTAACAAGACATGTTTGTGCATTTACACTCAGCTTTTGATTCTTGGACACTAACAGGCAGACACGTTATTTTGTCCATAATCAGTGAGACAACCATTAAGATAAATGGTGTTTTCTTCATAGTGGAAGATTTGATTAGCTATGCTGAATAGTGACAGAGTATACACTTCTTTTTAAGGTAATTGGTAAACCAGTTAAGACTATCAAGACTTATATCCAAGTCCTTACATATTTATAGACATATATAGTAAACTACCAGGTCAGAGGTTTTTCAAATGTCTGTAAATATTTCTGCAGGATACCCAATTTTTTCAGTCTTGAAAGCACATCGTGTATTAATGCTGATGTGAAGGAGTGCTTTGACTTAAATCAGAAGTCTATAAAGGCCTCTCTTTCAATGTGTATCATTACCTATTATTTATAGTTCTTCCAAAACTGTGGATGTGCTTTGTAGGTAGATGGGGGCAAATCCTGTCACCTACACTGGTAAAAGTACCTCAAATTAGGGAAAACTGTGGGGTCTTTAAGATACTCCTAGTTTGTCACTACAGGTACGTATGTGCCAGTACTGCCACATCATACAGAAGCTACTGCAGATGTGGCAGACAGCTGGTCTTAACCATCATATGTTGCGGTATCTTAAATATACAGATATGTCAACAAGTTCTCAGAAACAGAGAATTAAACACTTGACTTGTCCTGTCCTTATCCCCAGTGCCATCTTCAAAAGGAACCCGAGACTGGAAACAAGCTTCAAAATGAAAGAAAAAGGGAACTCATCACCCCCCCTGCCCCGCCCCACCTTGTAGAAATCTGAAATTGTGTTGAAGGTGTAAGGTAGAGGAAGCTTAGTGCTACTGGTAAGGAGCAAGGACAGAAGGAAAGCTTCTGGGTAATGATCTGTTCCAGAAAGGAGTCAAGTGCTGGGCTCATGGGCCAAGGAGTTACTGGTTGAAAATGGAGCCTTTTTCTTCTGTATGGATAAGGGGCGACTCGAGGTAGGACACAGGATATGTTTCTCTATCATGTGCTAGGAGGATAGTTGTGAAGAAGTCATGCAACTTTTGCCCTGACTTAAGTGAGAGTTTTGATGGGAAACCATGCAGGTGTGAGGGAACTACCCTGTTGTATGGGTGTATCTGCAGCCACTTTGTTGGTGTGCGGTGGTTCAGCTGGGAGCAGGGCCTCAATGACTGAGTAGAGTTCATGTGGGCAGCAAGGACCACAGGAGAAAGGTGAGCATGACTCACCACTGTTACTGCCCTGTGCACTGGTGGCTTGCAGATCATCAGTGTTAACCTGACCTCCCAAAAGACCTGTTGACATTTCCAGAGATTCTTGTTCTTAAATCCCTGTGGGGAGAGGAAAAATAGATCTTGAAAAATGCTGGTATTGCATTTTTTCATCTCTGTTCAAGAGGAAAACAAACACTGAAAGACAGAGTTATCCTTCATGATGCAAAACTCATTTCTACATGGACACAGCCTATACTTTCAGGAACTGTCTTAGCTGTACATGGAGACGTCAAACCCTTCTACCGGGACAAAAGAGTTGTAAGGAAACTCTGAAATGACCTCTTCGTTTCCTCATTTTTATTTCCACTGAGGAAGGCAATATCCACGCTAGAGTTAGTGAAGAAGAACCAATGTTTTATGTTTAATATGAAGCTGACCAGGATGAAATCAAGTGATCCTGCTGATATTAAATTTTGGACCTTTGTAATTACAGACACATAAACTAAAACTGATTCTGTTTTCAAAATGTGGCTACTGACCACGTGTATTTTAAACATACGTAGTATTTCCTTCTACTACAGATCTATTTCTTTATTCCTCTCTTTCTTCTCTTTTTTATGTGATATTTTGTCGACAATACTTTCCCAGTGTAGAACTCTGCAATATTGTACATGACAGTTTTAAGAGCAGCAACAAGAAATTAAATTATTTTATTATATGAAAATATATCTAATATAATCACTGCAGTACCATTGGTGCACAGAGTAACATTCTGGTATCCGGTTTATGCTGCAGGGGAGAAAAATGTTTAGGCAGAAAGATTAGAATACTTCAATGGTTAGTGAGGAACAAAACACAATATGATATAGGATTTCTTATGGAAATCAACTTGAGATTCTCTCTCACCAATGTAGCAAAAGCAGCTCTCTTAAAGACTTGTTATGAGACACATCAGTCTTCCACTTAATGATACATAATTAGCTATCTCTGAGCCACTGCTTTCAGGCCAACTATGGAGACACTTTTCTATTAATATATATTTGCATACATCTTATGACTCAGAGAATAGCTTCTTTTTTTCTGATACAATAATTCAACCAATATGTTTTTCATCCATTGAGGTGTGTTGTCCAATGCAGTTATTGGATGGATGCTGGGAAGACCCACTATGGTGTACATTTTGTACATTTTGTTTCGTTCCTGTCACAGAAATGAGAAATGCCAGAATTGAGTTCAGTAAAGCTATGGATTTCATGTGTGCATATAGCCCTGATTAACATATATAGGTAACAATTTAAACAATTTCCGTTTGAAACTGCTTTTGCTGTAGATGACCTGCCTAGCACTCACAGTGAGAAACCAGTAGAAAATATACCTGCAGGGGTGATCCTTCACCCATGTTGACCTGGGGTTGCCTTTAGTGAAAAGAGCACCATGCCCAGCAGCTTTCTGCTTGCTGTAAAGACGAGGCTCTCTGTAGAAACTACTTCTCTGTAGAAACTACAGGCAGTACTTAATGTAGCAAAACAAAACTGCTCATATCAGAATTATATTTGCTCTTGCTAAATATTGCCCTGTTAGAGGTAGATGGCCCTGTGATAGGAGCACCTACCCACATGGCAATCAAGTTATTTGCTACTTGTATTTAATGTCTATGCTGAAGTACAACCATTGTGAAAGTACAGGTTTGCTGCCAAAATGATTTTTTTAAAAAAAATAAGAAATCAGTTCACTATACTAGTGGAAGGTGCTGGCTAGCTGCCTTTTCAGAAAGATCCATTGAAGTTGTAAATTTTTTCTGTACAGAAACTTCTAGAGCTGTAGACAAAACATTTGTTTTCACTTGCTGAGTTAATTGGAAACAAAGGAGGGCAAAGAAGAAAGAGGGGAAAGAAGAGTGACTGATTTCAGAAAGCAACTGTGTCAAGTATTTCTGTTCCAACCAACAAGCAGAATCTAAGTGGTAAAACTCTTCCCTGGCTGCCTCAGTGAATTACAAAGATCAGCTCTGTTCTCATATGTCCATTCAAAAATATGGAGTAAATATAAGCCCTTTATTGTGCCTTGAGAAACAGCAGCACTTGTTCCATCAGCTTAATTTTATATTCTCTATTTTGGTGCCAAATACTGAAACTATGCACGTTTTTCTGTGCACCCAAGTGCTCATGCTCAATTTTAGACCACAGTGTGAGGGTATCCAACTACAAATATGATTTGCACATCACAGCGCATGTGTAAAAATGTGCAGGCTTTCAAAATCTAGCTCCAGGTGTTTACTGTGCAAGAAAATAGACTTTTGCTTGTAAAGTCTAAAAAGCTGATTGTGATTATTGGGTAGATACTAAATACATGTAACAAGGCTTCATCCAGCAAAGAACCTGAGTGTGTTATTAATTTTAAGCAGACACAAAATCTCTCTCACTGCAGTGAGAATGACCTTGTTTAACATTAGTACCATATTAACTACCTTGCTACATAATTTGCTTATCTGAGATGTGATCATTTTAATATTTAGAAGTATGTTAAAATTCTGGTTTAGATCAAGCCATCTCATTCAGCTTCTAAAAATGAAATGCCTTTTTAAAATCTCATTTGTGTTCCTAAACTAATTAGTAAAGACCCTTCAAAACAAATAAAGGAAAAAGTATGCTATTTTATGTGCTACTTTATGCATTAATGAGTTCAGAGAGTGAATGTCATGAGCTAGTTCAAAATATGAATTCAGTTGAACTAAAACATCTCAGTAAGCTGAGAAAAATCTCAGACTGATCTTTTAATAACACATAAAATTTGATAAATCTAATATTTACTTCACTTTTGTGTTTGTTTATTTCTCATGTTTGTATGGAAGGAGGGTCTTTCGCTCCCAACCTCCCAGGCACTATTACTTAAGGTTTACTTAGTGGGATGTGTCACTGATAAAGCATAATTCAGCAGATGCTAAAGCAAGATGGAAATGATAAAGCAAAGTGTTCCCTCAATAGCAACAGTGACACCAGATACCATCTTGGTTTGTTGTGTTGGAGATCTGTGGTAAGATAAAGAAAATAAATCTCTTTTGGACATTGGATAGAACACTCTGGCTTTTTCAAAAGAGCTGCTAGACTAAAACCTCTGTCTGCCAACAAATCATCAAACATTAATTTGGCCAGACCACGACCCAACACACAGGGGTTGTTTCTCTCAGCTAAAAAATGCAGTGTTCCCTCCTGCAAAGTGGGTGCTAAGGGAGAGGGAGAAGGGTAGAAGTAAATGTGCCCTGATTCAAGTCTGTTTATTGATATCATGAAGATCATGGGAGAAGAAGTGTTCCTGCAACAGCTTATTTAGAAGCTACGATGTTGGCAGATACATTTCTTTTTCTCCTTGTGTTGTTGAAAGCAAGTTTGTGATTAGCCATGCATTAAATCACAAATGACTGGCAGAAGATTATGCCTCTAATTCTGAGTGAAATCAGAGGATGATGTTGTTGGTCTGATACTTGTACGGTGAGGCCAGATATTAAGGCTACTGTGAATCAGAGAAGCATATGAGACTGTCGTTTGTGGATTGCTGGAAGCTCCCTGTACTACAAATGAGTCAAATACAGGAGAGGATATTTGAATGTGGCAAAACTCATCTTGGCTTCATAGGCTGTGTCAGGCTGAACAACAGTCAGGTTTAGGCTGGACATTTTCTGACCACTTTCCAGACAGTATTTTTCATTAATTGAATAGTGGCTTTGAAATTGAATATGTACCAATATATGAAGCTCCAACAGCTTCATTTTATTAAGAGGCCTATGATTAGATAATCTATCTGATATCAGCACGTCAGGACAGTCATTGCTGGCTGGCTGTCACTTCCTCTCTCCCTGGCCCAATTAGTTCAGATCTGTTGGAAATGCTGCAGGGATCCTGCTACCTTTGAGTGTCCTGAGGAGCAGTGATTTGGGTGTAACAAGGATGGAGGGCTTTGAGGAGGGGGTATTTTATATTTGTTAGTATTGTCATTACTTTGCTCTAACTAGGGTTGAAATGGAGAAGAAAGGCTGGTGGATTTGAGGACGAAAATATGTAATCGTATATGTTGAAAGTGGTAGTTAAGTATTTAACAAGAAACTGAATGATATCACTTGCAAAGCTGCTTTGCTGTCTTGGACAGCTGAATTGCTGTCCATTACTTACTCTTCTATCTCCATCCTACTGTTTATATGTCTTTTCCAGCAGCTGCAGTGTTTTTCCTTTGTCTCCAGAATTCTCTCTTGGGGCAAATCCTAGCCTCCCACCTCTGAGGCCATCTGCAGATTTCCCTAGGCTGCTATTATATGAATAATCAGCTGTCTCATTTAAGAAATTCTCTTTGTTCTACATCATTAAATGCTGACTCCTGCTGCTGCTATGACAGATCATTTTACAGGAATCTACAAGGAGAGCTGTCTCTGATGTTAACAGTGGGTCTTTGCTGTGGAACAAAAGAATGCACTGGGAAAAGCATGAGATGGTTTGAATTTATAATATTTTAACATCGGGAAATAAAAAAGGCTGAAGCTGGTGTTTATATACCCATTTTGAGACCTGTATTTCCAAAAAGTGAAGAAGGGTTTTTAAAATAGGATTGAGTAATTTTGTGCCCAGGAACATAATTCATAGCTCTCATCAAGGCGGTGGTGAGGGGCAGATACCGCGGGCTAGGAGGGAATTCAAAACAAGACCAGCTTGTTATAGGCAGACTGTAGAAGGAAAATCCTACCATCAAAAACATGAGTAACGGCCACTAGTGAAGGCACAGTAATGGACTAAATGACCTGAAAGTTTCTTCTTCTACCATGGCCTTTTTGTTGTGAAGTCCTTTCCTAGATATCTCCCTGACCGCTGCAGATCTCTGCTGTGTATTAGTTACACAGTCTGTGTGTTAGAAGAGCATCACTTCTAACAGATGCCCTTGTGAAAGGTCAGGTTTTGCTGCCACTCTTTAAAAACCGGCCGTATGCCTTGTAGATCCCTCCTTGTATCAGCTGCATAATACAGCTAATCCCTGTATTAGCTGCATCAGAGTACCCTGTAGCCAGCAGCTTAAGCCCGTTTGCCCAGTACCTTTTCCTGTCTACTCTTGATGTGCAGCTACCTTTACGTGGAAAGGGTGTATTTTCAAAACTTCCTCCTTTCTTTGCTCATGTTGAAAGACCACTGAAATGGGCAAATCTTGTTCCTGTTTACATGTGCAAATAGGTTTGAAACTATTTTCAAAGCAGGTTTGCTGTGACCTGCTAGCTTATGTTTTTATTCTGCGGTGCTTTTAAACAGCAACCATTACATACCAGCGTGACCCCCTTTGAAACCGACTGCAGTACTGGAGTGCTTCCTAGACCATGGCATGCCATCAGCTTGGCATGTGAGAATGTGTGGTGTCCTGTGGCTGAAATATGCTGACCGTGCTCTTTTTGTCCTAATAGTTGTTTTCTGTCTTGAGACTTAATTCGTCCTTTCTGTGTTAGTGTGCTTTATTTTAGCCTGGTTGTTCCTGTAGTGCTGTGTCATTTGTAACAATGCGTCTTGTCTGTTTTCACAGTTTCGAGTTAGTTTTGTAGATGGTATGGTGAGGGGATGCTTATGGCATGGTGGCACATGTTCACCTGAATGAGGAACTCGCCAGTGGTGACTCTGCATTATTCTTGATAGCAGAGAATGTTGTTGTTTCATTCTCTTTAGCTTTAAATCAGTCCACGTTCTATATAAAGCTGTTTGGTTTGAAGAAAAATTGGTTCTGTTGGCGGAAAAAAATTAAGTAGCTTTATTCAATGTGTATATTCCCTCACTTAAAGCCCCTTGACTGGATTTTCTACCATACTGTCACAAACCCCATCAATCTCTTGAATTTCTTCAGAAGGAAGAGAGGATTTGCAGGTTAACCGGCTGGAAACGCAAATATGGATAAAACCAGACATACAGAAGACAGATGTGGACTTTTCAGAAATTCTTAATGCAATACAAGAAAGTAAGTTATTCCTCGGATGCAAAATTGGGTTTATGGTAGAAGAATCAATTGAGATGCATTGAAATGATAACTGAAGGAACATACAAAGTGATGAACTGAATGATAAGTGAGTACGTATTACTAAAATCTCTGAGAAAGTTCAATGGGCTATTGAAGGCCAGTAAGAAATCTTTTACTATGAGAGAAGTCCAGTAGGATTTGAATTATTATGTGCCTAAGGATTCTAACAGTATATATCTCCTATGCAGATGTAATCAGAAATATTAAGATTCCTGTTACTTTAATCCATTCTTCACACTCTTGAATGGCTGTGTGAACTAATAATTTCAAGAAAATGCGATCTAAGGCTGGATTTGAAGTTCCAGCTGTTCCAAAGTGTTGGGGTACATTCACATTTCTACAGCTGGTAATTTTTGGGGGTAGAAGTGATAAGCTTGTCACAACAGCTGAAGGTATGTGTATCTTGGATACTGCATGAAACCATTCTTTTCACATGCAATTGCTGTGGACTAAGAATCGATTGGTCCAGGCTTCTTAAATGTAACTGCAGAATGATCTTCAGACTTGTGCTAGAAGAAACACTGCTCTTGTTAACAACAGCAGAAGACACCCCTCCTACCCAAAAGGGATGTAAGTCTGGAATCCAAAAGAATCTGGAATTTCAGTGGGAATTTTCCATAATAGACTGAAAACACTTATATAGGCTAAGAATCAAAATGCATGACATGGCTTCCTGGTTTTCCTCTTTTCCAGTTTTATTTTAAACTGGGTGTTTTGTGTAGCAATTTTCTAAAGTAAAAAACAGCAACTTACATTCTTGAATGATAAAAGATGTATAAGAATGTGTAAAACCCTGCACTCTTCCTGATTTTTGCAATATGAATAAGGAACCATACAGTGGTAGGATCATGTCATTTGGTGGTGGTATTGCTTTGGTGGTGGAAGGAAAACTCTCAGGTTAGTATAATGACAGAGGAAATAATCTGAAATTGAATCACCTCATTATGTAATCTGGAGGTTTAGGATGAACCCTGTGTTTTGTAACTTAAAAAGCTTCTTCCCTCAGGAAATCATAATATGAGATTTTGCTTTCTCCTCTCTTCTCCACACCCACACAGCCCACATAGGCACTATAGTGTTTCAGAGGCTGAATAGACAAGGTGGATAAACAAGGATAAGCAAATTCAAGTTGGGAAGAGACCATACTGGAATACAAGAAACAGTTATCTTCTCCATTTCAAGCATATGGCTGAGGAGAATAAAAATGGATGATTTGTTTAAAAAAATTAGATGTCAAGATTAGATTTATTAACAGTGTTTGTCCACAGCAGCTTCTGTGTTTAATGTGTGTTGTGGTTTAGCCCCGGTCAGCAACTAAGCACCACACAGCCGCTCGCTCACTCCCCCACCCTTGTGGGATGGGGGAGAGAATCGGAAGGGCCAAAGTAAGAAAACTCGTGGGTTGAGATAAGAACAGTTTAATAATTAGAATAAAACAGCAATAATACTAATATAATGAAAAGGAAAATAATGAGCGAGAGAGAGATGAAACACTAGAAGGAGAGGGAAAGAAAAAAAAACAAAACCAAAACTGAACAACAAGTGCTGCAACCGCTCACCACCCGCCGACCGACGCTGCCGGTCCCCGAGCCGCGATCGCTGCCTCCCCCGGCCAATTCCCCCCAGTTAATATACTGGGCATGACGTCACATGATACGGAATACCCTCTGGCCAATTCGAATCAGCTCTCCTGGTTGTATCCCCTCCCCTCCCGGCTTCTTGTGCACCTGGCAGAGCATGGGAAGCTAGAAAGTCCTTGACTAGTGTAAACACTACCCAGCAACAACTAAAACACCAGGGTGTTATCAACATTATTTACATACCAAGTCTAAAACACAGCACTATGCTAGCTACAGTGAAGAAAATCAACTATCCCAGCTAAAACCATGACAGTATCCACCCCTTATTCCATACCATTTACGTCATGCTCAGGTCTCATACTATCCAATATGACCTCAATAACCACCACCCGCCTCCCCATCCTTTGATGACATACGTAGATATCATTTATCATTCCCGTAGTCTATGGACCATCCCTGTAGAACATCTGTAGAGGGTCCACACATGTCCATTGAGTTCATTCAGTCCATAACTTTGGGCTCCATCTATCGTAACAGTCTTTCAAGGCCGGAGAGATGGTCTGCGTGGTGTTGGATTGTTGCATGCTGAAGCCAGTCTTTGTTCCACCACCGCTACACGTTGCTTGGTTCAATCAAAGTTCATTCTTCATTAGTTTTGGAAATTCCTACTATGATACCATTGATACAGCATATAACGACCATAGGAGTGATGACATACAATATCATATAGCAATTAACAGCATACCATTCAGTTCATTGGCTATTTTCACCCAAAATCAAATCCCCTTGAGGCACACATCGAACTCCTCCATCCTCCCGCATCACCCACCAAGTGCACCCAGGTCCTCGAGCAAAAGCAATCCCACGAATGGGTTTGCCTTTGCCTGAGACAGGAATAACCCACACGGTTTTCCCCAGCATATTTTTTAAATGCACTACAGGGACTTTACCCCCTTCCACAGTACGTAAGAGTTCTGACTGGGCAGGCCCAGCTCGATTGGCAGATCCCCTAGTGTTGACTAACCAGGTGGCTTTTGCTAAATGTGTATCCCAGTGTTTGAATGTCCCACCCCCCATTGCTCTCAGTGTAGTCTTTAACAGTCCATTGTATCGTTCAATTTTCCCAGAGGCTGGTGCATGATAGGGGATGTGATACACCCACTCAATGCCATGCTCTTTGGCCCAGGTGTCTATGAGGTTATTTCGGAAATGAGTCCCGTTGTCTGACTCAATTCTTTCTGGGGTGCCATGTCGCCATAAAACTTGTTTTTCAAGGCCCAGGATAGTGTTCCGGGCAGTGGCATGGGGCACGGGATATGTTTCCAGCCATCCGGTGGTTGCTTCCACCATTGTAAGCACATGGCGTTTGCCTTGGCGGGTTTGTGGCAGTGTGATATAATCAATCTGCCAGGCCTCCCCATATTTATACTTCAGCCATCGTCCTCCATACCACAGAGGTTTTACCCGCTTGGCTTGCTTGATTGCAGCGCATGTTTCACATTCATGGATGACCTGTGCAATAGTGTCCATGGTCAAGTCCACCCCTCGGTCACGAGCCCATCTATATGTTGCATCTCTTCCTTGATGGCCTGAGGTGTCATGGGCCCACCGAGCTATAAATAGTTCACCTTTATGTTGCCAGTCTAGATCTACTTGAGCCACTTCAATCTTAGCAGCCTGATCCACCTGTTGGTTGTTCTGATGTTCTTCAGTGGCCCGACTCTTGGGAACATGAGCATCCACATGACGTACCTTCACAACCAGGTTCTCCACCCGGGCAGCAATATCTTGCCACAATGCAGCAGCCCAGATGGGTTTGCCTCTGCGCTGCCAGTTGTTCTGCTTCTACTGCTGTAACCACCCCCACAGGGCATTTGCCACCATCCATGAATCAGTATAAAGATAGAGCACTGGCCATTTTTCTCGTTCAGCAATGTCTAAAGCCAGCTGGATGGCCTTTACTTCTGCAAACTGACTTGATTCACCTTCTCCTTCAGCAGTTTCTGCGACTTGCCGTATAGGACTCCATACAGCAGCCTTCCATCTCCGATGCTTCCCCACCAGACGACAGGACCCATCAGTGAACAGGGCATATTGCTTCTCATTTTCTGGCAGTTTGTTATACAGTGGGGCCTCTTCAGCACGTGTCACCTCCTCCTCTGGTGACATTCCAAAATCTTTGCCTTCTGGCCAGTCCATGATCACTTCCAAGATTCCTGGGCGACTGGGGTTTCCTATTCGAGCCCGTTGGGTGATCAGTGCGACCCACTTACTCCACGTAGCATCAGTTGCATGATGTGTAGAGGGGACCCTCCCTTTGAACATCCAGCCCAGCACTGGCAGTCGAGGTGCCAGGAGGAGCTGTGCTTCAGTACCGATCACTTCTGAAGCAGCTCGAACCCCTTCATATGCTGCCAATATCTCTTTTTCAGTTGGAGTGTAGCGTGCTTCGGACCCTCTGTATCCCCGACTCCAGAACCCTAGGGGCCGACCTCGGGTCTCCCCTGGTGCTTTCTGCCAGAGGCTCCAGGTAGGGCCATTCTCCCCGGCTGCAGTGTAGAGCACGTTTTTTACATCTTGTCCTGCCCGGACTGGCCCAAGGGCTACTGCATGAACTATCTCCTGCTTTATCTGTTCAAAGGCCTGTCGTTGCTCAGGGCCCCATTTGAAATCATTCTTCTTCCGGGTCACTTGATAGAGAGGGCTTACAATCAGACTGTAATTTGGAATATGCATTCTCCAAAAACCCACAACGCCTAAAAAAGCTTGTGTTTCCTTTTTGCTAGTTGGTGGAGACATGGCGGTTATTTTGTTGATCACATCCATTGGGATCTGCCGAAGTCCATCTTGCCATTTTATTCCCAAAAACTGAATCTCCTGTGCAGGTCCCTTCACTTTACTTTGTTTTATGGCAAAACCAGCCTTCAGAAGGATTTGGACTATTCTCTTCCCTTTCTCGAAAACATCTTCTGCTGTGTTGCCCCACACGATGATGTCATCAATGTACTGAAGGTGTTCCGGAGCTCCACCCTGTTCCAGTGCAGTATGGATCAGTCCATGGCAAATGGTAGGGCTGTGTTTCCACCCCTGGGGCAGTCGATTCCAGGTGTACTGGACACCCCTCCAAGTGAAAGCAAACTGTGGCCTGCACTCTGCTGCTAAAGGGATTGAGAAGAATGTATTAGCGATATCAATTGTGGCATACCACTTGGCTACCTTTGACTCCAGTTCGTATTGAAGTTCTAGCATGTCCGGCACGGCAGCACTCAGTGGCGGAGTGACTTCGTTCAGGCCACGATAGTCTACTGTTAGTCTCCACTCCCCATTAGACTTCCGCACTGGCCATATGGGTCGTGTGCACTGCGCTTCATCTGGATCTTTGGATGACTGTTCACTACCCAGGTCACCATAAATCACCTCAAGCACAGCTAATTCTCTCAGGTACTGGATACCTTTCTCCATGGTGGTCCATTTTCCAGGGCGATATATAACATCTTCCTTGAAGCGGTACCTTTCTTTCACAGCAGACAGGAGTCGCCTCCAGAGGCTGAGGCCTTGTGTCCCTTTTCCAATTGCTTTGTCAATGCCCCCGTCCCTAGAAAGGGATCCCAGTTGTTTGGCTTCCTTACCCTCTAATTCCAGGCTACTGGCCCCGTTATCCCAGCATCGGAGCAGCCAGGTGACAACATGCTCACCTACACGACGGCCGAAATCTTTTCGTATATCTCGCAGCTCACTTAAGGATAGGGATCGGGTAGTTTCCGTCTCTTGTACAAGTTCTTCCTCTTCCTTCTCCTCTCTTAGTAACGGCACTGCTTCTCCATCATCCTTTTCTAAACGAGTTGACTTTCTCTTTGAAGATTTCTTCTTTTGTATAGGGGCAACTGATACTGGCACGGGTTGATTCTCTGATTCAGCTTCAGTGTCCGTCATGGGTATTTGAGCGGTCACAGTGCCTGTCGTCGGGCTTGGAGCTGCTGCAGTGCCTGTTGTGGGGGTTTGAGGGGCCACAGTGCTTGTCGCTGGGCTTGGAGCTGCTGCAGCGCCTGTTGTGGGGGTTTGAGGGGCCACAGTGCTTGTTGTTGGGCTTGGAGCTGCCGCAGGGCCTGTCATTTTCCCTTGGTGGTACTGAATACTGTTGAATAGGGCTCGGTAGGCATGGGCCAGGCCCCAACACATTGCAGTGATTTGTATCTCTCTGGAATTGCTAGGGTGACAGCATACTTCCTCCAAATATTCTACTAATTTTTCAGGATTCTGCACTTGTTCAGGGGTAAAGTCCCAAAACACTGGGGGTGCCCACCGTCTCAGGCATTTGCCCATACTCTCCCACATACCCTGCCACCCATAATTATCGAGCCTTGGGGCAGATCTGTGGATGATATTCTTGAATTGCTTATTAACCTTAGACAAAACCGAAACAATCTGCCATAGGAATATCAACAGATGTATCTTAACTACCCAAGGATGTTCAAGATACTGAAAAGTTGTTGTAATGAAGGAGGAGACATTACAGAAGATGGTAGCTAAGGTGCCATTCTGTATTTCCTCCATAAAGAACCTCTCAGAAGAGGAGGTATAATTGCTAATTGTCTCCATGAGGTGGTACCCGAAGTACAGTAACGGCTTCCATGCAAGACCCAAATAACCGATAAAACTCAAGGCCAGTGTTTTAATAACAAATCTCCTAGGCAAAACATCTCTAACCACTGCAGAGCACAGCAAACTACAAAACCCAATGCCAATCTTTAACATGTACTTCAAAATCAGCATGGTGTAGGTCTGACTACTAATATCGAGAACAGATGAATCAATGCTGTGACCAGCAACTGTTATTATCTCAAACCCTTCGTGCCCCACATTGGGCGCCAAAAAAGGACTGTTGTGGTTTAGCCCCGGTCAGCAACTAAGCACCACACAGCCGCTCGCTCACTCCCCCACCCTTGTGGGATGGGGGAGAGAATCGGAAGGGCCAAAGTAAGAAAACTCGTGGGTTGAGATAAGAACAGTTTAATAATTAGAATAAAACAGCAATAATACTAATATAATGAAAAGGAAAATAATGAGCGAGAGAGAGATGAAACACTAGAAGGAGAGGGAAAGAAAAAAAAACAAAACCAAAACTGAACAACAAGTGCTGCAACCGCTCACCACCCGCCGACCGACGCTGCCGGTCCCCGAGCCGCGATCGCTGCCTCCCCCGGCCAATTCCCCCCAGTTAATATACTGGGCATGACGTCACATGATACGGAATACCCTCTGGCCAATTCGAATCAGCTCTCCTGGTTGTATCCCCTCCCCTCCCGGCTTCTTGTGCACCTGGCAGAGCATGGGAAGCTAGAAAGTCCTTGACTAGTGTAAACACTACCCAGCAACAACTAAAACACCAGGGTGTTATCAACATTATTTACATACCAAGTCTAAAACACAGCACTATGCTAGCTACAGTGAAGAAAATCAACTATCCCAGCTAAAACCATGACATGTGTTTAAGACTCTACAGTGAACTATGGTACTTACATGCAGAATTTAGCTCTGATGCAGTAGAAATTACTTTTAAGTCTTTTATAATAGTAGTATATTCACATAAAAGTAAATAATGAGGTGGTAAATCTTTATCTTCAGTAGCAGTCTAAGAGATTCAGTAGGGTAAACTAAAAAAAAAAAGTAGCTTTCGGGCAAAATGTTTGTTTTAAGTAACTAAAAAAAAAAATTTCTGCTATTGAATGATCACTCTTGGAAGCCTACCAAACAGAAAGATACACTAGTTAGCTGAAGTTGCACAAGGCACCTCCTGAATAGGGAAATGCTCAGGAAACTCATGTTAGCAAGACAAAAATGTGATCTTTAGAAGCATCATTATGCTATGCCTTTTTAAATTTTCATTCAATGTTAACAACAACTGAGAATAAAAGTAACAATGACTGTTCAGAGCAACCACCCTAGAAAGAATATTTAGGTATGTTTATCCTAATTGTTTGATATTCACAACAGGCTGCAGGTGACAAGACACTCCCCTGGACACATAACAAGCCTTTGCAGAGAAGTTCTTGGTTTTTCATACTTGAGTTTTTCTGCTTTGTGTGTCTCTGCAAAGCAGGTGTTTTCTACTCAGGGTTTTTATTAAGGGGTATTCTCCAATACTGGTGCTTTTAAACCAAATATTTTTTTTCCACCCCCATTAACATGTGAAAATGCTCTATACTTATAAACATTGCCATTAAGAATTTTTAAGGAAATTCAATCTTCAATCCTACTGACAGGCCTAAAAGTTTCCAAAGAGCAGTTTCTGGAATATTGATCTTCAGATTGCATTATCTAAAGCTAGAGTATACTCAATGGCTTGGTGTGACAGTTGGTAATAAGATGACAATTAATTAGCAGAAACATGATCTCTGAGCATGTGTCATGGTTTAACCCCAGGTGGCAACTCAGCCCCACCTGGCCCCTCACTCACTCCCCCCTCAGTGGGATGGGGGAGATAATCGTAAGTGTAAAAGTGAGAAAGCTCATGGGTTGAGATAAAGACAGTTTATAGGTAAAGCAAAAGCCCCGCATGCAAGCAGAGCAAAACAAGGAATTCATTCACTGCTTCCCATCGGCAGGCAGGTGTTCAACCATTTCCAGGAAAGCAGGGCTCCATCATGTGTAATGGTTACTTGGGAAGACAAACGCCATCACTCCAAACGTCCCCCCTTCTTCCTCTTCTCTTCACTTTATATGCTGAGCATGACGTCATATAGTATGGGATATCCCTTTGGTCAGTTGAGGTCAGCTGTCCCAGCTGTGTCCCCTCCCAACTTCTTGTGCACCCCCAGCCTGCTCACTGGTGGGGTGGGTTGAGGAGCAGAAAAGGCCTTGACTTTGTGTAAGCACTGCTCAGCAGTAACAAAAAAAACCCTGTATTATCAACAGTTTCCAGCACAAATCCAAAACATAGCCCCATACTAGCTACTATGAAGAAAATTAACTCTATCCCAGCCAAAACCAGCACAGCATGCTTCTGTGTTGCTGCACAAAAACATAGTCAGGTCCCATTTTTTATTGAAAATTCTTATTTTTAGGCACCTTAGTTTTTGAACGTCCATTATCAGAAGGTTAAAGGAGTTATGTTATCTTTGAGCCCGACCTAAATCAGCCTCGTGGTCCAAAGTGGCTTGTGGACCCACTGAGATTGTGCACAGACTCTCGCTCAGAATTTCCCAGCATTCAGTTTTCAGAATATGTGGTTCTACTATATTTGGGATAAACATATATGTATATCCACATTTTTTTAGCTCTTCAATGGATTCTGAATTATCAAATCATTTTGATTTTTTTCCACAAAATGGAACATGAGGGGGAGAAAAGAGCTTGCATATTTAAGCTGATCTAAAACTAAAGGGGGAATTCTTAGTATCTCCTGTAGCAGTGTACATGCTACTCTGTATTGCTGTTAAATTTCACTGCTTAAAAAGATGTAAGTATACACTAGTACCAATCTGTCTCCCAAATAGCATATACATGATAAAACTATTATATAACATTCTGTTAAGGTCATTTGTGGATATATGCATGTCATGGTCTGAATGTGACAGAAAAGATTGAGCCCTTGTTATGCCTTCAGCAACATTTGGCAGCATAGGTGTTTATGTCCATTGGAGTGGAATGGCTGAGCTAGCTACAGGCAGCAGGAGATTTGGCCTGGAAGTACCATCACCATTATTAAAGTAAAACAAACAGGATTTGCTTTTTAAATTATTTATTTAGTTTTGTGGAACAGTATTTTTTTTAAGTACCTAGTAAGATTTGGAATAGAAAAATGTTCTCAACAAACATTAGGGCCCCATGTTTAGTTCCAATGACTGAAATACTAAGAGTGTATTTTCAAAAACATGCATAGCAAGGCAACTGCAGTGTAAAGAGCTCCACTCCTGCACCAGCAGCACACCTTTACTGCAACTGGAAGAAGGTAACAGACAACTGTAGTGCTGATGAGGTAGTTCAGCACATCTCTTCACAGCTTATCCTATTTGCTGAAGCTACCAACCAGCATGCCAATTATCTGCATACTTCTGATATAAGCAATTTTCTACTACAGGCAATCTGGACAGGTCCTGGTAGCTAATTTCACTAAACAGCTGAGATTCACTGCTTCCATAACTTCTAGAAACTGCTGAGATGGGCTGGATTTTAGTGACCTTGAAATAAGATTTTTTGCTCCTCACAAGTCCTCAGAATAATCCAGTAATTCTCTGCTTGAAACCCCCAAATACATTCATTCTCTTACACACCAAATTGTGGATCTCAAAAAACCCACTTAAAAACCACCTATTTTTCAACCCAAAGCATTACTGGCACTTCAGGAAACAGGAATTCTAGTATCTCAAAGGCCTCATCTTTTATGCAAAGGCAGTCTTAATGGCAGGAAAAAACGAGTTCAAATTCCCTCGAGCATAGCATACAGGCAACACTTTCGGTTTTATGTCTTTCGTTGCCTCTGTCTGGAACATCCATATATCTTGCATAATCTTCAGAAGGCTTCACTATTTAAATATTTTTATATTTTCCACAGTTGTTTTCAGACTATATTGAGGTGTTGATCACATACGGGTCCATGTGTCACTTTCATGGAGGCACTCTGTTGGGTTTCAGTTCAGTGAAGTTTCAAGTCATTCAAAATGTTTTCTGTTTAAGTAGTTCTTTTTGTTGAGTATTCAGATGAATTCTTCTCATGTGAACATGTATGCAAAAACTGGTCATGATCTACATCCAGATCATTACCTGATGAGGTGAAATGTTTCCAGTCTTGCCCTTTGAAACAGTAAGGACAGTGAATGGCAGGTGGTTAGACTGTGCTGTCTTGTAGTGGTTCCCTGTCTTTTATAGGCATCTCTCGTGTGATTTCTGTCGATTGAAAAGAATCAAGGTGGCAAATAATTCTTTAATATTGCTGCTTCACGTGGTACAAATTAGAGTCTGGTTTTTGCCTTCTGAGCCTCCTAGAACCTCCGTAGTTTGTCCTAGGACAAGTTGAATGCAGTCACAGTAACACTGAGGAGCTGCAGGCTCTCCCCATAAACCAAAACACCAGGATGTTCTTCATGCTCCACTCCTGTCATTAAGCTCAACCGTAACTGAGAACAGGATGGTGTGAATCCAAGGCTAGTTTTGAAGTGGAAAACTCAGTCCTGGATATTTGTCTCTAATGATATCCTGGCACTTTTTGCAAAAGAAGGATAAGTAAAATAAGTGGACTGATAGTAAAAACAGCCTTAAAACAGCAAGTGAAACTTAGTATCTGCAAAAAGGTTTTATATCTCTGATGTGTTCACAGACTATGACGCTACGCGCACTATAAAAGAGGGTGGAGTACGTGAACCTATTACTCCCAGTATCTCTGTAAAAGCTGATTGAGATCCTACGGAACAGAGGATGCTATCTAAAACTGATAAATTATGGTATAAAGTGTTAAGTAAGGATTAAATATTGTGTGATAATAATATTAGGATACAAAGAATAATAGATAGATTAGTCAGTATGCAACCCCAAAATTGCTAAACTTGGAGTAGTGTGTTATCCTAAAAACTGTAAATCTGGCACAGAATTTTCTATCATTATACTGTCTGGATGGAAAAAAATGCTGTTAAAAGTATTAAAAACTCTGAATTTCTATTAAAAATTATGCTGTTTAGGTTAGTTCATTAGCTTAGTATCTAGAGTAGTTTCATTTGGATGTAAAGACTTTTCTGTTGTTTCTGAAATTTTTAGTGACTTTATAAGCAAAAATATTGCAATTGAAAATTTAAAGTATTTCATTAACCCTGTCTTTATTTTATGCATGAAAATGAAGAAGAAGAGTCCTTGAATATTTTGATAGGGTTTTCTTTTTTACCTACCTACAGCTGTGTAGATACTTTAAAATATATGTACAAAAAGGGAGTAATCTCATCTCCATGTTCATGACTGGTTGATAGGAAAAGAATTATATATTTAAATTGCAACATAGGTGCATATTCAGGACAAATATTATGAAGAAAACCTTCTGCTCGTGATAGTGAAAAATAGGCCACCTGCAGAGATTGTGGAGCATTGGAGATCTTTTTAAAAAAGTTTCTTAAACTGGGCCCTGAAGAAGGGAAAGGTGAAAAGGAGGTCACAAAACGTTCATGATGTCTGGGAACAGTTAATGGACTTTATTTTCTGGCAGCTATTCAGTCTCTCCACAGTGGGGGAATGGATTTTTTACACCTGCAGCCAGGAGTTAGAAATGGAACTAAGTTGTCACCAGCAAGTAGAGATTTTTGGCTGTTCCCTGTTAATATAAATTCTTGTCAACAGGAATTACAACTGCCTGTCACTAAGTTAGGGGAGTTGCAGAGAAGCAAAAGGATCAGGAGGTTATTGCATAACAGAAAAATTATTCCAAGTCAGTCAAGTTTGAAAAAAAAGTGTGAGGAATAGTGAGTTAGACAAATTTCTGTTAAGAATGATAGATATTTGATACTGCTCTAGTCAAGGAAGGGAAGAGGCTCAGTAGCTGACCTTTGGGGGTCCCTTCTAACACTTATGACTCTACCATCATAATTCTGGATTTTGCCTATGAAACATGAGGTAGGAGAGATGAAGTCTATCCACAGTTGAAGCCTGATCCTCAGAAAAGGCATTTTTCTTTCCCCCGCCACACATCTTTTCATCACACTTCTGCACCAGACCTGCAGGGTATGGGGTGCAAAGGTGAACCTTGCTGGCCACAGCCTGCCCACCTCACGTCCCCCACCCAACAGCCATTCAGTCAGCGGATCAGTGGCCCTTATGTGGGACTGTAGACTTGCCCACAGCTTCCTGTCACCTCCTTGCTCAGCAGAGCAGGGAACGTCACCCTAAAGCTAACGCTGCTCTGATCTTGAGCACAATGCCAGCCTTTAACTCATTCCTTCTAGTGTTGTGGCGGGTTTTTTAATTAGAGTAAAATTATCATGTGACATGGTATTGCGTGAAAGGTGGAGGAAATTCAACCCAATTACTCAAGCAGGTGTCTCCTGTCAGGGCACCACTGGGACCTGTCGCACCACCCCAGCCGGGGGGAGGGCAGGGGAACAGCCCCGGGCTGGCAGGCCCTGCCCTGGGTGGGGCGGGTCAAGGCAGGACTGGGGTGTCAGCCCATGGGTTGACATCAGGATCAGGCCCGGTGAGGAGAACCCGGGTCAGACACGGCCCTGGGATGGCTGGGCAAGGCCTCCCCGTGGCACCGTCTGGGGGCCTCTCCCCACAGACACCAGAGGGAAGGGGCTGCCCTTGGCTGCACTGGCTCTGTCGTGGCCCCGAGCCCCACTGCCAAATCCCCAGGGCAATGGGACATGTTCCAGGCACTTACATCTCTTCACTTGTTGTCAGTGTTGGGTTTACTACAGCATCCTGTAGATGTCGGCTATTGCTTCATGCACGACTGAGGGCTGTGCAGTAGGTAGATCTGAAAATGCCAGCTTTATATTCATCAAAACATGCCAAATCGTGCAAAGACAAACTTCTGCCCAGGTTCATTTATTCAGTGCCTTTCAAGTAACAGTACTTATTTGAAGTCTTCTGCCTCTGGCTGCCCCACAGGGCTGTACTTATAACTTGATACTTTATGTAGTAGGTTAAAAAACTTCTTCTTTATAAAAAGAAATTTTCAGAGACTGTAGTAATCCAGAAAGCAATTGTTTAAGACACTTACCTCAAGAGAAGCCAAGGAAATAGCTAGTGTATGTTTTATTGTGACAGAAGATCACTTACTTGTCATCAGAGAGGTATTCTGGTATCCTAAATCTTTATGAGGCTCACTGGTGAAGAAAGCACTCCTCCAATGTGCATGAGATTTTGAATTTAAGATAGTAGATATTTAAAACGGAACTAAAAAGTGGGATTGTTGATAATGTGTAATACTCAGTGTCTTCATTTGGCTCAATGGTGATTTAAATATATATTTTTATTTTTGTTTTTAGTAGCTAAGGATGTCAACATTTTTTTTGATGAGTTAGAAGGTGTGAACAGCCCTTCCAAAGATGATGACTCCCTGCTTCACCATGGTAATTTGACCAGTACTTCTGATGATGCCAGCAGGTTGGAAGTTGTGGGAGAGGTAAGAACACACAGAATTATTAATATAATAATTATTCATGCCCATTATAAAGAGGGAATAAATATAATTTGATTTTAAATCTCATTCTGTGCAAGTCAACTGGTATCTGATGTTTGTCATGGGGACTGTTTTCCCATTCTAAGATTATAGGCAATGAAGCTGGTGAAGGGTATGGAGAACAAGTGTTATGGGGAGCGGCTGAGGGAGCTGGGCTTGTTTAGTCTGGAGAAGAGGAGGCTGAGGGGAGACCTTACCACTCTCTACAACTAGCTGAAAGGAGGTTGTAGTGAGGTGGGTGTTGGTCTCTTCTCCCAAGTTACTAGTGATAGGACGAGAGGAAATGGCCTCAAGGTTTTCAGGGGAGGTTTAAATTGGATAGTAGGAAAAATTTCATCACTGAAAGAGTGGTCAGGCATTGGAGCAGGCTCCCCAGAGAGGTTTGGAGTCACCATCCCTGGAGGTGTTCAAAAAACATGTAGACGTGGCACTTCAGGGCATGGTTTAGGAGGCATGGTGGTGTTGGGTTGGCGGTTGGACTTGATGATCTTAGAGGTCTTTTTTAATGATTCTATGATTCTATAATGCTGAAATATAAAATATATCAGGTTAAAAGGAGATTTTATTGATTTCATGCACCCCCATTGAAAAGTCTATACAGGTCTTTGTTGTCTGCTTGTTTTCTGAGCCAGACAAGTCTAATGTTTCACTGTTTCTGAAAATAATGGAGAAGTTTTCCCTATATTAATCCTTTGCGGGAAGGGAGGGCGGAGGAGAATTTATCATAAATCTCTCATGAGAAGCATTGGGTATCAGGTATGTGACACATTGCCTTCCAGCAAAGAATAAGTGACCTGATGGGGCATATTGGTGATTCAGAGAACATGCCAGGGAGGAAATCATGCAACACATAGTACCTTTTAAATTATGTCTTAAGGCAGGCAAACCTTCATGGAGCCAAGTATGAAAATTTGGGCCTAAATTCCTTTTTGTATCTTTTGTGCAGAAATGAACATGATACCCTTTAACTTTGCCTCCAACTGTTCTACAACCCTTGGATGTTAGGGCTGTCTCCTCGGGGATTGAGGAGACCAGGGACTTGTCTCCTTTCCCCCACCTCAGGAGTGTGGCTGCATCCGGACTACTTACTGGAGGAGTCTGATGTTACCTGCAAGCTGCGCCTGAGGATTTTTTGGCAGAGGGCTGACTGGCACAGAGCAGAACTGGCAGGGACCATACTAACAATTAAAAAGCATGGAAAGCCACAGGATATTACTGAAGCCCCTGCCCTGACCCTGTTTCGTTTACTAGTTTAGATAAAATTTCGAAGATATAATTACAGACTATGTCTTTTTCAGGAGCTAGAGAGTTTTGTGGTGCAAGTTCTTTTGTGAAACACTGCTGAAGAGACAGCTGGAGATTTTCCTTGTGCTAGAAATTCAGCCCATAGAGAGCTGCAGTCCTGGAATATTTAGACAGATAATTAAAGCAACAAAATTCAGGGCACCCAGAGATATGTTTGTCCTTGCTCACAAATTCATCTTCCCCTTTACTCATCACTCTACCCCAGCTACCCATACAACTTGCAAAGGGCCCTCTTTGACTGCTTGCACTGTAATAAGTTAACCTGACATGATATTCATGTGTTGCATTTTGGGATCATGTACCATGTAGTCTCTAACAAAAGGACATGGGTGAAAGGCACATGATCTTTGTGTGTTAAAGAGGAAAATTAAATAGAAAATGGTCAGAAGGACAGAGGATGAGATAGAGCAATATACGCTGCTAGTACGGCAAACCTTTTTTTCCTGTTCAATGTATTCTTTGTTGTTTTTTAAATGGAAAGGGAAAATGTCTGAGGAATATTTTCCTAATTGAACAGATTATCTTTTTTTTCGCATAACCATAACTGAGGAAAATAGCAATGTAGGTCATGTATATGTATAAAAGAAAAAAACCCAGAAAATTTAAAGTCTTAATGGGAGCTGATGGATGCTGTAGCCTAAAAAAAAAATTCAAGGTACTTGGCCCCTGCTTAATTTCAGAAGGAAAAGATACACTGGTTAGATGTTGTATGGTTTTATGTATAAATACGGGAGCTCAGCTATACAGTGGTGGGGTGAACTCTGAAGCTTCAAGCTTCCTTTCAGTCTTTCAGTTTAGTTTAGTAGCTAAGAGAGCCTGTTGATCCCACTTAATGCCGTCAGGACAGGAGATCTGGCCCCAGTGAAAGTCTCTCTGAATGTATTGATGTTTGTTCGCAGCCAAATAATTTATTACGGTTTCTGACTGAATTCATTAAAATGAATTTACAATCAAAAAAATTTACAAGAACATAGCAAAGGTTTCTCACCTCTTTTGTGTAGCTGACAAGTTGAAATATTGTTTGCTTCAACTGTTAGTTGTTCATGCTTGACCAAAAGATCCAATGAAGACTTTACGGATGGAGCTTTATCAACAGTTTCTTAACAGATGCAGAGCCAGATTGGGATTCAGCTTGTCCTTTGGCTAGAGATGGGTTTTTTTCTTTATTTTATGGTTCATTCAAACACAGCTACAGTCTGAGCAAATTAAAAATCACATTTCCCTTTGTGTGCATTAATCAAAATATTTTTACATATGCCAATATAACAAAAAGGTATACACTTTACAATTTAAATCCAGGGACATATTATCACTAAAATATTGTATTATTTCCACTGAAGTTTCATTTTCTAAGGACTGGAGAAGCAGCAGGAAGAAGGTAAAAATTAAAGGAAAATTCATTAGGAGCTGTACTCTAGTTATGCATCCATTCTGCCTTTTTTTCTATGGAGTAATAAATTAGTCTTCTTTATCCAAACAAGGGCGAATGATGGAGATGGGACAAAATTTGATTTCTACTTAAACGAGCTTATATGGCCCATTCTTGATATTCCAACTAATATAGGTAGTTTTGAAATTAAAAATGTAAGAGTAATTCCTACAGTCTTCACTTTAAGCATCAAACTATTGATATTTGGGGGCAGTGTTATTAACATTGCACTGATTAAAGTTTGTTCTAACAATTTCTTGTATAAATTGGAACTTGCACTGAAGATTATGGCAGAAAAAAGGTATTCATGTTGAAAAATAGGAATTCTGATGTTCTTTATGGTACTTATGAGAGCTCATGTAATTTCAGCTCAGTTTTCTTGTGCGTATTTACCAGAATGCAAGCTAACTGTAACTTTTTTCCACCAAATCCCGGTCGTCTTCAGTGATCAAGATGGATATGGAAAGAGATTATCTAAGCTTTCAGAGAAAACTACCAATCTGTTACTTCCTAACTTTTGAGCACTTGATTTTGCAGCCTAGATATTTTTATTATTGGAAAAGCTCCATGTCATTAATTATATTATGGTGTCAAGAAGAATATACCAACCAGTGAAGACACATGGGAAAATAAAGTCGCAGCTTCCACAAAATTATAATCTAAATGGGCAAAAGTATATTCAGAAAAAAGAACACACAGAGAAAATATACTCGTTCTTTGATTAGAACTGTGCCTTAAAAACTCGATGGTTCTGGGTTCCTCTTTTTCTGCCTGTTATCACTGTTAGTGGTGCAGGTGCTAACCCTCTCCACCAGCTGTGAAGTCACACACAGGGGACTCTAATTTCAAGTAGCCACAAAAAACAGGAAAAGGCAATCTCTTTAAAATTCAAAGATCCTATCTACATTGAGCATCCATACAGATAATAACCAGGTACAAAAATAACTAAGAATCGAGAAAGAATCTAATCTGTCATTAAATTAGTGAACATTGGAGTCCCTTCTGATTTATTTTTTTAAAGACCTGCAGGTAAAGTTTCAAATTTCCTTGATTTCCCTAACTGCACTTTTGTTTATACGTTCTATTTAAAGTCTCTAAAGCTGTTAGGGTTACGAATTCTCTGATTTTGGATAGTGAAACATTTGGGGTAAGCACTTTAGTCTAAAGCTCTCCTATTGTGTATATGCATATGAGTCATATGTCTATGAATGTTGATGGCTCCCAGTTATGGGTCTGAGAATATGAAAACTAGTGCATTCCTTGGAAAACAATTCCTGATTATAGAACTTGAGATATGCATATTACAAATAAAACTGCAAAGATAGCCAGAAATGCTAAACTTCTTCCTAGAGCAAAGTCTTCCCTGTTCTTCCACTTTCTTCTGGCATCCTTTTTCAGATGAAGGAATGGAGATTTGACATACATGACTAGACCACTTTCCCACCAAAAAGTGCAGTCAGACCTGGTTCTAGATATTTTTTTGTCATCAGTTTAGGAGAGTGGAATTTTGAAGTCATAACACAGGGAAAGGAGATGTAGTATCTGGAGATGGGTTAGTGAAGCTCAAGGTAGGAGAAAAGTCTCTGTCTAGAATAGTGTAATCCTGGAATGCTATGGACAATGCAAAAGCCCTGCAGCTGCGATTTTCTGACACTGCTTGCCCAGCCTGATTGTCTCCAAATCATGTTAGATCCTCAGAGTTCTTGTAAGTCCAGGTTCAGTCTATAAAGCTGCCTTACAGGCTATATATAAGACAGTTGGACACGATGATCTGGAGGGTCTTTTCCAACCTAGATGATTCTATGATTCTATGATTCTATAACAGAGGGCAACAGAAAGGGTTCCTTCTCAGAGGCCAGAGCAGTCTAATAGGGTTTATCACTCTGGATTGGACATATCATGTTCCTAAAATGAAAAGGACCTCCAAGTACAGATAAGAGTTCAAGCTTCATTTCTGTGTGAAAAATGACAGTACTGTAGTTGGGAGTGTTTCACAAGTCCAGGAGAAAGTAGTTGTCTCAGGAATTCATATTTATAGGGGAAGAAGCCCTACAAGTCAAATAATTCAGCTAAATCTCATAGATGCTCTTTAATGTAAGGTTCTACATGCACTGGTGAGTCAGTGTAGGGCAAACCAATTTTCTTCAGAGAAAAATGAAACGTAGGAAGCATAAAGGGCAAATCTATTTTTCCAGTGGAGTTACTACCGCATGCAGAGAAAGACACATTCCTTGTGCTACACTCTGGATGAGTCTGTGCTAACTCAGATCAGGAGTGTACTTTTGAAATGAATCTCTCAATCACCCCTACCCATGCTTTGTTTGCATTCCAGAGCAGTGTTGGATTTCAAACTTGGATTCCTTCTGGATGCAAATAAATAGTGAGATGTACTCCACTGAGTCTCCTGGAGCGCACTAGGGTGGGCCCAAAGTAAGCCCTCAGGCCTACATAGTGTGGAGAGCAGGTCCTCAGCACAGATTGTTTTGCTTTATAGATTCTTTTCTATTCACCGTTTTGCTTGCTAAAATACACACGGTGACTCTGGGACCGACAGAACAGGAAGGATGGCTCAGCAGGAGGCTTAGAAATCAGAACAGGACCACCAAGCTGACCCACGGCCTCTAAATCTCCTACTGCACCGTTCCTTCATTTAAATAACCTTAAATACCCTTTTGGGTTTTTTTACGTCTTCTCAACATAGATATTTTATGGAAAAAAATAAACTGTGTTTCCTGAGCTGTTTTCATATTTAATGCTCTGTGAAAAATACTTCTGATATCCTGATAATATAATTTGTCAGCATGATATGCAGTATAGATATAAATGGTTTGTTACTGTTATTTCCTTAGGGCTTAAATCTTTTTTCTCGCCTTCTTTTTCAGCTCAAAGAACTGTTCCACTATATCAAGTCTGCATTAAGCTGTGTCAGGAGTCAGGCACTGTAATAAAAGAATCTTAGAAAAATTCCCTTTTCTGCCTTCAGTAAACTGGATGTGCCAAGGGGATGGGACATTTGGGATGCTTTCATTGGTTTTTCCATATAATCAAATTGCCTGCTGAGATTCAGGAAGTTAGCTTACACTAAACTCTTTGAATAGGAATATTCTTTTTTTTTTTTTCTGTAATCATTTGTCCTATTACTGTGTTCACTTTTTGCAATTTAAATTAAGATGTAGTTCTCCTATGGAGAAAGTATTTGGAAAATTCCTGTGTGTTCCCAGATGTGAAAGGCAAAATATTAATTTTTTTCAGAGATTTGGTCATGTATTGTAGGGCATGGCTATTTCTGGCAGGAATTGTTGAGCAGATTCTGGAAAAACAGAGAGGAATTAGCCTAACCCTCCCTTCAGCTTGGAGCTGGACTAATCTTGAGGTCTCTGAAGGGCCCTGCCATTATACTGCCCTGATGGAGTGCTGTTTGTTCCCGTGTATCATTCACAGTGTGCATTTCTTCTACAAAGCACTCCAGCCCACAAACTGCCACACAATTTCAACTTGTTTGAAAGCGAAAGAAGCTTGAGCTCTAGGCAGGACTTGCATTACGTGGAAGTAGTGTTAAATTGTGAGGAGGACCTGTAGAGAGTTTCATCTCATGAATTTCTGAAGAAAGACCAGCATTTTGGTGTTTTAGACTTCAGGAGAGGGACCTGCTTGACTTCTTATTAACAGTGAGATCAAGTTGTTTCTTTCTGTCAGAGCAAACATTCGAACAGGCCCGTTCTTTGCAGGAAATAGCCAACAGTATTTATTGTGTTTACATACTGCTAGACCAAACACCAGGAATTATTTTCAAATAAATCTAGTGGGCTTCCTCAGCTGTTCCTTAAGCCAAGAATACTCTGTAGTTAGTCTGATGGGGTATGATGAGGTAGGTACAGGACCTTCATATTCCTTCTGTGTCCTGTGAGGCAGAGTTACTACAGTCATCACAAAGCAGTGAGAATCTCTGTGCCAGGTCTTAGAGTTTTTCACCAGAGTAAATGTTCATGGCATTGTTTATTCTTCTCACATGTACAAAGACATTCTGCAATACTAAGTTCTTAATTTTAAATTTACACTTCAGTAACACTATTCTCTACTTTATTTTGTATGTAAGAAGTTATTCCTAATTTTCTGGAGGATGGTGGGGAAGTAATGTTAGCTTGCATTCTCTGTTCTGTCCTATCCATGCCTATATGACCAAACATCTGCCTAAGAAGACCTCCTGGTTTTGAAATAGGGAAGTCTGTACTACTTTCAGATGACCTCAGAGGCACTGTATGTAAAACACCTAAAAACTTGAACAGCTTGTTCTGATTCCTTATCTTTCCTGTTGAGTATTACTGAAAACTGCTGATGCAAACAGTAATACAGCAATGCAGCAATTACCAAGGCAAATTAACGTTACTGAAATGTTTGACTTTCTCTTTACAGGAAGTACCTGATAAGAACAAAGCCAATGGACTATATTTTAGAGATGGGAAATGTCGGATTGACTACATCCTGGTATATAGAAAATCTAACCCACAGACAGAAAAAAGGGAAGTATTTGAGAGAAATATCAGAGCAGAAGGTCTTCAAATGGAAAAAGAGGTAAGAGAGCTTTCTCGAAAAAAAATTCCAACATTTAAAGCTGTGTAGAATCTGAGGATATGAGTTTTGTTTACCCTGAAACCCCTTTACTCTGTTGTAGCAGTGGAAAAATGCTTTTAAGCATGCATAAATATAGGCTATTTATTGCCAGAGCAGTGGGAAAACATAGCCTAAAGGAAAATCAGACACATGAATTGAAGGCCAAAACAGGCCATTACAGTCATCTCTTTCAACCTTATGCACAAGTAGGCCACAGAATTTCACCCACCGTGCTGTGCAATAGAGAAAACAAGTGCTGGGTTTGGATGGCCTAAATTCTGCTGAGTGCAATCCACATTTCTGCACGTACATTTCCTTTTAGCTATTCGCTCCACTCGTTGCTGAGGCTCTTGGTACTCTTTCCAAAGACCTAACTAGATCCCTGCCTTCCTTTTCCTGCCAGTTTAGGCATAGGGACCTGAGCGGTATTTTGGTAGTTTGAAAACAGCCTAAAATCTCTCCTGTCTTAATCCTAAACATTGAAATAATTGGACAGTACATATGAATCATTTATATTCATGTTATTTCCAACACAATGTCCTAAAACAGTAAATCTTTTCTGGACAAGAGTGTAAAAACAAATATAAAGTGTCTAAAAATGTATAGATGCAATACGTAGCAGAAGCAAGGCTTAAAGAGACTGTGTCTCTTTTACATAGGCTATGTTCTTTCTTAAACTTCTCTAAGTGTGCTAAATCAGGGCTTAAGTATCATTTCCATGCAGAATAGATATTGCTGAATATTTAGTTTTGCTTGTGCTTGATCAACTCACACTCATGGTAATATGCATTGCTGTGCTGCCACTGATGGAAAAGGTAGTGGAATTTTCAGGTTACAGGCTTTGGTCAATTATTTAGGTGCTATACATTATCTCCCTTTCTTTCACTGAATTCCTGGTACATGTGCAGATATTCTGCCTGTGTGCTTGAAAGGCACAATTCTTTGGAGAACACGAAGGAGGAAAAAATGGAAGCTGTTTCTCTCCAGAATAATGAAAAATGTTTGCTTTGTTTAATTCTTTTTGCATGAACAGAGTAACTGGTGGATATAAGTTTATAAGAGTGTATCACTGATTACATCAACCAGTTACTGTAAACTATTCCTTCAAATAACCTGGAAGTTAGCATCTTTAGTGCTGCAGTAGTTGATAGATGTGTTCAGTGGCAGCCATTGTTCATTCATTACATATTTCCTGTAAACATACCACTGTCTGTAGGAGTTGTAACCCAACATCCAAAAACATCAGAGTGTTGCTGCAGCTGTTCAGCTTCACGTTCTAGAATTCTGTCCTGCTTCCACCAGGAGAGACACTGAAGAAGTCTCTGAAGTTTGGGCAGTGTAGAAAATGAATGTGGAATGAATCCTCCCTATTGATACATCTGCCCAATAGTTTCGAACCAATCTTTTCTTACTTCGTGATTTTTGCAGATTTATTACTATGCTAAGGTCAGCAGTGAAAGCTATGAAATCACTTTATATTTTCAGTATTATGAAACTTATTGCAACATTCTGCACAGAAAACATTTTCAAATTAATGATTTAGGTGCTTACTATAGAGTTTTCTTGTGGCTTTCAAGCTCATTTACTTGGACTTTGCTGCCTGGGCTGCATGACTGTTCTGCCCATTTGATTATTCATTTCAGTTTCTATTATGCTACTGACATGCAGTTTTATTTCTTATTAATCTCATTTGGCCTTGGTGTGACTTCTTGCCAGCACCAGTAATTGTACATTTTCTAAACTCAGAATGATCAAAATGAGGTTGTGTTATACGACTCAGGCTAATGTTTTTGAAATCTAGGGTAGCAATCTTTTTTAACATACGACTCTGTCCTAAAATTAAACCCTAGGACATATATTTTATCATCACACCAGTTTCCATGTTGAATTATAATCCTGAAGGAAATAAGTACATACTTGGTACCCTCCTTCCCCCTCCCCGCAGAGTAACAACTGTGCTGCGTAACACTTAGGTTTAAACTAAGCAGTGTGATCAGTTAATGCCTAGACTATTTCTCATTATTCTTACTTCTCCTTTTGGTGAGACTACACATCATTCTGAGTTTCAGTTCTGGAAGATTTTAACAGGAGGTCTGTTTTCTAATTGTTTGTACATAATATATTGCTTCCACTGGGAAAAGTTTGCTCCCAGATAAAACGAGAGAATTGTCTGTGGCTTTGGCCATAGAACTTATACAGTGGCAACAGCTGGACTGAAAGAAACTTTTTACCTTCCATGAATTTTGTGTGGTGGTTGGTTCATTCTCCCTTGACTACTGGCAATTCATATATTGACATTCAATTGTGTTAGTCCTATATTTTTAATGTGAAATCAGTGGCAGAGAGGAAAATTTACAGGACTGTTAACACTGCAGTTTCAAAACCATATTCCTCAGTAACACTGCAGAGAGAGAAAAAGGCACTGCAGTGGCTCGTTGACAAGTGTAGCACAGCAAAATACCCAGGAAATGGTGGGTACAGGGAGTGAAGTGTTCACTTAACAGCATGAAATGAAAAAGTGAATCTGAAACGAATTAATAAATGTTGAGATAACTTCAGGCACAATGTCAAGATCACGTAGCTGAGAAAGGTCTGAACAGGTATCTGTTTCTGAGTCTAGAAAAAGGTGATAACATTTTGCAGATATTCTCCAACAAATTCACACTCACATTCTTCAGCTATACCACACCACTCTCCCATGGAAGTTCTGCCAGGTTTGGTGCTCTGTATATCCAGTAGTAAACAACGAGTGGATCCCAGACCAAGGAACAGATCGTTGAATTAGTGAAGGTATGGAAATAGAGCTCTGAGAGTGAATGCCAATCGAGTGGAACAGCATAAATAATTTCCTGACCCTTCTCCCTGCTTTTCAGTGTCTGTTGGGTCTGGATAGGATGACATTGTTGTCCCAGTCCAGCAGGGCTCACATCCAACACATATGATCATATACATAGAAGCTCTAGTTGAAAATATAGGTCACTCCAGGAAAACAGGCTGTATTTTCTTTTCAGTCAGATTTAAAATTTCCTATATTGATTTATCCTTTTTCACCGTGACTCACAAGTGAGATAAATATGACATCCTGGCTCTGGGATTCTTGACGACCCTACTATTTTCATTTTTTAATACTCTTTGAAACAGACATATATTGGGTAAAATGGAGAGGGCAGTCTCCAAATGGAGCAAGTTCTTATCAGAGATGAGGTACCAATAGCATTGCTCATTTGTAGATACTGATACCTTCTGTAAATATTACACAAGACTCATACCTTCCAGAGGTAACTGGCAAATGGTTAACAGGAGACAGGGTACTACTGTCCACAATCTGAGGGTATATTTCATATTTATCCAAAACCAAAATAAACCTGAGACTAAGATCAGCCATTGGCAATCAGAAAAAAATAACTTATGATCACTTTTATGTAAAGAGAAAGCATAGATAGTGTCTGTCATTCCAAATATAGTGTTCGTCCTTCTGGGACAATAAAACCCCAGCATTTTTCTGGAAAACCTATCTTTTCAAGAGAAAATGAGGAGTCAGAATTACAATGGGCCCATGGTATTTTTCACAAGAATAAAGATTTATAAATTCAACCTCTTGGCCAAAATCCAGCTAAATTCCTTTATCGCAAATTATTCCTGCAGCTTCAACTAATGTATTTTAATCCTATCCTAAATGGCCAGGTAGAACTAAGTTGTTGTAAACAGTGACTACGCTGTGCTGGTACATGGATACCATACTACAGACATCTTTCAATAAGGTTCTTTAAATCATGCTACACTAATAGAGCATGCACAGAGATAGCCAGCATGGAGCAGCTAACATACATAACTTGTTCACTTGCAACCTGTTTAAGCTGGACGGTAATGCAATGCAAATGCAGGATAGAGGTAAGATAGGTCAAAGAAGTCTATGCTGGATGAACAAACACAGACCACCCTTGAATTTGTAATTTGTAAGAGAGAAGGTGATCATCTTAGATTTAAGTAAATACTGTGTATCCAAAACGAATCTGATGTTGGGTAGGATCTGGTCATGTAGCCCTAGGAATTCATTTAGTTTGAACTTGGCAAGTTTTTGGGTTTTTTTTTTGCTTGTCATGACTGCACTAAACTAATTCATACAGAGTAGTTCTACTACTAAATGTACTTAATAAATTTTGCTTAATGATTGTGTCCAAAGTTTTTAATTTATAAATTCTAAGTTGATTTGATACAGTTTATTTGAAAAGGCATTTGACATGCCAGTAGAAATAGATAGATAGAAATGTAGTAAAGGGGGACTAACCACATAAGTAGTGCAAGTATTATTCACAACCTTTATTTTTTATATTTTGCATATTTATTTATACTAATGTTTCAGCATAAAAGCAATGAACTGCTTTAAAGCAATAGCATTCCTTACTGCCTTAAAAAGCAGGTCTCCTTACAGCTACCAGATGCAGAATATGTTTCAGGAGCTAGTTTCAGATATTTTACAAAAAGCAGTCAATCCATTTGGGCTTCTGCCCACACATTGATCTTTGCATCTCCCAGATGAAAGATGTTAGTGTAGTGTACTGGCCCAGTTCTCAGGAACAATCCAAATTGTAAGGTTTTTGTGTTACATGAGCAATTAAAAATTTAAACATTGCCACCATAAGTGTCAAGCTGTCACCAGGGCATCTTTAATTGCATTCACTCCCTGCCTCAAGCAGCAGCTGACATTTCTGGGGCAACATCTGGCAGCTGATACGCAGCTGATGTATACAATAGGCAGTAGAAATAAACAGTAGGTGTTCTCTGGTGAAAAACCAACAAGACAAGGAAGAAAAGCGCAGTATAAGCTTCCCTTTTGTTGTATAAACAAATATCTACTAGCAGGTATAATCTGAGTCTGAAAGTTATAGTAATCTGAGTCTGAAAGTTATGTTTTGAGATCTTTTTCAGAGGTTGATGCAATATAATTACAGGATACTATTATTTCATGACTTTTCAAGTTTGCAAGCAGATGTAGATAGGTTCATGGAGAGGTAGCAGGAATTCTATGAAGCAGTTTCTCTTAATGAGGCTGTAACTTTGCGCTAACGGGGCAGGACTTTAGAGGCCAGAAACATGTATTTGGTAAGAGACTTATATTTAGCAGCAACTTGGAGCCTGGTTTAAAATGATGAATGTTGAGAGAAATTACAGATGACAGAAAGAGCACACAATAGAGTATCTCTGTGACTCTTGGCTCATCCCTGAGTGTAAAACCAAAATAGACTTATGACTATGTCAAAATGAGGTAAAAGTTAGAAATAAAGAATGATCATGAAAAAACAAAGAACTTCAAAGACTGAAACTTTAAATATAGTTGTGCTCAGAAAGTGATGATGTGAAAAAGAGATGTTATAATCAACAGCTATTCCTCCTGAGCATAGTCAAATATTATCATCTTTCTTTCTGGCAAAAATGACATCTACTACTTTTTTCTGTTGTTGTTAGAACTGCAAAGCCAAAACAGTTATGTGAGACTGACCTGCTTTTTTTTTGGTTTGTGCGTCATTGCTGCAATTGTTCATGACAATCGTGTTACATAAATGTTATTGCTGATTATGATTCATGGGCAGAAAAGAATTAAGCTGACTTCCAGGACCTAAGTGGAGTTTGGAGATCTGAGTGAGGAAAGGTGTTTTATAAACTAAGCTTATGTAATTTGTTTCGCTGAGAAGCAGTGCACAATAAAATCTCTGTGCCTTTGGAATGACTCCAAGTTTCTTTTTCAGTTATAAATTCAGTTTATTCAGTTATTGAAAGAATAATAACTTGTTTGTAACTTATTGCAGCTAAAATGTTAATTTAATCAGCTAGGCATACAGTTTATAACAGAGTGCTAAGCCTATGGCCCAGTAACTATCTGCAGCTTGCCAGGAGAGTTTATGTGGTGGTCAGGAGCAGGGTGCAGGTCAGCTGGGGAATGTTTTCCTGGCTGTTGTTTTCCTTTGGTGCTCATACCCCTTCCCTGTCATGTTGACATTTCTTTGCACATACCAAGCCCCGCTATCCACTAGAGAAAGAGGTGGCTAGGGAAAGCTTCCACCACCAAAATTGCATCTGCTGTCCTCCAAGCTTTTTTTACAGAGAGGAATCTATCTGTGTGTATGCACTGTGTGACAGTATATGTCCTGCTGCTAGGAAGCACCAGGACAACTGTGCATGTGATGATCATCCATACTGTGCAGGCGTGGTAGGTCAGGCCACATTGAGGATGTCACCTATGGCTGAAAGGCTTCCCTTTAGGACAGACTATACAGCTGCCCACCTAGAAAAATTGGGGGTTGCTGACCTAATGGGTCTCTTAATTCCAACACAGTTTACATCTTCCTTTTCTGTTCGATAATAATGTGTGACTCCTTTAATTGCAGTGGAGCAGATTATTGGCTGTCACCTTATCATTTAAGTCAACAGCTCAGTGGCAGTTTATGCTAGCTGAGGGATCTGTCTTTTACATGTTAATGTATTTTAAGTTACATCATTCCATATTTGTTACGATTTACACATTCTGTCTTTCCTTGCCGATTTAATTTTAAACCACACTCAAGGACATTTTCAAGAAGAAAGGAAATCAAATTCTTTCCTGTTCTTTTTTTCTTTTTTAATAGTGATGGAGGACCCTCCAGTTACTGTCAGTACCTCCAGTCATCACATACTTAACCCATGTACATGCTTGGACACATATACACGTATACACTCATGTATATGCACAGCAGAAACAAGGATAACCAGTATCTTTCTCAAGGTAATGAAAAATATGATGTAGATGTTCCAGTCCTTTGACATAAGGGAGAGAACTTTGCTTTCATGCTAGAGCCGCAATAAGTAAAATGGTAAGACATGAGTAACAGTGGCATGCATTTCCCCTTGTTTGAATAACTAGCATTTGGACAAAACTAGGCCTTCTTGGTCTTTGGAGAAGATCACATGCAGTTCAGTGTTAATCTACTACTGTAAGTAATATCAAGCATTCAGTAGTTTTCATGCACTCTAGTAAGTTGTTTCAGTCTCTCACTTTTCCGATCCTATTATTCAATATGTAAATATCTACAGCTAATGAACTTACAGTACAAATTATGCAGCAGCCTGCAGGAGCTGTGGTTTCATGAACAGCATAATATCCCATTATTAGCAGGTGCAGTTTGTTATTTAATGTTTAAGCACTGTGTCTGATTGTATCCACAAATCACAGATGCAGACATCAAAGTGATATAAACTATGCCTGCAAAAAGGGAACCAGACTGAAATGCAAGCCCACCACATGCATTATAAGTGAAAGTGCTTCCAGCTATTTAATTTAAAACATTGGGCTGTTCATTTCATCCAAATTCAGCCAGATCAAGTTAAAAACAGTCTGGTCTTCCAAAGATTTATTGTTAGTTCCTTATCTAATGCAAATAGGAAGTGGAGTCTCTTTTTGGCAGTGTTTTACAGAAAAATATATAGGTATGAACAGAACAATATTCTTTCCCAGAAAGTGCTCTGTACCAAAAAGCATCGTCACTAAACAGTAGATGAGTTTCCAGCTACCCGGGCTACTGAGAGAAAATGTTTTAGTTTTCAGATACTATGTCCACTGTACAGCACAGTAGCAATTCAGAAGATAAATTTGAGGAGGTACATGGAAGTCAGGATGGATAGAGTCTGAACTCAAATTTCAGTGTGCATTTTTTAGAAGTAACCTTCTTGATGGTCTGAGGGAGCCAAGAAATGAATATGTTTCTGAGTTAACAAATTCCAGCCTTTATCATGACTTTGTAAAGCTAGTAGACTAAGAAACTGTTGCTGAAAAAGTGATCTACATTTAAAAAATGTATGGCTTTTTCATGGAGTATGGAGGTAATATAGGAAATATGTAGATAACTGAAAAAGGATAAAAAGGCCCCTGAGATACTTCTTTTCCTTCAGGAATGTTGAGTAGGATTTTTTTTTGTCAGAGAGTTTCCTGTCATCAGTCTTCACAAATCAGAATGTCAAAAACCTTTTGAAGGACACCAGGCTCATGGAAAAAAACAGACAGATGATAGATTAAAAAAAACAATGAAGGTTACATATGAAATGTCCCCTATATGTCAAAAGTCACCTTTCCCTTTACAGTAATTGGTATTAAACTGCAATTATTTTTGAGGTGGTGTTTGCCTGCCAGTGGCATCAGGAACAAGTGTAATCCACAAGGCTACAATCACTTAATGCACAGTGAGAGTTTTCATTGCCCAAAGGTGACATGACTAGTTTGCTGTAACACTCCCAGATAGTACTGGCTTAATAAGCAGAAATCTAGAGCTATCTGTAGTGAACAGAAAGACAGAGTATATAGAAATACCAGCAGTACATCTTACATTCTCATTTCATGTTTATGATTTTGGTATTGAACTTGTTTTGAAAAGATGGCATTGTATTTACAGCATTGCGCTATTAAAGTGGCCACAGTACCTTCTTGGTCTAGGGGACATTTGCGTCTTCCACTGCAGCGTGAAGTGATGTAGGGCTGCCCTCCCTGGAAGTAGTCCCAGGAGAGAAGCATGAATCTGGAAAGGACAATTCCATTTCTCACCCGCTTTTGGCACAAGAGGGCCTCTCGTCAGCCAATTACTTTCTCTGTTATACCAGGTTAATTTATTTGGTCATGGAGTGAATGGAGCACTCGTGCTGTGTGCCTTGCATTAATTGTATTTTAATTGTGGTAAGAGCCTCACAAAATAGAGCTAGTCAAATTACTTCAGTGCTCGGCCTTTATTGAAGAAGACGTTTCAGTTTATGGCTCTCTGGGCCCAAATTAAATCCAGAATTATCCACTGCGTATTTAGGTATTTGTTTCTTGCTGCTTCAGAGTGGTAATGAAGTGATGTTGTAAATGAAGTTTAATAAAGCCTGACCTGAGGGAAAAATGTTCCTGAGATAGCCACATCAACTGAAACCTCTGACAGCCAATTAGTCATGCCCCCTTCTTTAAAGTTTTATCTGGTTTACAAAATTCTGTTCTGTGCACAAATATCTTCCATATTCTTATATGAAAGCTTATAAACAATCTCTAAAAGTGCCTTGTAGGCAAAGCAGTGTAAAGACCCATTTCTTTCCTCTTGGAGGTTTTTGTGGTACAGTACTTATTACTTTTCTTAGATGCAGCTTGTTGTTTCTGTTAATAGACTCAAATAGTTCTTTCAATTTATAAAAAATAGGATTGACTCCCCTTTCTGAAGTCTCCACTGTCAAGTACTAATGTAAGAACTTTGTGCTTACTTTTTTTAACAACCATCTCTTAAACCTTTTTAAAATTCAAAACTTTCCGTAGAGAAGAAAGCCTCCACAGTGAAAATGTAGATAGGAGAACAACAAAATGGAGACATGTAAATCTGCAAATCATGACTCTCTACTTTCTCTTGCAATATGCAAAATTCATGTTATTTTTAATGACTGGTAGATTTGAAGACATTTGCTCTTTGTTTCCAATGTGATTTTTTGACGTTCCCCTTTCAGGTTAATTTATAAATGTCATGTTTTGAAAAACTGCCATTGTAGGCTAGTAATAGTGGTAGAATATTGAGGGATTTTCGCATTCACATACTTCTATACATAAGTAGTAGAAGTATATAGTTTTCTTGTATCTTTCTGTGTCTCTGTAATATCATATCTAACACTGAGTATACACCATTTCCTTATGTATAAAATTTAAGGGTTGGAATTTAGGTATAGACAGGTTTTAAAATGAAATTATTTGGGAAATTATCTCCCAATACAACTCATCGATCTAATTTTAGTGTATTCTTTTCACGTTCCTGGTTTATTTGGCTTAGTTTCAGAAGCAGAAATTGTTTTTGAAAGAACTGTATCAACAAGTTTATTTGCTTGACTGGTAGTTGCTAAATTCCAATGAATATATTTTTCTCCACTTTTAACATTCTTCTCTTTTCTTCTTTTTTTATGAAGAAAATTGCATGAAGATTTTTTAATCAATCTACTAAAACCTCTTTTGTTCAGGTCATTCCCTTTAAAATGGCCATTTAAATGAGACACTGATAACATTCTCATGATTCCACTAGTTGTACAAATCTGATTTTCTCAACTACCAAATGTCAATAAAAATGAAGTTCTGTAATGTAATTTTTCATTTCTTTAAAATAGAAGCTATTAAGAAGTTATCCACATCTAGGAGACATGTTTACAGCTGTCACTTTTTCTGACTTGTTTTTAATGCAAGCATATAAAATAATTTTGGATATAGACTTCACATTGATGGTCTGAAGAGGATTTATCATCTCTGGAGTGTACAAATTAGGTCTGAAAGCCACTTCACCAGGTAATACCAAGCATGCTCCAGTTCAGGATCCTGCAGATTATTTTTACTAGGGAGTGAAAAGCAAAAGAAAGCTGTTTTTTTCCTTTGTTGCAATCCATTGTGTTAAAAAGGAATGTATAAAGTTTCTGTGGAGACGAGAAGAATCACATGGAAGATACTTGATTTGCTTATAATACTGAGCACTTGTCAACTGGCTCAAAGCCAAAAGGTGCTATTTATAGAGGTTTTTCTTAGAATCATTTTCTTCACCAGGTCCATTTCTTTAGAATTTTTCTTCTTCCAGTGTATGCACATTGACTGGGTAGGTAGTGAAATCACCATCTCTTAAGTTTGTCAGCAAATCAGAAAGCACTCTTGCCTAGTCCAGATGACTGGCTTTTACCCTGCCCTTTTATAGAATCATAGGATAATTTGGGCTGGAAAAGACCTCAGGAAGTCTGTAGTCCAACGTCTTGCTCAAAACAGGGTCAGCTGTGAAATCAAGACTATGCTGTTCAGGACTTTCATATGCCTTTTTCCAGGTGGATACACCTATTCATTTTTTATGTCTGTTTCTGGTTTTTGTTTTTTTTTTTTTTTTTTTTTTTTTTTTTTTGTTTTGGTTTTTTTTTTTTTTTTTTGGTCTTTCCATTCCATAAAGGAGCCCAGCTAGTTTTTACATCTATCTTAAATGAAAGGCAGATGTTACACTGAATTTAATACGGGTTAGCCTAACCTCCAGTAATTCCAATAATTCAGGGTTTTAGTGCGCTGCTCTTTATATGCTCTTCTCCACTCAGAAACTTGTCTTTCCATACCTAGACTTCTGTGCCTTTCTTTGCCTTGTAAGTTAATAATCTGATCTGTGACCTCATTTTCTGGGGAACCTGGAGAAGCTCAAGCATTCTTACTGTCATAGCAGTGCTGATGGGAAGGCACATCTGAAGGTCATCTTCCTGAATTAGAACTGTCACCAGTGCTAGGTCAGGATGGCCATGGCTTTTTTTCTTCTGTATCTGTAGTTTAGTGCAGCCTACAGCCTGGCCCTTCATCTCCAGAGTTCTTGAGTTTGTACTGTGAGTGCTATTGCTATTGGAAACTGTGGCTTTCTGAAACAATATTGGATTAAACAAATGTCCTGAAACAGCAGTTGAGTGGATGGGAGCTGTAGTATGTAGAACATCCAGGGTCAACAGTCTTGTGCAAATTTATGGATTTTATAATTCTTTTCAGAAATTCACAGGAGAGGGGAACTCAAGTAATAAAATACAGAAAGTACTGACCGAAATCAAGAGGCCTTTTAAAGTGCAAAGGGCACTAGTGGGAGGCTTTGTTATTTACAGGTCTGTATTTCCCTGTGTTCTCTGTGGGCAGAATGAATAATGGGGGATGGGGGAAATGGATAGCAGCCAAGGCCTTGTAAAAAGTTCTGAATCACTTGCTGTCACTGTGATGTGTCTCAGACAGCTAAGCAGTGAACTAGAGCCACCCACGAGGGTGCAGTTGTAGGAAGTAACGTGTCTACACCACTGCAGAAGTTGGGGTGGGTGGTAAGGATGGTAACAGGAGTCCAGGGAAAATAAAGTGGCTGTACTGCAGAGCCCCAAGAGGGAAAAGAACCATCTTATTGACTGTAGCTGTTTCCAGTTTAGATACCTGGCTGGGGAGGAGCAAGCCCTTCTGGGCAGCAGTTCATCTCAATCTGAGGAAAACAGAACAAATGAATTGTACCCTGAAGGTGCTTGTTCCTCTCCATTGCAGACATCTAAACATAGTTGCCCTGAATCACACCTGTGATGTCTGCTCCTTGGTACTAAACCTTCAGGCAGCTTCTCAAGATCAGTGGGCTCAGAGCCATGATAGTGCCAGTGTTTTGATACAAATATAGCAGCCTGCCAGTGTCCAGCAGGGGAAACTGGATCGGATATATGGCACACACCATATCTATAAACTGCTAAAGATAAGGTTTTTTTGTTTGTCCTGTGCCCAAGTGATATCTATGGACTCACGTGAGTATATCTGTGGATGGCAGGATCAGCCCCAATACTGGTGGAGTGTAAAGCAAACAGCTAACAGAATTTTGTGACAGTTGTAAAGTTTAATTCTAAAACCTCCAAGCTATGGAATAGATTAATGCTTCTGCAGGTTTTCCGTTCTTTGACATCTTCTGTTCTTTGCTGTGAATTGATGAGTGCTTGCCATGTCAGTTTACATTTCTGTCTTGGCCTGAAGGTGAGCACACTGGAATTTTGGGAAAGAGGGGGAGAAAGATGATGGTCAGAAAGCATTAAGAGGAAGCTAGTGTCAAGATGTGGAGGCATATCCACATTAAATCACGGCAGACAAGTAAGAAAAGAACCCTTCTCAATGTGTAAGTCCCCCTATAAAAACCCGAGTGTAAAATGTCTTTAGAAATTCAACACAAGCCCTTAAAATATTGAAACAAATCTTTTATATGTATGGAGGATGACTAAACAGAAGACAGGGGAAGAGAAAGGCAAGGAATTAATAGTCATTAATATAGATTAGACTTAGCAAACAGGGAAACATTTTGAAAATGTGAAAACATTTCATTTAAACAGATTCAAAATTAAATGCCTGATATTAAAATGCCGTGGTAGTTGATAAGAGCTTAGCTTTTCAAAAGAGAAAACAGAAAGAAAAAAAAAGAAGAGAAAATGTGTGATTATATAATCTAGTAATACACCAAAACATGCTATTTTGTGTGGACAATATTTAAACATAAATTGAAATGTTTCATGGGTTTACCTACAAATTTTAGAAATCTTGTTCAATTTGTTTCATTTTCATATAATTTATTCAGTTTGGTGTAGAAACAAAATGCATTTCTCTCTTAAATGGCATCAGAGCTGATCACTAAAATGTTCATATAGGACTAACTGTGTCTAGCTAACAAAAGTTTTTATTTGCTGACTCTGTTCTTATTTTATTTCATAGACTACCTGTAAGGCATCAAGCATATTTTCCATCAGATACTGTGTAATGTAAAAGAAAACCTAATTTCCTAAACTCGTTGCTAGATTCCCAATGCAGAAATGAGCTGAAAGTAGCCTTTGAGTCAGATTCAGTGCACAGGCATTTTACTTCCTGTGACTACAGAAAAGTAAAGTCAGATCAATAGCCTGGGACACAGTGCCAGGCCCACAATTTGGTTCAGATCTCATCAGGATATACATGGAAGTGAATTAACTACTTGCACTTACCTTTCTTATCCAATGTTCAGATATTATCACAGTCAGACCCTAAAAATTTATAGTGGGAATATGAATATGTTTTGGGTTTTCTTGAATTTATATTTTCTAGAAAGTGCATATGCACCTCTCTAAATGCCTGACAAACATTCTCCCTAATTCTATCAGTAAAACCCCGCAGCACTGTCAACAAGCTATTACCAATATCCAAAAGCACTGATCTGTTTCATCTTGTTACTCTTGAGTACATAGTCTTTTGTAAATTGAATTGTTCTGAGTTAAGTGTATGTCTTTAACAAAGGGAATACATGTTTCTAATGCCTTTAACCACTTAATTTTGTCCTTGAAGTCTATAGAACCTGAAGATCTCTGAAATTCATTTTAAGTAAAATAATGATATACTCCACACTAAGTGCTGCATACAAATCCTGTTCAAAATATCCTAAAATTATCTCTGTAGGAAATTGGATGGGTTTGGAGAAACTTACTCTTTAAATACCATTTTTGCCTGAATCATCTTCAATTTTTATCAAATAGTTCTTTATTTCTTTATTGATTTTAATATGATGAAAGCAAAGCAAGGAGGGTGGGATGGGTGGATGATAGTTTTAGTTTTTCCAAAGTCAGGAACCATCCTTCATTGCTGCCTTCTTGCCAGAGATCATCACAGTAACATCCACATTGGGAGCATGATATAGGGCTTCTCCTTTTATTCCAGATTAGACACTGTCAGCCCCTCATATCATCCTTACAGCCCCACATCCCAGCTCCTGGAAATCCCAGGTTGGTGCTAGACTGGATCTGTGGACCCACTTTAGTTTCATCTGTTGCCTTTGAGATGGTGCTATGCCTTGGTCTTTTCAGATTCACCTGCAGTTCGCATAAACACCGAAAAAGTTTAATATGCAAACAAGTCTTATTTTAGAAAAATATTAAGTACCAGAACTAAAGAACAAAATATGGCAAACAACACTTTTAGCTTTTACAGGGAGGTGATTCAAGGCAGCCAGCACGGCTTCACCAAGGGTAAATCCTGCATGACCAAGCTAGTGGCCTTCTATGATGGAGTGACTACGTCAGTGGACAAGGGAAGAGCTATGGATGTCATCTGTCTGAACTTCTGTGAGGCCTTTGACACAGTCCCCCCCAGCATCCTTCTCTCTAAACTGGGGAGATACGGATTTGATGGGTGGACTGTTCAGTGGGTAAGGAATTGGTTGGATGGTCGCATCCAGAGGGTAGTGGTCAATGGCTCGATGTCCAGATGGACCCTCAAGGGTCCATACTGGGACCAGTACTGTTTAATATCTTCATCAATGACATAGACAGTGGAATCGAGTGCACCCTCAGCAAGTTCACAGGTGACACCAAGCTGAGTGGTGCAGTTGACACGCCAGAAGGATGGGATGTCATCCAAAGAGACCTGGACAAGCTGGAGAGGTGGGCCTGTGAGAACCTCATCAGGTTCAACAAGGCCAAGTGCAAGGTCCTGCACCTGGGTCGGGGCAACCCCCGGTATCAGTACAGGCTGGGGGATGAAGGGATTGAGAGCAGTCCTGCAGAGAAGGACTTGGGGGTACTGGCAGATGAAAAATTGGATATGAGCCAGCAATGTCCAAAGGCCAACCGTATCCTAGGCTGCATCAAAAGAAGCGTGGCCAGCAGGTCGAGGGAGGTGATTCTGCCCCTCTACTCTGCTCTGGTGAGACCCCACCTGGAGCACTGCGTCCAGCTCTGGAGCCCTCAGCACAAGAAGGACATGGAACTGTTGGAGCGGGTCCAGACGAGGGCCACAAAAAATGATCCGAGGGCTGGAGCACCTCTCCTACAGGCTGAGAGAGTTGGGGCTGTTCAGCCTGGAGAAGAGAAGGCTGTGGGGAGAACTTATTGTGGCCTTTCAGTACTTAAAGGGGGACTACAGGAAGGATGGGGGCAATCTCTTTAGCAAGGCCTGTTGTGACAGGACAAGGACTAATGGTTTTAAACTAAAGGAGGGTAGATTTAGACTGGGTATAAGGAAGACATATTTTACAATGAGGGTGATGAAACACTGGAACAGGTTGCCCAGAGAGGTTGTGGAAGCCCCATCCCTAGAAACATTCAAGGTCAGGCTGGATGGGGCTCTGAGCAACCTGATCTATTTGAAGATGTCCCTGCTCACTGCAGGAGGTTGGACTAGATGATCTCTAAAGGTCCCTTCCAACCCAACCCATTCTATGATTCTATACTTAATGCTTAAAGCTCTCCCTGCTTGAGCCACTGTCTCAGCCGCACTGGGGGAACTAAGGAAGTCTCCTCTGTCTTGCTTCTCCTGCTCAAAATCTCCCAGGACTGACTTGATCTGTGGAGCATTTTGAGATTACTTCTTAATCCTGCCTTTTCCCCAGGGTTGAATGCCCCATCCTCTTTCAAACATCTTCACGTCTCTCTTCTAGATCCTATCCCTTAGTAGGAATGCCAGGGATTTATGCAAATATACTAATGATGTCTCAGTCCCCAGTCCTGCTCTTTATTGTTCTGACCTCTCTTTGGAAGTTTCTTTGAATTTCCCTTGCCAGTGTAATCCTTAATTATTAATGCAGTCCTAACACTGTTGGTCTTCAAGGCTTCTAACAGCAGCCAGATGCAGGGGGTCACTGTGTTGAGCATAGGACCACTCTTCCAGATTTGTGTTTCTAAAAAGGAAGTGACACCATTATTTGCTCTCTGAATTGCCCCATTTTCTTTTTTTAATACTTGGTTCATGCTATGCTTATTTTTCCTAGTGTATTGTCTCTTAGAGGAAATACTCTGTTTCCTGGATCTTGTATTATCACATCTTCCAGGGCAAAGTGAAGGTGAGCTGTGCCAAGTAAGCAAGGTTTGATTTTATAATGTTTTACAACTACTTGATTTTCTTGTAAATCCTGGGATTTGCACACTGGGAGGGTGTGGGGGCCTCAAGAGGCTAGAAGTCCCTCCCACAGCTCCAAGGACAGGCCAACTGTATGCTGCCAACTGTTTATCCAGTTTTTTTCCTGAACACCAGACCCTTGCCAGATCACTGTAATGTTTCAGTATTGTTCAGCTTGATTTTTTTTTAACGTATCTGACCTAAATTTCCTTTGCTACAATTTAATCCTGTTATTTCTTGCCTGATTCAGAAGTAACATGGAGAGCAGTTCATTCCCTTCTTATTCACAACTACTTGTCACTTATTTTTAAAATGTTACTGTGTTAACTGCTTAGCATTTTCTTCTGCATTTTGAATCACCCGGGCTCTTTCAATTTTTTCCTCTAGGTTGAATTTCCCAAAACTCTTGATCATTTTTATTGTCCTGCTCTGATATTTCTTTAATTAATCCATATCTTTCTTACTTGGGCTGGACTTTATTACCTGCTGAATAGCTATACAAAATGAAGGACCAGGGAAATTTAAGCCCTACATGCTCTTAATTTGATAATTTTTTCCTCTTCATGTACCTTACCCTACTCTTGCTTCTGTTGCTAACTTCACTTCTTGATCCTAACAGTTACGTTTTGTGTGTTCGTCTTTTCTACATTTTGTACCTTTTAGCCTCCTCACTGTCTCTGCCTTCTGTGCTACAATACAATGTTTGTCAGACCTAGAGAGTCATACGAGAGAAGACATTTCCTTAAGAACAGAGCATGATTCTCCCACCCCACCCCTTTTTCTTTGCCCTTCATTATACATTAAAAAATTTCATACGCTGAGGTAAGTTCATCCCTTTAGGCTCTTGGTGACATTTCCAACATTAGGCTTTCTATTTTCTTGTCAGTGTTGCTGTCACTGCACTTTCCACCAACCATCTACAGTGGTGGTGATTGCTCAGTTGTTATCCAGAGCTCTTTCCTTATTAGTATTTTGATACTTTCCTGTTAACCTTTCATGTTCTAAAGGAGAGATGGCATCTGTGCTGGATGGGCCCTTTATGTAAATGCTGTCAGAAACAAAATTGTTTTCAAAACTTTTAATTTGCTCCCATTTTGCTCTTAAACACCATCTGGGCAAATCACAAATTTCCACATTCTTCTTCCCATGGTAGTTTGTGGAATTTTGTATGTTTATTTTATACAAGGTTCCTCCAGCTCAAAGGTTAAAAGGACTTCCTTTTACTTCCTGAAATTGAAATTGGAAAAAATACAGATATCTGTAAATTGTTGTGCTCCAGAGGTTGTCATTGGCAGAGGTCTGATGTTGTACATACCTCCATCATACATCATACACAGTCAGAGAATGATGCATAGGACTAGTTGCCTTCTGTGGTCATGTGAGGGAACCTGGTGAGAGAAAAGTGACATTGCCTGATGTGGAGGAGACAAGCAAGCACGACAGAGAGATGGGATTCTGGAAGAGGAAACAAATATATCAGTGGGAGATGTTCGTCAGTTGTGTGTATGTTTGTGTAGGACAGAGAAAGGTAGAGAAAGACATTATGCCTGAGGGTGCCTGTGTATACAGCAGAAGGAACTATAGTGACTATAAAGTTGCATCAAATGGTGCAAAGCACATTTCTACACTACATTTCTTGGACATGCTAGGTGTTATATTTTAAATATATGGCAGGAACTACAGCATGTAGTGTATGAACAATTATAATTCCCTACGTGGTGGGTTGCTGAGAAAGCGTTCTGCATTTTGGATAGTTTTTTCCTATTCCCTAGTGATGTAACACTAATGTAATTTTCCCCATTTTTAGAATACGTTTTCCAATATTCATTGGGCCCAAACTGTTTTGGCTTTAAGCAAATTCCTTTCAAGAAAATGATTGAATTCTAAGTTATAAAGCCCTTGCTGCATGAGCCATATTGATTTTTTTTTTTTTTTTTTTTTTTTTTTTTTTTCAGAAATCATCTAATGGAATTATAATTTTCCTGTCAGGAAAGCTTTGTAATAGAAGAAAAAAGTCCATAATAGTGCATCTACAAAGTGTATAGAAAAACTGGGATTATTAAGTGAAGTGAGATTTTATCTTATTTTTCTTTTCATGTTGCATTTTTACACTCCCCCTATAAGAGAATGAAACACACTGCTGTAAGTATGCCAGCTATACTAGTTCCAGAGGTACGATAGGTGAGAATTTCAGTTCTACTCCAAAGTTTTACACTGAATAAAAGTATCTGAATAGTAGTATAGAGCTAAAAAAACACTTTGGTGTCTTCTGTTCCATCTTTAGACTGTGAATTTTCTGCTGCAGCTTTTAGAGGCACAGCCTCTCTATGGAAAATGGGCAAAATAAAAAATTCTAGAAACAATTACACCTAGTGTCATTTCTGTCAATAGATAACAAAGACAATTGCACTGTCCTAAGCTGAAGAAATCTGCCTTTTGCTAGCTTGGGGACTTCTTAAACAGAATGAATATTTCTTCATCTCTAGAGAAAGATAATATTGTCTATTAAGCAAAGATCTTCATTGCAGTTGATTTCCATGGTGCAAGCGAATTTGGAGAGGGGGATTCTTGTTTCACAGCATCATACGAACCTCAAATGTCAATATTACCCAGCAAACAATTTCAGGATTAGTTCCATCACTTTGCAACATAAGCAATCAGATCAAAACTAACATTACCTCATTTGATAGTGATATTGGTCTTCAAATAAAAGAAGACTTCCTTGTTTTCTGTAACTCCTCTTATTTAATCTTCATGTAAGAGCTCTGAACTAGGAGAGCAAATCATCTTCATTCTCTATCACCTTCGTCTGATCCATTAAAATATTGAGCTCCGTCTGGTGCTGCTTTGCTCTTCTGTGTCATACAGGAGGTGTTTTCATCCAGCACCTTATGTCACTAGGCACATTGGGAAGGGCAATAATTGATCAATAGTGGAGCTTGTGTTCAGGTGTCTGCCTTGTCAGTACATTGTGCCATGAATGGAAGTTGCTTTATCACAACAAATTAGAACAGTCTAAAACAAAATAATAATTTGCCCTTGTCTTACATGGACCCTGTTTCACTTAAAGCACATTGCACATGAAGGGATTTGTACAGAGATGCACAAAGGATCCAGCACTCTCCCTTCTTAGTTTAGAGATACTATTATGTAGTTCAATTTTATCTTGTCTCCAGTTAAATTCTAATCACGCTACCTTTGCTTAAGAAACTTTTATTTTTCTTCTATTTCTGATATACATTTTTTTAACATCAGATGATCTAGTTAGATACATTAGTCAAACTACTTTGAGCTTAGCTGAGTAGAGACAGATGAAAAATCACGTAGACCATCAACTACCAGGAATTTCCTCTCTGCTCTAGACCATAACATTTCTTTTCATGATTGACCTGAAACTGTGACTTCATGAAGCCAGTACATTAAGGTGGATTTGCCTTTATCTTCTGTTGTTTTGAATATTTAATTTTTTTTGTGGGAAGTCTTACACTGTCTGAGCATGGTTTGGGATTTGGAAAAAGGTAATTCTACCTAATTATATTAATCTGAATTGTGAGCTGAGCAGTGGTAATCAAGCTTATTCTTGCCATCATATTTTGGTTTGGAAACCACTTTCCTTTCAAGTAGTAAGGGTGCCATACCTGGAGAGATGGCTGCTCTACCATATGCTTTGGCAGATTTCCAAGACAACTTCCCTTGTAAAACTTTTGTTTACATCTTTTCAATGCATCAGATCATTTGAGCACCTTTAGTAAGACCATACAGTGCAGTTGCTCAGAAATTCACTATGACCATCTTATTAAAGCAATAAAACAACTATTTGCATAATGGAGAAGAGGAAAGTGAAAATGGCTCACTCATGTCTGCCTAAAAATGAGCCATACAGAAGAGTTTTGCAGCACTGAGTTGAACAATGTGAAATGAATTATCAGAAGACAACTCCTCAAACTCTTTCCAGTTCTAATAATCCTAGCAGTAAGATAAATAAAGCACAGAAAACTGAAATGTGAGCCGAGGGAACAGGCATTTAAGTCGCCCAGACTCTCAGAGTATATGGGGAACTACAGCTGGTAGAGTTGTGAGTGATTTACTTTCTTCACATGCATCTTTCCCCTTCATTTAACTGGGTCTTGTGTTTTCTCTGGTGCCTTTCCTTTCCTGGAAAATGGGGACATGTGTTAAGTTTGAGAAGGTGCTGTGAGAGTGGTCTTCTGTGACTTTCCTGCAGAGCAGAGCAGAGCAGAATACATGTCCTGCACAACCAGGTATGGTGCAGAGGTACCGCAGGTGTTGCCAAGTGAATTAGCTTGGGGATTGCAGGTATTATAGTCACATCAGCATGGGATAGCACCCAACATAATCAGCTGTGTTAACATGCGCGTGCACTAACCCCGCTACTCCCTATATAGCCAGGGACAACGCCTCTGCCTGTAATTTTTCATGTTGTGAAGAATTCTTCATGTGTAGCTGACTTGAAGAACTCGGGGCTTCATTGTGCCATGTAGACTGAACTAAAGCCTGTCCCAGATAGTGTCATTTGGAGTAGGCTCTTCTTCAGCTGTGGTCTTGTTGAGTTGACTGGCATCTCTCTTTAGAAAGAATTTTGCACTACGCTGTCAAATACAGAGGTATACAGACTGTAGCAGAGAGCTACAGGACAGTTCACCGCATCCTGGAAAGTGTTGACACTGAGAAGACTTTGGAGCCTAGGTTGGTAGTCGTATAAGTATTTCTTGTCTTCCTTGATCATATGAGCTGAGAAACAAGACTCTGAAGAGGGAGTTGAACAGTCAAATAGCTTTCTTTTGCTGGAGCATAGGCAGGTGCTCAGAACCTGGGCTGCTGCAAACATTTCTGTGTCCACGTGGGAGGTCAGTGGTGGCCTTTCTGTCCAGAGATGCTGTGGTGTGCAGAGAGGTTGTGAGGTCTCCAACCACAGAGATATTCAAGACACCACAAACCACACTAGTTATCCCTGCTTTGAGCAGGGGTTTGGACTAGATGACCTCTGGATGTCCCTTCCAACCTCTATTATTCTATGATGCTATGATAAGCAGCTTGTTCAGTTCCTCTAGATTATTTGTATGCAAAAGAGAAAATGCCTGCCTGCATGTTTTGTGTGTTTGATTGATTATTAAGTTTGTGAAATTAACTGTTGGACAAAAAATAAATTGCCTTTTTCTTTGTCAAAGCAATGTTTTTCCAGTAAGCCTCTAAAAGCAAACATGAATATTTAATAGACAATTCATTAAATGTAAGTATTTTCTATTTCAAAAATTATTAATGAGAGATAAATCTGTACTGGAAAAGTATTGGTTTCATATTTTACACTTGGGATAAATCACAAAGGAATCTGCCTTATAAAATGTAGTTCAATTGTACAATATATTTTTAACAGCCTGTGATGCCAAAAGTAAAATATTGTACATAAGAGACCTTTTTTGGCCCATAGTACACTCAAAAATGTTTGATGATGTCAAATATCACAGTATAAAATATTAAGATTTTTGATCTAAAATCACCTTATAACTGATGCCTCATGTAAAGAGACTTAATGTCAAATAATGTGTTCATAAGTAAAAATGCATTATTCTGCTCAGAGGATTTAGCTGTCTGCATTTTGAAATCTGCAAGTAATTAATTTCACATGTTTATACTATCTTCCAGTCCAGAGGAATTAAAAGATGCATCCTCTCTGTTTGTCAGATGAAATCCGTATGATTAGCTATTTTAATTGTCACAGAAATCTTACCCAGGTGGGTCAAACCTGTATTCATTCAGTATTTACCGATGGGATTATCAAGAAATGTTTTATCGATGCCTCACATTCTCATCAACCTCTTCCATTAAGATGGTCATGCTGCAGCTATTTCTAATGCTCTTCTCTACGAAGTGGAGTCCAAGTCAGAGGATATTCTTTCCATGGTAGATTTAGTAAATTTAAGTTACCTTACTGTGAGATCCATCCTGTCCATCACAAGTGAATTCAGATGACATTAGTTACAATTAAAGGCATCCTTTTCTCATGTTGTTTCTTATCTCAAAGGCATTTGTGTCTCTCTATTGTAGACTGTAAGCTCATCGTTGCACAGTAAACTTGAGCAATGAGATAGTATTGCCTACCCTGTTCTTTAAGTTGCCCTCCCACTCTCACATTTTTGTGTACATGAAAGGACATTTGCAAACATTTCCCCCTGTTACTAACTCTGTTCTGTTCCAACATTGAGATCCTGTCAGCTGCTGCCAGAAATTAAGCACTGTAACAATGACACCTGCTCTGAGCTGGATTAGATGACACATTGCCTGAATGCTGGCAATAGCCAGACACCTGCCAGAATTACTAACTCCACTGGAGCTAAACCTTTGGAAGTGTTTTGCAAAGAAAAGATAAAGATTTACCCTATCATCAAATTTTGTTATGAGATTTCATATAAAAATCATTTTCAATTGTAACATGTGACTCTGTCTTCTTACATCAAAATATTCTATATTTTAAATGACAGTGTCCTTATGTCAAAACTGTTTTACTAACAGCTTTCTATTTATTACTTAGGACTTTCCTTTTTTACTCTTATTTTCATCCTTACTGCTTTTGTTCTACAGTTTCTTGTGAGTCAAAAGCTTCTTAAAGTCCTAACTGAAATGTGAGCAGTATATTCCCTTTTCACCAAACCTGTATTTTGACTGAAAGTATATATGTGAGAGATATTGACATTATTATTTACTAGATTTCTCTGATCCATGAACGTGGAGGTTAATGCTTTTGAGTATGTAATATTTTCCCTGAAACTGGACATATATTGACAGTATCTAAGTAATTACCCAGTGGTAATGTATGTGCTTTTGAAAAGTATTGGTGGATATTACTGCTGCTTTTCCAGTTCTGTGGAATTACCCTTGTGAATTTACATTTACTTCTGTTTTGCTGAGGAAGAATGGTTTAATCAACTAAAATTTGCTGGGGTTTGTTTTTCCACTTAATTCACTCTACATGGAAAATCAATCTCTGCTGTTAACATAACCCAGTAATTCTCAAAAACAGTGAAACCTGTAGCAGTTACTATTTACTACTCTGCACTCAGATGTCATTTGGAACTTGATTATAGAAAGAATTGTTGCTAGAGGAAGGATGTTGATTTTCTCTCCTTTTCTGGCTTTTCCTGCATTATGGCCTTTACAGAAATAAGCTATGTTTGCCAGAAATTAAAGCACTGTTCCCATTCTGGCTATTTAACTTGCCTTGCAGGGCCTTGCTAAAGTAGGCAAGGTTTAATTCTGGTTGCTGGATCTGTTTCAAAATCTTATTTCTGTCCTTTTACTTATATGAGGAAGGCTTTAAAAGGTGAGGAGAGTCCCAGCCTTCAGTATTTTTCTCTTAAATGATGATAAGGAAAACACCTTAGTGGTAAATCCTGATTTCTTTTCCCTAATGATACGCAGACATAAATGAGAGCACTGGTTTTTTTGCACTTGCCTGCCTAGTAGCCTCAAGGCAAATAAACAATTACACTATTTCAATTGGAGACACTGTAATTTTATCCCTCTTCAAGGTTATATGCTGTGAATCTCTTTTCTCAACTTTCTTAACTTTTAGACTCAAGAAATGCTTGTATTAAGGTGAGCCCTACAGTTGTCTTTGTCTTTAAATAACTTCACAATAATATTGATAAAGAACCAAAAAAAGTCTTTGTTGGAGGAGGATGTTCAAGAGGATATTTGACAAAAGACACTAATCTCCAGCCTTGATCCTGGAAGACAGTCTGCAAATAGAGCAAAATGTGGGCTTTTCAAGAGACGTTTAACGTCAGCATAACTTTGCTTCCATTCAGACTAACAATGATAACTTCAGAAGGAGCAGAGTCAGGTCAATAATGAATATATATATTTAAATCGTGCCATCAAAAGGAGTTAGAATGCCTGCAGGAGTACATGTGAGTTTAGTAGTCAGGACTTAAATTAAACAGCAGTTAATACCACTCTGTGTATGCTTTCAGAAGAAGAATAAGAACCTGCCCTTTCCAAGTTTGCCTTGGCCTAGCTGATGACTCTAACTCACCAAAGCAGGTGCTTATGCTTTTGGAGTTACGTAAATGGCCCCTACTTTAGTCTCTTCCACTCCTTATATAGTGATAGTGGAGAAGAATATGGTGCTTAGTTTTTAAGCATGTTTGTGGTTGATTTGTTTTCTTTGGAAATACAATGTCTCTATAAACTTAATGGTAAAAGAGAAAGGTGGTCTTGCCAGAAGGGCAAGTCTACAATATGTAGGCCTATGGTACTGCCTGTATTCTAGGACTGGCAGCAGTGATATGGTACTAAAGTGATTTCTCAGTGAAGCCAGGAAGTTTGGGAACTAGTGAATATATAATTCTATATAATATATAGAGAGATGAGCTATAGATACTTGTGATTACCAAATACTGATCTAGTATTTTCTGGAATTAGGGAATATGTTTTCCAGCTGGAAAAGAGGGTTGGGGAGTGCAAAGAAGAAGGAAGGAAAAATTACAGCTTGTGAAAAATAGTAAATTAATGGCACTGAAGACTGAAACTCATTGTATACTGACTACCTGTTACCCAGACTCTGGTGATCTGAATTCTACCATACAATCCTGTTTTGAAGAACAAGGTTCAATTAAACTAAATACACCTTGCTAGAGCTTCTCAATCGGAATAATAATTTTGAAAAAGTTCTTGTAAGAAACAAGTTGTTTTATAAAGAATGCTGTCTTTGCACTGAACATTTTGAATTTTCATGAATTTTTATGTCTAGAAACTTGTGGTTTTAAATCAATATTGCTCTGGAGAAGAGTATAGTTCTTCCATAGAAAATATTCTTTTCTCCAACCAGTTTCAGAAAGTGGGTTGCCCAGAGGCTGTGAGATCTCTGCCTGTGGAGGCATTCAGGACTCAGTGGGACAAGCCCCTGAGCAACCTGATCTAAGCTGACCCTGCTTTAGCTATAGAGTTAGCCCAGATGACCCTAGAGGTCCCTTCCAACCTAAATTAGTCTGTGATTCTCTGATTCTGATAAGTCTCTTGTCACAGTGGGTTTGCACTGCTCTGAAGACCAGCAAGAATGTTATTACTGACCGGAAGAAAATCTGCTTTGCTATGGATATTCCTCCTGAAGAAATCAGTTTGAAACAACCAATTTATTTGAACATTGGTGGCCTGGGAATTATCATATGGTGATAACCCTATAGACACTGGTGCTGCAGGTCAATTCCAAACACTTATTCCATTTTTGTGTTTGCAAAGTGTTTTATCTAATTTTCTGTCCCCTTGATTCCTCTGTTTTTCTTTCTTCATCATCTAGACATCACTTTCTAGTGGATTGCTTATGTCAGTAGTCATCTTATTTAAATTTCCAAGGGGAGTAATGTTACATTGATTTTTGTTTGCATGTTCCCATAACGTGAAATTGAGTTTACTTCTCCAAACCATTTAATGAGCCAAGCCTCAGAAGTCAATTACAGAAGAAGAATGTTCCTCTCCTCTCAATGAAACATTTAGAAGCTGAAGGATTCTGTGTCTAAATACTAATCTAACAAAGAGAGTTTAGCAGATTCCATTCACTAAAGTATTTTTGTAACTAAGATCATGCTCTTGATATTTTTTTTTTTCCAGGTATTTTGATTAGCTATTTTCTCCTTAGATTAAGAGAGTGTGACATTTCATACTATTAATCCTCCATCTGGATTTGTTCTTCTTTTTCCAATCTTGTTTTTCTCAGGCTTTCTCAGTGTTTTCCTTTATGAACACTTAACATGAGAAAACCCAAGAGAAATGGATTTCCATATTAATAATTTAGCATTATTATCTCTTCTGAAAATAACTGAACCTCCCAAATGTATTTTGGTTAGATCTTCTGTTGACAAAGCTGATAAAATAACATTAGACGATATTGAGTAAAATATATTCTTTAAACATCTGTATTTATGTTTGTGATAACTATTCAGAAGTTTTTCATGTTTCTGTGTGAAAACATGTAATGTAAGAAATCAGATTTAGATTAAGACAGTGTTCACTTGTGAAAGAGCATCTCCACAAGTCATGTTACCGTGGCTGCCATATCTAGTATGGCTTAAATTACAGTGTGCTGGGAAATACCCGTAAGCTTCCTGTTTAACAGCCATCACTAAATTTACAGGCTGTTTTTAACAAATTTCCTCCATTTCTCAAATGTTATTGGTGTGTCAGGACCATAACTTCCTTCTGTAAATTGGGCTTATTAGGTGGTTCTTTTGAGGTTTTTGTGTTTTGTTTTGGTTTTGTTTTGTTTTGTTTTGTTTTTTTAATCCAAGTTGTTTATGTCAAAATTGCCAGTCCACTGTTGACTTAACCTCATCTTTGACAGAGTATTTTGCAGGAAATTTTTAGAGTAGCAGTACTTAGTCTTCGTTTTGTGGTATCTAATTGCTGAAGTCTCATGGGAAAATAAAAGATAATTTGTGAAATGTGCCAATAAAGAAAAACATCATTAGAGGCCTGATTTAAAGTCCATAAAAGTCAATGGAAAGAGTACAACTGAATTCATTGTCTCTGAAGCAAGTCTCTTGGGGGCATTTTGTTGCTGTTGTATCATTTCATGTTGAAACATTTTTCAGAAAGTCATCAGCAAAAGAACAGCAAGATTTTTTTCTGAAGTTTTTAATGACAGAAAGTCACTTGTTCCATTATGTGCTAAATCCATTTTTTCATGCAGCCCAATAGTACTTCGGGTACTAATATTTCTCTGTGTCCATTTTTGAGGATTCCAATATTCTATTCGTTTAAAAAAATGTTAACTCTGTAGTGACTGGGTTGGGGTTTTTTTTTTCTTTTTTTTTTCCCTGTGCTAAAGAAAATCATATATATGTATCTTAACTGTTGGAGCTTTCATTCCTATCACTTCACAAACTAGTAATAATGTCCTAGCTACTCAAAGGACATGAACATGCTATAGCAGTTTCAATCATTTCAGCAACTATCAGGATAGTGGACAGAAGAACCAAATAGGCATCAAAAGTACAAATGTCAGCCTCCCACCCATATAGTCACTGTAGCTTCCAGGTAAACACTACTAGATTTAAGAACTACCTGTAAGTTGTATTAACCAAGAATTAATGTGAGAAACACTGAATATAGTACAATGTCTAAAAAACTAGGAAATCATCCCTAAAGCCAACTATCAATTTTCTTGCTTGATTTTCTCAGTTTCACTTTCTCATACCCTGTACACCTTTACCCATTTTCTACTCAGCCTGTAGTAGTTGTCTCTGTTAATGTGATCCATTTAGTTGTCTAAAGCTGTATTGTATGCAATTTTATGAGAATTTCACTGATTTCCATTAGAATTTGAACAATTCATCTTCCAGTATTAACACATGGCTGTCTGCGACCTCGTGTTGGCTTCAGCTGACTCTGCTGTAGCTTTCCTGTAAAGTATTGTTCCTCCTCCTGAGTGCAAACAGAGCTAAAATTCTCCCCTTCTCCTCTTTACTGCATATTTTCTGTTCTTTGCCAGACAGCCTTCTGTTAGGTAACAGCCATTCTGGTGCAAATACCCTGTGTAAAGCTCTCTCCACGCTACATACAACCCATGAAAAATGAGATGGGAGCACTGCAAAGAGATCTTGCTGGCATAGTCATGGCACTTGACCTTCCTGGGCAACAAATCTGTACAATACTATGATGTGGGCAGCATCAGATTTCCTTTTTCCTGCTGGCTTCAGTTTCTAACTTTCAGAATTCACGTGGCCAAGAGTGAAGCTGAAGGAACGGATGCTGGAGACCACAGCTCTGTAGTTGGGACTTCGTTATTTGTCCATGTGGGGCAACAACGATGAGACCACACAGTTATACAAACTTTTCTTGATTGCCAGATGTGTCTCCACACATCTGCACTTCTGGGTGAGTGCAGAAAACCAGGTCACTTGACAGAATCAGATCCTGACTTGCCATTTTGCTTTTAGCTGAAGTTCAGGACCAAGCTTCCAGACCCAGGTTTAGCCACCAGCCTTATTCCCACCACACACATGCGTAAACCACAACAGCCTGCCCTCCATGTCCTCCTTTCCATGTGAAGGAAATGCATTTGCAAGCCAGAAGGGAGTCACAGCATGGCTTTCAGGAAACCAGAAGGAAAATAAGTTGACAAAATACTGATAGAACTACATGTGCTTGAGGAAGAATCAGGAAGAGGGAGGAGTGGCACAAGACCAGAAAAATAGATGTTGACCACTGACCACAGTTTCTTTTTTTTTTACTTGAAAAAGTAAGCCCTGGTAGCTGTTTTGTTTTTCTTTTGCAGTCATCTCTAACAAACAGCGACATCATCTTTGTGAAGCTGCATGCCCCGTGGGAGGTCCTGGGCAAATACGCTGAACTAATGAACGTAAGAATGCCTTTCAGGTAGGTGTAGTTGTATTTTGTCTCAACCTCCAAAGTCACACTATACTGTAAAGCTAATGTAATAATATCACCAAAATGCACTGGGAAAAGCTCTTCTATAAGATACCACACAACCTTAGAAAATATAAATGGAGTACCTTAGATACCATATTCATTGCTGTTTCTTGTTAATGCCTGCAATTTCAGTACTATACTGGTTTGAAATTAAGGTGAGCTGTAGCAGTGCAGCTGTTTTCATGGGGTATTCTATCCTTAGGCCCTTTAACCCCTTCAATGCTGGAGTCCCCTGCATACTTGTGCGCTGCTGTTTTTTAAATGGACATTTCATTGAAATCAATGGGAGGTCAAGAAGATCCAGGTACGTAAGGCAGCACAGAAGGTGCATGTCTGTTGGACGTATCTGGTATGTTCAGCACCTGTAAATTGCTTATATAGTGTGTAATTACGGAAATACAGATTATAAATAAGTATCCCATCTAATAGGAGAACAATTCAGATTATAAAATGCTTTTTTCTGTGGAGAAAATGAGGAACTTATATTAAATGTTACTGATAACCAAATTCATTCCACATTGCCATTCAGATTATTTTTATCATCTATTTAATATTATTTGCATGTTGGGCTATGAAATTTTCTATGTAAAATATTGATTTTATTCTGCTGGTTATCAGAACTGTTAAAATAGCATAAAAACTTCCACTGGCACTGACCAAAGCCAATGAACTGAGAGGTCTTGATTCTTCTTTCAATTACCAGGGTTTATAGATATATAACTCCATTGATTTTAATGGAATTACTCCTGAGCAAGAAAAGGATCAGACCCAGAATATGCATCTAGTGAGTTGGTGTCCTTTGTAGGATTTCTATTCCTGTTTTCTTCTTACTTAAGGATGAAAAATGCCTCTGAATTGAGAAAAACTGTAGCAGTACAGAACTTGCTAGAAAAATGGATATGAATTAAGGACAAAATTGCAGGCTTACTCTGTATGTATATTGGTTTTCGTTTTCACGGCAAATCTTCAACTGTTCTTTCTTGTGCTTTTAGTGACAAAGAAAAATATAAAAGCTATCACAAGTCATTGCAAGATATGAATATTCTTTTAAAAAAGTGTTCTAGCCATGGAAAAAATGGGCTGGGCCAAAAATGTACCTCCTTTGACTTCTGTGGCATTCCTTGAGATGAACCTGCCCCGGTAGGAGCATAAGGTCTCATCATTAAGAAATACACCAGGAGCTCAGATATTAGTCACTGTGTGCAGCTTGTCCTTTCCTGATCTGAAGGCCCTTTTTCCCCTGAAATCTATCTCTCAACAGATAGCAAAGTAGATGTCATACAGATTATACAGAAAGCATCAAAAATACTAAAGATTTCTTGACCTGCTTCAGGACTATGGCTTCATTCTTTCCACATCCACAGAGAGAGAATTATTACAGTATTGTTAAGAAGAAATCATGGTGATTTACTAATGTCTGTTGGGCAGGCTCTTAAATTTTATTTTAAGAGCAACAGTACTCTTTACCATTTAAAAACAAGGACCAACATTTTACAAAATGTCCAGTAGTCTAGACTGCCTGTTTCCAGGTGCCCTTGTCTGACCCCTTATTTTAAGGGCTGCTGATTGCTTACAGCTCCCAATATTTTAGGTTGGAATTGTCCAAGGTCCACACATCAGTGAATAAAACCCTTGCTGTTTCAAAGCAGGGGTGCCAAAACAGTGGGTACCTCTGAATATTTGAAGCAAAACCAAGAAGTAGATGGCATCAACAGAAACACTTATCTTTGACCCTTCTCTGCTCCTGCTGAGTAGAGCAAGATAAATAACACTATCTTGTGGATGAGTTGGCCAAAGGAGGCTGGCCAACATGAAATTGTTTTGAAAATTTCACTTCACCAGCACAATATAGACAGTGATAAAAAGAATACTGTCAAAATATTAAGTGTTATTTAAATTCTATGTTCTGAAAATTAACCTGGAATTCTAACCAGGTTTTTTTTCTATAGTTTATAAAGCATTAGTGCTGTCTTATTTTAGAAAAATCCCAGTAATGCCTGCTTCCAAGGCAAGATCCTTCTAACAGCATTTCTACAGTACATTTAATATACACAAATATTCAAAATGAAAAGTGGGATGTGAGCCCTTCATTTTCCAGAAGTGGTACAGTTCAGCGTTACACCATGGAACCTCTCAGAATATACAGAAACCACCTTGAGTTAACGATGACCTCCAGCAGATGACAAAGCCTCTGGAGGAGGAAACTGGAGTTCAGGCAGGCACCCAAATCTTCCAGTGAAGAGTATCAGCCCCAACCCTAGACCTGAAAACCCTCAGATTTTCTTAACTCTCACGAAGATGTGATCTTTCTGCTGAAGACGATGGGTTAAATCCTGACAGCTGTGGTGTTATAGGCATGTATGAGGAGAACAAGAGCTGCCAGCAGCAGAGTGGGACAGGAGGTGGACTCCGGTTCTGGATCTACACAGGATGGTTAGGTGACCGCTCCACCTGCCCGCCCCAGGCGATATGAGCCCTACAGGGCGGGTCAGAAAGAAGGCCAAGAGTGTGGTCAGCATGTGTCTGCTCATGCACCCTTGTCTGCTCACTGGTTCCCCACATGCACTCCCACACAGTTTATTACACTGACAACAGAAATCAGCTGTGCCTGCATGAGGGGCAGAGGGAGTGGCTGCATACTTGGTGGGGGTTGCTGAGCACATGCTCATTTGCTTGCCTAGCCTATATTCTGTTTCAAGGGATGTTACCCCAACAGCAAGCACTGGTCCCGGTTGGTACTGCATGTGTTATGGCACACTGCAGCATCAGATACCACTGTCCTGGCTTTTCTAAGTGATTCCCCTTGTGTTTCACCAAATGCAGTTTTAATAATTCACTAGTGAATGTGACATAATTTATCCGTATTTGTATCAGGCCTATAAAATTCCTGCAACAGTTTGTGGACTTCTTTGAAATAGAAACATATTTGGGTCCCTGTCTTTCACACATGACAAGTAGCAGCAAAAGAGTAGACAATGGGAAAACCATGATCTTCTTGCAATTCAAATGCCACCATAGACTGTGTGGCTTCCTGTGACAGTTCTGTTAATCTCTCTTTTAGTCTCTTCCTCCACCTCTTACAGGCTTCTGTCTTCAATCTCCTTTCCTTCCTTGCTAGTTCATACTGTAACTGACGATGGGTTTTCTTCTCGACTGGCTTCATTTTTGCTGTTCTTCCAGGAGAAAAATCTATTACCTGCACCGCCGATACAAGGTCATGAATAGGTGAGTACAGTTTTTATGCCAGTCTAGTTTATGTTCATTTGGACCCAACAACAAAAATAATGGTTAAGGTCAAGCTGAAAGGAAAAGTTTATTAGCTGTGTATGTAGGAAGGGTGGAGAGAGTCATTACACACTAGGACATCTGCAAAAACACATACAGAAGTTATGTTTTTAAGGCATCTGCCATGTGAAATTCATTTTATCAGTGTTGCCTTTTTTAGAAATAAGGAAATATTTTTCAATTGATTGAGTCTTTTAAGGAAGAATAAACATGTTAGTGCAAACACTGTATCTATTTCTTTTCATGTAGCTCATTAGGGAGTTTCTTGGGGTTAAAATGCCACAGTTATGGGGTTGGGTTTTTTTTGTTTCCATGCACCTTTCTTACTTGTAATAGTGATGGCATTATTTATTTATTGCTTCCTTTGTGGGGATGCTTAGTACTTTGTTGGTAGATAGGAAGGCAATGAACCAAGCTCATCTGTGGTGTAACATTATTGAGCTTGAGAGATGAGTATTTTTCAAGAATCTTTGAAGTGCTTTCACTCAATTATTAAATATCTTTGAGGCTATGCTTCATGCCTGTTTTATGCCTGACTTAATGCAATAAAAAAGATCCAATGCTGCAGTTTGCATTTTCTTTTTGATACCTTGGACAATTAAATGAAAATGTCTCCAAAAAGCCTAAAAAAATATACAGGCTTGCCAAAGACTAGATCGTATGTTAGCATTTAATGCCACAGTGCTGTTGTTGGAGTTTTCAAAATGGTATAGCATTTGATTTACTGTCTCACTCTGAGGTCAGTGGAAAAACTCCCATGAACCTCTGACAGAGAAGAATTAGCTTGGAAATATCTGCATTTTGGAGTAAAGAGCTGTATTACTCTGCAGCCAATGTCAGTAGATGAACATCCATGGGAAAATAAATCACATATTATCACTCTGCTCTATGAGCATATTAAGAAGTATTTTGTATATTAAATTCCATCACACTGTGCTGGTGACTTGAAAGTACCAGCATCGATCTCACATTATCGTATTTTCTTCTTTATGTTAGTAAGGGCTCTTACTAATGGGCTCTTTGTGGAGTTCAGACATTTTACTGAGTTCTCACAGGCTAATAGATGCATACAATTCTTCTAAAGCTTGTTGATGCTCCCCACTTTCCATCCCTACCTTACAATAAATACTATAGTACCTGTTAACTTTGGAATTTGTCTTGATTTTAATTAAGACATGGCTGCATTGACTAAAGCAATAGATTAAAAGGAAGGAGTAGATGAAGATTGTAACATTTATATGTGGTGTATGAAATTTTGCTTTACATTCATTTTCTTATGAGTCAGGATGCAATTTGAAGTCAGTATGGGAAGAAGTATGATATTTTTCTGTTATTTTAGTTCCTGAGTAATGACAACACTTGACTAAATTCAATTTTTATGTTCAGGTCTATAAATAGCTACTTGAGGCAGAAAAGCTATAACTGAATAGTCCCAGTGGAAAAAATAAAACATATACAGCTTTATTTTCATTTATGTGAAACTCAGATATACAGCTTCAATAAAAGCATCTATTTCCTCTATTTCTAGTTCAGTGAAGATTACAAGTAACTGAAGCCTTGGTCCATTTTTCTGAGCTAAGCTAAACATTTTATTGACATTCAGGCAAAATTTATTTTAAAGAGGACTTTATTACAAGGTGAAGCCCAGAGCAAGTCACTTGCAACTTGTCAATCTGACTTGAATTTTCTCTCTGAAAAATTCTAGTGATCCCAGAATTTCAAATAATAAAACTCCCCTCATATATTCTAGAGAAATAGAGGGGTATCAGGTACCTATACAGTACCTAGAACCCTACCTGCATTGTGGTTAAAAACTAAACTAAGACAATATCTAGCACTACAGTGTACCTTAAGCTGTATCAAAGCTGAGCCAGAGATAAAAAACAGTCTTGATTCAAAACATTTTTTTTTCTTAACTTCCTCTCCCCATTGAAAAAAATTATTCTATCCCTACCCCACTTCTTAGTGAGAAACCAGTTTCTTTGAAATTATTTGAGAAACCCTTTGCATGAATTAAGCACAGTCTTAGTCCCCTTTTCTTCAGAAAGAGGATACTGCATAAAGACTAGACCTGGAAAGCGGGGCAGGATTGAAGTGGAAGAGACTCTGTCTTTGAGACACTGTACGAATTAAGACAATGAATTTTTGCCATGTGAGGCTAACAAGTGTTTTTTAAGAAGGATATTATCATCAGACATTCCACTCTCCTTTTTCATTGTGGCCTACTATACAGTGCCTCATCACTCCATGCTCTCCATTGTTCTTGTGTAGGTTGCTCTGTTTTCCAAACACTGTTTCCCTATTCAGCTGGTATATAAGCTTCTCCGTAAGGGAAAGTGAGGCATGGGTTAGCCTTGAAGAAATGATAAAACATGGTAGATTTTTAACACTGTGTGTCTGTGTTAGCACCAACACCACCGTCTCTTTTTTTTTTTTTTTTTGAGAGATGCTCCTGTAGAGTATAAAGCCTGCACTGTTGGCTGATGGCACTGTTGGAGTGCCCTGGAGGCAATTTAAGAGTTTGGTCATTTTTCTTTTCCAAGGTCTTTTTCTCTAGGAATGGCTTTGCTGTGTTGTATGTTCTGGGCCTTGCAGAAAGGCTTTGCAACCTTTTCAGACCTGTTTGCCAGCAGGGAAGGAGCAGGCTCACTGAACATGCCAAGTAATCTGAGCCTTGGGAATGGCAAACTGGTCAAATTCTGGGTACACTCAGTAAGAAGCCAACATGAATAATGCATTGGTCTTAAGTGGGGAAAGCACTCTGTGTGTGCTGTGCGTGCATGCATGGTGTGATAAACCTGCAGCACACATATCTCAAATGTGCACATTGACTTGCAGGATGAGTGGAAAAAGGATTGCAGATTAGCGAGGCTGTTAATAGCTTAGAGAATTCAAACAATTTTAGTCAACAAATAAGCAAGGAATGGGATATTTAGAAAACCTGCCTTATTCCTCTTCCATTTTCCATACTCAGAGTCACTAAGGCTGCTGAATATACAGTAATGCAGAGCTTGTGGCCTTTACAGAGGGAAAACTGGAGGCCAAAAGAGAGGGAATCCCCCTGGAGATAACTTACTTTTCCCTTGTCATTCCTATCAGTGTCTGCACAGACTAGCTCAAGGCTGTCAGGCTGGATGCTGCAACTGGAGAGTTACAGTTGGCCAGGCCCTTTCAAGTGCTGGGGTCTGACGTCTCACCTGCACTCAGGCACAGACATTTGCAAACTACCTCCTCCTGCAATCTGAACTGCTGGGCCAGTGCAAACACTGCCCATAAAGAGTTTATGATTAATTTAGTATAAGTCTTATGTTGTATTCATATACACATTCCAGTTCTTCCAAACAGTCTTGATCGTAAATTTGCCCCCCACCATGCTATTCCCAGAATGGGAATACACAAATGGTACCAAAACAAGTGAGCTAATTCGTTTACAATTTTTAATTGTGCCCATGTTTAAAGATTTTCTTTCTTATGTGTTTTTCATAATAACGTTTTAGTTTGGATTTGAATTTGGTTTAGATTATCTTCTCCAATCAGCTCAGATTCTTCCTCTGCCTTTATTTCGGTGTGCATCTTTGCATAAGTGCACTTGCAGTTAAATCTGCCCTTTCTCCGTCTTGATCTTAGTTTGCTTTCATCTTCTCAATGTAAGAATCTGTGTAGCAGTTACCTATTAATTTATACACTGAGTATTCTGGTTTCATGGAGGTTGTAGTATTGCAAGACACTACAACTGAACCAAATGAACAAAGTAGCCTATTTCTTATTGCATCAATTTTGAGGTAAGAATCTGTACCAAGAGCAGTAAAGCGATGCAACATGCTGGGGTTTAGCTGCCAGAGCTCTCTGTCACAGTCCCTGCTGTTCTAATGTTTATATGTCCAAAGTCTAATGTGTAAATTAAGCCTGAAATTTAAACTAACTGAAAAGCTGAGAAATAGACGTTTATAGAGTTTTCAAGAGCTTACTGGGCTTAATAAGATTTATGGCAGCATGTATCATTAACATTGTTTTTCTGTTGAGACAAAATAAGATGCTCTCCGCTGAAAGCTGGTCATTAATAATCAAGTTCAGCATGTATAATTTGGTCTGCCTTGAAAAAGTCAAAAGACATTGCATCTTTTCTAGTTGTAAATATAAAGTGGCCTAGTTTGCCAGCATGTGTTCTTTGTAAGTGCTCTGTAATGTAATGAAAACGCACTATCTCAAATGCTCACACTTTTCATGTGCTGCAGGATCGAGAAACAAATAAGCAGGTTTCGAGGATGGTTACCTAGAAAGCCAATGAAACTGGACAAGGAGACACTGCCAGATCTGGAGGAGAATGACTGCTATACTGCTCCATTCAGCCAACAAAGGATCCATCAGTGAGTATTTTATTATATCTTAATTACAAGATGAAAACTTTTCCTTCTGGATTCACCCTGGAAAAAATCAATTTCTTAGTTCATGTCTTAAAGACTATTGCCTTCAAATTAGTTCTTTGTCACAAAAAGGGAGAGATAGAGAGTCATGAGAGAGCATAAAGACTGTCTGCATTTCTAATAATTAAAGGTCCAGCTCAAAGCTAAAGGAAATCAATGGAAAAGTTCCTTTTAATTCACTAGAATTTCAGTTACATCCCTAAAGTAGTCAAATGGCTAATTGTCTCTCAGGTCAGAATTGCAGTTGTTCTTTGTTACTTAATGATGTGATTAAAACTTCTTTTTCGTCATTTCTATGTCTTTAGCATAACCAAAGCTAGTCCTTCTAACATTGATGGTCGAAATAAACTGATAATGTGTTTCATTCCTAGTTATGACTGTAGAAAGCAGAGAATGTAATTTCGTTTGTATTTCTCTGTCTTTTACTTATATGGAAGCAGAACTGCTTGCAAAATGCCAGTATTAAGACCTATCAGTGACACTTGTCCAAGCATACAAATGGTACCAGTGTTACAGCAATGTCACTAGAGAAATCATTTGACTACTAAAAGCCTTTATTTACTTGCAAAACACAAAGACCCATGTGACATTCAGATCCCATGTTGAATTTCAGGGCTGTCAGGTTTTGGAGAAAGAGGATGTCTTCTGTGTAGTTACAGTGTTTGTGATATGGGAAACAGTCATTGACTAACTCAGAACAAAATCACAAAGAATAAGCAGCACTGACCAGGGTACTAACAGAAGACACAGAATGAATTACAGTCAGCTCAAAGTGTAAAAATCTGAAATATGTGATTTTATTCAGGGAGAAGCCAAGTTGATGTAATGCTCTTAAATGGCTTAGTTCGAATGGACAATTTTTCAGGGATTGGATTTATTAACTGCAATAGGAATGAATAAAAAAGACCTCCTCTGCCATAATGCCCTCTGCCATTATGGGTAGTAGAATGAAGCCCCCATAATCCTAGGGGAAACGGTTAGCGACCTGGTTAGACACACACAGCTTTATGGGGCCAGCTGAGATCCCCCCAAGGAAGCTGGTGGAAGTGCTCACCAAGCCACTTTCCATCACTTATCAACAGTCCTGGCTAACCGAGGAGGTCCCAGTTGACTGGAGGTTAGCAAATGTGATGCCCATCTACGTCAGAAGGGCCAGAAGGAGGATCCAGGCAACTACAGGCCTGTCAGTCTGACCTTGGTGCTGGGGAAGGTTATGGAGCAGACCACCTTGAGTGCCATCACGCGGCACGTACAGGATAACCAGGCGATCAGGCCCAGTCAGGGTGCGTTTATGAGAGGCAGGTCCTGCTTGACTAACCCGACCTCCTTCTGTGACAAGGTGGCCTGCTTAGTGGATGAGCAAAAGGCTGTGGATGTTGTCTACCTAGACTTTAGTAAAGCCTTTGGCACCGTTTCCCGCAGCATCCTCTTAGAGAAGCTGGAAGCTCATGGCTTGGACAGGTGTACTCTTTGCTGGATAAAAAACTGGCTGGATGTCCAGGCCCAAAGAGTTGTGGTGAATAGAGTTAAAACCAGTTGACGGCCAGTCACAAGTGATGTTCCCCAGGGCTCAGTACTGGGGCCAGTTCTCTTTAATATCTATCAATGATCTGGACAAGGGGATTGAGTGCACTCTCAGTAAGATTGCAGACAACACCAAGTTGGGTGGGTATGTTGATCTGCTTGAGGGTAGAAAGGCTCTACAGAGGGATCTGGACAGGCTGGATCGATGGGCTGAGGCCAACTGTATGGTGTTCAACAAGGCTTAGTGTCAGGTCCTGCAGCTGGGTCACAACAACCCCATGCAACGCTACAGGCTTGGGGAAGAGTGGCTGGAAAGCTGCCTGGCGGAAAAGGACCTGGGAGTGTGGGATGACAGCCAGCTGAATATGCACTGGCAGTGTGCCCAGGTGGCCAAGAAGGCCAAGAGCATCTGGGCTTGTATCAGAAATAGCGTGGCCAGCAGGACTAGGGAAGTGACTGTCCCTTTGTACTTGGCACTGGTGAGGCCGCGCCTCGACCACTGTGTTCAGTTTTCGGCCCCTCACTGCAAGAGAGCCATTGAGGTGCTGGAGCACATCCAAAGAAGAGCAACGAGAGAGCTCTTCTCTCTCTGGGGAAGGATCTAGAGAACAAGTCTGTTGTGGTTTAACCTCAGCTGGCAACTAAGCCCCACACAGCCACTCACTCACTCCCCCTCAGTGGGATGGGGGAGAGAATCAGAAGACTGAAAGTGAGAAAACCCATGGGTTGAGATAAAGACAGTTTATAGGTAAAGTAAAAGCCACTCACACAAGCAAAGCAAAACAAGAATTCATTCACTACTTCCCATCGGCAGGCAGGTGTTCAATCATCTCCAGGAAAGCAGGGCTCCATCATGCATAACTGTTACTTGGGAAAACAAATGCCATCACTCCAAACATCCCCCCTTCCTTCTTCTTCTCCACAATTTATATGCTGAGCATGATCTCCTATGGTGTGGAATATTCCTTTGGCAAGTTGGGGTCAGCTGTCTCAGCTGTATTCCCTCCCAACTTCTTGTGCGCCCCCAGCCTACTCACTGGTGGGGTGGTGTGAGAAGCAGAAAAGGCCTTGAGTCTGTCTAAGCACTGCTCAGCAGTAACGGAAAAATGCCTGTGTTATCAACACTGTTTCCAGCACAAATCCAAAACATAGCCCCATACTAGCTACTCTGAAGAAAATTAACTCTGTCCCAACCAAAACCACCACAAAGTCTTATAAGGAGTGGCTGAGGGAACTGGGGTTGTTTAATCTGGAGAAAAGGAAGCTGACGGGAGACTTTACCACTCTCTACAACTACATGAAAGGAGATTGTAGCAAGGTGAGGGTTGGTCTCTTTTCCCAAGTAGCAAGTGATAGGACGAGAGGAAACGGCCTCAAGTTGTGCCAGGGGAAGCTTAGATTGGATATTAGGAAAAGTTTCTTCACTGAAAGAGTTATCAAGCCCTGCAACAGGCTGCCCAGGGAAGTGGTTGAGTCCCCATCCCCGGAGGTATTTAGAAGATGAGTAGACGTGGTGCTTAGGGACGTGGTTTAGGGGTGGACTTGGCAGTGTTAGGTTTACGGTTGGACATGATGATCTGAAGGGTCTTTTCCAACCTGAATGATTCTATGATTCTGTATGTAATGTCTTTCCAAATACAGCAGAAAAACAAAACCAGGTGCAAATCTCCAGGGAAATTTCAGAAGGAGTCTGCTTCTAGCACCAGTTACCAGCCAGAGTTATCTCCACTAAATGTCTGTGCCCTGAATAGACCTCAGGTTCAGACTACAGAGTCTTCCAATTCTTGACCAAAAAGATGGGTCAGTTATTGTGCCCTGCAAGAGGAAAAGTAAGTGCAAATTAATTTGAGAATAGACCAGTGATAATAAAAAATGAAGAAATTGGTGGGATGTCTGGGTTGATATTTTTATTAATAGTAATATTAACTATTAACTTCCCTTAAAATTACAGCACATAAGAAAGGAGGGTTTTTTTGTCTGGAAGGAGAATTGGCATACAAACCAGAATATCTTTTTCATTCTTCTGCCTTGTTCATGTTTGTGTTGGTAAACTGGTGGGGGGAGTTATTAAATTCTGTGTTAGTTTCATTAAAAATCCTGCTGTCGTTCGGCACTTTTACATCACTGCAGACTTTGAAGCTCTAATCCTCAGCAGGCCTGACATTTTCTGTTTTGCTTTCTGTGTAGTCTTCCATTCCTTTTGTGTGGGGACTGATAAAATGCTGGCTAAGCTGGCCTCCTTCTCCCAAAAGGTGCTGGCTCTGACAGGATTCTTGTGTTCCTGTCATGCTCCAGCCTGTTGGCTGTGTCTGTCTTATTCTGCTTCACTAAAATTTTGAAATATAATGACTTGTTCAATATTCATCTAGTGAGTTGCATGCAAGCATTTCAGTTGTTCCAAGAATTTCAGGGTATGTTGGTAAGCAGAGCATTTCAGGAACATCTTTAGTATGTGCTTTTAATCTTTGACTGTGGAGTGCAGGTATCAAATAATTGGAAAAGTAGAGCTAAAAAGAATAATTTTATTAGTATCAGTTAACAGTCAAGAAATGTATTATGTCGGGGTTCGCTTGCCTTGTACAAATTGCTGCTTACTTTGTGCAAATTGCTGCTTCTTCCAAAATATGCATAAGAATTCTGCTGAAAGAGCTGTATATAATGAGCCAGTAGTAAAGATGCCCACCTATCCCCAAACATGGGGAAAGTGTGAATAGAAAAGGATTTTTTAATTTATGTTTATCCCAACACATATTAACTGACATCGCAATTACTGTGACTGGCACCTTCATTTGTCTGAGTCATTTGTGCCAGATGAAGGTTTGATCACTAAGAAAATTATTTCTCTTTCACCTCTACCCACTGCTAAGTGTAGTAACCTTCACAAGGGCAGCACTGATAATTGTTGCCTACTCAGAACAGTAACAGAATCCAAAGTTGCTAAAATCCTGCCTCCATATTAGATTAAAGTTTCAGTTTTCAGTTGTCTCTGTTGCATTACATAAGCTTTTCCTTGGTTTTTAACAAGTAAAAAAGTTACTAATTGAATGTCAAATTATTTTTTAAACCTTTTTACGTTTAAAATCTTCGAGGCTTTTATTTAAATTTCTAACCCAAATCCCCACAATACTGTTTTAGCAATGTGAAGATAAAGAGATACTGAAATTCTTGAGCAGCAGAAATAAAGAATTGCCATCTACAATAACGTCATGGTAATTGAGCTTGCAGTTTGTCAGTGGTAAGAAAAGTCCATACATTCTCATATTTGGTGTAGTTAAGGTTTTGCTAGAGTGCTTTTACTATTGCCGTTACAATGCAATTATAATGGAGTCTACATAATTGTCATGGGCAGTTACTTGTGGAATTGACATTGTCTTCAACAAGTACATCACCCTGTAGGCTAGAATAACAGTGACAGTCTCTTCCTTACTCTTGGGCTTTTAGATGTAACCCTGCATCCCTTTCCCTCACACGCTTGTGCCAAAACTGATTCAGACAGAACATGCACAGGATTGGGGGGGGGAGTGGGGGGCAGTAACACGTCGATGCTCTGCTGACTGACCTTGGTAGTGTTTAAGACTTTTGATCCAACATAGGGCCATTTTTTGAAGAAGAAAAATATTAGTAGGACACTAAATTCTTGAAGTCCTCGGAGAATGGGGGATAAATGTGAGGTTTTCAGACCTTCTGCACTGTGTTCAGGTGGTAGCTGAAAAATGTCACTAGTATCTGCTTTTCCTTTCTATCAGATCTCATCAACAGATTTTGAGTTTCAAGTTTATAGTAAAAAAGATAAAATTTTCTTGCAAATCTGGAATCCTAAGTGAGAAGAAGAGATGAGTGGGAAGTACATTAAACTGTTCTTTCAGAAACAGCCATGGGAGCTTAAAACATATAATCAGTCTTTTAATTACACTAACGAGGATTTTTCTGGCTATTGTACAAGTATTTCTGGAGAGGAAGATATGTACTTTTCCCAGTTGAACATATCTGGGATTTCTGTGTTGTCATAAATCAATGTTTATCCAAGACACGCTGAATGATCGCTTAATGGCCATGTAGTAAATCATTCACAAATACATCCATCTTGGAAATAAAAATCTCCTTATCCTGAATTTTCAGATAAGATCTCCATGTCTTCACTGTAGGTTTTGCCACATACCATAGCTGGAGGTTGCAGAACTCTTCCTTCTCTCCTGGTTTTATGTGCCTTTAATTTTCTAAAATATTATTCCTTAAATATTTATATGAGCTTGTCCATGTTTGATGTTTGTCCAAAAATTGCAGTATTGCAATTTGGGTCTGGAATTCCTTATTCTTCCTTTCTTCATGGCCTCAGACATTTTTCACCTCAGCAAAGAAGAGGCAGTTTATCTTTTTTTATCTAGCCACAGTTTGCACATCCAGGTCTCCAGTCTGATACAGATGATGTTTGAAACATATGAGTACACTCTTCATCTGTGATAGCTGCTTTTAGAAGCATGGAATGACAGATGACTGACAGTACTTAAAATGCTGAGTCTGGAAGGAAAATAGTTAAGACCGAAACCAGCAAGGCCTGATCAGACCTTTTTTTAATTATATTTTTGATGGGAAAGGATGGCTTTCAGAAAAAACAAAAGTTGTGTTAAGAGACACAGCTAACCATCTGCCCACCCTCCAAAATAGACAAAGAAGAAAATTTGCAAGAATCACATTTGTAAGATATGCCTATAACTTTTGCAGTGTGGCTTCACATTTTCTTTTAAAGGAATTATGGCATACATTATAGGGTGTATCACAAAATTGTCAGTACAAGACAAGACCTAAATTTGTCTTATTTCCTAAGTAATAGGAAATATCTTTTTGGAGGAAAGAAGGTCTGCCTAGCTGAGGCAAGCATTTTTTTGGAATTGTGTAGAATACAAAATTATAATTGTCAGGATAGACTTTTGAGTAGTATCTCTTTTCTGCAGCCACAGCGTGGGAAGGGCTTTGTTTATGCCAAAGCATTTCTTCTGAAAATTATCAGTTACAAGAATGCATCGTTCACAATATGTGAAAAATGTTTTCCATCAGACATGATGATAATTAGTTATTTTTCTACTACATCTTAGTTATTTTATGTAGTGAGCTGCTAGTCAGCTGGGAATAGTAACAGTAGTAATTAGCTGCATTTTCTTAGATAGCTGTATACTGGCTAGGAAAATGCTTTTAATTGCTGTTTAGAGATTTCAAACTATCAGGATCTATTTCCCCCCTTTTTTTTTCCCCTTCCAAACATGCTAAACTCTCTAGTTAAATATTAATCTAATATATAATTGAAAAAAAACCCACTTAAAATAAATACTTATTACTTCAGTGAAAATCAGATTAAAAATTTACACAATTAGGAGGACTAGGACAATATCTGGACCAATTAAACAAAAATGGCCCTGTATACCAGAGGTTAATGGAGTTATTCTCATTTGTACGTTGTCCCCTTGTGGTACATGAAGATCTCATTCTGTATCATTGTCAGATTTCCAAGATACGTGTTCCTCAGGGTGGAGTTACATTTTAAGCTTTCTCTGATGCTCAGATTGGCCCTAAAAAATTCCATCTCCACCAAGATGATCTGCGCCCATGTTGCCCTGAGCTGCCTCACCCCAAGGGCATGGATGGATCAGGGAGCTGCTACCGCTGCAGACAATGTACAGGGCTGCAGGGACACACTTAATTGTTTTGAACCAGGATAGTCATTCCTGAGTTTATATTAATCTACAGTATAATAACTATACCTTTGCAAATGGCTCTTTATAAGCAGGGAATCACAGTCCTGTAAAATTCCTGCTCTTAAACAAATCTTTGTGCAACCAAACTTGGAAATGCCCTGTAATGGGTTTTTTAAATTCTCTCTGATTCTGGAAGTTTTAATTGCCTGGCAAACTGAATGAAACAGGGCATCCCTGAAAAATACATAAAGCTCATTCTATCTCAGATGAATATTCCTGAGTGAACAAATTTAAATTAAGAAGTGATTTGGGTGGCAGGGTGATTTGGGGAGAAGGTCAGAGGAAGGTGGAGAGATTCAGCACTTTCACAACTCTCTATTTTACTTTAGCAGTTTTGAGGCTGTGATGTGCCAAATCTGAAATAGACAAAGCCACTAATATATTCTTCATCCCAGTGTGATCCTGTTTTAGGCACATGATGTGAAAAATCCCTGACAACCATTAATAAACATTTTCTTTTAGATAATCAGAAAAGTCAGCTACAGCCTTAAAAGTCAGGCAAAATGAAAATTAATAGAAAGTGATAATAATATACCCATTTTTCAAACAAATAAACGACAGGGATGTATAGTAATATTCTCATTGGAATAGTGCAGGCTCACCTTGTTGCTGCTACTACAGCTGATGATTTGCTTTCTCTGATGTTAAATGAGGTTAAAACGTGCTAACCTCAGCCAACAGCTAACTACTGCCAGTGGTTTGCCTGGGAGTGCAGAGGGTTGGGCATTTTTCCTGCACTCAGGAATACACATCTCATACAGTTATTACTGCTACAGACAACATCTGTGCTTTTAGTTTGTACTGCTTCCAGCAATAGACATTTGCTTGGAATGTACCTTTTCATATGGTGAGTGTCAGACATCGAATGTTTCAGTGTCTGGGGATCCTGTGGAGCAGAGATGCATATTGATACGTGCATGCACACATCCTCACTTTTCAGCTTTGTAACCAGACCATGGGTGTTCAGCTTTGAGCTTGTATATCTTACCGGTACAGCAGAAAATAGCCTTTTCCTGCCTCTTGCTTCTCCAAAATAAATTAAAAGTAAAACCATTTTTTTCAAATGTGTGTTAGACAAAGATTCAAGAGCAAAATTTACCCCTAAAGGGTTTGTACAACCTGCAAACTTACCAAAGAGAATGTTTGAATGGGAATTCATTGGCAGTTTATTCATGGTTGAATTCACCTTAATTTGAGGGCCTTCTTTAGGTGACAGTTAGTTTTACTGTGCTTTGTTATCCATGGAAAGATAGTTTGAAATCTCCAGTTCAGAGTCTAATTAAGAAAGCTACAAATATAATTTCAAAGCAATTAACCTTCACGGACTCTTCATGTCGCTTACAGTGTGAATGTAAGAGCAATATTTCCACAATGACATTTTTAAAAGGGACTTTAATTAAGGATCAGCTCTGGAACCTTTCCTGCCAGAAGTTCTCTCATCTTCATTGGGATTTTTCTTTTGAGTAAGGACAGCTCACACAAATAAGACTTACAGGACCAGGTTAATGGTTATAACTGTTGTGGAACAAATCACTAGCTTTATTATCTACCTATACATTAACTTCACAGGTTATAAAAATAATAGTGTATTAATCCTTACTTATTTTTTATCTTACAAATGAGGTGATAAAGTGATCAAAACATTCAACTGAACTGTCTCCTCAATAAAGCCTGAACCCTTACTGAGCCTGAAAACAAGCTGTATTGCTATTATGAATATTCAAGCCCTTGTGCATATTGAAATTCTAACAAGGGCAGCAGAAACAGAACAGCTGAGGAAACTGTTCCATCTGAAAGCAACAAGGGTTAAAAAGCTCTCTAGAAATCCTCTGCTTTGTGCAGCTTATAGCTCAGTAATGTCTGATGAATCCTAGTTTGGAAATGTCTTCAACTCTGGCCCCTGCAAACTGAAATTTGAAGGGTGAGATTCTCCACAGACTGAGAAATCTTTCTCCTCTGAATTCCTCATTGGATGCTGTAGACCATGAAATAGCCTTGATGGCTATTCTGTGAATATGGATTTACCAATCACATTCAGAAAGAAGACAACCTGGAGCACAAAAATTTTGGAGGAAGAAATGCCCATAAAGTGTGGGAGAGAAAGGTGGTAGGGAGGGATAAGTCCTGTACTGAACTGCATGATTCTCACCTGACAAAAGTAACTCCTGTGATTTTGGAGGTAAATCAAAACCTCCCTGTCATTGTCCTAATTTATGTCAACCTCTAATTGGGATGTTGTAACACATAGTTACAACTACTTGAGATATTCTCAACTTTTCAATGCCTCCCACTCATGTTTGCCTATTTTTGTTTCCTGTGCCAGAGATCTTGACCTCCTTGGTGATGGTGATACTGCTCTTTCTGGGGCTACTCTACAGACAATTTCACAGAAATTATCTGAGTATTTGAGTTAAACAAAAGAAAAAAATCCTGTGATTTTTATATTCAAAAATAGGTGAGGATTATTTTTAAGCTTTACCACACATGATTACATCCCAAAACAATGATATTGTTAGGGATAGTCCAGGACATACAGAGAACTCATTCTGGTACTCCTTTTTCACCTTTGGTGAACTCTAGCATCTCTTCTGCATCCAAAACACTGAAGGACATGTTCTTGGCCTACTTTAGTCATGGTGAGTTCTCCCTCTCCTCTGCCCCTCCTGCCTTCAGATGCCTTTTATTGGCACAAGGATGGGCAGGGCAGAACCTCTACAGCTCTCATATTCACACGTGTTTTAGGACTGCTTCAGCTAGTTCTGGAATAGGCAGAGTTCTTCATGGCAGTTATTATACTGAGGTGTTGGCATCTGCTTCACAGACACATAATGTTTGATTTTTGCCTTCTTTTAATTCACGACTCATGAAAATAGAAGTGACTAAATTCAGAAAAACTATTAACATATTTGTCCAAAGAAGTTGTTGAAATCACTACCTGTAGTTGTAATATGACATAGTCATGATAACAGATGGGCAAAATAACCTTATATCAAAAGGAGAATAGATTAACATTATTGGTGTTACCTGGATCAATGTTGCTGGTTTCCAAGATGAGGTGAATCAGTTCTGAATTGAATCCTACAAGAACTCATAGCTAAGTCAGAATGAAAATTACTGTGTTTTTTTGATGTCCTGAGTTACCTTCACAGTTCTTTTTCAATGTGGTCTGGGAGGTGAGATCTTGGAGAGGAAAGTCAGATATTAAAAGAAAATGAAACGTAGTGGGAAAACCACTAACTGTTCATTTCTGGTTTAGTACTGTCTTTTAATTCGTTTCTGCTGCTACTAAAATGGCCTAATACAGAGCTCCAGCTTCAGCTTGAAATAATGCTGAACCATCTGCTTCAGAGTTTAGACTGGTTTTTGAACTAAATTTCTTAAGTATTGAGACTTACGTGATGGCAGTATTTCCTTTTTGTCAAAGTCCTTCTAATAATTATTATTTTACATACTGATTACTTTCAACTAAATTTGGTACAGGTGTAACTCTCTCAAGGATAAGTACAGTCTTATTTACTTAGTATCAGCAGCTTGAAATGGAATAGTGGCCCAAAATTGTGCCTGTACAGAAAAGGCAGCAGCCTGTGCACACCAATTGTATATGCTGTTTAGTAGCAGCCCATTGGTAAATCGGCATGCACATGGTGGTCAGCCAATATGCATAAATCAAATTACTTTCAATAGGTTCTGTAGGGCATGTGTAGGACTTTGGGAATAGTAGGGGTGTGGGAGGAAGCCGGAAGTACAGTATTGAGTAGATTGTGGACACAGAAATGACCTGTGAGTATCTGTGGTGGAGTGGGAAAGGAGACATGAGATGGTAACCTCTAGAAAACCAGGTTTTGTTAATTATGGTGCTCTTGGAGCAACTTGTCTTTTATGATTTTACTTTGGGGTTTTTTTTTATTATCTGCCTTTGAAGCTGAATGTAAGGAACTTATAGGTTGTCTTGTAGGGAAAATTTGGCAGAAAGTTTTGATAATAAAGAGGGAGCATATGGAGTCCCTAAAGTCCAGACTCTTTGGACTCCTTGCCTGTTTGTCCAAATGACTGTGGAGATGCAAAGCCATATATGGTTTCCCATGGAAAGATTCATTCTGAAAAAGCGGGTTTTCATTTGGGTAAAGTTACCTGAGGGGAAAACTGAGCAGTGGATCCCATGTTGTGCAGAAGAGAAGGTGACATAAATCTATGCCGAGTTCCCTATTGAGATAATCTCTGTTAAAGTCAGATTTGTCTAACGTGCAGTCCTCTATGCTGCTCTCTCTATGACAACTTTATGATTTTATCATTTTATTTATCAGTTTATTCAATTCCCTAGCTCTTCACCAACACAGAGGAGGAAAACAATCTTATATCCTATACAAAGTATCTTAAAACATACGAGCCTTTCTATTCAGTCAGTTACTAAGGACCATATTTTAAAAAATATTTAATTTCCTCAATATATGCACAGGTATACTTAATCAGAAACTGCATCCACTTATCTTCTTAATCAAGTGTCTAAATGACTTTCACAGTCTATCCTGAAGTCCTACATACCTCAAGCAACTGCAAGAATTCTTTAGCAGTATTTAACCGACAAGTTGAAACAGTATTTTTAAACACTTATATTGTTTTAATTTTTCCATTTACTATGATGATATGCTAAAATATCTTGTTTTCCTTGAGTACGTATATTGGGATTAAGAAATCTATATAAAATATATTATGCCAGCCAATCTAATTAATACAATATATTTTGTGGTTGTTTTTTTTTTTAATTTCCTGGATTCATCACAATTCTGTCTAAACTATTGAACCTGCATTTATAGATAACTCCAGAAGTAGCTTCTGAAAGTTAATTTTCTACTCTATTTTAGCTTCCAGGATCAAACATGGAAGGATATAATATTTTCCATTTCTAACATAGTATTTGATTTTCAGTAAGAGTCGTTTACCAAGTAGATGTTTCCATCTGACTCTTAATAGTAAAACATAATAAAGAAGCCTGAAATAGAAATCAAATGTGTATTTCTACAGCTGCACTTACAAATCTTACGCTTTTGCAAATTTTTATGCAAGGATTTTGTAGTTTTCAGTGAATTATCTAAATATGATGCTTGTCATAATGAATGCTTAAATATCTTTGATCTTTCTCCAGACTTCTCCATGTAATTCTTTGTTAAGGAATGAATACTCTTACTGACATCATCTCATCCGGTGAATCATCTCACTTAATCTGGTGTCCTTTGATCTTCCCCACTTGCTCACATACTGTAGATTTTTATGTGCTATAGAGAGTAATGGAACTCAATATTTGCTTTAAACATGCTACTATATATTCCTGAGATGCCCTTTGTTTGTATTTTTATATAGCTTCATCATACACAACAAAGATACTTTCTTCAATAATGCTACAAGAAGTAGAATTGTACACCACATCTTACAAAGAGTGAAATACGAAGAAGGGAAAAACAAAATTGGTAAGTGCTGACCAATGTGCTTTTAAACACGGGTGCTAAGTCCACCAAAAAAAGTGGAGAAGTCTGTCTGGACTCGTAACAGACTCTTTTGCTTCCTTTTTAACAGTTTTGAGCTGTTTACTTCTCACCCACTGCTGTTGTAGGGGCTTTGCCTGGAAGACCTGATCATTTCCCTGTAATATCAGGCTGCTTTCACAGGCACATATGTCACCACATGGGATTTATCACCTCTGCAAGGAAAGAGACTGACTTAAGCAAGAAATACGTACAGATTAAGGACCCTGGAGAAGCAGACAGACTCATGCAGAAAAGCTTCTACTCCTTCATAAAAATGTATTTGGAAGGATGGCAAGATTTGCGCTGCTGTATGTCTCAGCCTGTAGGGCTTCTGCCTGGATACCTGTCCATCCCTAAGGGAGATGGAAGGTTCTGTATCTCTGTAGCTGCTGTAAGTCAAAAGGGAGTTCACCAGTGATGTCCTCAGTGCAAAGGATGCCATGCATAACTATGGCATCACTTTCAAGTAGTAGGTGGAGTGGATCTTTGGAGAGGCACATATGTGGATGCAGGAGAGCAGGTGGTGACCGAGGAAGGCTGGAGTACAAAACAGTGGCCCTCTTCTGTCTTATGATACAGAGCATGTACTGCTTGTGTACCACATAGAGACTGGGGCATCATAAATGGAAAGGCAGTCCCCATAAAACTCTGCGGCCTATGTCATTTCCCTGCTGTTTAAACCCTGTCCTTCCTCAAGAGGTAGAGATACATCCCAGAACTTCAGTTTTTTCTTCCTCAGCTCCTGGGATGAGGGCAGCAATAGCTCTGAGCAATGAAAGTGAGCAGAGGGGAGAGAAGAAAGGGAAGAATTCATGTGGTACATGCAGCTATTGCACCTAGCACACACACTTGCAGTCCCTGCCTGCCTCAAGATCCCAAGCTCCCTCACATATCTACTTGTGTTGTACCTACCACGAACACAACCTTGCATTGATCACTGGGCAGAGCAAAGCCTGGCTTAGCTGTACAGGTTTTGCTTTTCTGCCACAGACTTTGGAAGAAAGCATATTCTGCCAAGCAGATACTAACGCAATCACTGAAAGTGCTATTTATGTTGAATTAATACTTCTCATTGCTGCGTTCTTGCTGCTATCATTCTCCTGTGAATTAGGAAAGGAATCAGTATTCTTTGTCTCTTGGTCAACAGACTTCAAATGCCTCGAGGCTGTTAGCGCCAGTATTAAGTTTTGCATTGCCTGATACTTGTTCAGTCCTATTTTGGTGACTTTCCAAGTGAAAAGTGCCCACATCTCAGCAATCGTTCATTATTTCTCTCGAGGTTCTCATTAAAAAGGGACAAGGCCTGACTGAGTGGGGTGTATGATTACTTTTTTGTGCCAAATAGCAACCCTTTTGGTTCAGGTTCAAGTATATTTTCTGGTCTTGTACTACTGCCGCCTGTCTTGTACCTGTTTTACCTGTTCGTCCAGCAGCTTTTATAAGATATAAACTGAACATATTTTAAAACTTTGTTATCATATGGAAATTAAAAGTTTCAGTTGCTTTACTGGCCTGCAGTTCAAAAATGTAAAGATCTTCCCTGAAGTTTTCAGCTCTCAAGAAATACAGCCTTTCATCTAGATAGCTTCATTAGACCATAATTTATGGGGCCAAACTTCAGTCCTGGTGTGAGGTCCCTGATTTCACTGATGTTACACTAAAGATGGATTTGGCAAATGAATCTTTAAACCTCCATCATAATAAATGATAGATTACGATTAATATTTGAACAAGTCTTTGCTTGTATTATCTCTTAGTTCATCAAAATCTATAAAAGATGAATTTTTCTACATGTATCTTTTACTGTCAATGGGCTTCAAACTTCATTTAGCCAGCTTATTATGAAAATATGTTTTGCTTTTTACTTAGCAGTTTTTCTGGTCCTATTGGTAAATAATTGGATACTTTTGATTCTTAGGTCTGAATCGATTGCTCAGTAATGGCTCCTATGAAGCTGCATTTCCTCTTCATGAGGTATTTTTCTCAGTTTTTTTTTTCTTTTTGAACAGACATTTCACACGAAATGAATTCTTAATTGTGTAATCATTTATTCTCAATCTTATTAACATTATTATTCTCTTTTGCATTCTGCGTCTGCCTCTGACATCCCTCTCATTTAGTAATGTTTTTTTCTTGGAAAAAACTGTTTTTTTTCTTTTGAGAATCTTTGAGATTCTCCAGTTTATAGCCTTTGACTTGAACACCATTTATCGTAAATTTCTTAGGAAGAATAATCTCAAATCTTACTGACGTCAGAGGTAATTGGCCTTTTAATGTCATATTTAGCTCTTCATGCACAAGTATGGATTTTGCATAAATTGTCATCCATACTGCTATTAAGAGATTTCTTAGATATTCTTTTTTTGCTGCTGTTGTTCATTAATGTCCAGATTTGTATTTTAGGGAAGTTACAGAAGTAAGAATTCGATACGAACCCATGGGGCAGAAAACCACAGACACCTGCTCTATGAGTGCTGGGCTTCCTGGGGAGTGTGGTATAAATACCAACCACTGGACCTCGTCAGGTAAGATTTTCCTGCTTTTAGGATGTCACATTATAGGCGCTTTGAGCATAGGTTATCTCTTTTCTGACAAAACCATGAAAAGCTCTGTTAATTCATGTGGTTTTAAAAAACTGATCCTGAGGACATGGGAGTCCATTTCATTCATCCTGCCACTACATTCAAAGAAGTATCTATAGAGGAGCTTGTAGGAGGAGCTGAAAGTGAAGGAAGTTTCCTTCTAGAGTGTCCTGACACCACACTTCTAATGAAGGGTTTGCAGAACATTTAAGAGAGAAAAAAAGGAAGATAGAAATCTGTGGAGGCTGGGTAGACTTGGTTGCATGTTTATCCACTAGAGGAGTTCTTTCTCCTCAGAGCATGGCTTTGGTGAAAAACAGGCTCTCATTGACTAGATCTTTTTTTCCCCAAAAGCAACCACAGAAGCAGCCCTGGGTGAAGTTTAATGATTCTTACAAATTGCATGGAGCAGAGCTCACAGTCACTGAGTGTGCTACTGTGTTTAGCAGCACTAGCAGTAGATGGGTGAACGTCTCTCCTGTACCACCTCCCTGAAAATCAGCCCAGCCACATCACCACAGTCTGGATTTGTATTCATCTTGGAAGTAGCCTGCAAAGAAGAAACACTGAGAAAGCTGAGATATGACTCCAAATTCTTAGAGCCCTTTTAAATAATGTTTTCAAATAGGCTTGCATGTGCTAATAGAGGATTTCATATTTTTTTATGCATATATAGAGAGCCAGATCCTTTACTGATCATGTTGGCAGAACTATTATTGGGCATTAATGGGCTTTTTCTACTTGAAGAGGGGAATATGAAGCTACAAGAGCCTATTAATAAAGTCTTTAGATATATTGGGATCACTGAAGGTGTTGATACATTGGCCATTGGGAAGGGTCATACAGAGCATGCAATTGGTCCAGCATATTAATTTCCCCTTTTATAAGTCCTGTAACTGATAGAAACCTTCACTTTTATTGATTCTCAAAACTGTTTTGAGATAGAAATATTTGTAGAGGGTGGCCCTGGAGACATATGGGGTTATTGATTAAAGACATATAAAACCTATCCATTTCATAAAACAGGAGGTGTTCAATTTCCATGGAGAAAAAGTTCACAGAGAAATACAATTAAAAAATGTAGAGTCATGTAATTTTTAAAATGCCTTATAAAACAAAGTAATATATTTGCTCCTCATAATTCAATTCTGAAAACTTCTTATTTCTTTTTTAATATACTGGCCTGGACAGAAATATGGAATTCTTCTCAAATTACACTATGGAAATTGCTGGTTTACTGAGGAGCCAACAGTTATACTTAATTTTTTTATTTTTAATTTCCCAGTATACAATAAGATATTAATGTCACAGTATAAACAACTTATCTCTATAATGTTTTTTAATCATTTGTCCATGGTGGTCAAGGCTATTGATCTTCATCAACATTTCTTGTTTGTGGAAGTTCTGTTGAGCCTATATCTGGGTTTTGGTTTAATTTGTTTTATGAATAAGGACAATCAGGCATCTAGAAGGTTTTTTAAATATGAGAATAAATGGTAACAGAATGAGCAAGTTTAGATACATGATTGTTCTGGACCTTGGTAGCAGCCTTCTTGAGTAGCCTGGGTTTGACGTTTAAGATTTTGTAAGATGCTTTAGCTTTTTATCAGACAGTGACATCCACAGATTTTTCCACAGCTATTTTACAAAAGAAAAAACATGATCAACATAGCAGACCCCCTAGCTGAGGTCATGCGTGTTCTGTGGTGGTTCAGAGTAGGTGTTTACCTAGAGAGGAGGGGGGCATGGGGAGCTGTGAGGCTCCCTGAGCATTCACAGCAGCGTGAGTCTCCGTAGCCATCAAGTTCAGCAGGATTCAAAGCTGCAGCCCTGGCCCACCCAGCCCTTTCCTGCCTGGAGTGCACCCATGGCTGCAATGAATTCACTGAAGGAGGGGTGACAAGAAAGGGGAGGGAATGCCTTTTTCTTCTCACCTTAGAGGCGCTAGATCCCTCACATTTCCTTAGCTCCTGCCAAACCTTTCCTGTCTGCTGCCACCCCCAGCAGCTCATGTGTCTAGTGAGCTGGAGATTTTTCCTTGAAGAGCTGACAACACCAGCAAGACCTGTTGTTCATTTCACTTGGAAGTATCTCAGCGTGCATACTTTAAAGAGAAGCTTTTTTAGTACTAGTTCTGCAGCAGGAGCAACTTTTTTATTTGTTTCCCATACCAACGGCTATGCAGGGTGTACTTGAAGGGAGTAGTGTTGCCATCTGTACAAAAGGAGTGGATGGATGTGAATTCTTCCACAGACACCTGACCAGAACTTACTGCTGCTAGCTGACATTCCCCTTTACTATATGATTTAGAAAGGCTAAGGAGTAAATTAGATGTAGATAATATAATTATCTAATTAGTAGATATCATATTTCCACCTTAAAGTCAAGTTGCCACAATGGTAAGCGAAATCGTTCATACTTTGGTGCTGTTTTATTTTTTCCCTAGCTGTTAAAAATGAGGTCTCACATCTCCAGTGTTGTCAGTTTGGTGCCTCACAGATTTAATTTCATCAGCTGGCTGTTATGGAGATACTAGTCATTAGAAATAAATGAGAAAAAGTCATTTGAGTGGAATTGCATGATTCTGCTTTCACTCTGCTTTGAAGCACATGGCAGTATGGAGGCACAGATTTGGCATAATTGCAAAGGCACTCAACAGATTAATCAACAGATGTGGTACTGTGATCTTAATTACACTTCTGTTGGAATTTAGGATCCATAGTTACTTTACAAGAATAATTTAAGATCCTTAGAATTGATAGCAATTCGAAAGAGGCAGGACTTACTATATTTATACACTCTGGGACCACATAAATCAATGGAAACAGTTGCAGTGGTGGCTTTGGATCACTTCCTTCACACTTCTGTGCATGGCTGCTTTCCTCTAGGTTGTGCACAAATTGCTCCTGCTGCTGTTTGCACATGTTATTTACAGGACAAAAAGGGAGGGAGAAAACTATATTTATAAAGTGTTTGTAAAGCTGCCTAAATGAACCTGAAAGCAAAAGTAATGCCTGAGTAATTTGCATCTTACTCCATGTTTACATTAAATTACTTGATTGCAAGCTGACAACTCCTTTTCAATCTCCTGTCAAGCCTTTCTCCCCACCCCATTGCTCCTGACATAACATGAGAGCGTCATGTGTCCAAAAGACCTGTTGGAAAGCTCTAGCTCCCTCACAACTTGTTTGTGTCATATAAAAAGTTCTGTATAAGATTTAATTCTGACCTGGAGAAGGACTAATGAAGATAGATAGGTTCTTGGCTTGAGTCCAAACCTGTCTATATTCTAGCTCCATGACTTCCTTCTAGGCATCCTAAGAGCAAAAGATTATATAATGAAGGTTGTTAAACACCAAGGAATCCAATATCACATTTTATGGTTCCAAAATCAGACTTTGTAGCTTACTACTTTTCATAAATATGCCATATTGATAAATCCTGAGATTGAAGTCTTGGACCAGTTAAGTCAGTGTTAGTTCTACCATTGGATTGGAGTGAGGGGAGAGACAGTTCACCTTTAAGGTAGATTATATTGGAGGGCTAGTATACATGCTAGCATAAAATTGAGAAGCTGAAATGATTTTTTTATTATTATTATTTTAATGGTACAGCATGTATCACACACAGAAACACAGAATCATATAGGTTGGAAAGGACCTTTAAGATCATGGAGCCCAACCGTAAACCTAACACTGCCAGTTCACCACTAAACCATGTCCCTAAGCACCACATCCAAATGTCTCTAAAATACCTTCAGGGATAGTGACTCAACCACTTCCCTGGGTAGCCTGTTCCAGGGCTTGATAACCCTTTCAGTGAAGTAATATTTCCTAATATCCAATCTAAACCACCCCTGGCGCAAGTTGTGGCCATTTCCTCTCATCCTATCACTCATTACTTGGGAGAAGAGACCAACCCTCACGTCGCTACAACCTCCTTTCAGGTAGTTGTAGAGACTGGTAAGGTCTCCCATCAGCCTGCTTTTCTCCAGACTAAAAAACCGCAGTTCCCTCAGTCCCTCCTCAGAGGACTTGTTCTCTACACCCTTCTCCAGCTTCATTGCTCTTCTTTGGATGTGCTCCAGCACCTCAATGGCTCTCTTGCAGTGAGGGGCCGAAAACTGAACACAGTGGTCGAGGCGCGGCCTCACCAGTGCCAAGTACAAAGGGACAGTCACTTCCCTAGTCCTGCTGGCCACGCTATTTCTGATACAAGCCCAGATGCTCTTGGCCTTCTTGGCCACCTGGGCACACTGCCAGTGCATATTCAGCTGGCTGTCATCCCACACTCCCAGGTCCTTTTCCGCCAGGCAGCTTTCCAGCCACTCTTCCCCAAGCCTGTAGCGTTGCATGGGGTTGTTGTGACCCAGCTGCAGGACCTGACACTAAGCCTTGTTGAACACCATACAGTTGGCCTCAGCCCATCGATCCAGCCTGTCCAGATCCCTCTGTAGAGCCTTTCTACCCTCAAGCAGATCAACATACCCACCCAACTTGGTGTTGTCTGCAATCTTACTGAGAGTGCACTCAATCCCCTTGTCCAGATCATTGATAGATATTAAAGAGAACTGGCCCCAGTACTGAGCCCTGGGGAACATCACTTGTGACTGGCCGTCAACTGGTTTTAACTCTATTCACCACAACTCTTTGGGCCTGGACATCCAGCCAGTTTTTTATCCAGCAAAGAGTACACCTGTCCAAGCCATGAGCTTCCAGCTTCTCTAAGAGGATGCTGCGGGAAACGGTGCCAAAGGCTTTACTAAAGTCTAGGTAGACAACATCCACAGCCTTTTGCTCATCCACTAAGCAGGCCACCTTGTCACAGAAGGAGGTCGGGTTAGTCAAGCAGGACCTGCCTCTCATAAACGCACCCTGACTGGGCCTGATCGCCTGGTTATCCTGTACGTGCCGCGTGATGGCACTCAAGGTGGTCTGCTCCATAACCTTCCCCAGCACCAAGGTCAGACTGACAGGCCTGTAGTTGCCTGGATCCTCCTTCTGGCCCTTCTGACGTAGATGGGCATCACATTTGCTAACCTCCAGTCAACTGGGACCTCCTCGGTTAGCCAGGACTGTTGATAAGTGATGGAAAGTGGCTTGGTGAGCACTTCTGCCAGTTCCTTCAGTACTCTCGGGTGGATCTCATCTGGCCCCATAGACTTGTGTATGTCTAAGTGGTGTAGCAGGTTGCTAACCATTTCCCCTAGGATTATGGGGGCTCCATTCTGCTCCTCATCTCTGTCTTCCAGCTCAGGGGGCTGGGTACCCAGAGAACAACTGGTCTTACTATTAAAGACTGAGGCAAAGAAGGCATTAAGTACCTCATCCTTTTCCCCATCCTTTGTCATTATGTTTTCTCCCACATCTAATAAAGGCTGGAGATTCTCCTTAGCCCTCTTTTTTCTGCTAATGTATTTACAGAAGTATTTTTTTTTGTCTTTTACAGCAGTAGCCAGATTAAGCTCTAGCTGGGCTTTGGCCCTTTTAATTTTCTCCCTGCATAACCTCGCTACACCTTTGTAGTCCTCCTGACTTGCCTGCCCCTTCTTCCAAAAGTCATAAACTCTCCTTTTTTTCCTGAGTTCCATCCAAAGCTCTCTGTTCAGCCAGGCTGGTCTTTTCCTCACCAGCTTGTCTTTCGGCACATGAGGACAGCCTGCTCTTGTGCCTTTAAGACTTCTTCCTTGAAGAATGTCCATCCTTCCTGGACTTCTTTGCCCTTCAGGGCTGCCTCCCAGGGGACTCTGTTGATCAGTCTCCTAAACAGGCCAAAGTCTGCACTCTGGAAGTCCAAGGTAGCAGTTCTGCTGACCCCTCTCCTTACTTCTCCAAGAATTGAAAACTTTATCATTTCATGGTTGCTATGCCCAAGATGGCCTCCAACCATCACATCACCCACAAGTCCTTCTCTGTTCCTGAACAAGAGGTCCAGTGGGGCACCTTCCCTAGTTGGCTCGCTCACCAGCTGTGTCAGGAAGTTACCTTCCACACACTCCAGAAACCTCCTAGACTGTTTCCTATATATGAGGATAGGAGAGATGGATTATCCTGTTAGATGCTTGGGGTGTTTTTTGTGTCTCTGCTTTTTAGTTTAGTTGTGGAGGAAATTTTCTGTGGGAGAACCATCAAAGATGCAAAGCATTTTCTTCTGTTTTTATTACCAATCTGAAAAATTGGATGGTAATAAGTTAGCAAAGTTAACAAAAATGCAAATGTTATCAAGGCTGGAAAATTTCAGAGAGGCCTTCAGCAAGCAGAGTGATAACAGGTGGAATTTACGTATAAGTAACGCACAGTGATGCACCCTAGAAAAAGAAATCCCTGGAATTCTTCATGTACATTACTGAGTTCTGGCTAAAGTGCAGGTAAGAGAACTGCCATCACTGTGGAGAGCTATATGAAATTTCTGTTCTATATAGTGACAGAGAAGAAAGAAAGAGCTTCCTCATATTTGGTGCAACTTGAACAGAAAGAGTGGCAAAGGTATCTCTAAACCATCTTCATCTACTGAGGGTCACAATGGTCCAGGCGAACCAATTATGGTTGGAATAAATGTGGAACGGCTCTGAATGTGGCACCTAGGAAGGTCTTCAAAGACCTTGTAACTGCCATAGTTTGTTTCTATAGCACTCAACCTAGTGGTATCTGAACAGAGGCTTACAAAAAATATGCTAACTACAGGGCCAGAAGAAAATAAATATTAACTTGATCCTGATGCAAATTACAGTAGTACAGCCTGTGGAATACCAGCTGTAAAGGGCAATAGTGGAAGATGGAGGCTGTTTGTCCATATTTAAACCTATATGTATCAAAGTAATGTCAACATCCTGCACTTATTTTTAAAACCAGGCTCACAAATGGCCTCAGATGCCTTTTCTTTACATTGCAGAGATTTGGGTTGCTCCTCCTCAAGTCCATTCTTCTTCATGCACACACTCAACCTTGCTTGGGTCTTCATCTAGGATGAAGCTGTTTGATCTCTAGATCAAAAAAGAGTACTATGATTTGCACTGTTAGATGGAAAGCCTCAACAGGATAGGAAATGAATTTTGTTGTGAATGTTTGTCAGCTGGGATGTGGAATGAGGAAGCATTCATCCTTGAATGTAGGGAATGAAATAAAAAAATAAATCCTGATGAGTGTTAGGTTTACTTCACTACTTTGAACTATGTACATGGAGAAAAATAGGTCATAAATATTTAGTGGAAGTAAGCTCAAAATGTGAGCTTTCTTTTTTAGTGGAGCAGGCACAGCTTGACATCCTAGGTGTCAGAAAAATAATTAGGCCAACACTCTTAAGTCAGGGCTCAGAAAGTAGTTTCCAGTGTGTCCCTTTACAACCAGACCTGCTGCCCTTGTCAGAACTGAGCATGTTATCATTAGCTTACCACCTCTGTAGCCTGTAAATTTGAGGCTCTGTTGAATGACATAAGAATAAAAACACATGACAATATTTGGCTTCTCATACAGTGCTGGTAAACTCAAATAATAATAATAGGTGTAGCCCTGGAGCCTATCACGGGTCTTTTACTCCTCACTGTGACAGTTCGACCAAAGATGTTTTCTGGTAGCATAAAGGAGCCAGCAGTGCTGGCTCACTGCATTCTTTGTCTCTGGGCAGATCAGAAGTTTCATCATTAGTGTCAAAGTACCTTTTCATCAGCAGCTATTCTCAAATTCATTTGCTATGCAAGTTTAAGTTGTCTGCAAAGTCTCTGAAGTGCAAGAATACCATCCTGCCTCATTCTTTAAAACTAACCTTGCAAATAATATCCTAAAATCTTCATTGTAATCATGATAATTGCATATTGATTTGTAAAGCATCCTAATCTGATCCTCAGCCTACTGTGCACAAGACCATCAAACACAGGACAATGCATGCAGCCTGCTCCTATGCTGATGAGTTCAGCAGGCTTTTTGTGTGCTTGATGTATTCTTTAACACATAAATAAAGGTTCCGTTGTGTTTGGGAGGAGGAAAAATGCTGATGAATATGGAGAAAATAGGAGCTTTCTGGCTACTTTGCTGTTAGTTTTTAAGCAATATAGGTATCAAATTAGGATTAATTCAGACTACTTTCTCAAATCAGTGCAAGACAATACATAAAGACTTCACTTGCACTTTACTTTCCAGCTGTGGTAGAATCATGAGATTAGTTTTCCAAGAACTGAGCTAAGAAAAGAAATAATCAAATTAAAATAAACTGGATAGGAGAATAACATCTGGTTAATTAATGTCTTACAAATAATTGGGGCCCAATTCATTGTTGCTGTTATACCAGTTTTAGGGATGAAACTGATTTCAATGCAATTATTTGGGAAGTACAGTTTCACAGCTAAAAGGCAAAGCAAGCCATCCATTTCCCAAACACAAAGAACTAGCTTTTTAAAATGAACTCAACATTTCCTTTCTGAGATCTCCACTCATCTCACTGTACACTGTGGTTAGTGAATTTTTAAATTCATTTTTTAAGTTCATTCATGAGGCAGGTCCCTCAGTGTGAATTTAGAAGCCTAGTTGCAGGCTTTTTCTTCAGGAAATTCTGACTGCTCTCTACTCTTCAGATATGATACAAATATTTATTTTCTATTAACAAGCAAGATTAAGCACATTTGTTCTAATTAGCAGGTAACTTCACTGTGTTGTGTTTTAAAACAGACGATACTTTGGTGAGAAAATTGGGCTGTACTTTGCCTGGTTAGGCTGGTACACGGGGATGCTCTTCCCAGCTGCCTTCATTGGATTGTTTGTCTTTTTGTATGGAATCACCACTTTGAACCACTGCCAAGTCAGGTAATGTGGGCACTTTTATAAGGGAAATTACAGCTGTGGGTTATTATGAATAATTTAAGAGATCTTTGTATGAATCGTTAATTATTTCATTGTGAACTGGTGAATGAATACTCAGGAAAAGTCTGTGCTTGGTTCCCATAAGATACCCCGTATCAGGCTTCCCTTGTTTTGTACTCCGGAACTGGGAGAGGAGGCAACGTTTCTTGCCCAGCTCCAGTTGCTTATAGTGTTGGCAACTCAGCATTAAGTAGGGAAAAAGTAGGGCTCCTTCATTACTGTTGTAACAGGCCAGCAGAAAAGTGGAGAATTTTCATTCTCTTCAAGGCCTTTCCCAAAGATCCACCACAGGGAGGCATTCTTCAGATGAAGAACCCCCTGGACCTTCTGCTGAGTGCTGCATCTCTGCGTTCTTGCACACTTAAGACAAATCACAAGAATAAGTCAAACTTTAACTTTATTTGCAATCATCCTCACCCTTTTCCTACCGATGGTCACTTCTGACTCAAGGAGAAGGTGGAAATGGTAAATAGATACTGCTAGGCTGGCCCTGAAGAACTGTCCTCTGCAGTTATGACTGAACTCTGAAGTCTTAGGAAGTCAACAAATATTAATTATACACATGCAGTTATGAACATCTTGGCTTCAGTTACAGAACCAGTATTGTTCAATAAGTAACTGAATATTAGTGAAACTTATCAATCCAATTTAAGACTGATTGTTGTACATCAAACTATTAATTTTTATCTTTTCTATTTTTCCAGTAAAGAAGTCTGCCAAGCTACAGATATCATAATGTGTCCTATATGTGATAAATACTGTCCCTTCATGAGGTTGTCAGACAGCTGCGTTTATGCCAAGGTACATTTTAAACTATGCAAATAGAAATGCTTTCCTGGTAAAATCATTAATTTTTCCTTTTGTATTTGTCTTTAGTGAGCTTGGGTAGAAAAAATCTTGAGAGGACAGATCAAGTTCAGCCAATATTAACATTCATAGTCTGTTACCAGGACTTAGTTTGGGTTGTGAAATACTTGAATGCAATTTGTACTTAGAGATTCAGCAGTCCCAGAGGTTGTGTCCTAGATGTATTTGCTATGGTGTCCTTGGCATCAACCTTTATTTTATGATCCATCCTTTGTACCTGGCTCCGTAAAATGAAAGCTTTGGGTCTGAAATGATGCTCACACCTGGTGTTGGCAGGGGTCAGTCCCAGGCCAAGCCAGCAAATAGTCCTGTGAATTGACAGGTACATTTCACACATCAAAGGAAGGATCCTGAGGATTGTCAGGCCAGCTGCACTCATGATCACATTAATTTCATTAGGTGAAAATAGAAAATAAAGCCATATTATCATAAACTGATCACACTATTCATATATCCCTCAGGTAACCCACCTTTTTGACAATGGAGCTACTGTCTTTTTTGCTGTTTTCATGGCGGTGTGGGGTAAGTTTTTGCTCTGATGTTAAGGAATTGCACAATCTTTTTCTTAAAGATGGTGATGCAACATAGGCCTTTGTGATTTCCAGCGCACTTTTTTCAGACACTGAGAAAAACTATATAGGCTTGATTCTTTTCTGTTTCTGCAAAAGGAAGATGGAAGTGGTTGAAAACAGTTTTTTATGTGATAATAATTTTAATTAAAATAAAAACATGAATGCACTATGTAGTGTCTGCATAGATAGTTATATTCTTGGGGTTTTTGTAATTGTTTTTCAATCTGTTAGCACTGAGTCCTTTTCTCTGTTATTGTTCAGGGCTTATCTTAGCTTAGGGCAGCTGAGTTTAGTGTCTGTACTAAAATGAATTAATGTATTGTTTTTTCCACCTTGCAGAAAGGCAGTAAAGCTTAAATACATGTGAGCTGGTTGTAATTAAAGCAAAACTCTGATGAAATAAATGGAAGATTTATTTGAATGACAAATTGATCCAAGAGTGGTCTGACCATTGCCATGGAGGCTGAATTTTGCCTATAGGACAGTTCTATTTCTGGCTGAACTGTTTTTCCTACTGTGGTCTTGTAGTCAGAATTGAAGGCAAGAGGAAACAATAATTTCTGGCTGCATAAAAAGTCTTTCAAACATGCCCTGAGCATGCCCAGGCTCTTAGCTGCTACGATGCCACTCAGAGAGAAGGTTAACACCTTTAGAAAATGGCTCAATGAGGTGCCTCAAAAATGGCATCCATCTCACAGCCCCGGGTGCTTGAGCTATCCTGATTTAGCCATTTTTCTCCTGTTCTTACTCACACATCTCCAACTGCTTTGGAATGGTGTCCAAGTAATTCTTATAATCTCTATTTTAAACTGCAGATCTCTTTACTGAGCCACAAGAGATATCCAGGAGGCAACATCAGAGCCATCAGGACAACATAGATTAGCCTACCAGTTTGTCTTAGTTCCTTCCTCCAAAACTATGTTTTTGTCTTTATTAACTAATTAAATTAGGTCATACCAATCAAGCCTATGCATGCCGTTTCATGTAATATTGACAGTATTAAAATACCATAAATTACATTAAGGAAAAAATCCACAGATCGTACAGATTTTATGTTTCTCCTTGGTAATTCAGCTTTGTTTTAGAGCTACACCAGAGCTGAGAATCACCAAAAATTTCTAAGCCTTACAGATTTTTTTAGATGTTTACTCAGCTTTTCCCACCTCTTTCTCTATGTCCTCACTGAAGTTGAGAATTTCCAAGACAGTTTAGAGGCACGGACTTCCATCTCAGCTAGGAAAATTGATGGGTTAATATTGTTGAACATTTATGCCACTGTTTCTAACTGCTGGTGAGCATGTCTTTGGAATGCAGCTTTTTGCACCAGTGCTTTTGTTCCTCCTTAACAGTAACACTGTTTTCAGGAAACAGCTGTGCTCAAAGCATTGCACCTGTATCTTAGCACTGCCCAGAAACAGGGCTGTAGGAAAAGCAGCTTTAGGTAAGGGGAAGTCCCTCACTCAGGTAACCATGCCTGGTCCTGCCTCGTGGTCGCTGCCTGAGAGAAGGCTGAGCAGGCTGAGCATGCCTGCCTACAAAGTGTTGTAGGTCCTCTCTCTTTCCTGTCCCTAGTTGACAGGAGCTGCACTTCACTTTGGTTAGCCTCTCCTTCCTTCCCCTCCTTCAGCATCACTGCCAGACTCCCAGACCCAATTCCCTCTGGGGATATCTCCCACCAGCCTGCCAGGACTGGGAAATGCACTGCCCATCCATGCATCTCCAGCACCTAAGCCCACAGAGATAAGAAAAAATACAATACATGCTGCTCTCTGGATGATTTGGCTAGTGGAGAAGAGACTGTAGGACAGCGGCTGGGGTGAGAACTTTCCCCACAACTTTTGTCGGCTTACACTGTGCTTGTCAGCTTGCCTCCAAGAGGGATGTAACGGCAGCAACCGGAAGGAGGTTGTGAGTGTAGGGTAATGGTTTGGAAAATGGGCTCATCCTATGGATCCACCCAAACCATAGTTTCTTAAGTAAGACTTTGCTGAGACAACAGCGAGATTGTGGAGATACTTTCCATACAGTTAGGGCTAAACCAGCATTAGAACAAGGAAAGCCACACTTCCCAGGGATTTTCTGGTACTGTATTTATGAGTTGGCTTACCACCTGTCTTAAATGGATTTTCAGTCTGCAGTAGACCTATTGGCTGCTGCAGGCTTTACTATCATCTCAGTAAATCGTAGGGGAAGAGAAGAAACAATGATAGCAGTTTGATTGCGGAAATGTTTTTTCTGCCAGCATGAAACAACTGGCAAGTGCGTGACAAATTGGCTGTGAAAAGTTCAGCCTTCTAGATGATCCAGTTTGACAGACACTAGCGTATAAAATAATGATGGCAGTGCTTTTTAAAAAAAGAGAATGGAAGCTAGACAGCTAGAATTGTGTTACTTCTTTAGTCTGAGCTTAGCCACTGTCTTATTATCTAAAGTACCTTCTTCACTGTCTTTAGATGCATTAGTGAACTCCCATCTTGAGAGAGAAGCCTCAGCCATTTGTTTGGGCTTTTCAGAACTGGGCTTTCTGTGAAGAGGTCATCTGTATTGTGGTTTCCTCCTTTTACTCTAAAGACATCTTTAACTGATGGACAAAGTGGATTGTTCACTTTTTAAATAGAAATAAAATGCTTCGCCAAATGATGAGCAAACTGCTGTGGCCAGGCTGGGAAGAGGAATTACCATGACAAATATCAGTGCGGGCTGTTTGACTGGTGGAGCAGCAATGCACGTGGCTGTAGGACTCTGAAGCACAGGGACCCATCTTTTATAATGCTTCATTGTGGGATAAGTGGGTCCCATCAAAGTAAGGTTGGAATTGTCAAGAGCGCCAGGAGATATTGGAATAGAAACACAGTTTTCTTCAAAAAATATATTGACCCATCACCTCACTTACTGTATTTCTGCCCTGTTTAAGCAAAGTTCTATATAATAAGTAAAAGTAATTGATATAATAGGAAAAAATATGATACTTACTAAAGTACACCCAAAAGACATAAGACTTAAGACAACTTTCATTTTAAACTTACGTAGCAAAGGACAAAAGATAGTCTCCCTTCAGTACACTGAAGGAATTCACAGGTAGTTTGTATAAGCTTTTCTGTATTGGAGCTTCTGTTGAAAGGAAAAATGTTTTCAGAAGGATTGAAGCTATAAATTTCTGTGGTTTATAGGAAACAGTAAGTCCCTATAAACACTAATACTTTTTTTTTTATTGGTGAATGGATTGTCGTTGACGCTCACTGAGATGTCATCATCTCAGAAGCTGGAAAAGAATTTTTCCTTTTGAGAATCTCTAGTCTTGATGATATTTTCCAGATATTCAAAGCTTTCAAAAAGAGGGAAGCAATAGCATTTTTTGTGTTTCTGTGCTAGGGGAAACACCTACACTTTGCCCTTTATATATGCCTTGAGATATGCTGAGCTTGATGAAAAGGCAGGTCCCATTTCTAGGAAAAACTTCTCTCTTTTTACTGTCTTAATTGGATTCCTACCAAAGACAGAAGATGAGAGAATGTTGTTCATTCTGAATAAATGTTGACATTTAAAGTGCAGAAGAAAGTCATTCTCAGAAAAAAAATCTAGGTAAATTTGATAATCTGTTGACTCCTAGTAGGTTGCTGTAAAGCCGGAGGGAACTGTAGCTTTTGCTTTTCCAGGTGAAGTACTGGGAAAAGCTAGTGCAAAGATGTCACTGTCTAGATGTTTCCTGAAGCTCAGTAGCAAAGTTCTGTAACTGTCCAACAGGAGAGTCCAGCTATTTATCATTTCTAATGCTTTGCTAAAGACAAGGTGGGCTGATGGTAGCTCCTTTGTATCTGCATATCTGAGGGACTAATGGGCACAAGAAAAGTCCTTTTTGAAATTTCTTCTTGTCTACCTAGAAGCATGTTTCCTTTGATAAGGGAAGTAGCTTTAGAACACTTGCCAAAAGGCAAAGTTGGGAGGGGAAAAAAGGCCTGGCATGAATTTAACACTTTTTTAAAGCAATAAGAAATGCCAATATAAAACATTTTTTCTAAATATATCAGTTACTCTAATAAAAGATATTACTTTCCTACAAAGCTTGCCGCTAGCGTAAAACATTCACATTGATCTGCTCTCTGAGGAGACAGAATTTAAGGATGTTCTTCAGCAATATTCCTGGTATATAGAATATATTCCAGAAGTCAGTATAGATATATCAAATGGTGTTCTGAAATACAAAAAGGAGAGGATTTCTGAAAGAAGGTCAGTAAGCTATTTGCTACGAGAGGCCATTTGCATTACTAGATAAGATCACAACTTGTTTCAAAAGCATCTGAGGAAATGATGTTAAGACAGCTGTTTGTACAAGTAGATGTTGAGGACCAAGCTGCAAGGTTGAGCTCTGAAGCAGGGCAAGTATAGTATATAAAAAGCTAGCAAAAGACCTGAGAGTTAAGGGCAATGAGAAATTAAAAATTCCGAGCAGGATTTTTGGAGAATTCTCAGCATCTGGTTTAAACATACCAACTGGAAAATGGGAGAATGATAAATACAACTATGTCTTGTTGAGCTGTCAAAGAAAAGAATGCTGAAGTGTGATATAGGGTATTAGTGATTACTTGACTAGAAAAGAAGCAGAGAAATTTCAAAATGCAGTACTTTTTAGAAGACCTCAGTAGTACAGCGAATCAATCAAAGATGGTTATTTATAGCACATTTTAAAATATCTAGCAAGGGAAAAGTGCATACTGACCTGGATAGAGGGAGAAAAGTGTAGCACAGTAAAAGCTAAAACAGCACTGTGCAGATCATCCTATTTGCTACTTAATGATTTGAAAATAGATTTCTAGAGAAGTTTCAGGAACTGCACATACTTACTGTGACAGGTGCTAAATATACTAAATACAATATGTATAGATTCCTCACTCCAGGTGTGTGAAAAACAAGAAAGAAAAGAAGTACGGTTCAGCACAGACATATCTGAAAGGTTCATGCCTGTGGACTCATACGCCCACTTGAGCCCTGCTTCCAGCTGCTTTTTGGAATGGAAACAGAGTGGTAGTAATCAGTCAGGTTTGTTTCTCCCAGGTCTCCAAAAAGTGCAGGGCTACTTGTTTAGCCTGCACAAAATAATTCAATATGAGCTGATAGGAGAGAAGCAGCTCCACCAGAAGACAAGTCGAGGAATGAACAACGTGGTGGTTCAGCAGCAGCAGAGCCTCATTAGCAGTTACTAGTTCTGCTGATCCCAACCAATCACCTGCAATTATTACAAAAAGTCATAGAAACATTAGGCTCAGGACACTGATTTTACTTTCTTTATTAGATTAAATCAAAGCAGCTGCTTACCTGGTGTGACATAACTCCACCTTTCAGAAAAAGGATGACATGATATATGAAAAAGCCTTCAAACCAAATAGCTGCCTCCTTAAACATGCTTTTGATATCTTATTTCATCTGCTCCCAGTGTTCATTTTCTAAGTGTATCTTACCTGCATTGGCTAATACATTAAAATGTAATAATTCTTAGTGGCTAAAAAATCACTTTTACCAAACTGATGCCAGTGCCTAGTATCATATCATGTCATTATCAATATGCTGCAGTAGGGCAGATAGTCCATAAAGGAGATGCTTTTAGGACTGGATATGGAACATATTGCCAGGCTATTGTGACACTGTTACAGCTGATACTGTGCTAGCTCATGAACAAAGAGGTTTATGTTCTCTGTAGTTATCAGCCTGATGCTTTTCAGTGAGCAATAAAGGGAAAAGCCAAACCTCACAGTGGGAGAGGAAGTCTTTCTATTGATTTGTGTCGGCCTTAGGCAGCTTCTACAATATTTTAACAAAACAAATTAAAAAAAACTGTAACCATAACAGGCTCAGTATTAATCTCCAGAATATAAACATATTATTTTATGACTGAGTGCTTCCTTGATTGTTCTTTCCATCACAAAATGGAAGCATAGTCACGTACAGGCATATTAAACTATCTTGAATTCCATCAATAAGGGCTGTACAGCACAGAATGTTTAATTGTCAGATGTTAATGCCACACCACATATACACACTCATGTAGTGTAAAATAAATGGTCTGGATTAGAAAGGTGTAAGACAGAAGTTCCCATTTCCTCAGTAGTACTCCACAGATTTGCACATGCACTGGAATGTGCTTCCTCTGGGTTCTGGTTTCCATGTATTGTAAATAGTCTTCAAAGAAGGAAAGTTACTGCTTTACCTACAATATCCCCAAGAAGCTTCATCAGAAATCTGCTATATCTAGTAACGATGACTCACAGGAACAATTTTATTCTTTGAGAGTCCTCCCTTGGTTGGTTAGAATTAAACATTCCCATTTAGCACTAAATGAAATCTGTAAAGCCTCAGTCATACTTGAAGCAAGCAAAGTAATCCTTAGAAAGCAATGCTTTTTGAAAGCAGTTTTGATCATCAGCATGATTTGCTGTTCAAAGGAACCTATTTATGCAAAGAAATTAAAATAATTTAACAACTTCATTCAACAGCTCTGTAATAGTAGTTAACATTTTCTTGACGTAAAAGCAAGTTTGTATTTTTTTTCTATTTGCTCCAGCAACTGTTTTTCTGGAGTTTTGGAAAAGGCGGCGAGCAGTAATTGCTTATGACTGGGACCTGATAGACTGGGAAGAAGAAGAGGTTTGTATAAAAAAATGTACTCCTAAATCTTTAATGCAAAAAGATTTGGTTATAATTGTAAACATGTTTTTCTTTTGGATTTATTTTCAATTCATTCTTCAAATCTTCATAAACTAGGAGAGAAGCATTTTTCTCTTCAGATGTTTCCTCTGACCTGTGAATAAACTTTCCCCAGGCCAAAATGTCCTCACTTTTTACACCTTTGTAAATCTAAAGTAATTTCATCATATCAGGGGCTGTTGTTGTGGGAGATTTTGGGAAAAAAAATGCACTTTAGGGGAAGATAACAAATATTGCTTTTGAATCCAAGGAAATTCTTGACAGCCCAGAGTACCATGAATTTTGGCAAATGAGCTTTTGTCTATTCTTTTAGATAACCACTAAGAATATTGGTGGAGGGAAAGCCTTGTGAGGCTTGTACCAGCTTCTGAATGTTCAGGTGCTGGTTACTAATTATACAGTGCTGTGGAGAGACTGAGGGAGATGAACCAACTCAAAAGATTTAATTCATCCTCTGTTCATAGAGGAAATCCCCTTAGGGAGGAAACTAAACAGCGAAAAATAGCCTTAACCTTTTTCTGTGGTGGTTACCAGAAAGAAATAGCATGCTTTTGGGACTGAGAGCTGAGGTCTAAGTGGAACTATAAGGTTTTATTATGCAGGAGAAAAGCAAGATTCAGTGAGTGTGGCAGAAAAAGTGCTCCTCCAATGGGATTTGGACATACAGGTGTCCACAGAATCTGCTCTCCTTCCTCTTCAGAGACTGTCCTGAAGCACTTGGAGGGACTGTAAGAGGCTGCTGTAGTGGTCTCAATGTAGCTGAACTTGTATATTGCTGCCTCTGTGGAATAATTTCTTTTTCAATAATCTTGCCAGCAGAGAAACAGTCTTCTGAGTTATGGGGTTTTTGTCTTTATGAGGCAATGTAGTTCAATGAGGCCACGAAACGGTACAATTGCTCATTTGCTGGTAGGATTTTTTTTTTAAAATGTTATTGACTAAGAAAATAATCCAAGAACATAAAATGAAATAACTTACACAACTGGAAATTGGTTTCTTTATAGCAACAGGAACATCACTATTTGTGGACATATGCTGTCAGTTCTTGGTGATACTTCAGGACTATTGTCATACATTTAGAAAATACTTTAATACTGATTTGCCTCTCCTGAGATTAGCAGCCTGCTCTTGCCAATGCTGACAAGTCACAGAGAGACCATACTGAGATAGTCCTGCCTGAGGTCCAAATATTGGTCAGGATTGACCTGCAGTGATCAAGTCCCCTCATGGCTAGTTGCAAAAAAGCCACTGCTGCTGCTGACAGCTAAGGCAAAAGACAGATGTACCAAATTGCACTGTCCAAGTCAGAATTATAGCTCAGTGTCTCCAGAATGAGAATGAGCCTTTAAACTAACAAAATACCAAGCAAGTACAGTATGAGGCCCTTTTTATGTTTTTCCCAGGAAGCCTGGTCTTATAGATGTTTGTAGTTTGGGATGTTGTATCTCTGCATCTTTCACCATTTAACCTACCTGGATTTGGGATTATGCTGATTTATAAAGCCATCTACCTGAATCTTCTAAGATCAGTTCATTTACAAATATTGAATTTCCTGGTAAGGTTGTCCTTGAGTGATGCTTTGCCTTTTTTTTTTTTTTTTTTTTTTACGTAATAATACTAAGTGATTTCTGGCTGGTATGGTAAAGCTTGGAGGAATCTTTTGCTCAGGTGAAAGCACAACAGCTCCAAGCCCATTCAGGACCACTCCCCATTCTGTTTTCCTCTCCTCTTTATGCACATGCCCAGATTCTGCTTACAACCTTGCTGCTACTGCTGAAAGTGCATGTCCTCTTGCAGAGCCTGGAGAAAAGCATTCCCATGGAAGATTTGCTCTCCGCTTTTTAAGATTTTTTGGAAGAGCCTTACCATGCCTATGCAACTAAGCCTTTAGCTGGAATAAACACTGAAAAGACAGAAGAGAGTAGAGTTGCTAGATTTTTCCCCTTCCATTCAGAAAGCCTGAAAGAGCTTCTGGTAGTTGAAACTATCCTCATAGAAATATGATGTGTTTATTTTATGATGCCTATCTAATAAGGTTGTTTTTTATAAGAGATGCTTATGTTCCACTGGCAGATTTCAGTTTGGCCTGCAGGATGATATATGCATGTTGGTAATTTTCAGAGGATACCTGCTCCCTGTTGATGGTCAGCTGGCCTTTTATTCTCACACCAGACTTTTTCCAATGAGCTCTGTCAACAAGACCTCAGTCAGGTGCCCTGGGGCAGTGGTGAGTGTACCTGCTTCAGAGCTATTCATTGCACCTTCTTACAGTTCTGCAGGGAGTTTTATAAGTCTCTACAGCAGGAGATAGCAGTCTTTTCAGAAGCAGTGTGCCAGATGGTACCTTTCTCTCTCAAATTAGAGGTTAAAGATGCCAATAGGAACACAACTGTCTGCTTCTCAAAGATTTATGTGACCAGTCATCAGAGCATCAGTATCTCACTGGCATTTGAGGCATCAGTTCCTCCTTTGTTCAGCATTCAGTGGGATCCCAAGAGTAGGAGCTGATTGCCTCCAGAGGTGTCTTCTCTGAAGATGTTACAGCTGCCAGTCCCCATACCTACTGCACAACTCAAGCATAATCTTGCTTTAAGGTCAGCTCTACAGACCACTGCCTCCTCTTCTTGAGTATCGAATGCTGCACTTTTCCATTGGCACTGACGTCTTTGCAGGACTTTGTCCCTAAGTGACTGTTTGGAAGCAGGTGTTCCAGGTGAGAAAGTGTTGAGATAATTTCCCTGTTCTATGGTTCAAAGTCCACCTCTTCATTTTGCCATTGCTTTCAGCTGCAAGCAGGATGACATACAAACCACAGGCTTTGCAAGGAGACTTACTTCTGGGGATACTATCATTTTCCCAGTGATCAAGATTCAGATTTTCAATCTTTTGCAAATCCCTTTTCTAAATCTGGGCTATAGAGGACAATATACCCTTGGACTAGGAAGGCTAGACCTCCTGCAGGAATTCACCTGTTGAAGGACTCAGAAGTCTACTGAACAAAAAGGTTATATTTCATAAAGAGTTTTAGAGTAGCTCTTCTAGTGCAGAAAGATCTGGCTTAAGGCACTGCACAAAGATCTGTCCTAAGGCAGTGCACATTAATCCATATTTCATACTCCAGAAATCAGTATGGTTTCTCCTGTGAGTAAAGAATTGGAGTGATCCATGTTTGAGAATCAGAAAGGAAGGAGAATGTTCTGTTGTATGTAGATTGAAAAAGACACATCCTGTGGAGCTTGATCATGACGTTGTACATGTCAGTGAGATGTCAGTGAGAATTTTGTCTACATAAGGTGAAAGTTTTGCTCCTAAAAGTGCTGCTTTCTAAAAAAATCACTGCTTATTAAATTTCCTTTCTACATTCCATTCAGTTATCACTGGACAAAATCAGCTGATTTCTTTTATTGGCTATTTCAAAGAAATCAGTTAAAGAGTTTTAATTACCATTTTAAGTCACAAACTTTTGTTAATGAAGATTGTTATTTTTATTAACATTATCTGCTATGTCTAGCTTTTGCTTGCTTTAATTTTCATTGTCAAATTGAAAAATAAGGTTTTGCTGCAGAGAGAAATTTATTAATTCCTACCAACAATAGATTGAAAACAAACCCCACTTATAAGGCTTCCTAACACTTCGTTATCACTTTTCTGTTCTAAATGAAGAGACAAAGAAATGAAACAATGAAGACAAAGGGAAGGAGAATTAAATTTGTTCAGATATGAAACCCTGTGAATTCCTTACCACTTTAGATTTTCACCCAAGGAAGGCATGCAGCAGCCCCTGCAGTGTCCAGGTCCCCCAGCCTGGGGACAACATGGGCTGAATGTGTTCTGGCTCTTTCAACCTTGCATATCTGGATTTTCTCTTCTTGTAAATAAGGTTCAAGGTGGGAGACATGGAGAGTAACTGGGTCTTGGCTGGGCATGCAACAAGAAACCAACTGCGCAGAGTTCCTGGCACTCCTAGCTGAAGTATGGCTTCTGTTGCTATTTACAGTGTACTTTTTTTCTTTTTCTTCAGTGTCACTTTATATCATTAACCTCAGCCAGATACAGTACTGTTTACTTCCTGCCCCAAACTGTGCTCAGCATTGCTGATTGTCATTAAACAGGTGTGAAGGTTCATGCCAGAGTTTCAGTTTTGTGTGGAGATGTATCTGCAAAAATAGCATTTGTATTATCTGAATTGACTGGAGATCATAGGAGATACCTAGATTCATGGATGCGTAGATATGATATATTCCCTATAGTGCAGATTGTAAAAGGTCATCAAAGCTTGGCTTAGAGAGAGCTGCAGAGAAGAAAGGATTTCTTGTATATGACTGGGTAAGTCAGCTGGCAGAGCCCTTGCACAATCTACAGGGTGCAATTCTCAAGCGCCCTGCTTCAATGCTATCATACTCAGTCCTTTTGCATGTCCATGGGCACATGGGAATACTACTTGCACTGTTTGTCTTGCTAGATTATGGTCTGCTCAGCAGCTTTCAGCCCTGATATGGCAGGAACAGCTTGAATAAGGTAGAATAAGAGCAAGGTGTTGCCTTGCCTCCACAAAAACTTGCTTAGCCTTTGTATATAGCTAAGGTAGAGCTGGTTCTCTCAAGCACGTAATTAGTTACACAGGCATTGCAGCTGAGTGTACGTGCCTCTTAACTTTTTTAATACCACGTTACCAGCTTCCTGCTTGAATTTAGAAATTAACTGTATTGAGAAAGTGCCTTCAAGATTTGAAAGAATGAGACGTGACTTTTCTTTTCCCCCAGGGGAATTTTAAATAAAGGATGTAGAATTTTAGGATATCTTATTTTTAGTCATATTCTAAAGACTTGTATGAGCAGTTAACATTCACCTATTTCAATGCAGTCGTTTAAGGTCCAGTCATTTACAAATTTCAGTCAGTCAAAGTTCAATTAAATGCAGTTGAAGGTTTAGAAGTGACTGAAATTGGTAAGCTGGGTTCTTGGCTGTTACATAGAACTGCACAGCAGAAGCCTTGTGGAAATGCTGCAAAGACAGTCCATAGCTGCCTTTGTGCTCCCTTGTAGGCAGCTGTACCATGGGCCAGTTCACCGGTATGCATCAAAGCACTGTAAAACTTGATCTAATGTATATGGACTGCCAGCAGCTGTGAGGGTCCATCTTTGCAGCCTGGTGCTATCTCTCATCTCTGACAGCATCCCCAAAGTCAGACTTGGGTGAGGTCGCACAGGACACATGGCTGTTGGTGAACCTCCTGGATGGCAGGGCAGTGGGGTAGCTCTACTGCAGCTGAAAACCATGAGGTCTTACCTGAACTAAGGGTGAACTCTGTTTTCTGACAAGGCTGTAAACAGATGTAACCAAGTCTCTCCCCAAGAAATCCCCAGGTTTTATTTCAGAAGAGAGTTTTTATGGCAAAGCAGGACTTGACATTGCTGCTGCTGAAAGCTGTTCCTGCTAATAATATTGTCCAAGTTAGGAAGGAATTGAGCAATATTAGATGGCATGCCTCCTTCTTCAAATGCTGAGAAACTTTTGCTGATAACGGGAAGGTAACCAATTATGTAGCAAACTGCAAGTGGGTTTGGAAAAAGGAGTTTCTTTTTTTTTTTTTTTCCTTTCTTTCTTTTTACTTTGTTGTAGAATTCCAGTATCAATAGGGTAATACCAGGTTGGAAAACTCTGTGGTATCACCTTAAAATTATTTGGCTTACAGTCGTATAGTTTGAAAGATCATTGTTTAGATAAGTAACTAATTGGAGAGTTTACTAAATAATTCCAATATGGTTTTATGGGTACAGTGATTTATTCTAGTTATCATGAAGGAGACCTGATTTCCCAGCTCAGCTTTTATAGTAGCTGTGCCAGCTGCTGAATTCAAAGATGTAATTCCCAATAACAGTGATCTGATAAATGATCTGAAGTTTCCTACAGAATCTCTCCTAGCTGTTCTGTATGTGAACATTGTCTGTCTGTTCTTTAGGAGGAAATACGTCCGCAGTTTGAAGCCAAGTACTCCAAGAAAGAACGAATGAACCCCATATCTGGGAAGCCAGAGCCCTATCAAGCATTTGCAGATAAATGCAGCAGACTCATTGTTTCTGCATCTGGAATATTTTTTATGGTTTGAGAACTTTTATTTATTTACCAGTTGAAAAAAATACAAAATAACGTTACCTGTGCTGAGAGAGTATGGGGATATTGGATATGACTGCTTGAAAGTGAAATGAGTTCTAGCATGTTTACTGCAGGTTGAAAATCTGTACACAGCAAATAGCCTGACTTTCTGTAAAGTCCTACACTGGTTTACTCTTCCTCGAGTCTCACAGATAGTTAAGTCCTCCCTTCAAGGCTATACACATAAGGCTATATGTAGCAACGCACATTCCGGAGTAGTGGTGCTACCACATTAAGGCACCAACTTCAGCTGACTGAATTAGCTCATTGATTTCCTTGCCTCCCCTGTGTGGACAGCGCAGAGTGATGGGGAGAGATGTCATGGAAGAGGGAGTTGTTCTCTGTAAACTCTACATAGAACCTAAGTAAGGTGCCTAGAGTGCTTAATTATGTTAATATGCCCTAGTTTTTCAGTGTATTGAGGAGGTAAGGAAGGAGGGTTCACACTCCTAGTGCAACTGAAATGGAGAAACTGATGTTCCTTGCCTAAAATAAGGCATCTCTCCCCCTTCCAAAGTGCGAAACTAAATGCAGCAGCAAAATCTCTCCTAGCAGAGAGCTGCATGTGTTTCTGCTGAAATGCCCCCATCCTATAATTTCACTGAATCTGTTATTCACTGTTATGAAGATGTAATGACCCTTGTTATGAAGACCCCTGTGGAATTTACTAGGGCTCTTCCCAGAGGCTAGAAAATGATAGATGTGTATAACTTCGGGAGCTGTGGAGAGTGAGGTGGGTGAGCTAGCCCAGCAACTTTGTGTTTGAATGAGGTGGGAGGGAATAGGGCAGAGTGTTTGTAGGAAACTGATGGCTTCAAAATTGTCCAAAGCAACCTTGGACAAGAAAGGCAAGAGCATTATTGAGATGAAACATGCTCTGGTTTGTCAGGTGGATGGACAGAGACACACAGAGAAACGCTGAGCATGAGAAGCCAATGTACGGTCTGGCTCAGCCCTTGAGGACACTTATATCTGTTCCGGACTTCAGTCTCTGCTTGGAATTGATCGTACACCTGAAACATTTTGCATTTTCTCTACATTTTTTTCTTGAAGGGGGGACAGTTTTCTCTCCCTACCCTTTGCAAAGGCAGTCATTAATCTTCTTAGCCTAGTGATAGATCTTCCTGAAAGTGTCAGAGGGAGTAACCTTGCTCTGAATTGCATGCACCACAAATTTTCCCTGTAACAGTCCTTGAAACAGGATGAGGATTATTTTCACTGAAGATATTTTTTATTTCTGGCATAGTGTGAGCTTCCAATGAGTTAGAAAAACTACAAATTTTCCCCCATTTAGGTAAAAAAATTCCTTAAAAATTATAGCTTTAAGCACAGGAGATATATGCTTATCAAAACTTGGAGTTAGAGCAGTTTTCAAAATTTCACAGCATTGACTCTCACAGTGCAGTTACTAATACTGCTTGAACCGGGTTAGTGATTCCCTGTTAACAAAGGAAAGTGGTCCTCCTTCCCCTCAACACTATGCAGGGAATCCAGAGGCAATCCTCTAGCTCAGTAACTTTGTAATGTGTCTATGATGTGCTGCAATGTGGTAGCAGAGAATCTAATAAACTAGCCCTTTGCATTCACACACACTTAACTTTTTCATCTGCACCAGGATTACATCAATCAATTCAGTAATCAATAAAATATGAAAACAGCTTGATTAGCATTCAGTGTTTTCAAAGTCATTTTGCCCATTCAATTAGCTTAGATATACTTCAATTTTGATAGGGTTAAGTTGTCTTTGCATAACCTTGGAATACATCTATCTTTTGCAAATAATCATCTGTCTTCTACTGCTGAAGAAACTCTCCCTCCTTATCTAATAAGGTAGCTAATGGGTACTGTGTCAGAGTCTCTATGAGTCGCCCATGCTAATTCCCAACTGTTTGTCCTTTAGGTGGCTTGCTAAACTGTGACATAAATTGGTCACGATGGAAAACAGTTGTCATTTAGTGTTCAACTGTTGCATATGGAACATCAAGTGATTTAGCAGCCTGGCTTAGCTGCATGGCTTTCATGTTAAAACTGTCACATTTGCTGAAAGTCTCATCAGAGAAGAAATTACAAGGGCAATTGAATTTGTTACCTTCCCTAGTCAGAATCTTTCCAGAACCGTAGGAAGGAACAGCTTGCTATAGTAGCTTGCCAGGGTTGTTGTTAAGGCAGTGCTTACAAATGGAGACATTTTTTCTGTAAGTGTGAAGTCCATCAAAGCACAAAATTCATCCCAAATATGACGCCATCAAGCTGGGACACCAGCCTGAGACTAGCCTTTGCACATGGCAGAACATGCATGTAAGGAAAATTTCTAATTCCCAGAGCTGGCAACACTGTTTCCCACTTAAATGCTAAGGAACAGATACATTTTCAAGGAAGTGTTTAAAACTAAAAATTATTTTAATATGATTTCAAAGATATTTTGCATTTTGGAAAATAAAAAGGGCTTCATGATAAGAAGAATATTCATGTTGAAACTTATCTCTGGAATCAAAATGAATGTATTTTTCAAGTCTTCCATTTCATTGTTTTAGTTTTCAGAGTTTCAGGGAGAAGTTAACTCCTGTTCTATTGAAAGTTTTCAGGTTCTTCTCTCTGATTTTTTCTTCCCTTAGATCTGTGTGGTGATTGCTGCTGTTTTTGGCATTGTTATTTACCGTGTTGTGACTGTCAGCACTTTTGCTGCCTTTAAGTGGGCTTTAATCAGGAATAACTCTCAGGTTGCAACTACAGGGACTGCAGTGTGCATCAACTTTTGCATCATCATGCTACTGAATGTGGTGAGTAAAACTAACATATCCAAAGTTATACCCAAGCCATCAGATCAGTAGATATCTGAGTCTACAGACCACTGAATGCTTTTGGTTCCTTTTTCAGCAGGAATGGAGTGTCTTTCTAAGCCAGACATGGCATTATTTTTTATGGACATCATTCACTATTTATGTAAAGTGCAATTCCAAACCCAAAACATTATGTAAATGTGTTTGAATGTTCTAAAAAATATTTTAGGGAGACACGTCCATACTCCTGTTTTATCCTCTGCCTCTTCTTTTCCTTTCATATGTTTGCAGGTTTCAGTCCATTTCATTAACACTCTTCTTTTTAGTTTGCTTTTTGATGTTATTTTTTAAATGCAGTGGCTAAGCTTAATTCTTATTTATACTAGTTTCAGTAATTCCAGCTTCAGTTTTCACAGTAGTTTACTAGTGAGGATATGCATATACAGACACAATGTCCATATTCAGGAGAACTCCCTTGGGCTGAAAACTTCAAGATACTTGAGCAGACATGACTTGTTGCATGAACTGCCTATGGCTTTTGCCAGGGTCCTCCAGAGACATGGTCTGGGTGCATTGTAGGGGGACTGGCTGAGGTCAGGTTATTGTTGTGAACTGGTTTGAAATCAGACTTGGGACAAAGACAAATCTGGAATTCCTATGTGGTAACAGCCTCAGTAAGACAGTATAACATAGATTAGATGGGGAATGAGTTTCATTCTTCCATTGAGATGCAGGTACTTCTGTATATTGCTGTGATAGTAATGTTTCTTCTATTAGTTGCTCTTGGCAAGAGGTGTATGACCTTTTACTATCAGGTTTTTGTCAACTGACGTTATAAGAATGCATTTTAAGGGGGAGGAGGTGTATCAGAGGGATCAACCTACAAACCATCAAGGTACTGGAGCCAGGGCAGAGAATCTCTACCTGCTCAGTAGCAAGCGTCTTCTGCAAAAACCATGTTAGGCTTTGCTGCAGAAGGTATGTTGATTTACTTCCTAGGGGAAGTATAAGATGTTATTTCAGGCCTGCACATTCCAAGTGCTGGCTTGGAGGCTACTTTCTTTCCTGTGCAATACCCAAGCATTTCCATCATGTAAAAATTGATTTTAACAGCCCCTCGTTTATATAGCAGGAAATTCCAAGAGGCTTTGCTGTAGGACTTCACTTCTCCCTTTGGCATAGGCAAGACTGGATTAGTGACTAGGACAGTCTATCAAGAACTGTTGACTTTCCTATGTTTTCTCTAAGTTGGGACTATAGGCTGAGAAAGGGCAGAAAGAAGAGGTGGAAGCTGTTATTCTCTCTGAATTTGTACTGAGGGCTTTCTTCTTTATGTTTTTTTTTTATTTATTTTTTGTTGTCTGCAGCTTTTCAGGGTTTTCTTTAATCCACCTAGAACACACAATATCATAGAAGAAATAAAGAGGGAAACTATATATATCTATGACAGTAAAACATCCATTTCCAAGCTCTCAGTATAAGTCATTCTATATGCAGTGAAGCAGCAACAAAGAAATACTGCACAAACAAAATTATTTGGTTTTCAAAGAGTTTTACAGCTTAGAGAAATTTTTAAAATAATGGAAGATGGCTTGAAGGTGCGTTTTGAGAAACTTTGTTTTACTTCCTAAAATACATCAAATAAATAGAGCACTGCAAAGATGGATTTCTTAAGGCTTATACTCATTACCATGCAATAAACACCACAGCCATAGATCTGGATGTAGTGCATGGAAACAAAAGATCCCCAAAATATGAAACTGCATGAGCTTTTCAAAAGAAGGACTTAAGAACATAATCCCTCACTTCCCATGATGGATAAATGTAGTTTACTGAAGGACAGTAGTGGGATTTCTTTTGGGGGGAAAAAAAAAAATAAATTCCCCAGGAGCAATTCAGGTAATTGAATCCTCTGCAAACTGTGACTCAAGAAAAGTAGCAGGAGAGCAAGCAAAGATACAGTAATAAAACAAGAATGGACCAAGATGTATCTAACAGTAGGGAATTCACTACTAGGAAGCCTGGAATACTGCCAGTGATTCTGAAATGAGTTGACAATCTCTCTAAGCATCAGGGGAAAGGTCTAGACCACAAGTAACTTCTAGACTGGATGCTCTGAGAGCTAGGTACATACACTGACATGTCCATCATGACAAAACAAAATGACTTTCAAGTATAATGTCTCCCAGATAAGCCTGCAGCCTGACCTGGGAACAATCATTAGCTTTACCTAGGTTAATAAAACCTGTCAATTCCAGTGATATCGCCCATAGAAAATATGATCACAGAACAGAATATCCTAAACAAGGCCCCTTGGGACTAGTAGTTATAAGCTGCAGTAGCAGATAATTAGATCCAAACATTGTTAACAGAATCTCTAACACAGACTTACTGTTCCAGGAGGAATAGCAACAAAATACAGTTTTGATACCCGCTTCTGCAGAGCAATGTACATATATAAAATAGCACACTCCCTGCTGGGATCAAGATATAAACCACCCAGACATTTAGCACTTTTACAGTTGCCCTTAGGAGTTGCTTTTAAACCTAGAAGAAACCACCTTTTTCATTACTTGAAACAAAACTGTGTACTCCAAAGGCAGCAAAAAGCTATTCTATGCAAGAAGTAGTTGTTAACATGAATGAGGTAATTCAGGATGACTTCAGTTCTTAAGCAGGCAGTTTGATCTGTAAATTGTACACAACTCAATTGAAGCAAGAGTTTATAAGGATAACTGCAAATGAAAAGAAACATTGCTGATATGCACTTTAGGAATAAGTGGGTACTCGTGCCTGAAATATGAGGAGCTTTGTATCCTTGTAGGCATCAGGGAGAGTTAAGGACATTTAGAGTTTTGTGGGAACAGGCTCCAGACTCATTTAAAACAAATGGAAATCATTGTATTAATTTACACTAATATTGATGTTGGTGGCGATGTACTGTATAGGTTCAAAACCCCTTTGCAAATACTAACTGTGAAAACCCTCCAAGTTGGTTTTTGTAAGCTTTATGAAGTTAGCAGTCTCCCAGAGAGTTTGGAAGCATGGTATCTGCTAAGCGCAGAAAGTGCCACTTAGGATTTAGAACAATGTCACTGACTCAGAGTAAGTAATGTGTCTGGTGGTGGGGATTACTAAAGACTTTCTCTGAAGCAACCCTGTTTCCCCTGTGTCTTTCCCTTCAGCACCAAAAAAATCCCAAACAAAACCAAAAAGCCCAAAATGCCTAACATATCAGAGCATGCTCTTACTAGGTTGGTTTTTTTGTGAGATAAATGTTCCATAAGTAACTAAAACAAAAATCCCTGTTGTGCTATTTTTCTGCTTTGTGTTTTTTGAAAAGTTATCTGACCCTTTTTCACGGTGTATGTAAAATAGGGACAGTGACAGCATTTTTTTCTCCATATATTGTGCATGAAAAGAGCTGACTATAAGCTTTAAAAAATATTACTTTTCTGTGTTTGATTATATCACTATTGTATTATTACTGTATAGTTTTATTACTGCCATTATCAGAACATCACAAAGACCATCTGGATGTCAGATTTAATATGTAAGAGCAGTCACTCTACTCAGAAAGCAGTTCTATATTTTTGAGCTGGTCACGTATCTAAGAGGCTGTTTCTTCTCTGTTACAGCTGTATGAAAAGGTTGCTCTTTTCCTGACAAATTTAGGTAAGCAATGTTATATACAAAAGTGAATGATATTGTACTGATTTTTTGGTCCCTATACTGTGATAGCATTCAAACTGTCTGTACAAATATGAAAAATCTTGATTAATTTGCAATCTATAGGAATTAATGTTTTTCTTAGGTTTATAATAAAGGAGTATATAAACTAAGCTGTAGCACCATTCAATCAGTGGTGACAACCATCACCCACCTGCCATGCTTTGTTCTTGCCCCAAACCCTTACCTTGTAAGAACTTAAACAAATTATTACCTTGCAGGAGAAAGCATGAGTCTTTCAGAGAGACTGAGCACTCTCAATGCCCAGATTTTGTGAAGACCTGGAAATGGGGGAATCACTTCTGGAAACCAAATTTATGGCTTGAAACTAAGGTGCTTATTGACTATCAAACATATGCCTTTAAGAGGGGCAGTAATCTGGAAGGAAAATAACTAGGAGACTCACTAACTCTACCAACACCTAAACTCTAATGGTGTTCTAAGTTTCTGTATCCTTTTCAGCTTACCCATAAAGGTGATCTTTATGTTAGAGTAAGGACAACATGTTTTCTAAGGACAGCATGTACTGTCACTGGGGTATCAACACTCATATATCCGTGGCTCAGGCAGAGTCTCTGGGGATCCTGATCATGCTGGAGCATTGCAGTAGCTGGTGGCAATCGGCAAGGGCTTCTTAGTGTCAAGAAGCCTGAAATGAGACACTTGCTGAAGACCTATTAAGTGAACTGTATTATGTCATGTGTAGAAGTGGTTTGAGGAGATTATTTTGAGCTTCTGCATACCTTTGTACATTGATGATGTTCAGTAAGGTATTTTGGACCAGGTGGACAGATTTTGGTGTCTGCTCAGAGGAAACACACAGCTGATTTTAGGTAGTGTCAGGGCTTTTCTACATCTGGGAAGCCATAGGTGATATGTTCAAAGCACATCTGTGTAAAACAGCATTTTATTCTGTTGTTTCTTATTAGACTGAGAGTCCTTATTTGTATGCTGTAAATTTAAAATATTTTTGCTGTCCTATATCCATGGAAAAGATACCTGCTAGTTATAGTTGAGAAATACGACTTTCAAGTATGTGATTTGCACAGGCTGTGCCCTTTTACTCCCTGTGACACCCTGAGGACAGTAAGATACGGTCTAGAGACCTTGAAGCTTGATTACTTTCTGCTAGGTTATCATCAAGGTAGGTCTGCACCTTGTAGCTTGGACAGAAAACACTTGTATGAAAACTCAGTGAGTCAAGCTGTTCTGACAGTGTTCAAACTCTTCTGTGGTTTTTAATCTGATGGCCTAAGTAGCTGATTTGGTTTGAATGATCTTTATCAGTGTAATAAGCTCGGAGTGGGATAGGCAGCAAACTACATTCAGGTTGTCCTTCTTCAGCTTTTACATGACCTTTTTCAGAGCTCACGTCCATGCTCCTCCAAAGCATTGCCATTGTCTCTGATGGGCATATGAGCAAAGCTTCAGCTGCAGCAGCCTTGTTAAAGTCAAACTTGTCCTTCCCACAGACTGGCATCAAAAATCCACTATGTTTTATTTCTTTCTGCTTAGCTAAATATGTATGTACTGGCATACACACAAACTTGGGTTTCTTGACAGGCATTTCCAAATCACTAACACAGTTGTTAAAATGTTTTATGGTTTTGTTGATGCACCTATTTGAAATTGCCTTGTGGGTAGGGCAGGTCTAATTAAAGAGAATCTAGTTTATTGTTGTTGTTTCTGTACTTTCAGTACTTTACTGCAGGCTCCTTTGGAAGTAGTATATGATGATACCATTATGATACTCAGAATCACCATTAGTACCTCCACTTCTCCTCTGATTACTCCTGTTCACAGCAATAACAGCGTGACTAATAACAACCTCCTGCCAACTGGAAAGCAGTCTGAGGACATGCTGCTGGTGTGTTGGCATAGAAGTTGTTTTGTTAACTTCTGTCTTGATATCTCTTTAGATGGAGATTAAGGGCCTACCTGAAGGGAAGTATATGTCTTGCCCCTTCCCATTTGCCTTACCCCATCCACTGCAAAATATTTTTTCTCAGTCTTCTGTGATGAGCTCCATGGGACAAGGAAAGGGAGTCATGCAGTGGCACTCCACTGATACCTGTGTAGAGTCCTTAGGTGCCAGCGTGGTTGGCAAATTCATGAAACAGAATTACAAGAAGGATTTGCTCCAGTTCAGTGTGACAACTCTAACAAAAAGGCACTTACATACCTTGTAGTGGGGTGCTTTCTGGCAATGTCATTACAGTAGGTTGCAAAAAAGGAAACAAGAGAAGAGCCTGAGCCTGCAAAGCACACAGAAATCCAGGAGGGATGTTTAATATACACGTTATCTCGACCACTTCCTTAGAGTCTCCTGGGAATATACATATCCATGTATCAGAAGAGATTTCTAAGTCTTTACAAGCTCACTTGCTGTGTGCTGGTTTTGGATACAATTTCTTTTGTCACCTTATATTTTGAAATCAGCAGGCTAATTTACAAATACATTGCCAGCTCTGATATATGTGTGCAGCCTTTGTGCCAAGGGAAATTGTTAATCTGATTTAACCTCTGAAACTCTGCTCTCTTTCTTCACAGAGCAGCCTCGTACTGAATCCGAGTGGGAGAACAGCTTCACTCTGAAAATGTTTCTTTTTCAGTTCGTCAATCTGAACAGCTCTACCTTTTATATAGCATTCTTCCTTGGAAGGTAGGATTGACGTCTGCACCCTCATATGTGTAAAATGAAGTAGAGAGAAGAAATAAAATTATCTGTAATGAAACAAAATGGGACCATATTGTCACACAGCTCAAAATGCAAATTCCATACTAGCAAAGCAGGAGAGATTGCAGTTTTACTTTCCTTTCAAAAGCCCAGAAACAGATGTAGCTTTCATTTTCTAGCACCACATTGGCGCAATGCTAACTTTTAACAATTTCACTGCTGGGAACTAATGCATCCCACAATACTATACATGCAGGTCACTTCACTCTGTCTTTATGTGTGTAATTTGTACAGGTAGTAAATAACTTAACACTGTGTCTTTTTCTTTCAGAATAGAATAGAATAGAATAGAATAGAATAGAATAGAATAGAATAGAAGAGTTAAGTTGGAAGGAACCTACAACAATCATCTAGTCCACCTGCCTGAATACTTTGCTTATTCTATTATATGATTTGGACTATTAAGAGTGAATTATGACCAACCAGTTGGGTTTTTCCACAGAAAATGAAATATATATATATATATGTATGTCTCTTTCTGCAAGTCCCCTAAAAGCAAAAGAAGAGCCTTTGAGTAGAGAAGGCTTGAGTAGAAAAATCCATCATATGGATTATTTGCATGTGGGAATCATTTTGGGAGAAAACATGGAGGAATAGTAAGAAAATTACGTTTTCCTAATGAAAACTAACATTTTCACTGACTTCACAGACAGGCAGATATCACAGCCCATATTATGGTGTAAGGAAATGGACTGGCAGTTGAAAGCCATTTTCCAAACTGACATAAAGTTTCATTCAGATTTTCTCTCTTCCCTGCATATGGTGAATATCCAACAGCAGAGTATTTGGTATTGAAATAAAACTGGAAGTAAAATTGTACTTAGCAATTCATAGAAATTATCCCAGGAATCCCCCAAAACTTTTTGCAGCATAACACCTTTTGTAGTTATATCAATCATGCTAAGATGACATTAGATTAAAACAACAGTGTGAGCTTACACAACATATTTGATGTATATTCCTGTGTTAAAGATTTACAGGACACCCTGGTGCCTACTTAAGGCTGATAAACCGGTGGAGACTGGAAGAGGTAAGTGTTTGCTAACTACACACTGATTTATCTGCTGCCCACAGATGTAGTGAATACAAGCAGAGGCAGACACATAACTCTGTCTAGGTATTTTTGAGTATATTATTGGGTTTTCAGTTGCTGTGTAACTCCACACTACTGACCCTATCATTTGCTACAAAAACATCTACATATTGATATATATGCCCTTTTCAATGCTAGCAGTTTCAGTGTTTGCATCACATTTGGGTAGTGGTATCAAATGGCTTAAACATTACTCACATTTTTACATTGGAAATATTTCATCTGTGAAATGAATCAAAGTCAGATATGAATCTGACAACTTTTTGCTTCTAAAAAATCCTTTCTTCTCAGCTTTTCTAGCCTTGTTGATCAGGGAGCTAAAATAATAAAATAATAACTTAAAAGTCCAGACACATAAAATGTACTTGAAAATTGATGAAAACACCTGAACGAACTTCCCAAAAGAGCTACTGTTCCATGTCTACAAAACAAATGGACTTGGAGGGCAATGAGAGGTTGGCTTTGCAAGTCACTCGAGGACCAATCCCATTTTTTTGGCAAATACATTCAGGACTCAGAAACCATTTGACAGTTACTGGAGGTGAACAGCAGCAGTTTCTGGATCAGCCATGTAGCTTCTAGTGCTGCTATTTGAACACTCAAATCCCATGTTTCTTTCCTGCTTCACAGCTGAACAACTGAAACAACTTTGCAAATACATGACAAATGGCAAGTGGAAAATGCATGTCTTACACTGCCAACATGAATTTACAAACAATTCCAGATATCTAAATATTTTGGTTAATAGAGGTCAGCCAAACACTAGCGAAAAAAGGAATAATTTGAAAAGGCCATCCTAATTTTGAAGTAGTGAATTCTGTACATTCAAGGAAAGAAAAAATGATAAATGGACAGACAGAAATTCACTGAACGTCCCTCTAAAGTCTGAGAGGGGCCAAGCTGACCTAACAGCTTCCTGCTGCCAAGAGAGGACAGTTCTGCTCTTCCTTTGACTTCCCCCAGAAGTTTGCTCCTTCCTCTTCCTCTGCACTGGCTCTGGCTTGTCCAACCCGGTGAGGAGCCTATTCAGTTCCCTGTATGAGCAGGAAACACTTCCCTTTTCTGGCTGAATTAGTGTTCTGATGAGTTACTGAGCTGAATCTTCTCAGAGAGGCATCAGAGAACAGGGAAAGAACCTCACTTGCAGGAGCAAGGATGGGAGGAACAAAGAACCAGGTTTGGGAGGAACAAAGAACCAGGTTTGGGAGGGAAGTGCAGCAGCAAGGTGTTACAGGTTGGGTTAGTTGCTGGTGGAAGCTACTATTATTAGTCCCTACTATTTTGCCTTTCTCAGAGAAAAAAAAAAGTCTAATAATAAAATAAATGCCTAACAAAAAAAGTCTCAACTTTATTGACCATATCTCTGTTAGGTCTTATTAGAAACATAATGTAGAATATAATGCCCAGATACCCCTCCAACAGCTCTCTCTTTACCTGCTGGATGAAGTCAAGTGCAAGACATTTAATAACATGATATATTCTGGTCCAGTGTCTGTGGGCATATTCAGACCACAATGAACAAAGTGCATTAGAGATGTTATGGCTGTAACATCACTGCTACTTCATTAATATTGCACCTACCTCTCTTAGGTTATATTGGCTTATGCAGCTGATTCCTAAAAAGAGAAGGATAATGATTTAATAATATGCTAGAAAAGTTATTTAAAAAAAAAAAAATCTGCCACCCTGTTAATCTAAAGAGAAGCTGAATGAGGTCAACAGATACTTCAGCAGGGACCCTGGTTCTGAGCACTCTATAAGGCAGTATTTATAAGAAATTCATATCACATTTTGTTACAGGTCATAACTAATTTCAAGTTTTTTCTCTGTAAAAGTTAAAGAGAAATAGTTCCAGTTCTATGACAGTGATCTCTTTGACTTATCCATAATACCCAGGATCTAACAATAGAGCTTGGACCTCTACTATTTGGATCTGCAAAGTCAATTGTGCAAAATGCTGTTTGAGAGCAGAAAGTTTTTGGCCCTTTTCTGTTTCTTCCAATACTAGATGAAAAATTGTGGAATTACTTAAATTTGTACTAGCTGAGCATCTCTCCCAAAAGCAGCACCACTTCTTCAAGGCCTGGAGCTACTGCTAAAGCAAGCAAGCACTCAACAAGACACTGAGAACTGTTGTTTGACAATTAAGAGATTTTTAGTTCTTCGAGAGGATAATAGCTTTGCATAGTCCACTCAGTCATATACATTAAATAGTACTCAATAAACAGTTTTAGGTCTATCCTTTTAGGCATACACTATGTGCCTGTGCAGCCAGGAGGAATTTTCTCTTCATTCTTTGACTTGAGGCACAGCCACCCTCCTCAAAAGCTCTTGAAATCATTGAAGAAACTTGTTAGCCTTTGCCTCTGTCCCACCCACAGTTGCACAACATATTAGCATCACTAATGTGAAAACTGCTTTGGCTTCAACTGATTCTGACCTCTGCAGAGAATTAGATTATATGCTTAAAAGGCTCATGGTATGACACATTCTCATATGCTCCCATGTCTTTATATTTTTAAAAAAATTAAAGAGAATGGCATTTAATTTCCTTTAGGTAAATTATCTAATACCCATTTACAGTCTTTAAGAAATGCTTAAAATCTCAGCATCATTTCTGTTTAATCTTTTTTTTCTTTTTTTCTGTAGTGCCACCCTAGTGGATGCCTTATTGATCTCTGTATGCAAATGGGTATTATAATGGTGCTAAAGCAGACTTGGAATAACTTCATGGAACTGGGCTACCCGTAAGTAATTATAATGCCTATGGTTCCATAGGTCACAGAATAATTTTAAGTTTATGTTTTCCTTATGACTAGTTACGTAAAAGCAAGATACAGTAGTCATTACAACAGAAAATCCCCCCTAGGATACAAAACTCTTAATATAGTTTTTCAGATGTATAGAGATAGATGGTGTTTGGTTTTTTTTTCACATTGAACGTAGTTTGCAGAAGTGAAAGTGTAACATAAATATTAACAAATAAATAATATATGGGAAGTACTTGATTCCATTAAATTGTATTCTCTGTTTCAAAACTCCTTAAAAACAACTGCAGGACTGCTGTATTCCTTACACAGGAAATAGTATATGTATCATTTTTTAGCTATGCCAATCTAAATTGGATTTCTCCTTGTTGGGTGATAAAAGATGCCTGAAAGGGCAGGTATGAGCTGGAAGAAATGCACTGCTGGCATATACATTCTCAGAGACAGAAAAATGTACTGACTGGTATGTAGGCAAGTTCCCTAGTGATCTTCAAGATATTATGGAGCTGTCCCCTAGCTAAAAAGGTTGATGATTATTCATTTCCTATTTGTTCATTTCTTATTGATTAGTATTTAATGAGCATGTTTAATATGATTAATATAGACAGTTAATGCTAGAGACAGTGTGGCAGGTCATCAAGGGAAATTAGCAAGTGTGAAAAAATAAGAGAGAGCTGACATTGTCAGAAAGTTTGCCCTTGCAAAGTTCAGAGGAATATGCCTCTCTGCAGAATCCACAGCAGAGCTAGTGCAGAGTTCGTCCCCTGAACTGCAGAAACGTGTTGCAGAAGCAATTTCAGGCAGCTTCAGTGCTGATCACTTCTAGCAGTAATGAGAATGGAGTAAATGATTTAAATGCACAGAGTAATTGGCAATGAAGGTACTTAAAGCTCGCTATCTCTGTCTTCCCGGGTTTGTGCCTAGTGCTAGTTGCCAGGATTTTGCAGCTGTTAGAGCTGGAGGAATTAGCCAGGGTGGGGAGGAGGGAACAGCAGCAGCAGTATTGATCCTTCTTTTTCTACTCCCTGCCTCTTTTGTCAGTTTTCATTAGATCTTTCTGCTACCTAATAACAGGGATTTCAAAACCTAATAAAGAGCACAGAAGGGGATTAAAGGTGACTGAAGGAGGTAGGAGGAGATTGTTTAAGAACAAGTGATTTAATAGGAATAAACTTCTTCAGGTGAAGTCAGGCTCTTCACTTTAGAGTCACAATGAAAATCATAACACAAAACACACAGTCACAACAATGTGAGATGCTTCAACTTATTCTGATGAGAGATGTATTTGCTCTCCAGAACTTTCAGTCCACCTTCTAGCCCTGAAATGCTGCAGGAAAGTGCATTTCCCTTTTGTGTGAAAAAATGATAATTTCTGCTAAGAGCATGATTGGAGACAACACCATGTGGATGCCCAGAGGACTTGGAGGCAATCCTATAGTTTGTAGTAGAACATCACTGCACCTCCACCTGTGTGCCAGCTACTGCCTGCCGAGACCCAGGCAGAGCCAGCACTGAGCAGTGCCAAAGCTGATAGCAGAGAATATTTCCCCTTAAGACAGCCCTAGGAGAGGAGCACCAGCAGCGCGTTTTAAAGAGTGGCTTTTGCACCATTTCAGGGTGGCAACCCAGCTCTGGTGCAGGCATGTACTCCCACAGGGACCGCAGAGACACACAGGGCAAGTCAGAAATGCCACCGGGTGTTCCTTGATGACAGGAACCCCAGCACCTGCTGTCACATTTCTGACTGATACATGTGGCATTGGCTTCTCTTCTGAAATTTCCGCTTGAGAGTTAAAAGCTAGGTTTCAAAGATGTCAAAGAGAGGCCCTAGGGTGTATGCTAGAGCATTGATTGTTCAGTGGTTACATTTTAATACAAATACTGGCATTTCAGAGTCGTGCTTCTCCTTCACACAAACACCACCTTGAAACCTCTGAAAGTGCACATCAGTTCTCTCCTGCACAGATACGTTTGCAATAACTAAGTATAAATTTTTGCTTCATTTGGATGTGCAAAACTGCAATTTCAAGTTGATGTTTTTCCTGGAAGAAGAACATACATCCATAGCAAAATCACAGTATGTCACATTGCTCACACATAAATCAGAAAATGACATCTCTTTGAATTTTACTGGGAGTCTTAGATAATTCATAACACTGGTTATGGGTTTCCCCTCTCACAAAGAAGGAAGTTAACAGGGATCTGTCTCAGCGTATTGGTCTCCCACCCACCTCACCCCTCAATTTGCTGCTTTTGCAGGAATTCAGTTCTCAGCCCTCTCACTTTCTCATGGGCAGGACATGAGAGGCAAAGTCCCAAAGGGTGCTGTGGACTGCAAAGATGTGCCCTTAACTGTCCCACAGTTCATCAATCACAACGATGGCCATTCACAGAAAAGGCCTTTTTACACTAGTGACTGGCTGCAAGCTGCTAAAACCAAATATTTTAATAATTTCTTGTACTTCCAAATTTTGCTGTGAAGTCCATGCTGGTATTCTAAATTTTTTTCTTGCACTTCTAAGCTCTAGATGTTAATGCCCTGCACTCAGTTGCACCTACACTTTTTTAAGGAAGACAGGAAAAGCTATAACCTCTCTGGTCAATGGCCTGAATAGAAAAACAATCTCTAAGCTTTAAGAAAACACGCAATTGGCCAAACCCTTATCCAAATCCAATGGCCATTTGCCTACCATTAACAGACCAGACCAGGCCACTGTGAAGGCAAGAAGAGAAGCACAGTCATGGAAAGGATTGAATTATTTGGGTGAGCCATCACCTTCTATCTTGCTGAGACGAAGGGGCCAACCACAACTTTGGAGAAAATATTTGTCATGGGTTTTTTTTGCCCTCTATACTAACTATAACTTGTGTCCTTTGCTGGCCAAACCAGTGCAACTCCCTGACCTGGAGAGGGAAAGGCGTTTATTTCAGATGTGAGCACTCAATTTTCCTCTGGCTAAGTGCCTCCCATGGTGCCCATACACATACTTTTCTTCAGGAACAATATCATCGAATCATAGAATGGTTTAGGTTGGAAGGGACCTTTAGAGATCATCTAGTCCAACCCCCTGCAGTGAGCAGGAACGTCTTCAAATAGATCAGGTTGCTCAGAGCCCCATCCAATGCAACCTTGAATGTTTCTAGGGATGGAGCTTCCACAACCTCTCTGGGCAACCTGTTCCAGTGTTTCATCACCCTCATTGTAAAATATGTCTTCCTTATACCCAGTCTAAATCTACCCTCCTTTAGTTTAAAACCATTAGTCCTTGTCCTGTCACAACAGGCCTTGCTAAAGAGATTGCCCCCATCCTTCCTGTAGTCCCCCTTTAAGTACTGAAAGGCCACAATAAGTTCTCCCCACAGCCTTCTCTTCTCCAGGCTGAACAGCCCCAACTCTCTCAGCCTGTAGGAGAGGTGCTCCAGCCCTCGGATCATTTTTTGTGGCCCTCGTCTGGACCCGCTCCAACAGTTCCATGTCCTTCCTGTGCTGAGGGCTCCAAAGCTGGACGCAGTGCTCCAGGTGGGGTCTCACCAGAGCAGAGTAGAGGGGCAGAATCACCTCCCTCGACCTGCTGGCCACGCTTCTTTTGATGCAGCCTAGGATACGGTTGGCCTTTGGACATTGCTGGCTCATATCCAATTTTTCATCTGCCAGTACCCCCAAGTCCTTCTCTGCAGGGCTGCTCTCAATCAGTTCATCCCCCAGTCTGTACTGATATTGGGGGTTGCCCCGACCCAGGTGCAGGACCTTGCACTTGGCCTTGTTGAACCTGATGAGGTTCTCACAGGCCCACCTCTCCAGCTTGTCCAGGTCTCTTTGGATGACATCCATATCTTCCCCCTGAAGTACAGTACAGCTCCCCCATTTCTGGAGGTGGAGACAGCTCTCATGTCAGCCATCCACCTCTCAGCCACCACATGTTGTCAGTAGTCCACACACTTCCTTCTGCCTTTTGTTCCTCTGAACATTTGGCTGCAGATACCATTCAAGGTTGCTTTTTCCCTTCCAGGACTGCCCCAGGGATTGTTACCCTGCACACTGTAGAACTCTGCAGAGATGCTGGCTTGCAGACAGGAAGGAATCATGCAGCATTAACACTCTATTTACTGATTTCTCAATCAGAGCACAACTATCTCCACACAGCATTGCATTCTGCCGTATAAACAGACCTGAAGTGATTTGTCATTACATGTAGAGAAAAAGAAGGTAAATAACTAATGAAAAGATGTCAAAATCCCTCCACCTAGATGTTTAACAACATCTAGGCCTGGATTACAGCCCATCAGCTGTATCAGTTTTCATGCTGTGTCATCAGCCATATGTATTACTAATGCTCTCTTTTCCTGTGCACTGGGAAATTAATTTTGCAAGGTATGTTGTGCACACTTAGCCTCTTCCAATTTTGTGATAAATAGCCACTAATATTATTTACCTTGTTTTTTTAATTTATTTGAAAATGTAGGCTAATTCAAAACTGGTGGACCAGGAGAAAACTACGACAAGAGTATGGCACACAGAGAAAAACAAGCTTCCCGCAGTGGGAAAAGGACTACAATCTGCAGCCCATGAATGCTTATGGACTTTTCGATGAATACCTAGAAATGAGTATGGCACTGACCTTTGTTCTCTCTCTTTCACTAGATATTAATTTTGTTGCTTTTTTGTTGGTATGGCCTGGTGTATTCTTTTAATTATTGCTGTATGAAGCTAAAGAGGCTGCAAAATGGTTTTCATTCTCACAGGTCAGGTGAGGAATGGGAGTGAGTTTGTAAGAACCAAGCCAAACCAATATAGCCAACCACACTGCTGCTGGTTTGCTAACCTCACATCCATGAAACACTTCTCATTCAGGCCTTGTGTGGGGAAGGTTGTTTTCCAAACCAGAGCCCACCTCTTCACCTGCATACATTTCTGAAGAACTTTGCTGTTATTTACTAAAGGAAGTTCCCTTGGGCTTTTATTTGTAAACCGTGCGGTACAGACCTGCATGCTTGTTTATGTTTAAAATACACCATCATCTACTACCTCACATTTACAAAGTAGTTTGCTGCCAAAAGGCATCGCTCTCTCCAGAGGATAGGGGAGGATAACTGCTCAAAGAAATGTTAAAGAACAAGAACTTTTGCCCTATGTGACTGAACTGTGTATGTCATGATTTTTTTTTTCTTTTCTCCCTCATACAATTCTTTTCAAACTAATGGGAAATTTGGCAGTCTGAAAACCTGCCTCTAGAAACTCACACAAAGTTTCAAACTGCTGCCCATCTGTAGTATAAAAAGGATGTATTCAGCCCTAATCTTTGCAGGTATTGAGAGATCCTAGTTGATGCTGGAGTAAAAATGTCCCTTTCTAAAAGCACAGTTTGTCCACCTCCAAACTTTGCTCCAAATTACAAAATCTAGATGTTGCTGTCCATCCCGGGGACAGATGTGCATTTGTTCTTGTCATCCTTGCTCTGAACTTTTGGCAAGGAATTGCTGTATAAGTGTCACTAGACTATTGTATGGTACAGCATAGTAAGAAATGTCTGTATATTTACACATAGTATTTGTACGTGTATATTATTTGGTATCTTAGACCTTGGGACTAGATCTTAACAGTTATACCGTGATCTTTCTTTTTTTTTCCTAGTTCTTCAGTTTGGGTTCACAACCATTTTTGTGGCAGCTTTTCCACTGGCACCGCTTCTGGCCTTACTTAACAATATTATTGAAATTCGGCTTGATGCATACAAATTTGTTACCCAGTGGAGAAGGCCTTTAGCTTCAAGAGCCAAAGATATAGGTGAGCTGTTTGTATGTGTTTCTGTGTGTGTGTTATTTTTAAGGCAAAGCATTGACCACTTCAAGTAAGAGCAGATTAAGGTATTTTCAGTCATCTTCCCCATTAAGACCACACAATTTGATTGTTCCAAAAAACTTCAAGTATCTGATGCCAATCTACTTATGCAATTAATAGTCTGTATGGGAAAATGTCTTTTAATGATTTTCTGGGTAACTTAACAGCCAAGATATTTTAATGAAGTGATCAGGGCTCTCTGCAGGTTTTTCTTGCGGCAGACACACTGTGTGAACACATGCCACTGCTCAGTTTGAATAACCAGACAGAGCAGCTGAAACATGAAAGTCAAGTTAAAGTGGCCACCATCCTGTAAGGGACTTGTGTGTTTTATATTTACCTGGCCAAAACCAAGCTCCCTTGTGACTCAGGGGCTATGCCCACTAGGTCCCTGGTGGGTCAGACAGGGTGTGTCTAGATCCCAAGAGACAACTTGCTCTCAGTGAGGCACACCTACATTGCTAAACTCAGGGTTCACATAACTTTGAGGTTACCCAGCCACACACTACTGCAAGGGCTCTCCAAACATATTTTGACTATAAATCTCTTCTGTCCTTGCAGTGTGCAAAAGCAGAATACCTTTATGAAGGACTCTGTAAAACAAAGTCTTCTGCCCAATGCTGAATCCCTGGTGTCTTTGGAGGGGTAAATAGGATACCTCACTGCCCATCTGCATTGAAAAAACCGGTAGCCCACACCATGAAATAGCAGAAGCTCAGGCTTTGTGCTCTCAGAATGGTCTACCATGTACCTAAAGTCTGTGTCTGAGTAAAGCTTTGTATATGAACAGCATGGATCTATGAGTTTAGGTACAAGCCTGGACATCAGCCAGTACACAGCATACACTGCAGACATAATTCCTGAAAAAAAACAGCTATATAACATAAATAATAAAAGCACAGAAAAACAGATTTTTTTTTTTTTCTTCAGGCCCATTCAGGTGTGATTTCTCAAAATAAGTTGCATTCACTTGCTATTCAGCAAAGTTTTCAGGGACAGCTTGATGCCTCATTAAAATCAATGAGAATGTCTAACCTTCCTTTGGTGTCGTTCTCAGTGATGGTCCTCATGACCAGAGTTGCTGTGTGCCAGTACCACAAGATCTGGCAGATGGTTGAGGATGGGCCAAAAAGCCCAGCTGATGCCTAGGGGCCATGTGCCATTGTATAACATTAGCATGCCATGAAGATTTTGATGCTGATAGGTACATGCTGACCAACTGTGCACAAGTTACACACAAAGCCCCTGTGACAGGCAGATCATAGATTGCATATATTAATGGCTGCCCTGTCAGACCCTCCTCAAAGGCTGGATAGCCATCATCGTAAGCAGGGAGGCTTACAGTGTTTCTTAAAACTGCCCACATGGTTATGTGGCTTGGTGGAGCCAAGGCCTCCATGAGCATTTTTGCGGCTTCCTTGAGATTATTTGCAGGATAAACAAAATTCCCACCCAGTGGGAACAGAAATCTGGTCCACTGTGGTCCTGCTGTTCAATAAGAGAAGTTATTTTTACTCAGTGACTCTCAGATAGAAACTACATAAGAAGACCTTGAGTAGTGGGGACAACTGCTTCAGAGCATGCAGTATCTTAGGCGCTTTGGTTCTTATTTTTCCTGGAGCTAACATACTCTCCTTGTTGAACAGGAATCTGGTACGGGATCCTGGAAGGCATTGGAATTCTTTCCGTTATCACAAATGCATTTGTTATAGCTGTGACATCAGATTTCATCCCTCGCCTTGTTTATGCTTACAAATATGGACCTTGTGCTGGCCAAGGAGAAGCTGGACAAAAGTAAGTTTTCTCTGGGAAAACAGATGCGCATGAAAATCACTTACTACTTGAATAGATACAGCAGTGCTGTCTGTGTATGTTCTGATTCCTCTAACCCAAATTTATTGTTTGTGCTTAGGTAACAGATATCAGCCATAGATACTGATGCTTTGCATATTCACAGAATGGGTTGCTGAGTGACTATAATTTATGACGTTAATTCAAGGAAAACATGGCAGAGCTGTTACAGAGATTTGGTGTATATAACAGTATGCTGCACAAGCTGCACTTCCCAGCTGGTGTACATGGATATAACCCTCTTTTCATTCTGAAGCAATGCTGATATTTATCAGTTACGGATTTAATGAGCATTTTAAACTTATTCACTAGGCTTTTTTTCCTGATGTAGTATTCAGCATGTATTGCTCAAAAAAAAAGTAGTGTCTAACAAGAGGAAGCAATTCCCAACTAATAAATCAAGATATACTTACAGAGCAAAGTAATTTGTTTTTCTTCCAAAACTAGAGTCCTTAGATTAAATCTTTCAGGAGACATTTGTGAACTGAATCCCTGCTGCCTAAGTGGATTTTCTTTCAGTGTTGCTAAACACTGAGATTATATTAGCGTGTGCACACTACCAGCAAGTATGAGTATAGCCACTGCATGGCAACTTGTAAAATCAAGGCTGCTAAATGCAGGGAAGGTTATTGAATCCAGCTGAACACAAATAGACACAGTTTGCAAATGATCTCCTAGCAGCTTGTTAGCAAGGACCCTGTTCAAAGAAACCCAAGCTAAACAGTAGACAGTGACAGAGAGCTTACATTCTGCTATTAGACATATGGCAGATTGATTTTTATTCCCTGCTACAGAAAGCAGGTTCTTCTGTTGCTGCCTTTTTGCTGTCTTTTTGTTGTCAATACTGTTTAATCATACCAATGGAAGAAGGGCAGCTGGTGTGGCGGCTCCTGATTAGCAGTGCTGCTAACTTGCTGTCCTGCACCGAGTTTGGCATTTTAGTCAGTGCCAGGGGAAATGTTGCTTTTATTTTCATGAAGAGTTTAAAGTCCCTTCACAGCTACAGTGTTTGGTCTGGTGCCGGTCGTTCCTGAGCCTGTGCCTCTGCTTGTGCCATTATGAAGATCCATAGGACATCAAGGCACTGTCAGCAGCTTTCCTTGCTACTGATTTTCTCAAGACTACCATGCATGAAAAAACATCTTTAGAAATTTTATTTTTATGAAGACTCAAATATGACTCACTGGCTTTGAAACTAGTTCTGCACAGGGGAAGTAGCTTGGCTTACAGAGGAAGCTCTTATCATCTTTTCACAAACCTCTTGTACAGTGTGTTCACACTTCTGCTGCTTTTCTAAGTGAATTTGGAGATGAAACCATCAGATAGTAATCCATTGAAGGAGCCAACTTGGATAAACACTATTTATGTCAGCATTCTGGATATTGCTATTATTAAGTACTGTTACAAAAACAGGAAGCTATTCAAAAATCCACAGGAATATTGAATTTTCTCAAATTAAGGAGTCAAGAACATCTGCTATTGAATAACTTAAACGAGAGAGGTGCTTTTTTCTTTCAAAAAACATCTGTAGGTATTAGATCCATATGACACCCAGTGATACTAGATACTAAATTAAGTTCCAAATCCAATCAGTATGGAGATTTTGAGACAAAGCCAGATGGTGTTTAAATGTAATTTCTCAGATACTGTAAAATCCATAGTTTAAAAAAAAACAACACCAAAAACAAACCCTTACTGAGCATTATAGTCTGCACCAGGCTGAGCAGTATGCCTAGACTTAACTTGGGCTTGGGCAGTGCAGAGTGAACAGCACAATACACTTGCCATATCTCTCCTCAGCTTTGTTAACACCAAACTTGAGCCTTCCAGTGACTCCTGCAGCCCTTTGTCAGGCAATGTGCATTCTCATACTCAGTGTTCTCCAAAGTCTGCCTCACCCTCCCAGTGCTCAGCCACCCTGGGTTCTTTTAGTACTGAGTTCCTCTGATTAACTGGACATTTTGTAAAAAGCTGTTTTAAGTGTATAGCCTTTTCATCTGATTTAATGTCCCTTTGTGCTAGTACCACAAGGGAAACAGTGGGAATATTCTGATTATCTTCCTAGTGCTACTCATTATTTTGCTTACTTTTATTGTGTCTCCTTTTAGGGGACTTTTATTTTCAAAAGTAAGCAGTCCCAGTCTTCACCATTTCTTCTCCCAAAGAAATCTACCATTGCTTCACTTTTATTGTCCATCCGACCTACTTGTGCATTTCTTTTATATTGCCTCAACATCCCTTTCAAATATTAATAAGCATCATGGTTATACCGTGGATTTCATGAAACCCAGAGAACATTCTCTGGGGTACAACAGTTAATGGAAAAACCTTGCTGTGTCCTGACTTTTTCCCCTCTAGGTGTATGGTTGGCTATGTTAATGCCAGTTTATCAGTATTTCTCGTGTCTGACTTTGAAAACCGTTCAGAGCCAACATCAAATGGAAGTGAATTCTCTGGTTCACCATTAAAATATTGCAGGTAAGTATCTGATCAAAATACATCTCTGCTTTAAGGCATTGCAAGGGAGAAGCATTAGGATAAATTTGGGGTTGGAAATTATTTTCAGAACTTAAAAAACAGTAATGGAAAGAATTAACTGTGCTATTCAGAGACATGCTCATGGTGCTGCTTGGCTGTTACTTGCATGATTCCTTCCTTAGATACAGGAGAAGCCAAAAAGTGGATATCTGGCAGGTGTTCCTAATGTAGGATTTCTGTGGTGTCATGGCTTGAATCAGACAAAACCATCATGAAGAACTATGGTATCAAAGGGACAATAATAGGTGACTGATTACTTAGGTACCAGTGAGATGAAACTGTGATCAGATTTGTCATAGCACATGCACAAGAAGTCAAGATTGCACAGAAGTGACCACACTGAGTTATTTCACAGGTCTGCCAGGCATAAACAGGGTCTGTCCTAAGCTATCTTTATGAAACCTCAAATCCAGCACTTCCTAATTGTTGAATAGTTAATATGTTTATGTCATTGCTTACAGGTGTAATTATTAGTAATAATCATATACTTGTGGTTTGAATCAAAATAAAACAAGCAGTTAATTATCTGTATGTCTTCAGCCAACAGATTGGAGAAATAGCAGTCTGAAACTAGTCTGTAATGACAGACTTGCACCTGATTGATTTTAACGCTCCAAAGAATCAAAGATCTACATAAAGGTCCTAAATGGAAACCAAAAATACAAAACAACAAATACAGCTACCATTTTTTTATTGCAGCATTGTTTTATGATTCCTAGTAGCTGCAGACACACTTAGTCCCAGTGTTTTTCACTGTGAAGAATTAAAATATCCTTTCATGAGTGCCCAAAGAGCAAAATGTACTCTGTGATACAGCAAAAGTCAGTGATACTGTGTGATATTGTGGCATTTTTATTAATAATAAGAAGGTTGAGTGGTATACCATAATGAACTGAGGCAGGGGGGTGGCATTAATGCTTTTGTTTAACTAATTGATATTTAAGGCTGTTGCAACTTATTTGGCAGAAAGAACATCCCAATGTTGAATCCATAGATAACATTTTCTGTGGAGCAGAACCACTCTGAGAATACTCCATTTCATATTGTTTGCCATGGCACCGTTTAATAATGTTTTGTAATTCTGATCATTCCCTTCCCACTCTAATTCTTTTCTTCCCTAACTTCAAGCATGAGGCTGCTGCTACTTAAAGCCAATGGTGGAAATCCCATCAACAAAAAAAGTTGTCCCCTCAATGACCCATAAACAGAACACTATTAAAATTGGTGCCATAAAATTGCAGAAGATAGATCTGTTCTTTTGGGGAACACTGAGTTGTCTCTCTACCCTTGAAAGAAAATAACATCTTACTTTCTTTAGCTGAGTTTATCAGCTACTTAACCTGAATTCTGCTAAAACATCAGTCATTTTAATTGCACTTCAAGCCAGATATTGATAGTGAGGTAAGGAAATATTATGTTCTACTGTGCAGTAATGTAGGCATTTTTCCAGGAAGGCAGTCTGAACAAAAAACAGTAGCCATATTCAGTTAACTTCTCCTCGTCTGGAACCCGGATGGTGCCATGCTATTCTGGTTGTTTATAAAACAGTTCCCCATTTCTTCATGTACAGTGCTTGCTTCCTAGAAAGTACAAAAAGGAGTCTTACTCTACTGACTTGGGACTTGGTCCAGGGACTTCTGTTTTCAGTATATTTAGGATATTGTAAAACATCCTAAACTATGAAGTCAGAATGCTGCTTGCAGAAGGGAAGGTTGTCTCAGTTTTAAGAACTTGCACCAGAGATACTACAATTGAAGAGAGGTCTGTTGCTGACTAAGATGTCAAGACACAGTTTATTTCATTTTGTGTAGCACACTCTGCAATCTAAGAAGATGAACCTTCAGGGATAAATACAGATTATTGTAGAGATGAAATAACTGTTTACTTCCTTTCCTCATCTGAGTTTTCTTTAGTTCCTTAAAACTAACTTAGAGATCAAGCTTAAGTATATTATTTACTATGGTATTTTCAATATTTTTTAATAATGGGTTTTCTGTCCCATCTAGGAAACAGATTAAGGAGAAAACAATTTTTACACTAGTTTTAAATTTGGAATTAACATACTGCTAGTAGAAATGGACACCAGAATGTGTAAATTAAAGATTCATGACTCGTTAATGTAATTTTTGAGTCTTCCTGGATCCAGCTCTCCCAATAGATATCTCTATTTACATTATTGAGACCTAAAGTCTTTAAAGAAACATTCTGTGAGACAAGATCCTAGAACCCTTTCTTATACAGCTCTTGCCCTGTTGGTATACCAAGAAGTGCAGTTCTGGCTCCACTAAAGTCAGGATGATTCATGCTTTATACCAGGGTTGGCCAACTAATTGACCAAGGGCCAGATGAAGCCCATAAGGCAGTTTTATATGGATTTTGCAATGACTGTCAGGCTGACAAAACTGGGGACATTCATGGTTTTAAAATGAACTTGTAGTGGGAAGAACATGGTCCTCAAAACAGCGGAGCATCCCACTCTGCTCCATGTTCTGAGGAGATGCCTGCAAGGCACATGTTGCGCTGCCAAGGGAGATGCTGTAGGGTCAAACTGCTGGTGCTGAGCACCCAGTATCCTCTGTATTTTCTTCAGCGGTTTCGCTTCAAACAGGCACTGGCCTGGTCCTTTGCACCAAATTTCCATTAGCAGCTGAAGCACAAAGTGCACTCCTGGAGTGCATCTTACCATCAGGTTTCATGTGAAAGTAAACCCATTTTGGTGAACCAGAGCATGACAAGTGGAGGTGATCAGGACACTTGCTTCAAAAGCATGCACCTGATCTGAAATAAAACACTAGTGTAGGCCTAAGAAGCAAGCAGTGTTGTGGTAACTTGTACAGTCTGAACTGAGATAATTTTGGTCCAGAAAATGCAATGATCAAGAGGAGCTGGGCTTTGGTTTTGCCTTCCTCTTAGGCAGCAGGGCAGAATCTTGCTAACTACCGTACTCTGCTTGTCTTTCAGGTACAGGGACTACCGAGACCCTCCTCACTCCCCAGTGCCATATGGTTATACACTGCAGTTCTGGCATGTCTTAGCAGCGCGGTTGGCTTTCATTATTGTATTTGAGGTCAGTGACCATTCAGGTGGCAAAACAAAAACAACAAAATGAAACAAATTTCCCTTTGAAGATTTTGCATTGGGCTGATCTATGATGGCCGCTGTTGAGCTTTTTGTGTTAGTTTCTGCTATTTATATCGTACTTTGTATTCTCAGATCTGTTTTCTGAACAGTCACAGGTATTTAGGTTCTAACAAAAAGGGGAATGCAGCACTTTGAAAACTATAAGAGTGACTTGCAAAGAGGGGAAATAAATGAAGCTTTTATTTACTTTCTGAGGTTTGGCATTCATAACCTGTCTAGGCTGGGAAGCTATATGCTGACTAGTCTGTGAGGAAGGGGTGAAGGAACATGAGAAGAAAAGAGGAAATCTGAACAACTGAAAAATTAAGATCGTTTAAGTTACAGTATTTACACATCTAGCTTTTGTCACTATTTTTTTAACACCATTCATTTTCCCAGAATGATTAGCATCACAAAGATGATGATGATGAAAAGGATTCAATACCTTTGCCAATGTTCATAATATTAGTACTTACTGTCAGTATCTCAGAAGTCTTTAAGACAAACCAGAGAAGATAATACCAACTTCCCATGACTGGTATTCCCATGCTGATTTTGAAAGAGAGAGACAGGAGGGTAGATAAATAGGATGAGATCATTTACAAAACAAAATGCAGCTCTTAAGGCCTGAATTTCAGGTGCCCGAATATACCTGCCAGAAACCATGGGCTCAGCATCTCTCCAGCACAAGCAGTTTCAAATGCCTTTTACACTGTGAAGAAGCCAAACAGGGAACAAACAATTTTTAAAAACTCTTTACTCAATCTTCTGCTCTGAAATCATAGCAACAGGGCATCCAACACAGATGTGGAAGCTGTAATCACCATAAATTATTGGCATAATATTCGTGAGCACATACTGCATTTCTGACTCACATTACTGTGTGAATTCATTCTGAACTGAGCTTTCAAAGCACCTCTTTAGATCACAGAACAAAAGCATTTGAATTAGAGGAAAGGTGAAGGGGAAACATTTTCTAGATTATTTCTCGTGTAGGGACATCTTGGTGGCTCAGTAGAAGCCCGAAGTCTGCAGTGAATTCCTCCCGATTGTCATTTTCAGCCCTTCCCGGATGAAGGGGGAATATGGCATTGCAGGTTGGTCTCTCTCCTTCCTCTACACTGGGCTAGCTCATTAGAGGTTGGTTGTAAGGAGAGTGGCTCTTCCATCATCTCTGCCACACTCAAGGAAACATTAAGGGAAAGAAGGAAAGATTTGATAGAGGCCTGCTGGGGCTTGATCTCTTCTTTGTTTCTTGAGCTGTCAGTGCTGAGAGCCAGGGTATCTGTCTCCAAAAAGGACGACAAGAATGGCATTGGTAGGTCAGCCTAAGCAGTTTTAAGATTGAAGAGAGCCTGGCTTCTTGATACGCGCTTGGCATAAAGGCAGCGTGGCATAAGGGCAAAGATAACTGAGTCAAGAAAAATCAGCTCTGCTCCAGTCTCAGTGCCCAGCCAAATTTGCGACCTGCTGTGGAATAGATTTTTGTGTCTGCCCAACACTTGCATGAGAGATTTGACTTTGCTTTGCCCCAACCAAAGCCATAGCCTGGCTCATAGCTGTCTCCCTCAACAGGGGTCACTCTGTTTATTGGTACTGTAAACTGTTTCCTTAACTATATCTATGAAATCAAAAAGGTCATTGCAGCAGAAACTGTGACTGTCTTTCTCTGTGGAAAGCACTATTGGGTGTATTGTGATTGCTACAGCAATTACAGTAAAAGATTGCACTAAGAGATAAGTGACTCAAGGTAGGGTTTTTTCATAAATTAAGTAACTGCCTAAGCTCAGACACCTTTTTGGCACTGTGGGTGTGGTTATTTTGGCTATCTTGATCTCCCTCAAAAACAAACAAAAGTATTTCCTATCACTGCAAAAGGAATTATTTGTCCAGACAGAGAAGCTTTTTTTCTTTCTTTAGGTTTGGCAAAAAAACAGCAATGAAAGTATTGTGGGTTTATTTCTCACGAGGGAAAAATACATGGGAAAACGTGTTACAGTGGCTTTCAAAGGAAGGGTTCTGCTTGGAGAAGAAGAAATACCTTTATTTCTCCAATCTAGAATGAGTGTCCTTTCTGAGATGAAGGGTTTTTCTGTTTCTCTGCTCCTTCTCTCAAGTGGAGTGAGTAAATCTCCAAGCAGCATCTTTGATCAAACAAAAAAGGACACTCAAGCAAGCCTCTCCCATCACACTCAAGCTTTGCTGTGGCATGCCTAAAACAGGAGGGACAAAGGATCAGTTACCTTGTATTTAATCGTGATGTTTAGTAAATGGGTGTATGTCTTTGGATGAGAGACACAGTATAAGAAAAAATGTTTTGTTTTGCATAGGTAATTCATTGGTTCCGATACTTCTGGCAGCAGGAAAGTATTGTATCATTTGATCCTCCTCTTCCCGCAGAGCAATCCACTAATACCAGGCCCTGCCCGAACGACCTTATAGCAACTCAGGACCTCAGGGGTTTGAACACACAGGTCATACAACAGTTTTGAGGCCTTATTTGAACCCAGCTGCTCATAACCTTTGCTGTGATCCATAGTCCACTGACTTTGGCTGGAGTTTTTGTGGGGAAAAATTTCACTGTTTGGTTTCTTCAAATTTAGTAATGGATTTAGTTCTAACACAGCATCTTTTTGTGAATTGGCAGGAAAGGGTTTTCAGAAGATATGGAAAGTACTTGTTTTCTTTCTAAGATTTTAATTTTTCATCCCTTTTTTGTTTTCACAGCACCTTGTCTTTTGCATAAAGCACCTGATTTCCTACTTAATCCCAGATCTCCCAAAAGATCTCAGAGATCGGATGAGGAGAGAAAAGTATCTGATTCAGGAAATGATGTATGAAGCTGAACTAGAACGTCTGCAGAAAGAGAGGAAGGAAAGGAAGAAGAATGGAAAATCTTATCACAATGAGTGGCCATGATGGGGTGAGGAAGAAACTGCTTAAGAGAAGATAGGAATTCTGTTTTTAAAATTTTCCTGGTTTTCTACAGTGGAGAGTGCACTGAAAGGAATAGCCTGTCAATGTTGTGTGCACATAGCACGTGTGTGCCCATATTTAATATGGTGCATATTGTCATAAGCCTTTTGAAATTAGAGGTCTTGCAATGCTTAGTCTTCTCCAGAGCTAATGTCAGCATGAGCAGATCAGACCTATGCTTAAGTCTCTGCACTCTTTCCAGGAAGCTCCCAGGCCCTGACTTAAATTCAAGGCCCTGAACTTCAAAGCAGTTATATATCTTACAGTGCTTAACAGAACCCAGAGATCTTATGGCTGGTTCTCGTGACCAAGTTGCTACTTCATAATTAGTGACTGCGCATTGGCAACATGGCAGTGCTTGTCCATTATGTGGCCACCATCTGCAGCACATGCATGGCGACGTTGCCCTCTTCCACAGTGGACTAAGCTGTGTTAGCTTGTATTTACCATGAGTTAAGGTCACATATGTGGACCATTTCCGTTACTCCAACAATACTGAAGTATTTTTTAGGAGATGCTTGATCATGAGTCTAATCAACTGGTCTAACAATGCTGAAAAATTTACACAAGTGCTGACAGATAAACAAGCATCTAAATGTGGCCAGAGGTGTCTAAGTGTAGGGTCATTTATTTGGAAATGATGCTGTGAAAAGTTGGTAATATGTTTTAAAGATTTGAATAGTGCCTTTTCAGCTATAGGACTGTCTGGTCTCTGAAGGAAACAAATCAGGCTCGGTCATCTTGCCCAGAACGGCCCGTGTATTTGTACTGCAAGATCACATTGAGGCCTTGTCAGGAATTAGGGTGTATGATACACATAACAGAAGACAGACTGTGTCTTAAAGACCTATCTGCATAAGTAAAACAAAAAAAAAACAACAGATGAACAAGGTCAGCAGAGCAAAAGAATACAGTCATCCAGAATCTCTACACTTGTAACATTTTCTTTATTCATCCTTCCATTATCTATGAAGGAGTGGAGGGGAAAAATAAAACAGACTGTAGTATGAAATAGCTTGAAATCCTTCATGCAGAGCAATTCTTCACAGGCTGCAAAATTAGGTTTGGGCAAAATGGGCCACTGTCTATATCCTATTGCAAATTCTTTAGCATTAAGAAATTAAAAATTTCCCAGATCATTAACCCAAAATAGTGGAGCTGTAGGTCTGAAGCCTGCAGAAGTGTTGGATGGAGCAACATGAATCAAAATGCTGAGTGTTGTGAAAGCTCTACCACCTCTTGCCTCAAAGTAATAACCCTGCAATTCTTGCAGAACATGCAGTGGCATAATCAGCCACAACACGAAGAAGGAAGTTCAAAAGCCAAGATGGTAAGAAGCCGAGTGGAAGCAAGCCTATGTCCTATGAGGATACAGCTAGATACAAAATACTGGAGCTGATCCATTTGCCTAGCCCTTTTCCAAATAACTGGAGCTCCATAAACATTATAGTTTTCTCGGAGACCTTAAGGAATTGTGACCTTGTTAGTTTGAAGATATTTAAGAGGGAGGAAAATTCAGCAAGTTGTTTCTACAAATTCTCCTGGAAATCATTTGATAGAAGGGCTAGAATTTGCCCTTCTGGACAGACCACACAATGCAAGACCCTGTGGACGGATGCCTCAAGCTCCACAAGACATCAGGACCACTTGCACCAAGACCCCATATTGCCAAATTAGATCTATGAACTTCTTTCCACTGCAATGGAGAACTGTGCAGGGGGGGAAGGTTTTAATGAAGGGTAATATGGCTTGAGGGAGGAAGGAGAGGGGTGGAAGAAAATGTATGCACCCTCATCTCTGTAGCGACTGCCTGCCTACACTTTGCTTCCTTGCAGCAAGGAACCTCGTTCAGTAGTGACCCGTCATCCTACATGAAGAGGATAAATGGCACAGCAGCTCCCATTTATCAGGTGCTCCTGGCCCAAGTCTGAAGGTCCCATGAGGCAACATAAGCACTGAAGGAATTTCAGGATTAATCTGTTCTCTGTTGACTCAATGCCAAACTGAGTGGGGAGCATGACTATTGGTTGTGGGGTGTATTCCTGCCTAATGAGGAAGTGAACTTGTTCATCTTTGCTTCAGCTTACAGCAGCTGTGGACACATCCCATGTGGGCAGTGGAGAAATAGGGGTATTTCTGTCTCTGTTAATAGGGGGTGGGGATTAGGCGATGTCATCCTCTGATACACCCATGCCAGATGGGTTAGTATTTACCATCCACCAAATACAGGTGCGTACCGCAGTGGCCCTCTGGGGACTCTCGCGCAGGATGGCTGTGCAAAATCACATTTAGACCAAATTCACATGAGCAATTGGATTAGTTTGCATACCCTCTCTTCAATAGCTAAAACATCAGATGACAAGAGCTTAGTAACTGTTTGCCAAGTAGTAAAGTGAGACATGAGCCATGCATAAAATCAGTGTCACCCATGAGTGTGAACCTTTGCAAACTCCTGCAGTAAGATATAGCTTTGTCAGTGTAGATTTCAATAACTTCTGAGAACTGAACTGAAACATAGTAGAATATAAACTGACTTCCACTCCAGAGGAACCACTGCAATATAATGTGCCAAAACAAATCAAGTGCAGCAGAAATACAATAGATAATAATTGCTTTTGAGACTAGTTTTCAACATAGCTACATTATGATGAATTTTCAAGACAATGCATTGTTACAAGTTGTGTCCTGTTCTGCTCTGAATGAGAACACGAGCTGGCCACTTACCAGGCTTGTGCTGTGTATGATGCTGAAAGGGGCTCTGACCTCCCTGGCACATCCTGAGTACATTTCTGTCGCTTAATGTTAACCAGTCAACCCACTGAGGTTTCTGTGCTGCTGGTCTGCTGAACAGATTTCCCTTGAGTCCTTCAGATCTATATAGCAGAACACTCAGGAAATATGACCCCTTTTTATTTATTTTATTAATGAGGAAAATATATAATACAAATAATAGGCTGATAATAACAAACAGAATTTTGATGGTCTCTAGATAGCAAACTTATGCCATTCCCTTCCTTCTGATCTGATGATGGGTTTTGTTTAAACCTCCAGGTGACCGTCCTATATGTTGTTTACTTATTCCAGCTCCACAAGAGCACTACCTTCAAGGGAATGAGAAAAAAAACGCAACCTCAATGCATGCCACAGACATTTTACAAAGCAAGCAGGACAGCACACATCAAAGGATATACTGTGAAATCATCTTGCAATCAGCGTAGGATTGATCTCCATAGACCACTCTTGACAGCAAGCATGTACTTCATGAGCAGTTACACACCAGTTTTTAAAACCAAGGAAAAAAAATTGTACATTGGGACTGTTTTTCAGCCTGTTTGCTACGTTTTTTGCATTCTGTCCCATGTTGGTTTTACGGAACTTAGAATAAAAAATGTAAATGAACAACCCGGATACTTTGACAAACGAAAATCCTAGGTATAGAACATCATCTGCGTTCAAGCCACCAAATACTACAACAGGAACCGTGTTTACAAATCAGTTCTTTTTTTATTTTAAATCTTTCTGAGGGGAGTTATGTTATTTACCATATATATAATATATATATAAAGTATATAGAGAGATTGTTTATTTGTAAATAGAAAAATCCTATGGAGAAGAATGTCAAGTTTTAACACTTTAAAAAAAACCATCAACATAAAGCCATGTTTAATGCTTGTATAATGTGATGCAATAAACTTTAAAATAAATTATGCATATGAAATCTTTGCTGTTTGGCATTCATGAGCTCCTTTCTGTTTACCTTATTTGTTCAGCAAGCAAGCAGACTAGTCAGATAGAAGCAAATTTGAAAACAGACCGAAAAGGGCCAAAAATCTGTCACTACTTTCTCTCTCTGGATCCTTTGTGTATTCACATAATCAAATATTGCTCCTGTTGTGGTTTTAGTTTTTTTTTTTAAAAAAATGTTCCTACTTGTTTTGCCTCTTGACCCTGCCAGATGCTGCATGTAATTTGAACAGTGTGGAGTGCTCCCACTCCCATGGAATTAGTCGGCTTTGAGCATCCTGCATTTCTTTGCCGGGTGAGCTTTTAGCCAGGACAGATGAGGGATCTGGGTGCACGATCCTTGTGACAGAGACACCAGGAATTATGTTGCTGCATTTACACAGACAAGGCCCTGGCTGAGAGTCCAACTAGCAGAGGACAGTATATGATCCCAGAGAAAATATTATTCAAATTTAATTAATGGCATTAATTGGTGATGCTGATTAAAAAAAAGAAGCATATAGAAAAAAGTAAAGCAGAGTCATGTTGTAGCTCTGCAGCAATCATGGGAGGTTAGTTAGCAAGAAATGGGGTAGTTGCAGGGGTCATCTGCAAAGCTTAAGAATGTTTGTCTCTAAACTGCTTACAGCAAGATATTCTCCCCAGTGAAAACTCATCTTGACATTGTGACTGTGGACCAATAGATACCACCTGGCCCAAACTTTCTCTTCATAACAAAATTAGAGTTAAATGATTGCTCAGTGCTCAACTAGTGACTTCACACAATAAGTGAGGGTAAGTTGGTCATTTACATGTTTTCTGTTTTAAACACCTATGAGAATTCAAAGCACTGAGAAAAAAAACTCTGTGGTGCTATATTTTTTAACTGTGATAATTGGGAAGATTAGTCTTCACTCCAGGAACAAAACAGGTAGAAATCACAGGTCATCCAAGAGAGTTTAAGGCAGTATCAATTACAGCACAAACAGTGATCTCAGGAGAGTGGTGCAACAAAGGCCGTGCTGATGTTGTTTAACCCAGCAGTGGTCAGTCACCCCCCCAAGAAGCACATTCAGATGAGAGTTCAGCATGTTTGTTGGGAGGACTGTCGCTGTACCAGCAGGCACACAGGTCAAGGGCTTGCTACAGGCTTCTGTTCTCTCTGTCCACAGCTTATTCTGTGCCATAAAGCACAGGTACACAGAGGCACACTGGTCCTCTTCATTTCAGCACTCTGGAGCAGCATGGAGGTACTAGTACTTACCCTTTTTCAGATCTGTGGGCTGAAAGTACCTGGTAAGTACAAATTATTATATTCCAAGGCTCAAGAACTATTCCGTGGCACAAAATGCAGTATCTATTTCTGTGTCATGAAGACAAGGCACAAGGCTGAATGAGCTGTACTTATCTTCTGAGACTTGAGAAGCATAGCGAGTTCATTCAGTCAGTGGACTAGTTGTCTCAGAGTGACTAGGACAGTCCCAGAACAGAGACCCCCGCCTCCGGAATCCCTGACAACTTTATTCAGGATATTATTGTTTGTCTCAAATCTTAGATATATGGACACAACATGTAACTCGTGGGATCCATCCCGCTCGCTCACAGCCCTTCCAGTGGCTCTACGCACTTAGCTGGTCACAGAGCTGCAGCGGAGGAATGGAAGACAAGGGGCTGGCCCTAAACTCTGCACTGGATCATGCAAACCAGTGCTTCAGGAGGCAAAGGGGAAACCTGCCTCCATCACGTAGTTTTGCACTGGGTCAGCCGATGGAGTCATGCCCCTGGTGGCAACCTGTACAGCGTCTGTCCGGCCTGTACACCTCTGGCAGAGGTCTGCTCCTTGGAACCCATTTTTTCTTCCTAATGTTTTCTGATCCTGTCAGTTCATCTTATGTATTAGATCATCAAGTGCCCTCTGTCACAGGGGCACAGAATAAATTCATTTAGATGCTAAAGGGCCCCAGTCAAGGTAGATAAACTAGCACTGTCATATTCCAAGTTACAGCAGCTCAGCACCTGGCACAAATGCAACATAACTTTTAGAAAACATTTGAGACATGCAATCAGTTTTTCATCTGATTCTCAAGCATGACTGCCTTATAAGCTTCACAGCTTGACTCTCCTGCAATGGCTTTTATTTTCCAACTTGATTCTGCTGATATAGAGGAGTTTTAAACAGCCATGCATATCCATAGCAAAAAGTCTGCAGTACAAAAACAACACAGTGGGTCAGAGTCTGTTCCCTGCTGCACCAGAAAGCACACAGAAGGTAGCAATGAGGGTTTTCACCCTCCCAAAGTGCCTGGTCTGGAGTGGATGCGCTGTTCTCAGCTTCTCTTGGCAGCCCAGCCAGAGGATGGGCCATCCCATGCCCTGCAGCCCTGGAGAAGCCTTCACTAAATGACAGCCTCTGCAGCCTCCTCCCCATGCTGGGGGACTGTGCAGTGGGCTCTGCCTGCCGGCCAAAACACATCATGCTTGTGCCTGACGTGGATCAACCTTGAACGTGAATCCCCAGAGCGACAACAGGGACTGCATGAATGCAAATGGCTACATGAGGTTTCAGCTCACAGCTCTGCAGCTAACACAGTGGCAACTGCAGATGCAGCCCTCCCTCCTGTCCCGGACAGCAACAAGGGCCCTCTTCTTGCATTAATGTCTCTGCTGCACTATGCCCAGCCCAGTGCAAGAGCAGTCCTAGGCCAGCATGCTGGGAATGAAGTAGAAGACTGCTGTGGTTCTGCTATACAGCATTGAATAAAAAGCCCAAATAGCTCATTTCCTTCATGAGGACCAGCTCTGTAAGGGCGAGACAGGGCAGAAGAGGGAGATGGGGCATGAAGGGAAGGATATTACTGGCTCTTGCCTCTACCCATCACCAAAGGCACTCTTGTAGCTTCCAGCAGTGAGCACAGAGGAGGAGATGCAGGTAACCAGGGAACAAGTGGCTTAATAAAAACAAACATATACGACAAAACCAGCAAGATAAATATGCTCTCAGGATCAGTCCTACAAAGGAACCAGACGGCACTAAATACACCTCCTGTACTAAAAGAAGACCTGCTGTTTCTTGCAATCTGATAAGGTCCCACAGCCCTAATCTCTTCATACTTTCAATGCCTTAAAAGAAAAAAGAAAAAAATAAACCAGAAAACCAGCCATGTCTGGGGGAACAGTGCTATTGCCATACAAAAAATTTACTCTGAGAGTGAACTGAGATTGAAAGTTGATATTTTCCAGGAGGATCAAGAATAAGGGGCAAATATTTCACACAGAAACATTGCCTTAAGCCCTGTCACCAAGATCCAGAGTGAGAGAGAGAGTGAGCAAGTGCAAGAAAGACCTGATTCCTTTCTTGACTAACGTCAAGGTCATGCAAGGGTGACAGTGCCACGAAGCTCAGCAGACACCTGCCCATGACCCCAGCAGGGCTGGTCACTGACCCGGCACAGAAATGTCAACAGTGCTTTACAGGAACAAAACTGTCCTTGAGGGCTGACATGGCCCCACGTCATATATGAAGGCCATTGACTTTGTTCTCATTGCTTGCAACGTCCATTTCAATGTGGCTGAAAGCAGGGTTGTCAGTTCCTTCGTCTGCCACGGTGAACGGGTTTTGGTTGAACACTTCCACTTTCTCTGGCTAAAAAACAAAAGACAAAAGCCATGCTGTGAAGTGGAAGAAACAGTCTTCCTCTCTTTGACCTGCATGCAAGCGGAGTCAGCCCTGACATACAGGATGCCTTGCAGGGAAATACGTGTTGGTTGCTGACAGAGCATAGTTATTCATTGCAGTAGCTGGTATTTTTCTAGGGGTAGGGGAAGTTTCTTATTGCATAAGGTACTAGTTGTGTAAAATGTTCTTGTCACATAAAATCTTCTTGTCCTGCAAAATGTCTATAAAGTATTTTTGGGTGTGCAAAGTTCTAATTGCTGTTTTCATGTCTAGCGATCTGTCACCACCACGTCCCTGAGCTATTGACTCCCAACCCTTGGTCCTTGACCCATCTTTGAGGCAAAGAGCAGATTAACATGCATCATTGCTTTGATGTTCTGTCTCTGTTAAGCATAATGAGACATTGAGCTCTTCACGTGCAGGAAGTTGCTCAGTTCCCCCTGATTTTTTTTCTCAACAACTTTCTGCATTATTTGTGATGCCAATGACGTGTTATCCAGCTCCCAGCTGTATAACCATGTAGACACTTGTTTCTGACTCCAGGCAGAAAATAGTATGGCTGTGGACATTAGCTTCCATGTGCGTGGGTTTTTTTTTTTTCTCAAAAGACTTCAGGGATTAAATTCCTACATAATGAAGACAGATGTTGGCCCATTACAGACAGTGAATGACAATAGCTGGCTAGCTGGTCTCCAGTCCTGACATGGGCAAATAGCATTACAACAGTATTGTAAAAAGCTCTTTCTCTCCCTGGTGTTCAGATCCAGAAGCTGAAATACATGAGATCATACTAAAAGGAGTTATCATCATGGGGGAGAAACATTTTGCAAACTAGACCATCTCAAAGATATGATCACTTGAAAAACACCGAAAAAAGCTGAGCTTGAACGTTCAGCATCCTGATGACACTGATTGAAGAAAGATCTATAGTTTATTTAAAAAACAAACAAACAAAAAAGAAAATTTCCCCTACATTCTCCCTTCTAAGGCATGTTACTACCCAATAATGTCTCCCCTTTTCTTATATCTTAGGGAGGGAGCTAGGAAACAGATACATTGTCTAGAAATATTTTCTCTCAAACAGTAGCCAAAGTTGCAATAAAATCCAGACTTCAGAGAACACATTTACAAACAAAGGAAGCTTTACTGAATCTAAAGCTGGCCTTGGGCCAGCTTCCAAGAGACTAGTGAGGGGGTATTTTGGCAGAAACCTGGAGAACAACTGTCCCTTGTCTCAGCTGCTGTTCTGTTGTTCACTGAAGTCAAGCTATGGCCAAACATAGCTTTCCTTCCTATGCCAGCTGCTTTACTGCTACCTGCCTTGTGCTCTGCTACTACCTTAAAGCAGTCAGTCATATCAGGCAGTATCAGATGCTACTCATCCTGGTAGGAAAAAAATAAGCCAGGGACCATTTGCCTTTGTCCCCAGGAGGAAAGATTGATTTAAGTCAGAGATGCATAATTACACTTACTCTCTCAGATTTAGACCATGAGAAGTTGGACAGGAAATCTTCCTTGGTCAGCAGGAATTTACGATCTGTGTTCTGCTTTAGTCCTCCTGCAAAATAGGCGGTTTTCAATCAACCAGGTTTCCACGTGCAAAGGATACATCAGAGCCCAGCTATGGGCACCAGGCCAGGTGAGCAGGACAGAGTCATGCAGCAAAAGCCATCAAGCAATCACAGGCCTTAAGGATCATTTCTTTACAACAATGTATATCCTGCACCTCTCAAAATACAAAATGATCCTCAAGCTTTACTTGAAATGCCTTAGCCATTTCCCAGAGTTTCCTAGATTCTCCTCAGCTTTCTTAGTGTGTAAAAAACACTGAGACAATAATCAAAAAAATGTTGAATCCCATACAGTGATATCTGGGACCACTCTGCCAATCCAGAAGCTGTGGTACCAAGTGCTGCCCTGGAGTCTGAACCCCAGTCCTCAGCTCCCTGTCAGCAAGACTCCTGTCTCCAGAGTCATCAGCAATTTTTATAGTGAGCTATTTAAGGACAGCGCCAAGGTGGGGGGATGAGGGTTAATGGGATGTTTGGGCATTTTCAAGGCATGGAAGATTGATTATTCTTGTGTGGGAAAGAAAGGAGATGCAGGTGCTGTGAATTAGCTCTGATTTCCACCTGAGGCTTAAATGAGATCTTGTGCTGCAAAAAGCAGGGTGAATTGTGGTTGGGTTAGTTCTTTTGGGGTTTTTTTTTGGGCTGAGCATCTCATCTGGATTTACTGAGTTACCCAGTTTTCAGGCTTTGTTTCATGGCCTGTGGATGACCTGGTCCCAACCTGGTAAGAAGCAAAATTTGTCTACAAGCATCACTACAGCAATAGGAAGAGCTTGTGATGGGAAGAAGGGTGGGGAGCAAATCCTCTAGAAACTGACAAGGGAAGGAAAATGGTAGAAGTGTAACTAGTGCTTATTAGCTGCAGGGCACAGGGGAGCTAATAGAAGCGAGTTTGTCTGCTGGATTTGGAGTTTCACAGTCCTGAAAGTAGGTCAGACTAATAGGTTTGAAATCTAACAGCCTCAGAGATGAGGGCTGTCATAGGAATCTGGCTGGGCATACAGGGAAAGCTGTGAGAGCAGCTGCTTTTGTGCTATTTCTGCCATGCATGAGATGGATGACAGGTACACTTTGCATCTCCCCTAGATGCAAAAGTAGTGAGGCCATGGGCTGGAACTGAAGTCTCTGCTCTTATCTGTGGGGTGCTGCTTTTTGCCCATTGCACAAAAAGTACAGGGAAACTGAGAAAGAAGCTAAAACGTAGCCATGCGTGGGGTCTGCAGCTCTTAGGTACACAGTCAGGGAATGTGGTGAACAGCATGCACTGTACAGGTGCAGACAATAACCCCTGAGTGCTCTGAACTCACTCAAAGTAAAACTGCTTTTGTCCTCTAGAAGCATGGATGTATTTCCTTGCGTGGAGCTGTTGCCATGTTCAGGGACAACCCTGAAACCTCCAGCCCCTGTTGGCATCTAATAAAACAGGAAAGACAGATGACATATATTTTTGCCCTTCAGGTTAAAAAACTGCTGAACCTTCTTTCTCCTTAGAAATTTGAAGTAACCTTTGCTGTGAGCAGAGACCAGGAGTGGGATGCAGAAGGGCTGAGGGGAGGAAATGAGAGTTAGGATGGTAACCTTTATACAGCGTTTGCAATATGGTCACTGGCACTTTCTGGGGCAATAAGAGCTCTCTGTTTGATCACCTTAGTTTGAAAGAGATCTAAAACACATTAAATCACAGCTCTGCTACTAGTACCTGTTAGGAGGCTGATAATTATTCCCACAACTACAGTGATCAGTGTCCCAAGTGTGCTGAAGTAGAGGTAAGACAAGGAATACCAGTTGTCTGCCAGGGCAGGCCTGAAAAAGAGCAGAAAAATTGTTAATCTCTGCTTTCCTATTCCAAGCAGCTTGAAAAGGTTGTGTTTCCAGACAGAATACAAATACAGAGTTACTTCTGAACGGAGCAACCTGGTACTCTTTAACTACCTCTGTACAATAAAATGTGCACTGAAATTCTGTTAAAATTTGCAGGACAGGTTCCTTCACCGGGGAGGAGACTGGTCAGTACAGTGAGGCAATGCATGGGACAGAGCAGGTAAAACAGGACAGTCCTGTCTACTACGAATCTAGTGATCTAGTGCAGAGATGAGCACTCCAGCTATCCAGATGAAGGGATAACTCCTTTAGAAGGGGGGACACTATTTAAAGGAGGGGATACACACACACATACAAAAAAGGTAGGAGATGAGCCATGTGCAGCTTTAAACAGCCAGAAAAAGAAGGGCAACTGTCACACCTCAGGTTACACCTTATTTTGTTCTCCCTGACAATGTGCTCTGTTAGAACAGTTGCTTCCCTGCAGCCACGAGCAACGCTGGAGGCCTCGTGTGAGAGGTGTAACATGTGAAACTGGATGTTGGGCACCCAGCAGTGTACCAGGTTATCTGTTGCTGATTGTACAATGCTCTGAGGTGTAAGAATTGGGAATCCCTAGAAATGTGTTTGTTCAGCTTCTGTTCCTGCTGTTCCCTATATTGTCTTTCATAACTGTTAAACTGAATTGTGATTGTCCAATGTAAGATGGATGGTTATTGCAGAAGGGAGAAAACCCCTTATATTCTGCCCATTATATGGTTTATGCCCTCTTCTGAATTTCCTGAATAGAAACATTTCTGCACAGACAAGCTGTTGTAGGTGGAGCTGTTAAACTGGCAAATTGCCCTTTAAATGCCTACTACTTTAATTAATGTGACAGACTGGAGAAGTTAATCCAATAAGTATGAATGTTATGCCTTCTTTAACACCATGGTTCCTGGTAAGGCATATCCAAGCCTTTAGACTCAAATATTGAAATGAAGCTTTTTAGATCAATAGGAAGATTCACTTTGACTTCTGTTCTGGGATAACTCAATGAAACCTCAGTCTGACAGGAAGAAAAAAAAAAATCAGAGAAAACTGCTTCATCTTAAACAGCCTGGTAGGTAAACCAGGGATGGATAGTTATAGTAACCCAGGTGCTAGGCAGATGTTTGTGTTGTTTTGAAACAAATACATGCTTTGTTGATTGCACATGATGAACTTGTATACCTCTCTGCAGTTGGTGTGGAGAAGACTGTTGTTAATGGATTTGCTGTTGATGTCAAATTTCCCGAGGTTATATTACAGCCTGCAGTTGAGAGATATAGTGGCTTGGTCCTCTCTGGGAGCGGAGGATAAATCTGAGATCCAATTCCAACCCAAAGTGAAACAATAAAACCAGTGATGAGACCCACAAATGCACCCTGCAAAAGAGAAAACAAAACTTGGGTTTACATGAAAAGCAAAAGGATATCTGAAAAAAAAAAACAAACCAACACCTAGATGAGTAAGAAACAGTGAAGGTAATCCTAACTGTAGGGTCCATAGCAAAAATTAAATACGCAGTTAGGGAGAGCTGGGGAGTTTACTCCATTCACCTTTTGGGAGACAGTGTTTATTCACAGCTCCCGAGCATACCTCTATTTTGCCAATATGCCTTTACAGTCAAAGGATAGCTTTGGGCTGCATGGTATATGGGAAAATACTGCTTTATTTGAGGCCCCCCTTGAACAAATACAGAAGCAATTTTTCCTCATGTGATATGTTTTTGCAAAAGTCTTTTCTGCTTCAGGGTGGGGGGGGGGTTTGGCTGAGAGCTGGTGGCTTGTTTTGTGTTGTTTTTTTGGGGGGTTTTTTTTTGCATATACATAAAATTTGCAGCTGCAAAGAGGTAAAGGTTAGTGATTGGTGAACCTTACTAAAGAGAAATCCTGTCAGACTAACCCATGGACCATATTCCCACAGTTTGTCAAAACCATTTTTTTTTTTATGGAATAGCTTTTTCCTCTGGAAATTATAATTTCACAATATTGAAGCACTCTGAGAACACACCAATTCTGTCTGCAAGTGCTTGGGCCCCATTTTCCAGCCTGACCCCATTTTGTTCAGACAGGCCAGCATCTTCTCAGTCTACTGGTTGTTCAGCTACATCTCAAGACACATTGTTCTCTGCTTCTAAAACTGTGTTTCCCAGAAATCTTTGCCAAAGTTTCATTTTTATTCAGATTTTTTTTCCCCCTCTGGTCATGTAAGTCTCTTCATGGGATGGAAATTCAAGTTGCTATACAGCACTGTTCATAATTTCCTTGGGATAAGGAGGAAAGGGAGCAAGGGGAAATGTCCTCGTGGAAAGTACCAAAGACATCTCCCTTGCTGCGCAACACAAAATTATTGGGGGGGTGGGGGAAGGAAGGAGATGCCCAAAATTATTGATGAGGGCTTTAAGTTTCTACTTACAATTCCATTTGCAAAGGGGCAGAGGATTCCCAAGGAAAACAGTCCTAAAAGGGGGCCACCGACCATGCCAAAAATGCTGAGTGCTGCCTGAGGAAGGAAGAGAGACTGCTATCAGGTGCTGTGCAAGAAAGTTAAAGCTTCCAACACGGCGAGAAGGGAAGATGTTGAGAAGGAAATTATGAGTTTAACTGGTGTGTACTCAGCTGGCAGGACTTGGTACAGTCCTGGTGTGTGTGTGTATATATATATATACATATATATATATATGGGTGCTTAGAGCAGAGGCTGAGCCATGGGCTGGTTGAGGCCAGTACCCAACAAAGAATAAAAATTAATCTTATAATGGTATCCAGCAATTATTTTCTTGCATAATTCATTCTGGGTCATTCAACAAGGGCATGAAAAAGCAGTCTGACACTACCTGCAACAAGGCTCCCAAGAGAGATGCCAGCGCAGCCATAGCAATGCAGACTCCACCATAAAACAGGCCTGTGTGGGAAAGACAGAATGATGTGTAAATTTGCCAAAGTTTGAAAATCACTAATGGAAATGTTTCCTTCTGTCCCAGCATGGCTCCTGACATCTCCAGAACAAACCTGCTAGCATCTGGGTTTTTACTAAGAGAGACTGAATTGGCCAAAAGGTCAGGTTATCTGTTTATATTAAGAGGAGATCATGCAAACTTGAGAAAATCCTCTTCCTGTATATTACTAAAGATTAGTTAATAATTGGCAGCCATATGGATTAGCCATAGTGGCAATAGCAAATGTATCGTTGGTATTTCTCAGCTAATCTTCTGTGTCATAGTTTATTTTAAGGTAATGATATTTGCTTCTCAGTCTAAAGTCTTTGGTGCAAGAAAGTAAATGCTGGCAGATTACTGGGAGCTGGCGCCATGACAAAGAACATCCCAGGTCAGCAGGACATAGTGTCTCTTCCCAGGACCCATAACACTGGCTCATTTGCTTTTTCCACCTCCACCCCTGTTGAGTTTCACTGCACAAGCAATAGGTTAATACCACTGTTTAATGTGATATGTCAGGCAACTCATGATAAGACCAACAACGATTTTGGCATAAACATTGTTTGCAATAATGTTTAAGAAACTGCTCTCAGGTGGAAATACTTAATACTTGTCACCTGCCACCAGTCTGCTGTGCTCACTGGTATGGGCTATGGCACCAGGTTGGGACTGTGGTTTTTCCACACTTAATACAAACACTGTTCTGGGCTACACCTGCAGGTGGTCACAGACAGTACCACTAGCAGAGGCAGCAATTGCGCTTCAGAGATTTAAACCATCTGCTCAGCCTAGTTCTCACCCTCTTCTTTGAGCTACATTAAACAAAGGAGCTAAACAGACTGAGGGTCTCAAGGGTGTATCAGAGAAGACGTGAAGTTTCTCATTCTCTGGAATGTTATTGGGACACAATGCTATTGCTTGCGTATCACTTAGTTCAAAAGGTTTGTTACAAAATTGTTTCCTATGCTGCTTATTTTTGACAGATGAAAGAAAAATAACGGCTGTTTCTATCTGAGACATTTGGCTTTGTAGTATTGCAAATCAATATTGAATACAGATGCAGTGCACCTTTCCTTCTTAAAGATCAAACAAGATGGCTTCTTTTTTTCCTTATGCTCACTTGAAATAGCTTGTCCCCCATTCTGTGTAAAACCTACAAAGCTGATCTTGTCTCCCCCAAGTCTTGCACCAAGGTAGTCCTATTGGTGTGAATGCACTTATTCCTGACTGTCCTGGTTTCAGCTGGGATAGAGTTATTTTTTTTTTCATAGTAGCTAGTGTGGGGCTACGTTTTGAATTTACGCTGAAAACAGTGCTGATAACGTGGAGATGTTTTCATTGTTGCTAAGTAGTGCTTACAGTAGTCAAGGACTTTTTCAGCTTCCCATGCTCTGCTGGGTGCACAGGAAGCTGGGAGGGGACACAGCCACGACAGCTGACCCAAACTGACCAAAGAGATATTCCATACCATATGACATCATGCTCAGTATATAAAGCTGGGGGAAGAAGAAGGAAGTGGGGGACATTTGGAGTGATGGCGTTTGTCTTCCCAAGTAACCGTTACGCGTGATGGAGCCCTGCTTTCCTGGGGATGGCTGAACACCTGCCTGCCCACGGGAAGCAGTGAATTAATTCCTTCTTTTGCTTTGCTTGCGCGCGTGGCTTTTGCTTTGCCTTTTAAACTGCCTTTATCTCAACCCAGGAGTTTCCTCACTTTTACTCTTCTGATTCTCCCCCTTCCCACTGGGCTGGGGGGAGTGAGCGAGCGGCTGTGTGGTGCTTAGTTGCTGACCGGGGCTAAACCACAACAGTCCTTTTTGGCGCCCAACGTGGGGCCTTGACGGGTTTGAGATAATGACAGATTTGATTAGAATGTGCTAGATTGAATTTATTAATCAGCAGGCTTCTGTGCATGCTATGGGGCTTGCCTGCCTTACTCTATATACATATACTGTATGCCTTGAAGTCTTGTGCTCGTTAGTGGCTGCTTTTTTTTGCTTTTGCTGATCGCTGTACTGCTGTACTGCTTACCATCTTACTCTGCTGTGCCTGGGAACATTTTGATAACAGCAATAGCCAGGTGCCCGGGCTGGCAGATGGCCAGGGCATCGCTGCTGTTTCTGTGCTGCTCTGCTGGACAGGCTGGAACTCCAGTGTGAACTCGAGTCAGAGGGACTCTGACCCGTGGATGCGTCCATGTGGGAGCAGGACACCCCAAAGCGTCTGTGGCCGTGGCTAAGGCCATGCCAGAGCAGGTATATCTCGAAGCATCTGTGGCCTTAGTTATGTCTGTGCCACAGCAGGTATACCTCTGAGGGAATTGTGGCCCAAGGATAAGTCCATGCTGGAGGAGGGACACCTCAAAGTGTCTGTGGCTGTAGATAAGTCCATGCTGCAGCAGGTACACCTTGAAGCATCAGTGGCTGTGCATGAGGTCATGCTGCAGCACCTCAAGAGTGTGTGGCTGTGGAGAAGCCCACAACAGAGCAGGTTCACTTCTGGAGGGACTGCAGCCACGGGCAAGGCCACGTTGGAGCAGGTTCACTTCTGGAGGGACTGCAGCCACGGGCAAGGCCATGTTGGAGCAGGCTCCCCTCTGAAGGGACTATGGCTGTGGGTAAGGCCACACTGGAGCAGGTGTATCTCTGAAAGCATTGTGGCCCGTGGAGAAGGCCACGCTGGTACAGGCGTACCTCAAAGCGACTGTGGCTGTGGAAAAGTCTATGCCGCAGCAGGTGTACCCCTGGAGAGACTGTGGCTCCTAGGTAAGGCTCCACTTGGAGCAGGTACAACCCTAAGGGACTGCAGTCTGTGGATAAATCCAAGCCGGAGCAGGGGCAAGGGGAGGAGTTCATTACGATATTAAACCCAATGGTCTGATCCAAAGGGACCAGGGGTGGAGATTGTAATGGTTCTACCTTTAAATTGTTGTAACCTGTGATTTGAGTTGCATGTTATAGGAACTACTGTAGCAGGAACCACCTGAACCAATGGAGAACAAGCCTTACAAGAAGCAGTGCAAGTGCAGCAGTGACCCGACCTGAGCTGACTTTGGTGCCCAGTAACTCCACACAACACACCACCTCTCCTGTCCTGAGTGACCCCCACAACAGATGGAGCCGCAAGTCATGGCCTAAATGAACTCAGTGGACATTTTGTGGACATTGTGGACATTTTAAAGATATTTTACAGGGGTGGTCCGTAGACTAAGGGAATGATAAATGATATCTGTGTATTATATCAAAGGACGGGAAGGGGGGTAGTGGTTAATGAGTTTGTATTGGACAGTGTGGGACCTGAGCATGATGTAAATGGTATGGAATAAGGGGTGGATACTGTCCTGGTTTCAGCTGGGATAGAGTTATTTTTTTTTTCATAGTAGCTAGTGTGGGGCTACGTTTTGAATTTACGCTGAAAACAGTGCTGATAACGTGGAGATGTTTTCATTGTTGCTAAGTAGTGCTTACAGTAGTCAAGGACTTTTTCAGCTTCCCATGCTCTGCTGGGTGCACAGGAAGCTGGGAGGGGACACAGCCACGACAGCTGACCCAAACTGACCAAAGAGATATTCCATACCATATGACATCATGCTCAGTATATAAAGCTGGGGGAAGAAGAAGGAAGTGGGGGACATTTGGAGTGATGGCGTTTGTCTTCCCAAGTAACCGTTACGCGTGATGGAGCCCTGCTTTCCTGGGGATGGCTGAACACCTGCCTGCCCACGGGAAGCAGTGAATTAATTCCTTCTTTTGCTTTGCTTGCGCGCGTGGCTTTTGCTTTGCCTTTTAAACTGCCTTTATCTCAACCCAGGAGTTTCCTCACTTTTACTCTTCTGATTCTCCCCCTTCCCACTGGGCTGGGGGGAGTGAGCGAGCGGCTGTGTGGTGCTTAGTTGCTGACCGGGGCTAAACCACAACACTGACTTACACTGCTATAAGCGAGATCTGAATCAAGCCCTCACTTTGTAAAGCAAAAGTGGAAAAGATATTTTCCAGACTTACTCATTCCCTTGGAAATCCATGACAACTTCTTTTCAGAGACGGATTTGAAGTACGGCCTAATGAGGTCTTCGACAGTCACGGCAGCCAAAGCATTGATGCTGGAGGACACTGTACTACAGAAGGCAAGATTTATACGATTTTTTTATCTTTGAAGCTGAAATCACAGATAACAGATAGATTACTGGCAGAGAGAAACTGCCACTGCCTGGAACAGTGTCAGAAAAGTAATGTATCTGCTGTATCGGTTGAAATAACATATTATTCCAGGTGATGCAGTTAATAGCTTACAAAAATTGTTTAAAATAATTGCTCTTAGTGAAGATAAGGCAAATATTGATGAAAAGTTGGGCCTGGAGAAGTCAATGAAAATACCTATTGCATGTGGCTAAGCTGTAAACACTACTGGTATATATGATACCTTCATAAATGATCTACACAATATATATCTGGGTAGGTAAAATTCCTACATGCAGGTCACTGATTATTTTGAATGCATTCTCAGAGGAGGATTCAAATAATCTAATTATACTTATCTAAAAATTAGCCATCTAGTCTGAAAACTGAACTGAACTACTCCCTATTGGGTCAGAGAAACCAGCACTCCTATGGCACAAAGCAAGTCAGGTGACCTCGAGTCTATGTGTACCTGGCTCTCACAAGGCACCAGCTTTTCCTCAGCATGTGAAAAACAAATATCCTGGCTGTTCCCTCTATTTACGTAGCTACAAGTACTCAGAACAAAAAAATTATTCTGGTGTCACTTTCTTAAGTTTCCTCATTTTTATCTGCTTATTATTGTTCAGAGCCTTCCTTGAGAGAGGCGATGTTTCCTAAAAGACTAAAAGATGCTTCTTGGGAGAGCTGAACAAAACACTCGCCACTATGGGATAGAAGGGGATTGATTTGTCTCCTTCAGTAAAAATATACAGTAGTTGTTGTTTTCACAGGGTTCATTTAGGACAATTGGAAGTCCAGAAACTCTTTTGTAAACAAGACTCTCAAAATCAGGGATGAGGAAAGGGAGATGGCTTTAAAGTTATGCAGGTTTGAAACTGGAAAATCAAAGATGAGCAGTAGGAATTTCCCCCAAATTGTAGCTATTATTTTGTGTAACCACCCATTTTTAACACTTAAAAATTCCTATAGCAGAGGGGCTTTAACAGCACAGACAGGAGGATTTATTAGTGCTGTACATCATGTGTGGCTAGCTGTTGCCTCACACTGTTAGCAGGGAACTCCAAACAGCTTTGAGTCTTAGGACCTCAGATTGCCCCTGTTGGAAACTATGGATTTTTAAGCTGCATCATCAGAGTTATATTGCTTTTTCTAACGAACAAAAATTAGCTTGACAAAGAAATGAAAAGCAAAAGTTTTAGTGTAAATGCAACTTTAGCTCTAACAAAAAAAAAGAAAAAACAAAAAGGACACTAGGTTCTAAATTATTAAATTACCTTAATGTTCCACTATAGGCGCTAGCCACAAACAGTCCTGGCAATCCTGGAAAATCGTGGAGAATATCCAGCACTAGGTATGGCATTAGCTGAAAAATTCAGAGAGTAAAAAATATTACTACCTTGCCCTACTTTTTCTTTTTTTCACCGTATTATTTTTGTTATAGCCTTCTCACTGGCATTCTGCCCAGCTCTTCTAATTTTGAATGTCCCATCTTGCACTATTTTCTGGCTTTCCACAGAGAAAACCAATTCTAAATCATCCACTTGAGATACAGAAAAGTCTGTTTATACCACCCAACTGAGGTGAGCCTATAGCCATGCTGTCAGGCTTGCTTTCAGTGACAATAGTATAGGAAACTAGCACTGGGTAGCAGGTAGTCTGTATTGTACATCACTCTGTTGGGCTTGGGTGCCACAGTGGATGCTTATGTCTGCTGTTGACTCCACAAAAAGGTTTCCAGATAAGTCCAATAACCTCAGGGTACCCAAGAACAATTTCTGTACAGAAACCTTACGCCATTTGTTGACCTTTACAAGATCTAAGTGCTGGAAAGAGATACAGATGTCAAGATTTTCTTCCTGTGAACGAACCACAGTTTTTCTATGGACGAGTTGGTCTTTTTAGTATTTTGCTTCCAGTTTCTACCTGGCAGGAATGACTTAATTTCCTTTGGGTTTCCACCTTGGCTTTCCATATCTCATCTTATTCTACCCTTAAAGACCAGGTGGTCCTGCCTCAGGTACTCTGTTGTCTGTGCTCTTCTCCTGGGTTTCCAGCTATTGTCCGTGGGAGGTTATCCAGAGCCTACAATTATCCCAGGCATAAACATACAAAAAAAAAAAAAGACTTGTATGATTTCCTTGGGCCCTGACTCCGGTCAGTCTATGGGCTCCCAAAGCTCTTGTTCCCCAGGTAAATCTCCTGCTCCGGGCCTATTGAGGGAGACGTTGCCTAAGTAGGTCCACCTAAAAGGTGGTTTCTCTGCAGCATGGTACGATGCAGTTTTATTGCCCAGCTCTCCTCCAAAGGAGGGAAGGATTCACCATTGCTAGTGAAGAATTGCCTGCTGGTAGCCTTCTTCCAGGCACATGCTTCGGGCACAATTATGTTTCAAGTCTGAAAAGGCTTTTGCCTGCCTTGGCACAGAGTGGTTTAGGTCAAGCAGCTCACGAGTGCCTGCAGTCAGTCACACAGGCACCACTTGTTTCAGCTGTCCCTGGTGGCAGCCTCCTGCCCTCGTTTCTCTCTGAAGCAGTTTTATGCAGTGCTGGCACTCCCAGGCCCATTTTGGGTGAAAAACCCAAATACCTGCAGAGGAGGGTGGACTGAGCACCCTCCACATCGCTGCTCTCCCTGCCGCCCTCTTTACCTGGCGCTGAGAAACCTGCAGCTCTGGGACAGCTGGGGGATGCTGGGACTGAACAGTGCCGAGGACAGGTCTGCCGAGGACAGGTACTCCCTCCTGCCATAGTCTCAGCTTAATCCCTCAGCATTACAGACACCTGACACAGGACTTGGGCATGTCATTATTCCCAACCCATTGGCTCTTGAACTCCCCCCTGCATCTGGTGGTTATGGCTGCAGAGGAAGGCAATCTGGTTGTTATGGCTGCAGTGAGGCTGCCCCCTCACCACCTTCCCTGAAATGTGGGGCCCTACCTGGTCGAGCGCCGACACCTGCTTTGCCGTCCACGGGTCACAGTCCTTGTAGATGGAGTAGAGGGCCAGGCCGCACAGCGTTGCGCAGGCCAGTATCGCCCAGAGGCCCACCAGGTTGATGTAGAGGGACCTGAACCAACAAGCATGGAAACATCACGTTAGAGCTCGACGTCCTGCAAAACCCCGCTGGGGCCAAGCGAGCAAGCGCCCGCGCCAGCCCCGAGGAGACCTCCCGGTCGGTGGCTGCCCACCAGAAAGGGAGTCAGGATACGGCTCCCAGCATTTCACCCGGTGTGACATCATGTTTTTAAATACACGAATTACACTCTGGTTTTGGTGGTATGGTCTGAGTGCCCATCCCCTGACAAAGTCTGCTCGGGAGATGATGGGAGCGATATGGCAATCCCCACATTTCATCATGTGTGTGAGTTTTACATTGCAGGCAGCTGGCAAAATGACACTCTTCCCCCCTTGCCACACCCCACAGTAAAGACAAACCCCGGACAGATTTGTAAGGCGGGGTACCCCAGATCAAAGTGTGGGGTACCTTTTAGTCAGCACCAGCACTCCTTTGCCTCTGGAGCTGCGGTGCCGCGCTTACACAATGCTGGATTTGCCCTTGTAAAGCAACAAATCCCCCATTTCCTCCTGGGACAGTCTTCATGACAACAAGGCACTGGGACCTGGTCTGGAGCCAACTAGAGCTGCCAGTTCCAGAGAGTAGAGGGCTGCCACAGACCTCAGGGCTTCCCCTTTAGTAACTAAAGAACTTGAAGCCTGGTATGGTCCAGTAACGCCATCGCCTCCCCATGTTGTGATGGAAGCTTCAGCTAACGCTGAAAACAGAAATACGTTTTCATCAGGCATTAATGCTACTTTTGCCACACACAACAGGCAGCCTCTATTGGCAGTGAAAAACAAATTGTTCTCCTTGCCCAGTGAGGGTTTTTCCCTTCCATCTAACTATCCGATCTTCTCAAACGTTTCTCAGCTCTTGATGACTCCTGGGTCACAAAGTTCGTACCACCTGGGGTGGTCAGTTCAAGCAAACGCACCCACCGGGAGCTTGGCCTTGCAAAACAGCGTTCCTTTCCAGCAGTTGCCTCCCCGTTATCTGTGAACCATCTGCCGATAGTGATTTAACTGCCTGACAGATCACATACCCTGGACCTGTGCCAACTGCTAAGACCTCCGCTGGGAGGACTGTTGGTTTCTGTGCAAATATATCCATGCCTGCAATGCTTCAGGAGGCCTTTTAGTGCTTTCAGTTCCCAAGAAGGTAAGGGGCACCAGCCTTTAGACTGCTCTAGAGGACCATCAGGCTGAATGAAGAAGTAAACCTAACTTTATAGGCCTTGTTAGGTATTGAAACGGACATTTTCAGAAAGGCACAAAACTTAACCAATGAGTTAAATGAATCCAAATCTTTTGAACAGATGTAATAGCAGTATCAGCCTATAGCCTGTAGTAAAGCTTAGAAAGTCAAGAGAAACACATGGAAGCAAAAGAAATTGTTTGTCTGAATCCAGCAATTCTTGTTTTTCAAACTGCGTCGGTGTTTGACAGTGAAAAGAAAGCTGGTTGTTTTTTTTCTTCTGATTTACAACCCAGCTCATGGTACACCCTATGACTAAGCACTGGAGTATAATAATTGTAGCCCTATTGGAAGGAGGTGTTCCATTAATTCTGGGTGAGTAACATGGGGTGGAGTTTGGGTGAAGTAGGCACTGTGACTGCACAAGGCTTATTTTCAGTTGTTTGTTTCAGGCTGGCTCTACGATTTTAGCACTGAAACATGCCAGATGATGACCTTGGAAGGAAAATAGAGAAAAATGTGTTAGTAGCCCATATATTTTGAAAATGTAGCTGTCCTGCTCTGGATGCCTGTTACCATTCATATATGAGCATTACATTCAGTTTGCCTAGGTACTGTTTGAGGATGACAGCATGTGCTCCTACCTACTGGGGTGTTTCTTAAATGGGGTGAAATCCTTTCCCAAAGCCTGAGAAAATTCCTATTCTTTTGCCACTGTAAAAGGCCTTCTCAAAAACTACAAGTTGGGATCAGTGAAAGAATTATTTTCTCAACTCTGATTTATTATTGTGCTGTCTCTTATAAAGCCTTACAGTAAATGCCACAGGGGTACAAAACATTATTACATTGACCTGATGGCAATTTAAACTTCTATATACAGGTTAAATGGCAATAAGAGGTGCAGGCCACCAATGTGACTTGCCAGATGTGTCTAATTATGTTTGCAAATGAACTAGACAGTCACCACAGAATGGCAGTGTTTATAGTTGTGACAAGCTGCAACCATTATACAAAATGATTTCTCCATGCAGCGTAAATTCCCAGCACAAGCAAGATGCCATGGAGTCCAACCACCCATGCCAGCAGGAGAGGATGCCACTGATTAAGGCTGTGCCACTACTAATACAGTATGAGCTATAAATCCCATCCAAACCCCTCCAGAACCAGATAGCCTCCAGCCCTGGTCAAAGTTGCTGCAATAGCTCAGAAAATCTGGCCAGCAGCTGCCACGGTGCAGGTTCCCCTTGGCCACTCTGCTTCTGGGACGCCCTGGAGGTGTCCCTCCTTACAAAGAGGGTAGGGATGATGCAAGAAAAGAGCACAGCCCTAAGTGGAGCAGGTGCTCAGGAAGAACAGTCTCACTGGCACACAATTCTGGCACATTGTATGTGGCTGTTTTCCCATATGCAGTCATGCCAGCGTTACAGGTGTGGGATGCACCTCCTCCCTCTGCAGTGCCAAGAACCTGGAACCCAGCCACGTGCCAGAGCTTGTGGAGAAGCCACGCGGTGTGTTGGAGATGTGGCTGATGATGAGCATCGGCTCATTCCTGTCTGCAGTGTAAATGACTGAAAAGTAGATTGTTCATTATTGCCATAAACAAAATATTTCAGTTCTAAACTGTGCATGATTTTGTGGGTATTCTGCTGACTTTATGAAGTGAAAGCCTTCATAATACTCCTTCTCTGTATGTCACTATATTACAGAATTTATAGACACTATAGTTATGATGTGCATTTATATATTTCTCCTATAAACAGACTTTATGAGCTCGCCAATAATTCTTAAATCCTGAGTCATGAATTACTGGAATGATACTAAAGATAAAGGTAAGATAATAGAGTTAGTAAATATACTCCATTCTAGAGTAAAGGCTGATCAGAAATGTTTAAACTCAAAGAAAACAGAACTCACTGCCAGTTTCCACAGTGAATTCCTGAAGAAAAATCCATTATTATTATAAAACAAAATATATGATTCCTCAGCAATTTTACAACTGAATAAAACATTTCTGCATTTTCTCATGCATATACTCATTGGCATGGAAAAATCTTTTAGTCTTTACTTATGCAAAATTCCCACACAATGATTTAGGTTTAGTAGAGTAGCAATTCAAGATGCTGTCTTGATATGGCTTCAGCATAAGTACTATATTATTTGGTCTTTAGGTTGCATATAAACTTAATGCATCTATTTGTATGTAAAAATACTGGCACAGTGAAACATTCTGGCACAAAGTTCAATGTTACAGCAATTACATGTAATTCAACTACCAGTATTTGTTGTGCCAATTTGTCTTCTACCTGGCCCACAAAACAGAAAGCAGAAGTTGTTATTGTTTACAAATGGGTTTTATATAGACACAAAAACATTCTTTTTTAAAAAAATCTCCCTCATAAAGAACAGTCACTACTAAATTCAGACATTAAGAGTTACTGTAGGCAGACTTACATTTTTGCGTGGAACCTGCTTTTGCATGCAATGTATCTCTGTACTTGAGACTGGTTGACCCCATATATGCCAGTCCATGTGAAGGTCCCACCTATAACAATCGTCCAGAAGGTATGCCTTTGCAAAGGATTGGGATTAAAGCTACAATGAGAGGGAAAAGAGAAAACAAAATCAGAATATGAAAATCTTCTCATTATGAGAAGACCCTAATGTCTAGGAGAAAAACTTTCCTCATACTTGTTCTAGTACAAACTCTCTTAATTTGGCCAGATTTTGAACATTCAGATACATGAAATCTGACCTCACAGAAAGCAAATTTAAAACTCAGAGCTGAAATCCTGATCTAGCGAAGCATCCTGATGTGTCCAAAGGTGAAGTTTAACTAATTTATTTACCTATAAACTACAGTCTTATATAAAACTGTATGATGCCTGTGAGTGTTGTGATGAGATGGTGCTCCAGTAAAAAGTCTAATATGCCTGCTTATCTAGAGGGACATCAGTCTGACACCAATATAAAGGTGTGTTTGCATGCCCAGCTTTTGTGGACAGAGCTTTGGTAAAACATTTTGCTGATTTGGCTCTAAGTGAATAACAGATTTTGAATGGCCATAAATAGATATTTTTTTAAATCTCACTTTAATATAGCAATAAATTATGCTTATCTTTGTGAACAATGTAATATTATTTCACCTATTATTTCACCTTTATTCCTTTTCTTTTCCCATCTGTGAACTCTATGATTGGGGGAAGAAGCAATGCAGTACAACCACCGCAATACAGCCAAACAGACTGAAAAAATGACTGTTCATGAGAAAAAAAAAAAATACCCACAGATGGATTATTTACTGAAGAACTTGGTGAAGAATTTTACAGAACAACCTGATGAGTATTGTGAACTGATATACAAAAGAAAAACGGTAATACTTTTCACACTAAACTTTTACTAGTACCACTGGATGAAGTTTCTCATCAGAAGTACAATAACTTTTTTTTTTAACTTAAAGTGGGTTTTGATTCAGCACTGTCAGAATGAATGCAAAATAATATTTTTAGGCTAAGATTAGTTACAATAATGGAGGGTAAAATACTATTAAAACTAATTTCAGTTTTTCTTTCAGGGAAAAGGAAAACTTTTCTCTTTTTCAGACTAGACAAAAGCTATTATTTTACCAGTTGTTTTGGTTCAGCAGCTGAAATGCCAAATCAGCTGTTTGCAAATTATAAACATAAATACTCTTGTCCTCTCCTATTCACCATTTACTTTCAGTGGAATCCAAAATGTACCCTTAAAACAGCTACTTGACAAAATAAAAAGGTTTTGCTCTTTACAGGATTTTGCATGGTGTAAAACCTAAAAAAAAAATCCCCCAAACTAGGTAAGCTTGTTTAAAAATATATAAAAATTGGGTCACAACTCCTCCCCTCCTCCCCCTTCAGTAGCAATTTAATTTCACAGTTAGTCACACGGGCTCTATTTGTAGGAATGAAGAGGCACATCATCTGCAAGTACAAACTCACTCCCAGAAGTTTAATCTTCCTCCATAGTAAGAATCATTTACAATGCGTTCAATTCCCTCTTGAACCACCACAGCTCGTATAATCACAGATGAAAATCCAGCGACCATGATTCCAACCTGGAAAACGTCTGTCCACACCACTGCCTTCAGACCACCCTGTATAAGGAACAGCATGTATCAGGTACAACATGGCAGCAGCACTCTTTCTTTGCATTCACATTCAACTAAGCGAAATGTTACTATCTGTATTATGCGTAATAGATGAATTTCATTTTCTTTAGTAGAAATAATTCCGTTCTGGAGGGTTTAGAAATTGCATCCTGGAACCTATTCAGGACATCCTGGCCCTTTTTTGAAGTGCACTAGATTTTACTTTGGCCATACACATAGTTTAATCCAGTATTTCCTTCATCACATAACCTGATTCAGAAGTTTGTATCAAAACATAAATTGGCAGCCAGTGCTCATCTTACATATATACAGTACCATTACCTCCAGAAGGCATACCATTCATGTAAATAAAAATAAACATTATTTAATCCAACATATACAAATAAATTTGTCACTGAGGTTCTCTTTAATAATTTCTAGATACTTGGTCAATTAACAGTAATCTAAAGACCAATCTGTTCATGTGCTTGACAAATTACACAGCTAAACCCTACTAGATAAGAAAAAAAAATCACAGAAGGATTTTTAGGAAGGGAAATCTATCTTTTTGCTGTTCTTTCAGCAACAGTAGAAGTTTGAATGTATCAAAACAGAAAAGGTTTGAGTCACGTCGTGGCTACCTTTGCATCCAGAGAAGCCCCTGGGTGAAATGGCTACAGCTACCCTGTGAAATGTACTCCCATGGGGTAACCCGGTTACTAGGCTACTTTCCAATAATCTCCATATATATTGTGAATTGTGAAGGAACAGAGATTTTTCTCATCTGAAGGGCCCACGTACCAGTGTGCAGTAGAAAGTGCAGACCACGCCAGTTGCCACCACTGCACCCCACAAGTCGAAGCCAGTGACTGAAAAAGAGGGAAATGGCAACAGTGTGAATGAGGCACTGGGGACAAAAAAAATGAGGGTTGATTTTTCACTCTCAATCTGATTGTTGAAAAAAACTAGAAATAAGTTAAATGCCAAGGTAGGAGGTAATAAAAAAATGGCAATGAAAAGATTTGTGTGTCTAAACCAGGCAATTTGCCCTAACCAGTTCTAAAAATGAAACAGTTGTTACAGACAGCGGAAACTGCTAAAAAGTTAAATATATTTCAGGATCTAAGAAGCTATTTGTCTTTAATGTGAATGCTGCCAAGCAACACATCCAATATGTTTGTAGGCCCTATCTCAGGAAGGTTTTAAAATACATGTCCTTCCTTTGAAGTGCCTGGGTAGTCCCACAGAGTCCTTAGGCAGGGATTTAAGCAGGTAAACAGCATGGGGATGCGCCACGGAGGCAAGGTAGTTCAAGCATGGTCTAGAACTGTGTCAGACTAAAAGCCTGTCTTCTATTCGTCTTTCTTTTAGGGAAACATGACATTATGACTACTCTAGACAACGCTGTGCTGTGGTTGGCATACAAGCTGTCACTGCCCCAGCTTGGCACGCTCATGTGCTGCCAGGCAGGACACCGGGAGCTCCCTCCCTGACAGATAGCTCAGGCTAATTAGAAACACTGCAACAAAATTAATGAAAATCCTTGCTTCTAGTTGGGACCCAGCTAGGTCACAGCTTGGTTTAGTGTGTATTTGCAGGACAAATATAAACATCAAGACATAAAACGTATGGGACATACACCAGAGGAGGCCAATGCAAACAGTGCTGGGTTTTTTTCTTCCTTTTTGTTCAATGAACAAGCCAAAAAACCCAGCAAACAGAACAATTGTGTTTTTCATTCTAGCCAAAATGATTAATTTTTATTTGCATTTTGTTATTGCCTTTTCTTGCCAAGTGGACAAATGAATTGTGTTAGATCGAAAGTTTCATTTGGCTCCACATAAGAGCTTTTTTTCCCCTTTAAAAATACATGTGGCTCATTTTCAAAGCAGAGTCATTTTGAAGTAGAAAATGGAAATATTTCATTTTGTAAGTATCACAACAAACAGCTTCAGTTGAAGATCTCTTTGCTGTTGATTTGGTTTTCCTGGCAAAATCATAGGCTGAGATAAACAGTTCCAGGAAGCCCAGAACCATATTTACAGAACTTATGCCTCGCTCTCCTCTTGAAGAAGAGCACTTAACCAGGGGAATTAAATGTGTGCTTAGTCTTTGCATTGCCTTCAAAATTTACTTAAGTCTTCTTAACTTTTTTGAATGCAGCCGTGACCTAAGGATATTGCATGAGAGGTAGAGTAAATGAGAGCAGATTTTCCCCTCCAGCCTCTTCTATAACTCCTTACAGGTAGGGATTAAGGGACTAGGATTACAAATGGGAGGCCTTCTATCAGTTGCCATCAGGATCAACAGAAATTTTAGAAGACTTCACAGTCAAGCCTTCAGCTATATCTTTACGTATGCATTACCAAAAAAAAGCATAGCAGTACTATATGCAGAGAAAAATTCTAACAGTAGAAGAACAGTTACAGTATACTCATCTTACCTTGATTTAGTGCTAAAGCTGGAGCATAAATGACAATACCAGTGTATAAAGTCTGGAAGGGGAAAAAAGATATAAGATCAAAATAAATGTAAATTCCTGGAAAGGTGATAGCTTTCTGAGCTGTTTTCTTTTCAAGCATTTATGCAGACTATATGCCCTAAATTCATAACTGTTGAGAAATAATTCCAATTGTTAGAAGATGAATGTCTGAGACTAAGGAGCACTGCAGTCTCCCAGCCTAGTGTTCTTAAAACAAATACCAGGGACCCTTGACTGAATAGCAAATCCCTCTTCAGCTTCTCCTGGCTTTTATAATTAAGTTATTTTATTGCTTTAAAACTGCAGTCATATGGCAGAAACAAGAGCAAAAGGAAGTTGATGAGGTTTACACACAGTTTGCCGAAGAATCTATTAAAATTTATTTTCTCAGTCTTGGGATCAATATGCCTCTCAGTATGCAACTATAATGAACGTAAGTAAGAACAAAAAGTACAGCATTAGTTAGTCATTATGGATAGCATTATAAGCAATTACACTTCTGTAAGATGAACCCATGCATGATTATCAGCAGATTTGTATTTTCCACCAATACAGTAAAGATATAGACAAATCAAGGAGCTACTCCATCCACTTTTGAGGGCACAAAGAGATTCATACACTGATATCCTCTATAATTTCTTTGTGTATATTTTTAAATCCTGTTTGCTTTTTTATCACTGTTATTACTGCCTTGTACTACTAGGAGAAGTTCAGCTGTGACATGGTTCAGGGGAATACAGCTTGCAATGAGCAGACGACTTCTGTGAAGGTCAGTGGTCTTGATCCAAAGGATCTAAATCACAGTCAGGTCCTGAGCTGACTTGCATCAGCTTCCCATGACGGAACTCTTCCGACTCCCTGATTTACAGGGGTGGGACTTCAGCATAGAAAAGCTGCAGAACCAGACGTCATCCAGCATTCAGCAAGCCTTTGCCGTTCCCACGAGTGTGAAGTCCACCCTAGGCACAGGTGGAACAGGATGGCTAGCCACTGGATTACTCGCTGTGGCTTTTGAGCAGGTCAAATCCAGACCCTGCAGTGGAGCTCTGCCACATGGCCAGTGGCTACGCTGGGGAGACAGCCAAGAGGTAACTGGAGTGGGAGGAAATGAGTATGGAGGGGCTGCTGCACCCAGCATGACCAAATTGTCCTGGCCCTTTTCTGTGCACCTGCTACAAGCACATGCCAGAAAGGATGGTGGGGCCACTGCGGAAATAGTGATTCCTACCTGTGTACTACTCCCCGCATGCATGTGTGCATGTTTGTTTCTCTCTGTGCCATAAATCCTCTCTAGGTTTTCATATACAGGTTGTATGCAAAGAAAGTTGCCTGTCCTGTTCAGCCCCTGGCAAATGCCCCCTCAGCACCGGCTGCATCACTTCACAGCCAACAACTACTGACACTTGTCAAGCGCTGTCAATGCTTGAGTTGCTGACTATGCAGTGATTGTCAGCGTGGGCTGCTGAATCATAGAATGGTTTGGGTGGGAAGGGTCCTTTAAAGATCATCTAGTCCACCCCCGCTGCCATGGGCAGGGGCATCTTCCACTAGATCAGGTTGCTCGAAGCCCCATCCAACTTGACTTTGAACACTTCTAGGGACGGGGCTTCCACAACTTCTCTGGCCACCTGTTCCAGTGTCCCACCACCCTCATCATAAAAAAATTCTTTCTCACATCCAATCTAAATCTATCCTCTTTCACTTTAAAATTGTTGCCCCTTGTGCTGTCACTACAGGCCTTGGTAAAAAATCTCTCTCCATCTTTCTTATAAGCCCCCTTTAATTATTGAAAGGCCACAAGGTCTCCCCACAGCCTTCTTTTCTCCAGGCTGAACAACCCCAACTCTCTCAGCCTTTCTTCAAGGGAGAGGAGTTCCAGCTTTCTGATCATTTTCATGGCCCTCCTCTGGATCCACTCTAGCAGGTAACAGGTCTGTGTCCTTCTTGTACAGGGCACCCCAGAGCTGGATGCAGTACTCCAGGTGGGGTCTCACCAGAGCGGAGTAGAAGGGGAAAAAATCACCTCCCTCGACCTGCTTGCCCCACTTCTTTTTACGCAGCCAGGCTACAATTGGCTTTTTGGGTTGCAAGTGCACATTGCTGGCTCATATCCAATTTTTCATCTGCCAGTACCCCCAAGTCCTTCTCTGCAGGGCTGCTCTCAATCAGTTCATCCCCCAGTCTGTACTGATATTGGGGATTGCCCTGACCCAGGTGCAGGACCTTGCACTTGGCCTTGTTGAACCTGATGAGGTTCACATGGGCCCACTTCTCAAGCCTGTCAGTGTCCCTCTGGATGGCATCCCTCCCCTCTAGCATATCAGCTGCACCGCCCAGCTTGGTATCATACGCAAACTCGCTGAGGGTGCACTCAGTCCCACTATCTAGGTCATTAATGAAGATATTAAACAGTACTGGTCCCAGTACAGACCCTTGAGGGACACCACTCGGTACTGGTTTCCACTGGGACATTGAGTCATTGACAGCAAATCTTTGGATGCAGCCATCCAGCCAATTCCTCATCCATCTAATAGTCCATCCATCAAATCCATATCTCTCCAGTCCTGCACATTCAGGGAGTCAGCATGAGAAACTGGCTTTCTCATATGGAACAAACAAGCACCAGAAGCTTTGAACCATCAGAAATTAAAATTTGTCACAAGTATGATCACATTTTTGTGTAAATTAAAACAGGACTGATGATACAATCTTTCCGCTTCTTCAGTGGTTTTTCAGGTTGTATTACTACATATTCTTTTATTTTTCTTCTTTTAAACACATGCCAATATTCAGAGAACAGTTAAAATTACACCATTAAAATCTTCAGGGAGGTTCCTTTCCGCACTATTCTTTTCATTATTCAGGTTAAGCTGTTAGTGCTTGGTACAGAAAGACACCTATAGACCTTTAGTTAATTTCCTTGGGCACATATTTACGTTGTATGGAAGTATTTTTATGATCTTTGCAAGCAAAGATTATGCTTGGCTTATTCCAACTTAGGCAACTATGATGTCTTCATATTTGCTGGTGAAACAGTGTCCTATTGGCTTGTGTATCTATAAATGCCAGCTAAGCAGCACTTTTCAAAGAAGTAATTAACACTGCAATTACCACCACCTTATAGGTGCAAGTGTGATTATCCTGTAACTCATGGTGTGTCTTAAAAATACAAGAAGGGCTAAAAGCAGGCATATAACTTGAAAAGCTTTCTGATTGTATATTCATTCATGCTCTGAACTCCCCAAAAAGTCCACTTCAAAATTGTGAAAAGAACACATTTTTGTTTCCGGTGCATTTGGCACACACTCACTCTGCATTTAAAAGCTCTGATCTCATACTGACTCACTGAATGGGCTGGATACAGCAAACTGCACCAACAATAACTGCAGGGACTGCTTTAGTTTAACATTCCCCAAGGCAGTAATTTGCCACTTCTCAGTTTGCAGACACCCAGTTTTTTTTTCCAGTGGTGGTGGTACAAACCCTTGCGCAGCAAATGACAGCTCCTGACAGCTTGTTTTGTCACCTTTCACAGACCCTTGAGAATCAGTCAGACTCCCAGAATCCATAGACCATAGGATGAAAACTGCCGCTGTAGATAATTGGGGCATGTTTACATTTTGAACCCCTTGTGGGTTTCTTGAGCAGGCAGGCGAATGACTGCTCTTCACACTGCTACCCTGCAGTGAAAGGTCGCTCGTCTCTTGGCATGGCGCTGATGCCAAGTGACTGCTCTGGGTGCTCAACAATGCACGCAGAGACCCAAGGGGCAGGTAGCCCAGCATCTGCTCCCCACCTCATTGCTTTGGAGCAGAAGGAGCTTTGTTTCTCCCACTCCCAGCCACCCATGCACTGTGGTAACCTTATCAACCATTCAGAGAAAACGTCCAGTTACACTAAGCTGAAGAATCCTGGTGGCTACGAGGACCACAGAACAGCTTTGAGGTTTACTTGCCGTTTGTATAATGAAGAGGACTGTTCCACAGAGGCGCAGGTATTTATTAAATCGAAGCTCTAAATACTGTAAAAGAGAATAAAAAACAAATGTTTATATCGAAACTTGGCACTATTGATAGGACTAGAGTGAAGCGATGAGCAATACAGAAAGGGCATAGTGTCGTTTTACAGTTTCATGAATGGCCAAAACTCCTAGAACCACACTGATTGATAACTCTTTCAACTTGATTTAATACTTCTTTACAGACCTCACCACTGGGTAATGACACACGAGCAAGTAAAGTCAGTACAAGCTAGTCAGTATATGACAGAGTGTGCAGAATGGAACCTGGTGCTACCCAGCTGCCTCAAGGCACTCAATAGACAAGGAGCTGTGCACCGCAACCTGGCAAAGACCAGCATGTATTATCACAGAATCATTGAATATCCTCAGGTGGAAGGGACCCACGAGGATCATCAAGTCTAACTATTGACTCTACACAGGGCAACCTAAAAGTTCACAATGATGTACCAGCAAACAACAGAACCCCCTTGCGTTGTGAAATCAGAGAGAAAAAGAAAACGTTATGGCTATTCCTAAGCCTTAGTCAATTCAGTAACTGGCATTACATGTGTCCATCTGAACTCTTCTGAGAGGGGGCAGGTTTTCAATGGTCAGCGGCCTCCTCCCATGGTAATCTCACCTTCTGCGCTGCCCAAAGCAGCTCGCCATATTCTACCAGTAAGTGGAAATCTAGCCTTTTGCAAAACAGGTACCCTCACTTTTCTATCTAGCCTGGGATAGCACAACCTCTGAATGAGTTTGTCATGCTGTAGGGCAGATTTCTTCCCACCATCTGTCCTAACAACCTTCTAGGGTGTGTCATTGCACAAAAGAGATCTCATTTGCCTGCCAATCTGTTCAATCAACAAACACTGAATTATCTCAAAGTGCTCACTCGTGAACTGAGCATTCAAAACGTGATCTGTGAGCATGTCCACATGAGGAAGCTGTGCTGAACCCCTGTGCAGACACAAAAAGTTGTTTAATCTCTGAACTCTGTCCACAATTAGAAGATATATGTTTTACAGGTGCATTTATACCCCAAGATTCCCAGTAAGTTTCCAGTCATAACAATAAATGTTCATTTAGAAGAGCCCCATTTTAATGATCATAAACGATGGTCCAAAGATTAGTAATTTAAAACACACCGGAAGCCACCAGACATTTCTGTTGGTGAATTCTTATCTAAATATACCAACAGAAACCTTGTTTTCAGCCTTCATGGCTGCAACGCCCCTGTTCAGTGTAATAAAATGCAAAAGACCAAAGTAGCTGGCCAAGGACTTTCACCTGCACTGATGTCCTTTTCCCAATGTCCTCTGTGAAAAGAGCAATTTGCCTCCAAATCTGCAGCTAGGACCTATCTCCATGCAGGACAATGAACAGGTTGCACAGACCTTCTAAATCATGACCACATGCTCCCTCACCCCAGAACAGTCAGACCCGACCTGTGATGTGTCCCACCATCACAGATGTCTCTGCGCTGCTGGGTATAGCTTTAACCTACACACTGAGCTGAAGACCAGCTCAGCCATATTTTGGTGGAAGTAAGAAAACTCCCGCAGAGACAGAGCGTTGCTGACCTCCCTATATAAGCACGATGGAGAAGACATTCACCAGTGTGAACAGCCTCAGGTGGAAAGGGTGTCTTTCCAAAATCTCTGGGAACAGCCCAAACATGCTCTGCCAAAGGCGGACTTGTATGACAGCATCTGAGCTTAGAAACCTATCTGGAGGGAGCATGATTTGAGAACTTTGGTTCCTATATTAGATGCTCTTGCACTCTGCTCTTGGTCTATTAATTACATATCAGTAATCACGTGTCACCAACCAAGGTGCACGAGGATTAATCCACCTGCTGTACTGAGTATTTGGAGTGAGGAAACAGATCTGGCATGGTGCACAAGGATTAATCCACCTGCTGTACTATTTGGAGTGAGGAAACAGATCTGGCATGGTGCACAGCTCCTGAGCCAAGACAGCAGTGTTGAGCATCTCCTATCTGTGGAGGCAGTGTGGGAAAACTTGGGGACAGAGCGGGTTGCAGCCTGCCCTTGGGAGTGTGGAGATATGGTGGGCAGCACAAATTGCAGAGGGATTTGGAGGAAGAGACTGAGGGGAAGCATGTGGAAAGCAGGCACGAGAGGCCCTCCCAGCTCCCTCAAGGCTGTGGAAAGGCACCTTACCTCGTAGGTGCTGGTAACACCCAGCCTGTAGAAGACGGGCAAGAAGATCTCAGCACTGCACAGCACCACCAGGCCGTAGGTGATGGCAAAGATGCAGAAGATGGCACCGTAGCGGTAGATCTCGGCAGGGGTGCCCAGCACGGTGACAGCTGACATGAAGCTGGCGGTGAGGGAGAGCGCGACGGGGAGGGCGCTCATGCTGCGACCCCCCATGAGGAAGTCCTTGGATGTCTTCTGTCCCCCTCCCGCGAAGGCGTAGTAGACCCCAATGACAGCCGAGACCAGCAGCATGGCCGCAAAGACCACATAGTCCCACACGGTGAAGCGCCCCATGGTACCTTAGGGCCAAGGATTTGCCCCAAAATCGGAGGGGCAGCCGGCGTAGGAGGAAGGGGATGGGGACGGGTCCCCGCGGGGATGCCGCGGTGCGGGGCGGCGCGGTGCGGGGCGGTGCGGGGCGCCCCGCGCAGGTCTCCGCCCGTGTCCGCGGGACGTGCGCGGGCGGTTGCGCCGGGAGCAGCGGTGAGAGTGCGGGAGCCGGGAGGGCGGGCGGCCCTTATACGGCGGCGGTGCCCGCTCCTCCCCGCGGCGGTGAGCGCCCCCGCGGAGCGCGAAGGGGCGGCGATCCCGGCGGCGCGGCCCCGGCCGGGCCATGCCGGGTTATCGCCGCCCGCCCCGGGCCTCCGCGCCCTGCGAGGCTGGCGGGATGGCCCCGCTGCAGAGCCCCGCCTGAACGCGGTTACACCGCCAACGAGGGTCGCGGCCCAGGGGTTTGGAGGGAAGCCAATTCACCCGACAATTCCCCAGGGTGGGATTTTCTACCCTTCTTCGTTAGCGCATGCTACCGTCCCCCCAAAGGATGAAGGCGAAAATACGTTTTAATATATGCATTTCTATGGGTTGAGTAATCTGCAAGATAGCTCACTGAACCAGATACCGTACCGATTTGCCCAGGTGAGTTACCGAACGCTGCGGTTATGTGACAGGGAAGCCCTGCTACCTGCGCTGTGCTCACAGAAGTTTTGCTTCTCAACTACCTGCTGGTTCAGGAATCAAAGTGCACAGCAATATGACAGATGGAGGTTCACATGTCTTACCCACAGGGGAATGCATCAAAAACACCTATGGGATTTCAAGGCCACGGATGTCAAGCAGCAGAGATGTGCCTGTTTCTACAGCTAGCACGTCTGCGGCTAACACAGCAAATACTACATTTGGCCACTTTGCCATATGTTAGCAACCCCTTATGCGGGATTAAGATGTAAGGATGCCAAAGCCAACTAAGGTGTGCCTGACAGCAGCACAGCTGCACACAGCATACCTTGCAGCAGGGCTCAGGAGGTTTGCACAGAGGCTTTCCAGCTTGAACGGTGCATTGGCAAAGTGCTATGCTGGAGGTGATTTCCCAGCGCGTCAGCACCAGTTTGAGGATAAAAATTCCTTCATGGCAGGTAGATAAGTTTCCTTCATGCTCAGCCTCTCCTGGCTCTAATCCACAGATGGATTTTCTGGAAGCGGTCTTTGCTGCAAGTGCTCTGGGTTCAGCACAAGGCACTCTGACCTGTCTGCATCTGACCAATTTGAGACACAGTTTTCAGCAGCCTTCTGTATCTTAGACAGAAATGATTGACCAGACACCCGACAGGCAAACTCAGCTCATGGAGCACTTCTGTCTCTGTGGGAGCTCTGGATTTGGCAGGCCATTTGGAGGTATTTCTAAGTGCATGTTGGAAGGAGGAGGTGCAAGTGGAAGTCTGGTCTGGCAGGATTATTAAGCTGAGCTGTGAAATCATGCCTGTGTTGGTCTGGCCTCTAGATGCCCATCAGGGAGTATAAATGTCCCTGAAAATACAGAAGCTGGCCACTGTGGTGCAAGTGCCATGTCCTAATCTTACCACAGCAGGTTAGGGCGTCAGTCTCTCTGGCCTAATTACTCTTTAATTACTTACACAATGAGTAACAGCTTCCATATGTCCTGCTGAGGAAGAGCAAAGAAACTTATTCTGTACCCCTACCAATTAGGCTATGGAGCTATTGATTATCTGAGGTGGTTGCCCTAATTTGCTATCAGCTTTTGACCACATGAAAGATGAGAAACCCTCCCAACAAAGCTTCAGTCACAACCAGCACCTTCCCACACAGTGCAATGAACTGGTGTTGTCCAGCAAAAAATACATGTTGTCAAAAAACGTGACCCATTTTGTCACAGAAAGGGCATAAGCAGCCTCCTGCCGAGCCCCACAGCTTGTGCTGCTCAGAGCTCCATGCCCAGTGTCACTTGTTTGCACTCTTTCAGGGATTATGTTGCTCAAACCATTCAAACAATAACATGCATTTAAAGTATTAACTACATGGTATTAATACAGTTTTGATTCTGCTTCTTTATCATTTTTGACATAATGTAAACACAGCAAGTGATAACATGTACTGGAAAACAAATCGTGCTTCTTAACTGAAACACAAACAGCTATGAGGAAATGCACGTCACTCTGGTTGCAGGTGGCACCTCTGGTTCTTTTTACAGGAGTGTTAGGCAAATTGCCTTTCAAATGTCATCATGACCGATATGGCAAGAAAGTCTGGATCCTCCCATTCGGATGTTTCCGTCCTAGGAAGCAGCAATGAATCTGTATGATGCCCGTACCCTAAATCACAGTAAGGGGACCTGGAGAACAAGGCTAAATGTTTTTCTTCTGGATTTTTCACACACAAAATCAAATTAGCTCCATGGAACGTGGCAGGCTTGTGCTGTATAACAGAGACAGAACTGCAGGTGTTTGCTTTTTCTCATTGCTACAATAGATATTTAAATGTCTTCCAAACTCAGGGAGCATATTTCATTGTTTTCTTGTTGCACCTTGTCCCATCTCCATCAGGTCTTATGTGGTCACTCATCTCACTGGCTCTGTGACTCTATTCTTGTGATATCCACTGGCATCGGTGGGATTTGGTGTTTAATAGCAGGAAGCCTAAGATTCACATCTCTCCAGCACCCTCAAGTTAAAAAGGCCATGAATCTGCCTAAATAAACCCCAGACTGCCCTATGGGGTCCAAATAGTTCCTTCCTCGTGCTGGTATTGGGCTCATTTCCATCACTGGACACCTCTGTGAGGTGTTACTGGAAGTGTCTGTATTGCTTGGAAGGACAGTCCCTCCCTGCTTCTTTCCATGTGGATGGGCCACAGCATTGGGAGATCGGTGGGATGGGTCTCCCTCTATAGATAAGAGACAAACCAAATACCAAGCCCTGCACGTGGAGACATGCTGCCCACCTCTCTCAACTAAGTTGTGGAAATATACTTTGAGGGGTTCTCCTGCTTGTAGGTAAGTGTGGGCATGGGCAAAAACAACTGGAAGTGAGGAAGAAGAGCACTGGAGGCCCAGTGCTGCAAGACCCTTTGCAATTTCCCCTGGCAGCCTGGGAGCTCTCGGACTTTTGGTGGTTCCTTGCTTGAGTGTGCAGTTTCAGACTGTGTGGGGCTCAGCTGTACCTACACCAGCTGAGCTGAGTTTGCAGATGAAGAGCAGTTCATGCTCAACGGTACTCCGGTGTAGTGCCAGGACTGGGTTCGGAAGTCTGAGCTCTGTTCTCTTCTGCTTACACAGGGAAAGGTTTGGAAACCTTGCCAGAGAATAGCTGGCCATTGGTAAAAACAAACAAAACCATTTCAAAACAAAATCTGCAAAAACTGATTTTTGGCCTTTTTTGTACTCAGTTTGGCCTTTTCTGGGAACAATGTTATGATTTGTCATTTTTTAAAAACTCTATTTATTTTTGCTTGGATGATTTACGTAGGGAATTAGGGGTGTGGGATCATGCTCTGTGTGCATACATACATGTATGCATGTGGAAGGTGTTTGCCCTCTGTCCACTAACCATTGAACACCGTGACCAAATTTACGGAGGGGTAGAGGCCTTGGAGATATTAAGGCACTACCAGTTTCACAAAAGTAGATGGGCAAAAAAGAGGGATCCTGTAAATGTTCTTGTTGAAAGGAAGACTGCAGCAGGAGCTGAACCTCTGTTAGATAACAGTGAAACCATATGAGAGAAAGACCTTAAAAACATCCGGCTGCAAGCATAGCTTCTTCATCTTCTTAAATACACAAGCCAACCAACCCTAAGACACAGAGCTATGGGGATCCAGATTCCATTTACTCCTCTGTTCGTGGAGCTACCTGTTAAATTTCCTTTTGCTCATCATTATTATTGGGAATAATAAATCAAAATTAATCATTGAATCCCAATTAGTTTGATTTTGCTCACAATGCAATGCTTCAAGTGCATTTCTTTTACTTTTGGAAGATTTTGATCCCAGCAAAATTAATAAAACTGCAACTGCTTCCTGCACAGCATCACTTATCACTTTGAAAAGCCTGCTTGGACTTTGCTGTAATGGAAGTTCATTGCTGATGGTGTTCTATATTTCTGTAGATCAGTTAGTGTTTGGCTCCGCCCTAATCTCTCCTGCTTGCTGTGCTTGTCCACACACTGCTGTTTTGAATTGCTGGGCTTGGTATAGCTAGTTACCTGACCATCATCACCATTGACTTTGCTTCCCCTGGTTTAATGCTACCTTAGACAAATCCTCCACAGCGTTTAGTGATGTTCTTAGCTGTCCATTCAAATTTTTTTTGTGTGCCAGTTCTTCTTCTGTTAATAGTGTTTGGACATGACAGAATGGCCCTGCAAGGGTATCCAGAAGAGCAGTATCATCATCAATATTCCTTGTAAAATTCGGATGAGTTCTTAAGAAATAGTCACATGGCACCTGTATTTTGAGCACCGGGATTTTCTTCTACAAAGATGTCCTGCAATTGCCACCTCTTTATTTCCAAGAAAATCGCTAGAGTACATCTCCAAGCGTACTTTTAGAAACTTCCTTCCAGCTTGTTGGATTTTTAGTGCCCAAAGCACAGAATGGTAAGTTTAGAAGCCCCTTTTGCACAGACTGTGTGCTGTTTGTGGGCAATAGCAAGAACGTGATGCAACTTGCAACTGTCTTATGCCTTAAAACACCACCATAAACACAACAAATTAAATATTTCAAGAAGCATCATTCCTTAATTCTATGTCTGTAGCATTTCCAATCCTCGTCCTATCCCAATTCTAAATTTGCATGGGCATAGGTTTGCAAAAGGTCTTTGCTTAAGACCCTAATCATGGAAAGTCTTCCAGAGGAACAACTTGTTTGCTTGAAGTGCCTGTCCTCTCATGTCTAGCTTGTTTGGGACACAAAGAGACATGGAGTTACTTCCAGAGAAAGAGATCAATGGGAGGAAAAGAGCCAGAGAGATGCATAAAAATCATGGGAGTAAATAACGTTTCTATTGACATTTTGAATGAAACCTCCTTGGTTGTTTGTTTTTTCTATTTTTGCATTCCACAGAAATTTGAACAAATGCAATTTGCAAGCAAAATGATTTAAATGTGAGTACTTAATGGGCTTGAGAAGGAAACTTCAGATTGTGTAACCCCCTAATACCAACACACCTTTTAAAATCAATAGTCACTGCCTCAGGATTGAAGGAAGTACTTAAGTTAGCCTTGAATGCTGAACATTTAAATCTGAATGATTTGGAACCTATAATTTATTTGCTGGAGAATTCTGCTCTTCCATTTAAAAGAACAAATTTCAAAATGTATTTAAGGACTGTCCACACAGGGATATGTGGCATGCATAATTATTTGGTCAAGAGAATAATTAGTATGGGAATAAAATTGGGATACAGATTTCACTTCTTTAACTGAAAAGGATAAATAAGTTACATGCTTGAACTTTAATCTCATGGCTTTGGGATCTTTTGTTTATTTAAGGTGTTCAATTTTGCCTCAACAGAATTACAATTCAACTAGTTTGCTTACTCGCAGTTAATGTATGAGAAAGGGCTGTCAAATGTTCACCAGAATGATCAACGAAAAATTGATTTTTTTCTGAGTAAATCTTTTCTGAATTTCCTTATTTTATCTTTGTTGTTTTCCCTTTTCCCACTACCTGCTCTCCAAACTATCTCTGTCCACATGTTCTAGTTGGTGTTATTTTGAGATGTTTGCGCTTTAGGTGCACAGTGTAGGTACTTCAGTTACGCAGCTTGGCTCCCTATGTTTCCTCTCTAACTGAAGGAAAGAGACAGGCTCTTTAGAAAGAAACTTTGCTGCTTTGATATGCTCCCTGGAGGAGCCTGTCTCTTTCCATTATCTACAGAGGAAGCCTCTGGAAATGAGCCTGCTAACGCTGGCACTGAAAAATACTCTGAAAAATGTTCCCTGCCACTGCCCCAGTGCCCTAAGTAGCTCTTCTTTTTGATTATTTTGGTTTATTCTTCCATTCATGCTCCAGAGTGTCTATCACCAGTTCTGACATCTCCCTTGTTACCTGCCTCCCATCCTCTTTGTAATTCCTACTGCTAAATCTCTTGTGCTCCCTCACTCCTTTCATCCCCCTCACTCCTTATATTAAGAAATTTTCTCTTTCTCCTCCCTCCCACATTCCTTCTGCCTGAATCCCTTCTTTTCTGGACACCCCCATCCCAAGAGGCATTTCCCCCCAAATTGCTGTTTGCTATTCAGTTTGTTCTTCCATTTTTCAAGTGTCTCTATGAGCTGACTGCCTTGCCTCTCTTTTAAATCCTTTTTTGATCCTCTCCAGTCCCTCTTCTGCTCTCTGTCAAGGCTGCCCACGCTGGAGATCACACAGACGCATACATTGCTTGGAAACGTTTGAAGGCAGTTATGCATACTTGCACCAGCTCTATATGTTTAGCTGGTTTGCTTGTCAGACATCCTCAAAGCTACATTCATCACCAAATGGAGATAAGAAAGGAGATTTTTCCCTCAGGTCCAACTGTCTGCAGCTGCTGGCTTTGGATTGGTTTCTTTCTTCTGTTTTCCTATATAACATGAGACTCATTGCACCTATTTCTGATGTTATCTGGGCATTTCAAATAGCAAATCCCTGTTTTTTTGGAGAGCAGAAACACTTCCATCCTTGGTCTCTCCCAGTATGCTGCTGGGACACACCATAGTTTTTGTGGCCTCTTGGACTGCAGTCTTATGGCTGTTGCAGGATGCTGGGGAGTGGTGGGTGATCTGTGTTGGGTGCAGGACAGTGAGCATGTGTTATGTGGATTTTCATGACCAAACTCCATGGGAGGGGGACTTTACCAATCCAGGCACACTGGGACTCTTGCAGCGAATGTCTATGTTATCGTAGTGTATTGCTATCTAGTGTTAGCATGCACTCAAATAGGTTATTGAGGGGGTTTTGATGAAAATGTGGATTGTGGGCTAAGGCAAAGGGGAAGAAATAGCAACTTTAACAAGCATTTCTGAAGATGCAAAAAAGAATGGTGCAGATCCAGCATCATAAAGTCCCCACAGCTTCTGCACAGTCAGGTTAATACCTACAATGGAAATGCCATGTGATAGTGTTAGCAATTTGCAAACTCAGTAGATGCTGTGATGCACAAGGAAGCACAGAGTTAGAAATGGCAGTCAAGGAGGAGCACTTTGGCTGCAGCTGGTTTTAAGGGAATCCATCTCTTGGCACAGCAGATGCTCTGTATCTGCACAGTAGCATTACCTGATCACCATTTTAAGGGGGCTCATTTAATCTCAGTTCAAAATAGGCACTGGTGGAGCACCTGTTAACTCATCCATGTGGCACCCTGTAAGTACTCATCTTCCACTGGCTATCAATGCCAGGTCAAATATAGCCCTCTGTGCAGCAGGTGGCTATAGCCAGAGAGGTGAACTGCAGCCTTGTGGTAAGTGCCTGTCCACTACAAGCAATGAGGACTCTACCTGCTTCCGTGGCTTTTTTTTTTCCTCACTTGGCAGTTGATGCTCATTAATGGTTTCTCTGTTTCTGAAGTCTCAGTCTCCACCTGGATATCTTTTGCACAGGGATCTGTTATTTCAGTACATTTGTTGTATCTGTTTTAATGGCTTCTATTTGATCTGAATATAACTTAGACCCACAAGTCAGTATTAGAAGCAGCAGCAGGGTCCAAAATCTTATTTAAGTTTGGTGGAAAGAAAGGACAGCCCCATTTTTTTCCTTGGCGTTATCAACATCTCTACAGTCAAAGCATCGATAAAATTTTGCATCACTTCCTCCAGAGAGAATCGTTTTCCAAGCAAAGTGCAGTTGTATCTCCTCGTAAGGTTTTTATCAGAGACAGCGACTCATTGACTAGCAGAAACTTGGGATGCTAGGAGTTAAGTATACACACCTGAGGTGTCCCTAAAAGTCCTACTGCAGTAAAAATAGGGATATTGTCTGGAAGTGGAACTGATTTTGGTGGCAAATCCTTCTTCAGGTAACACAAAGTTTTGGAAACCAACCAGAGAATCTAGTCATGGGGATTTTTCTGGTTTATATAGACCAATGCTGGAACTTTCTCATGAGCATCTATGATTTAGCAGCCAGTACCACCAGCTGATGATACAGTGGAAGTGGAAAGAAGGGCTGCTTTGTCTCTCAATATTGTATAAGTTCTTGATTTTTCTAAGCTACCCACAAATATTTCATCAAGCAGTACACCCCAAAATTAGACTGCTTCATAACAGTCTCGGCTTAAGAGTATGTATCAGTTGAAATGGTTTTTCGCTAAAGGACTCTGCAGTACTGAGATTATTAGACATTCTCTTGAGAGTTTCAGCTTTTGTACACTATGCCTCTTGGATCTATGAGACCAGGAATGGTTAGGTGAGGTACTGTCTCTACTGGAACCTGAGAGCAAAGTTAGAGCTGCATGAATATTCAGACAGGTCAAGTTTCAAATAAGAAAAAAAATATTGCAAATTCATTAGCCAAAACCTCAAATCTCAGTACCTAAATTTTGGATCTATCTTGTGTGAACCAGATGGATGCAGAGACATGAAGAATAGTGTCAATTGCTTTGTATGTTACCTTCTATTCAACAGCAGGAACATCCCATTCCTTTCAGTAACAGAATGCTGAGCCTGGCCTTATCTGCCCCTGAACATCATGCACAACTGACTTTGCAAGTTTGAAGGCAGAAACTATTTGAGAAAGGATATATCCTTGACCCCATCTTTCTATGATTTCATGTCTTCTACTCATGATTAGCTTCTCAACATCACTGTGAGAAATTGCAGTTTTGGATTATTGATTTAGTATTTCCCCAGTGGCCTTTTACAGATAAAGGGACCAATAAAGACAGAGCAAAAGAGGACAAAAAAGAGAAAGAAGATTGTATATGGGAGGTGGTAATGATTCTGAGGGAAGTATTTCCTTGTGCGCATCTGTTTCTAAGAGATTTTTACCATTTTCCATCTTCCCTTTTTTGGAAAGTTTAACTTTACCTTAAAACTTACAGTTGTGATCCCTCAGCCCCAATTCATCATCTTACACTGTCATTTCAAGTTTCCAAACAAACAAGAGGGTTCTGGGGTGGAAGGAGAGATTTGGGAGCATAGCTTCAGATTCACTGCTAAAGGCTTTATGCTTTGTTCCTGGACATGCCAAACAGCCAGGTTTCAGGACGGTTGTCACAAATCTGAGTTAGACTGTAATCGGACATTTAGTAGTCCCAGACAGCTGACACACAGCCTGAAATCCAGATGGTTTCTGTCAAATCCAGATGCCCCTCGTTCTAGTGGTGAAGGCAAAATGCAGGAGAGAATTCGCATCCCTTTTGGGGGACAAGACTCCATCCTCCCTGTTCATTTTCCTTTCCATGCCCCCTGCTTCCTCTGTAGGTCCTCCTCCTGCTGCCTCTGTTGCTGTTGCTTTCAACAAGGCTGAAGCCAGTTCTGCTACCAGTGTGGCAGAGAAATGGGATGAAGAACAGCAGCAGCGTCACCACTGCAATCCCTTCCTGTCTCAGGACCATCTGTATAAATGCTGTCTGTGCAGAAATCAGACCATTTTTCTTTCATTGGAAAGATTAAACTCTACAACTTTCTTCCCCGCCTCAAGAAGAACAAGGTGTGGCTTCCTACTGAGCAGAAACCTTGGAATAGTACTAGTTGGCATGAACCAAAATTGTGCCAGGGACTGTCTTAATGATTAATTGGTGTGGATAATCCCTGTGCTCTGGCACTACTCAGTTTACTTCTAGAGATGGAGCTAGTTCAGCCCACCTGCTCCAGCTCTGCAGCAGGACTCTGTCTTGCAATAAAGGAGCCACTTGGCCTAGATGTCTCGAGGGGCTGAATCAGGTTGTCAGTGTCCCTTTCTGTGAGGGAAGTCCCAAAGTTCAGGATATTTCAGGCATGAACGCTCACCCCTCCCCCCCAAATAGCTGCAGAAATCTGGGATCTATATTCCAGCTCCTTGCACAAAACTCTCTGACCTGCAAACCTAAGGGCAGGTGAAATTCTCCCCAGGACTCAGCTAGCATTGACCTGGAGTTGCATTATTTGTGCTTCAGGCATATTAGAAAAAATGTGGCCAAACAGTTCCACCAGTTTGCAGAACAGGATTCCAGTATCTTGTCTGCTTTGTTTTTGAAAATGCCAGTGCTCTTGACAACATCCTACATGATCTTGTAGGGTTTTCTCCTGCAAGGCAAGGCAAAATGCCAGCTAGACGCTGAGGAGGAAACTGGCAATGAAAATATGTCATTGTGTTTCAAAGATGTCTTCTTACTTTCCAGGTAAATTAAAAAAAAAAAAAAAAATCTGTTTGCTTCAGTTGAAAGAGTACACCAAAGACATCATGCACTTGTATAATCTGCCTTCAAATCCATGCCAGCTTCCCCCTCCATAAGGATTTCAGCGAGCTCCTGTAATGCAGCAGGGTTCTAGCCGTGCGCACCCAGCCTGTGCACCTTGAGCTGTTCTGTGAGGTGACTTGAGGCAGGCAAAGAGAAGGGCTTCTGGGTTTGCAACCAAGGAAGGTAACCTTCATCACTTCAAGACTCCAGTTACTTATTTAGTATCTTTAATATTGATTGAAGAATTCACGTTTGGGCGTCCATGCTTGGAAGTCATTTGGCTAAATTCACGGCTGTTTATGTTAATCTATTGGCCTGTTATATTTCATTTTGAAAAGCAAGATCTTCTCACAATGAAATTCCCTATGTGAACTCCTTTCCTGGCACATCTCCACCATGCCCATATGAATATAGTAGAAAAATGAAAATTTGATCTTACACCTGTGCATCTATGCAATCTACGATATCCTGAGGTTAAAACCAGGCTGTCCTGGAACTCTGGCCGCTCATTGCCTTGTACCAGATAGCATGTCCTTTAGGTTAGAAACTCAGTGTCGTACAGGCTTCAGGAGTATGCATTGTGCTTCTGATCGATACACATAAAAATGTGATGGAAGTAGGGCAACTCTGCAATAATTTGAATCCTGCATATTTATGTAGTTATTGAGCCATGCCATGGGGGGCATTCACAGGGTCAGTTGCAGATATGCACATATAATGGGGTCGTCTACAGTTTCTGAGGCTATGAATTCTAAGGCACAATTCACTTCATTCTAACACTGATGTTTCAAGTACAAGAATGTACGCAGATCTGCAGTGAATATAAAAGGAGCCTAAAGTGACCGCTCCGAAGCAGACGTGCACTGTAAACATTGCAGGCTATGTGAGATGAATTCTGCCCTGTGAGACCATCTTGGGTTAAATATTGAGGTATTTTACCTAAATTACTATTACTAGGCTAAATTGACAGTGCTCTTTAAAAAAAAAACAAAACCAAAAACAAACCAAAAAAAAAACCCAAACAAACAAAAAAAAAAAAAAAACCCAACCAAACAACAAAACCAAACAAAACCCCAAAAAAACAACTGGGAAGTGTAACATTGACTCAAGGTAAGACACATTTCCAGAGGACAAGCCTCCTTTGCCTCTACAAAGAGGGGCTCTGGCTCTTGCCAACTCCAGCAAATAAATTTTGGGCAGCAGGACCCAGGAATGGAGAAGACATAAGAATCTTAGACCTGCCTCAGAAGTGCAGATTGCCGTCAGGGACTGGTGGTTGTAGCCCACAGCAAGTGTCTGAAGAAGTCAGATCTGCATAGGTGACTATGACAGACATGCACGTGCTGTTTTACAATGGTTTCCTCTACATGCCTCCACAGGTATTACTACCAATAAGCCATCACTCTTCAGAAGGCCATCTGCTTGCCGTTAGCATGGATTTCTGAAGGAGACTTGCTGACAGCTGGACCCACCAGATAATCACAGGGTGTTGGAGCTGGGACTTGCCCAGAGGTGGGAGAGATGCATCTCTTCCTGGAAAAGTAAAGGAATAAGGCCTGAGGCTTGATGCGTTACAGTCAGAAAGGAGTACCTGTAGAAAGGATATTGTTAACATAGCTGTAACACGTACAGAAATGAGGAAGGGAACTTCTGGGTCACTGAACCTTCCCAGCTGAAGTGCCAGGCCTACTGTCATGGCCATACTGGTATTAATACCTGAGTTACTACCCTGAGCTCAATCAGATGTATCTCCAAGCGCTGTATTCAATGCTGGCTGAAATGCAATCCGTCAGTAGTTCTTGTGGGCAGAAGCTCTCATGAACATCAGCAACTGCAGGGCTAGCCTGTCTCACTCTTCTGAGAAGTTGCCAGTTTACAAACATAAAGAAGCATTTATGACCTTTTAAAAACTTCCTCTAATGGCTTTTATTTTTGCTAGTGACTCATCTTCTGAAATAGGCAGAGCACACCTGAGCTCTTCTCCCAGAAGTTCCACAACTCTACAAGATGCTAGTCATAATGGAAAAAAGATCTCGTGGACTGTTTTTCACAAATTCACAGTATGTAAGTGACATATTGAGTGAATTTACTAACCATGCCTGGAGAGGTATTTGTGCTCTTAAACAGTTGCATGTTGGTGCCTAAGCTTTTTTGTGGATCTAGACCTTTCCACATGCTTTTAGCTGCACTTTCTCATGGAGATATTTGAGCTTGAAAACACTTAGGCCAACCTTTTTGAACTCAAGTGCCTAAATTAGGCTTTCTCTCCCCACTTAATGCAAATGTCAGAAGTCCTTTCAAATCCAGCAGCAGAAGAGCAAGCTTGAAAGCAAACAGCTGTTTCTGTAGTTCTCTGACTTTGCAGGTGCTGGAGTGAGCACACTCCCCTGCCTGTCCAGATGGCTATCGTGTTAATGGCTTATTGCCTGCCTGTGGGCAGCTTTTCTGGATGCACCTGGCAGTGTTTAACCTGTTGGGTCTGTTCAAAGTAGTGGGTCCCTACGTGCTCCTAATAGTGAACTTCAGCCGTGCTCAAATCCAACCTTGTGTCTTGCTGTCTGACTAACCTGCAAGCCTGGTTGCTGAGAACGGCCTTGAGCTGCCTGTAGCAGGCAGGACAGGTGGGCTACGGAGGGACAAACTCCCAAGCCTTGGAAGCTGCAACCCAAAATGGTCGAGTGGTTCTTGGCTGCTCATACTGCACCTGCCTAAAGCTTCATCCAGCTTCTCTTCACCTCCTGTCTCCGCAGTGCACTGTTCTCTACCTCCTGCAATTGCAGCCACAGGGAGAAGCGGCCCCGGTACTGCTGTGAGTGCAGTGGCGAGCGACCATCAGCCCGCAACCGTTTGCTCTTGTGCGAGGCTCTCCTTTGCGTGTACTTTGTCTGGGATGAACTTTTTTTTTTTTTTTTTTTTTTTGAGGTCTGGACAAAAGCCCGCGCTAAAATCGGGGCTGTAGTAGCTGGGCAGCGGCCGTTTCAGGCCGAGCCGCCAACGCTGCGCTGAGGGCTGCGCTCTCCCACAGAACCTTTTCTCCCGGGCACCGATTTCTCTTCCTCGGGCACGGCTGGGGCCTCCCTCCGCTGCCGCGGTGCCCCGGGGGGGGCTGCCTCGCCCAGAGCCCTCACGGAAAGGCCGCTCACCGCCAAGGTGAGATGGGGACAGCCCTCACTCCCGCCCTTCCCTCAGCCCGGCTTGCGGTGCCGCTCCGCGGGCGCCGCCCGGCCCCCACAGCCACCGCCCGCCCCTTCCGCCGGCGGGCCTGCCTCCTCCTTCCTCCTCCTCCTCCTCCTCCTCCTCCTCCCGGCAGGCCGCGGCCGGCATGGCGGCGCCCGGCCTGTAGGGCCGCACGTGTGGCTGTCGGTGTGGGGCCGCGCCGCGCCGCGGGGCCCGGGCCACCCTCTGCCGCCATGAAGAGCAAGCCCTCAGCCCACAAGTCGGGGAACACGCACCGGGTGAGGCCGGGCCGCGCCGGGTCTCCGCGGCCGGGGGAAGGGTCCTTACGTGTTCGCCGTCGGTGTTAGTTTAACGGCAGCGCGCGTGCTGCCGGTGCTGGGGGAGGCGGCGCGAGGGCGGGCGGCGTGGCGGGGCCGCGGGGGGCCCGGGCGCCCGCGCCGCAGTGCGGCTTCTCCCCCTTTCCCCGGCGCTGAGCGACACCTGCGCGGGCCGAGTGCCCCCCCCCGTGTCCCGCGGCGGGCGCTCCGCAGCCTTAGTGTAGAAAACCGACATAATCTGATTAAAAAAAAAAATAATATCGGTGTGGGGGGTTAGCCTAGGCGTTGTTTCGGGAAAGGCGAGAGCCGGGCAGCCTGCTGCAATCCGGGTACATGTCTCCTGCATCTTTTGCACCCAGTTGCGGAGACGTGTGGGGTGCGAGCCTCGGTTGTGCAGAGCGTTGGTCCTGCCTCTGGGCATTTTTTTGCCTTAAAATTCTGGTAGGACTGTTTACACTTTGACAAGTACTATCTGGCAGCCCGTCTTTATAAGCGGGGGTTTTGTTTGCAGCGTGTGCGCTATTGAGAGGGACTGAGAAGGGTAGCTCTCGGAATAGAGCAAGAAACATGTATGTTCTTCTGTTTTACAGTTTCTTACCTTTTCGGAGCGCTTAAGTAATGTTAATATCGATATTATTCATCGGATTGACAGAACTGGAAGCTACGCTGAGGTGAGAACAGCAATTGCGGTCATTTTCTGAAATCACATCACAAGTAGATAAGCTCCATGAAAGACTCGCTTAAGAAATTTGTTCAGGAGGAAACGGGAAAGAAACTCCTGGAAAAGTTGCCTTTCCTGGAGCCTCCTTTTGTGCTTTGTTCCCCTTTACTTTTTGACGTGCTTCACAGAATTGCCATAGGGTCTCTTTGACAGCATCACCCCAGTGGCTTCCATGTGGCTGGTGGGCCTGTGGGTGTTCCTGAGCATGGAAGATGCTGCTGTGGCAGTCAGCAGTCCTAAGTCTGGACCTGCAAAGACTTACGGGTGCTGAGTAGTTGCAATACTTGCAGCATGTATACAAAGTGTGTGCATGTATCTTTATAGATCATAAGGAAGGGGCATCTATGTGTGTCCTATAGATCATCATTGTGAATATAGTGCTTTGCAGGTTATTACCTCCTGGCCTGCTGGATTGTTCTTCTGAACTTCCCACTCAATAGCTGTGAGGATGCCAAAAGAAATCCCACAGCGTTTGTGCTGGGTGGGCTATGGCTCAGCATCTTAGATTACCAAGGCCAGTCAACAGAGGTCTAAAAAGCAATTACGTAAACAAGTCCTGTCACCAGAAAATATTTTCAAACGTGTTTTGAATATAAAAAGAAAAGTCTTATTTTCAGGGAAATTCCATAGCGCCTTTTGAAATGAAAAAGTCAAGATTTCTTGAAATATTCTTAATATATTTAAGACACTTGATGATTTTTTTCATTTTAACCTCTCATCTTTGCAGGCTATGCTCGTTAGGGTTGATAGCTATTATTTTATCTTTGTTTTGATAGGAGGTTGAAACCTACTTTTCTGAAGGACTACGGAAATGGAGGGAACTGAACCTCACTCACCATTTTGGTATGTCATTTTTATTCATGTTTCCTGCTTCTCTTAAACTGTTAAAATACATTTCTTCTGCATCCAGAGCCCAGTGGGAGATTTTCTATTGACTGGTTTTTGGATTGTGCTCTGGGGAGCTATTATTCTTTAACATTCTACATGTTTACCAGGAACTGGACTAGTTTTTAGGGTTTCTCTTTTGTGCTTTGAACAGTGCAATTCTACAATGAAGTGGCCAACAAGTGCCAGTCCTTCAACCAGCTGGTCTATTACCAGAGTGCCATTGTGCAGAGCTTGAAAACACATTTGCAAGTCGAAGGCAGTCTTGCTTATCAACCCCTATTAGAGTAAGTATATGGTAACAAAATGTAGTCAGAAGCCTTGATGGCATTACAGGTAAGCATGAGTCCTGTTGTGAGTGGTTTTTTTTCTTTATTGTACCTGAGAAAGATATAGCAATGAGATGCCCAAAGTGGTTGTATTTCCCTGATAGAACTTTATGGTTCTAAGTCTTCAAAAAAAAAAAAAACCCCAAAAAACTATGACAAGGCAAGCAAATTAGCCTGAGAGCTTACTGATTGTCAAACAGAATATTGATGTGCTTTGTTTGATGTTAATCAGTTATGTCTTCTTGTTTACTGCTATCTGCTTGGGTTTTTTTAAAATCTTAAGATTCTTGCCATCCACAGCTGCCTAATAGGTTATATTTAAATAAAAGTGAGATGTAAAGTGATGCTGCCTTCCTTTCCAAAGAGACTATGCTGGTTTTTATTGGGTTTTTTGAAATGCACTAACATTGGTGTATTTTCTGAAACACAGTCTAGTGGTGCAGCTGGCTCGAGATCTTCAGACTGATTTCTATCCTCACTTTCATGACTTTTTCCTGGCCATCACCAAGTTACTGGATACACAGGACACAGAGCTGCTGGAATGGGCTTTTACCTCTCTTTCCTATCTCTACAAATACTTGTGGAGATTGATGGTAAAGGACATACACAACATATACAGGTAAAAGCTGTTTTTAATGTCTGTCTTGATCAGCAGTTATTAGATGCTATAGAAATGTAAATGCCACACAAATATATGGCTTAATGCTTTAGTATACTTGTTAGCATGCTTTCCCTGCTTTCTGAGAGACTCCAAGCCTTGTTACCATACACAGCTCCTTGGAGATCCTGCTGACTTTCATGGGCCACTGTATTGGAGGAGGGATGTGGGTTGGGCTGCAGATTTGGGCCTTCGGTCCCCTTTTCTCCTTTGGGGATAGGAGAGGAAGCATCCACCTCAGCTGGGTGAACCAAGCTCAGAAAGACACTGGGTTGTCAGAGTCGTCTTGGAAATCTGTGTCCAAGTCTAAATTCAACACAGGTCTCGAGTATCTGTCAAATATCTCGGCCATAGTTTTATCGTTTCTGTCTTTCCTAATTGCAGACACCTAGACTAATGACACTGAATGGATTCCTTTGAGTCTTTAATTGTCCTTTTTCCAGCATTTTCCCCTTTATGTTTTTCCCCTTCTTCCTGTCTTTTCAGTGAGAAGGCAGATGAGGTATGCACAGTTTTGTATGCTTTGAAACTCCTTGCCAAAGGATGCTGTGGAAGGTTGGCATAGGTTCAAAGGGAAATTGGCCAAGTTGGAAGGAGTTAGCAACTGCATAGGAGCCACCTCTGGCTTGGGAGAGTCCTTGAGCTGCAGGTGGTTGAAAGCTGATTTTGTGTGTGTGCTTGCCCTGTTTTTAAAACTTTCCCAGGCATCTGCTTCCGGCTGCTGCTGTAGAGTGAGTACTGGGCTGGATGGATCTGTGGCCTGACCCAGTATGACTGCTTGTTCAATTTTACATTGCTGTGGTAGCAGGTCTCTTCTTTTTGTCATAGCTAGTGGGTCCATGTTGCTTCCTCCTAATTTCAGTTTGGAACAGATGGAGCAAAAGAGGGGTTACCGTTTTCCTCCCCAACCCAGCAAAAGCCGTCGGGCATATTGAAAAAACTTCTGCTTGGCTGTGAATCTGAGGCACCGCTTGCTCTGCACTGAACATGTGCTCAGCCACCTGCAACTGTTACTGATACTTACCAGAGAACTGCAAATATTTATCACCCCTGTAAATTGCATTTTTAGAAACTTCTAAGTGCACAGGAGAGCCTGTTGGCTCAACTGAAAGACAAATCTGGCTTATCAAATCAACTTTGGTTTCACTTACTGCTGCTGAGTATACATACGTTGAAAATCTTGATGCTGCAGTTGAATCTGTGTGGATCCAAAGATTTTAGAGGTATTTCTGAATGTGGCTTAATTTGTCTGACATTGTCATTTGACCTTCTTTCCGAAACTCTGTTCTTTATCCAGGGGGAATGGGAAGGAATAGAGTTGAGGAAGGTATTTGCCCTCTCTAGGAGGACAGATTCTTAGTGTTTTTAAGAAGTGGCAATGTAAACTGAAAACAAGTTTTAAAACCAAATGGTGGCAATTCTTGCATTGCCTTTAAGACAGTGGATTAATTTGTGTCTTTGTAGCTTGTACAGCACCCTGCTGGCTCACCACAAACTTCACATCAGAAACTTTGCTGCTGAAAGTTTTGTCTTTCTAATGAGAAAGGTAAGTGAGGTGTTTGTACTTTGATGCTATCTCCATTCTGTGGTGGCTCTTGGATTCAATGTGTAATATTAGGTTTTCTCCAAAGAAGGCTTAACAAGGCCTGAACTGGCATTCAGCATGTCCTGAGTTGTCATTTTTAGTGAGTGTTTTACTGAAAATGTCATGCACTTCACATCAGCAGTGGCAAATAGAGGCCTTAGCACTCTCTGTTTTAAGAGCAGTTAAACCAAATGTCTGTGGTTGGTTTATCTAAATGTCTAGAAATGGTAGGGTAATCTTGCAAAAGGGAGGCTTTAGTATGCAAAAGCACGTTTGCTCACTGGCTTTTTCGCTAATGCTTTCAGGCCTTTGTAGAACTGAAATACTTGTGGCAACCTTTTTGCACTCCTGAAAATCAGAGTATATAAGGTTCCCAGGCAGATCAGTCAGGATCAGACAGCAGCCTTTCATGGAGTAAGGAAGGGGAGTGGTTTGTTGGGTTTTGGGGGTTTCTTCTAGTCATTTATTTAGTCAAAGTATACAAAAGCCAGGATTCCTGAGACTGGCTAGCAACTTTGGGTATCCTCATATTTGTCCTAAGGTGAGAGACCTTAATAAAGCACATTTGCTTGATTGATAGTTTTCAGAAATTGCTGAACTTCAAGTCAAATCCTCAGAAATGGAGGGTTTTAAAATCTTGGGCCAGAAATCCTTGCAGTATTCCCAAGTGTGGTTATAGTTTTGGATGACTGGATTCTGTGTTCAGCTGATACACGTCTCTTTCCACACCAGTGCGGTGACCTTGTTTTTCAGTTGGGACCAGTCTACTGGTGCATTTAGGGACATGTTTAACTCTAAAATCATAATAATCAAAACCACGTATTTCAGCTGCAGTGACCTCAGTAGATCTGTGTACATCTTGGGGGGAGTGGAGCTGTAGTGACTGAATAGCTGATCATTTTTCTCCTTTCAAGTTCCTTGCATGGTTACAGAAGTAATGGGTTTGAACTGTTGTGGAAAGGCAGGACTAGGAAAGTAACATGGTGCTGTGAAGCCATTTAATTGCCTCTGTCCATCTGGCAGCTCTGAATGGACGATAACTTTTTCTTCTCTTCTTATGTTTTGTAGGTTTCTGATAAAAATGCAATCTTCAATTTAATGCTCAGTGACCTGGGGGAGCACCCTGAGAAGGTGGAAGGTGTAGGACAGCTACTTTTTGAGATGTGCAAGGGCGTTCGAAACATGTTTCACTCTTGTGCAGAGACGGTAAAGACAAGAAAAGACTGCTTGTTTAAATGTTGCTGTAATGGAGCCTTAGGCAGTGCTCAGTGAAACCATCGAGTGTTGTCTTGTTCACCTCAGTGGATCTTTGGTGATAAGCATGCTGTTCATTACTTAATAGGATATGAAAGCCACCTTCTAAGAATCTTCTTTGAGATAGGAAGGTTGTTTTTAGTAATTCCTATGCAGTATTCCTATATATTAAAATAGTACTGCTTGCTGATATTTCAGATTTTAAGTTACAGCCTTTATTTTTTCTTCTGTAGTCATTCTAGAAAGAATCGAGATCACTGGAATATTTTCACAGTATATTGCACCAACTAATTTTAGGACTGCTAGATTTTTTTCGAAGTATAAGGACACAATGTGCTCTTTTCCTGTGCAGGCAATGAAGTTAATTCTGTTAAAGTTGGGGCCTATCACTGAAGAAGAAATTGAACTACCATGGGTAACTGTAGGAGAAGCCTTTGAGCAGATGATGAGATCAGCTGCAGTGCATATCCATAAGGAGCATTTTGACATTGTCTTCAAGTGCCTGGAGGTACACTGATTTTTTTTTTTATTATTTTTTTTAATCATGAGAGACTGAAAAAGAAATGTGCACTTATCAAGAAAAGTATTTGTGTATTATTGGACAAGAACTGTTTTTCTGCTTTGGAAACATTAAATACAGTGTCATGTGCATGGGAGAAATCGCACCCTTCTTCTGTAAGTTCAGTGACCCTGGTGGCTGGGCTGTGCTGTGAGAAGGGAATGCCATGTGCAAGACATGGAGCTCAGTTCCATATCTGGGCAAGGTGGTTTTGTAGGATCTGCCTTTGCAGAGACAGACGTCACAGGCCCCTTGCTGTGGTGGGAATGCTACGGCTCACTTTATATTGCTGAACTAGGTACGTTGGTGGTTCCAAGGCCGCTTTGTGATAGTAAAGGGGAAGCTTTTTTTTTCCCCCATGTTGCTGCTTGGTGGGAGTTGCACTCTGAGGTTTGAGGGAGCACAGCTGAGTGCTGTGGGCTATGCTGTGTTGGGTCAGGCTGATGTGGAACGATGAGCAAGGGCCTGGCAAGTGCTTTTTACTTACCTGATCAACATTTAGATGTTTTTTTACTAGTGACTGGAATTTGCTAAGGGGGATTGAAACATCTTGCAACTGACAACTGTGTCAGTTGTGCTCCTCAGAGGGGTGAAATGGGAAACTGGAGGAAATGGTACGCATGAACCTTAGAGTGGTCCTTCCAGCATGGGTAAATAGTCCTATTTGTTCCTTCTTGGAACCCCCTCCCTGTGACTATCCATAGTTTCCCAGAAAATACCATCCTGCTCCTTCTACCTCAGCCAGTATGATACCAGTTAATGTCTGACTATCATTAGCTACAGAATATTTTGCCACTGAATGTTTTGTATCCCTGGGATCTGAGTCATTCAGCATCTGCCGTTGTGATGAAATCTTGGAAACTGGTGATATAATTCCCTTTATTTTTAATGAGGCTTGTTTTTTACCCTGTGAACCAGTGGGTGAGTGGGGTTTATTGAGCTTAGTATCATGCTCAGAAGGAAATAATCACATAGTCTATGATAGCTCTCTAAATGGGGTTCAATTTATAGGATCAATGATGGGAGTTTATATTTTCTGGACAGAAGGGGATGCTAACGGGAGTGATCCGGAGCAGCTCCATTATCTGTGTAACGTAGATGATACAAGTAACATCTCAGCATCCGCATTAGCATAATGATGCGTAAAGTGTAAAAGTACTTAAGTTATGATAATTCCAGTGGAAGCTGGGTACTTCCATACCATTGTGTCTCTGAGGCCAAGTATTTCTTTCTCTTCCTTTCCTATTTTGTATGTCATGTGTTGGCCTTTCAGGAGACCCTCATCTTGGGAGGTATTTGTGTTTCTGTCCAAGGAATCCAGGATGTGTGGTTTTACATAATGGGAATCACATAGTGTTTCTGCAAGGTTTAGTTTCTTGAACGTGAACAGGACAGTCAACAGTAGGTTGGGCGGATGAGATGTTGATTCTTCAGAATGCTTTTCAAATGGCAATAAGTGAAACAGGGTCTGAACATTTCTCAGAAACATTTTGCTTTCCTTTATTATTTAAACAGGAGTCACTCTTAGACTTGCAGAAGAAAATAACTAAGGCTAACTGCTGTATGGCTTCACAGCAGATGGAAAGGATTCTGCAAGCTTATCTGACCCTAGTGAAACATGGAAATGGATCCAAAATCTCACTGCCTGAAGACGTCTGTCAGGTAGGTCAGACCATCACTTTGGCTGATGTACCAGAGAAGTATCAATTGAATATGGAAGAGGTGTGGTCAGCTGAAGCACTCGTACACGTTTCTGATGCATCAGTGGGCTTAAGATTTTGATTGAGTGAACAGAGACAATTATTGTGAGTATCACTACTTCTCTGATCCCATGAGAATTTACCTCTATACTGTAATGCTGATGTAGTCCTCTTTTTAAATGAGCAAGGGTAAAAGTGGGCTGCTGCTGCTGCTAGAGACCATGCTGAACTGTAGTTCCTGCCACTGTGGAGGAAACCTAGACCCCTGTATCAATGGTAGAGCAGTTCTACCAGATTCACATACGTTTGACCCCATTGGGTTCAAATGCAGGTATAGTTCCTTCAGACTTTGGCAGGACTTTTAGGATTCATTTCTGTGGGCTGAAACTTAGAACATCATGCCCTCCTGCTCCAGGGACTGTCCAGGTCATTCAGACCAGACAATCGCTGTCTTCATAGACGAATACCAGTTCTCTCGCTTTAATTTCAGATTTTAATAAAAATGTTACAAACACCAGACCTCTCATCATCTTGCTGCAAGACCCTGCTGAACACTATTTCTGCGTTCCTGCTGGCCGAGAATGTTTTCCTGCCTGATTCTTTGACCAAGGAAGCTATTGAGAAGGTAACGAAGACTGCTGCTTACAGCAGAAATCCCAGAGTTCAAGTTCCCTACAGCAGGCTGATTTCACAACATTCCACTTCAGACTGGGAAATAGACTACAAGATTCCCTTCAGCCTTTTTGCGCAGATAAGGGAGAAGCTGCCCAATGCCTTCAGTAATGTCTGCTGTGGTCTTGGGACTCCTTGACGGTCTTACACAGACTGTCTGAGTAGCGATGCTGCTGTGGCAGACATCTTTGCAATGAAAAACAGGCTCTGATTCAAACACGTACAGCCTCTGTAGAGAAAGGAGGGAGAACAGAGAAGGAATGTGTTCTGTTTTAGATTATAAAGCAGGTTAGTGAGTTGGACTTTTTTCACTAAGCTGCCAAACATTTAGTGAGCGTGGGTTAGCTTTGTGAACAAGGCTCAGGCAAGTGCAGTTTGATTTAGAAAGTACAGAGGTAGGCATATTTCAGTACTACCATTGCTCCTGAAGCATTGACAGGATTAGCTGCATACATTCCTATCAAGTGCAGTGTTGCAAAGATTGATAGCAGATGATACTATGGAGTCTGATTCTTCAGTTTTCCTGTTACAGTACATGATAATAATTTTGCAATTTACAGTGTAGACCATAGTTGTACTGTGTATTTAAAAATAAGTTTGAAAAAAAAATATGTGTCATGATTTGCAATGGGGAAACAAGGCTATTGCAATTGTTCAAAAAAGATAAATTTCATCTGGTCTTCAGTGTTGGCTTGTGTTGAAGTAAGATTGGTTCTGCCTGTGGCATGAGTCCAGTTTTGCTCAGGAGACATGATCCTTCAAACATTTGAGGGTGTTTGTGTAGGCCTCTGTTAAACTGGAGGAGGCTTAAAGCTGTCCTTGTCTTCTGAGTGGTCTGGGAAAGGGAGGTCTGGGTGTGTGTTTCAATGTTGCACATCTCAGCGTTGAGAAGCACTGATCCTGGGTACTTCAAAGGACTGTTCCTATCTTGAGTCCTTCAGAAGCACAGAGGTTGGCTCTGCCCATGAGGTGGCAAACTTTCTACAAACAGCTACACAGGAGAAATGCTGATGTGAAATACATTTTGGGCCTGAGCTTTTTCCTAACTATTGGTGTGTCTATGCTGCAATCGTAGAAGTTTCAGCTTACATTTTCCGCATTGCAGTAAAGAGATATCTAAGCTGTCTTTGCACAGACCCAGCTTGGATCCAGCAGGGTTTGTTAAAAAGGGCTGTGCTTTTCTGTACCTGACCTGTCACTAGTAACAGTATTGCTGTGTGTGCCTGAACTGACAAGCCCTGCTAGCCACGATCAGAGAGCCAGGCTTGGGTGTCTTGGAGTTGAAAGCATGTTTGGTTCATAAACCACGAAATATGTCCTACAGATAATGGAGAGTTGACTATGAAATACCTCTTGTGATTGTGTTCCTGTCAACCTTTCATTTGCATCTTGCAGGTATTTGCAAGTGGATTTGAACGGTGCTTTCTTTTGGACTTTTCTGAAGCGATGTTCACAATGAAGCAATTTGAGAGGGTAGGTGGAAGCTTTTGTACGTTTTGTTTACTTTTGTTGCCATAGGGAACAACTGGGAAGTCCATAGTGTATTTACCTGCCTTGTATGCTGAAGCATTTTTGTGTATTGACATGGTGTTTCTTTAAACTTCTTTCTTACCAAATCATGCCAGAAAGAGGTTACTTTTGCTGTTGTGTTGAAGCTTGGTAATGGTGCTTAGGGTTGGAGAAGGTGACAGGTGTCTGTGCTCACAAAAAGAAGGATGTCTGTTGGGAATTAAAGGGGTGGACTTGTTTTGGATAGGATGAAAAGAAGTTCTGGAGAAAGTAAGTAGAAATGAAGAATAAGGGATGTCTGACAGGTCAGGCCTGGAACTGGTAATCTGGGAGGAATCAAGTTAATTGAACCAAGTGGGAGGTGAAAGAGAGGTCAGGAATCTGGAATGTCCTGATGAGGCTGAATTTGGGGCAAACGGAGTTTTTTACATGAAAATCACTGTCCCTGCTGAGGTAAGAGGATGTCTATGTGCTCGTGACTTGGGGCACCAGGACGGGTAAGTCTGGTGCTTTGTTGGCTCATTTATGAATGTTTGGATTCCTCTGTGGCTGGTGTCGTGTGGGGGTTTTTTTTTTTTTTTGTGGATTTGATCATGGTTAAAGAGACTTAACAATCCTTGACTTCATTCTCCCCCCCCCTCCCCCCCCCCCCCAACCTCTCCCCTTCAGCATTTTCTTCCATGCTTTCTGGAGTACATTGAGCATTGCTTCTCTGGCACAGATGCCCTCGCAAAGGATGAGGCGATGGCAATTCTGGCTAAACTCATTCTGGTGAAAGCAGAGCCTCCTACCATTGGTTCAATGGCATTTGAGAAGTATCCTCTCATTTTCACCGAATCATCGGTCAGGTGAGACTTCTTAAGTTTAGCAAACACTAGATGTGTCAGCATTGCTGCAGGCCTGAAGGCAGTTCTGAGCTACATAAGAGTTGCCCCCCAGGATTTGCCCGAGTTGTGTAAATGCAACATTGCTGGCACCAAGTGATACGGTAGGTTCCCATTTTTCTTTCCGAGATTAGTTGAGGAGAGATACTGCTCCGGAAAGGTTATCACTGATATAAAAAGACTAGCAAGTGTTGTGGTAGGTGTGATGGGGATTTGTTACACCAAGATGCATGGGGCATCTTTGGGCAGTTAATCTTTGTAGTGAGTGCTGCATTCCAGATTCTCATCATTACTAACCTCCTGCCTGTGCCCCATCTTTCCTTCCTGTATGTATGTGTTTTGTCCAGGAGCTTTCTTGGCAGCAGTACTATAGTCTTATCATAGGGCACAGCTGGGTACTAAAGGGCATGTAATTAATTGAGATACAGCGCTGTGCTGGCACAGCTTGACTGCTTCTAGTTGCAAAGCTAGCTTGGTTGCAGTGAAGTGGTCGCTTTCCCCCTGGAGCCCCTTTAGAAAGATTTGGGGTAACCGCTGTCGAGCACAGAATGACTGTTGCTAATCTACTGATAACAATTGTTCTAATCACTCTAGCTCAGATAATTCAAAACTTTCACCTGCAGAGTGGTGACTTGTATTGCCTTTTATGTAAGGTTTTATCTTTCCTAAAAGCAATCCACTCTGTGGATTTTTCCTGTTTTTATTCGATAGAGGAGGTATTAGGGTTTAGGGAACAGAAACTTGAGTCAAAAGAATTAAATTTCTTTTTCTTCCCTTGTTTTCTTTGTCTGTTGATCTCTCTGGATTTTCAGTGGAATGGAGTACATAGCTGAGAGGACCTTGGTCCTACTTGGGACTTTTTTGTGCTCCTGCAATGTCAGTGATAGAAATTAGGGCTGGGAGACATCTCAAGAGTTGCATACCCCATCTCCTACCTAGGATGGAATTAGCAAGTCCTGAACCAGTCCTGAAAGATTTCTGACCAAATGGTTATTAAATACTCTAATTCTGGAGAATCCCAAGCTGCTCCTGGCAGTCTGTGCTAGTACGTTACAGTCTTCATGATTACACAGGTCTTCGTTGTTTTTTTCCCCAGTCCTCAGCGTATGAGCTAAACTTCCTTTACTGCAGTTTAAATCCATTGCTGCTTATCTTATCTGAAGGAAACATAAACAGCAGATTATTTCTTACTCTCTGCATCTAGCTTTTACAGATAACAGGCTTTAATCATCAGAAACATCTGAAATCTTCTTTCTCTGGACCAACAATCCTAATTCCTAATGAAGTTTATCTCATAAATTTTGTTTCTTAAATGTCTAATGATTCTTGATACTGTCTTTTTGTTAGCTTCTGTATTTCTTGAAGGGTGGAGCCCATGCAGCCTTCTAACTGTAGTCTTGCAAGCACTGGGTGGAATGGAAAGATTGTTGTCCATGGGGTGTGAAGTATTCCTGTTCATACTTCCAGTATGGTGTCAACCCTTTCTGCCTGCAGATAGGCTTGTTGATTTGGGCCCAGCTTGTGATTACTCTTAAGTGCCCACACTTTCACCTCACTGGTTGTTTTCTGTCATCCACTAGTCTATATCAGCATGATCATGGTTTATTAACAGTAATCACAGAGAGGGACTCTCAGGTGCTCCTAGAGGCTATATGTCCTAGTTGTGAGGGTGTCCAACTAAGAACTAGTGTCTTTCCTTCTAGAAATATTATTTGAACTTGAAATAAAGACCTGACATTTCTTGTGGGACATGTTTTGTGCTCCTCAGCATGACTAGATGATATTTTGTGCTGTGGAGGACATAAAAAAGAAAATAATCCCTTGGGTTGTCCAAGTCCTTTTTGGTAGAAATAGCAAACGTAATTTTGAGTATCATGGGAGGAGAAGGAACAATCTCTGATATGCAGTGGTGGGTTACTAAAACGTTTGGTTTTATTTTTAGCTCTAATACAAGGCAACAAACAAGTAAAAGACAAGGAGGAAAGGCAGAAGTACCAGTGTTGGATCACGTGCTGTCTTTAATCCATTTACCAGAGAAGGAAGACATCATTGACCTTTCAAAGCCTTGGGTTGCCTTGGTTGTACTGCCACATATTAGGTAAGGAATATTCTAAGGTACTGTTGTCATGTGTTTCTGTAGTACTGTCTAGTTCACTATCTGTCAGAAATCATTTTGCTAAGGGAAGGACAGTAATTACTAACCCTAGTTTGGGGAAACCGGAGTTGGAAGGTGAAAAAATGCGGTGTGGAAATACCCTGAGTCAATAGTAAATTCAGGAATAGAATACCAGTTTCTTGATTGCCTACTCCCTAAATTTAGTACTCTAGTACATAAAGATGTTCTTGACATGTTTCAGTTTCTGTGTTTTAAGCACTGTCCTCTCTAGACAGTGTTTTTTCCAATAATTATGATGTACTTGGTATGGAAGGAATAGTTGGAAAGAAGGTGCAATGGATGCTACAACTTAAATTGTGAATCAGAGATAGCAAAAATGGTTTGCTGCTGGTTTCAGACTTGGGGTGAGCTATCTGTAATTTAATACAAGATAGATGTGAAAGAAAGCTTTCAGATGTTTGTAGGTGTCAGTGTAACACAGATAAAAGTCTTCCCATTTATTTTGGACAGACCAATGAACAAAGAAAATATTCTGCCCCGTGTGACAAGTTATATAGACTCTCTATTCACAGCCATTGACAAAGGAAGCTTCTGCAAAGGTCAGTTATGATTATTTCCTGTCTATTTGCTTTTTGTTGATATATTAAAAAAATATAAAGCAGTTTATCTGATGACACAAAGCATGAAAATGAATAGCAGTAGCATTGTGTCCAGATTTGTTGACCAGCTCAAGTGAAACTAGAAGAGCAAAGCTTCGGGGGAAACACCCTCCAGGAGACGATTCTGCATTTGCTGTTGGTAATAATGGGGTGGCAGATGTTCTGCAAAGTGGAGGACAGAGATAATTGGGAAGGAGAAGAAGAAAGTGAGAAAAAAGAGGATGGAAATCAATCTAAACCAGATCCAGGCTGAAGCAGCTGAGTGAAGGAGAGACTATTGACTCACAAGCTCCAGTTAGACTATTCCAAACCTGTAGTGCCAAGTTTGGGACATTACCATCTCTGACCTAAGTGACAGCACTAATTCTAAAATGCTGCATCTTTCCTCTGGGCATGGGTGGTCACTAGTTGTCTTCCCTCTCTGTCCAGAAAAAGAATGTTTTAACTTAGTTTTCATTGGGCAGGGCAGTGGTTACTCAGGGGGATTGCAGGTAGTTGGCCTTGTGCCAAACGTAAGCAAGTATTGGAATGCCCCAGGTTCAGTGTTCATCATTCCTTGGTTTGAAAGGGCTTGTCTGGAGTCTGGCCCTTTCCCTTTATAATCCCTTTATTAACGTTCCTAAATGTATCCACCAACTGGTTCTGTTGCTTTTTCTTCTCTAGTCTTTGTCAAGCGTGGTCCTTTTTGATTTAGCCCTTTCATCTCTTCTGTTTACAGGGTTTGCATGCTGTCATGGTTATTTTAGTGGCAATGTACTTATTCTAAAAAAGGAATAGGCAAACTTCTTATTTTCTTGGGTCACATTTTTGGTGGCAGTAGTAGCGGCTCTGCACCAGCTCTGTGTGTGTGCATGCAAGAGGCGTGTTGCTGTTTCTTCCTTTGCCCATGAGAGAAAAGAAAACAAATGCAACCTGAGTCCTACACTCCTGCCTCCTATTGCCCCATCCTACATTCTTTGCTTGATTTTCCTCACCCTCCTCCCAAAGTAGGGTTCCTGGACACTTTCTTCATCCTCTGGCATTCTTTCTAGCTCCATCATCTCTACAATTCCTTCACCTTCTACTAGAACTCAAGTCTCCTCTCACTGCCTGTGCAAGGCACACCCCAGCCCTGTGCTCCCTATTTGATCTGCCTGGCCTCTGTAGCCGGAGGCAAAGTGCAAGTCCCAGAACTGGGTATTTTTCTGCAGTTGCTGTGGAGAGCAGGGAAGCGGGCCTGTGAACTGAGACAGAGCAACAGCAGGTTACCCCTGGCAGCTGTCCAGGGGTAACTGCCTGTTTGGAAGTGCTTGCCCTATTGATCATATAGGTGTGTCCACAGTGAGGTGGGAGCCACTGTCTTTGTCCAGCACAGATGTACTACTTCCAAATGATACGCAGATTACAGTTTGGGAACCTGTGCCCTTATGCTATAGATGCAGAAAACTTAATTCTGCCATTACCTGCTATTTCTTCTCCTCTCTTTGAGGAGCTCCTTGTGGAGGTTAATGGTGAGCAGGATTTGGCACACACCTGGGGAATTAAGCAACTTGGAACAGAGGGACATTTTAAAGGAATAAACGGGAAATGAATGCTGACTTCCTCTTCTTTTCCATGGCAGTTGGCAGCATGTAAGAAAATTATATCCTTTAAAAACTTTCTTCAGTTTGCCTGGTTTAGGAGCAGTGTTTCTTCTGCTTGGGAAGAGATGGAGAGGGGAAATTTTTTTTTTTTTTTTTTTTGTTAGCAACCTAGTTGCTAACTTTGGAGTGGCGGTGGAAAGGAATTGCCCTTCACCTTTCTTGCCTGGAAGGGCTTCAGCTCTCCTGTGCTTCTGGGATACCCTCCATCCCTAAAGGAGCCTGAGAGGTTTACGAAGGAGGCGTGATTGCTGTAACAAAATTCAGCAAACTCACCTTCCATTCACTAACAAATGTTCAGTCTTTAACTACATGGGACGGCTTTGAAGGTCTCATACAGTAGTGCATTGCCGAAGTTTATAGGCACCTGTGTGGTAGCATCAGTATATATTTTTGCTTCTATTTTACATATCAATTTGAGCAGCATTTCTTCATTTCTGAGTGCCATTTGTAGCATTGAGCTGTTGAGACTCCTGCAACAGTGCTTAGCTCCAGATCTCTGCTCTCTGTGTACGTGGGTGTGACAGAAACAGATGCAAAGGGGGAGCTGCTCACAGTTTTCAGTGCTGGCTTGCTGGAGTACGCGCTTACTTTGATAGCCAGAGGAGCATTTCCTTCATGGGTAATGGTAATGGTTAGGAAATAGACATGCCAGTTCTGGGATCCATATGTTACCCTATTTCTGTGACTTCAGCCATTTCAGGATGGGTAGGCAGCATACAAAAACAAATCATTGAGAGCTGAGTAAATATACAGGCTGTTCTTGTTCTCTCTCTTCTCCAGGAAGCCTGTTCGTGGCCTGCCAAGCTGTAAGTACTCTTCTTAGTTTGGCAGACTCTTCTGAAATACTCCATTTGTTACCTGTGGAGCGTGTCAGGAGGTTGGTGACGTAAGTAAACTCTGCCTGTTCTATGATCCTTCATGATTCTCCTTGGTACAGCGAAGAGTTGACTTTGCTTTTATGTAGAGGCTTGTTAAATGCCTCTTTGTGTGTTGCCTGTTCTGTTACACCAACGTGTTGCTTCAATGTTGTGGTTATGTAAGGCAGCAATGTTGTAAGCACTGTTTGTTTGGAGAACCAGGTAGATGTAGTGCCTGTTCAGTAACATTTTCTCTGCAAACTGAAGCTTTCTTGGACAGCTGCAGGGTAGTGTGTCAAATACGTTGGTTCTAGTTTTGCCTAGGAGCACTACTCTTAGTAACTGTGTTACCTTAAAATTATAAAAGAGACAGGAACAGCACCTTCTGAGTTGTGTCAAAAGCTTGAACTTCTGCAGTCTGTTGGCTGTGTTGGGATTCTGCCATGTCCTTACCTACCTGTGTGTGCATTCTCCGCAATGGGAGGAGGTTTTGTATGTTCCATTTTATTTATTGTAACTCCCTTCTACTTATAATTAGCACACCTAACTGAGTGGCTGGAGGGATTGAGGGAAACTGTTGATCTCTCTTCAGCAAATCCTGCTGAACTTGTCATCTCCCATCACTGTTGGGCTGGAGCATCTCCAAGTCTTTGGTAGTTTGAGCTTCAAAACATCCTGTTCAGTTAGGAAATGATGGTGCCTATGTCCGAGGCATGATGGAGACAAAACAGCTTGCCCAGATCAAGCAGGAAGTCTTGGCAGCGAGCTTTAGTCTAGTGCTTTTCTGCCAGCTTTGGGCTGGGGGTATGAAACTCACTTGGTGCAAGGGATGTTAGGTAGTAGAAAGAGGTTTTGCTGTGGGCAGGCAGGATTCCTGGTGTCTCACCTAAGTCCAGATTATTTCTTTTCTGTTGAAGTTGATCCCTGACTGGACACATGGGCAATAGCAGCAGCCCTTGTCTGACCTGTGCAGATTTATTTTCTGCAGCTCTGTGTGTGTGGGTCTAGCCTGCTAGCCCCAGCTTGACAGGCCTGATTAGTACAAAGGAGGAATCTCATGCCTCTTGGACTGTCATAGGAAATTGGGCTTTGAGGCTGTAAGCCAGCATGTTGGTGAAGTCTAACTTCACAGGCCTGCTGGTGCCAGCAGAGTCTGAAGTCATGTGGAGTTTTCTCTTAATGTTGTTGTTGTCGCTACAGCCTCATTTTCAAGTATCTGTATTGTTGCAGTACTCTCTGTATGCTAATAAAATACTCCATTGTTTTAGCACTTTCCCTTCAGACCCCTCTGCCCTGCTGTTGGCTGATCTCTATTACACGAGGTTGGCATTGTGTGGCTGCCAGGAACCCCTTTCCCAAGGGAACCTAATGGGCTTGTTTGAGAAGTTGCATCCTAATATTTCCACTGGTGTTTCCAAGGTAATCTGCTTTTTTGAGCATGTGCAAGATAATTTGTTTTTTAACAATGTAATTTAAGTAAACTGAGTTAAATGACAAAGGCTGAAAGAAGAAACATGAGACTGTAAAGCTGTTACTTCAATAGTATCTGTTTAGGACTGTGCCGGTTTCTAGGAGGCTGCCATGGGGCATCAGTTAACGGAGGTTAACTTTTAGCTCTGAGAGGCTTGCCTCTTCCCTAGAGGTGAACCAGAACAGGAGCCTAATGTATTTATTCTGAATTGCCTGCTAGACTACAGGAGCTCATCCATTTCTCAGCTCTAGGAGGAACCCAGTGAAATCAGCCTTCTGTGCAAAACATTCACCTCTGTGTAGGTGTGTATGTGTCTGCGTATGTAGCCTGCATTCTCCTGCATGTTTCTGACTTAAGTTTCCACTTTGGATAGGTCCGGTTATTGACTGTTCGCATTCTAAATCATTTTGAGAATCCACCTTCTACACAGATTGAGGTAGGGCTAAAACTTTTCATTTAACATTTCAAAGCCATCTGTGTCTGATGTTGTGTGTGAACTGTTTTCCACTTTGCAGAAACAAAGCATGTGTCTGGCAGAGGCTGTCCTCTGCTTTTGTGCTTTCACATTCCAGTTTTATCTCTTTGTCCCCCCTGCCTCCTGATGTTTTCAAATGTGTGAGTTTTGATCCCTGAATGGTGGAAGCCAGAGCAAATCCCTTGACTTTGTTCTGTGATCCAAAATGGCTGGGACTCTGTGTAGTTTAGTTGAAAGACCATTCAATGAGAAGAGGATACTCTTAACAAAATGTATGTCCCCTGTTTGTTCAGGGTGATGGCACAGGGGAGCTCCAGCCAGTATTTGCCATATTGCTCCAAGCAGAACTTGTGCCAGCAACAGTGAATGATTACAGAGAGAAACTTCTCCATTTGAGGAAACTAAGATGTGATGTAGTGCAGTCTGCAATACCAAGTGGATCTTTGCAGGAGGTAAGTAGTTATTGTCAAAAAAGCAGTTTCACATTCCTTTATTTCAAGAGAACATTCTTATTCTGTCACGTGGATTGCAGAGTTTTTAATAAGAGTTCATAAAAAAATTAATTATCTCCCAGGTAAGGTTTTAGAAAACTTACTTGCTAGTAGGGATCACAGTTCCCATTGTCCTTGGGACTATTGTGTTCTCTTGAATATTTAGTAGAACAGCAGTGGTACCCAGATAAATGGCCCACAACAAGAGTAATCAGGTTTTGGTATCATGGAAAGAAAGGCAAATGATTCCAGGGAAAAGTGAGTCATGAGCAAATTTAAAATCATGACCTTGCCCATACCCTCAGCATGGTGGAACGTTGGCAGGACATTGGTAGGCCAGAGGAGAGCCTAGGTTCTGGATCTTGCTGCAGGGTGAAAACCTTGTATGCTGGTGACTGTTGAATCTCCACTGCTGCTGAGCTAACGGGGACCTCACTGTCTAGGTGGTGGAAGGGTCACAGTTTTACTAGTTAAATGATCATGGATTTGGTGGGAGGGGTTTTTTATTATTTTTGTGGCTGTTGCTGTACCTGTATAATTTTTTCTTACCTTGACTTGTAAGCTCCTGCAAGGAAGGGTTGTAGGTCAGTCCTACTGCATGTAGGTCAGCAAGGAGCCAGTCCAAAGGACATGCTTCTAGGCCTAGTGCAATGAAGACTCCTCAGGGCAAACTTTCGTCTTTCTGAGGTCCCTAATGCTGCTATGGCAGCCCTGAAGTTCGAGAGGGAGGCAGGCAATCCAGATCATCTCCTGTGCTGAACTGTTTTTTGCACATTTGTGGTATGTCAGTATGGTGACTAGATGTTAGTGCAGCTTACAGTAAAATGGGCTCTAGATTTCCTCATGCAGCTATGAGACAAGGAACGATGATGTGTGTGATTTGCTTCATTACTTGTAGTACTTCTGAGAACTTCTTTGATCAAAGTTTCCTCTTTGAGAGGAAGAAAAGTTAGAGGAGGTTGGTTGGTCTTTAACTACTGTTTTTTACATCTCAACGAGATGGTATTGTGTGTCATTCTAGGTGCCTCTTCGGTATTTACTGGGAATGCTTTATATTAACTTCAGCCCTCTCTGGGATCCTGTAATTGAACTCATAACGTGAGTATATGTGGCTGGATGCTGCAATCTGTGGTTGTCTCACAGAACATTCCTTCTGTGAACAAAAGCTGAGGTAAAAATCTCCGATTTGGAGAGAACTGTGCATGAGAACCTTCATGTGAAATCTTCTGAAACGAATTTGATCTGTCAAATAAATCACAACGTATGTAGACTCTTTAACTTAGTTTCTGATTTTTCTTACTATTAAATGAACTTCCAACAAATGTAGTCAAATAGCATCAGAGTTTTAAGTCAAAGGTAGCAGGATTTGATTAGTGTTTCACAAGTGCTTAAAGGAGCAAGAAGTCCCTCTGTTTCCCCATCTCCGACTTCTGTCATTACTGGAAAACCTCTAAATCCTACTAAAGAATAAGGAAGACTTACCATGGTGACAGCTGAGCTAAGTACTGAAATCAGTGTCTGCTTTCAGCATGACTTTATCTTCTTGTTTTTTCCCCCTCTGTTGCATGATTAAAAAGGATGGAATTTTCCCCTTCAAACTAGTGAATTCATAAAAAAATATTAAACCAGCTCTTCAAAAGATATGTCGACGCTAATTCTTCCTTTGGTTCTAAATGATGTTACTGTACAGAAGTCAGTAGAAAGCTTGAACATTTTTACTCAATTTGAGTTCATTTGAAGTCAGGAGATACAACCAGATTATTTTAATAACAATTGACATTTGGGATCCATGAGTAAAGGCAACGAAGTGCTACAGCTGTATCATGCAGATGTCCTGTCTTTGGATACCCACATTAAAGCAGTGATCAAAGCCTCTGATTGTGTTAGTTGTTAACTTGTCTAGTGACGCATGGCTTTTTTTTTTTTCCTTTTAATTTCATGCTGTCTCACGCTTTGTTAGTTCTCATGCAAAGGAAATGGAGAATAAGCAGTTCTGGAAGGTCTTATATGAACATTTGGAGAGGGCTGCTACCTATGCTGGTAAGTCACGGCTCCTAAACATTGTTGTGACAGTAACCCAGCTAATTGTGAATGACCTGACTGTGTTTTTATGTGCCTCAAATTTATGTGGGATGGGGGAATTCAGAACCAGGGCTCTTGACTACCAGTGTCATGTCTAGGGCAGGAATGGAGAGGCTTGGGAGAAAACTGTGTCTCCTTCTGTCCTAAACACCAAGAAGTAGATGGAAAAGGCCCCTGCATTACAGGAGGGAGTTGCAGCTTGTGGGAAGCCATGCAGCAGTTTCGTCCCTGCTTAAGGCTGGCCCTGCCCAGAACTGATAGGAACAGTGCCAAAACCTGTATAATGGGGCTGACCATCTTTCTGCTCCTTACATTCAGTGGAATTCCTGCAAACTGTGTCTTTCTTGAGTGTGCTCTTGAGGTTTACCTGTGGATGTATGGAATCTATGATTTCACAACAGAGCCACGAGACACATCAGGGTTGTAAGAATACTTTCTAAGCAATGCAGGTCTTTCAGGTCAGTGTTAAATACAGTTGTCTGAACAGGTACATGTCACCAAAAGTATTAGTTTCATAATGGGAGACTGGTACCTTGCCAGTGGCAATTACAAAGTAACCTGAAGAGATTTTCTTCATTTGTTCTATAGAAATGGAGCTGCAAAATGAACTAGATGAACAGGAGGAAAGCACTGCTGAAACAGAAAGCGAGAAGATGCCAGAAGGAGGGGTGGGTACTGTCTTCCTGGAGCAACTGAGGACTAGAACAGATTGCAGCGAGCGGTTGGACCACACAAACTTCCGTTTTCTATTGTGGAAAGCACTGGATAAGTTTCCAGACAGGGTGGAGCCTAGGTCAAGGGAACTTTCCCCACTTCTTTTGAGATTTATTAGGTAAGTAAGATCTATTTTTCAGGTGAGAGGACACATTGCTTTCAATGTGTTGCTGAGCTTTAAGTCTATGGCTATCCCATTATAGACTTTATTTCCTGAATGCATGGTTGATGAGATGTCTGTTTCCAGTTAAGATAACCTTTTGATTGAAATGTGGGTTCTGTTAGAAACATCACACAAGAAGCAGGCTGAAATGAAACTGGCAGTACATTTCTGCTGCTCAGTCTCTCATTTATTGACTTGCCTCTGTCACAGCCTCATTACTCCATTAGGGAGTGATTTCAGTGGAAATAAAGTTGTGGGGGTTTTTTTTGTTTGTTTGGGGTTTTTTTTTTTTTTTTTTTTTTTTTTTTGGTTGTTTTTAAATGAAAATACATTTCAATTTGGAATCACAGAAGACCAAAGTATTTTCCTCCAAGATGGGGAAAACACTGGTTTTGTTAGAGGCTGATTCAATTTCCTGCCCGTGGAGAGAGAGCAGTGGTGTGCTTGCATGCGTGCACATATCAGATAGTATGATGCACATGGAGTAGATGTGATTTCGTGGCAGGGGAAGGTTTCTGATATTCCTTTTCTATGATTAGGAAACCTATGTTTTGCTTGCCTTCCTGGAAAAATTGAACCATAGTGTAGTAGGTTAGTTTCCTCTCACTCTCACGCTGCCATACTCACTGTTCATCTGCCCACTCAAGCAAACACAACTCTCCATGCCGTCCACATAACCTCTTTACAGACCTTTAGTAATTCAGTGATTCAGGTCTCTCTTCTCCCCTCCACTAGGTACCTCCAGTCTTCTTTAGTGTATTTGGTCACTGCCTTGTATCTCCGCAACTTGTAGGCGAAGAAGCGTATACTTGAAGTGTACGCTTCTTTGGGAATTTTTAGCCACATAGTGTCCCAAGAGACAGTGCCATTAATAATGAGTATGGTGGATTGTTGAGTTTTCATTTGTTCTTGCCCTGAAACCCTGAAAAATGCTATGCTTCTTAATTCTTTTCTTTTTTTTTTTTTTTTTTTTAAACACAGAAACGAGTACTACCCAGCAGATTCATTAGTGGCTCCATCTCAGGATCTTAGAAAGAAAACTAGTGGTACAGCAGCAGTGAAAGAAATACCTGGTGCAGAGGTGAATGATGTTGATATGGAGGAGGAGGAGGAAGAAGAAAAGGAAGAAGGGGAACCAATTACTATAGGACTACCAAAAAAGAAAACAAGAAGAGCTGCTGCAAAGTAAGTATTTTTAGTTTTCCCTTGCTAGTGCTTTCATGGAAGGGCAGATTCAGCAGCTCATGTTGAGATAAAAGCTATGGTTTTATATATATTCCTTTTTCTTTTGCTTGCACTTAGTAATTTTTCAATGGATTATAAGCACTTTAGAGTCAGAAACTCTGCCTGCACAGTACTAAACATCCAAAGATGTTATCTCATTACCTGCTGACAGTCTGTGGTTTGTGTTACTTTAGGCAAAAATTATGTGGTCTTCTGAAGTTTTTGGAGGCTGTTGTACCTGCATTCCCCTGGCTTCTCTGTGTGTATCTGTTGGTCTTTTAAAACCATGGGCATTGCTGAATGCTTTGAAAAATGTTATTTTAATATTGGGATTCTGCCATTGCCTACCTGTTATAAATCTTGGTCCCAGTCTTCTTTTTAGGGACAAAGATTTTTATTTGGTGATGTTTTAGACTGAAGCTATATGCTGTTGTAACGTCATTGTTCGCAGTGCTGAACACATGGAGAAAGCAACTCTTTGAATTCTCCACAATTTCTCTAATCAGTCTTTTACCCTGATGGTGTCTGTCAAACATCCATTACAAATACATCACAAAGATTTGTGTTTTGCCACTTTTTCTGCAAAGGGTGGCCCTTGTAATGACAGAGAACTTCAAAATATCACCTTACATGTTGGAGTACAATGAGTATTTGAGATGTAACCTGAATTGTTATTTAATCCCAGGTGTTTCATTTTGTTCCCAGATTCTGGCTTGTATCTGTAAATTAGCAGCAATTAAAATACAGTGACAGTCCAAGATTCCCCCCGCTCCCAACCTCCATCTCAAAATGTCCATGTACTTAAATGGAAACATTAGTTCCTGGTAGTAGTAACACAGGCATAAAAGATCTGCTGGAGGTGTGTTAATGAGCTCTGGAGTTACTTCCCCTTGTCTTCGCCCTGGAAAGTTCACGCATTCAGGCTTGTGTCGCAGTAGGGGGGCTCTCGTGGGGCTGCACCCTGTGGCCTGCGAGGTCTGGCTGAGGCAGCGGGAGGACCCATGCCTGCCCCAAGCCCAGCGTGGGGTTGCAGGAAGGCGGCGTACTCATCCTTTGGCTGATCCTGGCCACGGAGGAGGGTGGCCCAGCTGAGCGTCTGGAGAGTTTAGTGTAAACTACTAGGGGGATCAGCTGGATGAGGACAGCCTCTGCCAGCCCCACAGCGCATATGGTAGAGGAGATCTCACACCTTCCTTATCCTGGTCACCTCTCTCCCCTCCCGCAAAGTGGAGCTGGGGCAGATGTGGGATGACACAGCCACTTCTAGAGGAGCTGACTCCCATCTGTGCTTGCAGCCCAGCATAAGTCCAGCACAGTCTGTGACTAAATGCAGCCCTTCATGTTGATATGAGTGAAATGGGCACCAGTTAAGAGCAAGTAAAGAAAGAGGTAAATTCACCTGTTTGGTGTTCCAGGCTGGGCTGCCAGAGAGAAGTAAGCCGCATCCTGACTGTTTGTGTTCCTTTCTCATTAAAAGCTGAGCCCATCTAGTGCTACTGAGGAAATGGCCTTCTCTGTGCAGTGAAGTGACATCTGGAAGGAGCTGCTTAGGAGAGGGAACAGGATACCTCTTGCTGTGTCTCTGAAATGGAGGCCTGTAGACTTGGGATCCTCCTGTGTTGGTGTTTTTTGGGTTGGGTTTTTTTTTTTCTTTCTTGTTAATTTTAATGAAAGTTCTCCATTTGTTTATGATAATGCAGGATTGTCTCCTGGACATTTTAAAAAAATGATTGTTTTGTTTTACAGGCAACTAATAGCCCATTTACAAGTTTTTTCTAAATTCTCGAATCCTCGTGCATTGTATCTGGAGCAGAAGTTGAACGCGTTATATATCCAGGTGACGCAGTTTGCTGGCTTTTAGAATTACTGCTAATAAATGAACTCATTCTTATTTGAATGCAGTGTCTGAGACCAAAGAAACCTGTAGTTTTCTGAACTCAGCCATGATAGCTGAAAAAGGAGCTGTCCTTGAGAGAGCTTCCTAGCAGACTTGAAATGAGCCCCTTTAGCAAAGACCTGCTTGAGATACCTGGCTTAGTTTGCCAGGAGTGGCTCATGCAAACAGATTGGGCAGCAGACAAGTAGTAATCTTTGGCAAGGTGGAGGAGTGGCTGTAGAGGGAGTCTGTTCCACTTGCACAGCAGGGTCTGGAAGAGGATCTTGAATCCTCTCGGGGATTCAGAGCTTGGGGAAGACCTGAGAAGTTTTATCCTTGTCCTACAGAGTTGTGTCTACAAAGAGCATGGTCGGTGTGAACAACAGATCATTTTGCATCAGAAAAAGAAAATAGAATTTCTTCTTGAAGAGTTTTCAGTTTGATAAGATTTCTCCTTGAGGAATTTCCCTGAAGGAATTGTCAAAAATATGACTCTGAAGAGGGATCCTAAGTGTTTATCTTACACTGCTTAAAAGGGTTTTTTATTAATTTTACTGAGTTTAGTTGGTTCCCGATTTGTGGATTTTTTCACATCATTGAGCTTTGCTCCAGTTGTTCCCAATTTGTGTTCTCTGAGGCCGTGGTCAGTTGGCTGTAGAACTGTATTAAATGGTACGAACCTGTTAGTTCCTTGGGTTTCACCTGGCACCTGGTGTGCGAGTTGGAAGGTCCATTCATTAGTCCCCAAATTTGAGAATCTGTAATGAACATCCACTCCGTTTCAGTCAGCCTCAGAGTTTTGCTTAGGACAAGAGTTGGTCTATGTGTTTGCTTACAATATTCTTAGGAAAATATTGAACAGATGTGTACGGGTCAAAACAATGTGTGAAGAACAGCCTGACATAAGAAGAGAGATTACTTCATCACTTACTGTTTGCCACTTCTATGACTTAGCATATGTGTTGTCATGGCTGGTGTGTCTGTCTGGCATAGGGACATCATGGCAAAGTGACCTTTGATGATTCTAGCCTGTGCTGTTTGGTAGGAGACTGAAGAACAGATAAGGATGCCACTTGGGGAGATCTGTATTTCATAATGACTAGGTTATGAGGAGTCATCTTCAAGAGACAGCGAATCTCAGTGAGACCTTGCGTATCAAGTCTTACGAGTATTTTGTGTTTGTGACAAGGAAGAGATACAGGTGTCTTGGGATGGTTTGGGTAGTCTGCGCTTTAATCTAGTCTTCCCAGATACACAGCTGGTAACTGGTTTTGGAAGTTGAAAATGCAAGCTGACAGTGGTCCAAAAGACAATTATGAAAAAACAAATACTATAACTATCCTATATAGATGAGGGGGAAGTTATATATGAACTACCAGCAACCATTTCCACTTTTTGAGTGACAGTTGTGTATTTGTATCTTGGATTTATACTGGCGATATATACGTTGTTTCCATTTTGATAAGTTAGTGCAAAACCTGCCTGAGCTTGGAGCCTTTGGGTTGTTTCACTATTTTCAGTAAGCATTTCTGTCTTCTAGATAGGGACTCATTTTCTTTCTTTTGTCATTTGCAGTTACTGTCCCATCAAGACCAGAATGTACAGAGAATAGCTCTTGACTGTATAATGACATACAAGCATCCTCATCTACTGCCATACAGGTAAAAGCTTTTATATTATTTCAGCATTGGTGAATGAGCTTGCTGTCATATCAGAATCTTGCTTGGGGTCAGTTGCCTCAAAGAGAGCGCCTTTCCTGTATTTGTTGAAGACATATGTATAAACTTTAATTTTAGCCAGGTGTATATTTCCTATCTAAAACAGAAAATGAGGTCTTGAGGTTGGTCAGTATCTGTCTTTGTTTACAGGAAAATGGCAACACTTTCATTCTGTCCCAGAATAGTGTGTGCTTAGTAGTTGCATCGTTTGCAAAGAGGCCTTTTGTACTGATGACTTATAACCACCCAGAGAAAGTGACAGCATAAAACTGTAGTTTCTGGTTGAATAATCTCTCCAAAATGTGCCCAGGAGGCTACTTTCCTACATAATTAGCTTGGACTTGCTGACTTTTTAAATATTTTTTGATAAAAGGGTGGGAACATAGTACTTCAATATTTTATATACAGCATAGATTAGATAGGTAGGTAATTAGATATAGACGCACCTCTGTGTGTGCCTGTCTGTTTACTTTTATAACCCCCTAAGATAATGTTTATTACTCTCAGGGAGAACTTGCAAAGGCTACTGGAGGATAAGAGCTTTAAAGAAGAAATAGTCCATTTCAGTATTTCTGAGGAGACCGCTGTAGTAAAAATGGAGCATCGACCAGATCTCATCCCTGTTCTTATGAGGTGTGTCATGAAGTGCGAGCTTAAATGTTTCATGTCAAAGTACCACGAGCAGAGATGTAATGCTGCTGCTTCTAATTTTAAACAGTTGAGATAAACCTATGGCTAATGGTGTAGTTTGACGGCTTAGTTTGTAATGTTCTGTACGGTTTCCTTATTAACACATTACATAAATGTGTTATGCAAATGGTGTTTTCTTTAAAAACAGCATTTTGGTAAATACTGTTTCTTCTAAGGATTACAGAGGACTGTGAGAACATTTCAGTTCACTGAGTGTTGCCACTTATTAAGATAGTGATGCAAGTTATGGTGCGGGTTGCTTCTTCAGCAGTAGCTGCCCTTAAGCTAGCCTGGAGGTATTCTAGTTTTATACCTGCAGCCTCCAGCAAAGCTTCCATTGTAGTAGCAGAAGCAGATCTTTTACTGCGATGTTTTTGGGCAATGTGTAGTAATTCAGTGGGGACGCTGAAGGGGGGGGACTTCCACTCAGCTTGTTCTCACTAGAGAATATTTTTAAACGGAGTTTCTTCCTGCAGAAAAAGAGGCTAGGAAACAGATGGCTTGCCAAAAGCTAATGCAACCTCTTTTTGGCTCTTGAAGAATTCTCTATGGCAGAATGAGAAACAAAACAGGGAGCAAAACACAGGGCAAGTCTTCAGCGGGCACTCGCATGTCGATCGTTCTGCGATTTCTTGCCGGCTCACTGCCAGAAGAGATACGGATGTTCTTGGATCTGCTCTTTGAAGCTGTGAAGCAATTCAGTAATGGTAGGTATAGGCAGTAGAACCTGGTGATATGGTGCTTCCTGACGTGTAGAGATGTGGGACGATAAATAAGCTTAGTACTGATAGGTGCTTCAGTTTGTCTCTAACAGTGCCTTGGAAAGGTGAAAGGGTGAAAGTAAACTTTTGATAAGGACTGGGATTGCCCTGAGCTTTTCCTTACAAAGCATGATTGCTCTGTTTTACAGGTCCAAGGTCAGAAAAACTGAATGACTTGCCACAGCTGTGCAAGTAAGCTGTAGCAGGCCAGGAATGAGCAATCACTGGCATCGTAGGCTAGCCTGAGCATGATGGCAATAAACAGAGGTTGTAAAGTGCTCTGATACTGTAGCAGTGGGAGACATCTGAGTGTCACAGGAGATGGAGACCCAGAATCGTCCTTATTTAGAAAGCTGAATGTGAGGAACTGTAATTTAGGGCCAGATTATACTATTTTTCGTTAAAAATTATTTTCGGTAGTGGGTATCTTCATGGTGCTTCTCTAGATGAGTTGCTGTTCCTTTGCCTATCGCAGGGCCTTGCCAGACTGCAGTGCTTCGAAGTATGTCAGACCTGGATTTAGCTAAAGTCCTGCCTCTTGGGCGTCAGCATAGCCTCTTCAACGGTCTCGAAGTTGTGTTGAAAAACATGGGACATTTGATCCATCAGTACTTGCCTGAAATTCTACAGATTCTGCTCTGCATGACGGCTGTGGTATCCTGCATCCTCCAGCAGAGAGAGAAGGTACGATATACATGTAAATTAATTTCCTTTCCTTCCTCCTCCCCTTAGCTTGCACATGTACACATACCTTCACCAGTTTAGATAAAGGTAAGTTTAATGCCAGCTTAGCAATTACATGTCTGTCAAAATGAAGGCCAATGATGTTTTTCTGAAAGTGCTACAGGGCTCGGGCAGTGCAGGCAGAGTTAATACATTTAGAAAGCTGCTTTGGGACTGCATTTTTGTTTGAGTTACTGAAGAGACAGTTGGAGGTGTGATCTCTGTGTATTGCTACCTGCCTGCTCTGTGGACAGATGGCCATGAGGGAAACGTAAATGATTTGTTGTAACGTCATAACAAGATCTTATGGCTGGAAGTTGAAATTGGCCTTAAAAGTGTAATTTCTTGGCTGCAAGGATAAAACATTTGGGCAGGGGAAGGAGAGGATTTAAAGTTCCTTGCCTGAGGACTTCAGAGCAAAACTTGTCTTTGAGGTGTTTTGTAGCAGTGCTAGACCCTAGGGGAGCTCAGCATTGTGGATGATCATGGTGATTATCTGCAGTGATTCTCTCCTGCTGTGGGACACAGGGAGAACATGGCTGCTAGCCATGCTTTCAGCATATTAGAAGCACGTTCAGCTCTGTATCAGGAGTAGTCATGCTAATCCAGTGTCACAATTTGGGTCTCTGCCAGGTATCTGCAGAGCACTGCAAATGGTTTTTTCCTTGCTGTGCAATGGCTGTACATGCAGAAGGGGTCAGGTGAGGAAAACATTCTGTTAAAGATTGTCTGTACCTAAAGACGGGGCATATTGGCATACTGCTGCCCTGTGCCCAGGAGAGCAGTGCCGAGATCCCTGAGCTCTAGCCCAGATAGCTCAGGGGGTCTGTTGCCAGCTCTTTGGAAGCTATGACGCTGAGCCAGGCTTTTCTGCCTTTCTGAAACTAGTGCCTTTGCCAGGCTTCAATCCAAATAGGAAAAGGAAAGCTCAGGTCTGGTCCAGTGAAGAGCATGATCGTATATTAGGTGAGAAACAAGCAAACTGCACAGTCATCATCACTGCTGCAGTGTTGAAAGGAATTACAAGATGATAGTCTGAGCAAGTGGCGTTAGGTAATGAATATTTTGTCACTATGTGCATGTGTTCTTGCCAAGACCTATCTGTGAGCATTCGAGGTTAGAACTTGTCTTGAAAACAATCCATCAAACAAAGCGAGCCCTTGCATTTAGGTGGCATCCAAGGTCCCATAGTTGCCTGCAGGCTGCACAGAACCTTGTGACTGTCTTCATTTATGAAGGGGATGAGCAAATTTTAGGATGGCAGCATCCCACAGTCTGACTTAAGCAATGGATTGCATGTGCCTACCTGGTTTAAAATGGGAAAGGAAAAAAGCTGCTTCATTCATTGCTGGGGTAGTCACATTTTGCTAGGGTTACTACAGTAATCCTGTCATCGTTGTGTAATGTACGGAGTGACAGTCTGTCATTTGTCTGAACTTAATTTAGCACTTCATTAGCCCATGAGATGTTAAAAGCTCAAGGAAGAGTGTGAGAAATCTGTTTATCTTGTCTAATGATTAGAAGACATTCTTGGAGTTGGAGTAATTTATTGCAGGCTGATACTGCCTGCGGAGTTAAACGTAAACTTTGACTCTTTTAAGCAGAGTTATTCATTTACCTTTTCCTACTGTTTGTGTTCAGTCTTGGGTTTCTTTGTCCTCTCAAAGACTTGATCTCAGAGGATTGCTCTTATGGCAATTGAACAGTGGGAGACCCAAAACTATTTTGCTTGGGGGTCACCCTTAGCAATTGCAGCCTGGTTAGGGCTTTCTTTGGCCTTTCAAGTAGCTCATTTGCTGCCTGGAAGCTGATTGCACACCATTATTACACATTCAGCACAGCTTGGGAGGTCCTGGGCACCAGCATGCTTGGTTCCTTTTCCAGGTTCCTTTTCCACCATCTCCTCCGTCTTTTTACCTGTGATTTTGGGTGCAAAGGGAGCATAGCAGTGTATTGCATGGTAGAGAGTAGTGCCTTCAGAAGTCCACAGGTGCATCAAATGAAAAGAATTGTGATATCTTTCAGTGAGGCTTTGACACCAAAGCTGCTTTGCAAAATAAGAGATACAAATGTTTATTCTGTGTGGTGGATTGTAGTATGTACTGGAGACCCTGAGGAACCCAAGACGTAGCTCCAGTCTCAGACAGCAGCCTTTATTTGCTCTGATATGGCTCTGTTGTTTCTGAGACTGGAGTTCAGTACCTCTGCACTGTGAAGCTACCTCATGTGTTTGTGCTGTGAGCTGCATTGCACAGCATGGAAATAATTTAAGTTACTCAAGTCAAGACCCTTCTCCGGGAGAAGAGTCAGAACGCAGCAGTGCATGAATAACTTCATGATTAGCTGCGTGGCTGACTGCCTTACTGAAATGTTTTCCCCAAGAAAGGCTATGGAACCTAAGTGCTCAATGGGTACAGAAAGCATCCTCCTGTAACCAAATGCTGTACTCCCCCCCGCGCCGTTGGAGGAGGTGATTCACATTCTTACCTTCTCTATTCCTCCCCCTTCTCCTTGTGTGTTGATTTTTTTCTTCCCAGTAGATCTCAGTGTGCAGAGTACAACTTTGCTTTCGAGAGCTGATTTGGGTCCTTTCCTGTGTAAAACAGAATTATTTAAGTGTTAGGGATGGAAATGTAACTGTGTTGCAGCTTTTTGCATTTCGTCCAAAAAGGGAAGATGCTACTTCAAACCTGTCAGCATAGATTTTCATGAGCTAAAGGAGTCCTGTGTAACTAAGTTCAGGAACAGGCACCCCTTAGAAAAATTTAGGTCAGCTGTGAGAGGTAGACTGCTACTCTGAAGAAGTTACAGGAGAAAACAGAAGAACATTGTGATAGTTCCAGCAAAGGCTGTGTCTGTGGTCAGTGAATTGCTGTGTTGAATTTCAGAGTGAGCAGTTAGTAGTTATTCTGCAAAGGTCTTACTGGGGGCTTTTTTGTTTTGTTTTTACAGGTCCAACCTAGGTTGATTAATCCACTGAAGAATTTGAGACGTCTTGGACTCAAGCTTGTGGTAGAGTTTTTTTCTGATTATGAGACCTACAGCTTTAGTGTGGAAGAGATTGATGCAGTTTTCCATGCAGTGGTATGGCCTCAGGTAAGTATTTCTTGTTCTTCCAAACAGCTTGTGTGTAACGTGTACCATGCAGAGAACTTCAGCTGTGCTGGAGTCCATCGTGTCAGCTCTGTCTGTCACAAGACTGGATCCAGCCTCAGACAGATTCCGACATTCTGATGTGTCTGTGCAAGGCCAGTTTCTTGGCTTATGTCTGATCAGTCCTGGAATAATCAAGTCACAAGCTAAAGTACAAATTAATTCATCTGAATAAAATGAGTGACATTTCTTTGTTCTTTAACCACAGAAGCAGACTTCTTCCCTGGATGCTTCAGGGAAGCAAAATAATACTAATCACTTCTAAGTGCACTTTGCTACTTTTCTGTGTGACAGTTATCGGGCCTGTGGTAGGGGACTGCAGAAACAAATGCTGCTGCAGGAAAGGAAGGACCCAGCAGGGTCTGTCAGCGGACAGTGTGCTCTTGTGCCTGCCTGCTGGGAGTCCCATGTGAGCACAGCGACAAAGCACAGGGTTGTGGCCTTCATGAGAGAAATTCAGGTCACCTCTGAGCTGGGAAAATGCACTATTGTGAGAGGAGGAGAGAACGCAGTATTTAAAGTTAAGTTGTGCTGGCTGTGTCAGCATACTGGGCTCTGAAGTTATCAGGGAATGCCTGTACCAACTGATGGGTTGTCTCTGATCTAAAGGCAGTCACCTCCACCCAAAGGGTAACTGAGCAAGATGGGCTGACTCCAGCAGAGCTCTTACACTGAGGCTTTTCAGGTATCCAAACGCCCAACTTCCTTGCAGCAGCAAAGTGCGTCAGATTGCTTCAGGAGTAACTGCTGTGGTCTATGAAGCCCCAGATCTGCTTCTCTAGACACTGTGTTTGTTTAATCCTTTCCCGTTTCTCTGCTCTACCAGTAACAATATGTGATGTGTGGTATGTGTTTGTGGACAAACAGTAGGTAAAATACTCTCAGGCAGTGCATATGGCTCTGTGTTTTACTGGGCTGAGCAACAAGAAGTTGTATGTTCCTGGTTTGTCCATGGAGTCTTTTCAAGGCCAGGGTGCCACATGGCCAAAGCAGTGAACGTTTACTGCAGTCTCAGAGCAGTTTAAGCATGTGGTTTGGGCTTTAGGTCAGCAAAGCACTTAATGCTTTCAGGGACCATTATGTTTGGAAACACTGAGTAAATCTGAACAAGATGTAAAATTGTTGTTAAGTAGTTAGAATTCCTGTTGTCCTTACAGATATCAGGAAGACAGAGCTGGTTTTGGAGCTTGAATGGTAGTATGATTCAGAAGCTCCCTCTAGAGGGAGTCTCTGCCAGTAAACTCCATGAAGATTTAGTTTTGGGAGAATTGGTTGAGTTGCATACTTCAGTGTTTTAAGGCTATGGGACTGAGGTGTATAAAAACTTGTGTAGAAGGCAAATTGTTTTAAGTCTATTATACTTGGAACTGGAGATTGCTGCTCCTCGTACCGCAGGAGTTTGCTGTAGACGCTCAATATTCCTGCAGGATTGGATCAACAGTTTACTCTTCATAGTACGTCATTCAGAAAACCTCTGTTTTATGCAGAGCAATAACACTACCAGCCTGTGGGGGCAGGAGAAGTTTTCTAATACCCTGGCTATGGCGATCAGGCCTGCCTTCTTTTCTGTTACGCTTAGATCTTCAGCCCAGACTAAGCTAGTCCAAATCCCACATGCGCCATCCTGGCTATTGCCGCATATTGAGGGTGCTGGAAAAATGATGAAATTACTTTCTAAAAGAAGGTAAACTATAGATTATAGGGAGGGTTTTGTTAGAGATGAGGTTTTTAAGTGGTTTTACCTACTCGTGTTGCATTGGTATCTGATTTATATCTCCTTTAGGTCTGCAGATTGGCTTCAGAGAGTCAGTATTCTCCAACTTTTCTGCTCAAACTTATTCACACCTGGAGTAAGAATCCCAGGTAAGTGTTCTCCTTGCAAAGAAGCATAAGTATTTCTCCTGCGTGCACAAAATTCAAGGAAGAAAGAGCACGCTAACAGGTTATGGATAATTGTGTCAAAACCCATATTTTCTTTTCCTTTAGACGTATTCTTTTGATAGCAGTCCAGATGCAGTTGTGAAGCTTTCCAGTTTATGCAGTTACTCTCTTTTTATTGGTCTGCTTTTCCTGTATACGAGCAACCAAGCAGATATGTAGCCCAAATCCAGCTGATGGGTGAGGAGTAGGGCTGACGACTTAGAATATGTCTGTGTCTTGACCAATAACTTTTTAGTCTTGGGAGGTGGGGAGTCAGTTTTACAATACATCATTTCACTCATGTTTTTGATTCCCTATTTATTTCTATTTTATGAAAGAATGTGGGCAGGCTCCACACAGAATCTATGACTGAAATTCTGACACTGGAAGTTGTTAAGAGAGCTTTTTTGATGCAGACACTGTGAGAAATTATAACTCAGCTGTCTTGAGTAATTTTTTTTTAACCTCTTTCACAGACTCACTACTTTTTCCTAAAGTATCCAGTACCTGGTTTAAGACATGTTGTTTGTAGGCATGAGGAACTTGTGTACAAACTTCTGTAAAAAATGGCATTGGATCATTAGGTTAGGACCAGACTAACAGGAGACTTGGACAAACATCTGTGGAGAAAGGGTTAAGTTTAGATGATGCTATCTTGAAGCAAGAAGAGGAACCTGATGACCTCTCAACCTCCATTCATGTCATGTTTTTCATGACACTGTTTTGTGATTTTTTTTTTGCACTTTTTCCCTGTTTGAAATAGAAGATAGTCATTATCTTTTTGTGTGACTTTTAAGTTTAGAACTTTAAAATTCTGTGCAAAATTTTCAACCTACTTTTTTTATAATCTTTCTCTCAGGTATTTCCCCTTGCTGGCCAAGCAGCAGCCAGATCACCCAGAGTGTGATATACTGTCAAATGTGTTTGCTGTCCTGTCAGCCAAGAATCTGTCTGAGGCCACATCCAGTCTTGTGATGGACATAGCTGATAGCCTTCTCAACAGCCCAGATTTTGAACCCACGAAGCAGGTTTCCAGTTTGAACGTGACTGACTGCGTTGTCGTGGACACTGGAGACATGACAGAAGGTAGGCCCACGTAAGAGTCGTGAGAGGCTCATTGCGTGCTTTGGATGGAGGTGTTAGATTATGTTGAGGTTGTCTTTGCACTGGCTGAGAATACCGGTGAAGGAGACCTCCCACTGGAGATGGAAAAGTCAGTGTACAAATTTGAACTGAAGAACTGTAAAGTCCTGCTTGTCTCATGACTGGTGAGATCCACATTTGAGTGTCAGGGTCCTGAGCATGGAGAAATTCCTTAAGAAAAGGGAAATGTTTGTGGTGTTGGCCTGTCTTGTCTACGAAGATTTAAATGATAGAATAGCTTCAAGAACTGCATTGCTGACTTGACTCTGAGCCTAATATCAAGTTTTATATAAAAGCCCACTCCCCATATGCTCATGGTCATGTATCACTGATGTTTAGTCTCTGCTCTCTGACAGGAAAGACCTGCCATTGATTCCTTTTATCTTTGAGTGGTAATAGACAGGAAGGGTGGTGTGCTGTGTTTGATGCTGTGGAGCCATCTTTCATCAAACACTCAAAGGTAGTGGAAAGGAGAGCACTTATTGCTGTGCCTGTGTTATGACAGCTTTGATTTGCACAAGGGGTCAGTGGTAGAATAAAGAAAACTGCATCTATAACTGCTCCAACCATTTTAGGAGACAGTTACTACCTTTAAGGAACTTCCCTGGTACCTTTTGAAAAGCCCACACTTACCAGGACTGCTACGGAAATCTGTGAGGAGAGCTTTTATTCTGTGTGCGTTTTCCTTGGTCCCAGCTCAGACGCGTTAGACTTGGTCTCAGCAAGTGCTGGTGCATGTTCGCAGCAGCCAGCTGTGCTACACGTTCAGCGCTCCCATTGATTTTTTTTTTTCTTCCACTGAAGCCTCCTTTGTCTGCGTTTTCCTCCTTTGTGTAGGGTTAGATCTCCTTTCTGTTGCTTGCAGCACAGAGTTGGGTATTGCTAACTGTTGTATCCCTTACAGAGACCCTCAGCCTAGGTTGCCGCTTGGTTCTGCCTCATGTTCCTGCCATACTTCAGTACTTCAGCAAAACAATGTTAAATGTGGAGAAGGTGAAAAAGAAGAAGTATAGAGCTCAAGTCAGCAAAGAGCTGAGTATACTTTCCAAGTAAGTGATTCTTTAGAGCTCAAACAGTTAATAAGTTGGAAGGAGGGAGGCTTTTCATAATAGGTTGCAAATTAAAAAACATTATGTCTCATTGACCTTGCAAGTTGCTGGTGACTGAGAGGAAAAGTTTTCAGAAATTGATTCTAGCTGTTTCTGTTGTTGGTACTCAAAACCAATGCCTCTTGGGGGTAGGAGAAGGTACAGAAATGCCTGCAGTCATGTGGAACTGAATACTTGGGCTGATACCATGATTTTGGTGGGTACACTCTATTAGCCTGGGTACAGATGGATGGGCTGACCAAGCCCTGTGATATGGCACTAGTGCTGACTGAGTTCTTTGCTCTATACTGGTGATTGGATTGATATAAAATAGTAAATTACCTTGTCTCATTGTGCAGGATCAGCAAATTCGTACAAGAAAAGAGTCAGAATTCAGTGCTTGTGACCCTCCTCCTCCCTTTCCTTTATCAGAGTAACATGGAGCAGGTAGGTAGAAATTACTTTCCCTCCGCCACCCCAAACATATATTTTTCTTTTAATAAAGTAGATTTGTTTAAGATGCAGTTAAAAATCTTAGTGATTACATGCCGTTTCTCACGATTAGCCTGAAATCAAGTCTTCATGTCTTTGTAGTGTGCTCAGCATGCTGTGCTATTGTGTGTCGATGTGTACAAGTCGCTGAATGCTTTGCAGGGATGCCAGTGCCCAGGCTGATTCTGTTCCCCCTTTTCATGGGGAAGGTCTACAGAAGTGTTTATGCAGTCTTTACTTCCCTTGCCACTCTAGCCAGTCTGCCAAATTCCTTGCAGTGTTTGAAATAAATGCTCCTCTTCACTGTGGAGTTTATGCACCCCAAATCCAAAGCCACAACATCTGGACAGCAATATGAATACATATGGTTGAGTATGTAGTACGTGCTGTGTAATGGGCAGTGCTACATTGGTCTGTTGCAGGATGAACGGCAAACATTATACAGTGCTATTAACATGCTCCCATATCTCCTGCTTCCATTCTGTGCTCCTTCCACTCTTAAGGAACCCGTCTGTGGGTACAGAACTGAAACTTCCCTAAAAGCCTAAATTCCTCAGGCATGCAAAGCAGTTGAAGGAAGCAGAGCTCTCCGTGGCTTAGGCTTTAGTAAACTGTTAAATAAATCAAGCACTGAGGATATTGGCAGACTATTTTGTCTGGGTTTCCATCGCTGCCAAACCTTGTTTTCAGAAATACGATACCATCTACAGTGAATGAATCTATTGATCATTCAGCTTGATTGCCTGAATCCTTGGATCAAGGCTTGGGTCTTGTTTTTCTTGAAAGACATGCAGTTGCTCAGTGAGAGATCTTCAGGTTTGGAGAAAGAACTGTTAGGCAGCAACCTGTAGCTTCTGCTTTGCAAGTGATCATTTAATTGTTCACAGAGGAATCTTGGTTTTTAAATCTGTGAATCATTAGTGGACCATATCTGATTTCCATTCAGGGAGATCATACAAGTATATGGTGCTGTTAATGTTCATTTGATCAGTTAAAGAAAGACAACTTTTTAAAGCTTTATTAGTTCTCCTGACCTTTGAGTCATTTGAAGAAAGACACAAAAAAAGTCGTCATCATGATGGCACTCTTCTCTAACACTATGCTTGTGTCTAATTGAAAGGTTTGCAAGTGCTTCTGAGAGATTTGATGATTGCATTGAGTGTGTCCTCCTAATTCTGTTCTCATTCAGTATCTGTGATCTGAATAAAATACAGTAAAGTGGTTAAGTTCACTCTGTGTCTTGAAATATTTCCCAAGGAAAGGAAATAATCTCATGAGGTGTCAGTATTTATTGACAGTTATCTGTCTCTTTCAGGGTACAGAGATTGACATTCTGGAGACAGTGCAGAACTTGCTGAGGCACTGCTCAAACCCTACAAGCTTTCTCAAACCACTGGCAAAGCTTTTTTCTGTCATCCAGAACAAACTGTCTCGACATAAGTTGTGCTTGGTATTTCAGGTATTGCATTTTTACGTGTCTTTCTGTGCTTTTTTTACTTGTTCTAAGAGATCAAGAACAAAATAAATTAGCAGTATTTATCCTTGTTGTACATGAGCTTAAAAACCTTTTTAATCTACATCATCTATTAAGTGAAAGTAACAGAATTGTATGTGATAGAAATTAATGAGCTGCAGGAAGGTCTGTAAAAGTTTTGGCTTACAGCCTGGTTGATGTGAGCGTCAGCAGGGTTCTTTTGTGTAAGGGAGGCCAAATAATGCACACTTCATCCATAACGAATCCTGTATCTTTGTGAAATAAGAATGGATTTCAGCATCCTGAAGACGTTTTTCATTTGTATTCTCTCACAGATTTATAGCAGTCAGGCTGTTTTGTACTTCTTTGAAGTGACTTACATAACTTTTTTTTTTTTTTCAGCCGGAAAACCCAGGAAACACTGAGCGTAGATATTTAGAAACTTAGGAACTTAAAACACACATCTTCCAACTTATGGAAGAATGGCTCTTATTAAGCTTCTAAAAGGAGAAAGATTGATGCTGTTGCTTGCTTTATTTTTTGTCTCAAGTGGCAAAGTCTTGTTCTTGAAATTTTTAACAACTATAACAGTTAAGCTGTTTTCTCTTATTTTTCTCTTTAGACTCTATCTGATTTGGACAGTGAATTGAAGTATATTACTGATGTTGTTAAGGTATGCACAGTTTCTTTGCTCACTTTTTTCCCCAACATTGTATCATCATGTTTCTGGCCTTTTTCATGAATGACTTGTTTTTCTCTCTTAGCTGAATGCCTTTGATCAACGACATCTCGATGATATCGACTTTGATGTACGTCTGTCAGCATTCCAGTCAATCACAGCCCACATCAAGGAAATGCAAACAGTGGATATCGACTTCCTCGTCCCCGTTTTGCACAACTGCTTCTATACCATCCAGGTTGGCTGAATGTTTCTTCTCTTTGTGCGCCATGTGTCCATGATGAATCTAACTTCCAAATTATTTGCATTGGCTGTTTTTTGACACTGTGAAACGTTCAGAGAGCATATTTGAGTCTTCTTGAAAACACCTGTTTCTAAGTTTTGTCCACTTGCCTCTTCATCTGTGTGTCCAGAAGGGCCAACAAAGTGCAGCAAGAAGGCTCACCCAAGCGCAGTGCACCTTTCTATCAGTTAGCCCTGGAACTCTTCTTGCAATTTGTACTGTATAAAAGGCATATCACGGTCTTGAAAGGCTGCTTTTCTTTTTGTTGCAGCATGTTCTGGTTGTGTGGGCCGGCTGGTAAATCTAAAAGGATTTTTCCTGATTGGAAGGGTGGGCATTAATTTAGGACTAGAACTTCTGCAGGAAGGGTCTCAAGAGTAACTGGGTCTCTACAGACCTTGTTATGTTGTGTCCAATGGTACCGTTCAGTCCAGTCTTTTGGGGAGAAAAAGGTGTCATATCCAGACTCATGTGGTTCAATTTCTTCATCCACTCAGCTAGGAGATATGGCTCTTAGTGACAATGCAAGCCTTTGCTTGACCAGTTTTATCCGCCGACTGGCAGAAATTGACCACACAGAAGATAACTACAAGGAGCTAATACAGCACACTCTCCTGGAGTCTGTAAGAAGGGGGCTGAAGAGTAAGACTGAGGTAAGGCAGTGCTATCTGATTACGCATCTCCAGATGTCCTCAGGACACCAGGGTATGTGAGACATTTTATGGATGAATTCTCAGATTCCCTTGCTGGGATAAGAAGTGCAGGAACCCACTGTGAACTTAGACTTCATTTGAAATCTTATAAAAATCTAAAAAGTTACGGAACTCAGCTGTCCTGTGTTTCTTTGCCATTGTTCAGCTTTTTTTAGTTCTAGCTCATTCTTTGGAGGGGAGACTTTAATTTATGTGCAGTCTGAAATATAAGTGTATTTGCTGTTACCAAAGAATAGGACTTGTTGGCCTGAAACACCTGTAAATGACAACACTGCTGTTCTGATGAGTGTATAGCAACCTCTCTGAGGGGGAACTTAATGTTCACGGCTTGGTGTTTGCAGAGCATCCAGCAGGACTACACGTCATTGCTTTCCTGCCTCATTCAAACGTTCCCAGCAAATCCTGAATTCCGGGATTTGGTCCAGTTGACCAACTGCCATGATCCTGACATGGACTTCTTTGAGAACATGAAACACATGCAGGTAAAAGGCAACAGGCATTCCCTCGTGCCTCTCTTCCCTTGCCAAAGCAAAAGCATTTTACTGTGGGGTAATGTTTTCCAAAGCATCTATGTGCTCTCTTTACAGAGAAATTGAACCTGTGTCATTAGACACTGTTTGTTTTTTTTTTTTTATCTTTTTAAAAAAAAGGCGGGGAGGGGGATGTGGGTGTCATCACATGGGTGATTGTAAATCAAAGTCATATTTCTGTCTAGACATTTCTTGGTTCTGTGATTTAGCAGCACTGTTTTTTACCTCTTCCTAATTTAGGTAAAAGAATTGCTTTCATTTTAAGTGATTGTTCATGATCTTGAGCAGGCAACTTCACATTACAACCTCTGTGTGACCCAGCCCACAGTCAGCAGCAGTGCCCTGAGGACCCCTCTGACATAGCCAGGGAACAGATGTTTCTGTTTTTTAATAGTCTGTTTCCTGCTCCTCTCTGTCTGGAGGTTCTGCAGCCCCTTTTCATTCACAGGCCTTTGTAATATAAATGTTGCACAAAGCCTGGTCTCCTGGTTTTACTTGCAGTATGAAAATACAGCGTTTTGCCTGCTTTCAGAGATGCAATCAGAGAGAGCCTTTGCTACACCTGTGGTTATATGTAGAGTCTAAATTTTTTTCCTTGTAATTTTATCAGGTCTTCTCATCTTGTATCAGTTGGCTCCCTCATCTGATACGTGAAGATGGCACAGTCTTATGATTGTGAATTCACAGTGAAATATCCCATTGAGTTGGAATATTTATTGAGGCAAAAGGCTAGTGAAAGCCCAGAGACTGAAGGAAAAGGGCATGGCATGTCCTTGGGAAATGACCGTAATATGTTTATGTCATTTCTTAAAATTGAGGCATTTTCAGAACTGCTGAATGTATGCGCTCCCTCATGCTAGTTGCGACTCAAGGGGCGCCTCATTTGCTGTCTCTCATGTTTGGCTCAGATCCACAGGAGGGCACGAGCTCTGAGGAAACTGGCTAAGCAGCTCACTGAAGAAAAGCTTGTGCTGTCTTCCAAATCCCTGCAGAACTACATTATGCCTTATGCTACTACTGCCATTTTTAATGAAAAAATGCTTAAGGTAGGCTTTTAAATTGAATGTATCCATTTTGAATATTTTCACCTTTCTTGTATACCATTCTCCTTAAAAGACTAACCACTTTAAAAGACTGATAGGTTTGTGGAGCGAGTGTTCCCCTTTCAGACAAGAGCTTCTTCTGGTGGCAGAAAGAGGGTTTGGAAGGTGCAGATGCAGTCTGGGCCCAATCTTGTATCTGCTAAACCTGTCCTGTTTCTCGAAGATGGATTTCTTAACTATTTGGGGTTTGGTTTTTTATGTTGTGGGGGTTTTTTTTTTTGTTTTACTTGGTGTTATACTTGTTTGCATTTTTTGTAATCAGGTTATTATTTTTTCCCCTCTGCCTCCAAATTGCTCTCTTCCTGTTCAGTTGTGAAGTTAGTCACTCTTTGGCAGCAGAATGTGTGTGGTGGGGAGCATAGGCTGTGCCTAGTAACTGAGGTGGGAATAAATACTCTTTTCTCTGGAGTTACAGGGAAACTGCAGGAATCGGCTGAAAACCTCTGAAATCACTAGTAGCTTTGTAATTAAAATTTGAAGGGTGCCATTTTGGTAGTCACTTTCCATACATTTTATTGAAAACATATGCGGTGAAATAACTTATAATGTCAATGTGGATGGACTTTCTACTTACGACTTGGAAAAGCAAGGCTTCATGCTTCTATACAGTTCCCTGCACACTATCAGGAGAAAAGCAGAGCTGCTTATGTCAGACCAAGCATCTACCTTGCTTACTGTCAGAAATATTCTTCTGAAGCTGAAACAATTAGAGCTTAGGCACAGGACCCAGCACCTGCAGCCATACAGACTGTGCCCATCAGTAGCGTGACCGCAGTTGCTCTTTGACCAATGGGAGGTAACATGTGTTGATTAAAACCTTGGTGAAGAAGCAAACACATTTTATTTCACAACAGAAATGGGGTAATGATGTGTATTTCTAGTTGATCAGCGTAGCCCAGCAATGTGCCATGTGTCTGTGGTTAGATATCTTGGCTGATTTTAGTTCTTCACACAAGTGAGCCCATAGATTTACTTATGTGAGAAAAGTTAAATGTGTGCAGAAATATTTGGAGGAAGTGGGTCTGGAGATCTGCTTGATGAGCTGTGATTTTATTTTTATTTTATTTTTTACCTGGTGATTGGGAAGAAATCTAAAAGAGCTGAATATCAAGCGCTCCCACGAGACAGACATTACTACTTATGCCTCTTGTTGCTTTGAGTAAAGTATGCTTTAGACACATGTTCAGCATGAATGTTAACAGCAACTAAATTTATATCTTTTGGGCAGCATGAAAATATGGTAACAGCCTCGGTTGAAGTTGTTGGAGCTGTCTGCCGACATCTCTCGTGGTCAGCATACTTGTACCATTTAAAGCATTTCATCCATGTCCTGCAAACAGGACAGACCAGCCCAAAGCTGGGAGTCAGGTAGGTGCTGTGAGTGATGCTGCTCTAGGTTTCACCAAAGACTGCTAAGGCAAAATTCAGTGTCTTAAGGAGCATCACATGGATTTTAGCCTCTTCTGTGGGATGAGAGATTGCCTGCTTTGAGGTGGGCTTGTGTGAGTGAAAGTAGGTGTGGCCTTGCAGTTCGATGTGACTGAGCGATAAAGGATTAACAGGTCATTGTTTTCTCACGCTGTGTCTCACTGAGTGCATGCCAGCATTAGCAGCTTCTGCTCCTATCAGGCTGTCCCTGCTCCTGGGACACCTGCATTGGTCCAGTACCACTGTCTGTGAGGTTTCACAGTGAGCTAGGTCACTGAACGCATCTAGCTGAAAAGCAACCAGTTTTTATTTCCTGGGTTGTTATTTCAGGATAAACCTCCTTAAGCTACACTGAGTCTGAAATTTTTTAAAAAGCTCTTTTAAGGTTTTCCCATTGTGTTGGTCTATGCAGCTTCTCCTTTTTGTGTGGAGAGCTGATCTCTCTTTGTGTTTTCCTTCCACAGCTTGTTAGAGACAGTGTTGGAAGCCTTTCACTTCGACCACAAAACACTTGAAAAGCAGCTTGTGACCATTGAGAACCAAGGTGAGCTTTCTGCTCCTGATTGTAAAAACACTACCTCTAATTGCTCAAAGTGCAGCTAGTCAAAATTTTGTAGTTTACTCTTGAGGTCAGCTACTCCCAGCTTTTTAAATTTTTAAAATATGCATGTTGGAAATCTGGTTTTGACTTACCACCTCAGACTGCCCTCCTGTGTGTTGACACAGTGAGGAGAGGTGGGAGGAACCATCTCTGTTACCTCTCCATCCCAGGCCTCCATAAGCCACAACAGCCCAGGCTGGGTTTATGCAAATCTGGGGGGTTCACCAAGGTGCGCCCACCTATGTGGCTGCTGCCACGTCTGAGTTTTTTGTGTCCTTGATGTCAGCTGCTCTCATTGTTATCTGCAGCCTAGCCAGGGTGCTGTATGTCCTGGCTTTGCTTCCCCTGCTGTTTCATGGGAAGAAATGATATCTTTAGCTTCTCCACCATTGTAGTTACCTGTGTTGTAGCCTTTGGGATGTTCTGAGGGAGGAGGATATATCACAGCTGTGCTTGTCAGTACCTCTTGCCTTGTGAAATTCTCAAACATAAGTGAATAGCACTTCTCTAAGGTTCAAGCACATTGACTTTTGCTAAGCTGTCTATGGAGTTCAGCTGAAGAGCAGCCTAGTCTTTGCTTTAAGTCTAGCCCTGAGGGATGATTATCAGAAACCGGCATGCCAGAGCTTCTCTACCCAGTAAAACAACTCTGATGCTTAGTGATTGTTTGCTGTTGCCGATGATAGGTAGGAGCTTTGTCCAGACCAAAGCCATCACAAGTCTCTTTTAAGGGCTCAGTTTTTGTGACCTCCTGTATTTACCTGTGCTTTTGACAATTACTTGACAGAAGCTACTGCCATGGACCTTGAGCCAGTGGTGGAGGGTGAAGAAGCCATGGAGCTGGAGCAGAGTGAAAGGGAAGAGGAGGTCATTGAGGAAAAGAAAGGGAAGAACCTCCCTGAGGAGCCGGCAGAACCTGAGCAAGCAGCTGAGGCATCTGAAGATGCTGAGCAAGTGACCAAACCTGTTTGTTTCTTACCCCGAAATAAAGAGGAGCTGGAGTGTCTGATCAAACACATTCAAGATACAGTTACAGTCAACATCTTGCCTAAATTGCACAGGTGTATTGTTGCAAAGGTGAGGAGTTGGCATTGGAAAGGTGTTTTGCAGGCCTGTGCTGCTACTATAAAGGTTGGGATGCTACTTCAAAGAGCCCAGTGGAAGTGCAGCACACAAAAAAATATAGGCGCAACTGGAGAGAGACCACCTGAACGCTCAAAAGAGGCTTCATCGCCTTTAGTGTGTCATGGACATTACTGGCAGACCCTCTAGTCAGAATGGGTGTGGTGTCTTCCCTTCCTTGCTGAGAACTGGCTTGAACCACACAAGTGAAACGATTCACTTTGGCCTGTTGAAAAGTTCTCAGCAACTTGCTAGCGCCCAACTTAGCTTCTGTATTGAAAACACAGGGGATTCATCTCACCTGTCCTTTAGCTGTCTGGGTTTTTCCTGTAGTCAGCAGAGGACAGCAACTTGCCTGTTGGCCTCTTCTAGGGTTTGTTGAGAAAAAAGCAGGATTTGTTTATGTGTATTAAAAGTGCATTATGTCTTGCTCTGTCTTAAAAAGGTTAAAAGAGACGAGGAACACAAGCTTGTGAAATCCAACATTGTGAATGATGACGAGGTAGTTCGTATTCCATTAGCTTTTGCAATGGTCAGAATGATGCAGTGTCTTCCCCAAGAAGTGATGGAAGCCAACCTGCCAAGGTAAATCCCGTCAGAGCTCCTTAACTGCTGTTCATTGTGCTGGGAATGAGTGCAGGCACCTTTCTCAAGCTGTGGTTACGTACAAGGCTAAATCCAAGAGAGGTGTCCTAACAGTACTTAAATACTTTTTTTGGAAACTCATTTTCCTAGTGACATTCCTCTCTGTCAGCATTTGACTTCTGTAAGCTAAGTTTGAAAGGAACTTGCTAAATCCTTAAATAAGAGCAGAGCTGTGAAGCAGAGTGCAGAGGTAGGGGTGGCAGAGTTGAGGAGAGAATAGTGTACAGAAAAAAAGGACAATCTGTAAAATGTCTTGAAGGACAGTAGGTGTGTGTGTGACTATAAAGCCTTTCTGTGAGGTTGGCTTTGAGTACAGCTCTGGTTGTAAAACAGCCCTGAAAAGCAGCCTCCTTAGCTAGCAGTGTAATTAGTTTTGCTCTGTTTGGGGGTGAACTAAGCTGCCTATCTCCATTTCCAGTATCCTGCTGAAAGTGTGCACATTTCTGAGAAACAGATTTCAGGAAATTCGGGACATCGCCCGTAACACCCTCACTAAAATCATGGAAGTATTGGGAGTGCAGTACCTTCTGTACATCTTAAAAGAGATGCAGTCTGCTCTCGTCCATGGGTACCAGGTAATGCTGAATATCTTCATCTTCTGCTCTCTGTAGGTTTGTTTTTTTAATGTGTTAGGAGAATCGAAGGGAAGTTGCTACTGAGATTGTTTTGCACTGGTAGAATAGTGTGGTATAATGCAACTAAATACTACTGCTAGTGCCTACATCAGTCTTTGTTATGCCGAGTGTCAAATGAGGGTCTGTACCCAAAGAACTTCAGAGTCTAAGCAGGGAAGAAGAGAGCATCTCCATCTTCCCAGTGTAGAGTTGAGGTTTGGAGGTGAAGCATGAATTTCTGATTCCAATAAAATTAGCGGGAATCTTTCCAGCAAGTTCATTACGGCGAAGCATCATCTGAGGTGAGTTGCCACAGAGACTGCACAGGCGGTACGTGGTGATGCTAATTGAAGTCTTGCTTCCTAGATCAAGAGCCAAGGCTCTGACTATTATATTAATTCATCTTTCCTCTTTCCACAGTGGTTTGGGTTAAGAATAATTTTCTTTGTGAATTACCACAGTGGAATAGCATGAGCTTCTGGCTGCTTTAACAGTAAAGCACCAATTAGTACAGCCTAAAAATACCAGTAAGAGCACTGGGGAAAGAGGAGATTCCAGCCCTCCTGCCCGTGTGTGGAGGGACAGGGTGCCTCTTCCTGCTTGCTGGTACATGGATTCTTGGCCTCCCAGTGATTTTTTTTTTTTTGCTATAATGAGAGCTCAAGTGCAGTGTGTGAGTTTTGGTGTCTCTGCTATGGGAGTCTCCCCATCCAGTATTATTAAAGAGGTCTGTGCAGGGGGTTGGAAACATGATCTGTTCTCTTTTTCTCTAGCTCCATGTGCTGACTTTCACTGTGAACCTGTTACTGAAGGGCCTTACTACCAGGCTTAGTGCTGGTGATTTGGACCCCTGCTTAGATATCCTGATCGAGGTAAAAACTATTCAAGATTAAAGAAAAGAGCATCATGAAGTACCTGGGGCAGGCTTTGGGAGGAGAAGGTTTTGTGTAGATTGTCTTGGACTTGGTGGCAAACAGGGCTGATTGTGTGTGTACTGCAAAGGAAGGAGGCTGTTTTCTACTGAGGCATCAGCAGACCCCTTGTAGAGTAGCCAAGTATCTCTGGGGCTGTATCCTGAGCCCTGCATCCTGAGAGGGGATGGACTTAAGATTAAGATACCTAACTATGTTTCCCTGTACTCCAAATGGCTGAGCAAGTCAATAGGCATCTATTCAATGCAGTCCAGGGAGCCCAGGAGCTCAGCTGGCCACCCAGATGGGGTATATTTGGATGTCTTGGTCTGACTGCAGTCCCACTCCTTGTATGACAACACCACAGAGAGGTGTGAGAACAGCTTCTTCATCTGGTGTGCTCAAACTGGGGTGTTGTATGTTGACAGAGGAAGGGTAGACATGATTTGTGGGAAACCTGGAGAACTGGTTTTTTTTGGTGAGTGGGGAAAACAAGTGGTGTTCTGCTGCTACTGGAGGAATCTGGCTCTGCTCTTCTGCTCCCCTCATTCATTTCTCTTGCCTGATTTCCAAAGATTTTCAACCAAGAGTTGTTTGGGAAAGTAGCTGAAGAGAAGGAAGTGAAGGGAATTGTCTCCAAGGTCATGGAAGCACGCAAGAACAAGAGTTACGATTCCTATGAAATTCTTGGAAAGTTCATAGGAAAGGGCCAGGTGACGAAACTTATTCTGCCACTGAAAGAGGTAAGAAAAGTCAGCCAGTCATTTCAACTCTGAGCACTCTCAGCTCTGCATGGCCTAAAAGAAACTCTAGGGCCTCCAGGTGGCTACTGTGACATTTCCTATATAATCCCACTTTGGCTTCCCATTTTTCTCTTGAAAGGCAGTATGCACCCAGCTCATACAATGAGACTTTGGTATTGATGTCCGGGGCAGGCATTGGTGTTCTGGGAAGCTTCCCCCCGCTAGAGAGGAAACATCCTACTATGAGCTCTCTGTGCCCTCTCCCTCTGCCAACTCCTGTTAATGCCATTTACTCTGGAGCTCTAAAGTCCTGCAAGGCTGCTCTGCGGTTTGATATTTTGTGCATGAAGGAAACATCACCAAAATGATTCAGGCTCTGTCCATGTGCAATAATTGCCTTTTCAGAGATGTGGTTTTTTTGAGTAGAGTGCAAGCTCACACAGAAATGAAGCCCTGGTTTGCTCATGAGCTCTGGAGTGTCCTGGTGGTAATAGGTGAACTGGCTGGAGCCTGAGAAGAGGCTGGAGAGAGAGGGTATTGTTGGGGCAGAGCTGAGGCAATGGGATGCTGTTCATGTGGAGAGCTGGGGACTTAAGGCAGCAGGTGATGAGGAAGGAATTGCTCTGGCTTTTCCCGTGACTTGTGAATAGAGATGGCAGATCATTGCCCTCATGTTGCATTCCTGACTCTCATGGTTGTGCCTTTGCAGGTTCTGGAGAGCACCACGAGCTTAAAGATAGTCCGGAAGGTGCACGAGGCATTGCGTCACATCATGGCAGGGCTGATCTTCAACTCAGACATGAACGCAGAATCCCTCCTCCTCCTCAGTCATGGTCTCATCAGTGAAAACTTGCCTCTCCTCACTGAGAAGGCCAAGTGAGTTCCAAGATGTTACGCAGATAGCCTGTTACCAGTTGGGAGGTTTGTTTGCAGAAATGGCAGCTCTCAAATCTAACTGATCAAATGTATGAGGGTTTTCTTGCTTTCATTTGCCTTTTGTTTTCAATGTAAGTGAATTATTTGGGCAGTCAGAGGGCAAGGAGAGAAAGCTTGGAAATGAGAGTGAGCACTTGCTGAACTTGTGGGAGTCTACTCTTGCAAGTGCTCAGGGCCTTCAGTAAGGCTTTTTCACAATCTGATAAGCTGATATATGCATTGGGGTGTTTGGATGAAGGGACATGGGGCAGTGTTTAGAAGCGAGCTACAGACGGCCATATAAGAGGCGTTTGGGGTCCTGGACATTTTCGTGGAGTCGGGGACAAGAGAAACTGTGGCCTGTCACTTTATCTCTTCAGTACTCATGCAGAAGTCAGGTATAACCATCAGATTTCCTCTCCATCTGGTGGTGTCACTGTTCAGAGCTGGATCTGAGTGTCTTGCATTTCCTATGTTACATAGGCTGGCTTGCTCTAGAGTCTGACAGCTGTTTGCAGGCTTCTTGGAGCAGTTTTTATAAGCCATCAGAAACTGAAGTAAATACCAGTAAATGAAGTGTAGTGAGCAAGTGGCAGGAGGTATATTTGCTTGAAGGAACTGCCAAAGTTCGTGTGTCCACTGAGAAGGAAAGAAGTGGGGATGTTAGGCAAATCAGCATGCATTTTTTGTCTTTGTAATAGTGATATTGTTCTCAAGTCTGAGAGTCTTGTCTGTCATGCTGCTCTCAAGTTTGTTTTATTTCATTGTGTTCTGGCTGTGACCTGCTTTTGCTTGCTGTGTGGGTAGCAGCTAAGCACAGTCCAGCTCTCTTCACTCCCAACAGCGAGCTTGTTTTGGAGAGGGTTGAAATCTGAATATTCTCCTTTGCCATACACTGCTTTTCAGAAAAAAAGTTGCCCCTCCTCCAGATCCTCGGCTGCAACCAGAGAGCTGCCTGCTGCTCCAGCCCACTCCCACGAGAGGAGGGCAGAAAGCACGTGTCAGCAGCAGGACTAACACGTATATCTTAGTTGATTCAGGACTTCGGGTAAGGATCTCCTCAGATGCAAAGCTTTGCAATTAAAATTTTTAAGAGTGTCCAGAGGAAGGTATTCTGGATATATTGTGTTAACAACACAGCCACTAGCCTTAACTTTATTTTGCATGTGGTAACTCCAATGGTGCCTCTTAGAGAGCTATAAGAAGTGCTCAGCCTGTTGCAGATATTTGAATGGGATATGGCATAAATTCTACTATAACCTGAAACAATGTGGGACCTTACTTGATTTGAGTCCCAGCCTAACTTTGAGATGAATGTCCTGTGTTTTCTACACCAGCTGCTCCACATGAGCCTGAAGAGGTCCAAAGTAAATTCTTCTGAGGAGCGTGTTCTGGAAATGTTAGACCCTTTTGTTCAGCTGCTTATAGACTGCCTGAAATCTATGGATGTCAAGGTACAGTTCTGAGCTGGAGTCTGTCTGTTCTACTAAGAAGGGTCCTGCTCACAAATGGCATCTTGCAGTTGATCTGCAAGAGGAGAAAGCCATCCAGTTTTTTTAGGTGTGCAGATTAAGTTGTTTGAGGACGTGATATCCCAAGGGGGAGGAAGGATTGTGGCTGGTGGAGGACTGAATTCTCTGCCCCTAGTGCTGCAGGTTCAAGTGTGGACAAGTTCTCCTAGAACATTTTTATACAAGGACTTTGCAGACTTCGTAGGCTATCTGTGAGGTGGTTTCATGACATCCTGTGGGTGCTGGAAGCCGTGTTGTGACAGCTATGGTTTCTTTTGATCCAACTCTGTCTTTATTCCCAGTACCACAGACAGCCTCCTTTTTGGGCAGCTTTGGGTTTGAGTGAGCCTAGGAGGGAATCTGTTAAACCTTGAGTTTCCTGGGAATGGAAGGCATGCCTCATATGCTATCAGATAGCCAGAGCAGGGCTTTCAGGTAGGTTTTTGGCAGAGCAACTTCTATGCCTTGAAGGCACCTCTGCTTCAGAAAGAGTTCCTGCCATCTGCTGAATAATGTCTTTACCTAGTAAAATCAAAGTTAGAGAATTGGGGAGTGGCAGACAGTGGTTTTTAGAACTGAGAAACTCTTTGTATTACATATGAATGGTTTGAAAGAGGTTGATTTTGTGAGCTGATTGTCTTTTACCACAGTTGCAGATAGCCTGACCATGTCTGTAACAGAGCAAGAAAAGTATTCTGTCGATGTCATTGTACCCACATGCTGTCCTTTGGCTCTTTCTTACAGGTGATAACTGGTGCTCTGCAGTCCTTGGTATGGATTTTGAAGTTCCCTTTGCCTTCTGTCAGTACGAATCTGGAGCCACTGATCAAGCAGCTTTTCCTCTTGCTGAAAGAATTTGCCAAGACAGGAATAGCCAAAGGCCAGAACTTCCACCTGGTTGTGAGCTGTTTCAAAGTAAGTCAGACCCAGCTCTGCTCTTTCCTACTTCAGGATTAACTTTGTAGAATGAGACTCCTCCAACTGCAGATCCCTCCTGCAGCTGTCCCTGGAGAGGTAGTCTGGAGATCACGAGGTAGAAAGGGAAATGTGGCCTTGCTGATTCTTTTCCATGTTCAAACTTAAAGGAAGTTACCCCCGCAAAAATGCACAGCTTGGATCTGAAGAAGTGTTTTTATAGAATCATATTTGCCTTATTTCTTCCTTATAATGTTGTCTTGTTACCACCCTGTCCTTTGAGAGGCATCGGTTTTGTGCTTGAATAACTTGCTTTAAACATGACTCATTGGAGTAAACCCTTGCAGCTGAAGTGAGACAAGGAAAGAAGGCAATTAATAGTGGTAATAACTACTCTTACAGTGTGCAGTGTTTTTCCTGTAGACATATTCTAAATGTGTTGCTGAATTAATTACAGCTTTGTGATCACAAGGGAAAGTTAGAGTAATTCACGCTGAATGCCAATGCCAGAAGAATTGTCCCCTCTTACTGGCTGTGTTCCTGCATCATGGTTCATGTCCGTGAGCATCCCTGCTCATTTCAAGGAATAGTCTGAATTTGTGTATTTGATTGTGTTCAGGTTTTTGTCTCAGAATTGCCAGCTGAAAGCAAAATGTGATGAGAACAGTGTTAGCTGCATGTTTCAGAGCAGCATTTTGTCTTTTCAAGCTTAAGTGGTGTAAACAAACAGTCAGGCTTTGGTGTGGGCTTATATTTTATGGCACTGCATGTGTATTGACAACGTGCAATTTGATTTTTGTAGTGTGTAACAATACTTGTGAAGAATGCAAAGAGTCAGATAACAAGCAAACAGCTCCAAGTGTTGCTTGGCTTTGCTGAAGAAGACATTTATGATTCATCACGCCAAGCTACTGCCTTTGGCCTTCTCAAGGTATTTCTGTGCAGCAGGTGTATGGGTTCTGTGAGCCACTGGAATGGCAGTAATTCTGCCTCTTGGTGAAAGGCTGTACAATCTCACATCAGGAACAGGCCACAGAATGCTGTTAAGGCTCTCTGTTATGGGGAGAGGGAGGGGAAAGCAGCAAAGCTTTCCTGTTTGACTTGTGGTTGCTGTTTAAAATCGTTTGGGAGGCTGTTTTATAGGCATGCAGATGAGGATGTATTTGGGTCTGAGGATGTTTTTGCTAAAGAATCGACATCCCTAATCATTAGACCATGTATTCTGTCCTCCAAAAAAAACCAGATATGGATTTGTAAGCCACCTTTTTTCACCTTTTTTTTTTTTTTAAAGTTGCTCTGGCTATGTTTGAAGATGTGAAAAAGTCAGTGTTAATGTATCGCTTGAGACCAGTGTAGTCCCAGGTTGTAGTACTGCACCTCAGACTGTGCAAGCAAAATGGCATGACTCCAGCTGTGCTTTCACATTTTTAGGCTATTTTATCCAGGAAGCTGATTGTCCCTGAAATTGATGATGTGCTGCAGAAGGTTGCCCAGCTGGCCATCACGGGTCAGAGTGAGCCAGTGCGAGTCCAGTGCAGGCAGGTTGGTGGAACGGAAAGTCTCTTGTCTTGCTTTACTTACAGCAGTTTAACAGGCTGGAGGGCTTAGTGTGGCCATCCCAGCTCTCACAGACATGTGCCTTGGCCCTGCTGAACCCCTAATCCGATTTCCCCTTCTTACTAATACTTGTCCTCTTGTTATCTGGCTGGCTTTGGTTCTTGTGACTGATGCTTAGCAGAATCGCAGGCTGCTTGCCTATAGTGAGACTGCTTGTCATGGCATACCTTCAGAGAGCCGCTCAGGAGCAGTGACATGGTGCCTCCTTTGGAGGCTTTTAGGCCTATGTAGCTAAGAGATTTGCCCTTTTCTGAATCCCAGCAGAATAGAATTTGCCACAAATCCATGATTCCTTCCTACTACTTCCTCCTCCTTTCCAAGCTAAAAGCAATCAAAAGGCAGAATTGGTTGCTTCTTTTCAAGTATTGGGATACAGATGCAGCAGAAGCTGCGCATAACTAATAGTGCATTTCTATAGTTACAGGATGAATTTTGAAAGATGCAGAATCTCTCTTAACAGAATCCTGCACGAATCACAGTAATACTCTAAAGACTGATCTGGCAGTTGTCAAACACCTGCAGATCCTATTCTAGGCACGGAGCTTGAGAGCAGTTGTTGGCCCCTTGTGTAACAGGAACTTACATACGTAGGAGAAAGTGATAACTCTCATAAACTTGCTGCTCCATTGCTGCGTTTTCTTCATAACCTTTTTACAAGTTTTCCTGAGTGTTTCTTTTAACTCCTCTCTGTGTTGTTGTTTTTTCTTTCCAGATTTACTTAAAATATATTCTGGACTACCCCCTTGGCGACAAGCTGAAACCCAATTTGGATTTCATGCTTGCACAACTGGAGTGAGTTCGTGTTGCCAACATCTCTGTTTGTGAGGCGGGGAGGGTGTGGCTGAAGTCTTGATTTTCTTACCTCTGAAACACTTCCTTTTTTGGAGATGGCCTGTTTGGTAAAGCAAGCCCTTTTTCTTTTCCCTGTTTCACAGCTGGCTTCGTTGTTCTTCATCTCTTTGTAAGCAAAGGTTCTGTTGTTTGCTTAGTGGTTAACCAGCTCCACTGGTCGTGAGCCAAGTGAACTGGAAAATCTAGAAAGAGTAAGGGAGGGTGCATTTATGTGACTGCTGTCCCATGGCAGTGGTCTCAACTGCAGTTGCAGGCACAGTTGAGATCAAATGCACCAATTCAGCACGAGCAGTGTGCCTGGAACCTCCTTCTGAGCGTGATCCCTCCCTTGCTCAAGGTGACAGTAGTTTGCCGTGTTCCCCAGCACCATAGCACGGTGTGGTTGTGCTGACTCAAGTTGACTGGAGCCCTTTTTCACCTGTTTGTCTCTGTGCCCGTTCTCTGGGAGCTGGAGCTGATGGGCCTGTTGCTTCTCTTCTCCTAAGTATCAGACCAGGTCTGGTAGCTGTTGTAGAAAGATCTCTGTCAGTGTGTGTTTCTGGCATTGGCCAGTCTCATAAATTGTTAGCAACTTTCTAGAGTATTAACCCAGCCCTAACCGTTAATCACTTCCTCCCAGGTATGAGTATGAAACTGGAAGGGAATCTGCACTGGAGATGATTGCGTACCTCCTTGACATGTTCCCACAGGTAACAAGCACCCCTTGGTGTTCCAAGCATCAAGCAGTTACTGTGGCTTGCAGTAACAGCATTTTCAGAGCAGTTTATTTTGGGAGCACTTGGTAGTTCCTACTATCTCTTATCATGAGCAGAACGTTCACTTATCTCCAACGAACCTGGCTTTGCTCCAAAAGAGAAATGACATGCTGGAAAGCGTGCTGTATTTCTTTATCTGATGTACTCAGTCTGCAAGTAAAATAAAGCTCTTGTCAGCTGAAGTTTAGATAAACTTGATGGTGATTTATGCCAGGAAGAAACACAACCAGTTTAGGAAATGGGGTATGAATAGAAAGTGAAGTCTAGAGTTTTCTCATTGTGGGGTTTTTTCAACATTCACGAGGGATGTTGTTGACTGAACTGGTATGTGATGTACCATATCTGTTTTGTTGGCTTGACTGGAGAGGGAGGGCTTCTCAGTGGTGTGGATCAAAATGAAAGCTAAAAGATGACTGTGCATGGATGCAGGATAACATGTGCAAAATGCTAAGCTGCCTTAAAGCTCTGTAGCTGGAGCTTGACTGAGCATTGAGGAGACTGAGAGAAGTGCAATCCAGCAAGAATCTGGGAGGAAGGAAGGGAAATTCTGCACAGTAAGCCTGTGCTTCACCACCTCCTGATTAGATTTACTATCTCAACTTGGTTCCCGGCAGGTCTGTAAAGTAGCAAAGAGCTGCTATCTCTGAGAGAAGGCCCTTTGGGCTGATTGCGGCAGTGCTGAGGAACTTAAGCCTGTTTCAGTTAAGAGTTGGGGATGAAAATGCCCTTTAAGGTTTGACACTCACTTTGCTGTCCCAGGGACTTGTTAGCAAGTCAGAGTCAGCAGGGCTGGGGCTGCTGTACACTCCCGGTGTGCTCCAACAACTGGATCATCCCGTCCTTTCAGTTCACCTGCCTTTGACATGGACCCCACTCAGGGCTGACATTGTTCCTATATGCTGTGCAAGAAATATCCCTCTTTTCCCTTTTAAATGCCAGAAGCTCCTTGGGGATGTGCGGTTGACTAATGGTTGTTTCTTTCTAGGATCTCCTCCACAAATACTGCGGGCTGTTTTTTCTCTCTCTTTGTATGATGATGATAAATGATGACTCTGCCAAATGCAAAAAGATGGCGGCTTTGACGTGTAAATCTCTCCTCAGTAAGATAAACAATGAAAAACAAGATCTGATGTTTTCGCTGGTCACAGAGTGGTTTCACAGTAAGAAGGTATTGTTTGGTCTTTTAGCTGACCAGGTCTGGACTCTGTTTTGGGGCTGAGTAAGATTAAGGGAAGTGAGAGATTGCTAATACCAGGTCTGGTGGATTGGTGGGTTCAGTTATGCCTGACTTAGTGATTTTAGGAAAGGAGTATGGGCAAGGCTCATCTTAGAATAAAAGCTCTTTAAAGCTGTGCTCAGCACCATAACTGTTGCTAGTAAGAAGAGGAAGAAATGATCGAGCTTCATATAGCTGCACAAGTGTAAGGAATTTCTGTAGGTCAGCCTACAGACTTCCCAGCTGCATTGTGCTGCTTTCTAACAGTTCCTCTTTTGGGTCAGGTATTTCACCAAGTGTAGTCTTTGCTCAGGTTAAAGGTTTGAGCAAATTCCTTAAAACTTCTGATCCCAGTAACTGGATTTTTGTGCTGTCTTTTAGCTTAGACTTGTTTTAGTCTGTTGCTGGCAGCTGGAAGGTGGCAAACCTAGTCTTGCAAGCCTCCCGTTTTGACCTGGGTGCCTGGGTGTTTAGTTATTCTCAAACAGGACTCATGTTCTGTCCTTCTGCACTAGTGGAGTAAGTGTTCTTCACCACTTCATCCTTTTCATCTCTAATGTGTTCAGTTCTGGTTTATAGCTGTGAGCCGCCTGTTGCGTTCTGAAGAATGAAAGAGTGCAAAATAGGCCCCAGAGCTTTGCAGCTGGGAATGGGGCTGGGAAAGGCCTTTTGGCATTCAGTTTTAGGGTGTATTTCCAGGGATAACTTGTGTTGCCAAGCGCTTTTGTCCCTAGCTGGCAGCATCTCCTTTTTCAATAGTACTTTGAAAACCATCCTCTCCTAAGATGCTGTTGCTACAGGCAAAAGTAGGGATTACTACCAGCTCCTGCACATGGGAGCTGTGGGATTTGATTATCAAGAAGTAACAAGGGGTGTTGTTCTTTCTGTTGGCAGAGCTCACACAGAAGGTTGGCTGCCCAGGCATGCGGTTTGTTTGTTGAAGTGGAGGGAGTAATGTTTGAGCGGCGGCTTGAAGCTGTCCTCACCTTAATTGAAAAAGAAATCAACCCAATTAACTTTGAAGATGTAAGTAATTTTTCCCATGTGTGAGGTTTGGGGAAGGAGAATTAAGAAAATGGAAAATGAGAAGTGTGGGAGAGATTCAACTGACAGACCTACTGTTTGCGACTGAGGAAAGACACGAAATGAGCATTGGTTCTGAAGGGGACCTCACTGACCTAGAACCATATTTTTTGTCTGTAAGGCCAAATTTGATGCCATGTGTCACAGCACAAGTGGCAAAGGAACTTTGCAAAGCCACCTGGCCTGAGCCTGCATCCATACTGTGTAACCAGCAGAGATATTGGTCCTTGCCCTGGCCTCTGTCAAGGTCTCTGTGGGTGGAAGGGTCTCTTGAGACAGCCCTTGAGTCTCAGGCTTTTGGTTTTTACCTGTATGACTTGGTGGGTTGACAGCACATAGCAGTATGTATGTCAAGGTAGCTTTTCCTGCTTCTGGTCTTTCCTGCGGTGGCAGGAGAGAAGGGACTTCTTATTTTTTGTTTAAAGTGGAGTTATAAAAACCACCATCAGAAAGAATGGCAGGGTGCACAGGTAGCACTGGGATGGGTTAGAATTGGCTTAGTTGGAAAACAGCCTGACAATTGCACTGACACCATCTGTTTAACTGGGAAATGGGTCTGCTAGCTACAGAGATTTGTCTAAGTGTGGAAGGTCAGGAGTACATCGCTTGTGATTGTCTGCTTTGTTCAGTGTTATCTACAGCTTTAGCTTTCAAAGGAGTTCCCTTCCTGTACTTCAGACCATGGAAGTTTTATGGAAAATCTTTTTAGTGCACGTGGTTAACTCAGAAAAACAAGGCTGCCTCAGATTCTGCTTGGCATGTGATAATCCCAAAGGAATCCCAGTCGCTGCGCCTGGGGAGCAGCCACGTATGTTACTAATGTGCAAGGGCAACAGGCTGAACAAGAGAGAAGAGCCTCAGGGTATGTAAATTGGCAAGAGATGAACATAAAATACCTGCAGTGAAGAGGAATTCGGTGTAATCACCCCCTGTGCTGTGACATGCAGGTGAAGCACTGACTAGTTACATCAAGCCAGCTGGTGGCTGCAGGCAGGGTGAGGACCTGAAGGCGATTTAGTAACACAGAGCACACAGTGTTGTCGTAACAACATGGGGCTTCCCAGGTGACACAGGCAAATCTGAGCTCAGCTTGGCTCGAATAATGAGAATCAAATGTGCATAAATACATATATAGACATAAATTATATACATTGCATGTATAATTGCTTGCATTTAGAAACCTAGGAGTTTGTTACAGTAATGTCTGTATAAAAACCAAGAATGACTGTAATAATAATCTCTCCTGCAGAGGATCAGTCTCCAGAGGAAATGCTTCAGTGGAGCTGCTTCTCGTCTGTTTATTTTGGGAATTGGGTACAAGTCAGTCTTCTGTTTCTTTGCAGGGTTGATCTGAAATTTATAAAGTAAGCACTGTCTTCAAGTTCTCTTAAGCATCTTTCTTGACTTGCTGATTTTATTAGATAACTGAAGAGGAGGAGGAGAAGGCTGCAGATAGGCTGCTATTCAGCTTTCTTGTGCTGGTAACAAAGCTAATCACAGAGTGCAACTTGATTCAGTTAACCAAGAAGAGTGATGTTGTGAGCAATGTCTGGGGTAAGTATCAAGAACTGTTACAGCTGTGTTACAAGGAAGATTCTTTATCTGCGTGTGGTTTTTCATGCCCTAATAAAAACAACTGAACTTGGTCATACAAGGTTTGCCTGCTGCAGAATGCTAATACGTGGCAGTTACGGGGCAGTGAAAGAGATGTTAGGTGGAAAAGGTTACATGGTTAATGAAAACAACACACCCTCTGCCTCAGTTGCTGGGAAGTATTTTCTGTTATCCCAAGAGCAAATAGTTGCAGACTATTGCATGTTTGACCGTAATTACATCCTCTTGGATGAAAACATTCAGTTCTCCTGGGTAGATGAGATTTTTTTGATGAGATCATACATACCAGCCAGCAAGCGATGACACATGGTATTGGTGCTATAAATACTGTGTGTCTGCCGGGATGTTAAGGCCCGGAGGTTATTTGATTCAAGCAATTTCCCTATGAGTGGGATTGTACAGTGTCAGGCTGGCTTATTGGCATTTTGTTGCCTTATTTTTAATCGCTTCATTTGCTCCTGTCAGAAGGCCTGGGTCCGGCTGGTTAATGTCTTCAAAGAGTTCAGGCTGCCAGGTGTCTTTAGTGAGATATGAGAATAACCCTTGTAAATCCTGGACTGCTTGGTGATGTGCAGCTTGGACAGAGGTGAGACAAGAGGGCAACTCCATCTCTTCTCTGAAGCATCCCCAGCCTCTATCCAGGGGTTTGAGCTGACCATCTGCAGCAGGGCCAGCTCACCTGAGTCACACAGCAGCCAGTCCCCAGACATCATGGGCAGATAGGCTGTGGCACTGAGTCCCCGAGGGGACCATATTGCTGCAGAAACATGACTTGTCAGCCAGGATCGGAGTAAGTGTCTTCTTGTGCCGTGTCCACTTTTCCTGCCCAGTTGCCATCACTTTCCAGCAATGGCCCAGTCTTTGGATGTTTGGAAGTGCTGTGGATGCATTCAAGAATGCCTGGTCACCATGGGGACATTTGGCTACCTGTAGCTTTTTGCCACTCTCTGCTTTGGCTGGATAGAGTTGCTAGGAAGTCTTTGATTATGTTCTGAGCAGATGAGCACAGTTCATTTCCTTCACCTTTTTATTGTAGCATGTGCTGCGGTAATTCTTGGAGGAACCTGGTTCTTTTTCTGCTCGCACATGACCAGCTCCTGTGCTGAAAGAGGTTTTCTTTTCCTCCAGGTCATGTACAGTCTCACCTGTGGTATCCTCACAGCTGGGTCTGGCTGACAGCTACTGAGATCTTTGGCCTGTTGTTTGCATCTTACAAGCCAGAAGATCTTGTCAACAAGTGGAGGGAAAGAAAGGCAGGGAAGAGGAAAAAGACATCAGCAGAGCTGTCTGCATCCACAGTCTTCTTGACTGCTGAACTGGACAAAAAGGTAATAAAGTCTGTACTACTCCTTTCCCCTGGCCCATGCCTGTTCCCTGGCTGGGACATAAAAACAGTGTTACAGCTTGGCATGCACATATCTCTTCTAGTTGCTTCTCTGCTGCCTAATCCTAATTGCTTAAAGGATTTGAGGAGGTGTGTCTGCTGCTGGGAGGGGGCTTCTCTGGGATCTTATTCTCAGCTGCACAAAGATTCCTCTCTAAGCTGCAACATGCAGGTAGAAGTTGTGCTGAGCCAATCCCATGGCCTGCCCAGGCAACTGCGTTTGGTGACTACAAAACACTGCTTTGAGTTTCTGCTACTGGCTTCCTTTCATGCAATAATTCCCTTCTTTTTCCTCTCCCCAGATGAAGGAACTTGCGTTTGCATTCTGCCATCAGCTGCAGTCCAAGTTCCTGGACCTGTCTCTGGGAGAGCAGGTAAGAGCAGGAGCAGGTCTGGGGCTGCAGGAGGGCACAGAGCAGGCCCTGGCCCGTGAGGGAGTGTTACGTCCTAGCCAGGCCAGCAGAGCTGCTGGTGGCTCAGGGCAAATGCACAACGCAGGGCCAGGTGCTCTATATGCTGAAGGCATCTGAGGGGCCCAGAAAAGTCCCCCTTGTGGTGTCAGCCTGCTGGAAGGGCTGGGGGGTGGCAGAGACAGAAAGGGGAGGCACCATGCAGGGCAGGACTGGGGTCCCTTCTGTCCAGCCCTCCAGCAGGGAAGGTCTGGCTCTGTGGCCCAGACTGGAGCAGGCTGGGCAGCCAGATCCTGGAGCAAGTATCCAGCTCTCTGGTGGTGGTTCCCTGCAGCTGCACTGGAGCCTTGGCTGTTTGCTAGGAGCATTTAGTCCAGCTTTATGCTGCTCCTTGAAGGTCTGACTCCCCTGTGAACCTGGTCAGAGACTTCCTGGTTGGGAGAGTCCCTTGGGAGGAAGTCCTGAAGGGCAAAGGAGTCCAGGAAGGCTGGGCTTTCTTCAAGAGGGAGGTCTTAAAGGCGGAGGAGCAGGCTGTCCCCATGTGCTGCGAGACGAACCAGCAGGAAAGATGACCGGCCTGGCTGAACCAGGAGCTTTTGCTAGCACTCAGAAAAAAGAAAAAAAAAAAAGAGTTTACCACTTTTGGAGGAAGGGGCAGGCATCTCAAGAAGAGAAGAAGAGTACGGAGACCTTGTTAGGTCTTGCAGAGAGAAAATTAGACAAGCAAAAGCCCAGCTAGAACTCAACCTGGCAACTGTTGTAAAGGATAACAAAAAATGCTTTTACAAATACACTAACAACAAAAAGAGAAAAAGAGAATCTCCATCCTCTATTGGATGCAGAGGGGAACATTGCCACTGAGGATGAGGAGAAGGCTGAGGTACTTAATGCCTTCTTTGCCTCAGTCTTTAACCGTCAGACCAGTTATCCCCAGGGTATTCAGCCCCCTGAGCTGGAAGGTAAGGACAGGGAGCAGAATAAACCCCCCATAATCTGGGAGGAAGCAGTTTACGACCTGCTGAACTGCCTGGACACTCACAAGTCTATGGGGCTGGATGGGATCCACCCGAGAATACTGAGGGAGCTGGTGGAGGAGCTTGCCCAAGCCACTCTCCATCATTTATCAGCAGTCCTGGTTAACAGGGGAGGTCCCAGATGACTGGAGGCTTGCCAATGTGACGCCCATCTACAAGAAGGGCTGGAAGGAGGATGTGGGGAACTACAGGCCTGTCAGCCTGAACTCAGTACTGGGGAAGATTATGGAGCGGTTCATCTTGAGTGAGCTCACCGGGCAAGTGCAGGACAACTAGGGGATCAGGTCCAGCCAGCATGGCTTCATGAAAGGCAGGTCCTGCCTGACCAACCTGATCTCCTTCTATGACCAGGTGACCCACCTAGGGGATGAGGGAAAGGCAGTGGATGTTGTCTGCCTGGGCTTTAGTAAAGCCTTTGACACAGTCTCCCACAGCATCCTCCTAGAGAAGCTGGCAGCTCACGGCTTAGACAGGTGCACTCTTCGCTGGGTTAAAAACTGGCTGGATGGCCGAGCCCAGAGAGTTGTGGTGAATGGAGCTAAATCAGTTAGTTGCTGGTCACAAGCGGTGTTCCCCAGGGCTCAGTGTTGGGGCCAGTCTTGTTAAATATCTTTATCAATGATCTGGATGAGGGGATTGAGTACACCCTCAGTAAGTTTGCAGGCAACACTGAGTTGGGTGGGAGTGCTCTACAGAGGGATCTGGACAGCCTGGATCGATGGGCCGAGGTTAATTGTATGGGGTTTAACAAGGCCAAGTGCCAGGTCTTGCACTTGGGTCACAACAACCCCTTGCAACACTACAGGCTTGGGGAAGAGTGGCTGGAAAGCTGCCTGGTGCAGAAGGACCTGGGGGTGCTGGTTGACGGCTGGCTGAACATGAGCCAGCAGTGTGCCCAGGTGGCCAAGAAGGCCAACAGCATCCTGGCTTGTATCAGGAATAGCGTGGCCAGCAGGACTAGGGAAGTGATCGTGCCCCTGTACTTGGCACTGGTGAGGCTGCACCTCGAATAGTGTGTTCAGTTTTGGGCCCCTCAGTACAGGAAGGACATTGAGGTGCTGGAGCGTGTCCAGAGAAGGGCAATGAAGCTGGCGAATGGTCTGGAGAAGCAGGTCTTATAAGGAGAGGTTGAGGGAACTGGAGTTGTTTAGTCTGGAGAAGAGGAGGCTGAGGGGAGACCTTCTCGCTCTCTACAACTACCTGAAAGGAGGTTGTAGTGAGGTGGGTGTTGGTCTCTTCTCCCAAGTCACTAGCTAGAGGTTGCGAGGAAATGGCTTAAAGCTGCGCCGGGGGAGGTTTAGATTGGATATTAGGAAAAATTTCTTTACTGAAAGAGTGGTCAGGCACTGGAACAGGCTGCCCAGAGCGGTGGTGGGGTCACCATCCCTGGAGGAGTTCAAAAAACGCGTAGACGTGGCACTCCGGGACATGGAGACATGGTGGTGTTGAGTTGACAGTTAAACTTGATGATCCTAGACATCTTTTCCAACCTTAATGATTCTATGATTCCTTGTGGAGATCCAGGGGCTGCCAGAGGTGAGAAAGACAAAAAGGAGCAGCCCTGCCTCAGGGGGTGCTGGAGCCCAAAAAGCATGGTAGCTCCTGGGGAAAGACTCCCAGGCTGCAGGCGGATATTGAGGTGTTGCTTCCTGTTAGGAGCAACATGCAGGGGGTGAACCCTTTACAGCCTCCTGGGTTGGCCAGTTCCTCTTTCAGATCCAGCCTTGGCTCTTACATACCTTGGCATTGCTGATGCTGGCACTGGGGGAACCCACAGTGACTGACTACTCTGTTTTTACACTTCAGGTTATAAAGAATTTGCTTTTTGTGGCAAAAGTTGTTTACTTGCTAGCCCCTGCCTCAGAAGAAGGTAAAGAGGCTGAAGAAGAACTGGGCTGTGAAGTGGAAGAGCAGGAGGCCTCAGAAGATGAGGAGGAGAAAGATGTTTCTGCTCAAGGAGAGGGAGAAAGAGAGGACACAGAAGAGAAAGGCCAGCCAGCCACATTGCTATGGTTAATGAAGAAGCTCTCTCTTATGGCAAAGCGAGAAGCAGCATATTCCCCTAAGGTCCCTTTAAAGGTGAGAACAAGGTTAGACCAACTGGTTTTGATGTGGTGGGCACTTGCATAGGAGGGTGTTGCTCTGGCTCTTTGCTTCCAGGGGACCAGCTGTAGAGGGTGCTGGGAGCTGCTGCTGAAGTGAGGATTGGTAGGTGCCAAAGGAGAAACAAGCATTTCAGTTTGGGGTTCTCAGGAAAGGCTTGTGCCAGTCTGCTTCTCCTTGCTGTTGCTTCCAGCCCTCGTGTGGGGTGGTGGAAAGGTGGGAAGGCCAAAGGCACCAAGCTGAAGGGGACAGAACACTGCCTTTGAAAGCCTGAGTGCAAGGTTTATGCAGGCAGGAGAATGGCAGTGTGAAGTTACTTGCTAGGAGAAGGGGAGGGTGCGGGAGAAGGTCAGGAAAAGCACTGTGGTTCCCTGTGGTGCAGAGTTAGAGAGGCTGAGCTTTCATGTCTTCAGCTGCCTCAGTACAGGACAGTGGGAACAAGCCTGTTCGGAGTGTTAACAGCTGCCAAGCCAGTGAAGTCACAGCTCACACATTTACAGATCCCATGGGGTTGTGTCTCATCTAAAGGCTGTGCTTGGCTGCAGTAAGGCCTTTTGTAATAGCAGTGAGTTTCTGACTAGGGTGTCTGAAACAGTGCCTTGCACATTGAACAGTGACGCACAGGACTCTTGCAGCAGTTCAGTTAGGCAGTTCCCTTCTAACCTTCCTCACTTTGTGTCCCACGCACTCATTTTCAGAGAAGCTGCATCTTTAAGTTCCTGGGAGCAATCTCGGTGGATCTGGGGAAAGACAGGATCAAGCCGTACCTTCCAACAATTCTCACCCCTCTGTACAGGGAGCTGAACAGCACCTATGCAGAGCAAGGTAAGTGATTTCCCTCACAAAGACTAGCGAAGAGGGAAGTGTGTCAGAGCTGTGCCTCAGCACAAACACCTCCTGTCATTCCTTTGGTCTGTTGAGTGAATTATACTACCTGCAGTCTAACCAAAATACCAGGAAAGAAGGAGAGTGTTTGACAGCTGGAACAAAAATCTCCATGTTGACAAAGAAAAAAGACTGGACTAAAGTTAGGCAGGCTCCTACATGCAAGTGGGTAAAACTTGAACATGTGATGTAGTGGGACAAGTGTAGGAATCACAGGTGGACTCATGGTGGCAGGAGTCACGGAGTCCTTGCTGAGGAGAGGAGCAGAGTGCGGGCGTTAAGGAAGCCAGAACAAGGCTGTTGCCAGGTGCCATTCTTTTTGAGTTGCCGTGTTAGATCTGCTGTGAGGCCTAGGGGCGTGAAGATCCATGCCCTACGGTTAAAAGTGTGTTACATTAAAACTGAAAACCAGTGCGTGTTTTATGGCAGCTTGTGTTGCTGTAGAGCAAGGGACTGTACAAGTTGGAATTGCTGGTTTGGTGGCTGCTTGATGTTTTCCCCAAGCTCCCCCCTTTTGAAAGAGAAAATGACCTTCAATGTGCGTATGTGTGCACACTGACGGAAAGGAAGTAACCTTTGCAGGCAGGGGAGGAGAGCTGCCTGCCACAGGAATGCAGCACGCGGTGTGTGCAGGCAGGTGTACACCTATTAAACTGTGCACAGAACTTCTCCCTTCCTCCTGAATGAGTCCAGGTCACTCTGTCCTGCTAGATGCTACCTGAGCAACGCCACCTGTTTCTCCCTGGAGATCCATGTTTGTTTAAAAGATCTTAAGGAGTCATGGCTGGTGGGGGAAAGACAAACCAACTTACAATTTAACACAAGAGACTCTTGGCTTAAGAACAAGACAGTGGTGTTTAGATAGTTCATGAACATGTGTTAAGTCAAGCAAAATCCAATATCAGGAAAAGAACAGACAACAAACCAAAAAAGAGTTATATTACTCTAAATCTGTGGTTTATATATGTCACAAAAATTAGTCTGCAGCACTGGGTCCCGATGTCTCAAAGGATACAAAAGAACTGAAAAAAACTTGGAGAAGGATAGTAACAGTGTTCTAGGTAGCCAAGGCAGCTGTTCCTTACCTTTTGTTTTGGTTTTTTGTGTTTTTAAGCTAAGCAAGTAAGAGACTTGGAAAAGGTGTGGTAGAGATGGACAGTATCATGAGTGGATAAAGATCAACTGTTTGCTTTCTCTGCCAGCACAAGAACCAGGGGCCTTCAGATGATTTTTTAGAATAACTGCAGAGGTGTGTTTTCATATAAGGTGTGTAGATCCAGGGAACTTGTCACTGAAGGATGTTGTGGAGGCAAGCAGCTTACACAGGGTTCCCTGGAAAGCTGTACAAGCACTTGGAAGAAGGATGCATTGGAGGATTGAGGAAAACATTTGCCCTGCTCTCAGTTTTCCCTTACCATCTCTTTGTAGCCTTTCTTCCCTGCCAATATGTTGGCTTTTATTTTTTTTAGTGATTGTAGTTAATACATGGTAACTAACTAGTGATCCTAACCATTAAGCCAGCCCTTATTGTAAGTACTGGCAGAGATGCTGACTGACAATACTGGAATCATCTCTATTTCCAACAAAGCCTATTCCAAAAGAGCCCTGGTGGCTGTATGCAGCAAGACACTTTTAATAACTTCTGAGATGCCATTATTCTTCTGAAAAAAAGGTTTGCTTCTCAGGAGCATTACTGGTTTTTTGCCAGTGTGAAGCACCACGTGTGGTCCGCTGCGAAAGCTGGTGAAGAACCAGCAGATTTCACAAGCGCCTTTGCTCTGGTCTCTACAGTATATGGGATAAGATGAATCCTTAAGATAAGATGAAAGCAGTCATCCTTTAGTAAAGAAAGATGAATCCTTACTGGGCTCTTGGCTTTCATTCCATATGCTGAAAAGATTAAGCAAGTTAATTTTGTTTTATTAGATCCAACACTGAAGAACCTTTCCCAGGAAATCATAGAATTGCTCAAGAAGTTAGTTGGACTGGAAGCTTTTTCGCTTGCCTTTTCTTCTGTGCAGAAACAGGCCAACCAGAAGAGAGCGCTGAGGAAAAAGCAGAGGGCTTTGCAGGTAAGAGTCTGCTTTCTCTTCTGGGAAAAAGAAATATGCTTTCTCTAAAGGCTTGAGAGCTGACTGGGAAGGTGAATTACAGGAAAGAACTTCATCCTGAATTGGGACAGCTTCATTGTTTAATTTCTGAAATTTCACAAGAAACTGTTTAAGATCAGCCTCTTGGGCAGATTCTGGCTGACAGTGATGCTGTGCTTTCCTGCTTTTACCTGAGGAGCGGTGGTAAACCCGGGCAGAGCAGCCAGAATGCTCTCAGTTTTGAGGAGCCTACAAAAGCCCCTGCATTGTCTCACCAGTCACCGGTTTCTTAGGAAGTACCTGACGTTTATAGGGACAGTCGTTAGTTGTAACTAACCAAACAAATGTATTGTTTTTCACTAGGCTGTGGCAAACCCTGACATTGCTGCAAGGAGGAAGCTGAAGAGACATAAGAATAAAGAAGAAACGAGAAAGAGAAAAACAGAATTCCTGCGCCCCACTTACAAGGCCAAGAGACCTCGAAGTCACACGCTAAAAGACTTAGCAGCGGTGGAGTGAAAAGGCTTTTCCTTCCTGGAGGATTAATTTATAAAAAGTAATTTCAAGCTAAAGAACTAATTCCTGTTTAAAAAAAAAAGTATTTCAATATTTTAATTGTATTTATTGGTATTTTTTCATGTCCTCTTTTTCATCTTAAGGATCTTAAATAAAAGCTTTTCAATTTTATTCTAAACCTGTATATTTACCAGAGCATCTACAGCTGAATGGACAACCACTGTAATTTTTTATATTAAATTTTACTTCATTTTTAAAAGATGGGTTATGTGATGACTGCATTCATGCCTGTGAACATCCTAGCTCCTGGAAAGAGAACACTGCCTCCTGCCTTTGATTTGTCTTTCAGTTTCTGCAGCAATACTGAGCAACTTCACTGTCAAGCTGAGAGGATGGGAATAACGGCTCATGAAGGTGGACGTTAAATTCCGATTATGGCCCTGGCCCATCAGGGCCGTAGGTGCCTATTGGAGCATTGGTTTTCTGAAAGGAAAATAAATGTCTATGTCAATAGCTAAAGGTACAGTATTTATCTCTACTGTATTTTATTGTAACATTCTATTATCTGCACTGAAGGGATTCTGAAGTGTAACAGCAGCTTCAGGAAACCTCTTTAGATGTTCAGCTATGTGGCTGTTAGAACTGGCAGCAGCTGCTGGACTTGTTTCTGTAAGCAAGCAGCCTCCAGCAAGCAACACACCTATGAGTACAGCTGACAGTTCCAGATTTTATTAGTGTTTTAATTACACAAATACAGTAGCCACTCAAACTGAGAACCACTAAGGGAGGGGGGGGTGCCACAAAAAAAAAAATCCTTTCCCAGCCATACAGATTAACATAAGTATGTCCTTTAAACAGAAAGAAAGAAGTAGAATATCATAATGTACAGAGACAGTCACTTGGTTCACAATTCAAGAGAGGCATCCACATTACAGGAGTCAAACTCAACTCTGGCCTATTTACAAGTACTTGTGGCCTGTAAATACGTGACTGCAGCAAGAGGGATGTTGGATATAGCTGAAACGGCTTTGCAAGGGTCAGCTTTGCATCACTGCCTGCTCTTCAAGGCCTCCACCAACCTAGGAAAAAGGTTAAGTTGGTTTACTGAAACGTCATTTCAATTACATTACATTACAGTACTTTCAAGAGAAAGCTACTCTTGCTTGTAACGTGGACTCATCTTTTCTGTCAGACTTTGCACAGATCCAGTCTTCAAAAAAATACTGTTCTAACGAAGCTAGCATAATTAGACTGTTACTCACCATTCCATTGCTTCATCAAGCCCCGTGCCTTTAGTTGCAGAGGTTTTGAATATCTGCCATTTTCGGTCCTTTAAAGCCGGTAAGCCAAGCGCGTTTGCCATTTCTGTGGGAGTCATGGCCTGTTCCATGTCCTGCTTATTTGCAAACACCACCAAAATGGCTTTCTTCAACTCTTCTTCCTAAACAAAAAAAGGGAATCATGCAAGTTTTTGCAGAGACTTTTACCGAATTCATGTAAGCAGAAAAAAACCCATAGAATGAAAAAAAACTTCAGCAGCTCTTCACTGATTTTCAGCTTGCTGATTTTTTTGGTCTTAAGAAAATTCTACAGTGAAAGAATGGTATTTACTTTCACTCCCAGCATGATACCACATCAGAGCAATTTCAAAACATGGCTGGTTATGCCTATTATGAAAAAAGCTGTACCGAGCAGCTGTCCTTGCAGACAGACAAATTTTCATATGACCAAAAGGCTACATGTAACTCCGCGCCCAGGTGGTGCTGCACAAATATCTGCAGCATATTTAGTGCTTTTCAGTCAGAAGTGTTGCACGGGCCTGTTGTGAGGGCTGAAGTTTCACAAGTGAAGTTGAGCTTCACTTGATTCACTGAATCAAATTCCACATTTGCTCAAAAAAAATTTAATTTTTAATTTCTCATTTTCTGTTCTACTGATAAGATTGTCATCCTTGTTTTCTTACCTCTAACATAGCAACAAGCTCTGATTTTGAAGTGCCAATTCTGTCTCGATCACAGCTGTCCACTACATAAATAACTGCATCTGTATTTGAATAGTAACACCGCCAATATGGCCTGTGGAAGAAAGATAAGTTGCAGTCATATAATTGCCACTTTTAACAGTGCTGTTTAGCCAGATAATGAAAACCAGATTACCCAGAGGAAGTAAAAACTGTCTCTGGGGTGAAAGGCCCCAGGAAGCAAGTAGAAGGTATCTTCAAGAGGCTACAAAAAGGAACAAACAGTACAAATACTCTCAACTTCAGAAAAAAAAAAACAGACAAAACAAACAAAAAAAACCCCCAAAAAAACAAAAAGAAAGCAGCTTGAAAACAGGGAAAGGACAGAAGTGCTGGGGACAGGTTTACTTGGGCATCAGCCTGCGGGAACATCAGGTCCGTAACGGAGGGAACAGGGAAACAAAGGATGTTTAAACACTCAAGCTTCTGCCATAGATAATCATTGTAGTCACCAAAGAAAAATGAACAGAGACATCTCTGAGAGAAATCTCAGAGAATGACTAATTCATGCAGGCAAGTAATTAACAAGGATCAAAACAAACCACCTTTTTCAGAATTACCTTACTGAAACTAAAAAGGGAAGGAACCTGCACCTTACTTATGAACTAACTGCTACACCTTACTACGTAGTGTTCAAAAAGGAATCACGAAAAGATCATATGGGGTACTGAAGAGATCACTACAGTTACGCATATAATGACTCATTACAAAACTTGTAAAGCTTGCTAAAAGAAATTATCATCTATATCTAATTTCAACTTCCTAGCTTTGCATTCTTAAACCCAAAATGATATTTAAATGTTCTTACATCACTCACTCCTCTTTCTCAGCGTGCTACATAATTGCCTACTACACAAGTAAAGTCTTTTTTCAAAGCAAAACTGTATAAACATTCACTTGTTCCTTTCCAACCTGTGCTCCAAAACAGGTTTTACTAACTGAATTCTGTCAGATGAAAGTGCTCTCCTGACGATGGGCCGTTTTTAAAACTCAACCAATTTTCAGAAGTACCAGCTATGAAATTCCAAGAACTCAGCACTTTTTAGAGAAATTTAATTGTACCTTTTAAGAGATCCATTACCTTATGCTTGTCTGTCCTCCCAAGTCCCAAACTTGAAATTTCAGATTCTTGTATGTCACTGTCTCAACATTGAAGCCAATGGCTGAAACAAAGTTAAGCAATTTCACTGTTGGTGATTTTTATTTATTTTCCTGAAGAACATTACTGTGCTTAGTTAAAATTTTCAGGTCTGACAATTCTCAGTACCTACATAACGAAGTTCATACCCTTTGCGAAGTTACACCAACAAACATTTATGGCTCAAAATAACGCAGTAATGTTTTTCTTTGAACAAAACACATTGTAAATGTATTGTAGAGATTTGTAACGTACGCTATGGTTGTTAAAAATGAACAGAAGTGTGCCTGAAATCGCCAAAACAAACAGAGCAAGGGTTAAAGGAATGGCCTGTTCTGATAATCAAGTACACAACTGACAGCAATAAAACACTAAGGAACATGTCCTTTGTGCCAGCACCAGACCTGCGCTCTCGTAAGACCACAGCAGAGCCAACTTCTCAGCAGAAGACTTGACGCTGTGGTATCTGAAGATGGCAATAAGGTTACAGCGTTATCACATACGTCATTCCTTCTCCTGCCAGCCCAGAGAAACACAACACAGGGAAGCGAATGATGGATGCAGACTGCCCAAAATTCATGGGGGCTGAAATAAGCAAAACCCTAGGGCAAAGGATTAGGGTGCAGTAAACCGTTGGCTTCTAAAACGTAATGAAGACCTGATCAAAGTCAGCTTATTGTGGCCAGTCAGGAGGAACCCAAGAGACAGGACAGGGACTCAAAAGCCAAGCATCCCTTCTCCTTCACGTTACGGAGAGCGATCCTCCCGAGGATCCAGAGGGATCCTGAGCCAGACCGCTTCGGCACACACATCTGGGTGTCTGTAACAGGTGGCTGTGGCTCCATGAATGCTAAGACAACTGGTGAAATCAGTTACGTTTTTTTAAATAAGCATCACCTCCTTCCATGAGATCTCACATGGAGTTTTGTTACACTTTCCACATAATGTAAAGTTAAACCATCCAATTTCTTCTTCTCTGTCTTAAACACAAGTGTTCATGTAACAAACTGAAGACCCTTGTCAAAAAAAATAAATAGGTGTGATTTACTGACACTATCCTATGTGAAATTTTTTTTGTACAACAATAAGGACCTCTAGAGTTCGCATTATAGCTATATTTAGAGACAAAAGACTTATATAGTCAGCAGTTACCACTTACTGAACATTTATCTATCAAGAAAAGCGTGCCAAATCACGGTAACAATCTTAAGGTCAACTACTTTTTGCATTCAGCAGGGCAGCATAAAATATTCCTTTATGTAGTACTTCTATAGCACACCGCAACCCTGTTCTGCAAGAAAGTTCTTAAATACAGTCGTGCAAGGCTCCCACAACGTAAGGTCTTTTTGTTTATGAAGGAAATGCATAGCAAGTTCAGGTGACAAAGCTTACGTGTTAGAGCTACAGGCAACGCGGCGGTTTTCACTAAGGAACTGATCACTTACTCGGAATGGTGGTAACAACTTCTCCGACTTGTAACCTGTAGAGAATGGTTGTTTTTCCTGCTCCGTCCAGCCCCAGGATGAGAATCCTCATCTCTCGAGTTCCAAACAAACTGGAAAAGATGGTGGAGAAAAAGCCCCCTAGAAAAACCAGAACAGAAAGATGTTTCAATGTCAGCTAGCAATACGGAGGATACGGAAAGGCAGACAGATCGACCTCATTTCTTAGTGAGCAACAGTGTGTTTCTTTTCTTCAGTGAAAACAGACAAGTTCAGGTTGTCGCCCAGGTACGTAAGAGCTGAACCACGTTATATTTTCCTGGTTTTATGCTGCTATTTTATGGTAGCTCAATCCAGCAAAATCACGTTGCAGCAGCATCAAGCTTCCTCATTGTGGTTAGGATGTTTTTTCCTTTTCTCTCATTTACCAAAATCTGAGCCAACTTCTTTTTTGTTTGTATCAGACTATCTTTTTCAGTGCAAGAGACTACACAAGGACATGCTGAGCCCGAAAGAATTCTTTCTGATGTTTATGGTCTCCCATGGGACCATCCACTTCTTTTTTCTTAAAATGAAGTATAAATCAGTAGGTATGTTGTCAAATCACAGCCCATTACAAACTATGAACCTGCACCATATCAAATATATTAATGCTACAGAGAAGTCTAGGAGCTACTTTTAAATGCCTTTTTTTTTTCTTTTTTCCAAAACTGGCTTGTCCCAACATCTCATTTGTTCTTTAAATACATGTAAAAGTACTTGTGGCCAGACTAAGATCTGACTTATGCCTATTAGATGTTTACGTGTAGAAAGAATACTAATGTTCTAAGCTAGTAACAAAGACATTTTTCCCCAATGATTTTTAGAACAAATATATCTAATGCTAAATAGTACTTTTGTAAATCCACCTAAACCCCGTAAAAGTTAATGAAACACCAAAGAAGCTGGAATCACATTTGATAACTATATTGGAGAAGAGACAAATTAGAGGAGATTTGCAGCCAAAAACCGATTGGAAGATGTTTGGATAAAAGTTATTCCCCGTGTTTGCCTTTCTAGGCATCTGTGATGCCTTTCCAGGGCCAGGAGGGAGCAACGAGCCCATCCCACCACGGAAGCCATGCACACGACAGAGCTGGAAGACAAAGAGAAGGTGTAAGGGACCATCTGTTGCCATTTGCATAGCGCTGCTCAAGGCACTGTTTACCGTGAGGCAGGCAAATAACCTCAGCCGAACCCAGCTGCAAAAGGTATTTAAATAGAAACATTTCAAGTAGAGGGCTACTGTGTGATCCACGGAGGATGATAACTCTTTCCTTTCAGTCAGCAGCTTCGCTTACTGCCAGACACCTCTCCTTCCCTCTTCTCTACTCCAATACGGTTTTCCCCACACTGAACCACTGCTCAAACACCACCCGTAACAGGACAGACTTATGTTAATCGCTTAACCCCTAGATCCACGGCCTCTTGCTACTCCCTCCGCTTTGTTTACCATTCCACAAAACCTCTTTTCATCATTAATTCCTTATCGGCAACCCACTATGTACCCGAACCGGAGTCTCAGGAGTACCGGGGCGTGACGACCTCCGCCCCAGGCCAGGCCCCCACGGCCGGCACGGCCAAGGCCGAACGGCCGGCACCGCTGCCGTGAGCCCTTGGGCCGCACCGGCGCCAGGAACCCCGCCGCCGGCCGGGCCCGGGCCCGGGGCCGCGCCGCGCCGCCAGCGCAGGCTGCAGGCAGGCGGGCAGCAACCGCTCCCGCCGTCGGGCGGAGACAGCGCCGGGGCCCGCCGCCGCCGCCTCCCCCCGCCGCCTCCCGCCGCCGCCGGGGCCGGTGCCAGCCGCCGGGCCCGCCGCCCGCCCCTCACCCATGCCGAGCCGCTGCGCCGCGCCGCGGGCTCCCCGCTCCGCTCTGCCCCGCTCCGCTCCGCTGGCCCCGCCGCCGCCGAGGCGCCGCCGCTCGCAGGCTCCACGTCGAACGCCGCGGCGAGTAAACGAGGCGCTCCCTCCCCCGCTCCCTCCGCCACCTCGCCGTTTCGACACGGAGCCGGGACGGCACCCGCCCGCCCTCGGTGAGGAAGGGAAGGGCTGAGCGCGGGGCCTGCCTCGCCCTCCCTGCGCGGATACGCCCGGAGGGGAAGGAGAAAGGGAGAAAAGAGTTAAAAAATTTAAAAAAGCGAGCCGGAGCGAAACCGTGACGAATGTGCGGCGGCGGAGGCGCGGGGCTGAGGGGCGGGGCGGGGCTGAGGGGCGGGGCGGGGCTCCTGCTTCCCGCCGCCGCCCCCGCGCTCCGCCGGCGCCGGGCCCGGCCGTTGGGGCGGGCGGTTTGTGCGCGGGCGCGTTGGAAGGCGCGAAGCTGAGGAAGGGTGGGGGGGGAGGGGCGGCGTCCCCACGGCGCCCCTGGGCCGGGCGGCCTGGAGGAGCGAAGCCGCGTGGGGCGGCGCAGTGGCGAAGTTACCTTCTTGTACTTAGCGAGGAACTCCGCACCTCATTTCCTGGTTTTCAGCGAGATGGTGGGGAAACGAGGGCAGCCCTGCTGAGATGCGACAGGCGGAGTCCGACCATGTGAGCCGTTAGTACCTGGCTGTTCCTGTGGAATAGCCAACAACCAGCAGCTGATAGCAGGGCTGTAATCATCCCTGCATAAAGGATGATGTAATTCATGTAATTAGTTTGTGCGGATGAGTAAGTATAAAATCGTAAAAAAAATGTGAAATACTAAGTAACAGAAAGTCAGGGGAGACGGAATTCAACAAGGCACACGTGCAGAATTGGCCCTTAAGACCAGACTCTCTAATAAGAGAGAAATCCAAGAGATCTCACGTCAATAATCAGTGGTCAGACTGTTTTAAGCAAGAGACAAGGAGATAGGAATCCCTCTTAATAAGAACGATCTGTAACTAACAGAACCAACCTACCGCTAAGCATGTTGGCTTCCTCCTCACGCACTTCATTCTGTCTTTATACTCCTGTTCCAGCACGAACAACACAGAAAACTTTACTCCCCCAAGCCCTCAGAACCAAACCTACGGCAGTCACCTTCCATGACTTTCCCCATATTTTTTTTCCCTTTGTCTACACTTGTCCAAAGAGAAGCAGCTTGTATTTCTGTCAGATGAAAAAAGGCAGGGCAAGGGGGAGCAGAAACAAGCAGTTCGCAGTGCAAAATGATCGCCTCTTCATACAGAATCCCCACCGAGGAGTGATTACACTGTCTGCAAGTGCTGGGACTTGAAACCCATGCTCTCATTAAACTCGTGTGTGAAGCAAGAACAGCATAAACAGACACAGACCTTTTAGTTTTCTCTGAACGCATCTGTAAATGTAATATCACAGTTGCAGAACTACTTTTGTTTCCTTTATGTCCTTGCCCAGGTTTCAGCTGGGCTAGAGTTAATTTTCCTCCTCGTAGCTGGTATAGTGCTGTGGTCTGGATTTAGTATGAGCGTAATGTAATAACGCACTGATGTTTTAGTATAAGCACTGCTTAGCAACAGCTAAGTCAAGGACTTTTCAGCTTCCCACACTCCGCCAGCGAGGAGGTGCACAAGAAGCTGGGAGGAGGCGCAGCCAGGACGGCTGACCCAAACTGGCCAAAGGGACATTCCATACCGTATGACGTCACGCTCGGGATATAAACTGGGGGGAGTCGGCCAGGGGGCAGTGATCACTGTTTGGGGACAGGCTGGGCAGCTGTCGGTGGGTGGTGAGCAATTGTATCATGCAGCACTTGCTGTGTATATTATTATTACTACTACCATTCCTACTATTTTACTTTATTTTATTTCAATTATTAAACTGTTCTTATCTCAAGCCATGAGTTTTCTTTTACTCTTCTGATTCTCTCCCCCATCCCAGCGTGGCGGGGGAGTGAGCAAGCGGCTGTGTGGGGCTTAGTTGCTGGCTGGGGTTAAACCACGACAGTCCTCCATTACAATTCTTGCTTGAAATTTTACATTAATCATAACTCAGTTAAAAAGAATCCTTTATTTCTCCTATCAAGTAGGGAGCAGTAGGAAAGAATACACAAAATTGATCCATAGGGATAAGAAAAAAAAAGTAACAAAATATTTTCGACATTATTTAGAAAATGTATGATCTATAAAATCTGATGATCCAGAAGGCCTGCCCTAGTACATTGCTTCAAGGGGCAAGCAACATGTATCAGTCTTTTAGGTCCTTGATATCCTTAGGAGACCACGGATGCGTCTAACAAGAGCTTGAATGAAGGTATATCGTGACCGAACCTTAGAATATAACCCTTCAATATCCAGCAGTTTCTTCTGCAGAGATTCACCAAAGCTGTTCGTGGCTTCAATCTGAAGCTGAGAAACACAGATTTGTTGCAGTCATCAAAATCTTCTCTTTCTGGAATGTCAGCTTATCCATCATCAACTACCTGTCAACCCTTTCACTATGATCTATTCTCTAAACCACTTTCAGAAGTACGTTTTTTCTGCCTCCCCTAATAAGGACTACCTGCATTCTTCCCTTAGGTTTTTCTCTCTAAATTATGTAATGGATAGCCTTTCTACAGAGGTGTTTAGGTGACTCAGAGCATTAAGGTAGTAATATTTGGATAATCTGTTAAAACCTCTCCAAGTTTCGGGAATTAAATTTCTGTTTTAGGAATTAGTTTTACATAATTCAGCTTCTTCAGTTATAGTCATACCAACAATTCTTCCCACTAAAATTTTCCTAGTCCTTTAAGGACTGTTTAGGAGTTACAGTCCGTGTGCACAGACAAAATTTTTTATTAACACGTATGTAAACAATCCCTGAAAAAAATAATTACATTCCAAGTATTTTAGCAAGATGTTACTCTATATCTTAATTTTGAACAAATGAAATAAAAGACAGATGCCTCATCACAAAAAAAACACATGCAAGTGTTCTTGTAATTCTAGATATTATAAAGGTACTTGAGACTGCATGGGTTTTTGAGCATATTTTTTTTTCTGCACAAACAGCAGCAGAAATGTCAGGAGGATTTATTAATAAAAATGATCTTTTTTTTCTGCCACCTCTGCATCAAATTCACACAAACTATTAAATCACTGTGTAAGCAGAAATTACTTCATTGCTAGCATTCACATTTTATAGTCTCCTCAGTTTCTGTTACCCTTTTCGGTCTCATTTCTCTACAGCCTAGCCGCAGCTGACCTGTAGTGAACAGTCATAGGATCACAGAAAATTGGGAATCCTGCCCTCATATTGCGAGTCTTTCAAGGATAACGGATGTTTTCAGAATGCTATTATTAAAAAATACATGCCGTTTGACTGGTTTACAAGAAGAAAAAGAATGATTAATTTTTTTTGTAAGTCTAGCTCATTTTTCATTTAACTTTTTATATCAAGACTTGAAAATATGTGTGCAGCAGCACAACTGCTACCTGCTTCGTAATACTTTCCACAAAAATTTTGCAACACTTCATTAATCCTAAATTAAGTTATATCCTGTTGGTGTTACCACAGGTCGTTTAGAGGTGGGAAAACTACGGTCAGACTGCTCTCAATAGCTGTCTGGTAATCAAGCGCATTCTGTACTTCTCAGTAGACTGTTACATCTCACCTGTTCTATATCATGCTGGCTCACTCGATTCAGTCCGCTACTGAAATCCAGGTTAGGCTCTGAACCAAAGGAATCTAGTGGTAGAAAGCGAGACGTTAGAATTATGTTGGCTGTTCCACACTGTCTTCTCCACATCAAGTTATAAAATCAGTTTAAAATGCAGTGTGTTCCAAACTGGTCAGTAAACTTGCGCATTAGAAATGACACTATTTTTTTTTTACTTAAATGATTTAAAGAAAATACGTTAAGTAAGAGCCATAAATAATTCTCACCACACAACATGGCACTTGAAGCAAAAAGCTCCTCCCCAGATCACTTCTCCCTTTCTGACTTCCTTCCAGTCCTAATTTTATTTTTCTTTTAAAAACCAGAATGCAACAAACTTAAAATCTTCTGGTGAATCAATGCTGCCTACAATTCTAAAAATACTTTTAAAACCACCAATATTAATTTTAGTTCTTAATTTCACCTTAGATTATTGAAATATTTTCCTGTAAATTGTTTTGAATCACCGATCTGATTACATTATTTGACCTTCACTTGGTTTGAATAACAGAATTAAAAAATACAGTTAATATTACTTTCCTTTGGAGGCGATGTGTAATAGACAAAACCCAAAAGTCTATGACTCAACAATATTGGTATCGCCAATTCTCCTGCAGAAAATCCAAAGGTATGCCAAATCCAAACAAAATCTCTTTTGCTAAATATAAATAGCAAAATATTCATAGTAGCAAATCAGTTTTAAAGTTAACCATCAGAAATTATTCAAAGGCACTTTGATGTTTGAGAGATTTTACCCTGCAGCCTTCCTTTCTTAAACAACATCCTGGAGGACAGCAGTGGGTCTTGGGAGTCAGCGGGTGTGCAATGCAGTAGATAGTGTTCCAGGTGACGCCAAAGAATGAAGAGACATGTTTCTATAATATCTGTAGACACATCTGAGTGAAGGAGTCCAATTTTGTTGTCTTTAGATTGTACGTTTGCTATACGAGCATATTTACACGCTTTGAAGCAGCTGAAGATGTTAGCTCAACCATCTGTCACCTCCTCCAGCGGAAGCCTCTCACCCCCACTGCTATGGCCTGGTGACGGATCGCCGGCACCCTCCTTACCTGCTTCAGTGCAGTGCTGGCTAGGTTACTTCGATGACTGCTACTCACTCTGCAGAGGCTTTAAACCAACACTCTGCACCAGAGCAGAGTGTGAGTGCTCGTGTGATTTGTAATGATAGCTCGGTTGCAGAGACAGTGAATTAAAGCTGAGGTGATACAGCTGGGGACGGCAGTAACATCTTAAGTTACAACAGGTAAGTCTGCAAGAGCACCTCTTTCCCAAAGTAGGTTTCAGAGGAAAATTCTGATCTGCTGCAGACAATTATTTTGTGCGTGACTAGTTATTTCCATAGAGTTACTGGTGTTGATGAGATTAGGTTTACGCAAGGTTGACTCTAAAACTGGAAACTCCAGTTGCTCTGATTGGCACCTCAAAAATTATTTTTCAAAATATTTCTTCCACCACACTTGTACCTACGTGAATGTTTAGTGGGTCTGGACACTGAATTGAAGAGCTGGGCTATAATAACCCCTCCATTATTATAATGTTGCAGAAAGTCCTAGCAGGGGCTCCATGATGGGAATTACTAACTTGAAAATATTTACATTCTGACAATTCTTCCTAATTTAATTTTCAGTACTTCCTATTTCCTTTTTGCAAAAAGTGTTGTTCAAAGCGGTCAGAAATCTAGGTAAAAAGAACCTGTTCCTATTTCTCTGCTTTTCTGGAGCATCACCTTGAGGGTCATTTCAATTTTAGAAGGATACAAGAACAGAGAGAAAGCAGCTTGGCTCGGTTGTTTATCAGCTTCACCAGGCGTCGCCTTGCCAAAACGTATTTTTGGGAAGTGGAGATTTTGTCAACCCCAGCTGGCATAACTGACTGACACAGCTGTGATAGGAAGAGGAAAAACAAGACGACTGCAGCAAATCACAGAGCATCACAAGAAATACACAAATAAAATTACTCGTCAATATCTAGAACTTCCTTCTCTGCTACTGTTTCTTCAGAACTGTGCTATTTTGAATTTGCATAACCTTGACGACCAAAAAATGGAGAAATTAAATGTATCCCCAAGCAACTATAATGAAAATCACAACTTTTAACTTTTACAAAGTTAAGCCCAATATCTCCCCCGATGTTTTAGGTCACTCGTTCTATGGACCCCTTCATCAACAGCAGAAAGAAATATGCACAAGAACTGGAACTTTTTACTTACCTAAGATGCTCTGGAGTCTGTATTACAGCTGTGTCTAAGTTACAAACAATACGGAGACTACAGAGTCAGAAGAACTATTACCTCTTTTATTTCATCTGGTGGGAGTTGCTCCACATTTTGCAGTTTGTTAACACTCTGACGATGGCTGTCATAGTAACTGAAGAAATCACTAGTGCTCTGTTTCAGCAGGTAGACGATAATGCCCAAGCCAGGCAAATGCCAGTATGGGACCACCGGTGCTTGTGTATCTAGAAAAGATGATGAACAAGTTATAATAAATTTTAAAAAAAAATTTAAAAAGAACAAAAAATCAATAAGGTATGGTCTGTGTCAATAACGTAGTGAAAGACATGAAAGCACTAGCAAATTTATATTCTATACCTCTGTGTCAGAAGTAATACAAATGAAAGTCTAGGCAAAAAGTTCTGTCGCTGCAGGACTAGAAGGCAGTCAGCATAGTACAGTACTGAGTGTAACACGTGAAATGTAACTAGACCAGAAGACTTACTAGTTAAATATTTTAACGACTCAGCTGCATAATAGCACACTGTGAACTCTTGCCGTGTGGTGTAATGAAGAGTTCCAGTCAGCATCAAACACATCTTGCATGTCATAAATGAGGTCCTAGTTTCACATAATGTAATCCAGCACAGGTGCTGAAAAAAAGAAATCCTCACCTTCCCCTGTCTTTTGCTATTTACTTACATACACTTTTTTTTTTTTTACTGATATATGTGTTTCTGCGGCTGCCACGGGAAGTGAATTAAAAAGGATTTTTTGGTCACGTTTGTTTTAACTTGGATTAATTTCCTGATTTGGCTTAGTTTTAACGTGGATCAGTTTCCTGATTAGGCTGCGCAAGCGTGTGGTCCAAAAGTAGAAAATGGGCAGCTACAGTACTGGCATAAAGTGACTTAAAGTGTATGTGAATCTACAGCCTCTGGTTCGTTATTTTCTGCTAGCCCAAATGTCACACCATTCAGTCTCATAAAATAGCAAGCCAAAAATCTCACCCTGACGAGGCCCATCTCGGTTGGTTGATTCTGACAAGCTAGGAGTAAACAGACAAACAGCGTGCTGAAAACTGGGGGCGCTTTGCAACATAAGTGACTCACAGTATTCCATCACGTTTGCACAGATCTGCCGAAAAAAATGACAGCATGTTAGTTACAGTGTCTGCAGGCTTTGGAGCATTAAATTTTAAATGGATAAATATCAATAGACAACATGTTTTGCTCCCTCTCTTCTCACCAGAATGTGATGATTCTCTTTTCTGATCAGTTACAGCCTCCCTTCCATTTCAAGTCTGGGACCCGCAACCTTCCCTCTTACCCAAACCTGCCTGTAAAAATTTCTGGTCAATTTTAAGTCCCCCTTGGCTCTAACTTAGTGTTAGCCATTGCCCTCTATACCCAGCCTTCATTTTGAAAATTTCTGATCAGCTTAAGGCTTGGAAGTTCACACAGTTTGTACCCAAAATAATAACGGTTGCTAATGCAAATTTAAGTAACCAAATTTTCAAGGTTTACTTTAACCAGAAATAAAATGTGGGATCCTACACCAAACTAAAAACAGTGCAGAGCATTACCTCTGTCATATGAAAGTATGACAACTAAACAAATCTGCACAGCAGGTAAAATGTCATGATTTGAAGGTTCTAGCAGCTTCTTGTGACCTTACCTGTTGCATGGCCAACTCAATTTCATCCCTCTTGTTCACTCTGTCTCCCTCTGAGTTATCATCTTGCAGTTTAAACTGACGCAGTCTGTCTGAACCACCAAACCGACTTAGAAGTCCTAAGCACTGGCGCTGCCATAAGGAATGAACATTTTAATTAGTATCTCCACAAATGAGGTGCATGATTCTCTTCACTGAAGTGATACATATCCCTTAAAACACAACAGCAAGAGAGCAATGCAGACAAAACTTGTAGCACTTTGTAAACGAAATTTAAATTTTTAAAACACAATTTTTTAACTCACCTTTAATTAATTCAAAAATTAATGGCTCCCTAAAACAGTTCCTTGAGAAATGAATGCAATTCAAAAGTGCACAACTTTGTCTTATGTCTCTTCCAGGCTATTATACTGACTAGCACCAGTGACAGTTTGGGTTTACTCATTCCTGCTTAAAATACCTTTACCGATATAGGCAAACTAACAAAATCCAGATACGAAGATAAGCAGCTCCATAAAAGTAGAGTGCAAAACCCAATTCAATAGTTTCATAAAAAGAACTAACAATCAATAAGTTTTTAGTTTACATGTGGCTGTTAAGATTACTGAAGTGCCTCAGACTCTAAGTCAGTTTTGTGTGGAACGGCAAAAAAAGATATCAAAGATTAAAGATTTTTTGGTAATTACTTTTGGGGAAGAGTAAACCACTTAAATCCTTTTATTACTTAATGAAAATAACAGGACAAACTAGAGAAAAGTTAAAATAACAGATGACTGATTCCACAGTTTTGCTCAGAACAGCTCAGTTTTCAAATTAACTAAGACTCCGTATAACAACAACAAAAAAAAATCTTTCCGCTTTCCCGTGGGATTTCTTGCTGACATGATGCAGTAGAATACCAAGTACCTCAGCATTACAGCAATCGTTTACAGCTTGCTACTTTGCTTCAGGCTGGTTAGCCTAACAGTTACTATCAAAGCATCCAGAGAACACATCCTCCTCTTGCAACCACAGGTATTTGATAGGGCAGCCCTTTCTACAGATAGTTTTCAATGAAATATTTCTTTACGAAAGCCCTTGCTCACATGAACCACAAAGCTTCAAAAACATTGCTGAAAGCTGAATGCTGAGCTGTAAAGAGGTCTGCAACGATAGCTTTTGAGCAAGGCTTTCATTCTGGTTTCTAAGTCAGGGTTACTTTTAAAAGGGCAGGAAAGAAATAAAACACTAGCATGTTTGATACTCCATATTGTTGAGCTGGAAACATGCTTGTGGAAAAAGTGGTAACAGCATTTCTGCATTACTTCACAGGCTTTCGTGTTGACCTCAAATTCTTCTTCTCCTCCACATAAGCTGAATCCTAAGCCAGGGAGGGAAACAAAGTCCCTGATGCAACTCTCATGTTGTTGCCAAATGTTCTCTTTTCTACCTGGTCGAGGCTGGGGCAGGGGTAGGAACTGACCCAAAAACCCAAACCACCAAAAACACCCACCATCCAAACCACTTCTACCCCTGGGGGAAAAACAAACAAACAAAAAAAAAAAAAAAAAAAAAAAAAAAAACAACCAAACCAACAAACCCAAACGTAAACCACCACATATTCTTCTTGATGGTGGAAAATATCCCTTTCATAACTCCAACTAGTCAGAGTACAAAACCAGGAAGAAACTCATCTACATACACAATTCTAAAAGGACAAGTGTTAAAATATACACCTTTATTACCTGAAACCGGCCTATATGTCCTTGTAGCTCCATTTGCGTCCCTTCATTAACATCAATGTCCAGCTCACTTAGCACTCCTGATAAAAGATACAGCTATTAAATTGTTTTGCTTTGGTTTTTTTTCCAAAGAAGCATGAGAGCATGTAGCTTACTGTTCTGCTAAGTCATTAAAAGGGGGCGGGGGAGGAAGGGAGGTTAGGATGAAAATTGCAGCTGTTGTGCAAAGCTCAGTTTACTGTAAGCAAAGAAACATTAGGGCTCAACCTACAGCTCTGCACTCCTTTCTATTGTTGTCAGACATCTCTCCTGAACAAAGAAAGCCATTAAATCAAAATAGAAAAGCTATTTTGAAATGGTAAGCAAGCCTTCTAGCATGCAGAAGAAATCACTATATCCATCACAATAATTATTAGTCCTCTGTGAAGATAAGTCACCCAAGAGAAATGTCAGTATGCTAACCACAGTGCTTCTCCCTGGAAGCTTTCTTTTTTAAATAAATAAAAACAGAGGAGACATTAACAAAGAAATAGGTATGCAAACAATTTTCTGTCTTCATTTCCTCAGTCACAGAATTTGCTGAATGAAAATTCTTTTTGAAGATACTACATGCACTTTAAACACTACTATTTGCAAGTGGTCTCAAAGACAAGAAGTACTTGCTGTCAGGTAGCATAATGAAAAGAAAATGGGAAGTCAAATGCATATTGATAAGGGCACTATGTCCACTGCAAATCCACCATACTTAGTTCAAGAACAAGTATTTTAACATTTCTTTATTTTTCCCAGAGCTCTAAATATAAAAAAAAATTCTGTGTTGTAGCAGATATTCCCCTATATGTCTTACTATTTCTTTATACAAAACAAAAGCCTGAGGTTCGTGCAGATGGGGCTAAGAGACTTCAAAACTGCAGTTCCTACCAGGCAAAGCTGCCTTGCTGATTATTCCTGTCAGGGAGGCCAGCTCCTGGAGAGATCCAACACTAACATCTTGACACCTCAGGATTGCCTGGATAGTATCTGAATGGGAAATTAGAAACTGCAAAACCTGTACCACAAGAAGAAAAGGGAAAATATGAATGACACAAAATTTAGCAGTGAGCAGACAAGAAGCAATGCTTTTACTTTTGGAGAATTTTAAAGTGATCTCCCATACCAGTGAAGATGGGATTTTTTTTAAAAAAAAAAAAAAAGCTTACTTTCAGAGCAAAAGGTCACACAATTTTTTTGAACAAGCAATAGCAGTGGTATTCTGTTATCTTTTGGAACTTACCTGTCCTGCTGCTTGCAGGTGTTGTGCCATGCTGGATGTGAGGATGACTTGGCACAATTGAAGAGCTGGAAGAAGAATCTGGCGATAACGTTCCACTGGAGCAGGAATGAAGACTGGGGGATCTCTCATTCCATACATTCTTAAGAGGTTTAAAAAGAAAAAAAGATGAACAGTGCAAGAAAAGTGAAGCCCACTAGCGAGGCAGAGGCGCAGCCTACAGTTACCCTCAAGAACGTGAAAACATTCATATTTCAATAATAGGTCTGTACTTGAACTGAGTTTATATTGGAAAAGCAAAAAATTTATGATATACAGCTGCTGCAATTTACCTAGAAAGCTGCTGCCAGACGTTTTCTGTAAGCAGAGAAAATTACTTCTTTGTACTGTACTAGATTAAATCAGATTACTTTGTTGTAGAAATATGACATCTCTCTTCTTTACTTATGTATAAAACTAAATATTCTCAAATATTTTAGGAAGAGGTGTGTTTAATTCTAAAGCAATTGATAAATAAAGTCCTCTGCAAATGTCCTGTAGTTTTCATACATTCTTATACATCTCATTGGCCCTTTTAAGCAGAGTACTAGTCTAAGTCTTAAATTTTTCCCAAACTGTTTGAACTCCCAGTGTGTCACTAAGAACTGTAAATTTAAAGCAAGGACCAAGGTTTGAAATCAACCAAGGTGATTTCCCCTAAATATGCAATTTTCTTCTCCGAGATCTTCTCTCCGTCATCTCACAATGACTAACAACATGACAACACATCAAGAAACTTGTCAAGCAATATATAACTCTGATTATTTTTTTTTTTAAACACATCATAAAATATTTCCGAAACAACATTTATTTCACTGCTCTCTCATTACTTCTTTATGGGGGAGGACAAACTCTGCACTTTTTGTTCACCAACTGCAAAGTCCCCAAAATAAGTTTACAGTGTAGGCTGGTTTTCAAACATTACAGTCTAAAGGATATAATAATAGTAACTCCTATGTAAGGTATCAAACAAATAAGATTTTACATAGTCTAAGTAACTGGACATGCAAGTACAACTTCACACCCACTTATTTGGAATTTTTATCTCAATAAAAGGTGGTTCTAAACTGAACTGATAGGTTAAAGAAACACACGCACACACAAAAAGAACATAAGCACAAATACCTACTCAAGAGACTTGTGGCTATAAAAAGACATCATATGCTTCCAAGACTATATTACAGTTTTAAAATCAGCCAGGGAACCACCACTTACCCCTGATGGTCTGTTTCAGGTCGCATGTCATACACTTGACACTGTGCCAGCCTCACAATCACTCCAGACCGCAACAGCTCTAATGCCCCTTGCTGACTTTTAGCTACTCTAGTGAGGAATGCCTAGAGAAGAGAAGGATGAGTACTGGAGATGCACAATGAGACTTATTATGACTATTTTCTCTCTTGATTTGAACATAATTTCAAATTCTATTATTTTAGTAAAATATCTCTGAGTACAATCAATGTGAAGTAGAGACAAACAACTTGTATTTTGAAAAGAAACCCCACCATACCACAAAATCATTTCTGAAGTACTATTACCATTTTGGACTCATAGGTGTACAGCGCTTTAAGTAAAGGGGGCTGAGGTGTGAGCAAGCTCTGAAGAGTCAGATCATCGTCTGCTAGGCTATCCACAAGCACCTTCAGGTAGCCACTATTGGAGAGATACAACAGCCACTGCTGCTGCTTGTCTACTGAAACAATACGATCAAGCAAGGCCAATGCCAGCATCTGGGATGAGGGAAGAAAAAGAAAAATTAAAAAAAAAAAAATCAAACCAGAACTAAATCTATGAGATCAATGAGATTTCTAACAAATACCTAGAAATATGAAAAGCTAAGCAGTTCCTTCTAACAGCTTCTTAAAAGCAGAATGCTTTTCTGCACTACAATCACGATCCTTATGTGGAAAACATAAGATTTCTTGACGCTTCAGTATAGTGTGAGCCAGTTACCTTTTCTCTATTATTCTTTAACAAAATACTACAGATATTATTGAACAATAACTATGCCAAAATATTTTAATGTAGTATTTCTACGAGCACTATTGCTATTTAAAACTAGTTTGCATTCCAACTAGATTCCTGTCCACTGAAGTTAATATCAGAAAATAGTTCTTCCTGAAGTCACCAAACCTTCCCGAAGTGGGAAAATAAACTGGTAAGTCCATGATTTAAAAATAATAACTAATAAATACCACAGCAGTTCATACCTACTATCTTTTGCAGCAGTGCTTGCTACCCTTATTTTTAAGCAATAGGACACATAGCTTTTTTGAGAAAAAAATTAATATGCATGTGTGCCCCTACTTTCAACAGCTTGAAGGATGAGTGGGAGGACAGAAACATGAAAGAGATTAAGTATCTACAAAAAAATGTTCTAGTTCTACCTCATGAAATTTTCCTTTTCTGTACAGTAGTAAAATGTTCTTTAAATCAAACTGAACAGCGATTGCAAAGGAACAGATTTATTTACCCGGCCTATCTCATGACCATCACAAGCATCACGACAGACCACCTCCATGAGAGCTGCCCCATAACTCTCAATAATTGCCATATTTTCCCGCTGCAATTTACTAAACACATCTTCAGGAGCTGTCAGACGTTCCCACATTGTTTTCTTAGCTGTAAAAAGCAAGTAAAACAAAAACTGAAAAAATGCAAAGATGAGCAGCTTGGCATTAGCTTAGCTACAGTACAGCTAAGATACATCCTTCAGGGCATTCTCTATCTTGCAACAGAAACACCCCAAACAATGGACAGGGTTTTTGACTGAAGTGCAAATGTTTTCCTACAAATTGATTCTTTCCTGAATATCACACACAGGCTAGCCAGCACAAAACATGTGTCCTGTATACATACACCACCCTTGCAAATATATATTCTACATTTCATGTACTGAATCTTAGAATAATTTCAAGCAGACTATCAGGCCTAAGAACTTTCACTGGGACCAAAACACTTGGTTTTGCAGGGAAGTAAACAAGGTGAGTTAAGTGGGAAAGGGCTGAACCCAAAGCCAGCAATAAACTACACAGGGGTCATAACAAGTTCAAAGGTATTTTTACTACTGTAGCTCAAAATGCTGACCAAGTAATAGCAGTAAGAGTCTCCATGCACAGGTACTAGCCCCAAGTTTGTTTTCCAATCCTTGTCCAAGCTCTAAGATGAAATAATGATTAGAAACACTGACAAGTCAAGTATTTAAGCCATTAACAGAGAGAATGTGATATTCGCCATAGGCTCTCTTGGTTAAGCAGCAACTCCAGCTGGTTTATTTTTTGGGGGTGGGGATGATGCTTTTTTGTTTGTTTTTGGGGGTTTTTTTGTTTGTTTGTTTGTTTTTCCCCCTAGGGGTCTTCAGCTAAAGGAACAAAAATAATGTTAAATAATCTTTGGGGTTTATTTTTTTTTTTTAATAGGATCACTGTGGTATGAGTGTACATACAGCTGTGGAGACAATACATTTCTACAGCTGTAACTGTTCTCAAGTCAAAGGACTGGAGATTACTTGGACCTACGATTTTGTAGCTATGATGCATAGCTTTAAACGGACACAAACAAAATATCTTATTTAGTGCTGGAGGTCAGAAATTTAATATCCTCATCCAAAACAATACATTTGGAATGCATATGTAGCTATACAGGTCAGAATAGAGGAAGATTTGCATCATTTAGCATACGCAACTAATTTCAGAGGCTCTAGGAGTAAGATGGTTTCTATCTACATAATCTATTTCCAGAAGACAACTACACATGCAGAAACTGTACCATTCAGGGTTAAATAACAAATTATTTTTTTTTCTCTTTTCCATAATACATTTGAACGATACCTGCTTCTAAAGTGTCTGGTTCATCTGGTCTCTGGGCAATCTGCAAATAATAAAGCAGTGATCCATAAAGGTGCGTTCTCACTCTCTGGAAGCCACCACCTATTCACAAGAAACATTCATAATTAAAACCAAATATATATAAATTCCATAACACCATCTTCCACTGGCACTCAATTTAACTTTTCCTACGGCAATATTGGCAGAAATAAATAAAACAAATAGATTTCTTAAGTCAGAGTTCTACTGTTCACATAAAAGTGTATTTGTGAGTAAATTCAGCAAGTTTATGCTGCTCAAAAAAAGTGGCAGTATTTACCCATCTCTCTTCTGCTTGTTCAGATTAAAAAAAATAATATGCCTTTATTAATTTTTTTCTTGTTAGTAACATCACTTAGATCTATATTAATAATGTAAGAGCCACCTAATTGACTGTAAAAAAAATCCTCACTGCAGTAACAGGAAGCAGCTCAGTCCATCTTTCTACTCTTGGCGGTTGGAATTCCCACACGTGCACCGCAAAGGTCAACACACCTGTTTTCAAAATGAAATCCAGCAGCTTTTTTAAGATGATGTGGAGGGAGGAGTCACCAATGGAAGCAAAACCCATGGATATGCTCTCAGAGCCAGGTGATGAGGTAAAAGAACCATCCAGCATCAAGACATATTGGGACTGTCCTGCCATAGGGAGTGCAAGTGGCTGTTTCTGCTCAGTTTTCACAGACTGGCTCAGGTGGGCAGTCAAGGTGAACACAGCCCCTGCCACCACCGGCATCAACTCCTGAGCTGCATCATCATCTAGGACCTTAATACAAAAGAAGGGGAAAAAAAAAAAAAAAAGAAAAATATGAAGGAGAAACGTGTCCGATTTCATAAGCTACTAAAGCAATTATTTCAGCCTCTCACAGCTATTTCATTTATGCATGCATAAGGACTTCATTAACATGGCACTATTTAAAATAAATCAAAATCAGTAGTGCCAGAAACTTGTTCAGGAAGATGAGTTGAACACATTTTAACTGAGAAGACCATTAGCTTTTTTTTTATTTACACAAATCATAGGCAGGATGATAATTAAATCTGGATGGGGAGAAGGGGAGGAACGTTCTGACATCTGAGTTGCTTTATTAGTAAAATATCTAAACCTAAGCTAGGGGAAGAACAACTGACACACTCTTGGCTTTACAGCTATTTAAGAAAACTATTTCCATTAAAAATGTGAAGATATAATTTAGAAAACTCAAAGGGGTGAGCATCGAAGTGAGCAACAAAGGAGCATTTAAGACAATGTGGAGAAACACTAATGAGAAGTTAGCATTTACTATTTTAGTTCACTTCATCATTTAAAAGGTAGACCTGGTATCTTTATCACTGATACTCAAGGAGCTTTCCTTTTAAGCAATACAGTTGTTTAATACAAGAGATCAATTATTTTCAAAAGAAAATAATGATAATTGTTTTCTCAGATTAGCAAAATCTTCACTAAAAATTAAGTATTACAAAAAATTAGTCTGAAATTTCTGCTCGGTAAAGATTTTAGGAAAGAAAGAAATTCCTTTGACTAGCAAAGGCCTCCCTTGTTTCCCCCCCCAATTTTTTTTATTTTGTTCACATAAAACCCAAAACCAGCACTCCGCTAAAAATAGTTTTTAGGTAACTCCTACGGAAAAAATAATGGAAACAACAACAAAAATCCAAAAGGTTACCTTTTGCTTGAAAAAAATATAACATTTTCATATATATTGCTCAAAACCCAACTTGTCTAATCAGGAGAAATACAAAACAGCATAACTCTCACAATAAAGAAAAAAAAAAGCCCCAGCAGCCTAAACAATACAAGGATCCTTCATTAAATTTTGTCTTTGAGAATGGCTGGGTCTGTAGTAACTGCCTAGTCTGTCTCAAAAATTACTACTATAATTCAGCAGTAAACCACCTAGACTTCCAATATTTTAAGACAAACAAAACTCTCGCATTTCCAAAAGCCCTTCTAATGGTAAAATCTTTACTTTTTCTACGCTGAAGCTTCATGCAACTCTTTCATTTTTCAAAAGAAGCAGTGGTAGGATTTGCAGCAAGCCATCTAAATACAGTAAAGCAGCAACTGTGGTACTGTTTGCCTTCATCCCTTCCACAAGTTCTTCTATGTTCCTTGTCAAAATGGGCCGTTTCCTTTTTACACACCCTTTCCAGACTACCATCATACTGGATTATATTGAAATGTCTTTGAAATTAGTCAATATGTGGTTCATAGTTCAACAGTAGCTATGCAAGAACACAGAGTATCTCCTCTGTCCACAGTGCATTCAACTTCAGCAGAGTAACAATCAGAAAAATAAAGAGAATACTAAAGGCAGACAAACTTTTTTGGGATTACAATCAAGAATGCTACTTGAAGAGTAATTTCTCTTTCACATAAAAAGATACAGCAATAAAGTTCAAGGAGAGGGCTGATTTCCAGTATAGCATTACCTTGTCATGCACATCCTGCAATAGATCACGGATAATCAGTTGTCTGTCCTCAGCCTGTATGAGATCCTGGGGGCACGCAGTGAGTATAATTTCCACCAGTTGTCTCCATGATTCTAAAGCATGCCTCTTAGCATGGAGGCATTGCAGCAGCTTGTTCCGCTCCACTACATACTGCAGGATGGTGTTGATCTCCTGAACACCCACGACAAAGAAATTGAGTTATAATATGCTAAAAGAAGCTAATGGCAAAGACAGATTTTCAAGATGACAATTTTATATATTAGTAATAGTCTTGGGGTGGGGGTAAGGTAAGTCTTCAGCTTATCAGAAACAAGCTGCTATTAATCATTTTAACAAGATAGGCCAATCAATTTCTGAACTGATTTTCACAAGGCCTTTCCATCATGAATGTCTCAAGCTTGCAGTTAAAAAAAAAATTATTTAACCAGGGAAATTCTTTTCTAACATACACTTTAAAATTGAAACAAAAACAGCTACGAAAAAGTCTATTTGTGTATTTTCTTCCCATTTTAGTCTGCGTCATTTCTCCTTCATCCTTCAACTTTCAAAGCCATTTAGCCAATTTAAACTAAATTTAAAAGATGGCAGGAACCTCAGAAAATAATTAAGCTCCAAGTTCACTGAAACTATAGCTGTGTAGAAGAAAGGAGAAATAAATTGGCATCCTTTGTGAGAGAAAGGCAAGATGAACTTGGCTGCCACACGCTGTACTTGTCAACAGCCAATCCTGACATCAGTATGTACTGCCTTCTGTACAGTGGGGTGGGAGCTGCAATTGTTATCAGTAATGGGAAGGGAAAAGGTTCAAGAAAAAGAGAAAACAGACTCCAGGTCTGCTGTTCAGAAAACAGTATGTTAAGTAGTTTATCTTACCAAATTTTAATGTCTCTTTTTTTTTTTTTTCTTTTTCTCTTCAGGAATTACTAACTCAAAGTTAGGACTAAAATCGACAAGCTTTCATAGTAAAGCTTACTGCTTGACAGTATATGCAATCCACCAAGAGCAAAAACAGACAGTAGTTTACTTTTTCTATACTTACTTCCATAAGTAAAGGTCTCTGGCCTATTGCTGCCATTCCTTGAAGGGCATTGACTTCTGCAACCAGAACTCTGTGAAGGTACTGAAATGAAAAAGTTAAAAAAAGAAACTCTCATGACAAGGAAGATGTATTTGTCCCTCCTAGAAGTATTTAGGAGATGGCTACCTAATGACAGATACAACCGAAGGACTCAGATTCAAAGAAGTTTTACTCATTTTTTAGGTTTCTCCCATACTTCATTCTCTAACTGCTGTACTTTTAGCTGTCCAGTCTCTCTCCCTGCTCACTGCACTATTCATTTTTGCACTCATTCATTTCCTTCTGGTCCTAACCTGTTCTGTCCTTTCCTCACACTCCCTTTCCTCTTCAACCTCCACTATAGTCCTCTAGCACAGAAAGAAGGGTTTGTTTCCTCTCAAGTCTAAAATACATTTTACAATATAGAATAGCTGGTTCCTCATGTGGAATAGCTGCACTCCTATCACCATCAAGATCACTTTTACGATGCATTCCGCTACTGCTCTGTCCCCTGTCTCTCAGATCACAAATTTTTCAGGACTACTTATCATACACTCGTCAAGTCCTCACCACAATGTGACACTGTCTTAACTAAAGCCTCTAAGAACTACTGTGGTACACAACTGTGTTGTGTACGCATACGTAGTACTACGTAGTTGTGTACTGGAGACCAACGAAATACATAAGGTAGATGTCGTATCTGCAATATCACTTGGGTGTTCCAAGATGGGAAAAACATTAAGATAGAAAATATTTCCTGAAAGTGTCTTAAACTGATGCATCTGTCTACTGCAAATGAGAAATTAGTGTATGCAATACAGAAGAAATAAACTAATCTGAATAGTTTGCATAAATTAAGCACATATCTGAAACAGCTATACTTTTTATGTGAAAGCAAGTTTCAAAGTATTAATACACTGATCATTTTTAGTAGTAGAAGTGTCAAGATATAAAATAGCACACGCAACTTGAGAACATAGACCACTACGCACCTTGACGTTGCAGACCACTTGTCCACGTGCATTCTTGTGCTCACAATTAGCAATGACTTGCTCAATCTGAACCCGGTCAAAAAAATCCAGTTGTAAAGGCTCTGGAATGTCCTGACTGAAGTCAATTGAATCCAGGATACTTAAGATCTTCCTGCGTACTGGAAATGTAAATCAATTCAAACTGTATTCAGAAATATCAAGAGGAAAACAAAAAACAACATTGACAATGGGAGCCTAACTTACCTTTGTAAATCCAAGTTTTAATGTGTAAAGTTTCAAAAGAAAACATTACATCTTCAGAAAGTGCTATCAATCTATACAAGGGGCTTAAAATCATTTTCTAGAGCCTTAAATTCTTAATTTGTGTTATACTGTATTGCTCACCTGTTATGTATGCATGTAATCCATTATTTACAAATACAAGATTCTGATCTTTTTTCTCCTAAATAGAAGCAGGCTGGTTTCCAATGAGAACCATGCAGTCTTTTGTTGAGACTTCGAAACATTGTAAAGAATCTGAAGAAACTTACTTGGATTTTATATTCTTTGCCATGAAAATATAAATACGTTCAGCCTTAGCAACAGTCTCACTGTTTCTACTGTTAGCAGTAAATTTACAGATTGCCACTCTCCCATTCTGCCCTTCCATAGACACTTAAACACAGACTCTTCTAACTTGCTTTTCAGTCCACTATTTTCCACTCACTCCAACCATCTTCATCAAGGTTCTAAAATTCGTTCCCCCTCCCCCCACTAAATAAAATTTTTCCATGTACTGCTGCTGTTTAGAAAGTCTATTATTTTCTTTTTCAAAGTGTCCTTTCTAGAGGTGGCCCTCCGTCCATTCAGGATCAGAAAAACTTTACTGAGAAATAATCAACAGCCATAATGCTTACCTTTGGAAGCAGTGTCAAAGTGGAGAAACCCACTGACTGATCGACTTTCATCTTCCATCCCTCCTTCACCATCAGCTGAAGGTAATGAAACAGGATAAATAAATTTAAAAAAAAAATCTTGAAGCGAAAAATACCGCCTATTTTATTAATACTGAAAGAGAAACAAGGAGAGAGCACACACTGACAAACCTTTCACGTGAAAGTCTTTAATACAATTACAGCCTTGACTGTTAATAAAATGAAAACAGTACTTATCTCACAGAAGCTAGCCAATTATCAAATACAGATTAGACAGTACAAGAAATGCCTAAAAAGACATGCCACCCTCCAGTATGAATAATGCAGTCCGATGAACACTGTAAAATGAGTAGGGTATCTGGACACAGTTTCCCATACTCAGGTCTCCACAAGGATGAAGAGACAGTGTTCAGACCTATCAAAGTAAGGGAAAACACCATACTGCTGCAGCCCATTGTGTTACCGTCCAGTTCTTCTGTTTACTTTCTTCGTGTACAAAATTTTATTGCCACCTGTTTCTATTTCTCCATTCACCCCTTCTCTTGTTCTGAAACTCTGAAATCTTGCCTTTTTATTTAACATTGCTTTTGACGTCACATTGGGATGAAATATCATTTTTGTGATGTTATAATGTCAAAAGCCAAATTGACCTGTAGCTACTATCTTCTGTGAGAGAGGGCTGAAAAACGTGTGGCAGACAGAAGTTAAGACTGAGAAAACTTTGTCTAAAACTATTTACCAAGGAAGACCCTCCACCTTGTCTACACAGTAACAACTCTGGATAGCATCACGAAATAAATATTAATTATTTTTTTTATATTCCACTCTCCTACCCCCATAAGCTATGTTTATTTTTTATATCGGTGTATACACTGAGTTCTTTCAAAAATGAAACACGGACAAAGCAGCAATGAACAGAAAGATGCCCTGATTTCCTTCACTTTGGAGTCTACAACCACATCACCTTTATTCCGCTCTCTCCAGTGGCAACTCCAGACCCAGTATCACAAATGAACTGTCACAGGCTTATGGAGAAAAGAATTCAAAAAAAGGCTCTCATACTTCCATTTATTCAATTTACCCTCATAATAAATTCCTCTTACCCAAGTATGGTTTCACAGGCATGTCATCAAGCAGCAGATGCAGCAGTCTCTGTGTGTGGGAGCGCTGGCGGTTCAGCGATGTCACTCGCATTTCTATAGCTGCAGTCTTCATCAGCCAAGACATTTGGTTCAGTGTTGAAATCTCGTGTTCTGGGTGGGGATAAGGAAACAATTATAAAATTGTACATAAATAAAATTACTTACTCCAAGGAAAGCGTTTTTCATTTGAGAAAGCTTTCAGAGGATGTCATTACTTATTATCTGCTTGCCATTTGTTTACAAGACAAAAGGACTGAGAGATCTGACAAAAGCCATTAAATGAACATGTGGTTGTTGTGAAAACAAATGACACACATACATGCAATTAAGAGTATACACATACACAAAAAATATGGATATAATCTGTACTAACAGTCATTGTGGAGAATGCAGTGCTCCATGAGCAAATAGGGTCAGTTATAATTTCAGTGAAAATAATCAGACATTTACCCAAAATGAACTATAACTTTAACCAAAGTTGAAAAGGCTTGAACGTGGGTCCCCAATCTTCATATTCTATAATCATCTAATTTAGATTCTTAAATTACTTAAGAATCATCTGAAGTGCCTTACCCATGCTGAATACATGTATTCGAATCCTAAGTTTACTACCCTTTAACAACGGACTAGTGGTCAAGCATCTAATAAAGTGAATAAATACATTTATTCAGTTTAAGACACCTGAAAAATGCTGATCTGAAACATTAAACACACATCTATTAACTTAAAAATTAATGCCATCACCAAATAAGTTCTTTATTTAAAGGAAGGGAAGATACATGTGGTTACGACCACCACCCTTCTATTCCCTCAGTTTTTCGTAGCATTGTTACTTTTCAAAAATGTATTTTTCTTCCGTAGCATAATCTAACAAAACTGTAATGATAACTGAAATACAGATTAGGATTTGCTTCTGGAGACTTGGTGCATTCCAAAACTAACATTCTTTTACAAGAGTTCAGCGCTAATAATCTGAACTTCCTAAACAGGCAGAGTTCAATCTTTGCAGAATTAAAAGGTTAGTAGAGGCAGTAATTAATTCAGTTTAACAATGCCACCTATGCTTCTTCTATGATTCCTAGGGAGTCAAAAGATGCATTGAATTTTAAGCATGTACAATCTTATCTTAGCATAAAAATTACCTTTGATAGAAAATGGCAAATACTGCAGCTGAGTGAATAAGAAATCCTGACTGGTCCTCAGATATCTCATAGTTGGACCTGATGTGTCAGAGCATGCACACAACTGATAGATCACCTGACAATCAAAAACAGTAGATACCCATTTATGGCATTTATTTTAAAAACAACCCAGCCACCAAATCAAAAGATGCATAACACTGTTTTACTGCTTGAACAATATTACCTGTATTTACAGCAAGTTTTCCATCAGCTTACTCCAAAGCTGAACATATTATTGATAACAAACGCTGAATTATGACATTAAAGGACTAACAGCATGTGGATGATTCCAGTGGCTATTTGCCCACAACGTGACACTATATAAACCTTTCTGTTTGTTCAGTTCACTCAAAAATGAGTGTCTTTTTTCAGTCTCCAGGTTCACCAAGACAGGAAATGTAATCCTGCCCCCCCTGCCCCTCCTTCTAGAGTATGGCCTCTTTCACTTTTAATAATGTTTAAAATCCTTTCTAGATTCCCCAGATTTTCAACATGATACAGGTGTCTAATCATATGATTATATGATTTAAGGCCAAACATCAGCTACCGTGCACATACGTCTAATTCAGCCGTCTTCCCTATCTCACCCCCTCAGACATACATACATACATTCTATCATTGCTACAGAATAAAGATAATTTTATTGGTTTATTTGGGATTATTTGTTATCTTACTTGCTGGCAAACTGCAGTTCCAAAATTTAAAAAAAAAAGGCATATGGTCACAACAGATTCAAAGGATCACAAAAAATATTTAGAACATCAGTTTTATAAATATATCCCAATTTCAAGTTCTGACATGAGTGCAGATTCTTTACTTTCTGTGTTACTACAAGATAATACTTTTTCACACAGAAAAAGGTAGAATAGAAAGAGTTCAATGTATATAAAAATCTGACAGATGCATTTTAAAAATGAAACTATTATCAAAATCAGCAGTCATCTGTGTTCACCAACCAAGAAGTAGCTAATTTTATTTAGAGCCTACTTTCAGTATATGTCAACAGAAAAAATGCTGAATACCTGGTAACAGAGTTCTGCAAGATGAGGAGATTCCTGAACTGCTGTAGGCCCATTCCTCGTTTCGGTACCCTTCTCCAGTATGTTCAAAATAGCATGAAGGCAAGTCCGTGGGCAACCCAAGACACCTTAAAATAAAAAAATAATTTCTTAACATTCTTGATCTTACCTCCCTTCATAGCAAATACAGGCTAGTACACAGAATTATGGAAACTCAATTGTTCAGATACCTTGTACTGCACTATACTGCTCCACAGAGCTGCAGCAAATATATCTGGCAAAGTTTTTTCTCTGTTAATTAAAATAAAAGAAAGAACTGTGTTTCAGCAAATATCTAATGAAAACATTTGTGGTTAGTCTGTATGCTTTTGAAATGCTGGTGAAAGAGGATAAATTATGCAAAACTTATTTAAGAACTTTCTCTTCAGTTCTATTAAAAAAAAAAGACTCAACTGATTCTTTAACATTCTGCATGAACCAAATGAAAATTTGAATTCTTGCTCTTGAACTTCAACTGAATACTCATTTGACAGTTTCAAAGAAGAACTTTAAATTCCTGTCTTTATTTTAAAATTACAGCCATTTTATGACTAATGCTCCTAAAGGCACCTGACACTGCAACCAAGGGGAACAGAGAGGAGATTTTAATACTGAAGTCAAAATCCTGCCTTTTTGCATTCTTCCCTTAGCCAATTAATTCTTTAATCAAGCCAGAAAGATGTCCTGAAGCAGTAAGGACATCAATAACCGCAGATCTTACAGGGGAAATCATCATCTCTGTTTGGACACGTATAATTTATGCTTTAGTAGGAAATTATTATCTCGAGGCAAATGGCTTACAGTCATTATTTCTTCACATTATTCATGGGATAATTTAAAGAGGTGTGCAAGGCTCTGTCATGGCTTTGAGACAAAGTTCTCTATCACTAGCCTAACGTATGATACCCTACAAAATTGTGTGCCTGCAGATCAGTTACCTGTGCTGTGTAACAATGGAATTTCAAATTATCCAAAATATGGTCTGCAATTGTAAGCTATTTTGCAGATGAAAAAAATAGGTTGGCATCTTTTTTTCATCTTTCTGATCTATTAAATAACTAAGACTTTTTTTTTTTTTTCCCCCCAAATAAAATTCAGGATCTATCTACCCTTCATTTAGAACTATGAAGGACTAAAAACTGCTGGGCCACAGCGTCCAACACAAACCTAAAGATAATGAGAAATATTCTTCTCTAAGTAACTAAAATCAAATGTTTGTTCAAACACATTCATATAAAACATCCTTTAAAATAGTTGAGAAAATTTCTTAGTTAGATTGGAAGGGACTCCAGGAGGTCTCAGCTCCAAACTACGGCCCAGTTATGATATCAGACCAGATTGTTCATGGCTTTATACAGTTGGGTCTTGAAAACTTCCAAGCATGAAGACTGCATGACCTCTCTAGCCAACCCAATCCACTGCTTCACTGTCTTCATGGCGAAAGTTTCTCCTATATCCAAGTTGGAGCCTCTCTTGCGTCAATTTATGCCCACTGTCTCTCATCGTCCTGCCACACACCTCTGAAGAGCCTGGCTTTATCCTCTCATTAACCTCTTTGTAGGTACTTGAAGACTGCTATTACATCCCACCAAAGCCTTCTTTTCTCCAGGCTGAAGAAGTCCCATTCCCTCAGCTTCGCCTCATAGGCTGAGTGCTCCAGCCCCCTGACCATCTCTGCTGAACTTGCTGAAGTTTATCAGCGTCTGTCTTGTACTGAATACAAGTTAGAAGCTGATGAGGCAAGCCAAACACATACTAACACACTATTTTTCTCACCAATTCAAGAAACATTAGAAATGTCACTGACGTTGCTTTAAACTTCATATTCGCATATATATATTCATGTATATGAATATATATTATGAATATATAAATATATGAATATACCTAGCAGTAGAATGAAAATCCACATATTCTAAAAGGTTTTCTTCTACAATCTTGAACAACAAAACTGGTTTTCTTCCCTATAATTAATTTTGAACAGCGATTTGAAGAGGGACAGGATATAGTCAAGTAGTATAACTAGTTCAAAGTGACAATCTGCTTTGTAGATTCCCATGTTGTCATATCATTCTTGGATCATCAAATCGAATTCTCTGTACTGTAGACACAACTACTCTGCATAGAATACTAAATAAATTAATGTTTCACTTCTAAATTATCATTTTCTCCCACAACCCTAATTTCAAGTCTATTCCAAAATCCAGCTTAAACAAAGGATCAAATCCTGAAGCCATTTAAATGCTGCATTTAGGTATCAACATATCTTTTAATTTAGCTTTTGAGGATTAGAACAAGGCCTGTTTTCTTACTCTTAACATTAAGAGGAACTGCTTCTCCCCATGAATTTTCCAATAAATATCTCAGTGTTGGTAACAGAACTGATTAAATGCCAGATTCATACCTGGATCTTGCAGATTTGTGGTGCTGACAGGTTTCTTTAGTTCATATCCCAAGAGATACAGAGCAAGGCTGGGAGGACTACACTCAAGAGAGGTAATAAGGAGATTCAGAATATGGATCCTTGTTTCATGATGGATTCGTGCCCGCTTCTTTTCAGGCTGCAGCTCTTGATTAAAAAAAAAAAAAAAAAAAAAAAAAAAAAAGATGAGGTGAATAATGAAGTGGGGAAATCCATTTAATGGAATAATCCTCAGAGCCTGCAAGTTAAATACAAGAAAGCTAAAGCATCAACTTATATTAGTACAGAGGGCTACAAGACCAAAATTTCATATTACTATTAATATAGCTCTAAATGATACATCCTGAGCAATGTTAAATACTTGTCTTCTGAAAACAGACTCAGTTTGTAGTTGGCTCATCATACTGTGGACATATCTTAACAAGACATCGGTACTTTTCATTCTGTTAAAGGTCCAATTCTACAGAAAACAACACAAGAAAAGGGTTTTCTGACTTAAAAGCTCTTTCTTCACCTCTTTCATTAACTTCATTCTATGCAAAAGACAACAGTGTAAGCCATTTTTAAGAAGCCTTTTACATACCCTCATCTGGATTAATTAATTCTTCTGCATCTTCATTGTCCAAGCATTCCACAAACCCAGCCATGAGCTTCTGGCTAATACTCTGTATTCAACAATGGAAGGATGGAAATGAAGAGGATTTTAAGAGTATTAAAAACAATACCTTTCATAATTCCTTCCATATAAGTTGATAGAAGTTCTAGATGAAAATTATATAACCTAGTTAATAAGCAGGAGTTAAGAGTTGTAGCTGTTCTGAGCATAGATTAGCAATTAGCCGCTGAACAGAAAAAAAACCCTACTGTTGTTACATATGCTACATTATCCTCACAGGTTGAAGACTATAAAGTCAGGAAAAAGTTTCAGTATGTCAAAGAGTATTGTCCTTTTCCTTCTTGCAAACATCCATGATTTTGGTTTTTTTCAATTAACGAAGTAGTTGCTTTTCACAATGCCACAGTAAAAGACTTTTTAGATATATCTATAAGACAAAATATAGTTTTAATGTACTTGATCTAGAAACCTATCCTTTCAAGTAACATTATAGAGCACCAGTATTTCTCTACCAGTTTGTCTTTCCAGATCCAAAGAAACTGGCACTTACCTGATCATGTGTGAAATCACCAACTAGCTTTATCTGGATGTTAGAATTACAAGAAATGCAGCACAAAATCTTGGCACTTTCAAAAGCCAGTTCAGGATTGCTGTTTCCATGATAAAGATACCTTCAAAAATACAAGATTATTGTAAGGAAATCGTTGAAAATTTTACTAGTTCAAGATGGTAATGCACAGATGAGAAATTAAACAACATTTAGAACTAAAACATTTACAAATCAAACTACATGAGAAAATGTTAAAGCTACAAACTAAATTTCACTCTACATGAAGCACTTAACACTCGTCCATCAAAAGGAGGATGGTAGGCTGAGTAGTGATAATAATCTCTCCTGGACGTTTTACCATTCTTTTTATCCAAAATCTACCTCAAACACTGCAGGATAAGTTAAAACAACTGGCCACAGGCTCACACAAGAAACATGGAGAAAATACCTTCAGATCACACAGAAATGAGTGCCACTGAAGACCAAAACTAGCTAAAATCAACTACTGCATGTACCCAAAATAGGCAAGATAAAAAAAATTTAAAAGCATCTTAAAAGGTATGCTTTTTTAAACTATTTGTTGACTATTGTTATGTTAAAAAAGTAATACAAATGAAAGACAAAAAAAAAAAATCTATAGAAAGAGTTCAATTTTTCAGTTCATTCCATGTCAGTATATCACTGCTTTTTTATGCATTCAATTCTACTATTCATCAATGTTGGTTTGTCTGTACAGTTATTATAAAATCAAACAGCAACAGAAGGTGTCATTGGGAAGTGGAAATCCTGAAGTTTCACATTTGAAACAGAGTTTCAGATTACTAGCCTTATACTTTTAATATAGCAATCGACAATATTGTTAAACATGTAAGTGGCCAATAGCAACCAAATGAAGTTTTACTCTCCCACTCTATGACAACCAAAGTCTGGGGCAAACTGAAAATTATATGCAAGGGAATCACTGCACATAAGGCAACCAGGAAGAAATCATGAGGAGAATAAAAAAAATCAGAAAGAAAAACTATAAATGCAGATCCCAATCTTACACTAGACAATGCACAGATCAAACCACCTGTGAAGACACTCCCCCCGCCAAAAAAAAATTCAGAGATGATCTGTGCAAAGAGAAGCACTGGCTAGTAAAACTAATGAAAGGACCAGGATCCAAACACTTCAGTGCCTCCAAAACTCCTCCCTTCTCAGTACTTTGCACATACCTAGCAATATTCACCACATGATCTGCCTTTTTAGTGCGAGGATTGATTCCTTGAAGCAGCTGCTCCAGTGGCGTGACAATAAGGGAAAGGTGGCTCTCCCGCAACAGATCCATAAAAAGATTCTCTTTCTGTAGGGTTAAGTTTAGAAGCGCAAGGCAATACTCTACAGCTTTCTCTAAATGCTTCTTCCCTGCAGTGCACAAACAACAAAGAACCATAAGAAAAACAAAGGAGCAGTTAAATAGACTACATTCATAAACCTCATTCATTAAGCCTTGCACCAAGAAAGAACTTGTCAGCTGTTTACTACGAGGAAAATTACCCCCAAAACACAATTTCATATGCAAGAGAAACAACATCAAGTTGAAGAGATATGCAATGTCAGCTTTAAATCCTACTTAGAATGCATTTTAACTTCACATGAAAAATAAATTCTAGGCACATACCGGGAAATGGAGCATAAGTATCAAGCTGCTTAACCCCTTCTTCTAGCAAACTAAGGGACAGTTCCAGCATTGGGGACTCATTCAATAGATGATACATCAAATTGAATCCAGGTGGTTTATATGCTATTATTTCTTCTCCTAAAGAGAGGAGGAGGGGAAAAAAATTAACATCTAATAGAAAAGACTTCCATTACTCAAGCTAGCCTAAGCTACAAAAGATAACAGTCCCTGTTGTTGTAAGCAACATCTAAATAGATGAAACATACTGCGTACAAAGGCTTCAGAGGTTTTCTTTACACATAAGCCATTTAGGTAATTTTAAAAGTTTGGGAAGAGTAGTAATGGCAATTACCATAATTTTTCAATATCTATTAGCACAATTTCAACTTTAACCAGTTAGACTTCCCCTAAGTAGATCTGACCTTGGATTGAAATCAATGCTAGGACTTTATACCACATGGGAGCTACATTAAATGGTTTTGCAAGACCGGAGAGTAACTGGAAAAGGTTTACATGCCCCCAAACCTGCATGAAAACCCTGGATGAGGGAAAAAGCATTTCCAGAAATCAAAGCTGAGAAGGTCCACTGAACCCCTGATGCTCACTGTGTACAGACACTTGCACGTCTGTTGCAACAATGTATGCAAAAACATAACTACTAGCCTAAAACTCAAAGACGCTCAAAAAACAAAATAAAAGGAAAAGTCAAGACTAATGTTTCTGGTTTATCTAGTCTCCTAGTAAAATGTGGTGGATAAAATCAGAAGAGCAGTAAGAACCTTTTTTAATATGCAAGTGAGAATGAGGGTGCAGATTCTTTTGGCATCAGCTTAAACAACCCCCTTCTCCTTCCATTCATTCCGTGTCTGTGCTGCCCCCTAACATGTCAATAGACATGACATGCCATTGTGGAGCCGCACACTGAATCAGTTCAAGAAATGGATCTAGTTAAAAAAAAAAAAAATCGGGTTTAACCCATTTCTCCAACATATCATGTAGTCCACAAATAATCATACAAGCTGAAGGACTAGCTGAGGACAGGATGAACTAACAGAAATCGCTCAAGCCCGTACGCTGCCAAGAACTGTTTGTCAAAGTACAGGGCACAGAGGCCTCCCAGACTGAGGAGAGCTCACTGGAGAGGTATGTCTTAAAGTTCACTTGAGAAGGGGTTCTTATAGCTCTCTACTGCTACAAGCAAATCCACAGGCATCAGGCTGGCATTCAGTGTTAAGAAGAGACTTTGTATTAAAAAAATCTGCAACCCAAATAAGCCTTGGGTTTCCTGTAATGAGGCAACTGCCATCTACTTTGGCCTTCTGAGGAATTTTGTCCAGAATTAAATTACTTCAGATCATAATTCTACTGCTACTGTCTGCTCTGAATAAATAATATATCTATAATATTTATATTAGAGGACATATCAAATACACTGACACCTTTCAATTAACCCTATGAATAGTAGTGATTTTGATATAGAACAAAGAAATCCAGAGGAACAAGCCCAAAACCAAGGTGCTTTTTAAGTGTGAAATGCTGCTGCTCTTTAATCAAATCAGCAATACAAGAGAGACAGAAGTCATCCTCCTAGTGGAGCTAAGGAAATAGGGTACATGAAGCCCTAATGAATCAGCAGCATAGCTCCTGATAGTAAGTGGACATTTTTTGAATGTCTACATATCTTAAAGCCTTGGTCTAGCTTCCCACAAGCTTACTTGCAATATTAAACAAGATCACAAAATAGAGGCAAGACAGCAAAGCAAGTTACAATTCTGTTTGTCAGTGAACAAACGAACAAGTTAACCTTGTAATTCCACATACTGATCCACAAAGTCTTCAAGTTGAGGTTCATAGTCCCGCAGCAATTTGTAAAACACTTCCAGAACTACCTCAGCTACTTCCCACTGTAGATAATCATAAAATGAAGAAAAAGTCATACACAGAATAAGACTGATACTGCAGCAACAGGACCAGGAACAAAGACAAAGAATAAAACAGGCAGTGCAGTGATGGATCAGAAGTATGGCATGACTATCTAATTCTGAAATACTATCCAACAACACTTAAAATTCACCATGTCAAATAATTTGAAAGGACAAGCTTTCTTTATGAAGTAAAAAGGAACATTAAAATAAGATCTATTGCCTATTTTAGGCTCTGTTATACAATATACACATTAGTATATTGAAACTACAAGCAATAAAGAGTTTAATAGGTATACAGCTAGTAACAGATCATTAATCTGTTAAGCTTCCAGGATACAGTTTAGCATGTGCTTTCATCCAGAAGGATCATAAAGGGAACTCAAATTCCTTGGTTCAGCCAGTCAGAAATACTCTCTGAAGTAACAATGAGGAAAGGACAAATCTGACTTGTAGATTGTAGGGCATGTGATGTTCAGAAGTCATTAGCCGTGTAGTAGAGTTCCAAAACCCTGTATAGCAAACTGAAATTTAGCAATAATATACACTTCTGTTTTTTTAAAAAGATACTTGAAACAGGCTCCTTAGAAGTAGTTCATAGATCCTGATGACCCTTGAGTTGAAAAATCATGTGTTTACAGAATCAAAACAGTATGAACTGCTTCAGGTTACCTCTGCTGAGTGAAACTTGCACAGCTTCTCAAACAGATCTAAGCCACATCAACACTGCCAAATCATTTTAACTACATCCTTTAAAAAAAAAAAGATTTTCAAACAAAAATTACTTTTTCAGCAGCTCTCCGGTAAGCTCTGGTGCGGAATCGGAGAAACACAGCATCCCTGAGGAACTGGAGATAGGGATCAAAGCCTGGTGGACGGAGACCTGCTCCCAAGTTAGAGGGGAATGAACTCTCCACTAGCGTGCTGATGAGTCGACAGAAGGCACGGGTTAAAGGATATTCCTCACATCGGGACTCAATCTCATTCAGTTCAACCTTCCCAAGAGGACAGCAAAAACAGAAGGAGAAAAATCAAAGATTTTGAGATAGGAAGAAACATGTGAGAACAAATAATTTAAGGACATCATCTGTAAATTACTTTACAGTGAATTGGCTTTGCTGCACTTTCGTCTACAGTACACCACAAACAAAGCAGAAGCAGTGAAGCAACAGTACTGTCATTTCAGTTCAGCAATACTCTTCATTCAGTTCTGAGCTACTAGAAGATATGCCTCAACATTTACATACTTTGCTTTTATTTACCACTTTTATTAGAAATTAAGTGAGCTGTACTAAGATGTAACAAAAGTGAGGCCAATTTAGGAAAATAGGAAAAATCTTACTAAGAACTGCTCATACGGAATTTGGGGGTTTAGATGCTGCTCTGTTACTAGTACAAAGGTGCACTAGACTCATAAATGGATAAAATTTCCAGAAATTACAAGCAGGCCTGAGAGTAAATTAAGAAGCAGTGAAATGACAGTGCCTATTGCAAGGGTTTTCCATGGACAGAGCAGCAGATGCAGCCTCTGCAAGTGTTTCCCAAATTCATATGCAGATGGTCAGACAGGCTGCGTAGGTACAAAGAAACCCTTACCTCAATACCTATTGCTTGTCTCTGGCCTGGACTTCTCACAGTTTGTAATATCTTCAAAACAGAAACAGAAATGAAAACAGGCAAACAATACATTTCATATAATGGAAGTGCATCGCCATTGTTTCTGTCAGGACTAAAAGGTACTCATCACTTTTTAGCTGTAAGAAGAGGTTTCCTACATCCTCTTAAAAGGTAAAAATCTCAGATTTTTCTGTCTGAAAGGCTGGACTATATGTTGTACAGTTGTATGCTTCTAGCTTTACATCCTCAAAGACCTGCATCATGTTTATTGTTAAATGAAGCAAAAAACAGAAATACTTTCACATTAATGATTTTGTCTTATATTGGCTATGAGAAAGATGTTTCCCTTGTTATCTCTCACAACAGTATGTTTTAAGGAATATCATAAATTAGGAAGGAAAGGTGGTGAGCATTTAAAATACTATTACTGTAAGATATCATTATTGTCTGGGTCTTTTCATTAGTAATTAACAATAAACCAGCAGTTGCAGCTCAAATGCCTCAAGTTCTTCCAAATAAAACAGCAAATTAGTCTGAACCATAATACACACTATAAAATAAGCCCATCACATTACAATTTTTGAATTAACAATACCAAGAGCATTTTCATTTGATATTCATCTTCCTTAGGATTCATATTTAAAATTTTTCTCTGAAATCAAGATAGAAGGGAAAAAAAGAATTTTTTAATAGGTAGGGCTTTTACCATGTATCTGACATTTGCCATCTAAATGTGAAAGTTAGCAAAAATATCCTGTAAATGACAATTAACTTTCTCTGAAAACTGAACGCCTGAAAGTGGAGCTTTTTAGCCAGTCCCTTCTTTCTAGGAGCACCAGTCACACTGGAAGAATATTACACACCAAAAAATACCCAAAAAAACCCCACAAAAAAATATGTAACCTGCAGAACATTTATTACTGATGACATACACTGCGGAAAAAACCTATTGAACACACAGGGCTGTCTGTTAGGAAACCTGTATTTATGCAAAATAAGCACAGCCAATGAGATCTCTGAGGCATAAAACCATACTGTCATTTTCAAAATCATTTCAAAGCAAGAACTGCACAAAGTGAAAAAAATTATATTCAACAATGGCAACAAGAAAATTTAGGAGGAAATGCAATACTATTTCAAATACACTGGCAATTTCAACAGATTGGGATGCTATAGTGCTAAGCACTGAACATCCTAAAATACCTGTGTATATTCCAGGGATTGCCAGAGCGAAGCAGCTATTTCAGGAGATTTTCCAAAAGCAGTAAGAGTTTCTAATAGCTCCGCTTTCAAAATAGGAGGAATGCTGCATTGCAGAAGTCCTAGAATGACCACTACTGGTGTCCACTGAGGGTGCTCACAAAGAGCCAAGCGAGCATTCTCACTCTATGGAGTTCAACAGAAAACAAAGCTGCAGATTATTACTTTGAAGATTATTCACGTCTTAAAATCTCTAAGTCACATTTTATTACAAACGACTCTGCTTCATACTTGAAGCTCTACGAAACAGAGGAATGGCAAACCATTCCAAAGCAAACAATTTTCATCAAAAAAAAGCCCAATTTAATGACTCACGACTACTAAAATTGTGCCTATCCATACAGAAAAATTATGTGCATAATATAAGCTTCTATAACAACCCCAATTTTTTTTTTTTTTTTGTAGGCACTCATTCATGGAATTAGTCTTAAATAAGTTGCAGTACTTATACTCTAGACAGCTTCCTCAAGCACTGGTAGAGGGAGTTTATCAATATTTCTATTACGAACTTAAATTGCATTTGGACATTTGCTAGGAACTTACATGAATTTGTTTAAGTCTAAGAGCAGGGTCGTCACCAGTGTAAGCTCATTTGAGACTCTCAGATGAACCACTGGACAGGAACAAGCCTCTAAGCTTCATCAAATGATAATTCCCTGCATCCTTAGAACAAATTTACTTCTCACCAGGTTATGGTTTGATGATGTCAGGAAACACTAGTTTTAAGAGTTCCTTTTTCCCCATGCTTATCCAATGCTGACATGACAGCTCACACAGGAATACCCCATTGCCACCACCACCACCACAGATGATTTTTAAAAAGACTAATTAGTTTCACTGATCTGTCTCACGTTTGTGCCAGGAAAATCAAGGGTATCTCACTACATCACAGAATTTTTAGGCTGCAGAGTCTCGTGGGTACTGAACAGCTGAATTCCACACTATCCAGAATTACCCAGACAATTTACAATATCAAATCTGCATTGCAGTTTTATTCTTTTGGAATGCTCTTCCAGTCAATTCATGTCACATTTCATGCTCTTGGCTTGGGGATTTTTTAAATCTAACTCTGGAGGCAAGTTTCACAGTTGATCAGTTTCCTTGCCAAATTTCTAACATTTTCTTTTGAATTCACCTATTATTTTTGCCTTTTCAAACTCATAATTAAAGGCAAACAACTTTCCTACTCCGTAGTTATTTCTTCTGAATATACCTCACTTCTGAAAGACATCTCCACGACACCAAAGTGTCAGGAAAGCAAGAAAATCAGTAACACCAGCAACACAGGAAAAGGTGTCATCTCTTCCTGCTTCATCCAGACTATGTGTTTGGTCATAACAGTTATTCCTGATGCTTCCCATACTTTTGAAGTTCACTAATCAAATGACAACAACTGCTAGGTATATTTGCCCTATATACCTTTCTGGTCAAGCGAACTTCACAGCTGAATAATGATGTTTTGCAAGAAAAAAAAATGTATTAACAAAGAAAACAACAAAAGGTTACTTACCCAATTTACTATAACAGTGGTCAGCTGTAAAAAGGCAATTAATCCATCCTGTTCTTTCTGTGTGATTCCTCGGAGAGGCAGGTGACGGTACTGGACGCTGTCTGCACTTGGCAAGTCTTTCCTTAAGTGCTCATGATAAAGCATCAAAGAGTGGAAGAAATGCTCCCAGGAGACAGGGCTGCCACCTGCTCCTTGGATGTTTTCCGCTAGAGAAATGACAAACAGGTGACAAGATATTCTTTCTACTCTTTCACAGGGTGACAAGCAGGGTAGTTAAATTTAAAAGGAAAATTTTCTTATCTAGAGGAAAAAAATAGAAGTTCAAAGTAAAGCTATTGTTTCCGAAATTAGTGGTTCTGGTTTGGGTTTTTTGGTTGTTGTTGGGTTTTTTTGGTTTTGGTTTTTAATAGAGACAAAAAGGTGCTAATACGAAAAGCCAGTACAAATAAGTTTTCCGTTTTATGAATCAGAATGTTTGCAGCATTATTTATATCTTCAGCATAGGGTTTTTTTCCAATTTGATCAATGCAGAATTAATGTAAAACACAGGACTGACCAGCATCTCTTATTTTGTGAAAGTGCTATTATATGACATGTATCAAAAAATTCTAACAGAACAAAGTGCTTCTGAAAAAAGTCAGCTCAGGAAAGACAACTATATTTACAAAATATACAACTTAAAAGACATTACTCTTTTTATATTTTACAATAAGCAATATTGATATTCTGCATCTCTTATGGTGTTAAGACACAGCTTTTTAAAAAAATGCTTTATTTCATTATGTGAATTATTTGCTAAGGTGCTCAGACATTTAATTACCTAACCAGTCTTTTTTTTGTTTTGTTTTACAGATTACACTTTCAAGTGAAGCCTTCCAATTTTATCATTGTACTAATAATGAAACGTTAGAAGTATGAAGCCACAATTCATCTCAAATGAGTCTCTGTACTTTTCTAAAGAAAAAGAGTTGAGAAAGAGCTGAAGTGTCACTTTTCTTACCATGACTACTGCCATTGACTTTTAGCAAACTAAAGCAGTAATGAGCACACTGAGGCCCACTAGCCAGTCCCCGCAGCATTTTCAAGTATGGGATGTAAATTGTGGAAGGAAGTAGATCTCCCATTTGCCTAACAAACTTTGACAAGACAACCTAGAACAAATAAAGATCAGTGTTTAAAAGAAAAAAAATTAGACTTGAGTATTTTAGGAAAACAATAGTCAGCCAAAGTCAGAGAACAGATTCTAATATGATCAGGGAGGAGTAGAGGGGTGGAATCACAACTCCAAAAAAAAATTTTTTTTTTTTAAAAATATCCTTTGTAGACTGGCCTATTTAGTTTCCATGAAGGTGAAAAACATGTTTCAAAGAGCAAATAAACAAAACAAAATAATTCATGCTATTGCAAATTATACTAACTCTCCCATTCTGTATTTCTAGTGATAAAATTTACTTCAGCTCACAAATGCTGCAGAGCAGTATTATTAACACTTCCTACAGCGCAAGTTAAGTGATACTGGGAAAGAATTCACTATGCTTGTCATATCCCTGCACAGTAACTCACACACACAGTGGTTCCTCCCAGGGTCATCTTAGGGTGTCTGCAGATTGCACCAGGCCTTAACTAAAGTTGCCTTTATTCTGGGTGAGTCTTGGGATGTGTCCCACATGTCTCATACTAGGTTTTGCCTAACACTGCCCAGTCCTTCAAGGAGTACTGAAGGCTGACAGCATCCCAGGTATCTAAAGACTTTTGGAACGTCTGCTTCATCTGTTTAGATTGCTTCTTCATTCTAATTTTAAGTTCTGTCTCTCATGGACTATAACCTTTGGACTTTAAATAATTACAATATCCTTATGGATTTTTACCCCCCAAAATACTATCAACTACAGCTAATAAAGTTTTTTTTATAGTTAAGGAATTTAACTTCTCAGTTACACCAACAAGGTATGTAGAGGTCAGACAGAAAACACAAGAGCACTGTTATCAGACTTCATTTAGCAACTGCAACAAAATCAGACCTAAACAAAATTTTCAAACAGGTTTGTTAGGACTCTTTCTTATTAAATTTACTGACAACCATGAATGACTTGCAGTAGCTCATTTTAGAGCAAACAACAATAACCATGTTATGCACAGCAGGACACATGCAGATAAGCCACTGATGTAAGATAATGTCTTCTTAGAGGTTAGCTGTAATAAGGGTACCAAAAACTTCATTGCCTGGGGTTTTTTTATTACTTTAATTTCAAGTTACTAGTAATTACTCAAGAAAATCTCGATAACCTGGCGCTGAGGGGGTCGCTGATGAGCTACTCCAAGGTAGGACCCCATGATGGTAGACGTCTGCAAAGGCTCTGATGGACACCAGTATTCAAGGGCAAGTTCCAGATTAAACGGGTCTTTCCTATACAATTCAGCAATCTATCAGAGAAAGGAAGATGTTAGAAAAATTCAACTATATAAAGAAAAGATGATTACTTCAACCATAAACACTGCTTCTAGATAAGCTAAACACGTCTGAGAGGCAAAGCATCCCACACCTGGTGTTCCATTCCTTAAAACTCTCTGAAAATGACAGCTTCTAAATAGCAAGATCAGAACAAATGAGAGCCAGGGGAATTCAAAATGCGCATGGAAGCGAAACTTTCATAACTTTCTATATAATTATTACAGATTAAATCTTTGCTAAGAAAACAGTGTCATTTCTCCTTAAATAACCACTTGCATACCTTGTTATATTAACTTAAAAACAAGTTAGCCAGTATTAGGATTAGAAATCTTACCCGTTATCTGAACATAAAAGTTTCTCAGAGTAAATTTTCATATCTAGTTCTTCATTTAGGTTTACTATATATCTCAGAGCTACTTAAGAAGTCATTTCACTATAAGTTTTCCTGTTATATCTTGTTATGTCCTATAACCTAAAGGACTACCTTTGGAAAAGACAAGTAATCCCTATATTAAAGACTGCTATACCAAAAATTGCACACCTGTACATTTTCATGCTAAATAAGGGGAAATAGACAAGTTATCTTATTCACGAACAGAAAATATAAAACGTACCAGTTCAATATGCAAATCTGTTTTCTGATGTGGGGTTTGTTTAAAAGTGCAGTTAGGTAACCTTAATAACTAATATTTAAATAAACATTTATTTAAATTTTATTTCAGTTTTATTTTATTTCTATTTTCTTTCTTTTATTAAAAAATACGACAGAAACAGAAAGATCTTTCTTTTAAATGTATGCTTGTGGTCAAAATTCTACTGAAATTAGGGAATTTGTAATTCCAGCGCCTCAATGGGGTCACCTTGCCTAGCCAACTCTACAGCAAATAAAAAACAGCCTTCCAAAATTCTCATTACAAATATATCAACACATGAAAATTATTCGAACATATCAATTCTTTATCAGAATAATTGTCAATAGTGGGGGAAAAACCCTAAAATGTACTTATAGTTTACCCACAGTAAACAGGGAGAAATTTGAAGACTTACAGAAACATAAAACACAGTGTAAACATTGAAGTCTAGATACACAAAGGTATCCCATGCATTTAGCCAGATCTCAACTCCAGTGATAGCCTGCAAAATTCCTATTTCTAAGTAACGTTAAAATAAGATGGCTTAAGATAGTAGATATGTTAAGATAATCTTATAAGTTAAATTTTAGATAGTTAAAGATTTTGTAGAATAACTTCAGCTCAAGAATTCTTCACAGATAAGGAACAATGCAGTATTTACTTACTAAACAAGAATTAAATGACACTTCATTAACATCAGAAGCCAAGGCAGTAAATTAATTCCTTTACAAGAAAAGTTATAGAAAGTGTCTCTATTTAAGAATAAAAAACCCCCTCTAATCCCAAAAGGGAAGGATCCAGCACTGTACGTTATCATTCAGATATGGGTTTTCTGATGAAGAAGGAAAGTCACAATCACTTTTTGCCACAGTAATTTAAAAGAAAATAGGGCTTACTAAAAGCATTAAATGCTCCAGATCTCTCCGAAGGGAAATAGGTGGATCATTACCCATCTGAATACTCATGTGAATCATGCGAGCATCTTCATCAGCACGATTTCTCAGCTGTTTCACCTACACAATTTATGAAGTGGAGAAAAACACTGGTCTATATTTAGCTAAGAGTGAAACAGAACAGAAATAATGGAATTGTCTAAACAGCCTATCAAAAACTAAGAAAGCAAATGAACTTGCACATACATGACAAGAATATTCAATTTATTTTTTTTTAATCCCCTCCCCCCGCAAGAGCTTACATTCAAAGATACATTCAGTCACTTTCTTACTGCCAAGGCCCTCAAGTTCATGGCAAAAGCCCTGAACTTATACCATAGGAGTTTTTCCCAACTGACCTCACCAGACCCTCTTGTTTGGCCCCAAAAGGTGGATCCTTTTTGACCTCTACCTTCAAAAGCTAGATGGGTTAGCTTCCAACAAAGTAAGTTAGACCATTATCCACAAGGAGTGAAAAGAAACAGAAAACTGTAAAATATTGTTTTCTGTATATAGATCTGGGGATTGCACCTTTCTTAGCCACGTAAGGCTATTTCTACTTACAACTACTTTATGTTTTGAGAAGTTTTGGATTGATGTAATTACTTTGGACCCAGTCTGTTGCAATGAAAAGCATTACTACATGTCAATAAATACAAAAGGCAGTGGGGGAGAGAGAAGGAAGGGGAAGAATAAGTGCAGCAATTTTTTAAAAAGCCCTTTAATGAGTATCCTAAAATTCTTTGTGTTGAAAAAACTAATTACTAAACAAAACACAGCTGACAGTTAATTTTCATGTCAAAAAGCCTTTGACAAAACACCCCACCAGAGGCTTATAGAAAGCAAATAGCCATGAGATGAGAAGTTAAGTTTTGTTACATATTAAGCAGACATTGAGGAACAAGAAACAGAAGTAAGCAACCAATTCAACACATCAAAAATTAAAACATGGTGATGGTCAATAGAGACTGGTTCATGGTCTATAATATATCTTAATTTGCAAAACTGAATGAGCAGCAAAATAATTGTGTCTCATCAAGAAAAAATAGTTAAAAATTAGAGCAAACTAGCCAAATTAGTGTACTAACAAAATTAATATGGACAAAACTGAGTGTTGATAAATGTAATGATGAATTATCTGAACGACTAAAGCTAATTGAGTTCTGTATGTAATGCAGTCAACCGAAAGATCTACCCAAACCATCACTGGCAAGCAGCATAAATGTTAAAACTATACAGAAGAGTTAAATAAAATGCTGACTTACAGATTTAAATAAAACTGTACGAAGGTTATATACATACACAAAAAAAAAAGAAAAAGAATCCTGCAAAGCAGACACTTCCCTCTATCCAAAATTTGAGATTCAGTAGAAATGTAGAAATAGCTGAGTACATAAGCCAACCACTAACAGCAGTTAAGACAAAAAAATCTCCTGTAGGGCTATATCCCAATTGCCTGCTAACAAAGTCCTTCCTGTAAAACAACTAGTACTGGCCTCTATCAAACTGGACTAAAAGTCAACAGTCAGATTTTTGCTTATATCCTGTATTACAAAATCCTATTTGTAATAAAAAATACCTCTCTTCATCTTTAGGCTTCAGCTACAATCAACTGCAGATCTGAACCAAAGCAAAAAAACTGAAATGGAAGAGAAATACTCTTCCCAGAGATAAAGCCTCTAATTCCATAATGCAATGAAGAGGAGAGAGGCACCAACAAACCAACCAGCCTTGGGATTTTTCAGGCAATTCTGTGGATACAGGAGACAGGGTCACATCTGTTCCATATCTAATATGGCAGCAACCTCTGCCTGGGTCAGTCTCCAGCTCTTCCACCTTCATTCTAAAATCTACCTTATATCTCTTTCATAAAAACTGGTATCATTACAGGGAGACATTTCATCTTTCGTAAAGCAACACCATCCAATGAAGAATTGCCTCATAAAAAAAAGTTCTCAGTTCCAAACCTGTTGCACTTGATTGTTTAAGGAACTTCCATAAAATATACCTCACATATTCCTCATATATTCAAAAGATTCCAAACAGCTACTGTGTCTGTATTACAGGAAAACACCATTGTACGCAGCCTTCAAAGGCTGTTCAGAGCCTGTTAACAATGTGGTAAGGCAGCCATTGCAACAGAAATATAGCTGTAAAGTTATCAACATGAACTTGTTTGAACTGACGTTATACTTGTTCTATGGATATTCTGTGGGTTAAAAAGACAGCTTGAGAAAACAACATGCAACACCAACAGATTATAAATAAATTAGGATTAAACCTAAAAGCTGTCTACAACATGTTCATATATGCCCTCAAAGATTCTTGAGGCTCAAAATATTGTTTTTCCTGCCAATATTGTTCTCATTCCGTGAGGGTACAATGAACAAAATATATTTTTAAATCCTTCTTTTTGCATGTTGATAAAAATTATTTGGCAACTCCAACTACAGCTCAACACAATGAAGGTCACAAAATAAAGCCTCCATCAATTAATTAAAAGCATTTTCATAGAGTTTTAATTTTCCATGTCTAGATACAAGGTCTTGCACAAATGAAACTGTTGTAATTGCTTCAAATTTTTTAAAACCCTTTTGCAGCATTTCTGCTGTTCTAGTGAAAACAGCTGCTCATTTTCCCAACAATTGATGTTACTGAAGAAGTAGAATCCCTCCCCTTAAATATGGAAAAGACCATTAGTAACAGAATAAATTAAAAATGAGACACAAAAACCTTAAGTTAATTTAGGTTACACTACTGTCTTCATCAAAAGAAAAAAAAGCCCATCAACAAAATAAATCAATACCCACATATGTTGCCAACAATTTCAGTATTCATTTAAATTTTAATCATGTAAAGCAAAACAAAACCACTACCACCGCAAAAGCTTGCTTTGGAAATCTCACCACACTGAAGCATTTTAAAAATCACATTCCACTTCAGTGTAGAAAAAAAACCCCAAACTATATGGGTTCCATAAAGTCAACAAGTTTTCTGAACTGCAGCACCTCAAGCTGAGGGTCATATCTGAATGTCTATGCCACTTGTCCTAATGTTAGAAATACAGAAGAGATGCCCACATTTCTCAAGAACAGCTATTCGCACAAACAACTTACTTTCATTGGCATGAGTGCAAGGAAGTCTGTGACAAGGTTATGAATTTTGCGAATGTAAAATTCCTCCTGGTAGAAATTTTCAGACCCCACAACAGATTCAGTCAGGAACAGGAAGACATTATCAGCAACCGCTAGCTCTGCCATTGCTTCATCTGCCTCAGTGAATTCTGCAAGAGCTGGGCAACAAAAAAAAAATCACAAGAGGGGAAAAAATAAATTACTATTATCTGTTACCAAATGAAACATATTTCAGAATACCCGGCTGACATGCAAATCAACACGCTTCTTTCAACTATGTTTTTCCTACCATACAGGAGAACACTAGACTGGAAAAGACAAGTTAATGCCAGGTGATCTCAACTGTCTTCTTTAATAAGTGTTAAAAGTGCATAATCCATTTACACGATCAAATCTAAGGCTGTGAACCAAGAATCACAAACCAACCTTAATTAAACATTAATTAATTATAATGTAAACATTTTCTTTAATAGATATTCTGGAGTAGACTCAATTCTGACCTAGTAGGGAGCCTGGAAATCTTGTGGAGTACAGAGAAGAAAAAAAAAATTAAGAATAGATTTGTCCTCTAAAGATACTGAGGTTTAACATTTACAGATGTAAAAAGTCACGAGCAGGAATCTATTCTTAAATTAAGTGTTCAAATGATACTAAAACTGCTAAAATGCAATCTTTCACATTTTTCAGTACATTAAAATCTCTTTCGCTTCAGTGAGACACTACGCAATATTACTGTCTAATAACTAATTATTTCTAACTCTGTGTACATTTCAGAGCAATTCAATTCTCGACAACCAAACTCACATACTAAGAAAGCTTTAAAAGGAGTGTCAATGGTAATTTTATCATAAAAGTAAATACTAACAATTCAAAAAGCTAACAGATCCATTGACTTACCCCACTTCCAAGCTCTGAAAACTGATGTGCAGCAACTGCACTTTAGGGTAATTTACCTGTCACATCGGATAATTGGGATATTCCTCGTAATGCCAGCGCCCAGGCTAATCTAACAGTAGCTTGCAGGCCTGGTAATTTCCAAGGCTGAGACTCCTGAAGACGAGTGTGTATTGTTGCTATATACTGTCTTTCTGCTAGCAGAGGGAGCCGGTGCATCAAATCTTGAAGAACAACAAAAACAAACACCACCAACACCCAGTAAACAAATATGAAAACAAACAGGCAAAATCCTACCAATTTGTTACTGATCTGTAACAAAATTGGTTAAATAACAATCTATCCATCTGCACAACATAACCTCTTTGGGAAACCTGCCAGCATTACCTTCACGATCCTCTGTGCCTTGTTCCAGAAAGCTGACATCAAAGCAGTAAAGGAGAGCCATGAGGAGAGACAAGTTCACGCTGTCCAGCGAGCCATCAGCTTCCACTGTTACTTTCTCCAGGTAACTTATGAGGATTAGAGTGTCATCCTTACTCAGTGGTGACTGGCAGGTCCAGACAAACAGACTTTCGGCCAAGGACTGTCGGCATTCTTTAATGAGGTCAGAAACCTTTAAGAGAAAAACCAGACAAAACCCAGTTAATATAAATATTCTGGCAACACATTCAATTTGTCCTTCTCAGTCAATCAGTATAACTAGGTTAAGTTAAAAATTACTCTAAAGACAGCAGCTATATAAAATGTTGGGGTTTTTTAATTGCTAAAAAACAAAAGGCACACTTCTGCTTGTTAAATGAAATACATGGGAATATGAATGCATGTGAGCTATGAGTAGGTATCCTAGAATATGACTGCACGCAAACCAGCATCTCTGTCAAGGCCAGAGACATGATTCTACATAGAACTTTTGTACCTGTAAACTATCACACAAAAGTCACATCTCCTGTCTCTAATACAGAACTGCACTGCTAGTTATATATCCAGATAAGGTAATAGTCTTTCCCTTGCCCCAAAAGAGATGCCCTCAACTGACTATACAAATACCTAACTTAAAGACAGCGAGAAATATGAATTCATATGAAAAAAATGAAAGTATAAAAAATTAGAACTTTCTTTCCCTAGACAAAATATTTATATCAACTTTAGAATAGAAGCATAAATTAAATGTATCATCCCCTATTACCTATCGAACAAATATCATGCCCAACATAAAGGCTACCAAGCATTTTCATACTAAAAATATTTTTTTTCTTTTTATTTGGCCAAGTATTGCATGTTATGATACAATTAAGTACAATGGCTCCTGAAGTTTGTCTTTTTTCTAACAGTGACACCAAAAATTACCTGTTTTCGAACAAGGACAAACATTTCTTTCATTTGTTAACTTCATTCCTCCCCTCAAGCTGAGTTTTGACTGCTTTAAGTTGTATAAAAACAGTAGAAGTTAAAAAAAAAACCTTAAAAAACAAAAAGCCACTAACAGCCTTTCGTAATGGTCTTTGTAAAACCATATTTTATTTAGCTAAACTACGAGCTTCTAATAATGTTCTTGCCCTATATCCATTGTACCTGGTTAAACAAAAAATGAAGAGCTATAAGCATTCTATCCCCAGTAAAATCACATGCATGGTGATAAAAACTTTTCAACATTTAACACAGCAAGAGATTTGAGCACAGACTCCAGCAGAATAATAGTTCTAATGAATACACAGGGAGATATGGTAGTCCACCTAAAAGGAAGAAAAAAAGGGTCTAACACTAAACATTAAATGAATTTTAAGGTAAAATTAAGGTAAATTAAGGTAAGTTAAGGTAAGTTAAGGTAAATCAGAAGGATATTCTTTGCATGGCTTCTAGATTAATAGCAAAAGGGTAAAACTAGTTATTTGGTGGGAAACAAATTGACTGATTATAACATAGAATAATTTTAGATGATCATCCATTAGAAAGACGTTCAGAAATAAAAACAATAATGTTTAAAATCTTCCTACTAGAAACTCACTCTGCAGTTAGTCACAGTCTCAATTAAGGTCAAGGATTACAAAAATGAGAACTCATTTTCAAGCAATTCTCACTTCACTATAAGAAATGCTTCTGTTCATATTAACACAAGTGGATTATTAAAAAGAGCATTATTTGCCTGACTAGACTTGGTTTTAATCTGTTTTAACAATTTGTGAATTTTAGTTTGCTATTTTTATTCCAATGGTGCTGATAATGGTAGTGCTGAGAGCAGATGATTTAATACACAGTCTTTAGAATAAAATTAAAAAAAAAAAGTTTACCCGTAGTGCAAATATTAGGCTTACTTTCATGCTGTCCTTGATTACACTTCTTCACTAAAAATAAGGTATGCCCTACCATCAGGGAGCAGCAGCAAAACAGAAATGCAAGAAGTAATCGGGATCCCACAGTGTTATAGCACAAGCTGTGGAGTAGTTATTAATGATCCCTCAGACAGTAACAGAGCTTGCAAAGGTAGAGAACACAAACTAGAAAGTTTAAAAAAAAAAAAAAGGGAAATCTCCTGGTGGTCTAGCTGTATTCTAATCTGTACAGTAATTCAGAAGCATACTCACACCCAATGAATATTTACCTCTTTGCGATGTTTCTCACTGCCCAATCCTCGCTCTCTCTGGAGTTTATCAAATTCATTGTTCAAATCAATGTGAGACACAAGAGTGAGGATCTTCTGCGTCAAACCCTGCTCCATTAGGTCATCTGTAAAGCGTGTTGTCATGGACATTAACTCTTGACTATAATGGAAAGAATATAAATTTAACAATTAATCATACTATTCCCAGTCACAGAGGAAGTCTAAAATAATGAATCCCGTCAAATGTATTTGCTGACAGAACAGGTACAACTACATTATATACATAAAGTAACTAAACGTGCATCGCTAATCAGTAAGCAGTGCCCTCTCAAAACATTATGCTGAATGGATACAAAGTCTTTGGGTAACTGTAGGTTCAAGAACATGGAATATGAGAATACAATATGGATCAGCTAGTTAAGATTTTTATCAAAAGGAGAAAGTACTATACATAAGATGCACATAACTCACAAGCTCACAGCCTCTTTCTTACTAGTAAATACAAGTGTCCAATTACATACACCCTACTGAAGTGGTGGAGCTAGTTCTAAAGTAATCATTTATTTCATGTTTCAGAATTTATATTTACACTAGAACACATCTTTTAATCTTTCTCTATTCAAGCAATCAGTGTGCATTGGAAGTAAACAATGCATGCTGTTTTGTTTTTAAACATTTTTTGTTTCAAAAAATGTTAGCATATTACATTCGCCAGTAGACAGTGCATCCATTTTAAGTAAAGGCAGGAGCACAATTCCCTGTTTTGCAGGACGCGGGAAGTCAGAACACAGCAAGGACAGAAACTCAAGTCTCTGAAACACTGAGTAATCACTAGTTAGAGCAACACTGACTGGGAGGGTGTCTGAAGCAAAACACTGCCAAAAGGTGAAGTAGCAGGAAAGAACTGGAAGTAAAATGGATATCCCTATAATCCAATTAAAATACGTATAAGAAAAAATAATATTATGCTTAAAAAACAAACATGAAAGCAGCTGCATCAGGTTATGAGAAACAAACAAATTTGAGAATATCATATTCCCTTGAGCCTAATTAGTCCTAAAAGCACTTAAAGCAAAGAGCTTTGATCAGCTCATCACCTTAATACAGACCTGAGTTCCAATGTCCATGTCTTGCCTTGGCGTGACTGGATGAGGGTGCGTAGTGAATTGGCAATGCATCTTTTTCCATCCCAGTACAACAGAACAGCCACTAGACCTCTTGTAAGGCCAGGAAAATGAGGTTGCTGGTGTTCTCCTATTGAATGAAAATGCACAGAATAGTTACAGGAAGCTGAACATACACACTTTGATAACAGCCTTATATCTTTGTATTTCCAATTTAAATACAAGTGTAGCATTCAAAGCAACCATGGTTATTCACTATCACTTTGATTCGCTTCAGGCGCTTAAAAAAAGTCACAGATATTTTGGGTGCTATTATTAAAATTGATATTCAACCATTAAAACATTCAAAAATTTAAAAGAAACAGAAGTGCAAGTCCATAAATATCCTAGTCCAAATGGTATTTTTGCAACTGATATCTACCCATCTCAATCATCAATTCAAGCTGATTATCAGCAAAATATCTTTTATTTATTCAAAATGAAATTTTCTGTCTGAATTTACATTGAAAATTCAAGTTCAAAATAGAAAGTGAGGTTGACTTGAAGATGGCTTTCCCAAGGTGACAAATTCGCAAGCTGCTACTTTAATGAATTTTTAAAAAGTTAATGATGAACAGTAGCTAGTAGTAACTAACAATTATACTTTAATAACTCTGAAATCAACTTTCTACATGCAAAGCATGTGTCACTTTCCAGAATACTTCTCTTACTAATCAGTTATTAGATTATGATCCAAATAGAGTCACATATCAATGTATAACTAATACATAATTTGAAGAACCAGTACCTATTGCACTGCTTTATGGAAAAACTCTCAATCAATTATTTTTAAACTATTTTTAAATTCAGTGACAGAGAAAGTAAACCATAAAAACCCCTCAAATTATTCCCCTTTTTGCAATAGCTGCATAAAATATGAACGTTAAGGTTCAGAACACTGTTATCGTATTACATTACAGTGACAGTAGATTTCTTTTTAAGAACATTCTATGTCAGGAAGCTAAGGCCCTGACTGAATCATGCATTCACGTTAAGCATACACTTAAATAAGAAGGCCCTATTTAAGTTGTATTTCTCCAGCTCTTAAATATTTTCCCTTCTCACCAGCTAGAAGGAGCTCAACAGCTGCCAACTCTCCAATATCAAAGAGGTCACTGAGGATAAAGGCTTCTCTGATGAGTTGCTCTGGCAAAAGCCTAGTTCCCTGCTGACCCTGGATAGCAACCCCTTCTGTACTTGCTTTCTGAATTTTCTCATGCTGCTGAACATTCTTTGGCTGCAAGAGAAACAAGCATCAGAAGTCACTCAAAATAGCAAGATCAAATACTGAATAAAGCTTTACACATTAATCCTTCCTCACAAATACAGTTCTGACAGGTTAGGCTGTCATCATAAAAACAAAGGCAGTGTTTTTAAACACAGAGATAGTAAAGGCATCCTAAAAATGCTTCACACTTGCACAGCAATGGTCTCTTTGTGGGAACATACCAAAAATAATCTTATACAATCAGTGCTGACGTTTAGTTTGCTCAGAATAATGGTGACAAAGTAAATTTTGACACAATTCTCAACAGGAATTAGTATCAGCTCAATGAAAGACATCTGGGTTGTTGATCATAACTGTCCCGTTACCCCAAAGCACTATTTACTACATCATTCTTTTTTCTATTAAACTTAGACACTGAAATACACTGATGAAACTCTACAGCTGACTGTTAGGTTTTCTGACCTATCAGTTTAAAAAGCCATGTACTATTTCAGAATTAACACCACTGAAAGAAGACATACTTCTAGTTGCTACCTTATGATCCATCAGCCAAGAAACAGTGAGTTTTTCCACATCATCTCACATTCCTAACAAGACACAGTCTATATTTTGTGAATTCATGTGTTCACCTGTTCTATGTGTTCATTAACCTGACTGAGGCATGAGCATGGACGAAAACGAGACAAAATAGTTTTGTGCTTTATTTCAGACACACAGGAGTAGCGAAAAAAGATAGTACTTGACTAATGGATCATCAGATACTTTTATTATTCCTTTCAAAATAGCACTCAAATAATGAGAGGGGGGAAAAAAGTTATAGATAAAATTATCCTGTACAAGACAAAATAATACGCATTATTCAGGCTATTTGTATTCTTACAGCAGAACAAGATTGCTATAACACATTTGTGTTATGTACTGTAAAAACATAGAATTAAAAGAATGGTCAGGGCCTAAATGATCTGTAATACAACAAGACAAGACAGAGTAAATCATCAACTCTTCAACTCATTCCACAAGAGAGCATTAGTCCAGTACCGGATTTCTGAAGAGAGAAATGAAGTCAGATTTGTGTTTCTTTAAAACCTGGTCAAGGCGATGAACAGCTTCAGGTTGCCTTTTCCAAATGGCATTCATTACAGTCTGCCATATGTCCTTATATGGACCCCACAAGCTGGCAGCTAAAAGAAGAAATAAACAATGTATTTGAAATGGAGAAAGAAAGAAAACAAATTATTTATACACTATTTTCAACAAGTAGACTTTTTTAACTTACTGTTAGTCTCAGCTTGACGGTATAGACTGTTACGCCCATCAAGCAAAGTATATTTTCCTTTCTTAAGGCACAAAAAAATAACAGTCTGATATAAAACCTAATTGCATTTAGGGAGCTATAGAAGAGAAAAGATGAGGTATGCAGCTAAGTTCTGGGGCCGAAAGTCATCTTATAAAGAAATTTGATACCAGGTCTGTAATCTTTCATCCTTATATGCCTAAGAAATTCCATCCACTTCAGTAAGATGAAAGGATAACTAGGAACTGGACAGCAGAGCCTGAATCTGAATGTAACTCAGCAAGGCCGCCTTCCTGCCTTCCATTTTTGACAGAAAAATCCAAAACAAAGAAACACCTAATATAAAAGGGACTGAAAATGAACAGCAGTGCTATCAGAATTTGTTGCATCATTGCATCAGTCTGAGTAGAATAAAATAAATTAGAAACCAAAAAAGTAAGATTAAAGACAATATTACATAAGAAGAAAATCATAAGCCTGAGGACACTTTCTTTCACATTTACTGATCTTTCTCATTTTAATTTAAAAAAATAAATAAATCCAAGTACTTTTGATCCCTAAGACATATTTGCTGCTAACATTATGTACAAGAGCTTCATAAAAATATGAATTTTCTTTGCTAGAAAATAGACAGATCAATATAAATAATTACCTGACTATGTTTAGAAAAGGCCAGATTATTTCTGGAAGCTAGCAAGCACAAATATATTATTTAAGAGAAGTCTGACCCTACTCTAGAAATACAATCTCACTTCTTCCTCAACACTGAGAAAGAGTTTCCTTTGCATATTTCAAATCTGAATTTAGTATTACAGTTGAACAATCTCTTCCTCACTAGAAGTTGTATCATTCAGAACCCAAAGTGTGCAGCATGAAGACCGCACTAGAAGTTTCCTTATCAGGTCTCATGAAAACAGTACACCAAACTAGTCTTCAGACTTCAGCCAGAATCGTTGTCTAAACTGAAAACCTTACAGGTGGAAAATTATTCGTAGCACATAGTATTAACATCCTATTTTAAAAAAAACTCAAAACATTACGACCCACATTAAACAGAAGTACTAAAATGTTTCCCTTGCTAGATATCATTTGTATTTGTGGAAGTTTCAGATTCTACACACAAGTCACTGCTAAAGATACCAGATAAATTTATTACCAATTGTATTGTTTGCCTGCAAGCTACCACATAACAATCACTGCCTGACTGCAGGTAGCGTTATGTGTTTCTGCGCATCTACTGAGATGGTCCCTGGCCCAAAGATATTATAAGCTAGTGGTGGTTTTCGCATGTTACACTTTTACTAGTGGAAAAGCTACTTTAAGAGTTTGCTGCTCTCCTTCATTCAGAGCCACTTGCTCCCAACTGTACACATGCCTGCTTCATTAATTCTGATGGACTGCACTATAAGTCATGTTAGTCAAATGATCCAAATTAAGGGGGGCGGGCGGAAGGAGGTAACAGTTTCCAGAGTTCTTCCAATCTTGTTTTTAAAAAAATCAGAGTATTTCATTAACACAGGTTACAAAGTGGCCCTGCTAATCATAAAAACAACTGAAGGAGCCACGCCTGAAACACAGAGGGAAAGAACAAGTGGGTAGTGAACAGCAGAGGAGGAGGCCTCTGAAACTGCCTTTGTTTCTGGAGAAATGATGAAATAGAGCTATGCCTTGCAGAGTAGCCTATATACAAAAAATACTAGCATTTCACCTAAAACTGGCTAACTTTTTTTTCTCCCTTCTTCTTTTTAACGTACAAGTTAACACCATGGTATAAAATCAAGTACAGTGGCAACACTTTATCTTCACGTAGCTTGTTCTAAGCAGCTCTAACCCTTAAGGTAAACCTGACTAGGTACATCAAAGTCAAGCATATCCGCACCTCGTCTTGACCAGGCTGCTTACATTAAGACAGCAAGCAAGAGGTAGCTACTCTGATGTGAAGATGCCCCTCTTTTCATACGATCAAGACACCACCTCAAAGGAATGCAAAACACTACACGAATGCCCTGAATAATAAGGCAGCAGAAGCCGAGTCAAAGCGTGGCGAGTGAGCATGGAGACAAGAGCAGGTCTCAGAGCAAGGCCACCGGTTTCGGTCAGTTTTACCACTACCTAAGGTGTCTTGGAAGCAGCAAACCAAGTAAAACTTTGTCAGTTCTATTCTGTTGCAAAGGAAGAAACCACACAAAACGAGAATAAAACCAAAACAAACCCTCTCACCCCAAACTTGGCACTAACAAAAACTATCGTCATTTACAACGCAATTAGCAATGCCAGTAGAGCTGTATCTGAGAGGACAGCCTGTAAAAAAGGACAAATTTTCTGTCCTTTTTAAGCATCAGAGTGTTTTGATCATAACCATGTTACCCCTGCCTAGACAAAGTCACTAAAAATAGCTACTATCGGACGAATAATTTCACACTCCAGACTGTAACAGGCTCTCCCACATAACTTCAGAGTTCAGAGATTTACTTCCACTTGATGCGGTCTTTTCACTCTTCGTAAATTACCAAGTCCGATAAACACCAGCAGTAATCCACAGCGCCTGCCAAAAGCTGTTCAACTGTTTCCCTGGCCCATTTGTTTGCTCTTGTTCCTACAACAAAATTGCTTTGCACCAGCCCAAATACATGTACTGTAAGGCATTAAAACAAATTAAGGATCTAATCTTTCTAACTGAAAAACTCATCCAAAAAAGAGTTTACTTCCAGCAGGATCACATCTACAACCCAGTTTGTTCTGCGATGGCACAAGCTACGCTAGCACAAGGATCGAGTATTGCAGAGAAAGGAATAAGCAATTGGGATGAAAAAAAGGTTGGACCTTAGCGACCGTGCTGACTTCTTCCCATTTATGCTGTTTCTATTATTATTACAGTTTTAGAAAGGCTGACCATCCCATTGGGGACAGCAAGACAGGACAGGCTGGGTTGCTTCTTCTGGCAACAACAGCAGTTGGCACTTAAGCCTGAACTTTTTGCCAAGTTATGGACCTAACCATGCTATGTCTATCCCCACAAATAGTAGACTATAACCTAAAGCAAAAATCTTCATTAGTTCTAGTGTCAGATCTGCTTTAACTTTTATCCCGTCTTTCATGTACATAACTCCTTCTTCCCCTATTTTTTTTCAATTGTAAGGATATGGAATCTCTTGCCATGTAACTTATACAATGAAGTGTAGTCTCATTTGAGCTACTCCAATTTTCACTTCAACAAAGTCATGTTTCAAATGAAGGGTCTTTGCTTTATTACTGCTTTTCTGTGAGGGGGCACGGATGTAATTGATTCAGTTAGATCAAAATACCTTCTCTGTAAAATTTACTCCTTGCTTGACCCAGGAATGGAGCTTTTAATTTTATTAACTAGTCACCATGACATACACCACCTTAGTTACAGGCGTTTTGGACATGCCCGTATCCTAGTCACAACTGCTTTTCATAGGGTCTCCGTTCCCCCTGTATTAACCTAATGAAGCTCAACAACAGCAAATGCAACATCTTGTACCTGAGACAGAATAACTCCACACAACAGTACAGGCTGGGGACTGAGTGGCTAGAAAGCAGCTTTACAGAAAAACACCCAAATGTCCTGGTAGACAGGAAGCCGAACGCTAGTCAGCAGCACATACTCATAGCAAAGAACACAGTTGCAGCCAGCAGGTGTAGGGAAGTGATTATTTAGGCATCTCTGAGAATCCTTCACTCCAGTACTGTGTGCAGTTTTGGGCTCCCCAGAGCAAGACACCGAAATAGGGAACCGGAGAACAGGATGAATAAGGAGAGGCTGAAAGAACTGACCTTGTTCAGTCTTAAGAAAAGAAGGCTAAAGAGGGATGGGAGCTTTGTTGTCTTCAACTACTGAATGGCACTATACACTGAAAACAGAGACAGAGGTACCCCAGGAGAAGATGAGCAGCAACTAACACAAGCTGCAATACCAAAACTTCCAACCGCCCATCAGGAAAAAAATAAAAAATTACTGTGAGGGTGGTCATGCATTGGAACAGAGGCCCAGAGAGGCCTCTGGGAGGATCTTCACCCTTACGAGTGTTCAAAACTAGTTTAGATAAGACCCTGAGACAGCTGATTGAGCAGGCCTCGCTTTAAGGGGGAGGAGGAGGAGTGTTGGACGAGATGACCTCCTAGGTTATTCTCCGGTTATCTAGTCATTTCCCTTTGTACTAGATTTATTCCCCGGCTATACAGGGTAAGTGCTGCCTCAGTAACCCACAACTGCTCCCCGTGCCAGGCTCCGAAAGGGCCACGGGTGATCCTGCTGCCCCGTAATGCCGAACAGCACTCGACGCAAGAGAAACCAGCTCGACGCTTCCAGACCCCTCGCGTAGCACCGAGCAAAATTCGGGACGTTCTTTCTTTTTCGCCCGCCACTGCGCGCGGCGCGAAGAGACGAGCGCAGCACGGGAGCGGCGCTGAATCGCGCGCGCACCGAGCCGCCCCAGCGCGCGCCGGACCAAGGCGGCCTTTGCTATCGCACGTCCGCGGCTCCGGGCCCTCCTCGCCGGGAGCAGCCGGGCACGGGGGCAGCTCCGACCGCGGAGCTCCGTCACCCTTCCGCGGCCCCAGCGCCCGCCGCCCGGGAGGCGGCCCGCGGGGCGGCCGCTCTCCCCGCCGCCCGCTCGGGCCGCGCCGCCGCCTCCCGCCCGCCCGCCCGCCCGGCCTTCCCAGGGCCGGCCGCCCCCCCGCCGGCTTCGGCGGGAGGCGCGGCGCCCCGCGACCGGCGGGGAACACGGCGAGCGGCACCGCCGCGGGGGACAAGGAGAAGCCGCGGCCCCGCGCTCGTGCGCCTCTTACCCGAATTTACCGCCAACGGCGCCGCCATCTTGGCGAGCGGGAGGCGCGGTGGCGGCGCCGCCGCCCGAGGAAGGCCCGCCAGCCCCCCGGGGCTGCCCGCGGCGGCGCCTCCCGCGGAGCGGGGCAGCGTGACGGCGAGCGGGTCCCGCGGCTTCCCCGCCGCGCTCCGGCTGCAGGGCAGCCCCGCCGGCGAGGCTTAACAACCGGCCGCTCCCGCGCCGGCGGCTCCCGCGGGGGGCGGGGGGGGGCCCTGCGCCGGCGGCCCTGCGCCGCGGGCCCACGGGAGTTGTAGTCGCGGAGGGGCGCGGAGCCCCGGCTGGGGCGGGGGTCAGGCGGGCGGCGGCGTGCTCGGCTTTTTCTGGTCTAAGCTGCAGGTCGATAGTTCATCGTGTCAGTCGGCTTCGTGCTCAAACGCTCTGGAGGTGGCTGCGGAACAGGGGGAGCGCCGGGCCCTGCGCTCCCACGCTCCCTTCTCTGTTGCGGGTAACGCGTCCCTTCTGAGCGCTCGGTTTCTCTTTCCCCCTTCCTCTCCCATACCGTGCTGAAGGGAGTGTTTCCTTTCCAGCCCTGCCCTGTAAGCCGTATTCATCGAATAAGGCAAAATGCTTGAAGTCAGACGCTGCACCGGGAGGTAAATTTATTAGAATGGTTTCAATTTTTTTTCAGTGAAAAAAAAACCAAAAAGCTCCTTTTTTTTCAAAACCAGAATGGTTTCACTTTCTATGGCTTCAGATTGAAGTCTTCAAAAAAACGAAATAAGTGATTTGTGAATGTTTCAATAATGGATGATCCTTATTGAAAATGCAGATAATTAAAACAGCACTACTTGCTTAAAACCAGTAAACTAAGGGTTTTTTCAACTTCGTTAGCGGCTGTGTGGCATTTAAAACTCACGTTTCTTGGGGTTCGATTGGTGAGCTAGGGTTTACAATCTTGTATAAAAAAAAAAAAAGCAGCCCTGGTAGGAGTTATCCTGTGAAGAAAGCTGCATTTAAACCCAAAGTATGTGCAAGAAAAAAGCACCAGGAACGAAGGAAAAAAAGCAAAAAGGACATCTGTACATGTATGTATCTGGAGCTAAGGAACAAATATTAGTATCTTAGAAGTATCCCATATCTGAAGTCAATTTACCACGCCATCCCAGTAGTAATCAAGTCTCCTCCAGAAATTCCCTCCTGTGTTACCTTTAAGATAAAAGATTCCACCAAGAGTATGTATTCATTTTTAGTGCTAATAGTTTCCCCTCTTGACCTTTATTAAAACAATATTTCATGGTTGCAAAACCACATCCAATGAACTAGACCCATGGGAAATTGGCAAAATAACTATCTTTGCTTCTCTAGATCTTCCCTATAATGGGATGGCAGAGGGGGCAATAGAGAGAGAGCAGTGGTCCTGGGGTGAGAGTGAACTGGCAAGGCAACTCTAAGAAAAAAGAGACAGAAACCAGAGAACCAATTTCACAAGAATTAGTCAGAAGTGAAGGAGGAGAGAGAAGAGGAAATCTAAAAAGAGAGGGGAAAGAAGTCTGCCCTGTCAGGAACAGCTCCTCTCAGAGTTCAATAGATTAGTCCTTTCTCATTAATTTGGCCTAACTTGTTCATTTAGTCAAAGGGCTTATATTTCCTTGAGATTTCCCTTTTCCTGGTCTTAGCCATGAACTGGAACAGACCTACTGCAATGAGAATGACAGACAGTTAATTATTTATTTTATTATAGGAAAGGAAGAGTGTCGGGCAAGAGGTGAAGGTAGAAAACAAGTTTGGTTATTCCACAAGCAGCATAACTAATGCAGCCTGGCTACAACATTTCTATATCTTCTCCCATGCACCCGTCTCTGTGAAGCCATAGCTCTGCTCCTACGCCGTCCACATACCACCCCAAGGCCCATGGCTATGAAAGGCAGGTACCACGATAAAATCAGAGACACGTATGCTGATCACCTGGCCACGGCGAACCTAATGGATAGCTTGAGGTTTTGCTTCAGCTTCTCCAACCACAGGGATCCTAATTTTGATCTTTTCCCTTTATACATTCCCTGATTTTCACAAAGTTTCTGAGGACATAAGTTTTTGAGCCCTTTAGCCCTTGATCAGATTAGGTTGGAATTGGTTCAGGAATTGCAACAGGTTCAAAAGTTACTAAAAAAGTTTGGCAGACAGAGTGTGATTTCCTAAGCCCTGTTTCCTTAAGAACCAAGACTTAAAAAAAAAAAATAGAAGAAAAAAAGAGAGAGACAAATAAATAAATGAATCAATTTTTTTTAAAAGCCTTTCCCAGTCATTAAGAGCTGTCATATTTCTTTTGGCATTCGGATGCAGCCAGATTGCACTCGCTTTTTTTAATCTCTGTTGGAGGAAAAAGAGCCTTTCTAACCACTGCAGATTTAATATTTTAAATTTCCAGATAATTCTTTCCTCTCCTTGCCAGTTGGCCAGTGGTCACATAGCAACATGAGAAAAAAAAGCACCCTGAATAGAGTGGATGGCTTGGGGTAGGTCACTGGGCAGTTGAACTTCAGAAGAAAAATACCACATTTAGCTCCAGCTGCACAGCATTTATTACACTCTTTCTCTGTTGGCAACATGATGTTTTAATGCAAAATAGCTGTGACAATACAGCTCCTAGTAGGGATGAAGTAAGAGAGGTGTCTAGATAAACCATACCATACATTCTGCATATATTTGTACTGGCATAATTGCGTCCATCCATGCTTTGATGAGTAGGCAAGTCCATGAATTCTTTGCTTGTTCTCACTTTATTTGCTGTCCTTTAATTTAGGATCTTATTGTTTACCCGGGATCACTGGCTGGTTTGGTGGACTATTTTTGCCAAGTCACTATAGGAAAAGAATACCTCATTCCTCTTCCTAACAATAGCTCTCAGCAAGTTCTCCAATACAGTTGGGTTCAGTGAGGGACACAGGCTTCTTTCATCCTTAATTAGAAGACGGAAATCTGTGAAGTATCAAAGGTAGGCTGACACTAAATACCTGGGATGGATATTAATTCCTCTGGATTCCAGGGAAAGGAGGTCCCAGATCGCCTGTAGGGTAGTGAATTCTGCTTGTGCGGTGCAAGGCCTTCGTGTAAGAGATGTTATTTTCTGTAGGCAGAAATAACTACTAGTAATTAAAATCAACTGCACAATGGGAACCTGCTCTTTGACTGGAATTTCTAGGTGGTTTGTGATGTGCTACAGGTGTAACATTCTTAATTTTAATAATACTAAATTTAGTCACTGTGGTTCATAGCTAAATCACACATCAAGATATGAGAATAACGATGATGATATTATAATTTATTTTCTTTACATTTTATTAAGATCAGGAAGAATAATTATTAGCAATAAAGAAAGTATTATTCAAATGCCCAAGAGGCCATGCTTAATTTCCTACCTTTAATCTTGAGTGTCATTGTGCTCACATCCTGTGTGATGGAGTAAAATGAAAATTAAAAGTCTTTTCTGCATTGCAGCTGAAAAAGATGCCTTGTAGAAGTGCATCTACATAAATAGATCAGTTTTTCCATTGTGAAATATGCCTCTTCACTTAAAAAGTCCAAAGCATTTCTGGCTGCTGATTAGACCATAAAACTTCCTTGAGCTCTTATTTTGACTGACACTAACTCTGTCTGTGGATCTCAGCTTACTGGTCTGCAGAAATGGGTATAATATTTCACAGCAGGCCTGGAATGCCGATGGACTGGATCTTTAGTCTGGCCCCATCTGAACAGAGAAAAAGAATGTGTTTTGGGGTTACATTAAGTTGGCAAAGTAAAAACCCCTGAATTCTCTTACTACGCTGGCTGATTTTCCTGAAAACTTCCTAGCTGGCTGTAATTCTGTCTTTGTTGCAAAAAGTGTGGTTTATGCTTCGAGACAGTTAGCTTGGCGCCAAGTCTTAGAAGAAAGTCTAAGACCTTTCCCTGCAGCAGTTGTCAACAAAATAACTTTGTAATTTCTCTGTCTTCCATCCTAGATATTTCTACTGTCACCATGGTATCTAAGCTCATCAGAGAAACTGCGTGAGGTTGTTGCTAGCTTGGGTATGTGGTTTATCTAGTCCAAGGCAACAAAGAGCTAAATGTTCTCAAAGTTATATGAATACCTTCCTCGGGGTCTGGGAGCAGGGGGAGAGGAGCTGAACAAGGACAAGTGCTGCCCTTCCTGTGTAGGTGAGGACAATTATTGACTATAGGCATCTGAGCAGAAATTAATGCCTTGGTAAACAGTATCAGTAATTTTCCTGCTTGACAATTGGGTCTTTATGATCCCTGTTCAGGCTTCAGAGGTAAAATGAAAATACTGTTCTTGGCCATGTGATGTATTGTGAGTTAATTTTTTCCTAATTCCTGCTTTGGGGCCTTTAGAGCTATCCGTCTTGTTATTCTTTCTTCTCTATCCCAGAATGAAGAATAGCTTTTCTTTTTTGTAATAATTTCTCCATTCAGCTTCTGAAGGGAACAAGGCAGTTACTAGCCTGGGAGATAATCTGATCATTGTAATGATGTAGCTGCTCGTAATTGACAACAAGAGGTGGAGAAACATATAACAGGGGAAATGACAGAAAGACAAAGTACGAGCAAAGCGGAGATACTTGATATAGTAAGTAGAAGTGTTGGCACATCAACTGCCTTATTGATATTCATTCTGTTCAGTGATTTCCGTATCAGATTTACAGATGGTTGATGGTTTTGCTAGTTGCCAGTCCCACAAATTCAGACTTCATCCTGAAATTCACGTTGAGCTCTTTATGAAGCATGTTGTATATGTTCTGCAGACTGAGTCATATGCTTATTGCATCCTTCTGGGTTCTCATCAGAGAATGGCTGTGCTGGAATAGGTGTAAAGCTACAGAAGTGTAATGAGGTCACTTGGGCAACACTGAAAGTGTGTAAAGTTGCACAAAAATGTCTGTGCTAATAATGTAAAGCACAGGGTTTCCGTAAGTGGAGATGATACTGGAGATGGGAGAGAAAGTATCTGAACAGTCAAAATCTGAGCTAAGTTGTAAAAAAAAAAAAAAAATCATGACCTTATACTTACAAACTGAGTGAATTTGATGTGGGAACCAGTGAGACTCAGGAAAAACAGCATCTCACAATGCCACCTCTACTGCAACGTGAAATTGCTTCACAAATTATACTACCATTTTGTTAATTATTTTCCCCGTGCTGTCCACTTCTTTAGAGTTCTCTAGGTACTACATAAGAAACTCCTGTGCACCAAAGATGTGTGCAGAATTTGGCTTGCATACTTCTGACAGTCAATTACTGAAATACCTTCCCTGGCCTGATGCTCTGATATAGCTTATTTGAAGGAAATCCCTGTTTAAATAGGTGGCATAAGAAAGGATTTGCTTTCTGCTCCAGTCCATTTTTGTTTTGCTGAAGTTTCCTGAGGGTCAGGAAGAATTATCCTTAGGAGCAAGAATCTGAAGGACATGAACTGAACAAATCCAGTTTCTGGAATAGGCAACTGTATTAATTGGCTCTGGTGTCAAAATATTTCACTGGAAGTCACATGTCTATTAAAGTCTCCTCCTGCCTTATTTGGTTATGACTGTGCTGCAGAAGGATAATGAGAAGCAATATTAGCTGTTCACAATTAATGGGGCAATTGTTGAGACCACATGTTCAATAACTCCTACCAAGGTGACACCTTAGACATTGGAGCCCTAAACTATATTATGTGCTTGAGTGATCAAGGCTGGAGTTTATGGCTTATGCTCATTCAGTTGCTTGAGTGCTTAAGAGGAGAACAGTGGAAAACCTTTATCTTATGCACAGGTTTCCGAGCTGCTTGGCACATATAACTCTCATAGCTTTCTTCTAGGTGGTGTCAGATGGTCAAAATGAATTTCCCTCATCATTCAAGAACATTCCTATTCCAAATCAGACAAAGCTAAATCTCTGTCTTTAAAATGTAGTGCTGAAAAAATACCTGGTCAGCTAATCTGAACTCTCAGATAAAATGAGACCTAACCAATGGAGAAGACAAAATTCTCAGAGTTAATTGTGTGTGTCGTAGATGTCCAACATGGTGGAATGGTAATCCTTTAGATCCTTCCGCAAGCCAAAACTACTAGTATTGTAGATTAACATTAGTGGAATTATAACAAAGCATACTTAGGAGAATAGTTCTTTCCAAGGTTAATAACCTATTGAAAGCATGCATCCAAGAAATGCTGATTTGAGGAACAGAAATTCAAAGGTCAAGAACATGCAGAAAAAAGTACTAAACCACATTTATCATTAGGGTTGATATCTGCATAAAGGGTCATACCAGTTCTCTTTAAGTAGACAGCAGTAAATTATGATCTCAGGATAGCTTTACATCTTGGCTATCTCTTTACAAATGACAATCAGTATTTGCTTAGAAATAACACTCAGAATGTGTCACTCGGCTGCATTCCTAGGCATCTGCCTATTAATAATATAATTTTGTTTTTCTTATGCATCACTCTCATTCTTATTTAATGCACAGTCTGTCTGCAGAAAAAAGAAGTTGCTGTGAGGTCCAGCCCAGGAGAAGCTTGAGGTACTGACTCAGTCTGAGACACCGAGGGAAAGGTTTGCTTGCAGGTATATTTAGACTGTAACTACAGAAGGACACTAAGCTATAAGAAACCCCTAAAAATGAGGTGGCCTTATTTTTAATGAAGATTTGATTGTGCCTTTTGGGTGGCTTAGTTTGGCATTGTTTTATGCTGGCAGATGGAAAATGTGTTTTAAGGTGTGATTTCCCAGAACTTCTGAGAAATTCTAGTGTCAATTTTCAGGTGAGATCCAAAGAGCATTATAGGAAAGATTAATGCCTCCCTTTCACTGGAGGAGTTGAGATCACTTGTTCACGTTGTGAGAGGCTTGCTAAGTTCTATGCCCTGCCCACCCCCAGCTTAACATACATCTCCTACCTCCCATAAAGGTTGGAGGGGACTTTGGCATTGTATGCTCTCAATCTCTCGTTACTGCCACTTCGTTTTGCAAAAATAATTAAACTTTCACCCAGTATGGAATTCGAACCTGCCAGGAGCAGAGTAGAGATAATCCCACCGTTCAAATGACTAATCTGACCACCAGGTAAAGAATATTTCTACTGCGATTTCTCTCAGTGATTAAGTCTTTTGGACAAAAGCATCAGCGTCAACCAAAAGAATTGAGGGAAGCACAATCCAAGGCCCTCAACTGCCTAGAGCTTTTGCTCAAGTAATGTGAGACTCAAATACAATTCACTTTCTGCCTAAATCATGAAGAAATGTAACCTAAGCGTCTACTACTTTGGAGAGTTCTTGAAAGCCTGAGCCGTACGTGAAAGGGGACACCGCTTCCACCAGCTCTGTCAGCCTGACCAGCCACAATCTTTTTTTCCTTACAGGTACTCCAAACCAAGGCATTCTGTATTCTAAGGGTGTATTTTTTTTCTGACCTCAGCAAGAACAAAAACATGTTTTTATTTGTATTGATCAGAGCCACTCTTAATATTTCCTGGTTTGCTTGCCTACTCAGATAAATCAGTGAGTCATGCAGCCCTAGTGCTCTCAAACTTATTTCTTGACTGAAAGTTCTGTGTCTTTTCTCTCTATTCATGGCTCCATAAAATAACGATCCAACTCCAAGTCTTACCTCACACTAACTTTTATGCATAACACCAGAAAAAGGACTTTCTGGGGAGTTAGTCTCCCTCTAGAGCTAACAGCCTTCCTCATGGCTAGGACTCCCTGTTCATAAACAACTTATCTCCTCTTGAAATACTGTGCAAACACAAACTTAGAGAAAGTTAAGGGAATAGTATTGTTGATATTTCAAATTAAGGGGAAAAAATAAGGGGACAGTAAGTACACACACAGCTAGTGTCACCCAGGGCAGTGTATGTTCTTACTCAAGTGATGCTTCTCTGCCCACATCCTTCTCTCATCCAAATCACAGCTGGAGTCAGCCATGTTATAGTAAGAAGTTCTTCAGTGGGAAGCCTGGCTGCCATTACTAGAGCCAATTGACAGAAAGACTGCTGTGGTAGGACTGGAGTAATCACCTTTCTGGTAACCTTTTGTCACATGCTGCGACATGAACAAATTGCCCAGGCTCAGCCTTTTCCCAGCGGGACACGCCTTACAGGTAATTGTGCTGTCAATCTGCTCCACAGTAGTTGTCAGCCCTCTACAAACTGAGCTGCCAGGGCTCACTTTTAGAGCATTTATTTAAAACAACTGCTTGAATTTCACAGGTGCAAAAGCTTAAGCACTGGAGCACTTCCTAAAAAGAGGGCTTAGAGCCACCATCCTTTTGAACTTCTGTGTGCTGAATTTCTTGGAGACTTCTCTCATGAACCAGTTGCTTCATGACACGCAGAGCTGTTTTGACTGAATGCAAGGAGGACCTAACATGCTACTAAACTTTAAAGGTCTATACAAGATGCAGATGAACCATGAAAACCTAAGGTGGCTCTATTTATCCTCTCAATTCCACAGTTATCTGAGATGAAAGGTACCAATTAAAGGTGAATGCTGTGTCATAGCTAAGTTTTTTTAAGGGAGTACACTACTCAGAATATTAGCCATGCACCTTTTACAGTTTTGATTGTTCAGTCACATCAAAAATTAGAAAGCAATGCCTAATAAAACTCAGTTGGGCCATCACAGTCTCCTTTGTCTAGGAGTACAAGGGAACCACTGTTATTCTTTCGGCAGTTTTACTTCACGTTTTGCAACCTGCACTCTTTGTTCCTGCTCTTATTACTTTTCATTAAAATAGTCATAACTCAATAAATAGATACTGTAACTATTGAACTATTGTTAAATGAAATCCACAGGGGTATTTTCACTTACATTACTAAATTGAGATAATCTTGGACAAGAAGCTTGGACTTTAACTAGATCTTGAAGATTAAAAGATAACGCTCTTGCCTTTACTAAGATCTCAGCTGAGACTACTTACTGTTTACCTGTCCTGAAGTGAGAACATATGACTTCACTCTAGTGAGAAAAGGTCTGAGAACGCTCCCTCTGACCTCTGTGCCTTTGAAGTAAGCCTGCAATGAGTCAAGGCATATACTGCTTGAAAGAATGAGGAAAGGTATATATTACTCAGAAGGAAGAAAGTCCAGTGTCTAGATTCCTATGTGCAAAGAGGAGGAGTGAAGAAGCAAGCAACCAGCAACTCGCTTCCCTCTCATCCCTGATTTTGGCAAAGTCTTTTTACCCAAGTGGGAAGTAGCTGGCTGCCCATCTCATCTTAACGTTCTTAATCTGCTGCTTCTGTGCTGAAGAGTGAAGAAAGTGGTGGCCCACCATGTCGGTTGAATGAATAGGTTGCCTCTGAAGAGCAGCGAAGCTGTCCACATGCTTATGGCAGAACCTACTGTTAGGCATCACCTTGTGTGTCTTACGCCATGGTACATTCCCTACTACCTTATCTCAGGAAATTCTTCATTACCTACTGTTTTGCTTAGTCATAGCTTTACCCTGAAGTCTTTTCAAAATTTATTCCAACATAATACACTCAAGAGATTAAACATGGAAGATTCTAGATATATTTGGTAGAATCTGGTGGGTGCCCACCTTTTTATTGTATCATAATCCTGTACCCAGTGTTTTCCATGGTGTAGGTCTAATGTTCAACATGGAAATCCTATGTAGGAAACTTGCAGAATGGAACTGACTTTCAGAGAAGATAAGTTTTCTTTGACCCCAAGAGATGTTGCAAACGCTCACCTGTTTTGGAAATCAGGCTACTATCATGGGATCCTGCGCAAATATAAACACCTAAAAGTTTTGAAAGTTGTGGCTTTTAGGTATTACACTGTTTTATTTACTAATTAGGAGAAATACTGCTAGGCACGGACTAAAACCACACAGAAAACTCAGCATATCCTTCCTTCTCCCCATGTCAATCCAACAACTGTGCAGTACGTTTTAAGGCCCAGCATACAGTGAGTTCGCATAAAACAAATTATAAGCACTTCAGGCAAGCGTGACACAATACACTATCAGTGGGAGTGCTTGTGGCACATCTGGGCTGAAGCTTTCCATGCAAAATGTCATTTTGGTTTCCCAGGTGCAATACCAATAGGAGGAGAGTAAGGAGAAGAAAACAAAATGAAAGTAAGTGAAAGTAAAAATCAGCACATGATTTACATGGTTTACCAAAATATGGCTCCTATCAGAGGCTGACTGGCTACGGTTTAAAATAACCTATTTAAGAATCAGAGGCAATTTATCATTCCTTAAAAAAACAAGTGCGAGATTATTAGGAGTAAAACAAACTAGGGCTACCCAGAGCTTTGGTTCTACGTGTGGCCTGTTAGAAGGAAATTTTCCTATTCATGCAGTAATGTGCCAATGATTTTAAAATGTTGCAGGGGAAAACACAGTAAAATTTTAAAATGCATATGAGAGAATAAAAAATACATTAAAATAGAAATATATCTACCATCCTTTAGGTGTCTTGGTTAACCTATACAATACAGTCGGGATACCAGGCTGGTCTCTGCTCCCCCTGAATATGACCCCTGCCCTTGGTGGCTCTCAGCCTGGCTCCGTCATGCTGCAGGGTGCTGGGAGGGAAGATGGAGCAGAAGGGGAAAGAGACCAGAGCAGTGCAAGGCACACAGCACAACCTTCACTCTGTCAGCGTGTCAAGCACAGGCTGTTAAGAAGAGGAAATGTTCCCTATCAGAATATAAGGGCCCAATTTCTCTGTACAACAAGCGCATCTATGTCATACAGAGTCTCAGTTAAGGTGCTGCCTATATGCAAGACTGATCTTATTATTCTGGGATCTCTCATTTGTCATCGTTACAGTCAGGTTCCTGCAGCTCCTTAAGGAACATACTCATATTTCTGATTAACAAATGCTCTGACTTCCCTATTTAATCTATTATTTTGCCTATCTAACCTATCTAATTTCAGGCTTGTCTCTCTATCGCCATTATTTATATAGCATAAAATTAGCTGCAGTAGCTCACATTCCTTTGGCAAAAGGATGTAGATCTGCCTGGAAAACTGCAAGGTTGCAGCTGGAGCTTGGCTACTGCAATATATTTACAAGCATCAAAGTTCACCCCAGCCCTTTAATGCAACATCACACTTTCTTGACAGGTAAGCTCCCATCACACCTGGCCTATGCAGAACACGAGCTCCAACACTGATAAAGTCGGTGGAAATTCTTGTAACTAACAGTTCCTGTTTAAATGGTGGCCATGGAATCAATACGCAGGATCAAGTATTGCATTTTCTCAAGTCGTGCACTTTTTATTTCGTCTCAGCAAATCCCATACAGCTGAGGCGTTTTTATAAGAATGTGAGCAATTTTGAGCTCTGTGGAAAATGCTGAGTGCTGTGGGATACAGGCAGAGAAGGGCAGAAGAGAAAAAATACATTCCTTTGAACAGACTAATATAGAAGGCAATTAAGGAATATAACAGTAATGAGCAATCATTCTCTCTCGTAATATATGTTGCACTTTAAAGAGCAGGTGAGAACTCCCTAAAAACAATAACAAGTAATATAATGAAGTCCTGTCTACACAGGAATGTTACTTCAAATATTTCAGATGAGATGGATTAAGTGTATTTGCAAAGATTGTTCTAAAGTGGCTGGGCTTTCTTTTTGCATGAAGGAAACCCAGGCTCACCAGCCCACAGCCTTCAGCTATGAGCTGCATCAAGCTCATGAGAGGATTCTGCCCATTTTTGAATGATTTTTCCTCATTTTATATATATATGTATAAGTGTGTGTGTGTATATATATATATATAAAAAATGTGATAAGGTTTATTTGCTGTCTGGCCCAAGTACCCTCTTCTGTTACAAGATCATCTAGATTAGGCATGTTTTTACTCTCGCTGAATGATGATGGCTTCCTCTGCAATTCTAGTGTGTTTATTTCCCCCCAGATTCATACATTTTTTTAGAGCAGTGCCTCTTTTCCTCCCCTGATATTGTCTCATGGGTTGTGTGTAGCACGTCCAGCCCCAACTCTATGGCACTGCCTTAGATATTAGGATTTGTGAGTGTTGGCCAAACTGAATGCAAGAGAGATACATTCCTGAGAAATGGACCAGTGCCACCATAAAGCAAAATAATGCTGGCTGATCTACAAGAGCACAAGGGACGTGAACAGGACTCCAGGACTTCTAACTGTCCAGAATAGGATGAGCTGTGAAAGATTTATCATGGGAGGTCACCGACGAACCCCAGTATTGTAACGTACTCAGGTGATTTACCACAACTGTCAAATGATGTCATTTCAAAAAGGGAGTTGTAAAGCTAATATTTTTTTTCAAACCACTAAACTGAAATGCAAAGACTGAGGTTACAAAAATGCTGTTTGAAATCCAGATAGATGGTTAGCTTGAAAATGCTGCAGAGGGAAATACTCCTATCATGTCCTGTATTATATTGTAGCTCTGCATCTCTAAACCAGGTAGTATCTGGATGCCGTCACCGGCGGTAGAAATGAGGTGTGTGAACCATGAGCCTCTTTCCATCCGTTTGGCAGCGCCTTCCCTAGTGTGGTCATTGTGGTGCTTCACAAACAAGAACTCAAATCTTCTGTCCCCACTTTGTGCTGCTTGACTACCCATCTGGGCTTGCTGCTACTCTTCCTGCCGCTCACATAACGTGGCGGCACTGCATGAGTTAAAGAGAATACAGATTGCGGGACAGGCATATTTATTGCAACAGTGGATGCAGCAAAAAAGCAATAGCAAATATACTTTGGCTCATAGTTTGTTCAGCACTCTTTAGCTCCTTTCACATTTTTTGAGAATGAATTACCAAAACTAAACATTTCAAAATGCTGAGATTATAAGACACTTATAATCAGATCTTTAGCAATATAAAATTCTTGGATACAGGCCAACTGCTCTAAAGTCCGTTCCCTTCTAGTGCACATGATGCTGACCTATGTGTGTTACAGGAGATCTTAAGGCAAAGACTGCGCTCCATTTTCCGATGCACAGAGCAAAGCAATGCAGCCTTCTTGGTTGCTTATCTGCATGGTGTCTCTCTCTCACTTCTGCAATTGAATATATTTCAGTACCATTCTATGCAATGCTGCATATCTTTCTGATTCATCCATTGCCTTTTGCAGTAAGACTTTTTCTCATCTCTTGGAAACACACATCAAGGTAACATTGCTACAGAGGTGCACACAGCACTGCAAACTTGAATCCTGTTACTTACTATTTACCTCTCATTAGCCCAGCATCTTCTTCCTTCCTTCCCATTCCAACACCAGCACAGGATTTCTATGGAAAGGAGATGTAGAGTGGGAGGCATCTTATTTTATTACACACTACTGGGTTCCCTGGGAACATCCATTTCCTAGGGAAGCCCAGACTGGAAAACAGATGGGAATGACATTCCAAAATTAAGAAAAAAAATTAAAGCTATTATCAGTGGCACTGAGTTCAGTGTAGAAATGACAAATATTTGCAATTTGTCTCTGGCAGCCAAGGCGCCATTATGATGAGGAACATGAGCTTGCAAGCTGCTTGATGCATAAAAAATGTTTCAAAAAAGGAAAGGAGGATAGGAAGGAGAAGTCCAAGGAGTCTGTGAATGGATTTCAGCACAGGAGCCAGAAGGCAAATAAAGAGCTGGAAGAATGCTGGTGACAACTTGTATTAACTTTCACACGAGTGTCTAGATTCAGAGGAGTTTGGGACAAGGAAAACAACATGCAGGAAAATTTGCTGTAAATTGTGCAGAAGGAAACAGACCTCTGAAGAATATTAGGACGTTATACCACTACCTCAAGTGCACCCTGAGGTTAAGAAGAGTAGTGGTAGCTTCCCGGAGGTCCCCACTGCACCCTTTCCAGAAAGCAGAAGTGATTTCTGCTTTCATTTGCAAAGATAGGTGCACTTAGCAGATAAGGTGCGCTGTGCCAAAGTTATGCTGAGTAAGTAAAGATTATCATGAAAAAATTGGCTGAGGCACCCCACTAAAGTTCTCATTTTCCCCTAATAACACAAAAATCTTAATAAAGATGCATCTCTTTCATATCTTTGGCTAGAATACATTCATTTTTCACCACTGTATTCTCTCATTTAAGAAGGAGCACGAGAAATCCCTCATCCTGTTTCCCTGGGCAGCATGGAGACCTCCTCCTTCTCTCATGGATTTCAAACAGGACATGGTGAACATCTGCCACTTGCAACAAATATTGATCAGAGTGTTTGTAAGGCTCCTCCACCTGCCCTTCAATTTCCCAACAAAGCCCTTCATTAATTTTCTACAGTTACTCAGAACAGTCATACAGTTCCTTTCTCCAACACATTTGCCCAGTAAAAGGCTTCATTAGCTAGAGAAGCAGAAGGATATCTGGATCTCCCAGAGTGACAAAAGGAATGGACACATCATTAACATCCATTGCAGTCTGGGGAGCAATTCTTATTTTTGTTGCAGTAAATAAGGCTGAATTTCTAAAAAACCTGTCATCAACTCTTACATATCATTCTGCATTAATATCTGTGAACTTTCCATAGTAGTCAATGAGGCTTTGCAGAAGCTTGAAAAAATGTCTTTTTTTCTATTTATGAAACCTGACTTTCAGTCTGCAAATAGGCACACGCGTCCAGCCACTGCTTCCAGCACAAATCAGGATCATGAACTTTCCAAATCTTGAAGTATTTTCTCAGTACCAGCACACTGAAACACATGTAATACGTATTTCCAGCACACACTGGTAGACCAGCATCAATCCAGCAAGCAGTGAGCCAACTGGATTGCTGGCAAGCACTGAGGCACTAATGGTTACGCATGTCCACATGCAGAGGTGCTGCTGTATTGGTTTTTTGTTGCTGAATATTCAGACTGCAGTCTGTACAGATGCTTTGCAAACTTTACCATCCTGAAATCCCAGCATAATTACTTTTCATCCCAACCAGGCATAGGAATTACTCAATCTCCACCTCCTCCTTTGCTGCCAGTATCGGTACACCACCATCGTGTCCCTTTCTAATCCTTTCTCAGGACACTCCACTGTTCATCTCTGCTGTGTTTCTTCCATACGGTTTGACAGCCATTTGAAATGGCGATGACTTAACACTGGAGTAGTCCTGCAAATAGCTTGGTTTCACCCCAAACTGCAGTATCCTCGTAGGTTCCTGTATTTGTTCCATGAGACAGCGACCGCGGAGCATTGCCTGGGAGAACACCTTCCCAGCACACGGTGTGAATCAATGCACAACAGTGCATATGCGACGAACCACGGGAAAATGGGAGCCGAACCACAATAAATAAATCATATGGATACACGTTTTTACTCTGGCTAGTACACAATGGTTATTTCCAAGAAAATATATTGTGAAAGCTTTTCCTTGTAGATATGGAAACAATTTCTTAGGAACACTCCTGCTCGGTTATCGGACCTATTCAAAAGAAATGAAAACCAAACATTTCCAAAAGCAAATAAGGTGTCAAAATGTGGCCGTGTAAGACTAATCTAATGAAAACAATTACAATTACTTAAAAGCAAAAAAATAATTAATTTGAGGACATTCTAAATTTTACAATGGCCACATGATGGCCTGGTGAATTATTCTTACCAGATTAAAGCAGAGGTGGAAGCAGGGCTATGGGTAACCTCCAGTAACATCAACCAAAACAATCTTTAGCCATGCAGATTTTTTTCTACATTATTATTGGATGCTGCTGAAATTTGTGTTCATGCAGGGCTCAGCAAAGGCATATGAACAGACTCTTACTAAGGGAAAGACACCTCAATACTGGATTAAAAGAACTCACAGAATTCACTGAATAAACGGCCTCAACTGCAGAATTGCAGCTTTTAGATACATTATTTTTAATCTTTCTGAGTCAGAGTACTTGCTTTTATTCAATAGGAAACATTGCCAGGTATTAGGTGTGTCAACGATTACATTACTTATATAAGTTACTTACATAATGGGTACTTCTGGAACCTATGAATCCCATATGCAATATGAAAAGGTGAAAACTATAAACTTTTTGAGAAATGTATTATTTTATATGACTGATTAATAAGTAGCTATATATATGTAGTGTATGTTACAGTTGAATCTATATGCAGAGAAACATGGAATTTCTCACATAGATAGATGTTTATATTCCATTGCATGTTTTGTTTTCAAAAGAACTTTGCATTTGTGTTCGCATGTCAAGACAACTACTGAAAACAGCGTTTATTTTTATGTGTACCTGGGTCTTGCCTACAGCCAGAAATGGTAAGGTTAATTCACAGAACTTCCTATTGTGGATATAAGTATATCAATATAAAATTTAATAGGCACAAGGTAATGTTAACTTGTTTTAGGAAGGAGAACAAGCTATGCCGACACAAGGCACTTTACTGTTAGTGGAACGGGCATATTGTATGAGGCTGTGCTAGTATAATACCTCAATCTAAGACTCAAAAGTAAAGAAGAAAAACATGCCACTAAGCGAAATAGTTATGCCGGTGCATGCTGTGATGAACACCTCTCTTTCCTAACAATTGCTGAGATAAGTAAAATTCTTGGGTGAGTATTGTCATGGCAAAAGTAGTAATAGCTTGTGCACTGGAGATAACTGATAATTAAATACCCAGGATGAGGCTGCCTGTTTGGAGAGCTAAGGATGCCAGTGCAAGAGAGCCACTGGAGAGCTCTAACAGCGGTGAGTAAAAGCGCTCTTTTTGTCTGCTAGCTGAGGTGATGAGGTCCTTTGTGTGGCATGGCGATTGCAGGAAAAAGCAAGGGAGAGTTATGGGCTCAGTTTTACCAGGCTCATGGCGTCTGTGGTAGAAAGAGGGGAGAGAAGCGATGTGGTTTGTGTCAGTTTCTGACAATACAAAGACCAAAAAAAAGGAGCCTTTTGGCAGGGAAGAGAGCCTCTCCTTGTGAATTTGCAGGAAGTTGCTTTTGTCAAAATTACTTACAGCCCCTATGCATAAAAACAGAATTTGCCTGGATTTTGTAAGTGAAGAGAGAAAACCAAGGAAACACCTTTTTTTGTGCTTTTGGCTTCTGTTGCAAATGGGGAATGGACTTGGAAAATCATAATAATAATGATATCAACAAAAACGTGTTCAGGCGAGGGGCAGCACCATGCGAGCGCCTGCTGCTGTGGCGCAGCCGTGCTTGCGCCGACAGAGAGGCGCTGGGCCGGTGAGGGAGGCTTCGGCCGCCCGAAGTTGGGCCTGGCGGGACGGCAGCACAGCGGCCCGGGAACCGGGGGCACGTGGAAGGGGTCTCCAAATTTTGCAACCTCAGAAACAGATGCCCTCGTTAGCGAAGCAATCCCGTCACACCAGGTCCTCGCGGTCGGAGGATGGAGAAAAAAAAGGGGGGAAGAAAGTGAGTGGGAGGGTAACGGCGGGGTGGCACGGGGGTCCCCTCCCGGAAGACGGGGCTGGCAAGCCGGGGCGATGGCAGGAGCCGCCGCCGGCGGGAGGGGGGCACCGGGGCAGCGCAGGGGCACGGCCCGGCCCTGCCGGCGGGTGCGGGAGGGGGCGCGCTGTGAGGAGCCGCGGCCGGTCTTGCATTTATTGGGAGCCGCATCCAGCCCCGACCTAAACGCCGGGACGGCTGCGCTTGCTGCGAGCCGCTCTCTGGGAGGACGCCCCTTCCCCAGGCGTGACCGCCAACACCCGGCAAAGTCTGACGGGGAGGTAGACGGGGTCGCTGCGACCTGGCGGGGGAAAAAAAAAAACAACCCAAAGCAACATCAGTGCGGGGGGGGGGAATAACCAACCCACTACTTTAAACCTGCGCAGGTGTAATGGCCAGCAACAGGTGGCTGAGATTGCAGCGGGCTGACGGCCGGGGACTCCCCGGAGCGGGGCGCCGGGCGGTGGGGCGGCCCTGCCCGGGAGGGGGGGCTGGGGTCCCCGGCCTTCTCCGGGCGGCAGCGGTGGCGGAAGGGCACCGCCCGCCCCCGGTACCGCACGGCGGCCGCCTCCCCCCGCGCCGCGCCGCCGCCTACAAGTCCCGTCACGCCCAGCGCCGTCGCGGTCGTTGCCGTCGCGGCCCGCCCCCCCCCCCCCCCGTGCCGCCGTTGCTCCCCGCCCACTGCCGACGGCGCAAGCGCAGGGGAGGCGGCGTCCAGGGCAAGTCTCCCTAATGTAAGATGGTGGCCGGGCTGGCAGCGGAGCGCCCCGAGCTCGGAGATTACCCGTCTCTCGCGTAAAGGTCGTCGGAGCAGCCGCCCGAGCGCCCGGCCGGCCGCCGCCGCAGGTCCCGCCCCAGGAGCGCCGCTGCGGTTTTGTCCCCGTCCCCCCCCCCCGCTTCTTCTCTCTTTCCTCGCCGCCTCTCTCCTTCCCTCCCCACCCTTCTCCTCCTTCTCTCCTCGCCTCCTTCCCCGCACGCTCACCCACCCACCCACCCACCCACCCGGCCGCCGCCGCCGCGCCGGGCAGCGTGAGGGAGAGCCGCGCACACGCACCGCGGGCCGGGCAGGGAGGAGGAAGGCGGGTGAGTGCGAGCTGAAGGCCGGGCCGGGGAAGGAAGGAGGGAGGGAAGGAGAGGCGAGGAGGAGGAGGAGGAGGAGGAGGGGGGGGGGGGGGGGGAGCCGGGCCGCTCTGACTACGAGAGCGCCGAGGCTTCGCTGGGACGGCGCAGGCCTCAGCCCACCCCCCGGTGCCAGCCCCGGCGGCGGGGGGGGGACGCGCCGGGCCGCCGCCGTGCGCGGAGGGCAGCGGGCCGTGCGGGGAGGGAGGGCCGGAGGGCGGGCGGCCCCTCCCGGGGGGCGCCGGGGCCGGGGGCTCCCTCCGTCCCGCTGCCCGGGGGAGGCTGTATTTATTTCCTCCTCGCCGCCCCGGCGCGGCGCGGGGGAGCCGCCGGGCCGGGCCGGGCCGCCGGCCGGCCGGGGGCGCGGGGGGACGGTGCCCCCGGCGCCGCTCGCCTCTGCCGGGGGAGGCCGGCGCGGGGAGCGCGGCGTGATTCACTTAGGATTTGCGTGGAAATTTCCTCTCTTCCCTTCTTCCTCCTCCCCGGAGCCGGGCTCCATTTGTTCTTGTGATCTGCACTTTTTTTTTTTTACCCTGAGAGAGAGGCAAACAGATGGTAAATGGCAGCCTCTTATTTTTGGTGTTATTTTGGACAGTCGGTGTAACCTCCCAAGATTTGTCTGCCGGTAAAATAACCGGTATGTAACTTTCCGTCTCCTACTTGCAAAATACTAGAAGCTCTTTCCATTTTGTGCGTTAGCAGAAGCAAATGACAAGGCTGCGTACGGGCTCTCATCCTACTTCCAGCGACGGTCGTACAGCTCTACCTGCCAGTCTGAAAGTGAGCTGCCCGTGCCTTCGTCTGTACAGCAAAAGGGGAGGGAAAATACGCTAGATAATTATCTTAAAATGCTTCGTTACCGTACCTGAAAGGATTTAATTGTCCATGGCTTATATATTTGTGTCAGTATGGTAATATCAAGTACGTAGTTCGTAGGAGAAGCAATTCTCTCTGGAACATATGTTAATGTAAGCAAAACCCATCAGCTAGTTAAAGCTGTGGAAACTGTAGGCCTGCAGATGTTAGCTTACTCCTGCCCCAAAGTTCCTGTACAGATTTCTAACTTGCTGTGTTTTAACTGTCTGTATTTTGTGTTAGTTTTAAAATGTCTCGACTTGAGCATCCCTGTACTTTGACTTCGTATTCTTGTAAATGAGATGACTGGCACTAACAGAAGAGAAACTCATACCAAAAGATGAATATGTAGAAGAATGAAACTCCTTCTAGGCCCTTTTCACCCTGCTTTAAAAAAAGAAAAAAGAGGAAAAAGAAAAAAATGAAATACAGGCTTACGAAGATCAGAGAATAAAATAGGTGTTTGGCTTGAGAGGGTGAATTAGTTTCAGATGGCCTACAACTACTCAAATATACTTCTAGTTTCTTAGCATCTCTAATAATGTAGTGAACTAGAGCGTGGTCTAGGATTCAGATGTGTTGTACCTTAGGCTTTTGCGATTCTATGATAGAGTTTCCATTTCATAAACAAGATGAACACATGCAAGCGTTTAGAAATGCTTGGCAATTGAACTTGGCTGAATTGCAAACAAAGTTCGTTCTAGGGGAAAGGATTGTTTTGGAAAGGGGGAATACAATGATAAAATGATCTCTGCTTTTAACTTGCATGTTTCTTCAGGTGCCTCTTTATTAGCTTTTAAAATGATGAGTCTATTACAGAGAAAAGGTGGTGAGTGCCTGTCAGGAATAGTGCTCTGTTCATTTCTTGGTACCTTTCCTGAAGAAAGTTTAAGAACACCTATACAGTGCCCACTAAATAAAAGGCTTGGGTTAAAGAAGCTGGTGAGAGAATATACACAAGTATGTGGCTTTTTTGTTTTAATTAAAAATATTCATTATAAACAGATACACGTTGTCCTTCATGGCGGCTGTTCAGGAAAGTTAGGATATTCTTTGAGTGAAATGTTTTGAAACTACTCTCACCAAGATTTTAAGTATGGGCCCTGAAGGCTTAACTCTGGCAACTATTTCTCAAAATTTTGCCTACCTCTTTGAAATAAATGAGATTATTTCAAATAGCAATTACCTGTGCTTACAAAACACTGTCTAAGTGGCTGATCATAGATTGCACCTTAGGCCTCGGACAACTAAATTCGTTGTTCTGGTAAGATGAGGCTGATCTATAGGCCTTACCACATGTTGGAAGGAAATTACTTGCTCAGCAAGACCGCTAGGATCAAGGGCTCTTAAACTTTCACGTGGTGAATGGTGTCTTAGGTTGTACAAACCACCTTTTGTCCCACTTGCAGTTGTATAGTATTGCTGAGATAACTTGAGTAAGTGCCTATGTTAGCTGTTGTTAACGTACGTTGTGCGTGTATGTAAGGCATAACTTACCTTGCTTTAATGTCCTGAATGTTTCAGCTCTTTAAAGATGTTGATGCTTTCTTGCTTTCCAGTATGTATCTTTCTATGTCCTTTGTCACGTTTTTATTGGATGGAAAGAGTGTGAGGAGTCGGAGCTCTATGAATAAATAAAGCCCCTGTCTCTCCATGCCCCCCTCTTCTGGTTCTTGGAGAATAGTCCAGGAATTTATTCCTTTCAGGAGACTGGTTAACATTTGTTAACATTTTAACAACTGTAAACACTTACCAGACTTGGAAAATGAAGTATAGCAGCAAATGGTGTGGCATGGCTTGAGATGCTGCTCAGACCTTCTGGTTCTTCCTGTAAGCAAATTGGGAGAGCAATATAAGTATCTAGCAGGAAATATGAGTATCACCTCTGTAAGTAAAAGCACGCATGCATTTTTGCATTAAACTGTTTGGATCAGTTAGGTGCATGTTTTCATCAAACTGGGTTTTGTTATGTCATACCAGCAATGTTGATAATATGCTTGGTTTTGTCAGATGATATTTTTCTTGGGCGAGCTTGGGAAGCGAACCCTCATTGTTTTATTACTTCAAAATTGTATCAAGATTCTACTAATTTAGTGAACATTCGGAATACATGTTCTTGATTTCTAGCTAGCTGTTATTAGACTGGCTACACCAGCTTAAAGGAAAGAACTAGTGTTTTAACTAGTGATTTCCACATAGTACTAAGATCAAGTAGGTTTTGTGGTGGTGTTTTTTTTCTTTCCTTCCCCTTGGCTGTTCTGGGAACATGACAACTCCAAGGTATTTCTTGTAGGAGTCTGTCATTTAAATGGAGCTTATAAGTGTTTTCTAAACACATATGTACAAAATAATGCATTCATAAACTATCCTGTGCGCGTGCTCTAGCAATGTGAGGAAGGCTGTATCCAAAACCATCAGGAGAGTACAGGCCGAGAGAATGACGCTCCTTCTTGTCCCTTTCTGTGTACCTTGAGAGCTATGTACTGTGTTTTTATTCTGGAGCAGAATATGTTACTGTTAGTTTCATAATGATTAATCAATCATTTGAGTATTTTTATTAGGTACCTTGTCTGTTGCTGGTATTCAAACTGGGGAAAGGTGGGTTGGGGTCAGCATAAGGGGGATTTTTTATCTTTTAGTCAGAGAGTTAAAAATAAAGGTGGATGTAGCGATCAAGCAAACATGCTACTGTACTTGGTGGAAAGGGAACTTGGCTCGTGGCTGAGGCTTGTGCCCTGAGCAGTGCTGTCTGCTTTTGATCAGGTTCTGTTTTTTTTTGCAAGGGAAGAAGGGAAAACTTCAGCTGTCTGTGAGTGGCTTTCTAACATACTGTGATCCCAGTATCAGTTCTTCATCTTCTCTCTTGCTGCTATCTCAAGAAGAATAGCTACTTAATATGAAATGGGTTCTAACTGTCTGCAATATCTGATATCAAGTAACTGTACTTTTAGATGTCTTCATTGTGAGATGGAGGGTCCCCTGCTGCAGCACGGGTCCTTGGACTGTCCCTTTCTGTTCCTTGGGTGTCTCATCACAGCTTAGCAGTCCTTGATTGCTGGAAGGTAACATTGCAACATCTATTTGATTGCAAGTATTAATTATTAGCACTAGGATTTCAGGGTGATGTTTTTGGTTTTCTTTTTCAAAAGAGACGAAGTGGATAGAGAAACTGTAAAAATGACAGTGCACTTCCCTTTCTTGACTTTGAACTTCTTCTAATGAATTCTTCAAATTCAGAACAGAATCAAAGGAGCTTTGTAGGAATGACCAAAAAATGTGACAGGAGTAAGTGAGAGTGTACTATGGTTTTCAAGTAGTGCTTCATCCCTGGTTTTAAGTCGGCACATTTTTAGGCCTTGTTTGTGGTGGACTGCAACCTAATCTTCTGTTTCGGACTACTGAGCGCTAATCTCTTCCTTGCTTAACAGAAGGGGCATTTACTTTTCCCAGTGTGGGTGTTCTTAAATGGTTTCTTACATGTAAGATTTGATACAGAAAGTAGTAACTAAAAGGGTAGCAATCTTGCTCATTGTAGGACAAAATACACTGCAGAGGAAGACTCGCTACCAGTTTCCCAGTTTAATGCAGTGGAAAAGTGAGAAGCTGGGCAATTTGTTGTAGGAACACTGAATTCAACGGATGAGATTTATTTGAAAGCAGGCTACATATTGTGTTTTGGTTTGTTTCTATCACCAGTGTAGATTTAATGTTTGACTCCTGTTTGAATGGTGTATATTAATTTTAAATTGCAAGATCCATGGACTAAGGCACCTAGAGTGTGAAGTACTGTGCTTGCAGGTGGAGTAATCTTATTACTTCTAAATCCACCTCGTATTACATGTTACAATAACTTACCATCTTAAAAAAAATTGAACAGAATTTGAGTGCAGGAATGAGAGGAAGTAATTCAATTATATTTATATGTGCTTTGGAACTGCCTACCTGAGGGAGTTTAAGTGATAGAAGTTTTGATGAAGGTAATGTCCCAGATAGGTAAGCATGTGGTGGCTGTTTGTGTTTTGCAATAGAGCTTAGAAACTTAGAAAAATGGGATGGGGAAAGAAGTACGTAGCAGTAATCACTAGATATGTGGAGAAAGTGTTCAGCTACCTTTTTTTTTCTCTACCTTCTCTCCAAATATAATGAGAGAAGATAGGTATATGTAGCTATAGCTGTACCTGTCAGTTAAACACCTAAGGCTTCGCTATGATCTATAGAAGTTACCTTGGGCTCTTGGACACTGCAAAAAGAGAAACTATTCCCTCTCTTTGAATAGCTGCTGCTTTGTTATGTGTGACTTCTTCCTTTTTTTTATTGAATGAAATCTAGAATTAGTCTTCAGTATCTCATTCATAAAAAGCGTCCTCTGAGAGCTCCTAAACTAGCATAAAATGAAAGGCCAAAACTTGCTAGGTCAAAATTAGTGTTTATAGGTCAACTTGTCCGATAGTTAATTTGAATGCATTTCCCCCAATCAGTGTTAACTGTAGGGGCCCCTAAACTGCTGGAGTTATGTTAAAAGCACTGGTCTGAATGAGAGAGGCCCAGTAGCATTAATCCAATTTGTCTAGGGACTTAATCTTACTGCCGTTTGTCATATAACTGCTGCTTCTCTGAAGCAGCCTGCTTGCATGTGCTTCTGTTGGTTGTTTAGCAAGTTGAATCCCTTTTCCTAAGAAGGTAAGCTTTCCTTTTACGAAACTTCATCCTAGGTTAAGTTATAACTTAGGAACCATGTTTGAGAAATTACAGCTTCTTCCCATCTTTGAAAGCTTCTTTGCTAATCCTTTCATTTAGTAAAGCATATATTTAACATATTAATGTTGTTGTTTCACTGGTTCTAGAACATCAGGTGGTAAGTCTGAAACTAGAGGATGATCACTGGTTTTCTTTTACATAACTGTTAGTGTGTGTTGAAAATATGGAGGAACAGCTGGGGAGTTCAAGGAAATATCAGCTCTTATACTCATGAGACTGCCTTCTGCACATGGGTAGTGTCATCTTTTGGCTGGATTAGTTTCATTTTTATTGTGAATAGTAGTTGTAATTGTAAGCGTGCTTGAAGGTAGGTCCATTTTCATGTTTTCACCAGTGTAGTGGCTTCCTGCTCTAATTGAGCCCTTTTAGAGCCATTAATTTCTTTTGCTCGTGGTCTCATTCTGATTTAGCCTTGAGGCTTGTGATTCCCTGGGGCTGGGGCAGCATCATACTTTGTATGAGAACTATTGCTCTGGTTACTACTGTATAAATACATAGCACAGTGAAACTTGGTAAGAACCAGCTGTGTTGTGTGACTGTATGACTCTCTGACAGTGTTAAGAAAACACCCTACCTCAGGCAGAAACTGCTTAGAATTGGTTCTGTAGACAACAGTATCTTCTTCTCGGAAACCAGCTAACTGCTTTCAAGTTTGGTGACAAAAGAGAAGACCATACAGCCATCTTTATAAAGAAGTCTGCAGTGGCATGGCTTTTATTTTTTGAGCTGAGTTATATAGAGTATAACTAAAGTGAAGAATTGGAAAACAGGCACTTAGAAGTAAAATGCTTGTTCTGTCGCTACTGATAATTAATACCAATTACCATGAGTCTTTTTAAATTCTCTGCACACACACATATATATATTAGACTATTGAGTAGAGGTGAAGCAAAATTTGTTTTCCAACAAATGTAATTTGGTAGGACAAGGTGAGAGGCAGGTTCCTTTTGGCACTTGCAGTGCTGTAGTCATCCATGCTTAATAAATGAGCCACTTACTGGTTGAGAGGAGCAACCAGCTGCTCTTTCTGCTGTATTCAGTGTGTGCCAACTCTGAAGCATGATGAAGGTAACTTCCACAGAGGTGCAGTGCAGCATCTTTTGACAGTACCTTTTTTTTTTCCCTGAGACTTCTAAGGGACTCAGGAAAGACCCTGTATGTGGAAGTACAAGAAAGTAGATGGACTTGGTGTCACTCTCTGGATTGTGTTTTGGTTTTTCACTAAATATAAAGCCAAATATTAGATAGCATCCCCTCAAACAGAGCTTATATCAGCATAAATGTTTGAGACCTCCTTAATATTGTCTTAATTTTGTATTTTTTTTCTTCTGCTTTTTAAAGAAACTTAAATCTAATAGCCAGTTCTTCATTCTCTTAAGGCAGACACCTGAATTTCATATGGGTTCTGGTTAGTTTCCATCTCACATGTGCCTAGGCTTCTCTGAAAGAACTGCACTCAGTTGCTCTTGATCAGTAAAAATTCAGAACTATCTCTGTTAGTATTAAAGTCACAGCATTTAAAGGGTATGCTGGGCAAGTGCATTTGCAATCAACTTGAACTTCTGTGCTTTTTATAGCATGTATTTGTCATAGTCTGACAGATTATTTGTTTGGGATTTAATTCAGCGCTTTGTACATATCAAATGACTCCTTAACTTCACCTGCCTGAGTTAATGCAGCTCCATATAGTTGAGGTAGCAGTAGAAAGAATTTATCTAAAACCAATACTACACATAGTGCTTAAGTTTGTGGAAGCTGATGCTCTGCCTTTGGGTAATTTACTAGATTTTCTTTTTAGAATACTAAATTAGTTTTCCCTTTCTGGCCAGCCTTTTTAGAAAATGACCTGGAAGACTCTTTCCCCAGGATACTTAATGCTCTCCCATTACTTTTTCCTTTTTTTTCTTTTTCTTTTAAGGCAATTACTTTGTATGTGACTGTCTCTAGAATTTGTTTACTGCAGCATATAGGTTATCTTCAAGCAGTTACACATCCTGTTCCCCATTGAGATAAAGGTACTTCCCTGAATGCAGGTCCTGATCTCTCTCAACTTTGTTTCATAACAAATATGTATTTCCCTGAAAAGTAGAAGCAGAATATTGTAGCTTGTGTACCAGATATATGGGAATTGGGATTTATATTGTGAGTGAATATTACACAAAACAATTACTTTTCTGGATTTCTAGCAGATGTGTGGAGTGAGTGATATAAAGATTCTTCCATCCTCTGAAGTTTTCCTGTGCTTCGAGGTTAAACATTTGCACTCTGGTTTGCTTTTTGAAATAAAACTCAATTTTTTGCAAATACAAAATGGATGTCTACAGTAATGCTGCAACTTATTTTGACCAGTTTTAGACTTGAATACATTTAAGTGGTTATACCTTGTTGTTGTTAATTTGTGAATCCTTAAAACTTTCTAGTTTTTATCCCGTTGGGGGACACAACCTTCACTTGAAGGTAGTGATAAAAGGTTCTTATCTGGAGTCCTTAAATTCCTGTGTTTAGGCATAATAAATATCAACTTTTGAATAATTCAAGGTCATCCCTAATTTCTGCCCCAAAAGAATGGAGTTCACTGCCTTGTAATGTAACTTTTACCCTTGGAACAGCCTTGTGACTGTAGTTTCTGCCTTTATCTTCATTTGCTTAGGTTTTAGAATTTCTTATCCTTATTTCTGTCTGATAAAATTGAACCATAATCAGTAATTTCTGAGAGTTGTTGTCTTGTAGGTCTGTTACGATGACAATCTTGTTGGCTAAAGAATGCTGAATTAAGTGCAATCTTCTACCTTCTGAAAGGTAGATTTTATAAAAAAACTATAGTGTATGCTGAAGTCCTAGAAAGGCTGGGAATGGAGTGTGTAATTCTGAAGTGAATTTCAGCCTGTAATTCCTAATATTTCTCCTTCTTGTCCCAACAGTGTATTCAGGGTATGTAAGATTCTGAAGCACAACCCAGAAGAGATTTAGGTGTTTTGTTGTTCTGTTTTCCAGTTCTACATTTGTGGGGTGGTGTTTTGTTGTGTCTGTCTTTTGTTCGTTTTTCCCCACAACATGAAATTCTAACTATTCTCTTTAGAAGCTAACAATAATCCCAAAGTGTGGCTGTGACATGGTAGACATTTGTACTATTTTCTGTTGACTCAGATGTCGGTGAATCTCTTTGAAGCAGCATCCTGCTCTTGTCTGTCCCAAGCAGACAATGTCCTAAGCACTATATTTGTGTTTTCCATCATTAAGCTGAACTCTGAGTCAATATTTTTCTTCAGCCAATAGAACCGATAGGTCGTTGGGCTTATTTGATGTTGCATTTTAATTAGAGGTACTTTGTGTTTTATTCAACTGTTTTCTAAATTGCTAAAAGAGATACTTCATTGTCTTGAATTACATATGTTACAGAATTCCAGATTTTAGAGAAGCTTCATCCTTTGCCATTTTCAGCATAAAACAAGAAATAGGCCAGAGGCCTAATTTCCACCTACTTCCTGATAGTGCCACAAATCTGGACACAGGATGTGTGCTATATTTGCAGTCAGCTTTACCTTCCAGGTATACATCAAGACAGCTGAAATGCTTCACTCATTTTTTCCATCAGGCTTTGCAGTTACTAGCCACAGGGGCTAACGCTTTAGTTGCTTGCGCACTCTTGAAAAATTCTAAGTGTAAGTACCTCAGTGTAGATGTTATCCCTTTAACGTAGAAATGGGCTCGTATATATTAAACTTCCATCGTAACTCTACAGTTCCGCTGTACCACATGGATTTACACACTAAGACTGTTAGATTGTGCAATGGCAGTCTTTATGCCAGGGAATAGTTTTAATAGAACTTAAATTTTTGCACGTAATATTGCGAATGTAGGCTTGGTTTTCTGGTTCAAACACATTATGTAATTTCAGTATAGTCAATAGATCTATTCCATTGGGTAAAGTTTACTACCTAAATGCTTGTAGGATTTAATTTCTAGTATTTTGTTTATCTGCCTTGAGCACTGCCTAAATGCGATTAAGTTCTAATGCATTGCTGTGTTGCCTAGGTTTAAAATGGAAAGTATAGGCAAGTTCATAGAATCATAGAATGGTTTGGGTTGGAAGGGACCTTAAAGATAAACTAGTTCCAACCCCCCTGCCATGGGCAGGGACACCTTCCACTAGATCAGGTTGCTCAAAGCCTTATCTGACCTGGCCTTGAACACTCCAGGGATGGGGCACATCCACAACTTCTCTGGGCAACCTGTTCCAGTGTCTCACCCCCCTCACAGTAAAGAATTTGTTCCTAATATCTAATCTAAATCTACCCTCTTTCAGTTTAAAACCGTTACCCCTCATGCTATCACTATACTCCCTGATAAAGAGGCCCTCCCCATCTTTCCTGTAGGCCCCTTTTAAGTACTGGAAGGCTGCTATAAGGTCTCCCCAGAGCCTTCTCTTCTCTAGGCTAAAGAACCCCAACTCTCTCAGCCTGTCCCCATAGGGGAGGTGCTCCAGCCCCCTGATGATCCTCATGGTCCTCCTCTGGACCTGCTCGAGCAGTTCCATGTCTGTCTTTTGCTGGAGGCCCCGATGAGTTACTCAAGTAATAGTCTGTCTCCAAATTGTTAAGTGTTCATTCGCCTGTGGCTGCTGACTTGGCTGCTCTTCTGTGGTGAGAGGCAAGCGTTGTCACTTTTTGCAAAAGTCAAGTTTGTTTTCTTTCGCTCTCTTGTGGCTATAAAGGTATTAAGAGTGTGGATGGCTGAGAGTGAATCTGGGGGCAGGGACTGTGTTGTTTCCCAAGTTTTAGGACCAGGTTGAAGAGACTGACCAAATCTTCCTCCTGCTGTGTGATTCTTGTTATCTTCTCAAGGATTCTGAAGATTTTTTTTAAGGAGGTACAAGGATTTAATTTTTTTTTTTAAAAGAGGCTGGGTGAGGAGTAGAGAACTTTCTCTGGTATATTTGCTCCCCTTCAGCTAGGAATGAAAGAAAAGACATGGGTTTTCCAGAGGTATGGAGGTCTATAGAGAAGATTCCTTTTTTTCTGTTAAGGAAGCATCACTGCTTCTTCCAGGTTCTGTAGCACCATCACCCCACTTCTCACACCACCCCTGGCCACCTTTCTTTTATGGGGGAAAAAAAGGGCTGGCATGTGTCAGTTAGTGCTAGGAGGTCTGAAGTAAATCTTTGGATACATCTCTTCTTCACTCCTCCTCCTCCTGTCTCTGGGATTCATTGACTGGCTGGTTGTGACATGGATTTTTTTCCAGTAGTTAACAATTCCTGATGTTACTTGCTTCGCCAAAGAGCAAGTCTCTGTGTCTGAAGAGCTGACACTGTCCTGAAATACCTTGCCATTAGCCTCATAAGTAACTTTGTAGGACTGGATGGAGGATTGAGAAAACTGATATAGGAACTTTTGCTTGTAATTGTCAGTAGGGCGCTATACCTTACCAGAAACTTACTTCAGATGCTGTAGTGCTTGTGGCTTCTTTGTTAATGTCTTTCACTTTTTTTGACAACTTAATGCTTTAGACAGCAGCCCTAGTGATGTGTCCTGCTATATTTCTGATCTACATACTTTGAGGGTTCCTCCCCCACCCCCCACCCCTTCTGTTCTGGGCATCTTCTTCCCATGTATCCAAGTGTGTGTATATATATAAGCCTGTAAAACTTCTGCTCTGCTCTGCAGAACTGTCATTCAACTGTGCGGTGGTTTGTTTTTTGTTTGATTTTTTTTTAGAAGTTCTTTCATAACTCTAATTCTAGTTTAGAAACAGAGCTACAGGCTGAACAGGACATGCTCTCTCTTTAGAGTTGAGGTATGTCCTAGAGAGGATTATAGTCAGCCTAGAAAGGTGATGTACAACTCATTTCAATTTCGGCTTGTAGTAGAACAGGTTTTAGTATGAGGTCTTAGCTCCTGCAGTTGTATCAGGGGAAGTGCAGGGATGAAGATCAAAAGCCACTCTGAATCAAAACTTTACATTGTATTGAAAGACTTGAAGCCTAGCAGATGCATATGAAAAGTAAGAGTTTGCTAAAATTCTGTCGGTTGTTAAGGAAATGAGTCTTCAGCCTGCAGAAGGCTTTGGGAAACGGAGGGAACTAATAGTAGCCTTCTGGTACCTACGGTACCTTCTGGCTTTTGAGAATACTGAGCCAGGCTCTTCATAGCGGTGTGTGGAAGGCAGGCAAGAGACAGCAGGCACGCATTAAAAGAACTGCATTTAAGAAGAACGTGTTTCACCATGGAGTGGGACAATCACTGGGACAGGTGAAAGAGGTTCTGCAGTGTCCATCCTTGGATGTTTTGATGCCCAGCTCTATAAAGCCTTGAGTAATCTAGACTGATCTTGCTGACCTTGCTTTGAGCAGGAGGTTGACTAGAAAACCCTAGAGATCCTTTCCAACCAGAATTATTCTATGATTCTGTAGCAAAAAAAAAAGTAAAGATCCTCAACTTCATGAATATGAAGTTGTCCATGTTAGATCTTGAAACTAAGTATCAGTAATGGGCCTATATTAAAAGTGTTAATGTAGATAGTGTGGCTTCAGTGGAAATTCCAGAAGGTTTTTAAACTTAAAGGTACTCCTTGATGTAAACACTGAAATTTATGGATGTAATACAGAAGATTGCTGAATCTCTTGCACTGTCAAAGGGTGTTTGTTTTTTCATAAAGCTTGAGCTGGTTGCTTAAAAATTCAGTCATGAAATTCTCAGAAGTGAAAGAACTTTTCCATACACTGTCCATGGTACTGCAGGTGCAGGTGTTGCCCTTCCACAGAGGTAGTCAGTCTGAGAATGTGTTGGAATAAAAGTGGTTTAGTATTGAAGTTGGGGTAGGTTGTGTGTGTAGTGGGTTTTTTGTGAGTGTTTTCCTTCCTCTCTCTCCTGTAAGGTGTTTTTTTTTTGTTTGTCCTTCGGGCTAGATACTTCTGTTCAAAGCGTCAGGAATAGTAAAAGCGCTGTATGTGGCTAAATGCTTGTTCCTGTAGTTGTGTGTCTGAAAAGCAAGAGAAACAGACTTCACTTCTGTTGGCTAAAAAAGCATGATTTTGTAGTAGAAAATCCAGAATAATTTCTTGAACTTGTAACCGCAAGTACGCTATAATTTGTCTTATGGCTTAAAGTCCTAATTTTCTGCTTAAACTAAGACCTTTAGGTAGCTTCCTAGTGATCAGCAGGATTATGAATAGAGTCCCAAATGAAGATAAAATTAGGTGTTGAACACAGTTATGGTGGCTCACAGCTTCTGCAGTCTGCCCTGGGAGAATGTAGTCAATGAAGGAAATCTGGTCCTAGAACCCAAAACTTCTCTTAATCGTTGCACTGTACCTATGGATAATGTCCTTTACCCTAGTTATTTTAGATTTTGCAGGCATTCTTTCTCAAGCCTGGGAATTTAGTTTGGGGAATTAGAAAAGCGTTTTTAAACTAACCCTTTGTTATGTTGATACTGCTCTTAGATGAAAGCTGAAGGACACATAATTTTTCAGTACTTTAGTACTTGTGTTTCCTTTAAAAATAAAACACTGGACAATAATTCTAACTGTTTTGACTCTTATCTACTAAGACTTGTGATAGTTTAATGGCATTTGCAAATCAAAACTAATTAGGGATTGATGAACTAATATAGGTGTTTGTAAATGATCAATACCTTTATAGAATGTTGGAAAGAAAGAGTGTGTTTGAGAGCGCCTTTTGTATGTCCAGTAATACTGTTCAGCTCTTTGTCAGTCAAACAAGTTTAGCAGGAGTAATAAATAATCATAAAAGTGTACTTTAATTCTGGTCTGGAGGAATGCAAAGGTGGTTCATTTGCAGAAAGGTTGGTCGATCTTTGGCTTCTCCCCACAGCTGGGAACTGAGTGTGGTATGGGCAAACTGGGATACTGTGGGTACTGGAGGCCTGGACTCTAGCTGACAGCTATAATAAGTAGTTTACATGTCGTGGTCACCACTAACCCTGAACTAGATCTAGGCGCAAGCTGAAAGGTCAGAGTTTTAAAATATTCAGTGACTACTGGAGAAGTGCTCTGCAAGCAACATAATTTTGGCGTTCTGCTGTAAGAGCAAAAATGATGGACAGGCTCTTCACCTAAATGTATGATCTTCTTTCTTAGTTTTTTTTGGAAATGTTTAACATAACAGTACTTTTTCTGTTGTTGTGGGTTGTTGTAGTTTGCCTCCTATATAATTTATCAGTGAATTACATTTGGTACTTTGACTGTTGCTAGATATATTGAAAATAAAATTTAAATAATATTTCCTTTCTCCCATCTAAAAATGCAAGTGTAACGTTTATCTCAAGTAAGAATTTTGAAGGGTAGAGGGCAAAGCTACTTATACCATACAAGCAACTCTGCATCATAGTCCTCTTATAATTAGTATAAGAGAACCATTCTGAAAGACAAAATGCCTTTTAAAGGTTGAAAAAAGTTGAAAAGCAGACCCTCTGTTTTGTGGAGAGCAGTAAACTCCTAAGATTTTTTTCATTTTAAGTTTGTGTGAGTTAATGTATTTTTTTCTGCGCAAAGTGCGTTGTGATAACAAATGCTAGCAGTACATGACTGCAGTTTTGCCTAAAATACTTGGCATTATTTACATACCTATGCATCATGGATTTTGCCACCTATACCCCAAATTTATGTTGAACTGTAAGAAAAGACTAAATGCAAGATTTCTAAACACGTTTAGATAGGAAGCAAATGTAGTTGGGATGTTTAGCAACCATAATGCTGACTGTTAGGGACACCATGTGCTGACTGTATAATAGATACTTCAGGGATTTTTTTTGATCCCTTCTAAAATGATGCAAGGTGCTTATTTTACTGCTCAGATATAGTATGCTGAAGGTTCTATTTTTCTCCTTCTACCTTGTCTGAAAAGACTTTGGTGTAGAACAAAAGACATCATAAGTTATCCACTATGAGTATCTTAAAGACCTCTTCTACCCCTCCCACCCCCCCAAGTGTAGTTATTGGTTTCCTCTGCTATGCCTTAGTTGATCTTAATTTACTTTCAAAATGACCATGCTTCTCCTCTTACTGCTCACTGAGAATAACAAGGTTAATTTCTATTAACTTTAATTCTTACACACATCTAAAGAACAATTTTTAAATTTAACAAACTTCTCTTTTTAATTCTGATGAAAATTTAGGACATCAGAACTTGTGATCGAGTGCTGAATATATTAAAGAGCCTATATATAACTTAGTCAATTACTGAATTTTGGAAGTGTCATATTTCATCATCCTGTCCCCCTGTGCAAGGTGGAGGATGCAGAGGTAGTATCTTGTTGGATGCAGAGATAGTATCTTGTGTTAGACCAGTATACCAGTTCATTATATGTGTTGGTCTAATAAAAGATATAATCTCAGCCTACAAACCTTGTGGCTGCTTTGAAGTAGGATGAATGCAGGGGTGTATGTGAGGCACAACGATGTGGCTTCTCCATCTTTGGCAGCCCCAGAACTCCGCAGAGGTGCGTGGTGCTAGAAGAAAGAAAAGTTTTCTTTTCCTCCTTGCTCACTCTCATCTTCTCCTGTGGCCATCCTTGATCCATGTCCTGCTGTTTAAGAAAAGCTACTGTGGGCACATGCTTTGTCTTTAGTATTGATATCTCTGTTCAGGTGTAACAAAGTGACTTGGGACTTCGTGTCAAAAACCTTAATTCTGCATAGTGATCTCTTACACTATTTCATATGCTGTCTGTGATCTTAATCTAGAGAGAGTAGTCCGTGTGCTCTAGCATTCTTAGTCTTATGCATAGCTGTGTGTCTCAAGGAATTAAAAAACCCTGTGGCTATAATTCTTCCTTTAAAAGTGTTGAGAACAGTTTTCAAGCTTTCATGGAAACTATTTTCATATGAAAGTTGAAAACTAAACTGGGGTTTTCACTGAAAGATCATTTTGGGGAAGTAGTACTTTACCTTGGGACTCTTTGCAGGGGAGAAATACTGTGAATTCTGTGTGTAGTCAGTTTGGAGCCCTTGCCTTGCAGAGAGGGCAGCTAACCTGGCAGCTGCTGTAATCTGTAACACTGAGGAATGGGGCAGTGGGAAGCACGTTCCTGCCACTGACGTCACCAGGCTTTCTTCCTCCTGGGAGAGGATGTTACTTTTCTGTTACTCTCCGACTTCGGATTTCTTCTCTGCACTACCTACTCCACCCAATGAGCATTTCCTTCCAGAGGGTCTGAGAATTGAGTTGCTGACATTCCAGATGCAGGAGGAATATATTTCATCCCTTTCCAAAGGTTTGCTGTTCATATGAGAGCTGGGAATTTATCCTGCTGACGTTGTAGTGTAAATTTGGGAACGATGATGTAGCTGAGACATGCATACATAACCAAGTTCTAATAAACAGAATGGGGGAAAAAAACGGGGCGGGGGGGTGGAGAAGAAAACCCACAAAACCAAAGATGCCATTTATTCACCCTGACTATTCATTGTTAGCTAACTATTACTATGTTAATGCTTTATGGGCAATCTGAACTACTGGTGTCTTTCTATGTGCATTATGTTATCAACTAAAACTTGATAACATCTCATTTACCTGTCTGTATGCACAATACTGATCAGAAGTTTTTTCTATTACAGTAGCTGAGGAGAAAACATTAACCTGCGTTTCAAAGAAAAATGTTCCTTCTTAAAAAGCAGATAAAATCTGTCTGTTATTTTATTGAGATACTTACTGTATGTGGTGGTGTGGTCTGTACAGATTTTACTCCCTCTTCATTACTGTATGGATCTGGCCCTTATGCAGATGGGTATTAAAAGAACTTGGAATGTGCAGCGTGATCCCTGTGAGGTGGCTACAGCACTTGTCAGGAAGCAGATAACCTGGTGTCATGGTTTAACCCAGCAGGGAGCTCAACACCACACAGCTGTTTGCTCACTCTCCCCCAGTGGGATGGGGCAGAGAATCGGAAAAAAGGTAAAACTTGTGGGTTGAGATAAAGACAATTAAACAGGACAGAAGAAGGAAGGGAAAATGATAAAGGAATATACAAATGATGCATGATGCGGTTGCTCATCAACTGCTGACCGATGCCCAGCCAGTTCCCGAGCAGTGGCCCCACCCCCCTGGCTAACCTCTCCAGTTTTTTGTTCATCATGAGGTCATATGGTATGGAATATCCCTTTGGCCAGTTTGGGTCAGCCGTCCTGGCTGTGTCCCTTCCCAGCTTCTTGTGCATCTACAGCCTCCTTGCTGGCAGAGTGGTGTGAGAAGCTGAAAAGTCCTTGACTTGTTGCTGAGCAGTGTTTATGCTAACTAAAACATCAGTGTGTTATCAACACTATTCTCATCCTAAATCCAAACCACAGTGCTATACCAGCTGCTACAGAGAAACTTAACTCTGTCTCAGCCAAAACCAGGACACCTGGGTGCCATTTCCATGAATTATTATTACCCTGGTACCCCCCTCCGTCTCCAGGAAAGATGCTTCTATAATTAAGCTGTTTACTAGATAAATGTTGAGAAATATCTTTTTTTTTTAAACCAGGGGAGTAAGTCTTTGGTGTGGTGACTTAGCATTATTTTGAAAGTGGAAATTTCTATTAGAGACAGCAAAACCACTCTGCTCTGATATAGGACCACTAATAAGGGTTCTCGTTGCTCTTTAAAATGCTTAATTACTATTCAGCACCTTGCAACTGAAGACTGAACCACACTGTATAGTTTCTATTATAGGTTCATAATCACACACTAGCCCACACAAAAGTGGCAGTGCAATATGTCCCATTGTTTTATTTTCTTATTTCTGCACACACATTTCAAATGGAGCTTCTGTGATTTTAAGACTAATTTTGGAAGACTTTCTCATCAAACTAGGCTTCGTGCTTAACTGTTCTCCTAAAGCAAATATAGCATGTCAGATACCAGCTATTGCTGTCTGTCCTGTAGTTAATACACACAGTAAGCATAAATGTAAAAAGCACACATTTATATTTTGTTCTGGTTCATTATTACTTGGCATCCTGATGCCAAGACCCTAGAAATTCTCAACACTAAAACAATAGACTGAGTAGATTATTGTTCTTGTTCAGTGCAACTGCTGAGCTGGTTTAGGTTTATTTGCATATTAATATTTCAAATACCTTGATTAGTGGTGGTATAAGGCTGTTTATAATAGCCATGTATGCTAGCCATTTTCCCTTTTAAAATTGGGTTTGCAGATTATTTTTCTCTAAAAGTGTCGGTTTTTTGAGAGTCAATTTTAGGATATGTGCGAGTAACACTGTAGTTATGTCCAAGACTCAAATATCATAAAGCTTACGAAGTGGAATGTCCTAATGAAAAGAGAATGATGTTGTCAGAAGAGTAGTCATAAATGGTTGAGCTCTGAAAACTGAAGGGCAAGAGTCAATATCAACACATCTCAAATATGGGATCGTAGCAAGGGAAAAGGTGGTTGTTCTGATGCTTGCTGGATTCTGTTCTCAGGGGTCTTGTATGTGAGTCTGGACACGCTGAACAGCTCTGTCCTGTGGAGCTGCTGTACTTGGCTTGGGCCGCTAAAAGAATAAGGTAAAAGTAAGAGTGCGGCCAATTCTTGGTTCTCTCGCCTGAATTCAGGAATTACTGTTCAGATGTGTGATAGATTATATGGCTGCTTTTAGCGTGGGGCTTGTTTGGAATATATTGCTGGTTCAGATTGCAGTTTGGTGTTAATGACTTTCAGAATAAAGCACCTGATTTTTTTTTTTATTTTAAGAAATCTCTGCAGCTTGTAACTTTATTTCTTGATGGCCTGCTTTGATACATTTTTTATGGGTTCAGCTTCTCTAGAAGGAATGCTGGGAGAGCCTTCCTGAGCCTACAGAGGTGTCTCTCCCATGACCAATGTCTTGAAAGAGAAAGGAGCGTTCTGCTCAAAAGCTTATGATGGATTGCCATACTGATTAAGAAACTAAGATGTTCTTCCTGCATTTAATCTTCTAGACCTACTATTTTGAGACTTCTCTTGAATCTCCGTTCCTGATTACTTTTTATTTAGAGAGGACCATGATGCTTCTGGCACTGTTTCATACTGAGGACTTCAGTGATTATCACTGTGTTGGCTGTGCAGAGTCTGACACTGGAACAGATCACAATAAACAAAGCTTTTTAGTTGTCTCAGAGTGGAGAAACTTGGAGCCAATATAAGAGTAGAGTCTGAAAAAGTCCTTTCCTAATTTGAGACACTAACACCTCTGATCGCAAACAAAAAAAACCCTTGCACCAAGTGTACGACAGCTGTGTTTTTCTTCTTGTGCTTCTTCCCATAGGATGAAAAAGGACAGTGATAATCAAGCCAAGGATTTTTTCAGAGGGAGCAATAGCATTTCAGAGAAGTCGTGATGGCATACTAGGTTTTTTGCTTGTGGGTGGGTGGTTCCCCCCGCCCCCCCGTGCCTTTTTTGTTGCTTCCACAATCTTTAATCATACTAGCTTGGATGGTGTGAAACCTTAATGCAGTAAACTACCTTTTGCAAAGGCAAGGATCTCAACTTCTAGGGAAGGCTACATGGCAAACTCCTTCAGCTTAATTTGTAAAAGCTAATAAATATTTTACAAGTGCATTTAGATTTTATTGCAATCTAAACATTCAGCCTCCTAAGTCAATTTGCATCAGTCTCTAATACAATTAAGGAATGAGGTACAGATTTTCCAGGAATGGAACATACTTGCTCATATATTCTGAAAGTTGACCCTGGATATAAGGACCGTGGCACCTGACATTGGTATGAGATTCCTGTTGTAGTTTGAAACATTATTTGCTTCAATAGCAGCCTAGTCATTCAATGATTATAGAGGCTATGTTCTCCTTACAAGCAAATGTTTATCCTCCTTTGCTCTTGAAATCTTGTGTAGCCCTATCTCAGGAAAAACCCATGGTGTTTTCTTGTGAGGTGGAGTGTTACTACAGATATCTCAGCTTTGTTGTTAGCACCAGCCCTCTGAATTCCCCTTCTGCAAGACAGAGTCTGTAGACATAATGTATGATGTCTCCGTTCTGTCTAATGCAATGGTTGAGCACAATAGACCTTGTTTAGAAGTGACTAATTTTTCTGTAAAACGAACTGTGCAAACAGCTTACAACTCAGGGTAATATGCCTGACTTGCAAGGTTTAATGTTGCTATTTCACAGTATAGGTGCATTGTGGGAAGGCAAGGAAAAGACCTCACCTTGATGCAAGGTGCCATTCAGCTGTTGGGGCTAACTGCAGCCTCTTAAATGTTAAAACAAAATTCTTGCATACTGACTTCCCTTGTTGGAGAAATTCTGTGATACTTCGCTACAGGATTTTCTTGTAAATGAAAAGTTTTGGAATGCATTGAATTAGTTCTTAGAGTTGTGGCTCTGGGCTGTGACTGGTGGTTTTTCTTCCCAAGGAACTGATTTAGGCTTTTCTCAAATTCCTGTGATCTGATCAGATGCTTGTGTGCTGGCTGTGTGAATGTCTTTCTAGAGACTTATCTCTAATTCCTGGCTGTTGTTATTGTATGTTTGATCATCACCAGAAAAAGTGAAGAATTTCTTCACGCTTCTTCGTTGTGATACTGGCTTCTCTGGGACGCTTGCCCTTGCTGAGGAGATACAGACTTTCTCTCAGTCTGCCCAGGCTGCATGTGGTGATGGTTTATGCCTACTTATGTTGGCTGGAGGAGATACTCTGTGCTTCTGTCATTCTTCCCATTACAGCAGAACTCCTATAAAATCTTTTCCATGGCTTTTTGGTCCATTGTGGAGTCTTCCCCATGCCTGGGTTCCTAAAGATTTGGGTAGTCTATTTTAATCCATGGTAACCTGCTTCCTCTGTTTTATACCTATGAGGACAGAATACAATGAGGACAAGCTTACTCTGGCAGTTAACCAGAGGGATCACTGGGATACAGACTCTTGTAACTTGGCTGCGATTTACTTTATCGTAAGTCTAGTGTCACTGAAGTCTAGCCCTAAATCATCAGCAGAAGTGGCCTTGAACTCTTAATCTGAACAAATACATGATTAACTAATTTTACTCCCAGAAACCTTATCCAAGGCAAAGTGAAAATGCATGTATTCAAACTCCTGATTATATTGTCCAGCTGAGAGTATACAAGCAGAAGATGTTTGAGGATGATCTTTTTCCACCTAGTGGGAGTCTTGATGCGATAAGGTTTGCTACCAGGTGATAAACAGGGACCCTCCTGGAGGCTGCTCAAACCGGGCTTACGTAGCCTCTGTGTTCTTCCCTTCACATTTCCCACGTAGCATTACCTGTAATTCTTTGCAACTCTGAGCTCTGTGTGTTTTGATGCTACTCTGGAAGAGTTGACTTCAGTCACTCTTTAGATTAAAACTGTACTCCCTCTGCTGTTGAAAGCCACTTGCTAATGAGAAGGGACAGCACCAGTGTGAAAAAAATGAGAAGATAGTCCTTCTAACCAGGTAATATGAAGCCATGAAATCTACTGACCATAGATATGTTGCTTTTTTTTTTTCTTCAAATGGTTAAGACTTCAGTTGTGGCTGCCACTACAGATTGTGTTAAGTAGTGGTATGTTAGGAGGTCTGAGGTGCTTGGATGTGGTTATTTGAGATACTGCTGTGTCAAGAAATGAAGTTTTGCTTATAATAACAAGTAAACAAACCAAAAATAGTATGGTTGCACTCAGCTTGTTCCAAGTGATATTAACAGTAGGTAAGTTAGTCTCTAATGTGAATGCTGAAGCTTTAGAGCTGGATTATAGCTTTTTTTGTTTTGTGTGTTGTTCAAGTAATAGTGCAGAAACAGCTCTGTACTCCCACTTCATGAGTAGATTAAACCAATCTTGATCTAACTAATGTCTTCCTCAGATTTTTCACTTGCGAGCGTCTAGAAAAGTCTACTTATGGACAGTGTCTCAGTGCTATGACTAAGTGTTTCTCCATCGTAACACCTGGTATCGCTGTGCACAGAAGTACTTTTCTGTGTCCTCTGCTCATGGATGCCTTTTAAAGGCTTGTAACTGAAAGCATCACTAGACAGCAGTGAATTCTGGGAACCTCAGGTAGTACCTGTACTGTGAAAATAAAAGCGGTGCAGCTGTGATTCCGCTCATATAGTGTGTGTGTGGTTACCTGGCAGATGCAGAGAATTGTAACATTAAATTAGCTTCTCATAGGTTTTGTTGATCAAAATTGGAATATTTCTCAGCAGTTCAACATAATTTCCTGATGCTCTTCTCCAAAGAGCTGTGAAAATTCACAGGGGGTGTGTGTGTATCTGTTGCCTGGCTAACTGCTGGTAACCAGCTTCAGGACTTCTAATGAAGTTAACATAGGGAGAACTTTTCTTGACTTAAGTTAAACATGGATGTCTTTGTATTTGCACTGTCTTTTCTGTATGGTGCATTTCTTTTACTTTCTTGTGTTTAGCAGATGCTAGGTAAAGAACTGCTTATGCTTCTAATTGCTCTGTCAACTTGTAGTCATTGTAAAAGCATGTTTATAAAAGTGCTGAAGTCAGCTCTAGGGATAGGAAATAAAATTAAAAAGATGTGGAAGGAATCCAGTGTCCAAAACCACTCAAACTCACTGGTATGTGTTAATGGTTCTTTTCCCCTTCCTTTTATGTTTTTAAAAGTGTGGAACTTTGTAATAATTTAGACCAATACCATGTGCAAGAACTGCTGTACTGGATCAGAATGAAATTATCTAGCCCAATATCTTGCTGTGGTTAGTGGCTAGCAGCAGATGCTCTAGGGGAAGACTGTAGGATCGGGGTGAACTTAGAAAGCATCCTAGAAAGTATTACTGATAGCAGTCCCCAGGTCTATAGACTTTTCCAGCCCGGGAAGTGTCTAGCCCAGCCACTTCCTTGGCAGTGTATTTTCTGCTTTAAGAGTGTTTGAGCTACTGACTTTACACTTCATCTCCCACCCTGGTCAGCTTGTCTGATTTTCTTTAAACCGTTTAAATTCTGCAACCTTTGGCAAGGAGTTTCATTGTTTAACCAGGCACAGTTGTTTTTATTCATATGTGTGTGTGTATGTATATGAAAATATAACACACATAAAGGTGAATATATACATATTCTCCGTTTCTCTTCCATTCTACTTGTGTACCCACAGTACCCTTTTTTCAGTGTGTCAGTTTTCTTCCTTATGATACGTTTGGTAATTCTTCTTAGTCTTTCTGTACTTGCTAGTTCTTTCTGCATGTGGGGAGAAGAAAGCAGAGTTGTTCTGAGTACAGGATGCAGGTGCACTATAGACTTCTACAGTGACGTTTGGTGTTTTTTCCCTAAGGATTCCTTGTATTTAGTTTGCCTTTTGACTGTGACTGATTACTGAGCTGATTTTGCAGGAGATAGTTAGGACAGCTCAGAGAGCTTGTTCCTTGAAATTACTAGGTAGATTGGTGCATCATTGTGGTCATTTAGAAGTTGTTTTTCCCTGGTTGCATCATTTGGCATTTAGCAACAATATATTTCAAATTTTATCACTCTTCAGTCTCATGAGATCCTTCAGATTTCTGTGCTGGTCTTAAATGGTAAGTCCTTTGGTGTAGTAACTTTTGCTCACTTCCTCCTTACTTTCTTTTTCAGATGACAAATAAATAGAATTACTTATGTCTGTGGTATCAGAGAATTGTGTGGAGCTCCCATGGTTGACCTCTCTTGTTCCTTCTTTTGTTTCCAAGTTTTTAAAATCAATTCTTAATCTCTGAGAGGACAGATGCTTCTTATGGCAGCTTAGTTTCTCTAGAGAGCTCAGCAGAACCCTTTTGAAAGCCTTTTTTAAATTTAAGGAGAAAACAGTTTTGTTCTGATCCACATGATCTGTGACTTTTCTCAAAAAATTATTTATACTGGATGACTTGTCTCTCCATGAACAGTTGGATATTTTTTCTCTTTTTGTTTTGACTGCCTGCTAACTCTAGCTCTAACTAGAGTCGTCATCGGACTTGATTAGACTAAATCTTCAAAGCTGCAGGCTTTGCAGTATTTGTTCACACCTGGAGAATCTGATGTGTTTCTATTTATGAATGGATGCTTCTTTGGATGGTTAATACCTGGCTGGAAGCTGAAATGATGTGCAGTACTGCAAGTACCAGTGTACCTCTGATTCTGTAAACCCAATGGGAGGAGAGGCAAAGAAATTCAATCTACTTATTTTCTCTGAAATATCTCAACACTTTTTTAAGCAAAACTTTTCCTTTCAGTAAAGGACAAGTATGCAAAGTCCCTTCTAAAATGTTTTTACTATCAATTCCTGTTCTTAAAAATCTGCTACTGCAGCTACCTGTTAAAAAGCACCTGTGTAAACTCATTAGCAAAAGTTTTGAAGTACAGGCTCAGCAGGTGAGAACTGTGCTCCTTCCCAGCTGCCTGATCAACATGTATGACTGACCAGACTTTGTGAAAGCAAACCTGCAAATAACTTCTGAACAAAACTTGTAGCGACAAACCCAGTCGAACTCCTAAGCAAAATGACTTTAAAAATAAATATGGACTAGAACTTAGAGCTCTTTTGCATGAAATATTTGTGAAGAGATTTGTCCTTATGCCACTGATATTTAATTCAGAATTGTCTGATCAAGCATTAATTATGTTTGATTTTTATAAATTTGCACTCATTTGTAGCAAGTAGAGCTTGTATTGAGAAAAGTTATCAGATAAAGAATGAATGTACAGGTATTGAGGGGAAAACTCTTTTGTCAATTTTTCAGGTCATGTATGTTAACACACTGAGGCTTTTACAATTATAGTCTAATGAATGGAAGCAAGAAATCCTAGTTCTAGACTACTGCTAATGTATTCAAGATTTTTGTAATATTTAATGACTGGGAATGGCAATTCATGTGTCAGCGTTCTGTGACTGGTTGCTGGTTGTCACTATCTTTCCCAAACCGTGTGTTTTCTTTAAATTAAAAATGCAACTTCATTAACTTTGGCTTGATGCTCCTGAAGAGAAAATTTTGGCTCTGTTCTTCCTGTGCTGAGTCGGGAACACTTTGAATCAGGGGAGCTGTTCGATTTCTTTCCCTGTCCACCCCCCCAAGTCACATTTCAAGAAATGACTAGACAAAATTTAATGGCTTATTTTCACACCAGACCTGAATTTGGAAATTCACGTTGTCACGTATTGCAGTTGTCTGCATTAAGTCTGCTCTGTACAAGTGAGCTGTAGACTACAGCATATTCAAAATGTAATGTACATGAAGAGAAATTACTGCTGAGTTACCTGATTAAAAAAAAAAAAGCGCTATTTGTCTTAGTTTTAACCATGTGTAACCAGAGTCATTAAAAGGTCAAGTACTTGATTTAGCCTTGGAAATGCTTTAAATGGTATAGTGCAAGAAAGCTGATAGAGTAAACCACAAACTGTCAGAAGGTGTTATTGCTCCAGCAGTTTTCCTTGCACTCTCCCCTGTACAGAGGAATGGCAGCAGCTGCACTCTTGCTCTTACACCTTACCTCTGGGTCCAGAAATAAAGTGATTTAATAGTTTTTAAATTTAACTTTTACTGTCTCTGTTCTGTTCCTGACCTTTTCAAGAATGGCTTGTGTAGTGATTAGCAGTTGTTTTTTTTGATCATACGTCACTTCTTTCTTACTCTCTTGCTGTTTTCTTCACTTAAAGCCAAGAGGTCTAGTTGGTAGCCACCTGCTGAGGTTCCTGCTCATAGGGCTGACCTTGGTGTGGAAACTTCTGCCTTGAGAAGAGAGAGGTGAAATGTGGTTCCTGCTAGCTTTCCAGGGGAGCAGTTTCAGCTCTGGAGGAGAGGTATCTCTGGAGTTCTCTCTATCATTTTCGGACTCTTTTTAAAGAATGTAGATTTTCTTACATACCCTTGGGGCTGCTTTTCCCCTTACTATTTTTTTTCTTTTGAGATCTATAGAAACTCTCATGAGTGAGGCATGCTTCCTGCTGATACTGAATCTGTACCATTCAGACTATTCTGGTTAGCACAGTTCTTATTTAAATAAGTCCTGTGAAGGCTGCCTTGCTTCATGGCATCCAGTAGGACACTTTGAATTATCAGGAATAAAGCTACAGCCTGGAGAATGAGAAGATGATTTAAGATCTTTGTAAAGCATCTGTGTAATTCCAGAGTGAAATGAAGATCAAGAATTAATGTGGTATATTTTTTTCATAAGTTAAGGTTAGACTTAAAGTACAAGCTACTGCTAGAACCAAGGGGAGACATTGACACAGGTGCTTCACAGTTTCTGACCAGGGAATTGATGAAGTAGTAGCTTGTATTTTACTTGTATAAGAATAAGCAGGCATGTTCAATCTAGTGCCATATGTGGTTGTTGATTTGTTAATCAATGTGTCATACAGCATACTTCATGCCAGTCCTCTAATCTCTGGCATCAGCTGCCAGTGAGTTTCAAGATAAGAGTCGTGGGCACTGCGGGGTGCATGGACTTTGACAAAGAGGTTTTTATTCTTCTGAGTTCAGTGCTTTGCATTATTATTTGATTAGCAGAAGCACTCAAGCTGGAATCACCGCTCATCCAGAACCCATAGATGAGTTGTATAAAGCTTTCTCTGTGCAGATTTCTCAGTCTTAGACTTGTTTTGGTGCTTCTTTCCCCTCCAACCCAACTAAAGAGACTTCATTCTTTCATGGATTGTGGAAGAACATAGGAGACCTAATACCGCTGTTGCTAAGAAAACAATAATTAGGTTGATATCATATTCATGTATGTTGTTTGAAATTACTTACAGTACATAATAGGTCTGTTGCTCTGTAATACTTACAGGTCAAGTTACCCTTTTGTTTTCTTTTGAAAATGTTGAACAACTACAGGAGTTGAAGCCTGGAATGAATACACCTTAATTGAGAAGGTAGGGAGAAAGCAAATCAACATTCATTTTTCTGAACGTTGTTTTAAACAAATTTTAAATACCTACATAAAAGACTTTCAGAATTACTTAAAATGTGTTCTCTCTCAGATTTTCTGGTGTCTTAGTTTATGCTTTCCTAATTTCAAGGATGCTACTGAAGAGAACTGAGGGATTGTTGCTAATGCTGGCTGGATCTCCCATTGCCTGGATGTGAAATGTATTTAGCTGTGTTATTAACCTTCAGAGTGAATAATTCTTAGTTTTATTCATGTCTTCCTAACATGGAAAAAGGGTTGCCTAGTACATTCACTTGTACTCTTCCTGTTCAAGAAAAGCATCTCAAGCAGTCTGTGGAATTAAGAACAATGTTCAAGGGGGCTCTTGGCTAGAGGCAAGGCAGGTGGGGTCCTCAGTCCCCCCTGCTTATACATAAACAGAAAATTTACTACTTGCCATGTGTGTTGTGTGAGGACTTTTTAATAGTACTGATATGTGGCTGATACACTTTCCTGGTTTGTTATCACTTACTATTGCTGTGACAACTCAGAAATTCATAAGGGACAGTTAAGGAATTTGTAAGGTTCCTGAGATACTTAGCAGGTAGACACGGCCTCTGATCATCCAGTCTTCCATTTTATACCTAGTTTTCTGCAAGTCATTTTAGGAATTCTTATGGGCTAAAGATATATACGTGTGTCTTTATAATGCATGGTGCTACAAGTAAGAATCTATCTCTTTGGTGTGATCAGCTTTTATCCCCCTTTTCTGTGCTTCTTCTCCCCCTGCCCTCAGCAGCTCTAACTTTTAGTATTATTCCCAAGATAATTGCAGAAGTGTGCGTGTTGACTACCAGATACTGTTCCCCTAAGAGCAAAAGATAGTGCTGCATTTTTAATGAGTAAAAGATCCTTGAGTTTTTTTAAAAAAAAAACACACAAAAAAAAAACCCCGAAGAGAATTCTATCTGTATTGCGCCTTAGCTCCAATGGCATTTTACTTAGTTATGCTTTCTGTGGAAGATATGGTTTCTGTAACTGGTTCTTCAGGGGCAAATAACAGATAATCCTTTTGCTTATAGAAGAAGGTGTTTATCTAATAGATAATTAAAAAAAAAAAATCTCTGGAGATCTGTTTGCAGGAGGTTTAACTGAATTTTCTTCTTCCTTCATTTGGATAACATAAATACCCAGGAATTAATAAGGAAACTGGTTACAAGGTTTTTGCACTGGATAGTACAACTGTTGTAATTACTGAGTACAGCTGGACAGGCAGGCTAGGGCTTTTAAAGATGCTGCAGTGGTCCTGTTTGTGCAGTACCATGAAAATGCAAATGAGAGGTTTTTTGTGAAAGCTGAGCTGTCCTTTAATGCAAGTTTAAAAAAAAATTGCATATGCTTCTTTCTGAGAATACTGCATTGATGGTGCTCTGTGCTAGATTGTACTTCAGTGATGGTACGACTTTTGCTCTTCAGGCATCCTTTCAGATCAGACCGGTTGTAATATTAAGTGTATGTGAACTAATGCAGCTGGAGCAGCAGGTCAAAAATAAGTCCTTCTGGTAAGTCATCCAGAAGATGATGGCTGCTGGCAGGATGTTGCAAACTGGGTTATATTCAAATACAGTCTTGCAAGCTCAAGTGGGGTGATTTTTTTTTTTCTCCTGTGTATGTGACAATTTCTGGGTCGTCTCTCTTTAAAGGCTGTGGAGCTCTTCAGAGCTGAGCTTTTTTTTATAACTGGGTCTGGGAATACTGGCCATTATTATTAAGTATGCAATCTAATACAAGCTAGCACAAGAAGTTTTCATTACAGAATGGCATGTTTTTACCTCTCTTCAATGAAGGAAGAAACAGACTGATAACTCTAGTAGCCGGAAGCCTGGAGCAAATGCTGGTTTTCTCATCTTTTGGATGAAGGCATCCTAGGAAAATGTGAATAAGCTGAATGGCACTGGGGAGACCGATGAAAAGTGGGAGATGGTGAGACGGCTGCATAGGAGACAGGCAGAGCTGAGCTGTGTTACGGGAGAGGGATGAGAACAGCCTGAACTGCTGTGCAGAGGGAAAGGGTGGCACTAGTGTGGTGACTTGGGCAGCATGTTGAGTTTTTTGGGGTTTAAGTTCTAAATTGGTCTGTAGATCATGTCTCTTAAAGTTTGTTTGCTCAACTCCCCCATTAAAATAAGTTTGGCAAGTGTTACAAGTCTTCTACTTAGTGATCTTTTGTCACTTAAATTAGCATTTCCTCTAGTAGTCAACATATTCAACATATAATCAAAACACATTGATACTAGTACTGAGTTCTAGCATTAGTTATACTACTAGAGTTCACTAGCTAAAGAACTGAAATCTCTTCACCTGCTGTACCAACTTTTCTTAAAGGCACAGTCAGGGCATGTCACTTAAATTAACTAGTTCAATGATGTGTTCACTTTCACTGGAGGAACCAGTTCTCTTAAGGTGAAAAAGCTTTTTTTTTACCCACAGGAAAGGAAAATGAGGATATGCTATACTAGTTCTGAAATCTTGAAGGATTTGGAGATATAACCTACTGTTAACATTGCTACTTTTAGATAACTTAATTGGTTTCAAGTTTTCTGAACATACTGTCTTACATTACAAGCACGTCTAAGAGTTTGTATGACTTCTGTACGCTCTGCTAGTTTAAAAATTCCATGTAGACTTTTTTAAAAGAAGTTATTAAATGCACCACTGACATTGGATTAAGAAACAAACCCTCAGAAATCAGAGGAGCTTATTCCGTACTGAAACAGCAACAGCTGAAGTGTGGGTAATGCAGACTTTCTGCTGAGTTTAAAAAAAAGCTTTGCTTAGTTGTAGATCAACATATATAATAGTTATCAATAGAAAAATATGCTTTGTAGTTGAAAAATTAAAATCAGTTTTAACTGAGGGGAGGGTTAACTAGCAGTTTGTCTAAAATCGTTGATTTTAAGTCCTAGTGATTAAAAGGCAGCAGAAGGATAAGAAATTCATAGAAAAGTGAGATGCTTCAGTTGCACAAAGTCATGGTTCAGGGGGTTGCAACATGGGTTAAATTGAAGCTTAAAGCTGTTCCAGCCAGTGTCCCCAAATTTACTCAGGGATAGCACCAATGAGAAACATCTGTGTCTAGGGTTTTTAATCTGCGGAGGTGAAAGCACTGGAAAGACTGGATGTTGGAAGCTTCTGTGAAACAGATGGAAGCTCAGGTCAGTGAGGTTGAGCTGCCATCACTCAGCCGGCCTCTGCCTTGCTGTAGGGAGTTTGAGTGGCTGAACAGTGTTAGCCCGTTATGTTGTCATTAAAAAAGTCAGTCGTCTGGGGTACTCTGCACCGGTGCTGAATACACTTCATTATGTTAGTGACTACCTTTACAATTAAATATTGTTAATATCCCAAACAAATTACTGCACGTATGTGCATTAGCAAAGCTTTTAATCTCTAAGTCTCCTGTCTTTTATAAAACACTTTGTTCTTTCCAAAGTACTGTTCCAACTGTCTGATAGTGCTTTTGTGTTAGAATGCAAGCCTTCTACAATGAAATCAATATGCTAGTCTTCAAACACAGAGAAAACTGGTATATTAGGATGTGGAAAGAATAGAGGTTTTCCAATGCTAGTAGTGCTTTACAGATTTACAAGGAGGACAAATGTGTGTGTTTGAGTATGGATCACCTTACTAAGGACTGACTAGAACACAGCGTTATGGAAAAATTGAACTATGGCATGCTGATGTGTAGGTACCCTGACTGCAGAATGAGTGTTTTGTGCTAGGGTGCTGCGTGAACAGAATAAAGACTCCATTCCCCAAATAGCCTGTTTAATAGCTGCCTGTGGTTGCTGTATCACTGGCAAGCTGATCTATCTAGATCCTCTTTCTGACAGTGACTGTTAGCAGATGCTCTGAAGAAAAAAAGTACAAGAAATGGAGTAGCACCCTTCTTCCCAGTAACGAGAGATTTAGGGAATTCAGGGTAGGTTCAGATGGAACACATCTCATGTTTAACAGGAGCCGAGGGATTTATTTTTGGCAGATTTTTTTGCATAATATGTTACGGTCTCTGCAAAAATCTTTGACAGCAGTTTGTGATATATAATTTGCTGTGTACAAATCTGTATAAGTATGGCTATTTTGTTTCACCTGTTGCTTGAGCATCTCCTGCTTGTGTCCTGAGGAGTTAGAAATAATCGTGCTGGGATATGTATAACAATATTAGATGGTCACTGTCTGTGATAGCTTTTAAAATATTTAACCTATAATTGTGTAGCCCACTTCTAATTCATTATCAAAATGCTTTTGACATATCATTTCTATATATAGTGGTGCTATAGGTACAAAAATGAAATGGGGACATGCAGAAAGAGAAAATAAGGAACACTAGCATTCAAGTTCTAATGTGAATGAATGTGGGAGATTAATTTAGACAATTACAGAGTAATATTATGCTTTTAATTTCATTGAATGAGTTGACCTAGATGCTAGGATAGTGTCATCCTCTGGATAATTGTGTCCAAAGCTTTATGTGCTTGTGGATGAATTTGTCCATCTTATTTGGCCTATTTTCTTTCTAAATAAAATTTAACACCTTGATTCTGTTCATGATTTGTAAGAAAGTAATTTTTGAGTAAATAATCTTACTTGGCATTCATGTGTCACTGGTAGTATGTAGCCCTTTATGCATAAAAGCTCCAAGTGCTGTAACAATAAACCTACAGTGACCAAATCTTGGCTAAGTTTAAATGAGAGAAAAGCATCTTTTTGTGGTACTTAACTTTTTTTGCCACATAAGTGTCTTGAAATAGTTTGTGTTCACACTGGGTTTATAAAGGATGATTAGTTCTCCTTTCATTTAGTAGGTGGCACCTGACTTTTCTATTTTTGTTGTTAGGGTGCCTTGAGGACATTAGGTTGAAACTTATATAGTGAATTGTTTGGCTGATTTTTGCACTGCTGCTGAATATGCTGCTTGAGCAGTTGCTATCCCTAGGTGCTTGTTTCTATGTTTTCACCATGCTGGTGCAAGCCTTCTGCATGGCTGTGTGATGAACTAGACAGAGGATTGATTCAGGTAAAATGTGACCCAGCAAAAATAGTGATGTTTTGGTCTTGTTGGTTCAAGTGACAGTACAGCTGTTTATGCTGGCAGAATTCAAAGTCTGAAACGATGACAGTGAGTTCCCTAAGCACCTGCAGGGAGGCTTAAAGCAGAGGAGTGTCTAGACTTCAGTTTTGACCTTTTTGAGCTAAATAACTTGGGGATAATCCTAGTCAGTGTAACACTGTTTTTAGAAATACTGAGATGGCTACCTGATTCCTGGTCATACTTTCTAAATGTTTGTGACTTTTTCTACCTCTTAGTTTTCTTAAATGTTGTTTGTACTGTGATGAAAATGTAGCTGCAGACCACAGACAGAATAGTAAACATTATACCAGAGAGAAGACATGAGAGAAAATGGACTGTGCAGTTACTGGGCATGATTTTGTAATTAGTAGTACAGTTTGCTTTGAATGTTCAGCACGATCAGGAAAAAGAAGTAGGAAGTGAACTTTCCCTCTGTCTCAAATGAAAATTAACTTGGATGAATTCAAGAGCCTGCTTGCTTGCCACTGAGGTGTCTTTGTTCTCAGTCAGTAATAGCACCATAAAACTGAGAAAAGCATAGCCTGTTTTCAGCACTCCTGCTGTCTCCTATATTAGTGTTGCTAACCAGGTGATTGTAAAATAGCACTGATGTGAGTGAAGGGCTGGTGGGAGAAAGGGATCATTCTCCTTGTGTAGTGCTCCAAAAAATGACAGGCAAGTAGAGGGTAGCATGTTAAAGAGGTGGCCTGGGGAAATTCCCCAGATTTCCTCTGGATTGTGTGGATGACTTAAGATGCAAGACTAGATGCTTTAATGACTAGACCATCCGTCCGGGATTTGGGACATGCATATGTGAACTTTCTCCCATATGGGTTCTCTGTGGGCCCCTGAATGACTAATCCTCTGGATCTCCCTCAGTTCTGCGTGCTTAAAAAAAAGTAAAAATGGGCTTTTCTCTGCAGCCTGCCAGTGAAAGGTTTTGATGTAAACCTTCCAGTGGTCACTGCCATGCAATGAAGTGGTAGCCTTTCTTACATTCAGAGACCGAAGGAGATCAAGGTTGCTTTCCTTTCAGCAGAGTCAGTAGTGGGAGGAGGTAGTGCAAGTGTGGGCCTCGGGCTGCCATGCCCCCGTACCAGCCTGGAGGAGAGCGTTGTGCTGACAGAACTACTGCTGCTCCCCTGATTCAAGGAAGGGGTAACCCGTTATAGCTGCTGCTTGTAGTCTGCTTGCCTTCCTGCCTCCAGCTTGTGTGTGGCATGACCACAGATGTGAAGCGTCGTGGTTTAACCCCAGTCCACAACCAAGCAGCTGCTCGCTCACCCTCTCCTTCCCCCCGCCGGTTGGATGGGGGAGAGAATCAGAAGGGAAAAAGTAAGAAAACCCTTGCATTGAGATAAGAACAGTTTGATTGAAATAAAATAATAATAATAATAATAAATTGTAATGTAAAGGAAAACGACAGAGAAACAAAACCCAGGAAAAACAAGTGATGCAACTGCTCACCCCCATGAGCCGATGCGCAGCCAGTCCTTGAGCAGTAATCGCTGCCCCCTGGCCGAGTCACCACAGTTAATATCCTGAGCATGATGTCACATGATATGGAGTATCCCTTTGGCCAGTTTGGGTCAGCCGTCCTGGCTGCGCCCCCTCCCAGCTTCTTGTGCACCTCCTCACTGGCAGAGCGTGGGAAGCTGAAAAGTCCTTGACTTAGTATAAGCACTGCTCAGCAACAGCTAAAACATCAGTGTGTTATTACATTATTCTCATACTAAATTCGAAACACAGTACTATACCAGCTACTAGGAGGAAAATTAACTGTATCCCAGCTGAAACCAGGACATGAAGTGTGGAAAGGGAACTGGTCCTTCGGCAGGGTGGGAACGGGGGTCTCGGAGGGCTGCCTTCCCTGTGATGTTACACAGGCTGCATCTGCAGTGTGTTTTTGAGGCTTCTCAGAGCTGATGAGTTGCAAAAGATAAAAGACCACGAAAAAAGTGTGAGTTTCTGTTTGTGTAAGTTTAATGAGCCCTTACTAAAGGTTTGGTGCATAGACTCTGACCTGTTTCACTTCAAGTGTCAAGTATGTTTGAACTTTAAGTGAAACATTAGCTAACACGTCTGGATTTTTTCCTTTAAGAGGCCCTGAGTCTCCAAATATCTTCTGGGATGCAAGTCCTTTACTCAGGTTTTTCATGACTAGATTTTGACAACTTTTGGCTGTGACATTTTTATTGTCTTAGAGCAAGTAGCAAGGCTGTGAGGGGGAGAACGTGTCTGTATTCCCTGGAGCTAGCTGCCCTTCTGGGGGAGGACTTAAACTTTAAGGGACATGTACTAAAATGAACTGTTAGCAAGTGGAGATGTTCTGGTGTCTACTATGGGGAGATGGGAGGAGTGTGTGTCAAGTCTCAAATCAGTGCATTTGAGGAAAAAGAATGGATAATAAGCTAGTTGTTTTTCCCCTGCCCCCCTTTTTTTAATGACCCCTTTAAAATTAAGTAGGGAAGGTAAACTGCTGGAAGCTAAACTTGCTCACCTCAAGTGAAAAAAGTAAAGGCAATGTCTGCATCCTAAATGGACTGAAACCACTAGCTATATTAGAAGTAAAACTGTGTTTAGGTGAGCACCCTCAAATAGTAGGATCTCTTTTTCCTGACTGCAAAATTTGGAGGATTTCATCAAGAGAAACAATTGTACAGTGAAGCTGATTAGACACAGCTGTCAAATCCACTAAGTAAGCACTTTTAAAAGTTAATGGAAAATTATCTTTTTTCATTTTGCATGTGTTTGGGAAAGAAAAACTTATTAGTTGGTATCATGGAAGGGATAAGGCACACAACTATATGTTTCTATATTTTGGTTATTACCTATTACAAATTCACTAAATCTAAAAGATGCTGCTGGACATTGTCCACGTCCACTCCATCCCTGTGTGTGTGAATGTTTTGGCAGAGACTCCTGTAAACAAGATGTGGAGCTGTCAGAGCCCTGTTTGACTGCAGTTGTCGGTGTTTTGGAAAGTGGATGGACAAATTCTAGCTGCTTGTATTGCGTGTGCACACGTGCGCAACGTTCCTCCTTTTCTTCTCCTGAGATGCTATTAATTTTATCTCTTTGAACTTGATCCCAAAGACCAAATACTCTGGATTAAACACAGCATGTAACACTGCCTTTTGTTTTTTGCCATCACTTTTGTTTTTGTGTTACTTTTCCTGTGACGATAATCTTGAATTGTTTGGAATAGCCTTAGAGCAGACTAGTTACTCTGTTTCTTGGTATTGCTATATGAACAATACATTAATGATGCCTTACTACGTTATTCCGGTTTTGAAAAAACAAGCATTGTTCTGATGCATAGTTGAGAGACAGACCCTGGTATATAAACCCTCTTGAAATGGAGACACACTTCAGTGGAGAATCTCTAAATGGGATGCTTGAATGGTCTTTTTTCCAAGTAAATAAACACTGCCTCTTACTTAGTTTCAAGAAACGTGGCACACAGCTGCTCTTTGCTCCTTGTTGTAAAATAATGGGCCATTTGCTGACTGAAACAAGCTATTGGCATTACTGCTAGCAGCTGCTGAACTCTTAGTGATAACTTAAACAGCTTATAAATGTTAATCATGTTGCAGTTTTGCTGGAGCTTGTGTGCCTATCCCAGAGGCACTAGCTAATATGTCACACTGTTTTTCACATGAACTGATGACAGTTCTTAGCGGAGATTCCAAATAGTAACTTCATAATTCAGTAGTTTTACTGTGGTGGCTGAAGCTTCTTCAAAACTGCACTTTTAACTACAGCTTCGCTAGTACTAGTATAGGCTTATTTAGACATGTTTCAGTAGGCTCAAAGCTGCTGAGCATGCGGTGGAATGAGTACACAGTCGAAGGGAATATGCTGTCTGCTTACTGACCTGTTGTTTGGAGATCTGACAAAGTCAAATCCAAATCTAAACTGAACAAAAACCTGTTCAGTTTATCCCATGCTTTAGCTTAAAGTCACTTTCATATTGTAATGGTTTTGCTGCTATGCAAGTGTGAAAAGTGTACAGGAAATGTAAGGGTTGCTGCAGAAATGTATGTTAAGTTATCTGCATAATAAACAATTAAATAATGTGCTGTGGCCTTTTAACGGTCTCTCCCACTCTTCAGCCAGTGGGAACGTGTTCTTAAAAACAAGACAAAGCTCCCAAACAAACTAATCCTTTCCTTCCTTCAGGTCAGATTCTGCTAGTGTTCTCTGTGGAAAATACTAGTAATAACCAGAATCTGGTTTTGAGCCTGTCAAAATGATTGTAAATATAGCACTAATGAAAGCATAGATAGTGAAGTAAAAGCTGCTGTATCGTTGTAGGAGTTTTTAACTTTTTGATTTTAATCATTGTGAAGGTCAGAAAGAAGACAGTGTTGTTGCTAGTGCATGCCATGTAGAGAAATTATGCTTACCACATCTAAAATCCGTTCTCTCATCCTTACTTTTATGTGAGCATCCAGTGGAACTTTTTCGCCCTAGGACAGTGGTATATGTTTACCAAAACTGCACTTTGTGCCTAGAGGCTATACTCCGTACCAAACTAGTTGAAATTGCAGTTAGTCTAGGCTTCTGGTATCAGCCTGTGAACACAGGTTAACCTAACTACAACATGACCATTCCCATACAAAGCTATATACTCTCTACTGTGTATTTGGATGGTGCTTTGGTTGTGTGCATGTATGCTGTTCCTCTTCAGGGTTCTCTCCTGGCTGCTTGCAGAGCAATTTCTGTCCCTAAAGAGGTAGGTAGGACAGGGACAAGTACTGCAGACTGATGCTAAATGGATCCTAACTTGTAAGGTAGGTGGTCCCAACTTGAGCTGGAACCTCTTGGGCTTTAGAAGATAGACTTCATGTAAGGAAGTATGGTTTAGAGTGTGGAAGATAATTAACAGGAGTGGTTTTTTGTGGTTGTTAAAGTATCAAACCAAAGATACGTAAGGCTAACACTACAGCATTTAGAAATCTGTGAGCAAGGGTTTGACCTCCAAACATTCGGTCATCTTATTTCGAAGGACAGGAGTAAATGTTGTTATTCTTCAAGTAGGTGAATGTGAGAATTTGTTTCTGGACTTGCTCCTAAAAGCCCGGAGAAAAACTGGGTACTACCCAATCTGGTAGTTTTTGGTTAGAAATGAAACAGAAAACTCTCTGGGAAAGTAGAGGGGACTCCAGATAGTGTATGTGTGTGGTTAAATTATAATTGCATGACAGATGTTTTGGGAAAGGCATAACTGAAAAGAATTTTTGTTTTTTTTAAAAACTTTTGAGCTTACTTATTTGTAAAGTGGTGTAGTTCATCGCAGATAGTATGACCATACACCTATCAGTGCTGGTCACATCTTTTTCAGTGCGTTTTACTGGGTTTCTAGTTCTCTCTTCCCCTGCCCCTACCCCCGCTCCACTCCCCCAAGGTCCACCTAAAAATTCTGCTGTTGTCCTTTTAATTCTGTCCCATCTACATGCATGTCTTATGCAGCAGGTTGAGACAGCTTGCTGAGATTAGATACAACCTCAGACATCCACAGTGGTACTTAAATGAAAGAAGAAAAACCCCAAACGGATTGATTACCTCAGTGACAACTGTATGTGCCTTGTTTTGAGTCTGGAAGTAACTTTCTTGTGCTGCATTCTTAAACTGACAGAATAGAAGCATACTTAAATGACTGAGTTCAAGAAATGAGTTAACAATATGGTGACCTGAATTTTGGTTCTCTTTAAAATTCTTATCCAGAAACACCTTATTGTGGCTGCGCTCCAAGTTAAAACTTGGGGTTCTTTTGACCACATGCATATGTTTGGGCTTTGGTGGGAATTGGATGCTGATTAAAAGCATACATGACTTGATGAAATTGTCTGACACATGCAGAAAGCTGTGTACCTGACAAATCTTGGCTAATGCTATAGTCTTAAGGCTGATCTTAGAGATCAATCTCTGGACCAAAAAAATTAAATGGACAAAGAAATTAATCCTCCTAAGTAAGAAGCTTTCCTTGTTTTTGTTTGATAATTCTGTAACCCTACTGAAAAGTCTGAATGGATGACCTAAATGCTGTTCCAAATCTCTGATTGTTCCAAGTCTTTGAGCAAAAGAATAAATTGATCTTGAGCATGAAGTCCTGCATTCAAGGATTTGACTTTGGATTTGTAGATTTCAAGAAGGCAATAGTTAAAGGAGCTGGCAGAACTTAGAAGCAATGTATGGTGTACACTGTTAAGCATTTTTTGCAGCTGTACAGTTTGAAACCCAAATAGGCTAGTGAACTGCCAATTGCCTATCCAGGTAGGGAGGTACATCACCAGTACCATCTTTCATATTACTTGCGTGGCTCGTAAGTAGGAAAAGACACTCAAGTTTATTGGGGAGTAACTTGTGTGTTAGTAGATAATTTGTGTGGGGAGAGGGAAAGCAGTGAAGAACTGAAATATTAAAAGGTGCAAAAGAAAGGTTGTTTCAAGTACTAATCACTTTTTTCTTATCTTCTTTCTTTCCCCCTCCCCCCTGCAGACATTCAAGTGCTGACCACCTTGGTCTATTAAGTTATTATAAACTTTTGCTGCTCTGTGAACATACAAAGATGTCTCGCAGCCCTGATGCTAAGGAAGACCCTGTGGAATGCCCCCTTTGCATGGAGCCTCTGGAAATTGATGACATCAACTTCTTCCCTTGCACCTGTGGCTACCAAATCTGTCGTTTCTGTTGGCATCGTATCCGCACTGATGAGAATGGACTTTGTCCTGCTTGCAGAAAGGTAAATATCCTGGAACAGCAGCTTGTCTTGCACATATCACAAGGCTCTTGCATTGTGTTGGTACCAAAGACATCCTTTTCCTTCGGGGAAACATTCATCTAGTCATGGCCTAGATCAAGGGTGAGGTGTTGGATCTTTCAGATTCTGTCTGCATATGTGTTGAAGCTGTTGTGCAACGGCTAGTCTTGGTTTGTTAAATTCAGAACTGGATTAATAGGGAAGGCTGTGGATCAAAACCAAGGCATGCTGATGCTGGGAGAACTGCCAAAAAAAAAAAATCCTTTGAGTCGGGGTGCTCATGCATTGACAAAGTCTTTTCAGGAAGGACAGTCAGAATTCCAGCATCAGGGTTTTCCTGAGGGCCAAGGTTCAGCTAAACTAGCAGAGCTGTCTGAGGCAAGCTTATAAAGCACCTGCTTGTTTTGTTTCTGGCACTGGAGCTTTCAATCAGTATTTTTCTGGACAATGAACATGTAAAACCTTTGGAAAATATATCCAGTGGTGTTAAACTTGAAAGCATTTCAGAATCTAGACTAAGTCTATTTGTCTGGTGTTCTGATCTTGTTGTCAAATGCTTAAAGGTAGTACTTTGAGAGTCACACTTAATATCTCCCTGTCTTTTAATTGATGTCTAGCTGACACTTTGGTTGGCCACAACTATAAACTTCAGCTTCACTAAGTTGCCTGCTTTTTTCCTTTGAATTTTCCTTCTCCTCTTAGTATTTTGCTTAACCTCATTATTTCCTTATCTTCAGTGTTTAATAAAATTTTCTCTCAATATCTTCTCTCTAATGACTTCCCTTGATTGTAACTTTCTTGCCTGGCCTTCCTCTTTGTAATTGTAGCTGCTTATGTCCCCTCTTTCTCCTGCTATTTAATCGTCATCCTGTGCTCAATTTATGCCTTTGTTGGCTTCCTGTCTCGTATTACAGCTCCCTTTTCAGACCCCAAGTAATCTTACTTGGTCTCACTATCTTTATTCACTGCCACAGCTTTCTATAAGGACTTCCATTCATATTTTCTTGCTGCTCTTTTGGGCTTTGGCTACACTAGAGCAATCACTGCTAACCTGTGTTTGGATGCCTCTACAAGCCTGAAGGCTATCCCACAGCAACATATGTTTGTTAACAAATTGTGCAAATTTGCTGTGATATTTGAGCTCTATGTTCTACAACAAAGATCCACCTGTTATCAGCCAGATCAGTCTCCACATGTGGTATCTGCTGTAGATGACATGTGCTGTATAGTAATTCTCATAGTCCAAGCAAATTTCTGCTCTTCTGGTACAACATGAGATTTCTGGAATTTCCTTGCTAAGTTGCTTCATTTACCTGGATTTATTACACTACTTCTTGCCAACAACTGTTTGATTCATCTCTGCTTGTTCGTTATTGGAAGCTTGTGGAATATATCTAAAAAAATCACAGAAGCAGCATGCTATTCACTGCCTCTGTCTGAATTCTTTGAAATATGGATACTGCCACAGCTGAACTTTTAAATGTGGAATAATCTGCGTATGATTGGGTGTGGAAATATTTTGCTGAATTGGATACAGTTTGCTCAGAAAAACAGTTTGGGAAGAAAAGCTAGAGTGAGTGCTACAATCAGAATGAAGTACACCGTTCCAGGAGAGGAAGGACACTTCTTTCACAATGAACAAGGATTATGTTCTTGATACTTTCTTCATCCATGGACTACAAGATGTTCTTGAGTAGAATTGCAGCTTTATCACTGGATTGTAGGAGATTTGCATGGAGGAGGCTGAGGAGTATGCTCCTTTCATGGCATAGACTTTAAAGACACTGTGCACCGAGACCCCATCAGGATCTTGGGAATAAAACATTTCAAGCTACGCAGCTGATGGCTGCATCAAATAGGTCTCAAGAAGACACCTTTTGAAGTGTGCTGGACCTTCTGAACCAGGTATATGTGTATCTGTGTATATGTGTGTGTGTGTATATATATCTGTATATATGCAATGTGTCTAAATAGTTCTTATCTGTGTGTACTGAGGTCTCGGAGGGGGAAGATCTAAGCAGTTTTCTAATTCATATCTATTACGGTGTGTATTGGTTGTGACCACTTGAAATGCTGAAGCACAGAAAATGGCAAAGCAACAAAATTTTTGCAGGAAAGTTTTATAGTAGGTCATATGGTTTCAGCAAGTACGTCATATTTACAATGTGTATACCAGTGCAGGATACTTACTGCAAAATGGACTGTGAATAAACATATACCAAAGCAAGGCTGACTACGTTATGCACAATTACATAATAGAAAACTGCTATTTGTGCCAGTGGTATTGAATGCAATGTGAGCTCTCTGGTGGTTTGATCACTAGTCTGTGGAGAGGAGCAATGAAGAAGTTCCCTATCCAAGGATTTTGGTTGAATGGTTTGGGAGAGATTTTGGAGAAGTCTATAATAAAATAGTTTGGCTATATGCTATAGTGGCACCTATGCCATTAGTTTGATAGATCTTAACTGCATTGCATATATACCATTATTTTCCTCAGCTGCTCTAATTTCCTTCTAACTGAAAAGATGTTAGCTTGCAGTTTTTTCTGCCAAGGAGTAAATACTTCTGCATGCTTGAACTGTTATATAGCTTAACATTTGCATGTGCAGAAAATGTTCATGGGGTTGCAGTCAATTGAGTTAGGAAGTCTTAAGCTTCCTCCTGGTAGTAGTAGACAAACATTTGCTTTGTTTTGATTTGTGAAAGTAAGGTGCTAATATGAATTTAACTTGAAATGCTGGTTGGAAGCTAGTACTTATCTTAATGCATTCAAAGCTTTCTAAACTTTGTCTGAATCTTTTGAAATAGACTCTAACTTGTTTCTGTTTAATTCATTAACTACAAAAAGTACTTCCTTAAATAATAGAACTGAACTGCTTTGAGTTCCTGATGTCCTTCAGAATTGTAGGTGTAGTCAACTGTAAGATGCTAAGCAAGCCTTCCTGTTTTTTCTGGTCAATTGATTTCTTAACTGAGTGAAATAGCTGCTAACTAGTCAAATTAGAATGAAAATATGCTGTCCTCAAAAGAGACTTCTGTAGCCAAAAGCTGGTTTACAGGTCACCAGACTTGCTGGTTCTGGTTGTAAAGCCAGTGATTTTTATTTTTGCAGTGATTTTCCTTTTCTTTAAAATTCAGTGGCCGAGGTACTGTTTGTCATATGAATAATACGTACTATTTCAGTCACTTGTGTTGCTTTAATAGAGCATAGCACTCTCAGATCTTAGTATCAGTTGTTGCAATTTTTAAATCCAACAATAAAAAAGCCTAGCTCCTTCACATTTAATTGCTTTGCCCTTCCACCAAATAATATAACTTGATGCACGGCTGTTCCTGTGGTGTAGCTTTGCCTTGTTCTCCAGTTCCTTGATTTAGTGAGCTTTATTCCTCCTAGCACCTTGTGTTAGAGATGGAGAGAGAGTAAACTGCCACATTTATGACCAAGAAACTAACATGTTTTAAGCATGTTTTTGTCCGTGTTTCTCCTGATTCTGTGTAAAAGGAACACCTGCTCTTAACTGACATTTGGAGACTGTGCATTGTTTCCTCTGGTGCTTTTAATCCCACAACTGAGTAGTTCGGTGCAACAATTAATATTTAGAAATCTATAGGAAATTGCTATTTTTTTATTCTTGATATAAGTATTATGGTGTATACTATGCATAAACCTTATTGACTGTCTCTATTTCTCATTTCAGAACCTATTCGGTAGCAAGGCAACGACTGGGAAATGTTGGTACATCCATTGTGTGGAAGCAATGTGACCCATCTGGGAATGACAAAAGCAAAGTGCTTGCTAAATCCCAGCTCAGCTTTCAACAACTGGGAAAATGTGGGGAAAAAAGTCTGAAAGAAAACAAAACTTAAATGGCAAGACAAACATAGTCAGAAAGACTGAGAATTCATCAAGGGCCATCTGTGCTTAAAGAAACGAGACTACAGAAGAGTCATTCGAACTTTTGATGAAGTTCTTGTAGGACTACCAGCAACTTGCAGTTAGTGTAAACAAAATCTGGTCATTTGCCGTGTTGGCACATCTTGTTCAGGTGGCTTCCATGGTTTTTTCTGAAGAGGATTTGTGTAACTTAAGTGGAAGGTGTCAGCTAAACTTAGTGAAACAGTGACTAAACTTAGTCATTGAATCTCTTAATGTCTTGCATCTGAAAATATGTAAATGCTGACAACACTTGATGTAGTTACTTTGCTTGGATCTCAAATCCTCTACTAGCTAAGGAATCAGTGATAGTAGGTGAAACAAGTATCTTATGCTTCTTGGGTTTTTTGGTGGTGTTTTTTGTTTGGTTGTTTTTTTTTGTTTTGTTTTTAAAAAGTCATGTCAGTAGCATTGCTACTTCAGCTTTTGCAAGACCTGAGAGCTTCTAGTACCTGTGGTCCTACCCCTATTTTGTAGGGTTGTATAGAGTAAACAGATGAACTGATATTGTGATACTGTGAGAGATACCAGCAGTCAATCCACATTGATTTGGCTTTCAGAGCCATGCCTTCCCTTCATGTGTTCTGTCTGTAGTTGAACTATCATCTGAGTTCAGGAACTTCAACAGTGTGGGAAGCAATCACTCTGAAGATGAAATAATTTATTGTTCTATTTGTAGACTGACTTTATGTCCTTATTTGAAAGGAACAGGATTTCTAATACTGTTGTTTAGAATTAGCTTCTGAAATGTTGGTGCTGTGCTTAAGTGCCTTCCTCCCTCCTTAAATGTACAATATCTCTTATCTGTCATTGTGGCACACATCATGTATAGATAGGAAAAAAATCTATCACTTCTTAGGATCGGGTTTCTGATTTATTCTTGGGATTCAAGAAGTGCACGCAGATTCATTTACAGGTCCTGCAAGTCGGGATATCCAACTACTCATTCCTTAGAAGCATTAAACATGTCCTAAGTGATAAACATACATATGAATCATTACACATATAATACAGCTTTACAGTATCTAGCAAGAACTCTTGATGATTCTGTTGCTCAAACAAGTGCTGTTATCCATGGTGGCAAATCAACTGCTGCTACTTCTTAATGATTGAAATCCTCATTCAGGCAGTCTCATACTTTCTGCTGAGATTTCTCTTCCGTGATTCTGAAGTTGCTGTTTAGTTGTGTGCTACTCAGCAATTCTTGTGCTCTCCTGTACAAATACAAACCACTAGGTTTACTATGGACAAAGAAATGTTCTGCCTCAGGGTTATGCTTGAGCTACCTGGGATGTTTCCTGATTAATGCTCAGGACCTCCAGTAGCACATAGCTGTACAGAGAAGGAACATACCATCTTACTTGCTTCTCATTTGAGACTATGCTCTGAATGTGGCTCTACTTGACAAGAAAGAAACTGACCAACTTTGGTGGTTTGCTGTAGTTTTCTTGGACCTTCAGGAGCCTTATTGAACCTACTGAAAACCATTATTTCACTTCTCGCACGGTACCAGAGCAGCACACTTACAAGCCTTGCCTTGTGTAGTATGGGATGTGGAAAAGGAATTAATCTGTGAAAGGATGGATTGTGGGAATGATACCACATCACTTGATGTAGGGCCAGCCGTTTCATTTTTGGAACTATAACTGCCTTATACTGGTGCATTTGTTTTCTTCCCATTCCTATCTGAACTCAGCTTGACTGTGATAACTGAATTAACTCTCTCTTTGCCAAGCAGTCTTGTCTTCCCTAAAACAAAACAAAATCTATTCTTTATTCTACATGATTGACTAACACAGACTTTGAGAAGCTCTTTAAGTGAAATGCCTTGAAGAATTATTCTGCATCTCTGAAGTCCTCATGTGTACATGTGTTAAAACTCAAGATAATAATTGGCTATAGCTAATCTCAAATGACCTTACTAACAGGTCACTGCTGTTCATCAAGTACATTGTGAAATCTGTATAAGGTATTCAGTGTTACTTGTGGATAATGTAACTTTTTAAGAAATGGCAGTTTTAACTGTTCTTCAGGGGTAACATGAGTCCTTACTGTGTTTTCATGTTAAGGACTTAGTTGTGTTCCTTTGGCTACTGCTAAAGTATCTTACAAGTTTAAATTTCTTTGTGATACTAAAAACATGTTCCAGCGGACTTGGTGTTTAACCATGCGATGCCATCTGCTGAAGTCGACTGCAGCATATTTTCAGAAGATGTCTCAAGTGTCTCAGCATAATGATGCTGAACTTGAAACTTTGAATTGTAAAATGGATCTTGTTTTCTTTGGGGATGTACTCAAAAGACTATCGGGTCTGAGCACTTGGTGGCTTTTTCAGTAGCATTGTGCAAGTATGAGGAATATATGCTTTTAACCTAAACCTTATTTTCATCTGCTGCTGTAGATTTTTCTAAGGTCCATTAGTACGACAACTAGTTTTGTATTCTACCATTAACAGAGGACAGTAAGGAAAAAGTTAAATTCATTTTTGTTGGACTTGCACACTGAAACCTTTGGTTATGGTGGTACAAGCAAAGAACTTTAGTTCAACATATTGGTGAGCTTAACTTCTTTGTCTTAAGTCTTTACCTTAATGCAGATTTCCTGTACTCTTTTACTTCATCTCAGTGTTTACAAACACTTCGTTTTGTTTGAGGTGTATTTTTAAATACTTGTTTCTGTGCTTAGTATTGGTTTGTATATAAAGTGTGAAATCTAACTTTTCAGTCTGAGAGAACTGGGGCAGGTAAGGAATACGGGACTGCTTTGAGGAGTAATCTGGGGCAGAGGACAGTGCACTGTAGTCTGCAAGACCAGGCTAAAATAGTGCCTTTATAGCAATGCTCTGCATGAATAAAGCAATCTTTCTAGGTAACTCTGAGGACGCTTGTACTTGTGCTGGATACTTTTCAGTTTAAAATCTACAGTGTTATGTCTGTGTGTGAGGAGTTACCTGTAGGTCATAATCTTGAGGTTAAAAATGTACCTTTGTCCAGGGAAGACAAAGCCCAGGTTTCAAATCAGTAGACAAGCATGGTGAGAATACTATTAAAGCAGTATGCAGTAACTGTATTGAAATCTGTCTTTTCACTAGAAGTTGACTGTGTAAAGATTGAGCCATGTAATGGTGTTACTGTCTTGAACTTGGTGGGCCACTGAAATTACATTTATATATTGATTTCTTATCCTGTAGTCTTTACTTTGTTAACACATTTAAGTATCCAAGTCTGTATCAGACAACTAAACGTAAAGTGAATATGCAGGGCATGCTTTCACCCTGTTTCCTATGCTATGTTAGTGAAATCTTAACAGGATGTGTTGGCTGTCATGTTGCAGCTGCTTGTAGTGTTACCAAACTGACTGGGCAGCTGGGTTAGAATGTGGCTATTGCCCAGATCAGTATTATGCATATTTTCACTTCTCTTTATATAGAAGTTGTTCACCTTTCCCAAAGGACTGAATATGCTACTTCTGTAGCGTGGCCGTAACAATCAGAACAGCATAACAAAATAAGTTTGTGCGTTAAAACATAAGGATTAATAATTTTCAAATGCGTTGTTTCTTACATGGGTTGTTTTTAATGGTATCTGTTATATTTAGCCATATCCAGAAGATCCAGCAGTGTACAAACCACTCTCCCAGGAAGAGCTGCAAAGGATAAAAAATGAAAAGAAACAAAAACAAAATGAGAGGAAACAGAAGATATCAGAGAATCGCAAACACTTGGCCAGTGTACGGGTTGTACAGAAGAATCTTGTCTTCGTGGTAGGGCTATCTCAGCGCCTAGCAGATCCAGAGGTGAGAGGTTCACACTTGCAGATCTTGCTCCTAACTTAGTGTAGCGGAGACATTGGAATACCCTTGTGCTTACACTTGTCTTCCTGATGGGTACAAAATGAAGCAGCATTGAAAAGGCTCACTGCTGCTGAGGCCCCTTCTTAAGAGAACCTACTCAGCTTCCTCCTCCAAAATAACCTCAATAAGTGTTTATGTCTTTGCTTTTGGGAATACAGATGCTCTATTTTTTTAAGGAAATTGTTCTTTGTATTTGTTTAAAAATGGCTTGTTGTTAAGCTAAAAATAAGCTTGAGAATTTTTTTAATGTACTCATTTTCCTAGGCTGAATCTGCTAGCACTATACAGCTGTGTCATGCACCACCAATTCTAAAATGGGAGCTTGGTTGGATTATAAAGAACAAAGATAAAGTGTAGCAGAAACCTGTAGGGACAGAAGAAAAAAAGCCAACACTTGAAGTGTAACTAGGAAGGAGCATAAGGGTGATGTCAGTTGAGAGGGGAAAAAATTAGTAAGAGGAAGACCCAAGAAAGAGTTGGCTTGCTACTCTGCATCATCAAAAAGAAGCTTTTTATTTGAGAAAACTGATTGTTTTTAAAATGTTTTACTTCTGTCATCAGTCAGCTGCAGGTGGCTAATGGAATTAGTGCTAATGAGTAAAAGTACCTTGAATTAAAATATGGAGTGAATGTGCTGCTGCAGGATAAGATAGATGTCTTCAAAACTACTGTGCGAAGTTAAATTCACCTGATCAGACTAAATTGGCTGGAGAAATTTCAAACAGAAGTGGCTGTTTCTGAGGACTCGGGAGTATGGGCTGCATTTTGGTAGACTGGGAAAGAACAAATGTAAAAAGCTGCTTTTAGTGGAGGGGAGAAAAGGGGGGGGATATAAAGGGAAGAGAAAAGTCAAAGTTTAGCTGATCTGGCATATAACACTTGAGTTTCTACAAGAATATAGCAATAAGTATTTGTAAGCAACTGTCAACACTGGCTTGGTGCTATTTATTACTGAAAAAACGTATTTGGTTTCTTTAACCAGATACAGGATTTGTAAGTAAGAGAAACAATAGTATGTACAGTTAATTTTTTTAACCTTGGATAATTCCACATTGAATACTTGAAGTAATTAGAAGTGGGTTTATTGGTGTAGTAAGGGGTGGAGGGGTTGTACTAGGTTTGGTGGTAGCAGCATTCTCACTGACATACCAGAAGATAATGTGTACCCTGAATATTGCATATAGCACCAAGATTTCTTGATTTCCAAGAAACCTAGCCTGAAAGAGAGAGATGGGCTAAAAAAAAAGTATTCAGTGTATTCAATTTAAGTTTTCCACTTCAGCAGGCAAAAAAATCCTGTACAAATAAAGATGATTTGGAAGGGGAGATTGGCTGCTATTTGCTGTTTCTGGAAATAGATCTGTGGATCATAATGGAGTACAGATGGATCCACTTCTGTTGACATGCTCTTGTGAAAATTGTGAAGGCCATACTGCCATATTTTATCAGGAGTATAATCTGCAAGACACTTGAAGAAACTCTTCCGCTTTACTCAGGATCGTCAGTCTCCTCTGGATTGATGCCTGCGGGTGGTGTAGGGTCGGTCTTTCAAGAGGGTGTAGAAGTGAAGAGCAGTCAGAAGAGACCAGTGAGTGACTGGTTGTCTATACAACATGCCTGTAGTTCTACAGGATATTCCAGATGTGATTAATGCTGTTAGATCCTGAAGATATTGATGCTCCCTTGAGAAGGGAGAGGAGGTGGTTAGGTGAAGAAGTTCTTGGATCAGTACAGTTCAAATATACTATCCAGTGTTAATATGAAGATGGAGCTGGGGAAACAAATCTTCCTTTTTAACCTCTCAGGTTGTCTAGAACTAGAAATAGCCTTAGCTTATCTAGCTTCAGTTTGAGTAGTCAGTACTTCTGCACCTCCTTCCATCACGGGGATAGAAAAAGAAAGGCTTTTGGTACCAAATGTGTCGGATATATTGCCAATTCCATTGGTACATAGGTAACAGTTATTCAACAGAGTTGCTTAATGTGCTAGAGATGTTCTTGCTTTGCACAGGATCCCTAAATGGTGTGTCATTACTGACTGATGCAGAGAAGGGCAAGACAGGAGGTTTGTTTTTTTTTTCTTCAGGGACGTGATACTCATTCATTTCAGCATGATGTTGATTCTGAAACATTTTTTCTTGCCCCTGGGAAGTGTCATATATTGTTGTCTTGTTCTTAGTCTGGTCTTCTGAAAACTTGAGGCTATCTTGAGCTAATTGGTTAATTCTCTTTCTCTTTGGAGCAGGGCAAATGAATCAGGATTCAGCGTTTTGTTCCTAGCAGTTAATATATCTGAATGCAAATTTAGGTGGTTATTTATTTTAAAACTGGAATGAATGTGATTTTTTTTCATTTTTTTCCTCAAATTATAAAATAGATACATCCCATTCAGCATGAAATATTCCTGTATTTATCTTGCTATATTTATCTGAGTACTGAAAGAAATTTAAAAAATACAACGTAAAATGTGGAATATCCCTCATTTAAGTTATTTACTGCAGTGGCAATGTACTGTGTATTGCAAGTAACCATGTTTTATGTTGGAAAACAAATCCACATATATGTGCTCTCCTCTTCATAGAAGAGACCTGTTTTTTATTAGTTAAAGGCTTTAGTTGCACAGTTACACAGAAGAATAAGTACAGCTCTGTATGAATTAACTTTCCAATATACCACTTTAACTTTCTTTTCTTGTAGGTTTTGAAACGACCAGAATATTTTGGGAAGTTCGGTAAAATACATAAAGTTGTCATTAATAACAGCACATCATATGCAGGCTCACAGGTAAGTCAGAGGCCCTTGTGATTTTTTTTTACTCCCTTCGAGAAAATACACATGTGCAGAGTGAATCTGGGTCTCCCTAGTTCTGATTAAGCAATAGGTTAAAGAAGTAAAAAGAAAAAAAATACAACATTGCAAAAATCAAATTACTGTTAAGTTACTGAGGCATTGTCCAACCAGACTCTCAAAGTTGGATGCAAGATACAATGTAGAAAGATTAAGAACTGGGAGACAGGATGAGAACCTTCAAAGAAGCAGCAATGTGGCATTTATTCACTAATCTGCATTTCAGGGATAAAATACCTTTCCGTATTTTCAGAACTTTCAAGCAACGTTTTGATGCATGTCGTCTTTTCCCCGTTCCTTATGCATCACATATAAATTATTATGAATTCTACAATTTTTGTCAGTTTTCCTGTTAAAAACATGTAGCTGTGAATATACCAGTTTATGAAGTGAGCTGCTAAAAAGGCAACTTAATGTTCAGATCTGTCTGGAGGCATTAAAAAAAATAAATATGCTATGTTTTCTTTCTAGGGTCCAAGTGCCAGTGCATATGTAACCTACATCCGGTCAGAAGATGCTCTCAGAGCCATACAGTGCGTCAATAATGTGGTGGTAGACGGCAGAACACTTAAGGTGGTAATATTTTTACATACTTAGGTGTTTGTGCTAGGACACTAATACCAGTGCATAGTATAAAATTTTATTTGTATGGATATGCTTGTGTTGATGAACAAAAATGTCTAGTTTATTGGGTATTGGGTTTTGACCTATTTTCCTGGCATTAATCACACCATGGAAGTTCAGTGAGCTTCCAGCAGGCAATGTTTTAGGGGGTTAGCAGTTAACTTCTTGAAACAAAGGTTTGAGGCAGAAAGAGATACACCACCTCCCCCTTCCCACAGTGGCTTTTCTGCTGTATAGCTTAATAGCACAGTGTGAAAACCTGATTATTTGCTTTTACAGAGCATTTCTGTAGTCCAAACACTACACCTTTCAAAAGCTACCTGGGAAATGCGAGTTTTTTCCTTTTGGTATCTGTATAAACAGGTGTTCAGGCTGACTTGGCCAAATTGGCGGCTATAGAAAATCATCTAGTTAATATTCATTTCTTGACCCTGCTACAAAACATTAACCAGTTTCATGTAATAAAAACTCATAACTACTTATTTGGCATTCTTATGATTATGAATGCAAATATTTACTGAGGCTCTTATTTTGGTGTTTATTTAGATTGGATGAAAATAGAAATACACCCTAATTTTCTAATCCTCATGTATATAGATTTCTTAGAAATGGATTTCCTAGTCCATCTGCATCAAAAAATGCATTATGATGGAACTCCAAACCTTGGGAAGGAGTTTTTTTTGCAAATATAGCTTTTTTTTCTTATACGGCAAAAGGCATTCTTAACCTCCAGTACTTAAGTAACGATTTTTTTTTTCTTCAGGCATCATTAGGTACAACAAAATATTGCAGTTATTTTCTAAAAAATATGCAGTGTCCAAAACCAGACTGCATGTATCTACATGAGCTGGGAGATGAAGCAGCCAGTTTCACAAAAGAGGAAATGCAGGTAAGTATAACAAATGGGAAACACATGAAATGTGGCATGTATATATTTTGTTGTATATAATTTAATCTGTGTATAGTGTAGCCTTTTGCTGAACATCATGGCAGAGGTGAATTTTGAAATCCAAAAGGTGATTAACCAGTTGGATATTGGAAGTGGAGAGTTAGTTATTTTTCATTGCACGCTGCTTTTAAGGCTGAAAAGTCCACTGAGCGTTCATGAGTCAAAAAGATGAACTCTTAGCCAAGAATTCAAGTAACCTTGAGTTAGCTACTTGTCCTTTGTTCATACCAATGCAAGGTAACATATGTTATTTTAAATCTCTGTGAAAGAACTAGTGCAGGTCTGGGTTTTCCTGTAGGTATTGTGTGTGTGGCTGGTTATCATGACTTCACTATTGTACTGTAATTTGACCATGCTGTCTGAATTTTGATATCCCTTTTAGCCTGTGAAGGGTATAGAAACCTTTTGGAAATAAAACATTGAGGGTTACTGTAATAGAGCATAAATACTGAGGTAGGGATTTTTTTACTGTCTCAACATCAAAATGCTTATTATTTAGGGTGGGGAAGCAAGTAAATGGATAGCTTTACTTTCTCAAAGGTGGTGCAGTCTGAGGTCTTTTGGGTCTGGGTCTGTCTCTCTGAGGTATGATAAAGCTTTTAAACTCAATCTCAAGTATGCAAGCCTTGCGTCCATGCTGCAATTTTTGCATGTGGTCTGTCCATGAAGCAGGTGGTCCCCACCCCTAGTGCTAGCACAAACGTTGTACAATTAGATTTTATTTCATGCGTTAGGCTGATGTAAGCCAGAGGATAAGGAAGAATGTCCATATCCATTAAACATTTTTTTCACAAATTAGTAGTTATTTCTGAGGATTTCAGCTACATTTTCATAAATTAAAAAAATTCCCTGCTGGTTCAGGTGAATAGTCCCTGTTGTGACAAACTCAAAAGAACTGGTAGAACTCCAGGAAGGCTCTGACAGTGAAGTTGGGAATCTAGGTAAGGTAGGTTGGAGATGCTAAGTTTTGGCCTCTGGATTGCTTGTTGTAAATAAAGCATGAGTACTGCAAGCTCCTATATAGGATTTTAATCTTGTTTTGTTTCTTACATTTATGTGACAGGTAAGTGAGCTTAGGACTGGCCTGAGGTTCTTGGCCATGATGTTCAGTCTTTTGCCACTGAAGTCTTAAGCAAGATGAGATACTTAGGGAGGTTTCTGCTTACTCAGCTGCTTAATGTTTGCAGTGCAGATCTGTGCATCTGAGCTAGCTGCTTATATTCTATTCATAGTGGTTGGTGAAAGAAGCATTGAGGTGAACCACACTCTAGAACCACAATTTCTTCTACTGTAGATAGTAGCTTGGGTGTAGACACTGACGAAGGTGGGTAAGATGATGCATACAGCACATATTTCAGTGTCCTTTTTTGAGGGTTGTGTAGGTTGACTACATAGAAAAAGACACAATTGGAATCAACCAGTAATGGAGAACTGGAGAATTAAGTAGCAAAAAACTGGAGATTTTTGTAGTGTTTGACTGACTTGGAGTATTCAGATGGGATATGCAATTGCCCTTCTAAATGAGCCCATAAGGGAATTTAGTTTTTCAGCAGTACTGTTTTTTGAATTTTGTCAAATATTCCTGCTTATTTTTTTCTCAAAAAGCAAGTAATAGTTTTCTCTTAGGTTGTAATATTTTTCTGAGAGGATGTCCACATTGCCTGTGCATAAATTCCATTCCTGTTCCAACAAAATATTTATAAAGGGAATGAATTAAGAAATGTACAAATGTTAATTTTTAAGTGTACAAGTAGTGTGAGAGCTTTTAAATCAATACTGAAGATGTGATAGATAATAACATGTGTGTTCCAGACTTAAGATTCAGAAGGCCTGACCATAAATCTTGGCACTTGTTTCTTTTGCTAAAGGACACCTCTTAGTACCTGCAAACTCTAGATAAAAGCTATTGACACCTTCAACTTCACTGTTCTATTTTGCACTTTATTCAACTCATTACAATACTTAACTTGCAAACAGTACTTCATAGGTTTGAGTGGTATAATAACCTACAAAAAATGTGAATGCTCATCTTGAATTTGTTTCAGATGTCATTTTAAATGTTAGGGCGGGTGGATCTTGCTGGTTTTGTTTTAAATATTTCACCACAGAATGTTGTAGATAAACTAGACTGAAAAATACTCTCCTCCTTCACTCACCAGATTCAGTATTTTGGAATTGGATTGGGCTGCCTCAATTTCTGAAAGCAAAAAATTGTTCTCAATTAATTAATTCAACTAGTTAAAAGAATTTCAATTTTTCAGTTATTAAAAATAATGATTTATCAGTTATTGCTCAGAATATACTCCTTGTCACATGATAGTTAACACTCAGACCACCTCAGCTGTCTTTATTAAGCTGATATAAAATGACTTCCATTTTGGAACTTTTGGTTTAAAAGAGAGGCTCTTTGCTCCTTTCCATCTTCTGAAAAGCTTAGTATGATTGGTGAATCAAATGCAGACTGCCTTGGAGATTTAGCTGTTTGTGATTTAGAAGGTATATTATGAAGCTCTTGATTAGAACTGAAGAGCAAGTTCGAATAAGGTTGTAACTATTTTTCTGCTTTAGAAGTCTCCAGAGAAATTATAAATTGGTAAATACATCCAAGTGATTTCTAGGCAAGCTTTAGATGCGTTGAGATCAAGTCTGTGCTGAGACTGAGAAGCACTGTTTTGAGTTTGTCAGGAGTGACCTGTTAAGTTGTTAAAGCTCAATTACTAAGCTTTGGGGTGTATATTTATATATAAAAATTTTTTTATCTGTAAAATATATATTAAACCAGTATTCATTGTGAGTTTCTCTTTCCTTAGGCGGGTAAGCACCAGGAATATGAACAGAAACTACTGCAAGAATTATACAAACTAAACCCCAACTTTCTCCAATTATCTACGGGTACAGTTGACAAGAACAAGAACAAAGTGACAGCACTGCAGAGGTATGATGCGTAAGTACTGATGTTGGACTGCCTGGCTGTGCTTTCTTTCTGGTTATACCCAAAGAAAACTTTTACTCCTATTGCGTCCTCTAAGCTGTCTGCTCTTTTTAGTGGCTATTATATGATAAACTCCTGTATCGGTTTTCTCTGTGCACCACTTTGATCTAATACAAAGTAAGTGTGAGTCTTACTTAGTAAAGAAATGTTTTTCTGCTGTGTCCATTTGGATCACTACTTCAGAACGCCGTATTCTTATTCTGAAAGAAAATCTTGTATTTTGTATTTGCATAAACACAACATTTATTAAAGACAGTTGTCTGCTTTCTTGGTATGGTGCCATGATGAATGCAGCCTGTACTCTCACAGCTGAGGCACCTTATAGTCTTGATATGTGTTTTCTACATCATGATTTATAGTGCAGTCCTTACAATAGGTATTAAGGAACTTGGAAATTGAAAGTAAAAATCAGTTTCTTTTGTGTGAGTAAGAAATCACAAGATGTGAATAAAAGATTTCTTGCTTTCATCTAGTAAACTTTGAATGATATATTTTTTCACTGTGTTGTAATTGCAGGTTCACTTATTACTGCTTGTTCAGAGTATTATTTTAAGTAGTTTGTTCAGTAAGTTAGGAAAAGATTTCTGTCCATATGAGTACATAGTCATACAAAGAGAAATGAAAGCCTAAGGTCATCAGTCCTTATGTGAATTGTCCACTCAAATATCATATTTAAGATGAAAAAATAAAAACTGTTAACAATTTCCTCCACTCTTTTTTTGTAGGATTTTCATAATGAGATGGGCAGAGTGGACTGTAAAAGTCAAATTGTACTTCGTATGCACCTTGCCTGTGTAATCAGGCTTTGTGTTGTGTGCCAGTGTATCCACTACTGAATTTTTCAGACAACAATTTGCCGCTGGCAGCATCACTGCACAACAATTTAAGCAAGAAAGTGGGTACCGTATCTAAAATATTGCCAATGGAGCTTGAATAAGCAGAATATAATTCTGAGAACTGATATCCCATCTGGTGTACTGGGATTATTTTCTTTAACTACTGGAGGAAGTGTCATGCTCTTCGACTGCAAGTGGTCAGGACCTCCAGCTGGATCTTTTCTTAAGGACTGTGCCACTTATTTCTTGGGCACCGGTTTAATATTGACTTGGAAGGTAGAGTGTAGTGAGTAAAGCAAATAGACCACTTCCTGCATTTGGGTATTGATCATGTTACGTTCAAAGCTTGAACTAATCTTAATTTGAAACCTAATTAGATCCCAGCAAAACAAATGATACCAGTGAGGAGAGAATGCTGTATCTGAAACTGCAGCAAACTTTTAAGCCTTCAGAAAGCAATTATGAACTGGAGTTTGGCCAGTCTGTGGTGCTAACATTTTGGCACTTGTGGAAAAAATGGCATGTTACTCTGAAGGCAACAAGTGGTCTGGAGTTAATTTCTCTTGTCAGCTGAACAGCATCATCACAACACAGACTTTGTTCTTTGCTAATGGCTAGGCACCACCTTTTGGGTTGCAAAGTGATTTTCTTCTTGCAGCTGGGATTTTGAAATGTTTCTTCAAGTCCCATCTCATTAGTACAAAATGTAGCTTGTGAGCTGGTGAATACATGTTATTCTCCTTCACAGCTTTCTACCCAATCAGATTCTCGGTTTTGTCTGATTCATTGATACGGTATTAATATTTCTGGCAGTTTGTCAGAGCCTCTAACAATTTCATGGTGGTTCTTGTGTTTCTGGGGTGCAGAATTTGTTTCACTCTGGATTTGAACAGAATTTGAGTTCTAAATAGTAGACGTTTAATTATAAATATCCAGTAGTAGAAAACAGTTTCTTAAACTGTGCATAAATGCTTTTTCACAATTGCGTTCTAATCTGAAAGGTTCTAGTTGCAGACGTTTTTTCTTGCTGCTGAAGGCAAATGTTAAAATCTCTCAGTGCCATTTTGTGCATGTGGGTACTCATCTCTTGGTATGTCACTTGATAGTCATGGTGACTGCTTTCTCTTAGAATTAGAGGTATATTTCACACTTAAAATGGATCAAGCTCTTTTTTTTCCTCTCCTTTTTTTTTTCTTTTCCTACTGACCTTTTCCTTAAAGAACTGAACTGAATGCTTTCTTATGCTACAAGTGGAAACACTTGTTAAGCACTTGCTGGTCTTTTAGAGAACAGCCCTTTAGAAGCATGCAGCTTTGAACTTAACTGAAACAAACAAACAAAAAATCCCCACATGCATGAAAACCCCACCCCAAAACATAAAACAGTTCCTTTCTCTTCACCTTCCTCCTTGGATGCAAAATTGACTTTTAACTGTGACTTTTTTTTAAAGTTATTTTTAGTATAGAGATGGCTTTGCACTGCAGTGGACATAAATTTTGATATTTAAAGTAAATCTGTTAATGGATTGAAAGTCTTGTTATAGCTAGATTACAGCTCATTTTTGTAAGGGTGATAATATTAAATGACTGACGTTGCACTGATGATGATGTGTCTTTATTCCTTGATGTTCAATCTGATCAACTTGCTATCTCTGACTTATTTCGAATGTGTATAAAGCAAAGATAAGATCTGTAAATCAGATCCAGGCTCTCATCTGTGTACATATTCTATAGGTATATGAGGAAAAGATGGAGGTAGAAAAGCAAATCTTACAATACTGAGTTTTGAGGGTAGCTAGCAATACCAATTTTATCTGAATAGGAGTAGGAAACCCTTGTGTTGCTATATGCAGCTATAGTAATTTCCAGATTCTGACTGTGAACTTATGTAATTGACCTAGAGATGTAGAGTAAATGCTGGACCATGTAATAACATATTAATGAAGGGGGGCATCAGAAGGAGCATATGTATTTAAAAAAATTGTTTGAAGGCTTGTTCCTTATGAAGACAACACTTGGACACTAAAAACAGCATCCTAATTGAGGCAAATGAAAAGCTACAGTTAATATAAAGACTGGAGAACACAAAGGCAAATCTTTTATAGTAGGATTGGAGGGTTAGCGGATGACACTGAATGCATTCAGTTATAGATGATATTGCAGCTCACTTCAATTTGTATAAAATGTAACTATTTCCAGCAAACACTAGGCTTTGAGTCCTCTCTTGAACTTTGTTCAGATCGAATGTGCACTCTGAAATGAAATTTAATGTTACTTTATAAAAGGGAGGTAGTTATGGCTTTAAACTAGAAATGAAGGGAGCAGTAACTTGAATGAAGAGTGTGTTGGTCTGACTGGTCTCATGTTCTGTTAGTAAAGCTGTGGACCCTTGTGTAGGCGTAAAACACAAACTTCATCTGTTGGGGCCAGCTTGATAGGGCCTGGAATATAAAATATTAAAGAAAAAAGTGATTTAGTTCTTGGTTTACAGAACTTAAAAATACTTACAGGATAAAGCAAATAATTCTAAATGAGCTATGTGTAGGTCTGAATAATAATTGAAGTTGTCGATGGATTTTTTTTTTAAATTTTTTTCCTCTCCCCCAAATGAACAAATTTGGACTTCAACGTTGGCAGAGCAGCTATCTATTCAGTGAAGAAAACAGAATTCCCCCCAGTTTTCTCTCCTTTCCCTACCCCACTAATACTTTTTTAAATCATCACCATTTAAAACCTAAGAAATAATATCCAGATAAATCTATTCTTACGGATTGTCTGGCACAAGGATTCATTTCCCTAGCGCTTAAAATTTTTAAAAACACTCTCTTCATAACTTGAACTCTTCTTTTTTTTTTTTTTTACTCTTGCCTTTTTCCAGACCCAACAGTAATAACAAAGATGCCTGGCCATCATTACAGAGTTCAAGTAAATCAGCCAACGGTTTAACAATGGAACACAGGAAAACGCCTCCTATATTAGAAAATGGCACAGACCCAGAACACATGACTCCAGATGGTGCAGACTCAGATTTCGGGTAATTGTGCTGCCTTTTATACTTCAGATAGCTTGCTTTCTCTCTCACTGATTGGTGTGGAGGGAATGATTCTCCAGTCTCTCTCTCTGATTGGAGAGCTGGATTCAAATCCTGATCAGGTCACAAAAAGCTGTGCTTAGCCTAGCCCATGTCAAAAAGACAGATTGGCAGATTGTGCAGGAGATCCCTAACGTGAAGTTAGTAAGTGGTGGTACAGGTAAGGGCTATGGGGAACTGAATAACTGGGGGATCAACAACTTACACAGCTGCATGGTCCCAGCCAGAACTGAGCCCTTCATTTCTATACAGAAGCTTCCACAAAAGTAACATGCTAGTTGCTATACATCAGGAGGCTTGTCACTTGGAAAAGCTTCAACAGAAGGAAGATAAATGTTAGGGCTGAATATCTGTCATCTCTTGAAAGTGGTGTGTTCCAGAAACACAACTGCGGAGGTAAGGGCTCCCTGATTATCTCTCAGTAACAGGAGCAACAGGTCAGCAGATTCAACTGAGGCTTCTTTGTGCAGAGGAAGTAATTCATCTGCTTGCAGTAACTTCCTTATTGCTATCCAACATTCTTTCCTCCTTTGGTGCCCTCTTTGAATAGAACTGGTGTCTTCTTCCATCATAAGTATCACTTGCAGTTCTGATCGTAGTCTGTAGTCATGCTGTTTCGTTTTTTATGGACCCACTTAGGTATTGGTTGGGCTCATTCAGAGGTTGGATGGGAAAATAACAAGGTAAACTCTAACATTGCAAGAAGTGGTATTGCTGATTAGGTAGCTGATCTCTGTTTTAAATCAAGGTTGAACCAATGCATTAATATTGAGTGCTGTTGAAAGTGGTACTTTGTTGTTAGACTTAATAGCAGTCCCATTAAGGTGTGATCAGAGATCCTGTGGTTGCATCTCAGTAGTGAGGTGCAGCTTCCTCCTTATCTTTTCTGAAAAGAATATAATAAATGTAGGTAAAAGTATCGTAGCCAATAGAAAATGAATCTTGTTAATTCTTGAGGGCTGGAAGCCTGTCTTACAATTAAAGGCTCTTTAGGCAGGTTCAAGTATAATAAATGTTTTCAGCACTTAGATTGTCATTAAAAGTTGTACATATAGCTTCTTAAACTGCAGTGTTGTGACTTTCAGCAGCTTTGGGAAAAGAATTTGGCTGGAATATCAGCTCTACAATCAGAATGACTGCGCAGTGAAGAGTCTACAGAAAACTTTTGTGCTCTAGGTATTCAGAAATTACTAATCCAAGGCAGTTCCAAACGGAAGAACGTTATTCCTGTTGTTTGACCACTGAGTAGAAAGTATTTGTAAATCTTCACTGGAGTAATGTTTGTTTGCAAGTAATATTCCTCGGATTTTTCCTTTATAGTCATAAATACTTCAGTGTCAGTTATCTTTTTGAGATACCAACTCAATCAGTGTTCTTTTGCACAAAAATTGCTTTTATTGTTGGATTACCCTTGTACAGTTTCTTTTAGAATGAAGAAGAATTAATTCTGGTGGGTTTCAACTCTAGTTATTCTGGAATGGGGAGAACAAATATGGGGGAAAGCAATCTTAAAAATTTTTGACTTTGATTGTGGCTTTATGCCATATTTAAACTTTGCAGCAGCAAGGGGTGTTTGGAAACAAGATGTCTGCACCTGGTTAAAATAATCTTTATATATATATACACGTCTTGTGCTAAGGCATCATGCTTGTAATTTGACTTGTATTGTGTTCTGGCCTCTTAATGGAACTGAAATTCATGTTCTTACTTCTGGTCCTTGTTTGTAGGACCAGTGTTTTGGGCTGTGCAGCCTGATGCTTCTGCATCTTATGGGCAGATAAAAATGAAAGTACCTTGAAGTTGTAAAGCAGAGTTTTTAATCTGAACTTGAACTAACACTGTTTCATTAGTGTGGTATGTAGCGTAATTAAGGCAACTCACAGATGCCTGTCAGAATCTTGAATCCTGAGATGTGTCATTTCAGCCGAGTCATGTTAATTCCCAGTGAATAGCTTTCTGAGGTGGTTTTCTGCTGTATCTTACATTTTATTCCCTTTATGTTTGTTGGCAGTATTTTATGCTATGTCTTTTGCTGTGGTTTTTCCCCTTCTGTCATCTCAAAACTCAGTTTTCTTACCTTGGAACTAATTTCTGCTAGTTGAAGCTTGAAGGCTGGTGGGAAGCTTAACTTGCCACCAGGACTAAATAGTTACTTTAATCTTTTATTTCTCCCCAGAAGTATTTAGTATGGGAACTGATGGTTTTGAGTATTTAGAAAACAAATATGTTCCCAAGTTCATTCCAGTAATAGCATAGATGGAACTGACTGCTACGGAATATTGCCATAGTACAAGAGTCCTGGTTTTTTTTGAATGGCATAGAGTTACTATGAAATGTTTAAAACTTTCCTTTTGTTCCTTAACAGGGCAGTCAACAAGCAGAGTGGAGAGTGGTGGGAAGAAGTATTACAGTATATGGCAAATGATTGGAATGCTTATGATTAAAAAAAAGTTTCATAAATAAGTGTCCTTTTTCCCCCCTCTCAATTTCTCCTAATTAATTTCATTTTGTCTTTATTTCAAGGCTTTCCTACCACTACAAAAGCAAATGTTGATTTTCATGTTAAATACTTGAGTGTCTTACTGTCTCTTTTCCCTTCCCACTTTTGCAGCCCTATCGACAAACCTTCAGATTCGCTCAGTATAGGAAATGGTGACAGCTCCCAGCAGGTAAGGCATAAAGATAAATGCTGTGAAAGTAAGTATTGAGTTTGAGGGCTTGGTGCACCTTGTAGTTGGACAAGCAAGTACTTCCTGAAGTGTATCGTACTTTTAAACATAACTAAAAAATGCTAGTGCCAAGTTGATTTTTGTTTGACACGGTATTGAGCTATGTATTAACTAACCTAATTGCAGCCAAAAGTTTTGAGGAAATTTTTGAACTGTGTGAATGTTGATATATAAAATATTCTTCACTCATTTCCTAATTGCTTTTCTTTCTCTCTTGCCTCTAGATAACAAACAGCGACACACCTTCACCACCACCTGGTTTAACAAAACCCAATCCAGTCATACCCATCAGTTCAACTAATCACAGTGCACGGTCTCCTTTTGAAGGAGCTGTAACAGAATCACAGTCGCTCTTCTCTGACAACTTTCGGCACCCTAACCCCATCCCTAGTGGGCTTCCTCCATTCCCCAGCTCTCCACAGACTTCAAATGACTGGCCCACAGCACCAGAACCACAGAGCCTCTTCACATCAGGTACGTACAGAGGTTATGTGGTTGAGTATTGCTTGCTTTTGCAACTGATGTCTAAAACGGTATAGAACCGAAAACTCTAGGACTTGCTCCATACTGTTTTTTCCCCCCCTTCACGAATGATCAAAATTTGTCACTTAACTACAAATGAATTGCACTGAGGTAAGGGTTTCTACTAAAAGAAACTTTACAGAGTTTTCCAGCTGCATGGCTAAATTATCAGTTTTATTATCTATTTTTATTATTTTATTATCTATTATTTTATTATCTATTTTAGTTTTTCTTAGCCATGTGCCTGCCGAAATAATAGGATGACATGTATGCTTAATATTTAATGTTACAGGTTTTTGCCGAGAGTGGGGAAAATACATGGTGTCACTATATGTTGGTGTAATCTGTTATGATCTATAATTCTAACATCAGAAGCTGTGCAGTGGAATTCAGAAATTTTATTATCCTGTACAGTTATCTGAAGGTGCTTAATCTTTCTTTTTCTGAAGTGAGATTATATACATTCAGAAAAGATAAAAATATGGTTAATTGCATCAACTGAAAGACACCTGTATTTTCCAGGTACTTTCCTATGAATTACCACTTCATATGACTGAAACATCATTTTAGGTGTATTTATATAGTCTTGGGAATGGTTAACAGTATTTTAAGATCTCACAAGTTATAAATCTCAGGGAGTTGTTAGAAAATTAAATGAAACAATATCAGTTAGAAATAGAATGTAAATTATACTTTAGGACACGGTTGGTTTACTTAGTGATTAGTCTTCTTTTGATGTTTATCTGACTTCTGGATGTCATAATCTTGTTTGCAAACAATATTTATTACCAAGGAAATTACCTGCTGCAAAGGTACTATACGTACCAATTTTCTGAGGATTAAGTAGCAGAGACACACTATTTCCAGGCAGTAGAGATGTTGTTTGTTTCATAATTAATAAAAAATGTATGGTTGCTATTTAAGAATACAAAGGACAAGTTTTTGTCTGTCTAGCAACTCATTTTATCTATCATCATGGATTTTAGACTGAAAATAGAAGTGTAGATCTCTCTTTTTCTGAGAGGACACTGAGCTTAATTTTAACTACTTGAAGCAGCACACCAGGTTCCCTACCAGCAGAGGGAGTTAATGTTGAGTGATACTACCTTGTGCTCATCAGCTTGCATTACCAGTTTTTAGGAAAAATGCTGTGAAACTAGACCCAGTGTTCACTGAACCTGAATAAGAAACTTAAACAGAATAATGAAATAGTAACTGAAAATGCAGGGGAACTCTGATAACCCTTTTTTGCAACACTGCCTCAGAATATTTAACAACATCTTGTAATGTAGTTCCTTATTTACTTTTGTTTTATCAAGGTGTCTACTCAAAAATTTGGCTTGTTTTTCTTCATAATGGTAGACAGTGGAGGGTTTATTTGTGTGGTTTTTTGGTTTTTTTTGGTTTTTTTTAACCACTGCTCAGAGATTCCCCCTTTGAGAGGGAACAGCTCCTCCCCGCCTTTCTTGCGCAGCAGAGCTGAAGCACAGCAAAATACTGAGCTGAATTTCAACTGTGCTTGGTCACACTTCCATCAAGTAATATGGCTGTAAAAAACGTTCTAAGTGTTTATTGGTCTCCTTGTACTTGGTGCTGTTACTGAAAATACTTATTTGACAAGGCTTTTCTGTAGTTCAGGAACAGAGTAATTCTGCAGTAAAAATACTATTTGCTAGTCGTACCACTTCACCTTAAGTAGAAATCTGTGACAGTTTGACCTGAAAATGGCATTCGAAGGTATATAATAAGGTGTCTTTGGGGAATGTATAAAGAAGTACTGTATGAAAGATAACTGACAACACAGATTCATATACACTGAGGCTGAAATTCTTGTATTCTCATTTTAAATCCTGTTCCTCTCCTCTCTGACAGAAACTATACCAGTATCCTCCTCCACAGACTGGCAAGCGGCTTTTGGGTTTGGTTCCTCCAAACAGCAAGAGGACGACTTAGGGTTTGACCCCTTTGACATCACCCGCAAAGCCTTAGCAGACCTGATTGAGAAGGAACTGTCAGTCCAAGACCAACCTTCCCTCTCGCCTGCATCTCTCCAGAACCCTACCCCACACACTACAACTGCCAAAGGGCCAGGCTCTGGATTCCTGCATCCTGCTGCACCCACAAATGCCAACTCTCTCAGTAGCACCTTTCCAGTCATGCCACAGAGGTTCCCACAGTTTCAACAGCATCGAGCAGTTTACAACTCCTTCAGTTTTCCAGGCCAAGCAGCTCGCTATCCTTGGATGGCCTTCCCACGCAATAGCATCATGCACTTGAACCACACAGCAAATCCCACCTCAAATAGTAATTTCTTGGACTTGAATCTCCCACCACAACACAGCACAGGTCTGGGAGGGATCCCTATATCAGGTAGGTGAATCGGGACAGCCGTGAATATGACTTAATTCATATTTTCAGATTCTCTGAGCCAGGACAGGAAAAGAGAATAGCCAGCTACAAGTGGTAGAGTGGTATCTCTTGACTGTCATATTAGGTTTATGAACAGAGGGAGGAATATTGTTTTAAATAGGCCCTTTCCATTTAAAAAAAAAAATGTATCTGGATGTTTAGCCTTGTAATATTGAGCTTTATAAGGAAGGTGGAGTATTCTGTGCCCGCTTAATTTTGTGCCAAAGCAGATTGGTATTTTGGTTCTTCAGTCTTGCCAGACTGGCTTTCCTTAAGAGTAGGCCCTGGAAGCGTGTTGCAACTTCCATGTCAACATGCAGGTGCTGACCAGAGTTCTTAAAATTGTGCAAAAAAACTGTAATGATGGTAATTTGTGCCAGATGTCTTGGCTGGGTTGTTCCCTCTTGCGCATAACCAAATGGCTGCACAATAAAACAGTCAGTGCTGTTTGTTTCTGTACTTCAGATGGCCTTAATATTATGCTAATCTTTCACTGAATGGATGCTTGCAATGTGTGTAAGAGGATTCATCCTGATTGTGAGGGTTGTGATGTTGGAGGAAAATAAATGTGCAGTCAGGCCAGTTCAGGCTGCCCTGAATGGATTGATAGGTTCTTGCAGCAAACATTACATCTAATGAGCTAATTGTAACAATAATTGTCTTGATTAAAAAATTCTGGAGTTTGACGTCCTTCCATGCTTCTAATTTAGCTTGGCCCAAACAGGTTCTCTTTTCCTAACGGGAAAAAATTTTATGAAGTATATAATGAACTACAGTTAGTAAGTCTCTGTAAGCTCTTTGTAGCCTTGAGATGGAGAAAACTGTTTCTTGAGATGTTGCCAGTGTTATTTTCGTGTGTTTTGAGAAGTACTAGCTATACTATAAGAAAGTGACCTAGAAAAAGTCACTGTGTGTTTTTGATGCTCTTAGTACAAGAGTTAATTTTGGCTGTTACTTCCCTGTGCTTTGTCCTCTTTGAAGGCTTGTTGAAGCTACAGTACTGCTGTAGGGTCCTTAGGCTGATTCGTAGTATAAACGCTTGGTCTAGACTACAAATGCAAGTAGTTCAAAACTCTTTATACTGGCAGTGGTAAAGCTTTTAAACTAAAATGGCTGATATTAGTGTAAAAAAAAAAAAAAAAACACACACACAAAAAATCCCCAAACCCACACACCAACAAAAAAACCCAACCCAACAACCTGCTAACCCCCCTCCCCCCCAAAACAAACAAACAAACAAAAAAAAAAAAACAAAACCCACACACACCAAAAAACCAATGCCGAAAACAGATTATTTTTGGCATGGAGTCAAAAATGCAGCATCCATAGGACTGTGAATTGTTGCTCGCTTTTCCCTAAACTGCATAGCACTTCCAGGAACATAGCAAGACATCAAATTTTGACTTTACCACTCAGTTCTAAAAATTGCTAGTTCAAGGGGCCAGTAACAAGACTATCTTGTGGACTAGGAGGACCAGAAAAATCCTCCAGTGTCGAAAAAGAGCTCTTTGTAATACAGGTTGATTCTAGGTTTGAGCAAGTATTCTTTAAATTGCGTTACTTTAATTGCCTTCGGCAGTTTGAAAGTGGACCTCTGTGTGTGTAGAAGACTCGGATCCTCGGTACAACTCCTGAAGAGCCAGCTGTGTGGTGCTGGTTGATGCACAGCCCATGCCATGTACTTCCCTCATATGCCCATAAGGCAACAGAGTTGATATTTAAGTATATCCTTTTTTGTATGCAACTGCTAGAACCAATTAATCTCAAAATATTTTTGGTGGATACGGTGCTAAAAACAGAAAATAAACATCTGCTGTAGTCTCTATGGAAAGTTCCTTTGAGTTGGTTTTAATCTCGTTACAGAAAACATTGTTAGTTGGTTGGCTGACAATTAGCAGCAGTTGCTGTGGTGCAAACACTTCTCAGCTGATCTACATGTCAGCTTTGATATATCTTGAAAAAAAGAATCACTTGCACAAACACAGATTACTCCTTTTCTTTTCCTGTTGTCAGAAATCAGCTGAAAACTCGGTTCAGGTTTTGCTGGGTTATGCATTTGTATTATTTGTATGCTATTTAGTGCCTAGGGTTTTCTTTAGTGATCTAACTGCTTCAGAAGTACAAATAATTTGAAAGTCGGGAGATGCCCTCGTAACTTTTTTGTGCTGACTTAATAGTTTCCCATTTATTGTTCTGACTTTTCAAATCCGTATCTAGTGTACAGGTCTCTCAACAAATTCCTTTAATATTATTTTTTGAAAGAATAATTCCTGTTCTTTATGCTTGCTTTTAATCCCTCAGTAGTGGGTATATAATTATAGAATTTTCCTAGTTTCCTCATTTAATTTACAGGTACAGCTGTCTGGTGGGGTTGGGGGAGGAAAGTGGTGTACAAGTACAGAGAAATCATGTCGATGGGACTTTATTACAGCGCTTTATAACAGACTCTAGCTGACCTGCTAGAAAGGCAGTGTGTATCATAATAGCTGTTGAGCGGTATGGAGAGATCAGTTGTAGTATACCTGAAGCTCCCTTTTTTTGTTAGGTCTTTTGTTAGTCTGTGTTAGGGTGGTTTAGAAAATGTCATGAACTCAGCTGTTTCAGATGTAACAGTAAAAGAAACCTGGTGGGGGTGAAACTTCACATTCTGTCTTCTAGCAGAGACCCTCAACTGCTGTTTCCTAAGGTCTCTGATCACAATGTTTTACAGGACTATAAATTCCTACAGCAGATAATACTGGACCAGTCATTTAAAAAACAAACAAAAAACAACAACAACAAAAAAAACCCCAAGCAACCCACATTAATTTATTTGTGTGTTTGCCTGCTCTATTTAATGAACCCTTTTCAACTTTTCGTTTATGTGAAAACAACCAGATTTAAAAACTTTCAGAACTTCTTACAGAGTTAGTATACTGTTTTCTAGGCTTTCTAAACCCAATCTTAGTTGATTTTTCCCTAAGTGTATCTGTCATTTGGAAACCTGTATGAAGAAGATGGTGGCTTATAAACTGCTGCTGCTGTGTTTTAGAGAGGCATTAGTATTGACATGAATTTGAAATGCTCATGTGTGATGTTAAATGTAATGTTCTGAAGCTACCTTTTGTGTAGTCAAGAATGAGCTGTGCTGTATTCATAACCCCACAGCTCCGGGCAGGGCTGTTTTTTTGATGTGCACCACATATTTAAATGGTGGGGACACAGGTGCTACCTACTTTTTTTTAAGCTCTCACTTAAAAATTTCTATATAGAATTTGGTAGCCTATTTCTCAGAGGAAGTAGTATTTATTAAACTCATTCTGCAGTTTCCAGTGAAATGACACTAACACAAGATTGACTTGATAATTTTACTATGCATATACTTGAAATGTATCATATTCATCAGGCATATGTTTGTCCCCAACCCCTATTTAAATTAATATTTGACTGATTCCCCCCACTGTGTGATTTTTTTTTTTCCTTCCCCCACTGTGTGATTTTGCAAACTGTAGCAGATGTTACATGTTCTCATTGTAAGGGACAGCTTAGGCTTGTTGCTGTTCTCTGCTATAACTGTGTAACTGTGCTTCAGGAGAAAAGTTCAGTGACTTATTCATGGACAGCATGGTTGTTGCTAAAAGCAATCTTACCCTAGATTGTGTGCAAGCTGTCCTAAGAATATAGGACAGCGGCTATCCTTTATTTTTCAGATAATGCCAAAGGAAAAATCCACTGACAGCAACATGCGTGGGTGTGTGCCTTTATTTTTGTTGCTTTAGGATAACAAGAAATTCTTTGTAATTTGATAGCTAATGTGCTATCATCTTTGCTACCCCACTGCCTGGTGGTGTGTTCTAAAATAATAGGTATAGAATTGGATCATAAAGTAGGTCTCAGATTAACAGTGTGTTTTGAGACAGATGCTTATAAAATGAGATGTATGCATATTAATAATGGGAAAATAGAAATATATAGTTTTATTTCTTGAGTTTGCTGAGTGGTTGGTAGTCTTTGATTTTATTACATAGAAAAGTATAAGAACGAATTCACACAGTTAAAAGTATGAGGAAAAAGTTGTCAATGGTTAGTCTGCCTTTCCCGTCAGTTCTATGCAAGATGAAGTACTTGACATTTTGAAAGACTGGCTGTTATTTCATTTATTAACTTCATAATTATCCTGAACATAATTCCAAATGATAAAAACTTAATTGTAAGAACTTATCAATTCAACAATAATGAGATAGTTTGAAATTTGAACTCTTCCAGGACTGATGCTATACAATATTAAGGATATATTCTTCCCACATAAATTACTGAAAGCCCTTACGTTGGAAGAGACCCACAAGCATCATTGAGTCCAACTTCTGATTCCACACAGGGCAACCTAAAAATTAAACTATACATCTCAGAGCATTGTCTGAATGGTGCTTCAACACAGACAGCCAATTTATGTATATCATGCATATATTAGAAATCGAAGATAGAGGAAATAGTCAAGTAGACACAGAGACATGTAGGAAGCATGAAGAACTAAACTCTGTTTAGGGTAGGGGAAGAAAGAAGTTTTACCCGTTGTCCTTGGTGATAGCCACTGTAAAATCCATCAAGTTATTTTAGTCGTGAAGCCTATTGGTGTGGAGATTGCAGTAGACTTCTGTGAACTGTTCCTGAAACTTCAAAACCAGGGGCTCGAATGTCATAAGTCTTTGTAGTTGACAAATCAAAATTTTGTTCTCTCAGGACTTTTGTTTTGATGTTGTGGCTTATATCTCTTGAATATGCACAGCCTAATTGATGGACTTAAGCATATTTAAAGTTGAGATTGAGTCAATAAATAAGTAGACAGTTCTATTAAGTTTGGTGCCATCTAGCAGTCTTTGTGGTAGTGGTGTTGCATTCCTTATCAAGACACTGATTAGCATGTACATTTTTGAGACTTGCCTGCATTTAGGTTTTTGTGAAGCAATAGCCGGTAGCAGGGAGGGCGAAGCAATGAAGGTTATATTAAGAAGGTCCAACTTCTTCCTACTTACGTTAAGTCCTGAGCTCTTCCATATCTGAACAACTTAGTGATGCATGTTCTCCCACTTCAAATTTTCTGGCCTCTGTGCCCCCAGCTATTGAACTTGCATAGCACATCAAATCCTTTCTTGCCTAACGCTATCTTCTGGACAACATTTCACTAAAAACAAGGGAGGATCCCTATATGTTGGCTATGTTCATATTGTTTAAAAGACTTTATCCCACAGAGAAGGGTGAGATAGCAGAATTAGCATTGATATGCTCTGCCTTTAATACTAAGAGTCTTTGTCTGACTTGGTATTTTCTCAAAATGTGACCTCATTGCCATTTGGGGCACACATTTCTTAATTGACCTTTCTCCTTTTGACTTTGCCTCCTCTCTCTGGGTTGATTCTTAATAGTTGATTCTGTCTCCTGAACCAAGAAAAACACAGCTTGTTTTATACAGTCGTAGAACCAAGAAAATTGAATTTGCCACATAGCAGCTGACACTCTTCTGTGGTCTCAGGATAATATGGTATGGGGTTTTGGGGGGGTTTTGCTTCTGCTGCTGTGTCTTTTTAAAAGAGGGTCTAGTCTGTGTGGTATGGTTGTTGAATTCAGCATGTTGTAAAACTTAAAATTCTTCAAATGCTGTGTACAAAATGCATTTGATCTCATACCCCAGCAACAGGCAATGTGAGTTAAACAGTGCTGCCTCACATCCCTTTATTTCGACGCAGAGGTTGAAAGAGCGTTTTGCTACTTTTACTCTTGACCTGACAACATGTGAAAGATTAAACACTGGTTTCAAGTATTGGTGGCCTTATTCTTAACAGTAAGCAAGTCATTAGTCCATTAATTTTCTGTTCTAATCCTTTAAAGAAGGCTGCTTGCTCACTTGATGGTCTTCCTTGACATTTGGCTTTCCAACAGTAGCTGGGCAGAAAGCATGGCAGCTGAATGTCATCTTCTCTGTGCCTCTGGTTAGATCTATGGCTGCCTATACCTGAAGTCTTTCTCTGATTAGGTATAAATATTGAAAATAAGAAATCTGGTGGAAAATCTTGGCTGATACAGTTATTAGTTGTAGGTGCCACGTGTGGCACCTCCAAAGGCCTTAATCTTTCCAGAATGCAGAGCAGCTCCTTTCAGAAGTGGATGCATTACCCTGATATCAAGGTCATACCTCATTTGAAAATAAAAGGACTGAACACTGCTTTGAAATTGTAAAATGAAAAGTTCTGTTTGTAAACAACCCTCAGCTGTTTCTGGTATTGTTTTTACTGACCCTTGCATAGACCCTGTGTCTTGTTTTCCTCAGCAAAGATGACTGTTCTTAGCGCAGCCTTTGCCACTGAAAATTTTGTTCTTCTCATCAGTCCTTATGCCCACTGCATCCGATTTCTTTCCATAGAGGTTCTCAGGCCTCCACCCTGCTGCTTTAGGAGGTGTTTTGTGTCTATGTATATACCCCACCCACCCACAAAATTGGTTCTCCTTTTATTTCCCATCATAACTAATTTTCTATTTCACTGGTGAAGAGGTGGAGTGTTCAGCACAACATAAAACAAATTCAGTTTGACAATAAGCTTTTGGCTTGCTCGCTTCCATTGCTCTGGAAGTGGCTTTTTTTTTAATGCATGTGGGGTGGTACTGCTAGGCTTAAAAGAAGGTAAATGGAAGGGGGATTTCGGATGAATTTCCAGTATATTAAATCAGTGTCAAGATTGAAGTCAGTGTTTGAAATCTGCTATGGATATTCCCTGTTCTACCTCTGGTGTCTTGCCCCTTAACACCCTTACACTTTGTACATTTGCTACTACAGCCTGCCTTCTTAGCGTAATCTTGTCACAATCTGAGAGAACTTCATCCACAGCACCTGTCCTTTAAGTCCTGCTACTTTTCCATCTGTTCCAAAATCTCATCTCACACACCCACCCTTCCCTCTCAGTGCCTTTTCAGTGCAAATATTGCAACTATTTCTAAAACCTTGTGGAATTTTTTCTTATGATTGTATAGGAGATACTGTTCCAAATCAAGCTCGATATATAAATATCTGTGCCCTCATCTCTGGGAGCTTGGTTTTAAGCTCTTACGAATTTCTTAATAATCTTACAATCAAAGATTTTAGGGATGGCAGCGAAAGACAGGCATCCTGCTTTTTTTGAGTAGTAAGATGCATATTTTTAAATGTGTAGTTTTATTTCGGAAGAAGCAAATGTGACAAAAAATATAAAGGAAAATAGTGTTAAAAATCCTCTAACTTCTCTTGGCTGCAATACATCAGAGGAATGACTAATCACATTAAGACTGCTAGACTTGAAATAAATGTGGTGTTGGCTGAAATAAGTGGCCTGAGTGCTGACCCAATTTGCATTCTGGACCATCAGTCCTGACAGCTTTTTGGGTAACTCTTCCCCAGAAACGGGGAAACAAGCACATGGGAGGTATTTCACATCAGATTCCCTGACTGTTTTGTGTCTGTAGTAGTGTCACCACATAAGCTTCAGCTGCACTAAATGTTGGGCCTTTGCCTGTGTTTTAGGGATGGAAGACTGCATTTATTGCTTGTAGAACAAGAACTTTTCCCTTCCTCCTTAGGGCTGGTTCACCAAAAGTTAGAAGGGCTGTTTCCTTTCACGGGTAACCCATAAGATCTCGGGAGGGCTCTGCAGTAGTGTAAGAGGCAGCTCTGTTGGCTGGTGTAGCATCTGTTTCTCTCCTCCAGCAGGCAGATGCTTAGCCTCGGGGTGCTGTGGTCCCTTGGATGTCTTTCTAAAATACAAACTGGCACTTCAAAATGTACAGTAAACCAGTAGTAAGAGTTAAAAGATGTAATTGACTTAGTGATGCTAAAACCCTGGCATTTTCCCTTTTAAAGACTGGAAATTAGTACACTTGGCAGTGCCCCCTGTTAGTAGCAGTGTCTAACAGGAGGCTGTGCCTTGGGCACAGACCTCAAACTTTGGTTCCTTCTGGGTGAAGTCCATCTCACAAAACGTGAATTATGACTGATGAATTTTAGCCAAAAGCACAGACAGTTCATAGGCTTTCTGCGTAAACACATTTTGAAATGCACCAATTTGAAGAACCACTGAGAAAGGGCAAACATAATCTTTTTAAAATTGTATTGGAGGAGGAACGTGAATGAAATATCCTGAAGGGATAACAGCAATTAAAAGAGCAGCTTTACAAAAAGTGTTTTTCTCCTCCCAGCAATAACAAATCACGTTGAGGGGAGGGTGGGAATCTGATCTTTTCCATCCTTTGCCATCTCTTGGTTCCTTCTACACCACAACCTCATTTGAACTTCAGCTTGTTCCCAAAGGTAATAATTTAAAAAAAAAAAAAAAAAAAAAAAAAAAAAAAAAACAACCCACATGTATTTAAAAAGTGGGTCACCTCTTTTGGAAGACAGCATTTAGTAATCCAAATGAATTTCATGTCATGGAAGGTTTGTTTTTCTCAGCTTTCTTGCAGTGTATCTAATGTTCCCACAGAATGATTGAAGTATTTACAAATATACCTAAGACTTAATTGTTTGCTACAGATGTTGAAAAATTAAAAATGTGTTTATCGTTTCTCAGAGTATGCATTCACTCTGCTAATGCTGGTCTCACGGCCTTTGCCAGAGGATTGGTTGCGTACTCCTGAAATCCAGAGCCTTCATAACTAGATAGGCTCTTGCTAATTATTGGGACAGTTTTGAAGATCTGATTTTTCTTTGCCAATTCTAGTTATTGCATTGGCCATAGAGCAAATTCCATATATTTTGCTTTTTTATGCATATATTTATGCCTGTACCCACAAGTACACTTGTAGACACAGGATTTTCATTTGAGGTCAATAAAAAAACCTTTGACAGATAGGGTAACCTGGTGAGATTCGACCCTGATGCAGGATCTAAGAATAAGCAGCAGGTATACTTAGCTTAAAATGAACTTTGTTTTCTCAGATGAATGGAATTGCGTATCTTCCTGAGCTTCTTAATCCAACTGTTCTGTATGTAGGATTCAGGTATCTGTTTCCTTCATTTCAGTATCTTAATAGTCTTTTTGTGCTCAGTTTAGGTTTATGTTAACACTTAAGGTTATCAGTGGCGAGAACTGGTTATTTACTTATGGGGTGCTTTTTTTTGGATGAGAAGCATGGTTTTTTTAGCTCACATCAGAGGTTGGTTATTGACTAAGATGGAAGCATTACAGGTTATATTGTCTTTTTTGTATGCAGGACAGTGGGCCCCAACTTGATTTAAGTCCTGCACTTGACCACTCTACAGTTTTAGCAATAAACGATTAAAAAGTCAGTAATTAAAAATGGTGGGATACTATGGAAATATCAGATATGAAGTTAAGCATGTTTTTCAAAGCAAATTAGAATCTCAATTTGAAATTTACTTATAGCTTAAAATTGAGTGGCTGGCTGCTATAATTATGTATTAGATTTGGTCTCTTGAGCCATGGTAAGTATAAGTCAATCATAAGAACTCTCCAGAACACCTAATGTAAAATTGCTCTTCTTAAAGCTAATATTCTGACGTTGTACATACAAGAAAATTTGAATCTTCCTATTGAATATCTAAGATGAGCTGTCCCGTCACTGATGTAGAAGGGATTTCCCCTGAAAATAAATTAAATTTTCTGACTCTTAACACTTATTTTGTCATAGAAAGCTTAAAAGTTATACTGTCAGATCTTCATCAAAAAGGAGAATTATTTAGAAAAACTTATTTTCCCCTTTGAAGTATATACTTTAGAATTCAAAATATTCCTCTTCTACTTGATAGTTTGGCTTACTGGCATGTTAAGTTGCAATTGATTTATTTTAAATTGAAAAACAGTGCTTTTTTGATTTACATGGCTATCTTTTTAATTGGGTACCTATGGAATTAATATAACCATAGGAATCAATGTGGAATCAAGATAAAAGCTGCTTTACTTGCATTAATTTAAAGCTGAGAGTGGACTGTCTCTTGACTGTTGAAGCCAGTTTTGTAGGGGTGTGTGTGTACGTATATGTGTGTATGTATGGATGTTTGCTTCTTTTGTTTCCCCAGCTCTTAAAACTCATGACCGTAAGACTTTTCATTTGAAATCCACACTGTGGAATGGTACTTAGAAAGCTGTTTTCATGGATTGCCAAGTTGTTTCCTGTGTGTAGAGAATGTCGGTGAGGCTTTTAAATGTGCCCTTCAAACAGCTTTATCTTCTAGTGCTCCTGTTGTTTGGTATCTCCCTAATATTAAGTGGCTACTTGTATTGCTGGCGGGCAGTGCTGCTGTTTAAATGTGGACAGATTCCACCTTCTTTAATCTACCAGTGATGTTCTTAGGCCTCCGTGAATGGGTGAAGCTTCATCATTTGGTTTAAGCATTGTGGGATTCCTAGAAAAACCGTAGATATACACAGAAGCAGTGAAGCCTGAGAGTGAAATCCTTCAGGCCGTAGCAGTTTAAATGGGATTTTACTCATGGTTTTAAAAATGCCATGAGCAAACAAGCTTATTATTCATATTAAAGTGACACACGTACAGTTGTTATCATAACTGTTTTGTTGATGCTTAAGTATATAAGTTTTGGATGGAAGGCTTTTGAGTTTATCTTGAGTTTATCTAGTGGGATGGGGATCATTTCATTTTAGGATGTGGCAAAACATCCTCCCCTTTTCTCCCCCCCAGTGAAATATTGGACAACTTTTTGCAAAATAGAAATACCAATAGCGGAAAGTCACTTTGAGATGAAAATAGAGAAGCCCCGTTCACTTCTCGGAACAGGGTAATAGGCTGTTTTATGGAAAGCGCAGACTCTCTGTGAAAATGGTAGCATGAAGCATAGGCTGGGACTAACAGGGATGTCGCTGTAAAGGGGGTGCTTTTCTGGTGGCCGTGTTTGTTTCTAATCGAGTTGAAAGACTCCTGGTGAACTCTTTCTGGTAGTCTTTTCTGTCCCCCCCCCTTTTTTTTTTTCTTACCTTCCCCCCACCACCCCAGGCGCAACTTTGTCGTTCTGGTTGTCTTGCTAAGGCTTCAAAACTGTTGCTGTACAGTGTCCCTGAAGATTTCACAAGGGCCTTCTTACAAGCAGGTCACTGCAATAGCCATCCTATTACCGAATATATCTTGATAGTCTCTTCACTTTTGTTGCTACTCTGTGCAGTCAGGTATGTGACATTGCTAATGAGTTGGTTTTTTGGTTGGTTTTTTTCTCTCATGGTGGTTTTCCTCTGAACTTCTTTTGCTTATTTGAAGCTTTTCTGTAGCACTGTTGTTCCTTCATCACACACATGGCATACTGATGGGTTCTTAAAAAATAAATAAATAATTGCAACCTAGATTTGCAGGACTCCTTGCTTTTCAGCAGGAGTAGAATATTTAGGACTCTTGGCATAAATGGTTTTACACAATTAGTATGAAATCAGGCTCTTGTAATAGCTTGGAATATCATTTTGGCAGAGCAAATAAATACGCTTGCTTTATGCTTACTTACTGTGATGTTGTGATCTTGCTTATTAGTTGTATTTATTTAAGCATGTACTGTGTGAATTTTGATATGGATTTGACTGTAGACCTGTATCAGAATTGGGGCAATAATTTGAAATGGTCTAGTCTCTGTAGGACATTTGTTTTAGTGGGCTTGTCCCCCACCAAGTAAACTGTTGAGGCATGCTATCCCATTACCCTGAATATAAAAGATCAAGTGCATCAACATCACAAATGTCGTGCAGCCAAATCTGAGACACCAAAATGTAGACCCAAAGGTGTTATTTGTCAGAATTTACGAAGTCACAGAACAACCTGCGTCAGTGCAGCTGACGTTTGTGCAAACGTCTTCTGAAGTATTGATTATGTACAACAGGACAGTGTGTCTGGCTTGGCCATCATCCTCTTTGCTGTCTTTTCCCCCAAATACACACTGCTTTGCCTCATTTGAAGGAATAATGTTAAGGCGCTGTAGGTGGAAGATACTGAAGTAACACTACCAGACTGTCTGGTAGGATGTCATGATGGAGCAATGGTTTTATTTAGGAATTCATTAAATGACCAGTTTTTATAAAGATGAATGTTCAGGTTTCTCAATCATATTCTATTTTAAGCTAACTTTAAGTTGTTTTTTTTAATTGGGTGGACAGGTTAAGCTTTGGATGAAGCTTTTTTTTTCTTCCCTTGGCTCACTTTAAGACAGGGGTTGACTTTGAAAATTCTGCATACAAGTGCTTTTATTCCATGTTGGCATACTACCTCAGGCACATGAAAAAGTTCAGTGCTAAAACTGTGGGATCTGTTCACCTCTGTAAACACAAGTTTCCACTAGACTAGATAGGATTATGAAATGCACATCAAGGGAAGACTGGAGTGCAGGATGTGTATTTGAGCCTGCTTTTCATGTGAATAGTGGTGCTTTCAGTGACACTTCACCAGGTTATTTTCTCTTCTCAGAGACAAAGCCAGGGCATTGTGGGGACACAATTTATCTTTGTGTGTAAAATCTTTTCAGTGAAATATTTTCATTGAAAATTTTTCATTGGGTTTTAACTTGTTTTCGTCTATGTCTTCCCACTGTCTGTGGACATATTGCTTTAAATTAGGAGGAGCATATGGAATGAGACAGTGTTTCCACTCCTTAAGAGAGTGAAATGGTGTATTTGTACTCACGTCCTTAGGTTATGATGTCCAACTGAGAAGTCTGCTAGCTAGTCAAAAAATTACTCCCCTCAACCAATTACGTTTCGAAGTAGGGAAATATAATAGGCAAATGCCCCTTTTAAGAGACGTGTATTAACTGAGAGCTAACCTTTTCTCATTTTTAACTACAGTACTAGCTTCATGGTGAAGCATAAACTTAATTAACAAAAAGGACAAACTAGCTGAGGGATGAGTAGTAATTTCTTCTCAAGATACTTTCTTCAGGTTGGTGGAAGTAACTCCTGTCTCTGGGATGGACTTGCATTTTCACTTAAGCTCTTGTTTAAAACTTATCAGGCTCCAGCAAAGACATGATGATTTAATTGTTTGGTTTGGGTATTGCTGTATGGTGCCTGGAGAGTGCTCATGTACTTGGGTTGCATCAGGAGTTTTTCTAACTGGGTGTTCTACCTATTGTAGCCAGTAACGGAGGCCTCGGCGGGCAGTGCAGGGACTGTTGTAGAGCACTGCATCCTCTATTGAGCCCATCTGCTTTAACACTTTAATGCATTTTAATCCCTTACCAGATCCCATATTACAAGAATAATTTAATTGCAGCATTTCTCTTTAGAGGCTGGGAGTCTGACAAAGCTGTGAAACTTTGGTCATGTTTGGGTTGTTTTTTTAAGCTGTGCATTTATTAGCCAAGCTGCAAAAACCCTGTTACAGACACCTGAGTAATGAGTTGCTTGCCTTTTCTTTGGTGTCAGAGGGCAATGTTTTTATCATAGCTTGTCTTCAGCCCCACAAACCCAGCTGTCTGGGAAAGACAACGAATCTTTTGGAATTCTTGCTATCTTTCTGAACTCCTATGTATGCTGTATTGTGTCTTTTTAAAATGGAGAATAACATGACGAAAAAAAATAGGTATATTTTCTTAGCCCAAGGTGGCCTAATGCCCTGCTACATTTATTTTCCTATCCCATTCCTTATAAGTATGAGATCTTGCTGACTTTGTCTTCATTAGACTTCCTCAATCATATGTTGCAGGTGTGTAGTTTACTACACATGCTTATTTTCTTGCACATGAGCTTTGAGTGCATGTTGGGGGTTAGTAATGTCCATGATTAAGATCATCATGAGCTTGCAGATTGCCAGCTCACAGGTATTGTGATGAGTATGTTCACTCATACGTGGTCCTAGTAAGCATCTTGTGTGTGCTTTTTGCCTTGTAATGGAAGCAAGTAATTAAACTGAGCTGCATTTCTTTGCACAAGCTGTTGGAAGCAGTGGTGAGAAAATAAAGTGGAAACTAATGGTGTACCATGCAGAATCTGTTGCACAGTTATTTCTGTGATGGTGAGCTGGCTACTTTTGTTCAAAAAAACTGATTTAGAGCTTGTCTCAAATAGGCTTATGGATGTTCAAGAGGCTTGTGAGCAAATATCTACTGAGGATATTTGTGACTAATATTTTTTTAAATTTTGATTTTTTTAAGCCCAGGATAATAGGTTTGAATTGAAAGTGTATTGCGCCAAACTCTTTAAAACTGTGCATTAGTATTGCAAAGAAAAAAGTGGGAACTCTGGAGGGAACAAGAAGTAGATTTGATATACAGTAGGAGAAATTAAAGTAGAAGTGAAAGCCAGTTGTACGCGCTATGGCTCAATGCTAAATGAACACAGAACAAATCACTGATAAGCTTGCTTTTTTTTCCACCCAAAGTGACTTGTATACCAGGCCCCACAGAGCACACTGCTGCACACAGCGTGTGGATACGGTCACACTCAGGTCTGGATGCTTGATTGCATCTGTGTGCTAAGGTGTTACTAAAAAGCTGATCTTAGGTTACTTGCTTGAGGCAGAGCTGCTGTTCTGTTACTGCTGTCTCTTGCCTCCTGTAGCACTTAAAATTTTGATCTTTAGATGTAACATGATGTGTGTAGTAGCGGGCAGGCCTTTGGGTTTACTTCTATTACCTCATTTTTTCACTTGTCTCTTCTTTGTTTATGGGAATGTTTAAGAGTTGTCTGTCTTCCCCATGGAGGTACCTCATGCTGTAACCTCTGAGGAAGAGTGATTCCCCAGCCTCAGCGAGGGAGTGGGAATAACAGCAGTCAACTGTAAACCTTCCAGACTCTGTGGTCAAATGTACTCTGCAAACCTGCCCAGGCACAGAGGATGATTTTCATAGTACACTCTGCATCTGTGCTGTTATCCTTGTCCAGGGTCCATGTGCAGCATCGGTCTGTCAGGCCATGGATGTTCTAGGTGTCGGCTGCCATCCTGCTGCGTGGAGACATTTATGCATGCAGATGGATGCTTGTGCTAGAACAGCTGCATTAGGCATGCATAGGGTTAGAAATCAATGCATTGCTCCAACAGTCATTGTAGGCAACGTGGATATAGTAGACTTGCATAGTAATTTGTTTTGAAGTTCAGTTGGTGATATGGACCGAGGTATGACTTGCTGTGACTTGTGATTGAAGTTGCTTGCTGTAATTCTGTACAGAAGCAGAACCTTATATGAAGTTTATTCTAAAAAAACTCTGGCCTGGGGAGGGAGAGTTTTGCATGAAAGCACAGGATTTCAAGAACTTGCTTTTTTTCCCCCTCTAGTTACGAAAAGGTAATTGCTTAAGACATCAGTTCTTTCTGCGCATTCGGCTTTACAAAAATTGCCAAGGCAGGTTTTGAAGCAAGCGAGACTGCTTTCTTCACTTTCTAACATATAGAGTTGCAAGTTAGTGATATCCTCTAATTTTCCATGGAGACTTAAATCTCTTCCGTTGTTGATGGAGTAGCAGTATTATTGAAGTATCTCACTGTAACACTTCTGATTGATGTCAAGGTACTTTCTTCAATTAGGACAGGCAGAGGTGGTTTAAAAAAAAAAGTTGTATTCTAGGTTTTTGACAAAAAGAGCATACTGCCAACGTACTACCCAGCACTTTCTTTTCAAATATATTTGACAGAAGTCACATTAAAATATGGAAATACGGAAATAAAATACGTTGTTGCAGGTGTGTGATGTTATTAGAAGCACTGCTATGAGGACATGGTTTAGGAAGCATGGTAGTGTTGGGTTGATGGTTGGACTTAATCATCTTAAAGGTCTTTTCCAGCCTTAGTGATTCTATGATTCTACAACCAGAAGTTAATTTAAGTATGACTTTCTGTATTGGCTGATAAATACTAGGATGCTCGTGGCTGGTTTGTTTTCCTTTGAGATACCTAAAGCAGGAGATGGATCGTGGAACCTGATAGTCTGTTCTAGATAGAATGGTTTAACGTTTGTGTTCAGGGATCATTTGCTGTAGTGCTAATGGCCACGTTATCCTGTTGTCCTTTTTCAGGACATGCCCTGAAACACTTAGGCAAGTAGTTGAGACTTGACTGTTTTGGTGTCCAGCTGGTTTGCTTCTAACCAAAGTTTTGAGGATGTTGCTGTGTTGGGAATTATTCTGAAAGGTCTCTAAAGAATTTTCACTACTGTTCTTCAACTGCAAGAGGAAATTGCACTCCCTCCCAACTTCATGAGAACCTAATTACCATTTCCTTCGGAAGAACATCTGTAGGGCTATGAATGAGCAAGCTGTAACAAAACAGAAACTTTTGTGATATTCCTCCGCCTCCCTGGTTCCTCATGTTCGATTTCTATTGCAAAGCCCTACCTAGCCTTTCTTCATTTTGATATACTTCAGAGAAAGCAACCCTTTCAAGCCTGCTGCCCATTAATAAAGCAGCCGAATTGGGTTATCTAGCTTGCAACAGAGGTATTCTCGTAAAGGATCTGGTAGGTTTTCCCCTGTTAGTAACAGAGGGAGAGCCACTGTGCCCTTGATTATTTGAGTCTCTGAACTGAAAAAAATGGGGAAATCTGAGTTGGGGGAGGAGTTAAATCTTTCTCCCACTCCCTTACACTTGGTTTAAAACCTGCCAGCCCTGCTGAGTAATTCATCAATCATAAATATTGACCCTAGTTTTTGGACAGGGAAAGTATTAAATGCTTAGCTTAAAAAGTAAAAACAAAATCCCATACCCCACCAAAGAAGGACATCTGTTTCTAACTTCAGCTTTTTATTTTTTTATCTTTCATTTTTTTTTGTTGGTAAATCTCCCAGACAACAGCAGTTCTGTAGAGAGTTTAAATATGAAGGAATGGCAGGACGGGCTAAGGGCACTTCTACCGAACATTAACATCAACTTTGGTGGACTGCCCAATGCTTCTTCCCCCTCCAACGCCAACCACAGTGTACCAACGTCCAACACTGCCACCACCGACAGCCTGAATTGGGACAGCCCTGGCAGCTGGATGGACCCCGCAATCATTACAGGTAACCGTTTCTCACTCCTTCAGCTCCGCTGGCAAACCATCAAATGGGTATTTGGCACAAACTGATTTACATCTTGGAAAAAAGAAAAAGTCAGTATGCGGTGGTCTCTTCCAGCTTCCATCCACAAAACCTCAAGGGTCCAGGAATTTTTGTGGAACTGCTAGGTTTAACAAAGCGTCACTTAGGCCTTTGCAATGCATGCCCGGGACCTCTGCAGGCAGTCAGGCGGATCAGCGCTTATCTGTAGGGTCAACGTAGGTGTCCCTTCTGCTGGATGGCATGTCCGGTATGTGCGCCGCTGGTCCTGAGGCACTGAAGGCATTCACTGGACTTTTTTATTTAAAAACGGACGTACTCCACTTGTTTATAAAGCTCTCTTTTATAAGGCTGGCTGGTTGTGTTTCCCTGTTAGAGAGGCTGAAGCATGATTCAAGTAGGCAGAGTAGGAGGTCTTGAAGCATGCAGTGTACTGGTAGTTTGGTGTGGTAGGGTCACGTCAACAGGGATGCAGTCCTTGCGCAGTATGTTGGATAGAAAAATGTGTGTTTTATGAAGAAGTGTTCTGAGGGGGAACTTTCTCCTGTCTGGATTCAGTGTTAAATGTTTTGTGGGCAGGGTAATTATAATAATGATAATAATAATGTAAAATGCATTCTCTGTACAAACTAATCATGTTTTCTCACTGTTGCTTTTTGTTAGGTTAAATTGACCTCCTTCGTGCTCAGCTTATTGCTTCTGCTCTGACTTGCCTGTATCCCTGTTTTTTTTTCTTCTTTTCATAGGTATCCCAGCGTCCACAGGAAACAGTTTAGACACCCTTCAAGATGACAATCCTCCACATTGGCTAAAATCTCTTCAGGCCCTCACAGAGGTGGACGGCCCCAGTGCAGCGCCATCACAGACGCACCACAGTAACCCCTTCGGCACACAGATCCCTCTGCACAGAGCCAGTTGGAATCCCTACTCTCCTCCTTCAAACCCCACCAGCTTCCATTCCCCACCCCCAGGCTTTCAGACAGCCTTCAGACCCCCCAGTAAAACCCCCACAGATCTACTACAGAGCTCAGCGCTGGATCGTCATTAGGAAAGGAGGAAAAAGAAAAAAAGAAAAATAAAACCCAAAAAAACATTAGAAATGCAGGAAGTGTCCCACCCTGACTCCTCCCCATGCCCACCTACTGTTCCCTGTCATATCTTTCTTTCCGAAGAATCCAGTTCCTGATCAAACCTCCCCCCCAAATGCAATGCCATCACAGGGTCATGACCGTATCTTTTTGTTTAGTTTCTGCTGAGCCAGTGTTTGAAATACACTGTTTGAAATATTTTCTAACCATTCTAAGGAAAAAAAAGAGAGAGAGAAATCAAAATGCAGTCTCAATGCTTAAGGAGAATATTACTGTCTTATGTCTTTTGCACATGAGTATTTCTGCCTAGTGGAAAAGTGTCAATCTGCAGTAGGGGAAAAAATGCAATGCAGAATCAAATGCAGAAACATGAAAAATATTTAATTTAAATGGAGTTACTGAACATGTGGGGCAAGCAGTGGCCTAGCATTTATTTTGCATTCAGTGTGGCACTAGACAAGGAAATTGCTATGTTGGTTTTGGTTTTTTTTTGAGAAAGGGATTTTGTGTCAGAGTTCGACATGAAGTGTGTTGAAAGACAGAACACTTACAGCTATGAGTAACTGGCATGTTATTAGAGTGGTTTAAAGAGGGGAGAATAAGATTTTTTCTTTAATTTTGGCTTTAGATTTAAAGTAAACTTTAATGTTTTAAAAGTATTCACAGATTTAATACCTAGCGTATACATAATATAATTATAAGCAGCTGAAACACGAGTGATATTTACTTCAGTCTTTCTGTCTCCTCTGTCAGTCTCTCTTTCTTTTTTTTGGAAAAAACAAAGATTCACCTGATAGGGCACTCTGGGATAGCACTGCATTGGGGCCACATGATCACCATCAGGAGCAACCTCTGACCTCCTCTGCCTGCAGCTTTTACTTAACCCTGTAGTTTCTGGACGTTTGTGCAGTATTGAAAAGACAGGAAAAAAGAAACAGATAAATAAACATGGTTATAACCTGATGCTAAAACTAAAACCAAGGAAATGTACCTCTTTCTTCAGAATTAAAACTAAAATCTTAAATAAAACAGAAAACTTGATGATGACGACTTTGTGTTTGCTTTTCGTTTTGTTTTTTACACTTGGATTTTTAATTACTGCATCTGGTAAAACCCTATGTCATTGCATATGGGGGAGGTTTTCCTGTTTATCTATACTGGAGCTACTTTTTCATGGAAATAATACTTCTTTGCATGGTGACTTCTGTATTGAAGGGTGGAAAAAGCATAAAGGGATTCTGTTGTCTTTACTCATGGCAATAGCTAGAGGCTGTCTGTCTCTAACCTTTATTGGTGGTATCCTTTTAAATCTGAAGCATAAACTTGTTTATACTTTCTGAATTAAATGCCATGGCACTTGGGACAGATAGCATGCAATAACATGTCTGAAGGTGTGGCAGAGAATTCTAGCTACAACTCCCTGTTTCCATCAGCATCCTTGCCTAAAGGTGTCACTGCACAACAGGGGATGAAGAGCTCTCAACATACAGAAGGCCTTCAACAAGCGCTTATACTTCCAGCCAGAGATTTAAAACCAGCAACCTTGTGGTTGGGGTGCTGCGTTGACATAGCTCATGAGGATGGCAGAGAGCCTGAAATCCTAGAACTGCCTGTGCAGGAGGATTTCTCACCTGGTGTGAGCTGTATAGTTCAGGCTGCCCGCCCTCCTAAAATGTTTGCTGCTGGCAGGGGCAAGGAAGGGAATTCACCCCGCTGAACTTGTGGGCACCTAACGGGGTGGCAGGGGGTGAACTGGCCTTTCACGGTCCAGGGAGTGGGAGCAAGTCCTCAGTCGATTGCTGGACAGGGGAACCAGGCACTGAATCTGCATAAAGTGACTCTGAATATCCTGCTTTGTAAAACATCGCTCGTTGGCAATTGGCTGCTTTTGCTCTTCCCTTACCTGTGTTGCTGTTTAGTGCTGTATTTACTGTCCGCGTTAAGGAACTGCATGTGCTGTTTCTGGACAGGTATCGTTGCTGCAGATCAGTCGTGTGCCCTGGTTACTTGGGCGAATGCACACATCTTTTGCTGCCAATGCTCCCCTGCAAAGCAAACAATGTTTTTGTCACCCACTCAGTCAACCCCTGCACAATCCCCTGCTGTAACTGCTGGTGGTGGAAGGAGAAGTGCTGCCTGCTGGGACTGTGGGCTGGGAATGTCTTCTCCTGTGGCAATGCCTGCTGCTGCCCCTGGCACTGGGAAGCCACCCAGTGGACACAGTCTGTTGGAGGTGCTGGTGAAGGTGCGATGGGCTTTTTGTTTCTTTTCTAAATTTTTTTTTCTTCCCCAGTTGCTAGAGACAGACATTTTTCAACCTTATAACATTTCTCTCTTATTACCTGACCCTGAAAATAAGCAAGCCTACCAAAGCAGCTGTAATAGCTTCCTATGTACCACAGAATTCCTGAAGCTGCCACCTTCTTTGGCTCCTGATTTGTGTCTCCTTCAGTGCATACTACACTGCAGCAAAACTATGCCTGTGGTCTGTTACCACCAGAAGATAGATAGGCTTTGGCCACTCAGGAGAGCACTTATTCCCTGCTGCCATACAATAGCTTATGTGGTGAGCCTACTGACTAAACTTAACCTTAAGGAAAGGTTTGCAACTGGAATTATTTTTTTTCTTTTCATGGTGCCCTTGGCCCACCCACCCCACACCACCCCCACACCACCCCCCGAAAGACTTTGTGTTGGGTAACATTGATGTTATAACATTAAAACATATCATTGTGTGGGTTGATTGGGGTGGGGGGCAGTTTCTGTCTCTTTCAGCCTAGCTTTACTCTCTGATGCAGACTCCTGCATCTCCTGCAGTCAGGAAGCAACTGGCATTTCACTCTGTTCAACCGTGTGGAGTTCAATTAGTTTTTCCTGAGGTTTTTGTTGTTGATGGACACTTCCTGCAACAAGAAATTCTGTACAGGAGCCTTTACTGAAATCACCTCAGTGCACACTCTGTTGTTTTTATGTATTGGACAGACACTTGCAGCTCTTCTTTGCATTAAGCCAAGAACAGTGCCTGACTAAAAGGCTGGTGACCCAGGGCTAGCAACACATTTTGTAGATGGTGTCTGGTGGAGATGAAATTGGAGAAGGAGGATGGACCAGACTCCTCCTCCAAAATGGATATGAATGTGTGTTGAGGGAAGGGAGTGAGTTATTAGCTATGAATGTGTTGGTACAAGAAGCTGTATTGCATTTTCAATGAATTTTCAATTCAGGTGTAGTAATTTGGGGGTTAGCAGTGCAGGACTGATACAAAGGCTTCATGGCTGCCTTTTTTTTTCTTTTTAATATCTAATAAGGGAATGATGTTTCTCTGGAGTGCAGCAGGGAGTATAATGTCACCTTCTAAGTAAGGTGAAGAGTCATTGCGTAAATTCCTTTTCCTTCCTTTTATAATTTCCATTTCTTAGTTGTAAGTCAAGAGTGAGCAGGTATGTGTCCTTATAAATGCAGTGTCTTGACAGGGCTGCTCTAACCATACTTAAAACACCATTGCCGATTTCCATGATAGTTTTTAATCATGAAGTTGAGTTTGTATTCTAGTTCCTGAACTCCAAACTCCTTGTTTTTCTTCCCCTCTGTCATAGACTCTGTCCAAAAGGTGTAAAAACACCTGAGATGCTCGTTTGGTCATAGGCATTCAAGATGTTGGATTTTAAGGAAAATGCAGTGTGTTTGGGTTTTCTTGGGGGAGGTGTGGTGGTTTGGGGTTCTTTCTGATTTTGTGTTTTTGTTTGTTCTGTTTTCGTTTGGGTTTTTTACAGCTTTGTAGAGCTGGTCGTGCTGCTGTGGAGATTTTTGGCTGGAACACCTTTTTTTTTTTCTGGGGGGAAGAGGGGTCATGCACCAATTTCTTCCCTCACCCTTGCAAGGGAGCTTAGAAAAATAGACCTGAAAAGATTGTGGAACAGTTACCTTGGTGCTTCTTGTTTGTCCCTCTCCTCAGGATGCATGGAATTTGCCTTAAATTGCAGAGGAGCTTAGGTTTGGTGTTGGTCTCCACCATATGTAAATCCACTGAGCGGGATTGTATTGCCTGGGACTAATTCCCTCCAGGAGAGGCTGTAGTGCTGGAATAAAAACTTGTTACTGCTCAGAATGAGGTGAGTTGAACACTGAGTGAGAGGTGACACAGTGCTTCCAAGGGTCAGGGGATCGGAGTTGTCACCGGCCCTACTTGAAGGGGTTGTAGGGACTCCTAACTTCTTGAGGGGAATGAGCTCTCCTCCAGTCCAGCTGCTAGTGACACGAATTCTTAGCACATATAAGCAAATAGTGTGAAGTGCTGTTTGCTGTGAATGCCTGTCTGTTAAAAGTAGTTATTGCCTTACATCTTCTAGCAATGTACGGCTACATGGCTAGTGGTAGAAGTGCTTTCCACTACACGGATTTATTATCATGTGTTTGGGCTGAACGTGGATGTAGTAACTGTAAGAACTTGGGCTTCTTCCTCTTCTCCCCAGTCCCGGCATCTCTCTTTCCCTACTTTGGGACGTTCCGCTGGTGGGAAACAGCTCTCAGGTCCTCTTCTGTTTATGGCTGTGACAAAGCTCCTAAAGAGGAAAAATGCGAAGTATTGTCATAGCTTTGGGTTACAGTGTAAGAAATGGTGTAGCCTCAGCATGCTCCGATCTACATGTGAGAGCACTGTATATGAGCAAGATCTTCATCTTCCCTTTTTTCTGGGGTTTGCCTTTGCCCTAGGCTTACCACTGTTTTGTTTATGTGGCAAAGAGAAAGCATCTGAGATGGAAATGGCCAAATGAAGTTCTTGCCATACAAGTACAGGGAGCTGGAGTGACTTGCGGGGATGCAGGAGCCTGAACTGCTGCGTGGTGGAGGTTTGAGGTGAGTTGGGTGATCCTGACAGCAACAGATTTATCAGCTTTGCTGATGAAAAGCACTGGTTTAGGGTGGTCTGATGCAGTGATACTAGGTGTGGACGTCATTTGAACAGAGGTGGTGTCATTGTGGAGGAAAACAGTATAGAAAAGTACATGTTAATCTAAAGCGGAAGGGAGAGTGATCTGCCTGACCTGTGGTGGTTGCGAGGAGCCCATCTCCTGCAACACTGATGAGGTAGAGTCTTTCAGTGGGATGCACTCATCGCACAGTTACTGTTGCTTTCTTCTCTGAAACCTTGCTAGATTACTATTTCTTTCCCCCAGCCCTCAGACTTAAAAATCTGACTAATCCCTCTCCATTTCAGAGATGCTTGGAGAGAGGGTGGAACTTGTTCCCTTTCTAGCAGCACAGCAACACTTCAAACGGTAGTCTAGAAAGCTTGTACTGGCAGAGGGTGACTGCTCTTTTCAAGATCACAATGAATATCTTTTTGGACTTTCATGGCTTTAGCATTTGAATGTTGCAGGTCCCAGCATTAGCCTTCCCTAGATCTTCAGAGATCAATGCCAAGAGCCCTAGGAGGCTGGTGTGCTGAGCTTCACTGAAGAATTTAAAGTTGTGACCAAAACTTGTTTAGCTCTTTCTAAATAAGCATGCAGACTGAGGTTTCCAGTGTGGAGTCTGAAGCTTAAAATCCTGTTTGAAAAAAACTGAGGGTGTTTTCTCTTTTTGTTCAGACACTGAGCAAAAAGTGACTGCTTGTGAGGTTTGCCTGGGATGGAATCAGCAACGAACTGGCCTTGCAGCTATTTCCATCCATCTTCAGATGGTTTCCTCCACTTCAAGGGACCACCTTTCTATTGGATACTGCATGTATATAATCTGAATTTAAAAAAAAATAGAAATATGTTATAGACTGTATTGCATAATTGAATATTGCATTTGATGTTGCATAAAACATTAAACTAAACCTCTTGGAGTTTCACCTTCGCTGTAGGGAGGCCTGGATCTTCGACAGCTGGAAACCGTCTCTAGCGTGGAGAAGGCTGGAGTTTCTCTGATGTTCTGCAGGGGGGAAACGGCGGGGAGGGCAGCACCTCATGTGCTGCTCTGGTGAAGAACGGTTGGGTAGATGGTGGCTCCAACAGGAACCGCTGAGTGATGTGGTGAGAATGTATGGGAGTGTAGGCTTGTGAGGTTTGTTTCTTCCCATTTAAAAAGTACTTCTACATAGTTACCTTCCTTCTCCTTCCTCTTTTGGTGAATAAATGCAAATGGTGCTTCCTGTTGCCTTACTGATGGTGCCTTCCTGAGGTGAAGCTGACTGGCTATTCACAACCTTAACTTGACTCTTTGCTGTTGAGAAGGAACTGAGGCAAAGACTAAGGGCTTGGTAGGAAAACTAGTGGTAGAGTTGGACTTCTTGCCCTTAACCCAACTTTCTTCTGTTGGTTTTTAGTCTCCTGCAAGCTTGAGATGACTTTTGAGGGAGACCTGGATAAGCTTCTCCCCACTGGGGGAGCTTGGCTAGGATTGCCAAGGTTTTGGGGATCGGTATTTTGTGGTAGAAAGCTTAACTTTGCACACAAAAAAAAAAGTCAGGACAACGTTACCCCAAGGAAACTTTTCAATTTTGTCAAGTAAATAAATTTTTAAATATCAGTTGTATAAAATGCTTGTTTCAAGTTGACATTTTTCTCTGTATGAAAAACTACTGTGTCAGTTTTTAATTGAAAATGCTAACATCTTGTTATGACACTTCAGCATCTTTCTGGACACGTTTGGCAAAAGATTTTTATATCTAAAATGTGTGTCATTTCAGTTTGCAGTGAAAGCAGGTGTCAATCTCTAATCGTATGTAGCAAAAAATACCACTTTTGGTTTTAAAGCCTTGGTTGGATCCAAGGAGCAGCAAACTCTGTCCCAAATGTATTTATGCACAAAAATCTCCTTGGAGAGAGGGGAAATTGTAGTGAGTTTTTATTTTTTCTTTAAAGCGTGACAGGGGAGAGGAACAGAAAAGGAACAGATATGGAAAATTTCATTCCTGTCCTCTTGTTTCCCTTCTGTTTTTTCCTGGTTTCATCTCTTAACAAGACTACTCCTTCCTACATGAACAAGACAAATGGACAGTGCTGTTCCCAGGGCAGGTCCTGGGCTGAATTCCCAGCCATGAAACCTATTTCTGTGAGACAGAAGTGGAAGCATAGTCTGCAGGTATGGCACCAATGTACTCATGAGAGCCAAAAACACCCGTAGCGCTGTGTCTGAAATCACTGCTGGCGTGTCGGCACGCAGAGCGCCTTTTTCCACAGATACTGCGGGCGGTCTCACAAGCATCTGGAAGGGGACTGAAGAACAGGTTACATTGAAGCAGGATTATTCCCCTCCCTGTGCGATTAGACTTGGCTGGAGAAAGAGGAAGGAGACAAAGGTAAGGTTAGGACGTGAGCCAAAGGGAAACGCAGTGCAGGTCCTGTTTTTCCTGTCCTTTCTACAGCTTCAGTTGTCTTAGGAAAATGAAAGGTTTTTTCCTTTTCATGGTGCAGTTGCTGGTAAATCACCACTGTGGGCTTTGTTGTCTTTTTGCAAGGGATCGGTAAAAGCTTTACCACCTGCTCCCTCCCCCATCAAGACCCAGCCCCCAAACCAGACTTTCCAAAGCTTGGTGATGTGAAAAGAAGACATAAGATGTGGAATGAGGAGAGATTCCTTTATTATTATTAGAAATAGAAAAAAAACGGTGTCCTTAGCCCTCTTTCCAGGGAGAAGCGGCAGTGGTTCCCAAACGTCCACTACTAGGTCTTGCCTTATCACAAAAATGCACTACCTTGCATCTTTTAAGGCTTCTTTCCTTGAAATGTGATGCAAATGTTGATGGACTAAAAATCCTAGCCTTTGTAGCAGGCTTGTTTGAGTATTGGAGTTTGCATCCTTGAGCACTGGATGGCGGGTGATGCTGGGTGTTCATGTCCTGGGTGCTTGTTCTTATTCCCTGCCCCATGCATGCAGCATCTCTTGGGGCTGCCAGCACCTCTTCTGACTAATGCCGTAATGCCTCCCGAGATACAAACAGCATCTCTGTGCACACATGATGCCATGTTACTCAACAAGCCCTGTGTGCCCAGGCTGTGTCAGGCATGCTGCATGTGCATAGGTCTGTCCTGCAATGCGAACTGCAGGGGACCGAGGTGTCCTGAAGCTGCTGGCCAGGCTCTGCACGTGCTGCCTGGAATGCACCCCTGTATTTCCACCCAGGGAATCCTGGAGAGAAATATGGGTGTCATTGCTTTCTGAATGCAAATGATGGCGCTTAAGCTAGCTCTTCGGGTGCTGCTGTAGGTCCTGATACACCTAATGTGAATTTCTAATGCAGGAGAGAAGGGATGAAAAACCCCAAGGTTTGGAGTTTGGTTTGTTTTGGTTTTGGTTTTTTTTTGGTTTTTTTTTTTTTGGTTTGGTTTTTTGGTTTGTTTTTTCCCCCCCCCCCCAAATGTTCTAGGTCCTTTGTATTAAAGATAAATTCCTGTTTTCCTCTGGACTGGCTGTCTTTGCACACTTGTCACTGCATCTTGCAAGTCTAAGATTGTCTGTGTAGAAATGGGAGGATAGGGTGAGTTCTGAATAACAACAGAAAAACCCCCTTTAAATCTCAGCCTACATTCAAGTGCAATGAATTGTAAATGCTTCCAATTATCTAATGACATAGATTCCTTGTTCCTGGTAACAGGCTGTCTTCACTTTCAGCCTTTAGAAGACCCCTAAACAGAAAATCAGATTCTTGTTTAAAACCTCAAAGTCTGCACATGCTCAGCCTGTAGGTTAAGCTGGAGCTGCTCAATCTTGGCTTTATGCATCTCACCAAAATGATCAATTAAGAAGCATGTAACCCGGGAACTCTTGTTTGAAATGTGCACTTCTGGACATGGGGGGGAAGTAAAAGGATTATATCAAAAAAGCCTTTCAACATGAAGTGTTCAGTTTTCTCCATTTGAAAACCCAGGTGCAGTAATTGGCTCTTGGGAAATTCTTTCCTGAGCTCTGCAGAGTTTCAAGGCATTGATGGTGTTAAAAAAGGAAAAAAGTCAAATGGTAGCTTAAATTTTCAAACCAGCCTCCCGACCTTGTTGAAGAGCTTATGTTCCTCATAGCTTCTGTAGTAGAGGGGGAGCAGGTCCCTGGGGAGGTCGGCGTGGCAGGGCATGGCAGGCAGCAACATGTTGCGGGGAGGCTGCCTGGGCAGGGTGGTGATGGGTGGTGTGCTGGGCTGCAACACCAGCTGGGGCAAGACCTGTGCTTTGGGTTGCCAGCTCTGCAGGGGCAGCTTTGACAGGTTTTCTGGGCTCCTGGTAAAGGCAAGAGGGAGAGGGGGTAGTAAGAGGGGGCTGCAGCGCTGATGGGAGCCTGCAGCCCACCCATGCGATGCTCGAGGCAGCACAAAGGGGAGCCCTGGTCCTCTGGCTCATCAACCCCTTGAAAAAGAGAGGGTGTAAGGGTTTCATTGCTGTCAGGTGCTAGATGGGGAGTGTGTAAGGGGGCTGAGCGGTACCTTTGGAAAGCCAGGTTATTGCAGCCTGCAAACGCCCCCGGGAACACAGAGCTGGAGAAGGCAGAAAGGTGGTAATCACGCCGGTGGTAGTGTTTCAGTCTCCCAAAAGCATTCCTCCTTCTCCTCCTCCTCTCTGGGGTGGAGGGGTCACATTTCCGTCCTCCTCTGACTTTCTGCCTATGCTGCTGCCTGCAAGGTGGAGAGAGAGATGCCCATGCGGTTGCTTTCTTTGCACTTTGTGTGCTGGCTGTTTTCATTTACCCCCCTGGAAAGACTGCATGTTTGCATCCTAAAGCAAAGTTGTCACCCAATGGTTTTGACCCCCCCTTCTTCACTCCCAGAGGAAAGTGCCAAAGCTGTTTCAGCCCTGCAGAAAAGGGGCCCAGCCCTGGGGAAGAGCAGGCCAGCGGGGAGAGGGATGGCTGGTGCCTGCTGAGAGATTGAGATGTTATCTCTTGCAGGGCTTTTTACTGGTGTCATTGTGCACTTCTGATAGTAAGGAATTAGGCTCTCAGTTAAAGCTGCATCCCTAGGTAGGCTCCTGTTGCTGTGCTCCCTTCTTCAGGATACCATTGCTGGCAAAACCAAAGAGGTCCTGCTGGACTGGAGGCCGGGAAAACAGGGAAGTGCTGCTGCAGAGATGCTGCTCTGTGAGCGTGGTCCTGGCTGGTGGCACCTCTGCTTGCCCAGCCCTGCTCCCTACAGCGGCTTCTCTCCCAGTCCTTCCCAGAGGACGATGCTCCTCCTTTCCCCCCGCTGGACTGTGCACGTGCAGTTGCACTGAACTTAGCCTCAGAAAAGGGATGCTCCCACTGACCGTTCTCCATGTATTTTCTGTTCCCTTCTCCTTTGTTACGGAGAGTAAATCATCGAGCTCGCAGCTTGGCATGTGCTACGGCTTTCCTTGCAGGACCCCCCTCTGCAATCACCAGCAGCACCCCCACCACCGGGACCCCCTTTCAAAGCCCCGTCTTTCTTATGGGGGCCAGACATAGCTTTGGAGGTATAACTTTTTTTTTATGCACGATCGTGCCGAGCTGCTGCAGGCGGTTTCAGATGCGTGAACGGGGGAGGGTGGTGCGGGAGGAGAGGTGGGTCGCAGGATGCCGGGTCCCGAGTGGGTGCCTCGGCAGATGGCAGCAGCGACTCTCCTTCGGCTCCAGCAGCCCTGGCTGCTCCTTACACCCCCCCCACACACACCCCACCCCCCCCCCCTTCCAAAAACACCTCCGTACTCACCCGCCGCGGTTCCTCCTCGCCCTATCCCGCCAGCAGCAGACGGCGAAGGAGACGGACAGGGCCAGGATAACGGCTCCGCTCAGCAGCGACGCGGCCACGGCAGCGTGGGAACCGGTGCCTGAGAGCTGCGGGGCGGCTGCGGGGGCAGAGCGGGGCGGTGCTGAGCGGGGACCGGGGGGAGCGGGGGGGGGGGGGGGGTCCGCAACGCCCGCATCCGCGGGCGTTGCGGACCCCCCTCCCCCCCCCCGCTCCCCTGTGTGGATAACCTAAACTTATAGTTTTTATTAATAACCTAAACTTATAGTTTTTATTAATAACCGTCTTAAAAAACCAACGGGGGATGCGGGTGACGCGGCGCCGGCTCCATTAACAAGAAAGTTAATGGGGGGGGTGTGTGGGGGGGGGAATCGTATTAAAAGTGAATGTTTTCTTCAGAGAGTTAAAATCATCACGTGGGGCAGAAAACATAACACGCGGGATGTGTCTTGCGTAAAGCACGAAGAAAGGTAGCGGGGATTGAGCCCCGAATAAAAGATGTTAACTTGGGGATTTATTTATTTATTTATTTATTTTACCTGGAAGATATATTTCTGCTTAACGGTTCCGTGGGGAAAAGGAGAAAAAATGAAGCTGGGGAGAGGCAAACGAAGTTGGAAAAAGATTAATGAAGCATGAGTATTTGAAAGAAAAAATGGGCTTGTGAAATTAAAAAAAAAAAAAAAAAAAAAAAAAAAAAACCAAACAATTGAAAACTCTGTTGGCCATAATCATAGAATCACAGAATAGTCTGGGTTGGAAGGGACCTTTAAAGGCCATCTAGTCCAACCCCCCCTGCAGTGAGCAGGGACACCTTCAACTAGATCAGGTTGCTCAGAGCCCCATCCAGCCTGACCTTGAATGTTTCCAGGGATGGGGCCTCCACAACTTCTCTGGGCAACCTGTTCCCTCATTGGAAAAAATAGCCACTTCCTTCAGAATTTTCTTGGATGGGTGTACGGTCCATCCGAGTCTGTGATCCCTTCCTGCCCTAAGACAGATGTCCGGAAAGAGCAGATGAATTACATCCTAATCAAACTGTAAAGGGAACCTAAGTAATGTTTGCGTTGTAAATGTCTAAAGTTAGGGACGTGGCTCCCCTCCCAAGGGCAAAATAATATGAAAGAATTCACTAATGTCTGCAAAAATGGTATGTTTTGGTTTTCAAAGTAATAAAACACACAAATTCAAAAAAACTGAACCTTATGACACTTGCAAACTAAGACATCTGAAAGTACAGAGGTTTGCTTTTTGTTTCAAAGAGAACAAGTGCTTGGGGATTTTTTTTCCTTAAACCATCTTAAAACCTTTTTATTTTGGGGAACCCACAGAGTGATTTAAGGTTTGGGATTTTTTTTTTGCTTCACCCAAGTTCTGTCTTCATTAAGCAGTGCACAAACTGCAGCCTCCATTTAGAGCCGAGAAGACAAGGTTTGCTAACGAGCTTTATGAATGTTTTGCTACAGGAGCACCTGTAACCTAATGCAACAAAGTTCATTGCTTTTATTTGGCTGTGTTTACTTTTACGAAGAAAAGACACTCCCTGACTATATGTCACCAGTTTTACAGCTTTGAATTGAGGTGAATTCCTTAATTTTTGTTTTCATTTTTAAAGGGCAAGCTGCCTGGGGTGCATCTGAGCTGAAGCACCTGCGGGGACATCCTATGGTTGAAGCACTTTGGTTTCTGTTTTGACCTTTGTGACAGGCTACCTTTTTAAAATGGATTTGCTTATCTTGAGCAAGTGAAAGAGAAGCAGCAAAAGTGAACGTGGCAGACATTTTCCATTTCAAACTATTTTTTAGCCAGCTATTGCACCACCGGTTTGCCCATAAATTGCTTCTGAAAGGGCCCTGGGTCTTTAATTCTCGGTGTCCAGCACGAGCAGTATAATTCACGCGTACGGTATACAGTATTTACAACTTCTGCAGTTTTGCTTACCACTGCAAAAACATATAAATTTCTTGAGGGCAATTTTCCTGAAATTATTTTGTGTACGCACACAATATGTGGTGCATGAAAGAAAGCTTTCAAAGCAATAAACTTTGTTCCTTTGATGTTTAGGCATTTGTTCTCGATGGGCTCGTACCACAAAAAATGCAAGGGCCATTGCAACTGGCACATGCTCTGCATGTGCTTTCACAAACAGCATGTGCTGTGTTATTACAGAGTTCAGCTTTCCCCCTGCTGAAAGCTTTTGGCTGTGCCCTGGAGTCCCTGTGCCTGGCACCCGGAGTCAGGCGTCAGCCAGTACCAGGTATTTACCCAACTTGGTGAGTTCTGTACCGGTAACTGGCAGTGAGATAAGGCTGGTTATCTGCTGAGCCAATGCCAGGTGAATTCACCCTTTTGACAACCCCCTGCCTTGTGCAGCTCATGAAACGCTGCTGCAGGGACCCCACTGAAGCATGGCATTTCACCCATGCTGATGACCACTGACCGGGTCAAGCTGTCCCCTTTTGGGGTGGCTGGGGCACCCCACCTCCTCCTCCTGCCCTCACTGGCTTGGCCAGAGTGAGGAAACCCTCATGCAAGGGCCGGTGGCTGTCCCTCCCCTCCCAAGTTAGCAATCAGGTGGTGATCACCTGCACCCCATTGAGACCCTGTAAGTGGGCACAGGGGCTGGGTCTCGCTGTCGGGCTCCTTACCCTGGCAGTGGGGTGGGGGGTGGCTCCAGGATGAAGCGCTCTCCCGACGGAGGCAGGAGAGCCTCTCGCTGCCCACCAGCTGGTACCCCTCCTGGCACCAGTACACAAGGACGGAGCCCAAGGAGACGCCCGAGCCTCTGTCCACATAGTAGTATCCATGGCGTGGCGGGGGGAGAGCTGTGCACGGTGCTGGGGGAGAAGGGGAGGCATTAAGCAGAGGTGGTGACAAAGACCCCACTGGTGATGCTTTTGAAAAGGCTGCCTGGGCCCTGCATCACTCCTGCAGGTCCTGCAAGTCTCTGAAACTTTGTTTGCGTAATCCTAAAGGAGAGATGTAGGGAACTCTAGTGGCTTTATCTGGAAAATAAGCCTTCTAGCTGCGAACTCTGCAATGCGAGCAGCTACTGAACAGCGGAAGTGGGACTGGAAAGGTACAGGATGGGGACAGTGTGCACAGAGCAACTCTTATGAAGGAAAGGAAGAGGACGGGCATTTTTTAATACCCCAGTACTCTGGGAGAATATTATTGGCTGGAACTCAAAGCAATAAAAATACTTCTCTATGCTATAGAGAGATACTTTTTCCATCCCAGCCTTTAATTTTTTTTCTAATTTGTTACCCACAACTATTCAGAACTACTCAGTTACCCTGCTTAGATCATCCTTTCTGCATTGCACCCTTTGCATCTTTAGTGCTGTCCTTGTTCCAGCTTGCTAGTACCTGGCAAGAGCCGGGAGTGAGGCAGGCTCCAAAAGGAATGCCAGTCTGACTGTGTGCTTGCTGGATATACAAGGCCAAGAAGAAGTGAATGCGTAGATTCTTGTGTAACAGGTATCACAGGTACCAATACCCTGAATTAAAGGAAAATACTCTGATCAACTCTAGTTAAGTCAAGCTTAAAACCTGCAGGCAGAAATGTGCTCCATCTAGCTTAGGAGGAACTTTCGAGGGAAATTCCGAGTGCAGCAGTAAAGCTAATGTGAGAGAGGCTTGGTTTGCTTCTGCTTTTGCTGAGATGATGTAGGCTTCTCCTCCAGAGGGGCTGACAAGAACAAATCAGGTTGAGTAAGATCAGACTTTCTCCAGGTCCAGCAATACTGTTAACAGGTAGCGGAGATGCCTATATGAGTAAAGCAGCAGTGCCAGAGATGCCTGGACTGGATCTGTTGTACAGTTAAATTGTCTGGCACTGGCTAGCACCTCCCCCAACAATCCCTTGCCATGATTTGGAGATAAGGTGGTCCAGGGACTATTCCCAGCAGGCATTTTGGAAACAACATATAGTTCATAAAGGTTTGGGAAGGTGAAGGGCTCAATAGTGTGACATGGGCTGCTCTGCGTCGCTGCCCGCACACGGGGGTGGGCAGGCTGCCTGCACCAGGCGAGCAGTCACCCCACGGCAGCCCCGACGCTGTGTCCCACTTGCTGGGGAACAGCGTGTGCTCTGCTCTAGGAAGTGGATTAAAAAAAAAATAATCCCCATCAGCATTTGGAAATTATTTGTGCTTTTAAAAAATCGCCATCCTCATTTCTTCCCAAGGGTCCCAGCTCAGTCCTTGGGGACAGGGATGTGCTCAGTGCGCCCATACCCTGGCCAGGAAGCTGGTCCATCATGATATGCATAGAGGTTGATGTGGAGGAGGACTTTACTCTCAAAGGAAGACAGTTAAGCATTGTTTCCTCCCTGTGCCTAGCAACTTTGCCTCTGACGAGACACATCTCTTCCCAATCGCAGAAGCTGATGTGGCCGTGAGGACCACGCAAAGCCCTGCAGCCTCTATGCGTGTCCTAGGCATGCCTCCGTGCCCGCCGGGAGAAGCACCGTCATGCCATCATCAACGCGTCCCCGCGCCCTTCACCCTGTGTGCCTGCACGGCAGGGCCCCGAGCAGCCCTGCAGAGGGAGAGGCGGGCAATCGCTCGCTCGAGTACCTGAGATGTTGCTGTGCACGTAGGTCCCATTGGCAACGTCTCTGGGCAGCCCCTTTCTGACATGTCCTGCCCCGGGTGAGGCGGTCCCAGGCCCAGCAGCATCGCTCCAGGCAAAGTTCAGGCAGCTCCAGCGCAGCAGGCAAAAGGCAATGCATTTCCCAAACCTTTGTCCCGTCATGGTTTGGGGAAACACAGCATCGTCCTGTGCCCAGCTGTCCCGAGTGCCCGCGGTTTCCCTTTGCTTCTGAGCAGGAGTTAGCTGGGCTCTTAGGGCATTAAGCCTTGAGCAGCAAAGCTAGCAGCCGCTCTTCCCCCGGGGCTTGCCTCTCCTCCGCGTCGGCACAAACCCCACATCCCTGCTCCTAGCATTGCCAGCCCTGCTCTGGCTGCTTGGCTGAGTGGCTCCAAAGCCCTGCAGAGAAACCAGGAGTGGGAAAGGGAGGGAGAAGCAGCAAGCACTAGGGTTCTGTCTTTTACAGCTCCTTCCTGCAGGGACTGGCTATCACCATATCTCCGAGTGCTGGAGCCACACATCAGGCACCCTCCTCCTCCTCTACCTGCTGAAATCCAAGCTCGAGTTCGCTGCTGAGACTCCTGAGCTGCAGACCCTCCTGTGCTCACCTCTTTCCTCCTGCTAGAGCCCAGGGCTGATTTTCTGTAAACAGCAGTGGAGTGGGATATGTGCCACGTGAATCAAAAGGGTTTCATAGCAGCAACTCCACCAACTTTGCTGCTGCAGGAACCACAGAGAAATCTGTTTCCCCTTTTCCTTGGGGTTCCCTCAGCATGGTGTCTCTCTGCCTGTCACTTCAGGCCACGATGTTTTCTGATGTTTTATAGCTGGAGGGGCTGCAGTAGTGACTTCTAAGAGGTTGCTCTTATCTGCCCCTACCCTCCTGGCCCCTTGTGCACACCCAGGAAGAGGCGAGGTGTCCTGCGTTGCCCAAGCACTTGAGACAGTGAGGTTTTGGTGCAGGCAATGCCTCTGTGCTGAGGCTTTCCCCAGCAGCCAGTACATGAGCTGTGTGACCAGCGGGACTTCACAGGGTTTTTTGGATCATCCCCTGCTGTGGCTGTCTTCTTTCCTCCTTGCACCCCCTGGAGCTTCCCTTATCCTGTGGGTATGCTTTACCCCTCCTGTCCTGCATCCTTGCCTGTCCTGGGGCAACCTGGGACTTACTGCAGGTATAAGGGTGAAAGCCCAGGCCACTATTCATTAATGACATTGGCACAAATACAGCGGCCTCGGCAGCTGGGTGTGTGAACATTTGCAAGCACTCACAGCTTAGCAGGGAGATGCTCTGGCTCTGTGGGTCGGTTTATGTTCGCCTCTTTTTTATCTGTGGCCTGTAGCTGCAGCCAATGTGCTTGGCTGAGCATGGCTGCCCGAGTGGATCTCGGGGGGCCAAAATGTTGCCTTGGATATGTGGGTAGCTCCTGTTTGTAGAACCAAGCAGTGGTCTTACTGTCTTTGTGTGATTTACTGCAGTGCATAAAGGGGAAACAGAAATGTCAGATGGAATCAAACTCCTGTCCCATCCCATCCCGTCCCATGCTGGGGGTGCAGCCAAGGGGTTCTGCGGCAAGGATGGGGAGCTGCAGGTCTGGTCAGTGGCTGGGCCTTGCTTGCGGTCCCTCCCCAGCACTGGGACCCCATGTCGCTTGCACCCACGGCGGCTCAGCAGTGCTCCGTCCTTCCTTGCACTTGCAGAGGGGTCTCTTGTCCCTTCCTTGGGCCTTTGGACCTGGGAACACCTTAATCCTATTCTGTCTGTCCATCCGTCTCTCAGACATTCCCTTTTGGTTTTGGCTGCACTGGTACCTCTCTGGGCTCCTCTCCAGGAGATTTCCTTGCTTTCTTGGGAAAACCAGTTTCAACCTCCCATGGCTCATAATAATCTTGTTCAAAACCTACTTTAATTTCTTCTCCTTCCTGGTTAATCCTTAAACTGTGAGTTTTTCTCAGGTCCCCTTGGAGAGGGGGCCGAGGAGGGGGGTCCTCCCCAGCTCAGTGAATATTGCTAGTTTCTTGTTTTGTTGTGTTTTTTTTTTTTTTTTCCTCTCCCCTTCTGACTGCAGGGATTTTGCTGTTTGTGCAATGAAGGTAAGCTTTGAGGCAGGCCAGGCGGTGTGTGAGCGTAACACTGAGAGCAGAGGAGCCGGCCTCGGGGCATGCCCCTGGTACAAACAGTCATGTCTGGGCAGCTGGGAGCTGGGGCACAGGCAGTCCTGTGGGTGCTGGGGATGCATCTGCCTGGTCAGACAGGACCAACCCTGAAGTGGCCCCTGTGCCGAGCCTGAGCCTGGTGCTGCATGTGCCTTCTCCTGCCGGGGCTTACGAGCTTACCCCACTGCTGCAGGTGGTTGGGGGACGGTAGGAAGAACCAAGGGCAGTGTCCTCTGCCCCCTCCCAGCTGCCAGATGTGTCCCAATGCTAAACAGCTGGGGACTGAGCACATGCCGCAAGCACGGCCTTTGGCACGGGGCTGGTGGTGGTAAGTCCTGTCACATGTGCCGGGGAATGAATGGGCTCAGCAAAAGCCCAGGGACACAATAACCATGCTTTAGCTTGTGCTCAAAATGCCTAGTAGATGACATGGATTATTCCTTTGCTAATGCTCTTAAGAGCTATTCCTGGGCCCAAGGGAGATAAAGGGGCTTATTATTGCAAAATCAATATCCTGCTGGGGGGGATTTCAACATCGGTCCCTGCACCCTGCTTTCTGGTGGTGGCTGTCTGCATAGAGCTGGGGATCCAAGCAGAGGCAGGGGATGACCCTGGGGTCGGCAAGCCCTTTCCTTGCAGGGAAGGCGAGAAGGAAGGGAGAGCTAGGAGGGGAGCTGGTGTGGCCGAGGGGCTGAAGCTCTCCCAGCCCCCAAGTCTTGGCTGGGGGCTTCCACCTTCCTGGTGGATCACCTGTGGCTGATCTCCTTCAAGGCCTCCTCCTCCACCACAGCAGCCTGCAAGGCAAAGCTCAGCTGATGGCTTTCAAGGCTGGCTCAAATGTCTCTCACACCTGCACTCAGATCTTCCTGCTGGCTGATGGGCATCCACTTAGGGATAAAGCCTTGCTGAGCCACGGTGGGATTTCCCCCTACCTTCTCCTGTGCCTCTTTGAACCTCTTAAATACACCCTTTGCAAAAGTGCCCCTCTTACATGTTCCTACCTGTACGAGTGTCACCCTGCCCTGGACAATTTTCTCCTCCAGCCCCTGCTCTACAGCTTCAAAGCTGGCACCCCAGCTTAGATCAGCTGTCTCCTGTCCCATGGCCTCCCCAGGCCAGGAGGCCCTTGGCCCTGGGGATGGCACATGGCCACCTTCCACCTTGTCCCATCCCTGTGTCATGCTGGCACACCCAGCCAGAGAAAGCAGCATCCGTCTTCCCATGGCACAGGCAGTCAAGCAGAGGTGTGTTGGTTTCAACACAACACCATGACTCTTAGGAGATCCCTCCTTTAATCTCCCGTAGGTGTTTTTTCCATGCTGGCATGGCCCGCACCCTCATACCATTCTCCTGGTTTTGGCACAGCCCCTGTCAGCTCTGCAGTTTCTTACTGTGCTGCTTTGACACCAAAAAGCACCAGCCCCGGAGAAGAACAAGTGCTTTTCTTCTTTCTCGTGACACGAGGATGTCTGGAGGAGGGTTCCGGAGGAGCACAGGTAGATGAACTGCAAGGGTAACCAGAAAAGGCTACGTGGCGCTCTGCTTTGTGGGGTCTCAATCGCAGTGCGCCCCAGGTTTTGGCCCGCACAAGGGCTGGGCATGGTGGGCAGGAGCAGCCCTGCATGGAGAAGCACTCATCCCCTGGGACTGACAAGCTCCCCTGACAGTGGTGGGATCCAGGACCCACACCCAGGGCAGGGCTGTGGTCTGACTGGATGAAGAGTGATAGGAGGAAAGAAGAAGGGACTGGGTCGGGGAGACTTGCTGGGAGAGCTGGGTGACTGCAAGGGTCTTGCCAGAAAAGAGCCAGGGAAGCTTATGCATTGCACCCAGCTCGGTGGGTGTTGCTGTCTGACTGCAGCCTGTGCAATTTCCCTGGGACACTTGCTTTTGCTCACATGGGGAACTGGTGACAGGAATGTAAATGTGTGCCTCAGTGCCTCAGTTGTCTTTATATGTCAGGTCCTTCGGATGAGAAAAGGAACTGAGAGACATGGGAGGGGGAAAGGCGAGCACACAGGTAATTCTCTGGCTGGGACTCTGCACTCAGTTTCTTGCTCTGCAACAGAGATCCTGGTGCAAAAATAGAAAGCAATGATCCCTGACTATTTAAGGGAATTTACTGTGGTCATGTTTGTTCCCCTGTTGTGTTTTCATTAAACATTCTCTCAGGTAAACTTTGTCATATACCCCAAGTACAGTGCAGTGAGTTGCACTGGTTGCACTGAAGTGATAAGACTTACTTCTCATGGGAAATAGTGTTTGCACACTTTGGCAGGCCAAGACTAAAAGCACTGGGCTCACCCAGGTCTGTTAGTGAGCAGTGCAGAACTTTTCTGCAGAAGCCAACCTTCCACTACCAAACACACAGGTACTAATTTCAAGTCAGTGACCATGGGTGATCCTATTTGCTTGCAGAAGGTTCTGCAGACAGAAGGACATAGAGGTATTTTGTGACTAAATTACTCGTTGCAAGTCATTTGCTTAGCTCTTTTGCTAGACCATCCTTCACACAAACCAACCAGGGCTAGCTCTGTGGAAGAACAAACTGTTTGCCAGGAAGATGATTCCAGTTTTTTTGGTGCAAGGTCTCCATGTCACGCCTCTTCTGTACTGCACTGCTTTTACTTCATAGCCCTGGGTTCCCTCTAAACCCATCTTTTCCCAGCTCCAGTAGCTGGGGCTCAGTGCCACAGGTTTGTGAGAGCACTGTGGATGAGCCTGCCCTCCCAGCAAGGGGCTTGGTGTGGCTCACCAAGTCTGCACCTCCCTGGGTAATGTGTGGACAGCCACATGTGGAGGGACTCCGCTCACTCAACTTTAGACATCTTCATCTGTGCCAGTCACTCTTGGTTGTTTCATAGTTTGGGAAATAAATGGGATTTGTTTTATCTAGCCCATTTGGGACTCCTATTTTAAGAGGCAGTGGAAGTTTTAGAGGTGCCCACTGAATGCAAAGGAAGCTCATGTATCAGTGCCTGCATTGCAAATGGGTAAAGTCAGTGGGAGGACTCTCTAACCAAACCTGCCTGTAGCTGCTGGCAGCGGAGGGTGCTGCCAGCATGTTCAGAGTTGTCACTATCCAGATTTTTGGGGGATTGCATGTGGCAGGCACCTGCCAGATCTGTACCTACCAGTAGGGCCTTGGAAGTTGCCACGCTGGTGCCGCCCCAACTGCAATTCGGTGGGGACACCTACAGAGTGCAGGAAGCTCCTTGGTCATGGAGGCATAGACAGTTCAGGCTTGTATCTCGGGGTGGCATTATAAGTTGATCCATTATGAAACACACCCTGGGAAAGACTTTGAGTTTCAGGGAGAAATGTAGTGTGAGAGAGAAAATGACCCTGTCAGGAGAGTCAGGATACAGATGGTCTAGGCTCTCCTTGTGGGTACAGGAGACTTGGGGTCAAGACTGAAGATTTGAGCTGGGTCTCCCATCTCTCCAAGCTTTTCCTTGATTAGTTGCTTTTAACAGTCAGTTGGCTGCTTCTGCCCCCGTGGGCATAAACCAAGACAGCCTTTACTGACATGAGCAGCTGGCCAGGTAGCTTGACTGATAGCAGGAGATATGCCAGACACACAAGTCTAAAAGGAATCCATATTATATTTTCTTTTGTTTTCATTCCTAACACGTCATGAATGAGTTGAACAAGTGGATGCCTGCCCATTTATTCCCAAAAGCCATTCATTGATTAAGCTGCTATTAAGTGACGACATTACTGGTTAAGCATGCATTTTGCTAATTGAATAATTCCTTGCTGTGAAAAATCCCACAGTTTAGTAATTTATTGCTAATCCTGTTATATATACACAAATACACACATGTACATACACATATGTTGTACATAGACATTTGCATGCACACAGAGACTTCCTACATACTTTGCCTGTTTCCAAGGGCGGGATATTCCAGGCTGGGGCACTTCACATGAACTGCATAAATTTCTACTTTAACATGCACATTGTGCTACTTTGTAACGTTCTTCTAGATTCCAGGTTGTGGCATTAACCTTTTGTTGGCCAGAGGCAGGTACTGTTAAACTTCATTCCTAACAGGCCTACTCTGATATCCCAGCTTTTGGCTAGGTAGGACTCATTCCCTGCATTTTTCATTAAAACCTGCTGTCTCGTGGTACTCTTAAAGTGCATTTTTGACACTTCAGAGTTTCCCAGAATGGCAAAATTGTTTTCTGCCCAGCTTTTTTGAGAAAAGGGATTGTTGTTGTTACTGATTTTTTTTTAAATTATTATTTTTTTTGTTCTTTTCATCCTCTTCCCTTAATATTCTTTGCGTGGGCAGTTTCATATGCCAGTCTAGATGACACAAGGTGGTGTTATGCACTCGTGCCTTTGGGTTGTTACACAACTTCATACAACCAAAGAGAAGAAGAAACCTGATTACCAAATGCCTAGGTCTCATTTGAAAACAAGGTTATGGCAGGACTGAGGAGTCATTGAACAGACGCTGGGCTGAAATTAAGAGGTGGAGGACTTTTTTGATGGGAGGTCTCATAAAAGTCTGCTGGGAAGACAGACTAGGCCCAGCGGAATATTGTGCTGTGGCTTGACAAAAAAAAAAATCGCAGCAAGAGAGACAATGAGGTACAGAGAGTGGCTGATTCATGGTGTGGAGTAGGGTTAATGGAGGATATCAGAATGGACAGATTTAGATGGCTGCTCAGAGAACTGCGCTGTATCCGTCGAGAAATGCAAGCAGGAATATACCTTCAAAAAAGGAATGGAAAAATCCAGTGCTCATCTGCTTAGAGCCTTGCAACGGTGCATCCTTACTGGTATTGCTTAATGGACACTGTCAATATATACAATGAAACAGGCATGCAATGAATCGCAACCATACAGTGCACTGGGTCACAAGAGATGAGCAAGCCTGTAAAACAGGATGGTTTCGTGCTTCTCTCTCTGTGCTGGGAATTGGTAGAGTCGAGAGTGAAAATGTCCAGGGTAGTTTGACCAGGGAAAGAATTCTCATTTAGAGCTTGCACAAAAAAAGTTGGCCTCATGCCAAGATCAGTGGGGCTGGAAATGCACCCCCTGCCGTAAAAATACAGAGAGGTCCCTATGTAATGTGAGTTCAGAGAGGAGATCTGGCAAAGCCGTGAACATCTGGTCATTTTGATGCCTTAAGATTTGGCTGTCCGGCAGCTCATAGCTTCACTGACGGTCTTTAGGGCAAGGTTGTCTCACCCTGTAATGCAGTCCTGGTCTGAAGAGAAGGTCTGAGAATACCAAAGGTCTACGGGAGAAACACGGACCAGAGTTTATTCCTGTTACGCTGCTTCCTGCGTGGAAAACAGGAGATGTTCCCAATAAGCGATCACTGTGCATGGATGATAGCATGCCCCTCTCTGCAGGAGCTCTCTGCAGCTGGTCTGGGAAGTTCACTGCCTCGGGAAGCCATTAAATTAAACAGATAGTTGATCTGAGGAGGGCTAGGGTGGTGTGGCTACAATGGCATGATGGAGCACTAACACCATTTGCTAGTTATTAAGAGAAGGGTAACTGTGCTTCAGGCCATCCGATGATCACCATTCAGCTAGGATCCTTAGCTGAATGGAGATCATCGGATGGCCTGAAGTAGTCCTTTTTCAATCTTACCTCTTTTATATGTCCCTGGTGTCATGTTCTGATGACTTGATTATTGGTTGCTTCCTTAAATAGGTTCCCAGTAATAGCCTCATCCTTTTCATGTTGTAATAGGATTATCATACAAGATGACGATGTTTGTACCTAAGCCAAAATACATCGCAGTTTACAGGCAGAATAAGTTAAACCATCTAGAAATGTAATTTTCTAAACATCAGCACGAAGCTCTTCAAACAGGCCCAACCCACACAGAGCATGCCGGTTGCTGTTGAATCAATAATGAAGCAACAAGTTTTTCAAGGCTGTACCAGGAAAACACGGAAATGTCTCACCTCTCTGATACCCTCTTGCACCCTTATCTACAGAGGAAGTTTTTTCTGCCATCTGTTACTGATTCATTCAGTCCAGGGAAGGGCTGCTTTCCAGTTTGGTTTGAATGCCAGTCCTCTAATCAGCTGGAGAAAAGGAGTCACTTATATAAGCCAAAGGAAAGGAAATGCTTCTTTGATACAGCTCACATGAATAGCTAGGACTGAGCGCTGGTTGACTCCTGAAGTCCAGCTTCTGCATCTGCTCACCCTGTTTCTTTAGAGCTGTGTTGACCGGGACAAGTGGCAATTTGGGAGGCTTCCCTCTTCTTACTGGTCTTTCTTTTTCAAGGCAGTCGGTGAAGGAAAGTGGAAGGCATGACCCTCTCCTCAGACAAAGAGCTCAACGGGCTAGATAACCCCGGCTTTGTGGTGAGTCTGCTCTTCTCTGAAGGGTAATGCTTGCATAAACAGGCGTGAGCCCTGCAAAAGGAGGAGAAAGGGAAAGCCAGGAGGCTCGGACTGGCTGCAAGGATGCTGGTGTGCGGTAAATGTCTGTCTCTGCTCCTTTATCGACAGGAATCCGAGGAATGATTTCCTCACTACAGTCTGCTACTGCTTCTGAAGAATCAGCAAACTTTCTACTCTCTGGCACCCTTTTGAATTCTTTTCTCTCCATTATTTCTAAAATGATAGTGTAGATGAATGGCAGCGCAAGTGTATCTGTACTGAAAAGCAAGCGAGCTCATGGCTTCTTGTGGCTGTGTCTCTGGGTAAAGCATTTTATGTATTAATTAGTAAAATTACAATAGAAATTTAGCCTAATGAAGAGTGTTTCTTTGTCTTCTGGTTCTATTTCTAGTGGGGTAAATTGGCAGAGAGGTGGGGGAAAAAGGGATTTCAGAGTCAGCAGGGAGGAGCACCCTGTAGGGTTACAGCAGGGTAAAAGCTGTAAATGATGTGTCAGTTGAGGGGTGTGCAGTGCACTGGGAATGCTGCAGACTCTAACAGCCATAGGGCAAGGACCTGGGGCATGGGCGAGCCCCCTTCCTATCTCATGGCAGGGGTCACCTCCATTAGAAACTAAAAGAGCTGCTTATGTTCTGACAGCAGGTGTGAGAGTGGGGTCCTGACACCGGTCTTTGTACCACGGTACAGACCACCTACCTGGGGAACCTTGGAGGAGGCATTTAACCACCTGGTGTCCATGTCTCCCATTTCTCAGGTAACTCTGGGTGAGCTGGCTGTGAGCAGTGGGGATGCTGTGCCAGCTGCAGGTAGAGCCTCAGGGAGGTACTCAGCGCAATGCAGAAGTTTTCTTTTGCTATTGTTAATGGTCTCGGTTTCTACCTGTTCTGCCATAATGCAGATCAGGCTTGTGACTTCCTCTGGTTTGAATCACCCCAGAGAAGGTAGAAGACAGAGTTCTTTTACCTGTGGTTCAAGCAGCTCAGTTTCTGGCTGCTTTCCTGATGTGCTGATTTAAGATGCTGGTGAGGGCTGTGATGCTGTGCCTGGAGCCTGAGGTACCTGGAGGGTGTCCTGGTCCCCTGGGTTTCTGGGATAATCTAGGTTTAGAACCACCAGCAGTGGCTCCCCATTCTCACTCTGAACTACTCCTGCCTTGTCCTCCTGCCAGCATCTCAGCACCACAGACTGGCTGAGGTTGGAAGGGACTTCTGGAGGTCAACTTACCCAACCCCCTCTGCTCAAGCAGTGTCACCTGGAGCCAGTTGCCCAGGACTGTGGCTAGACAGGTTTTTAAATATCTCTAAGGATGGAGATTCCACAACCTCCCCAGGCAACCTATGCAGTGCTCCGTCACCCTCACAGTGAAATAGTGTTTCCTGGTATTCAGATGGGCTCTCCTGTGTTTCAGTTTGAGCCCATTGCCTCTGGTGCTGCCTTGTCCTGCTAGCTCCACCGCATCCTTCTCCCACTGAGCCAGCTCTGGAGGAGGGTCAGGCGTTCATGTGATGATCATGCGGGGCAGTTACTGACATAGCCTCTGCCAGGCTGGAATATGCCTCCTGGTTAAAAGGGGAAAAGTTGCAGTGCAAGGCAAGGAGCTTAGTGCTGTCTGCCTAGCTTAGGTTTCATCTACCCCTGTTGTTATTCAGGAGTATCTGTCCCCAAATAACTCCTATGGACAGTCTTAAGTACCCTGCTGTACATTTGTTAATCCATGGCTCGGGCTCTCTTATTCTGAAATGAAAATGTCTCCACAGGGAGTTATTTAGGAATGCCTTTTGCTCTTGAAGTTCATGCCTGAGCTCAGTTTGAATTAACTCTGCCTGCACCTAACTATTCTGAAGTATCTGTAATGCTCCCAGCCTGCCTAGGCTGGATAAATATGCTGTGTTTAAAAGGTATTACCTGGCACATTTTCAACAGCGTGATCTAAAATGGAACGTTGGAGATTCAGCCATGAGAATGGAAACCTGGAGGCTGCAGGCAAATTATTAAGTCCTTCAGGATTAATCTGTCACACCCGCAAAATTTACAACTGAATGTGACACTAATTTTACATCCCTGTTCCTTGAGAGCAGCATTAGAAGTTTGCCTCCATCAGTAGGTAGGCCATGAGCGTTACTGCAGCCACCTTGCTTTGCTGGGCATTTTGGTGTCTTCAGGTTCCAGCAGGACTTGGAAGATAAAAAAAAAAAAAAAAAAAAAAAGGTTTGGTGCTGACAAACTGGTTGAGCTTTTCTGACAGCAGGTTTCTGTCCCTGCCTGATGAAGCAGGGCATCCCAGCCCAGAAAAGCACTTTGCTGCTGGCATGCAGAGGACTCGCTGGCTGGAGAAGGGTCAATGAAACACATGGTTTGGGATCTTAATTAGCTTTTGCATTTGGCCCAAAACATTGTGTCTTCCCAGGCAGCCTCCCTCTACCACATGCATGTGCACGCACAGGTGGTATGTGCACGTGTGTGTATGTAAGTGTGCGTGCACATGGATTGTCTGTGTGCCCAGGCAATGTGTGTGTGCACGTGTGTGCTCAGGGGTCAGGGTGGGTTAGAAGGAGGAGCGAACAACTGGGGACATTTACTTAAAAGCTGTGGCAACTGAAGCAAAGCAATATTTTGCCTTCCTTGGCAAAACGCGCCTTTGTATAAATAAACTCTGAAAGACGTACAGCTCCCTGGGAGAGCCCTGGGGCTTCTGGCTGCCTGGGAGGGGACCCAAGCCTTCCTGGGGAGCTATTTCAGACCCCACCACCTCCCTGAGGGCCCAGCTCTCCAGGCTTTTTCTGGTCCCTTGTGCTGCCCCCGCCCTGGGGCATCCCTCCAGGTGCCGTTTCCCATGGCAGGTGGCCATGCTGGGGCAGCACCCCAGTACCCTGCTTTGAGTTGTCTCCTTTGAAACAGGTGCCAGGACTCCCCACCCACTGGTGTCTCTGTGTTTCACCCACTTCCTCTGTAGGAGCGAGGTTTTCTAGTAAAACAAAGGGCAGGTGTGTTTACTGAGGCAGAACGTGTGTAAGGAGATTGGAAAGAGAAGACTTAAGAAAATGAAATATAAAACGTGCTTCTACTCTGTAATTAGTGGCGGCCAAATTGTTTTAGCATATTTTATCAAAAGCACTGTTTGGGTGGCACAGCTGGGAGGGACAGAGACCAGGGGACAGTGCAGCTTTCACCAATTAACCCACTGCACACTTTCTTGCTTCTGGTTGCACTTTCTCCACCCTTAGCTAGACATTAATGATACTAATGCACTTTGTCCAGTTGTCCATTTGAGGCTGAGACACATAATGTTTCTTCTGGTCTAGACACACAGATGCATATAAAAATTTTCCATAGGTGTTTTTACCTCCTTTTTAATTTCCCCCTTGCTCTTTTTTAACCTGCCCTTGTGGAAAGCTACATACGAGAGGTTCCTGAAAGACATGGAACGCAGTTGCAAGAGAGGCGGCTGCTGGGTGCCTGTGAGGCCGGGCTGTGGCTAACGAAGGGTCTCTTCTGTTTGCCAGGGTGAAGATGGGAGCCGCTACTGCTCCTCACCGGATCGCGCTGCTCAGGGCCCAGAAGAAGGCAGGGGTACAAGCCACAGTGGCAGCAAGCTTGCCTACACTGTCACAGATGTGCCCCCCTGGTACCTGTGCATCCTGCTGGGCATTCAGGTACGATGGGGGAGCAGGTGGAGGCTGGGGATGGGTGGAAGTTTAATGGCTGTTCAGCCAGTTAATGGGGTTGAAAGCTGAATTTGGGAGTGCTTCACCTTCACTGGGCATAAATGGAGCTGTAGGGCTGGATCTCGAACTCAAGTCCTTCCCACCACCCCCTGAGCACCGACTGTTATCCTTGCGCCCACAGCTACACCATGACCCTTGAAGTGCAAATGGGAAGGCAAAGTCCCCGGACTGGGCCAAATAGTTAATAAGAACAGGTCAGATACCTTGGCTGAAGGTACCCAAATGTCTAAGGGCTTCTGAACTTCTGCCTTCCCACGGGAATAAAAACTAAGCAGAAGGGCCAGCGCTGCTTTGCCTGCAGTCCGTGCCCAGGTGTGTTAAATGACCCCGTGCCACCAAAGCCATACTGGGTATGGAGCCTCAGGGAAGGGAGACCTCAAAGTGGTTAAGGTAACAGTGGACTGTGCTTGGAGCTTGGTGGGCATTTTGTACTTTGTTTCCTTAAACAGTTGTCTGTAACTGAGAGTGTAGTAAACCAAGGTTTTCTGAACACATCTGCATCATAATTTTAATAAAACATGCCTCTAATGAGCACAGTGAGTTTCTGAGTGCCACCAGTTCTACCACTGCAGTGCTGTGCTCTGAGATGAGAGCTAACAACTAAGCTTAATATTTAAAGCAAAAATAAATTTGAAAAATTATTTTCACATTTAGTAATTAACTGAAGATCATTGTAGAAATATGTCTGTGACTCTTCTGAAAAATGCAGTGCCCGTTTTTTCCATTCTTTGGCATCCATTTTTTATGGTTATCCATAATTGCACTGTGTGAGGAAAGCCACCGACAGCAAAGAATGGGTAGCTCCAATTGGCCAACTTTTTACGTTATCCTTTGTGGTGCAAATGAGATGGAGTGAAACGTTTGCACTGACTTTGCCTGATCACTCTCTCCCCCTACCCGACAGCTTGTCTGCAGGTGCTGGGGATAAACTGGTTGTGTCTGACAGTGGTCTGGGGAGTCCAGAGCACTGCAGAAGGTCTTTGGGCATGGAAAGCAGGAGAAGTTTGTGGGGGTGCATTGCAGTTCTTGTACATGCTTTGGAACAGCCCCTAACAGAGCATTAAAGTTGCCAAAAAAGAGAATGGGTAGTACGAGTACTGCCCAGACACAAATCGGTGAGTTACTTTAAGATTTCCCTCAGCAACATGGTAATAATATACAGCCAGTTCTGTGTCCTTCTTCACCCAGTCTTTCTCTGTGGCTCCTAGCATTTCCTGACAGCCATGGGAGGTCTCGTAGCCATCCCGCTGATCCTCTCCAAAGAGCTTTGCCTCCAGCACGACCCCCTCACCCAGAGCCACCTGATCAGCACCATCTTCTTTGTCTCAGGCATTTGCACCCTGCTGCAAGTCCTCTTTGGAGTCAGGTAGGCCAAATGCAAGGAATGGGACAAAACAGTTTGTAGATGCGATTCTTACGCGCTCAGCCACCAGTCTGCTGTAGAGTTTATCTATCAGTGAGGGTCATTTGCTACCCTTGGGCTAACAGGGCACATGCCAAAGCATCCTGAAATCACTGTAGGTGATAACTTTGCAGGGCTGCCTCGCTGTTCTGACTTTTGCATCTCCCGGTATTTGATGCACCTCTGTTTGGGCTTATAAGGAATCTGTCCTACAACATAATAAAACACTGAAACATGCAGTAAGCAGTATCTGCTGGCTTCTTACCCCAGCGATCCTGCAGCTGAAGCAGGACCCTTCTGATCTGGGCTCAGGATCAAGGGAACACAGAGCATGTAGGAAACTCTGGGGCAGGGGATAATTGGGAGAAATCAGAGCCCATCTGCCATCCCTTAGGGACTCAAGGAAGAGCTCTGCAGCATATCCCATTAAGCCGTACCACTTCCCATGCTCAGGGATTCATGGCACAATCTGAATGTAAGCAAGGTAAATCCTCTTTGCTCCTGAGCTATTGAAGAGCCGGTGACAAGGAGATGAGTGTGGAGTTGCTATTCACTACCCAGAAAATTAAGTACTTAATAAGAGACATGACTGCAAGCACTCCCCCTTGCCACAAAGACCCTGTATCTTTGCTGGCCTTGCAAAATTTCTTTTATTCCCCTTATCATAACTCTGGGCTGCCCCTCTCTTTCCACAGAATGTTTTTTCCTCCAGTATTGTGGGAACCCATGTTTCTTGTTTCAAAGGCAAAAATAACACATTCTTTGGTTTCTGAATCTGAGGGACCTGGTTAAAATTCTTCTACCATCAAATCACTGGTCAACTGCCAGCTCCTCAAAATGTTTTTACTCCTCCTGTTTCTTTCCCCAGTGCAACTTTTCCATCTCTGTCTGTCTTGAGAAGTGGCTGTAAGCAGACCTCTCCCCAGAGGGTGCTACCCTTCTCCTACATTGCTATAGGATTAGTGGAGGAGGGGGGACACTCTGGGAATGAAAAAGAGAGAACTGGTTCTCTCAGTTGGTTAAATTCAGGCTGGGGTGCACGGCCGTGGCTGTGGCTGCTGGTGCGATTCAGGCTGGGGCCCTTCCAGGCACCCCCCAAACACCTGGGTGAACACCCAAGAGCTGTGACGTCCTCTCCTCGCTGTTAGCCGAGGATGAAAGAGTAGCAGGGAGCCTCTCCCATGGCTGAATAGCTAAATAAGGAACAATAGATCAAATTAAGTGGTAAGGAGTTGTTCCCGTAGGATAAGCTTGAATGGCTTTTGCTGTGCTGAGAACACAATTGCCTTGTTGCTGGCCCCAACTATAATGCGTGAGGACATTCCTGCCGGAAAGGTGGGACTCAGCTTGCAGTGTGGCCAGAGGCAAACCAGGCTTGAGGAGACAGTTAGAAGCAGATTATTTTTTTCTCCTTTTACTGTTTTCTCAAATGCTGTAGTAGTTGATAACCATGAGTACCTAAAAGACAGCCAGAAAAATGGTAAATAACGAGTTGGAGGGGATGCTTTTTCCTAGAAAACATCTGTGCCACTCTCTGAGGCACTGAGGCCCTCAGCTAAGTGCTCTGCACAGTTCCCTGTGTCCATATTTAAGAAAGACTAATTCAGAGGAGAAGAGGCATGGAGATGATCTATTAACATGGCATAGGGAGCGGAGACCATTCATCTTACAGAGGCTGGCCTGGTTAGCCTGGCAAAGTGGTGCCTCAGATGGGTACAGCTGCAGCCCGCAACTAGTCTGGGAGGGAAATGGGGGGGATCAGGCAGGGAGAAACCATTTCAGCTAAAACACAATGCTGGCACATGAATGAATGGATGGGAACTGGCCATAGAGATGGGGAGGTTCCCACCAAAAGCGAATGTGGTTCAGGAGCAGCCCTCCAGAATTAGTAGCGAAGGGAAAAGCCTGACCCACTGTAACCTACAGCTCATTTGTGTTACATGTCATGAAAAAGCAGTGACAGGTCCCAGGTGGCCACTGGACAGACTATCCAAGAGGCTCCTGAGGGGAGACACAGGTTGCTTGCCATTATGGTGAGCCCCCTTAGCAGATGCTTGGACATTGTGTAGTGATGATCAGAGAATAACTTCGCCTTCTCTAAACCTGCAGCTTTCCCTGGAAAGAACTCAGCATGCCCCATATGCATTGCCTCGGCGCTCCAGTTTGCTCTGAGCCTACCCATGCCAGCACCAGCTGTGAAATAGCTTGAGAGCTGACACAGCGGGAGCTATAAATCTATTGTTAATTCAACAGTGGTGGCACTGGGCCTTCTCTGTTTCTTTTTGTTTGTGTTTTGCCTTGCCCAGCAAAATCCTTTGAAGGCTGCAAAATGTTTGGCCGAATGCCATAAATAAGTGACTCCACGGATGACTGATATTCAAATATAACTTACTGGCAAAGCACTGACAGTGCTTCAGTCGGTTGTGCATGGCATGAGTGATTGCAGTGGTATAAATATTTGTTTTAGGTGATGGAGACGTGGTGCTGTTACACCTATGCCATCTCTTATTTTCCAGTGCTTTCCAGAAACGGCGGAAACACCTCTGGTTCAGGGAAATCCATGCCCTGCTGAAGCACTCACCTGGCTCGCTGCCCTGCTGCTTTTCTGAGCAGGGCCCATGAGAGGTCCTGGCACAAAGAAAGGTTGCTTTGGGGGCTGCTCTCAGGGATGATTTCTAAACAGAGGAAGCCGAGGCACCTCAGAGGTTTCCCTCAGCTTCTTCAAAGCTGCTGTGCCAGCCTGCGCCCTCGGGCAGCTTTGGCTTTTTCAATCACACTAGAGGAATGGCTGAAACAACTTGCACTACAAGGGGGGCTTAATGCCTGTGGTGACTTCTCTGTCTCCATTTCTCCCTGTGTGGAAGGAGAAGAGGCTGGCATAGCTCACAGGAGCACCAGCTCCGCTGTACAAAGCTCTGTACAAAGCCAGTGCTGACTGCTTCTGGAGGTGCATGCTCCTTGCTAGCCTAAGGGGTTTCTGGAGTGAGGGTTACTCTAAGCCAGGAGGCACACGGTGTGGGGGGAGAGCCAAGGTCTCATCCAGCCAGCGCGCTCTGACCCGTCCATGCAGGTCTCCTTTCCAGTGTCAGTGGAAACAGGGTCAGAGTCATTAGCTTTAAAAACGGTATTAAAAGCCAAGTTACATTTTCAGCTGCCCTCAGTCTGAGGATGGTTGTGACATGGGGAATACCCTGTGCATGACCTTGTGTTCATGAGCAGGTTATGAAGAAAACTGAGGCAGCTGAAGGGGACAGAGGAAGCAACTGGATATTGGAAAGATTTGGGCCTAGGTTGATGCTAAGCTTTTCTTCAGAGTCTCGCCATCTTTCTTCCTCGGTCTTCTTCCCTCCTCCAGCTTTTTCCCTTTGATTGTGCAGCTCCATGGTCTAGTCATGCTTTAGGAGGAATACTTTTTCCTTAACATGGGCTAGCAGAGTTTGACGCTAGCACTGTTGAGCCTCTCCATTGGCAGTGTTTGAGCCTGAGCTCTTCCCCCCCCACCCCGGTATGTTGCTCTTGAGTGCAATGGGCAGCAATGCAGTACCCGTGGTCAGTGATGGAGACCTGCCAGAACATTTCAAAAGATATGGCCTGGGGCCATGTGCAGACCAATTGTTAAACTTATTTCGCTTTCCTTTCACTCACACCTATGGAGCTGGGTTTCTACAATTCTTGCTCATCATTTTTTCCCTCTGCTCTCCTTCCAGGTTGCCTATTATTCAAGGAGGCACTTTTGCATTCCTGACACCAACCCTGGCCATGCTGTCTCTCCCCAAGTGGAAGTGCCCTGCCTGGACGCAGAATGCTACCCTGGTGAATGCCTCTTCACCAGAGTTCATCGAAGTCTGGCAGACACGGATGCGAGAGGTATATTACATTTCCAGTGGCACCTGCTCTGTATCAGGGCTGTTTGCTTTCAGAAAAGCACGTGACCATGGCAGGGCCATCAGTGCTGGAGAACCCACCATCCCCAGTGGACCTTGGCCCTCACCCTGTAGCGGCTTCCTAAGCATCTAGTCTCCATTAGGAAAGCAGATCCTTCGCTGCTGCTGAACAGGGGACATGTAGACATGTAGACCTGAGGTGATTTATGGTCCCTGCAAAGTCTCCACTGGTCCAGCCAGATCCTTTCTCCATGAAGTATGGATAGCCTTGAGGAAGAAAGGGAGGGAAGATGTTTCCAAGGAAGGGTCCCTGTCTAAGCACAGGAAACCTAGTAAAAAGAAATGCAAAGGCAGACCTTACTGTAAATATTAAGGAAAAATGCATTCTTAGGTAGTCAAAAGAGAGGAGGAAAGGTCAGGGATCCCAGTGCCTTGTCCTACATCTATTGCCTTATCAGAGTAGGTGGCTAAATTTGCCTCTGCCAATCCATACGTTGGGGTGCTTTGCAAAGCGCTTGGGAAGCATGAACTCACGAAGGACTTGCTGTGCAGAACAGGCTGCCCTCCCTACTGACACTCGTAAATCTGCCACAAGGGCAGCGCTGCCTTCTCCTTTCAAGCTGGGTGCTTCACCCCAGCCCCTGTGTTTTTCTTCCCTTCAGACACAGGGGAGGGAAGGTGCTGAGCACCACATAGGACCCAGCCTGGGTTTATCACCAAATCTGTGAAGGCAGAGTGGCCTCACCTGAGTCCCCTGCCTGGAGCTGATGTGAGCAGCAAACTGCATTTCAGGATGTAATTGCTGTCTACTTAGCAGTGATTGTCAAACACAGGGAAGTTCAGGGTGATAAATGTGTCCCCAGAGGGAAACTGATACTCAGAAAAAAACAGAGGCTGTAATGACCCACCTGCCCTACCAGTGTGCTGAAATGCCCCAAGCCCTTCCCAGATGAGAGATGAGTGGAGACCATGGCCCTGCTCTTGTTTTCAAGTCAAGAGCTTTTCCCCCTGCATTTTGGGGGAGCAGGAAGAGACAGAGAGCAGGGAAGCTGATGCATGCTTGGGTGACCCAAGAGGCCAGGGAAGAGGGGGGTCTCTGGAACAAAACTGGCCCTGGTGAGGACTAAATTCATCAGCCAAGGGGGTAGTTGGTGTGTTGGTACTTTGGTGGGCCTTCCCCACATCTAATGCTCAGTCAAGCTTTGCTGTAGTCAGTGGGAAGCCTCAGTGCTGGTCCATCACTGGAGGCCAAACTTGGCTCTCACACTGGTTTTGCACTGACTTATGAAGAAAATGCTCAACAGCTTGAGCTCCTTTCAACCTCTGCTCTCTTCCTCCATTTTCCAGGTGCAAGGAGCTATCATTGTAGCTTCCTGCTTTCAAATCTTCGTTGGATTTTCTGGCCTGATCGGATTTCTGATGAGGTTCATCGGCCCCCTGACAATTGCCCCCACCATCACCTTGGTTGCACTACCTCTCTTTGACTTGGCTGGGAATGAGGCTGGGCAGCACTGGGGCATAACGTTCATGTAAGTCTCACTTCCCCATGGGAAGGCTGAACATACACAAACCACCTACCTCTAATATGAAATTAGGTGTTGCAGTCTGTGGCAGGGTTCCACTGGGTTTGGGGTTTATTTGTTGAGCACTAATGTGCAGCAGGCTCATGCAAGACAGTAGCGTGGCGTAGTTTCCCCCTCCCCTCGGGAGGTTGGAGCCCTCAGCAGCAAAGCAAAACCCCAAAATGAGTTAAAAAATATGATTTTTGTGAAAATCCAAAGTTCATAGGTCAGTAGAGAAACAAGTATTTCTCATGTGTGGTTCCTGGGGACAGTCTCCTTCACAGTTGTCTATGCACACTGTCTTACACACCCATTATTTAAGTTAAAAAACATTCCTGAAATGACAAAGTTGAGCACAGAGTTAGGTATTCCTTGACTTAAAATAGCTGGTGCTTTATGTGTTGTTTTCACCTGAGGAAGTGGAATTGTTTTCTCCTGAGAGGGCCTGGGGGCCTCTGGAAATGTCTGTGCATGTGGCTTTGCAGCACTGAGTGCTGTTTCAGGGATATTTGCATGCATGCCCTTGTGTATGAGTGTACGAGTGGGCCTGGTGGCAGGATTTCCTTGGTATTTCAGAAACTAATCCAAAAAGTAAAAATGCCACTGCATGGTTCCCCTGCAGATTTGGCACCTTCAGGTCCCTAATGCAGACGTCAGCTTGGTTTAACATGCAACAGGAGTAGGTTGTTATCCTCTCTGTGGCCTCCCATCAGTTTGCTATTGCTTTCAGAGCTGCCTTTGGAGACTCAGGGGCCAGCCTTTCTGCAGCCCCAGGAAGGCAGTGGGCTGTTGTTGGGACGTGCTCCAGTCCACCTCTCTCCAGTTCACTTCTCCCCCCCGCACCTGCCCTCCCAGGCCCCAAAAGCCACCTCTCTTCTCTACCTCCAGTTCCTCACTTAACTGGTTTCTTCCACCAGCACCCCATATGAACCCAAGCCCTGCCTGCCCCCAGCTTTCCTTTCACCATTGTTTCTCCCTCCACATCTCTGGCTTGTTGTCCTGTTTTCCAGCTCTGCTGATTTGTGCTAGCCCCTTTGCTTAGCCAGTCTGAATTTTCCCTTCAAAATGTATATCCTTGTCTGCACTATCTCTGTTTTCTGCCTCCTTTCTCCAGTCAGTGGCTCCTAACCTCAGTTCCTCGCTTGACCTTTTTGCCCAACTATGTTGCTCCATTAATGGGGTCCCAGCCCTCCAGCCTGTGTCCCTGGTCACTCTTTCTGTCCTGTTCATTTCTGTACCAACTTCTACCTGTGCTAATCTCAGTCCTTTCTTCCATGACTCAGACACCTTAGCCCCAACCTAGTCATTGTGCTTTGAGCTGTCTGTGTCCTCTTTTGCTGCCTCCATGCTCCATGGGTGCCATTAGGGAAAGGGGGAGAGGGGTGATGGAGAAGGCAGAAGACATGAGCCACATGGTCTCAGCCTTGCTGTCCAGCCTGATCACATCCCAGAGCCCCCATGATGTGCGTTACCTGCTGTGGCCTCAAGAAACCGGTCTAATGCATGCTCACTTGCTCCCTGGTGATGGTGTATCACTAGGCAAGGCCTGAACATACTCAGAAAGCTCAGAATCTTTATGGGCTGCAAGTGCTAAAGCCTGAGATGTTTCTGCTGACTGCTTGGGACCTGGGATGAATGATCATTGTTACAGACTGATCATAGCTGAGCAGATTTTTGTGAGAAAGAGCAAAATCCTTCACCCCAAAGAACAAGTTCTACTAAATCTCAAATTTCTGCTCCAGGTCATAAGCTACTGCTCAAGGCAAAATTACCTTCTCAACACAGGCTCTACACTATGTCTATTTCCTGAACATCACTCTTTGAAATAGGTTTGGGATATATTTTTCCAGAAATATTTGGCCTGAGGCAGATGTTTTCCATGGAAATTCTCATCCTGAATGGGTAAAGTTAGACAGAATTTTAAGCAGCTGAAAATAATGTTTGTTAATGGAATGTGTCAGGCAACCTGAATAATAAGCAGTGACACCTACCTGAGATAGATGAGGGCTCTGCAGTGATTCATAAGGCTGCCAAGCACCTTTGTTAATGCAAACACATGAAAAGTACACTGATGCACTCTGGCTGGGCTCTGTAGCTTTAGAAACCACAAATAGAAACCAGTTCCTCCTCAGACTTTCTGCTTCCAGTCATTCAGTGCTTTGAACCGTGATTGATAGATAACCTTTGGCTGTATGCAATGGAAGGTCTTTGCAGAGAGGTGAGGCTAGTCTTTCCTTTACACTGCTGGCATTCTGTCTGCCTGTGAATATTGCACCTATAACTCATCACCTTTTCATGCATGGAAAACTACCAGTTTTCCGTGCACTGTCAGTGCACTTCAGCTGGTGCAATCGATTTCTCACCAAATCCTATCTGGAATAATTCACTCAATGTATACAATTCAGATCTGTTATAAAAAAATGAGGACCCCTTCAGAGGCCTGGTTAACATGGCAGGAAAATGTCCAAGGTCTTCTACCAGCTCAGCAGTCAAGGTGGGATGCCCAGTCCCTCCCCTCTTGCCACATATTGCAGCCTCCAGCTTCATCTGGTTGCCCTTTCTGCGGGGAAGACACACTGGGAGCAGAGAGGGCTTGCTGTAAGCGCACCCAGCTGTGCTGCCGTTTACAGGAGAAGTGTCCTACATGAGGGATGGGAGAGGAGCTGCACCTCATGGTTGCCCTTACCAGAATGAGCCCCGGGTGCTGCCAGGGGCACACGCGAGCACCCCTGCCTTGGAGGACCCCTCTGTTGCACAGCCCTCACAGACCAGAGGGCCGTGCTCTCCCCTTCTTGGCTGGCTGGGAGGGCTCTGTGGGCACTATGTGCAGCCCCACTGTGTGTTTTTTCTTTCAAAACAGGGACTTGCACAACCAAATCAAATCCTCTTTCTTTTCCCTGTGCCACGTAGGAGCTTTTTGCCACTTGCAGAGCAGCATAGGTAAACCTGCAACAGGAAATCAATAAATCTTATATTTCCAGTATATCTGAATCACACAGAGGTTCAGGGAGTTTCCTACATAGCTTGCCTGGACCTTGCACGTCTCTCAGGTTTTTCGTTTACTCAAGCATCATTTTTAGACTCTGGCAACTGTGTCATACTCAGTGATGCACCATCTGGGGGGTTGGGTTTGAAACAAAAGAGGAAAAAAAATATTTGCAAATACAGCAGAGCTGTCAGTAGAGTGTGATAGAAAGCTTGTACTACCCCAGGCTTGCTGGAGTGGGGAGCCACCCTCAGGTGCTGAGAGCCTGGTTTCTGGGGTCCGCTGGAGTCCTGGGTCCTTGGGTAGCAGGTCTTCAGTTAAGGTGGGGATAGGCGGGCAGCTCAGCATCCACTTCGTCTCATGGTCTGGTTTTCCCTCCTCCTAGGACTATTTCTTTCATAGTTCTGTTCTCTCAGTACCTGAAAGATGTCCCTGTGCTGCTGCCGTCTTACCAGAGAGGCAAGAAGTGCCACCTCTCCCCGGTCTACCTCTTCCAGATCTTCCCGGTACGCTGGGGTTCCCGGAGACCCAGTGGTTGTGGCAGAGGGACTGGCCTCACCCACCCCAGGCTGCCTGGGCTCTTTCCACTTGTGTCCAGCTGAGTTAGTGCTTCCCAGCCCAGCCTGCACAGCGAGCAGGCACAGGGGAAGGTCCCCACGGCCCTGCATGTGGGGAGGGAAGGAGGGAGGGCCACCAAGGACCCCCTGCCATCCCTCTGCCTCCATCCCACATGCAGGGGAAAGGGTCAGGCAGGGAGACACCTTGTCCCCCACAACCATGCTGGAGATGTGGCCATGCCCTAACCGGACCCCACTGCTGCATGTGATGAACAGGTACTGCTGGGGCTTTCCCTGAGCTGGCTGCTCTGCTACGTGCTGACGGTGACCGACGTCCTCCCTGCGGATCCCACCGCCTACGGCCACTTGGCCCGGACGGACACCCATGGGGACGTTTTGTCCCAGGCTCCCTGGTTTCGGCTGCCTTACCCAGGTATCACTGTCCGCCCTTTCCCCATCCCACTGTGAGGCTCCCTGCTCCGGCTTGCACCTCTGCTTATGGCTAGCAGGGGGAGACGAAATGCCAAAAATCAGGCAAACACCCACAAGCACCCTTGCTGTTCTTCCCCCCTGCAACAGATTTCAGGGCAAATGTGCCCCACCAACCTGAACTGAGCTCTTTACTTGCAGGCCAGTGGGGAATGCCAACCGTCAGCCTAGCTGGAATATTCGGCATCTTAGCTGGGGTGATTTCCTCCATGCTGGAGTCCGTGGGAGATTACTACGCCTGTGCCCGCTTGTCTGGCGCCCCACCACCGCCGAAGCATGCCATCAACCGTGGGATCGGGGTGGAAGGCATCGGCTGCCTCCTGGCTGGGGCCTGGGGGACAGGGAATGGTACTACATCATACAGCGAGAACGTGGGGGCCCTGGGCATCACCAAGGTGAGCCCCACTGCAGCAGGGTGTCTGCAGTGCCCTGGCCCTCCTGGAGGTTTCCCCCAGGGGAGTAGGTAGAAAGGAGTAGTGCACACGGGTATGTGCTAGACTTGGGATGAGATCTCAGCCCACCTCCTCCAAGGCACACCAGAAAAATGTGCCTTGGCACATTGGTGACCACCTCAGCAGTGCTATGAGACACCTAACAGAGGAGGTCAGTCCTTCTCTTTCTCTGCTTATGATCTGCATATAGGACGAGTGCACACTGCTGCTACTCGTGGCACCTGACTTAGGTGAGACTAAAGAGAGCATCTGAGCTAACCTGGAAACTCCCTGAGGACTGACTTTATCAAAGACTATCTGTCTGTCTGCCTGTCTCTCTCTGTCTGTCTATCTGTCTTCCTAAGTATAAAGAGGAGAGGAGACGGGAGGAGAGGAGAGGAGAGGAGAGGAGAGGAGAGGAGAGGAGAGAAAAGAGAAGAGAGAAAAGATAGAAAAAAGAAAAGAAAAGAAAAGAAAAAAAGAAAAGAAAGAAAAGAGAAGAAAAGAAAAAAGAGAAAATATTTAATAGGGCTTCAAATTCCAGAATTTTTATAACCCAAGGATGGACTATTTCTTTGGGATTATAAAATGTGATGGCAAAGGTTTATGATTTTACATCTCTATAAAGTTTTGTGAATCCCTTCAGTATGTTATTGCTCTTATAAGGGAAAGAAATTTCCAGATATAAACTTGACAATCACATCATAGATTTTCACTAAGCTTTACAGCCAGGGGATGGGTACATCCAGCAGCCAACTGGAGAACATTTTTAAATCATTGTCAAATAAGCAATGTCATGTCAGCAGAGCTGTGAGTCAGTAAATAAATGCAGAATTTGACTTTTGGCTCCCACTGTATAATATTGCTTATTTCACTGGATTTTATAAACCTCACTCACAATATCCGTTTTTCACAGACTGAAGCGTTAGTGTTTGACTGAGGTGGCAGCTTCCAGCAGCAAGGGCTGTCTGGATGTCTGCATGGAGTCCAGTTTAGCCTGTCACCCCATGTACCTTGTCACTATGAAATCTGTGCCTACTGACCATATACCTGAGCCCGTTCTTTACTGACACGTAGTTTGCCACATACGTTGTATGTATGGGATGTAGCATAGTGCAGAAGTGCCCAGACTCATAATTATCACATTGTAGGACATGTTCTCCCCATGTACGCTAAGTCTTTCAGGGGGACATGCCATCCTTGCTGATTCAGGAGAGATGTTTCCCTTAGATCCTATCTCTCCACACCTTGTTCATGCTTAAGAAAGCAGAAAATACAGTCTCATCTCAGTCAACCTTAAATCAGTGTAAAGACTCTGGCTGGAATAGATGGGGATGCTGAGAGCACAAAGCAGATTTAATTTCATTTTTTATGTGGGAAACACATTTTTCCATAACAAATGGAAATGCAAACAACTTGTTTCCTCTGCTAAAACAGAGGTGTCCAGCACCACCTGAAACCTCTTTGGATATCTCAGATATCCACAGGGGTTGTCAGATCAGGCAAAGGAGAAGCTGCTGGAAGCTGCCAAGATGCAACAACTTAAAAGGCACCAGCCACCCATGTTTAAGCTGTTTGATCAAACCCAGTGTGCCAGTACTAAGCTCTCATTTCAAAGAAAAGAGGGGGATTTTAAGGAGAGGTAAAGACCTCAGAGTCACCGTATAGATAGTAGGGAACTGTGCAGTTTCTTCAGCCTTAAGAAAGAGAACTGTTTTTCTTGTCTTCCTGACATAATTGAAACAAACTCTAAACTAGAGGCTTTAGCAGCATATGCTCACAGTTGTGGTATCAGTGGATTAGGTAATTTGCCTTTAAGGCCAACTCCATATACTGGGTAATTTGACGTTTTGGCAAATTAAGAATCTGAAGCTTCATTCTAATCCTGGAACAAATAGATCTGTTGGCTTTTATTAAATTATAGTTTTGATGGTGATGGTGTCTCAAGATTTTAAGCCAAGGAATATAAAAAGCCCACCTGAAGGCAATGCATGATTTTATTTTGAAACTCCCCACCAAATCTTTTTCATTTATCTTTCACAATCAAGTAAGACTTAAAGGGACATGTTGAAGAAATACTTAAAAAGAGACACTAGTTAACTAGTAACCGGGAATGTTTTTGTTGAAAGCATTCACAGAAAGCCCTTCCCGGAAATATGACATTCTTCAGATATTTAAAGGCAGGGATTAAAATATTTAATTGAATTATAAAATGTTTGCAGAGGATTACAGAGTTCCCCTGCCTAAGATGCGAACGTTGTAATTCTTGGCATGATTCTTTAAGCTGTCCGGATTTAGGTGTGGGAAGGTATATCTTGAATGGAAAGTCTAATAAATATTGCTGGTTTTCTTTTTAGTTTCCATAATCTGTAAATGTCTCTTTCATCCCTTTGTTTGGCAGATCCTCTTTTTCTTTCCTATTCATGTGTTCTAACAGATCTGAATGAAAGGCATGGCTTGCTGCTTCATCCTGTCTTTGTTGTAGCACCCAACCAAGAAAAGGCCACCCTGGCTATTCCTAGGGAAAAAATAAGAGGAAAAAAATGGTTTTACTGAAGCTAGATGGGTGATGAGAGATAGGGGCAGACCAAGAGACTTCCTTCTTATTTTTTGACCATGGAAAGGATATATCAGATCCCAGAGCTTGGGATCGAAGCAACCAGCCTGGCCAGCTCTGCTCTCCCAAATCTTGGTCTTCGGGGAATGGAGGGATCGGTCTGGGACACTTAGTTGAAAGCCATTTTTAGATGGCTTCTTTCCTGGTGGAAGGATTGTCCAGTGAATTGACTGGGCTGTTGCAGCTCCAGCCTGTGGGTATACCAAGACATTTCTAGGCTGGAGTGAGAGCAAAGCTGTGTGTAGGGGTTATTGTGCTCTTAATTTAATAATAAACTTTTTGTTTAACAGCAAACTGTTAAAGTCCTGATAACAATAGGAAAGAGATAACATCAAGTAAATAGGTGTGGATCCATGATTGCTCTCAGAGTGCCTTTCATGATAAATATTTACTAGTCTGCAAATACAGATGCTTCCTGCGCAGTGTGAGCGTCCCAGCTCACCAGCGGCTGCATCTGAACCTGCGACTGAATGTACCGTTGAGTGCTTCGGCCCGAGGTGCAACCCCTGCTTGGCAGATTGGCACCGAAGCCTGCCATCCCTTGCCTCTCTGCGCCGGTCGGTGTGTGACTGCCTACTCTTCCTCTTGCCACAGGTAGGGAGTCGAATGGTGATCATTGCTGGTGCCTGTGCCATGCTCCTGAGCGGCATCTTTGGGAAAATTGGGGCGATACTTGCCAGCATACCCACCCCTGTGATCGGAGGCATGTTCCTTGTGATGTTCGGAGTTATCACAGCAGTCGGGATTTCCAATTTGCAGGTAACAGCTGGGCGAGCACCGTTTCATCCCTAGGGAAAGGGACTTTGGTTTCAAGCCAGGCTCTTACCAGGCTGAGTCAGATATAACCATGCTGCAGCAAATGCAAGCATTTGCACTGGCAGTTCCTCGGGTGAAGATGAGGGCATGTACCCAGAGGGGCTAAATCGCAGAGGGCTCCCTGGTCGGGGCAGGGCTTGCTGGCACCGGGGGTGGCAGGATGGCTAATGCCCCAGCAGCACCAGGGCTGCTGCCTGGGTCCATTCCTGCATGCAATGTTTACATCCAACCATGTCTCGTGAACACAACAGTAATCCACAGATTTGGGTAATTCCAAATGTAATGTATACAATTTCTCTGTGCAGTACACAGATATGAACTCCTCCAGAAACATCTTTATCTTTGGATTTTCTTTATTTGCTGGCCTCGCGATTCCCAACTGGGCAAGCAAAAATAGTGCACTGCTGGAAACAGGTAAGAAGCGACATCAGAAGCATTTTCTGTAGCATAAAACTGAAGCAAAGGCTAATTCAGAGAAATCTTTTAAAATGCAGGTTTTTCTGATAAAACCTGAACCTGTGCTTTGACTGTTGCCCGTTTCTTTCTGGGAGGGCTGTTCTTGCCCTTTGGTCTAATGCACAGCTCTGGTGTGTAAATCTCTGCTCTTGATCAGTGACTGCACCTCGCTAGATTCCTGTCAGGCTAAGGATTGCAGAGCTCTTCCTAGGGACACATTCCCAGGATGGGGCTTTGGGCAGGAGAATACTCCAAGGATGAATCCTGATCAAGATCTCAATGAATGAGGCTTCCTTACATGCTCATACACAATAAAACTTTGTGCCTCCAAAACACAGGAGCAGACTCCTCTACTAAATTCCACCAAGTTCCCTTTATTGACATTTCCAGTCCTCCAGCAGTTACGCCTTCATTGTGTCTCGTGTGACTAATGTGTTCGTCACAAAGGCTGTAGTGTCCTCTCTTAAGGTATACATGGCATGCTGGGTGGGCTGTTGAAAGAGCTGGGCCCACGAATCACATGCTCTATAGATGGTCTATCAGATGCTCTACGTCACTGGGCTATTTTGCTCATTTCAATTAGCCCTCACAGAGAAACATCACACCTGATCAACTTGTGGTGAAATCCCATGCTAAATATACCTATGTTTCTTTGGGATATGAAGCTTGTGCTCTTGTAGGGAGCTGCTTGGTGTTATGTCATGGAGGTGCAGAACATGTTTGGAGCAGAAGGTGGCTTTTTCTGGGACAGTGCTGTGGTCTGCACTGTTAATAGGCTCTTAATGTACTTATGAGTCATCTCCTGCCCACTGGCAGCTGAGTCAGTGAATAATTATACAGAATAAAACTGTAGGTCTGAAACTAGCAGTGAGATTAATCTCCCTTGCATTGCCAAATCTTAAGCTCTGCTTTGGGATTTGCAACTCTTGTCTAAACAGGCATGCAGCTTGCAGCCTCTTGGCACAGGGTATGTTGCTGATCAAACATGCGTGTCTCTGCACCACTATCCAAAGCTTTGTTTTTCTGCTAGGAATCCTCCAGCTGGACCAGGTGATCCAGGTGCTTCTTACCACTGGCATGTTTGTGGGCGGACTCCTGGGGTTTATCCTCGATAACACCATTCCAGGTAGGATTTGCTGAAATGAGCTAAGCTGCTAGTTTGTGCCTGCCCTAGGGTTTGTTTCCTAGTATTTTTTGTCTTCATGACTACTGCTCTATGGGTAGGGGTTGTGCTAGCAACCATGAAACACCATGTGACTGAACTCCTCCCAGAGATGGGGGAGAAATAGGGGACATCACTGAAATGGTCTCTGGTTGGAAAACAGCAGCTTATCAGAAACTACCTCATTTTTCAGGAACAACCCAGTCTGAGGAAAACGTTTTTTTTGGGAGAAAATGTCTTTTAGTGAAAATGCCATGTTGCTGGTTGAAAGGAGAGAGAAAGGCAACTACACGAAGTGGAAGAGCCAATGCACGCCTCCCTGTAAGAGCTGCTAAAACCGAGGCTGAGCTGGTGCCACAACAGTGGAAAGCAGTAGGAAAGGCTGATGACCAAAGATAGGATATAGCACCTGCAGCTGGCCCTCACAGACAGCAAAGAGCCTCTGATTTTCATCGAGCCTGGGGAGGGATGGCATAAGAATAGGAGAGGAAACCCTCTTTTCTGCCACAGAAAAAGAGCAGGAAGGACACTCTGTTAACCAGATTCTTTTACCATTTCAGGCTTCTTGGAAAGCCAATCTCCTTTTGGCTCATTAATTTTCCTACAGACTTTGGCATTTAGCTCCTCTGGGCAGAATTTCCAGGTGTGCTCGCTCCCTTTCCCAGGAGGGACTCAGCCGCTGCAACAATTACAGGCACTTAGGAATTCCTTGGCTAGGGTGAATGCCTGCAACTGACTAGTAATTGCTAGCTAAACCTTATTCCCTCATTCCACAGTATCTGGGCAGTTAACATCCAGCCTTGCTTTCCCAGCACTGTATGACCCCCTCTTTGAACAGTTCCTGAATGCCCCATGGCTTGTGAAAACCTGAACCTGTCTTGGTATACTTGATTCCTGTGGAAAGCAGTGGAGAATTCTGCTTATCTGGAAGCTGTTGCAGGAAGATGGGTCTTGACTAGAAGCTTGTTAGTGAATTTTCGTAAAGAGCTTTGGAGCTAGAAGGGTTTCAGTGCAAGGGATCTGTATGTTGTGTTGGGTCTGCTGGGATTTGAAAAGTGGGTGTGAGGCACTCGAGGTAGTCCTATGCTCAGAACACCCGCTGTTTCAAACATGACAATATCATTTTTGCTGTTGCAGGAACACAGGAGGAGCAGGGGCTCCTGGCGTGGAAGAACAGCCACAAGGGAGAGGCAAACAACTCTCAGCTCATTTCCAAGGTCTATGATCTTCCATTTGGTGTAGGCACCAAATACTGCGCTGTCTCTTGGTTTCGGTATCTCCCCGTTTGCCCCAAAAGACTAAATGGTGGCAAGAGAATGGATGAACTGAAGGCTGCTGGACAGGAAAGCAGTGTTAAAGCAAGCTCAGACAGAGACTCTGAGATAGGTGCTGATACAAGGATATAAGCACCTGGCCTGCAGGTGAACTCATCTCAGAAGCAGAGGTGTGAAAAGTGTGTCTGCAGACCCCTCATTTGAATGTGAGCTGGCAGCTGTAGGATGCTGGAGCAGGAGAACGATAATGTCTTTCTCTTCCCAGCTCTGCCCCCTGTACCACTGGTGACCTTGAGGGAGTCATTTTTTCTGCTCTCTGCTCCTGCCTGCCCACCTCTAGGAAGAACATAATCCCTCTTTGGGGAACACCAAAGCCCAAGAAATGCCTGGGAAAGATGTTCAGTTTCCTTCCTTGCACTGAGCCTTGGGGACCCCAAGGAGCAGCTGTTTAGCCGAAGCAGAGCTCTTCCTGTCCCCTGTCCTGGCTGCTCAAGGGGCTACAGGAGACGGCATCCCTGATGTGGGCCCTGTACCACTCCCAGGCATCCCTTGGGCTGAGGCTAATCCCCACCACCTTAAAGACCTGTAATGGCAACACTCAGCTCTCAGCTTGCGGTTTACACCTTATCCTGGCCAGGGGGATGGAGTGGGCAGCTCTAGGTCATAATTCATCTCATTCCGTATTCCCATAACTTAAGGTCAGTCAAATGAATGTTGTTGTAAGAGGGGCATCTAAGGTTAATGGGATGGATTGTCTTCTGAACATGCCTCTTCCACCTTAGACCACAGAGGGAATCTTGAGACTGTACTTAGGTTCTTGACCTAACAGAAAAACCCAGCTTCACTGAAATTAATCCACCTGGGGTGCTGGGAGCAGTCTCAGGGGAGCCAGCTTCCCCGGGGCACCAAACCCTACAATGATGAAGGAATCATCATGAAAGATGAAGGAGAAAACTCTTTTGCTCACAATCCGATGCATCCCTGCTACTGCTATGTCCTGTGTCCCCCTCACCGTACCTGTTTGGTCTGGTGTGGTGATTGTGCAGTGACAACCATTTCTCTGGAAAATGGTTTGCAGATTCTTGCTCCTTTCCACTACCAGCAGAAACAGCCTTAACCTATACGGCCATGTATAATGTGATTGCATGTGGTGCTGGTTGCCAGTGGTGTGTAATAACGTTGCTGTAGCATAAGCTTGTGTTTCCTGCATTGAGATTTACACTTAGATTTTTGGGAAAAATAAATAAAATATACTGTGTAATGATATTTCTCAGGGTGATTGCCATAGTGAGTGGCAGGTAGTATTCAAAGAATCACAGAGTAGTTCAGTTGGTAGGGACCGCTGGAGGCCTCCTGGGCCAGCCCCTGCTCAGAGCCGGTGCTGTTAGACCAGGTTTCAGAGGACTGTGTCCAGCTGAGCTACAGATGGAGAGCCATTAGCCTCTTCAGGCAGCCTGTTCCAGTGTCTGACCACCCTCACGGTGAAAAGCATTTTTCCCTCGTGTCTAACTGGAATTTCTGATGCTTCACCTTGTGTCCGTTGCCTCTTGTTGTGTCACTGTTCCCTGCTGAGAAAAGTCTGATGCCATCTTCTCTGTACCCTCCACTGGACAGCTGAAGGCTGTGATATGATGCCCCCTTAGCCCTATTGTCTCAAGACTGAAAAAAAACCTGGCTGGTTTCAATGAAAAGCCTTTATTCCTCATGCCTATTACAGTCCTGTTCTTTAGTCCCATCCTGCAGCTGTAGCAGTATGTGGCTTGTTTCATCGGTAAGGGATATAGTGGGTTTTTTTGCTTTGGGAGTGAATGAAGCCTGAATAGATCAATTGTGTGAGCGTTGGGATCCTGAAGGAGGAAACATTATGGTATGAATAGTTTGATGTTATGGGCAGGTTGGAGTGCCTCTGTTGAGGATTGTGGTTTTTTATGTCTTTGGGAGAAAAAAAATGATTCGCACATTTAAGTATATCTGATTCCCCTCCCACCATCACAGATTTTACAAAGATGACTAGCCCCAGGCATCTCAGCTCTGGTATCTTCTTCATCCTCCACAACCTTGACTACGTCTCTAAGCTCATTTAGAGTTAGCCTATGCTCCCAGGGAATCTAGCATACAAACCCATGGTCTTACTCATCAGCACTCTTGAATTTACTGGTGCTGTAGCACATGTGTGAAAGCAAGTTGTTAGTCTACATCACCCTGTCCCCATGTTCTGTACTGAAGCTGCCAGGCTGCTGCTGGCCAGACTTGCCGCACCCTGGAGGAGTGGTATAGGTGGGAACAGGATGCACAGCTAATGAACAAGCTACACAAGCAACACCAATAGGGCCAAAACCTGCTGTACTGCGTAGACTTCAGATGCTCCATCTTCCATGTGAGAGTTTTTCCTTCGGTGCTACAGTTCAGATCCCTACATGGAAAAAGTGAGGTGGGAAGCATGAATGGGGAACCTTCTGAAATTTTACTGACTCTCTGTAAGCTCTGTGGAGGCTGCAGCCATATCTTTTTGCTTCTTGTAATACACGTTAGGATGCTGGCAAGTGCCAGAGGTGTATATTTGCTTTAGACTTATTAAAAAAAATATTGGCACAGATTTCCTATAAAAATCAGTCTTCAGTTGGCTTTTTGTTCCCCACCCCAAGGATGAAGAATGTTGTTCATCTGTTATGCCATCTTCCTGTGCACCCAGCCTGCTGCTGTGCCTGTGTGCCCCCAACTTGTATTTGGCTTGCAAGCTCCCTGGAGTAGAGCTGGGCATGACTTACAGCTCCTGGCATGAGGGGGCTTGAATCCCCAGTGGAGCCTCATCCTATGGCCCAGGAAATGCCGACAGCTGTGTGGGGTGTTCACTGGTCTGGAGCAGCTGGGCCTGCTGTTGCTAAGGCGTAGAGGCAGTTTTCAGAAGCTGTTTACATCCCTATTTCAAGCTCAGGCCACTAAATGTCCTTTAAAAGTCCATCGTTGGTGTGTTTGTTATATATTTATAAAATAACCTTTTATTTGTCTTGGGGACATTTCCAAATTTTAAAATGAAGTAGGCAGGGGTCAGGCTGCACGGCCACCACTCCATCCAGCTGCATGTGGCCACCTGAGGTTTGGAAACAGCTTTGGCTTTGCACTGCAGCGACACAGCTTCTGTTTACTTGCTACTTAATGAAAATAAATTAAAATCAGAGGATCCTCAAGTATAAAACTGAACACTTGAGGGCTGTTCTGGCTTGTCTAGGGAACAGCCAGCTACCTGTCAACTGTATTACCCTTTGTGCTACTGTTGAGTCCTGAGTGCAGCAAGACTTACTGATTTCAACCAGGTGTGGGGTCACCCTCCTTGCAGCTTTGCAGAGGCAGACAGCTAATTGGGAAGTCCAGGCAGATGGTCCTGCTGTTCTGGCCGAGGAGACCTGGTGATGGGTATTTGCTTGAACCTAGGTGCACTGGCTCTAGAACAGCTAATCAGTGGCCCATTTCCACAGCTTTCTCACAAGGAGACGTGACCTGGGCAGTAGGACTGCCCTATGTTATGCTCAATGTGTTGTAAGGTGAGGGGCTGCCACGCTGCAGCACAGCTGTAATGTACTGGGTCCCGCTCTGCCCTGTTCAGCTTGGTCTGCCCAAACTCCTGCAACGGCTGCACTTCCACTGATGCGTTCATGTTTCCCACTCCTCCCTCCCTGCTGCCTTTCTGCCTCCAACTCCTTCCCACTGCCCTGCCCCAGTAGCCTGCTAGTCTACATTTTCCAGATTTTTTCATGAAAACTTTCCATCAGATCAACCACTGAGCGCTGCACAACATGGTACCTGTGCACACGTAGCAATAACGTGCTCAGGAGTCAAGGCTGCTTCCCTGCCAAGACAGAGCAGACTCACGCAGGCCAGGGCTGAACAGCTATTGTCTCTGTGTATAGTGTTGGCTCTGCAAGAGAGGAAACTGCCTTTCCACATTCCACGCAGGCCCCACACTCTTGTAAACTATGAACATGCAACAGGACGAACCAAAGTAATGTGTTCTTCATCTTCTCCTTAATATCATAACACCTCCCACAAAGCCTGCTACCATTTGGAGGAGTTATTATTTTCACATTATCTGAACACACCTGTTGCTTCACATTAATGTTCAGGCCAGTCTTAATCTAAAATTCTCCTGGTGAAGCAGCAGAAGCTTTCACGTGTGCATCTACATAGTGTACCGTGTCCATTTAAAACTGTCTCCTCTGGTAGGTGGCACACTGAAAGTCATTTGAAAGTGAGATATTCTGCTGTTTAACTTTTGTCCTGGACTGGTCTTCAAAAGGGTGGGTATGAAAGGCTAATAAGAAAAGGCTGCTAACCCTTGAACATTATCTACTCACATGGCTGTCATATGGCACAGGCCAGTATTGCCAAGTATGACCTCAGCTGATGCAGTAATTAACGTGGACATGGTGAAAGAATCATTAATGTAACAAACCTGACCAAAAGTTGTGTGGCAAATGGAACTGGAGATGATAGAAGTCTGTGCGATTTCTACAGCTAAAAGCTTGTAGAAAAAGTATCCTCAATACTGAGAAAAACTAACCTATTTCCACCCCAAACTAACCAAAGATAAGAAAACACGGGCAAAACAATTAATGTAAACACTTATTACTGTAGGTACATATATCTCTCTTGCACTAGCTAAAGGAAAGAATGATTTGACCTTGGATCCCCTGCGAAGTCTGTACATGTATTTCAACCAGCACACGTCCCAAAGCCCAGACTGCCCGGGGATGCACATGCTTGGCATTTTGGATTGAGAGGGAGCAAAGGGAGAGCCAGCATTTCTTATAGCCTCAAAGCAAAGATAGCCTGTACACCTGAAGCACACCAGAAAGGCCAGGGAAAGGCAAGGCTGCACCCTGGAGAATTCAAAGGGGGTCTTGAACCCAAACAGGATCTGCAGTTAGGACCCTCCACCCCCACTTCCAAACACAGCAGGCTGGCCAACATCCACCTGGTAGTGCTACCACAGCCTCAACCATAGGGACGGAAGGCACTGTTGAGGAATTATTCTCCCCTTGTACTTCAGTGCTAGGCTCCACATCTGTTTGCTTGAATACAGCTGCATGTATCATGCTCTTATACACCAAGGCAGTGCTCAGCCACAGCCTGGCCTTCTTGGATTCAGCCTAAAAGCCTGGCTGCTGAAGACCGATGGATACCTGGGCATGCCAGCTCTAGTTTAGATTTTGAAGTAAAACTTTTAGCCTTGCTGTTTGTGATGGCTGTTAGCATGACCTCAGCATAACTGCTGTCAAAACAGAATTTGTCCAAGTCTGTAGAGAGCCTCTACAGATAGCGCCAATACGTGAAGAATTTTATTTATCTTCACAACATTTTTAATTCTGAGACACTATCTGAGCAGCACTAGTCATCAAAGAATGAGATGTAGCAGAAGAGCACAGGGCTGATCACTCAGCTTTACACTCTTTGCAAAAGTATATAATCCAAAGCGTATTATTGTGCCTGCACTTCTCTGGGTGATTTGGGAGGGGGTGGCCACTGCTGCTGTCCTCAGAAAGAGACGGAAGAGCCTCATCTCACTCTCTGTGAGGAAATCCCTCTTCCCTTGTCAGCCCAAGCTGAAAAATTGCACTGGAAAAGTAATCGCTGCCAGGGTTCAGGGCAGTTTGTGATTTTTGCAGGTTGCAGTTTGAGGCCTGCATCCTATAGGGGTGTGCAGACTGTCACTGATGTGATCTCTCTGCAGCTCCTCCACAGCTTATGCTAGGCAAGGTCACTTAACTGTGCCTGCCTCAGTTTACTTGTGAAGTGAGGTTAAACACCAAAAAGCAACAGACAAAAGTATTTCTTAATATTTTATAAATATCTAAACCCTGGAACTTTTAAAGGTATAAATTACTCAACTGATATATCAAGAAGCACTGATGAGGGAATGGGAAGTCAACGGTAACAAACCACTTTAACACAGTGTCTCCACACTCTGCTCAGAGAGGTGCTTCACTGAAAGAGGTGCAGTCTCTTCACGTGCCTGGTGTACTCGGCAATGCTTGACAAAACATTAGCAGAGATACTATTTAGAAATCTTCATCATCGAAGGTCTCAGTGCACCTCAGCATCACAGTCTCATAATCGAATGGAAGATCTTCTTCCTGAAAGCCCCCGCAAAGTCAAGCAGGGTTAAAAACCACAGGAGTCGATTATGTTTCAAATATACAGTGGGTTGGTCAAGTGCTGACATATGTCAGCTAATGCGCCATGAGCCCTCCTTCCTCTCTGAATCAGCAACCAGCACTTGTCAAGTGCCCGAGGTGCCTGATGAAGAATGGCTCAAATTTTCAACCAATTTCTTTCTAAAATCACAGGGCTCCACCCTGTGCCTATTTACATCATTCAGACAGCTGTTATTGACTGTGGTAGCAAGTGGGTCACATTAACAGGCTCTGAAGATAAGAGCTTCCTTGAGTCCTTAACTTCTACTGATTTCAGGCATTGCTGCTCTTTTAGCAACAGAAGGAAATGGTCTTCTCTTTCACCAGCTTACAGAGAATAAGTGGCTCTTGAGAAATCAAAGTCTAGGAGATGAAAGTGTTCATGCCTGCAGTCCTTCTAGTCCACCTCCTGTATTGATGCAAGACTCTTTAGAGCATGACTGCTTTGAAAAATAGGTGCTGTTTAAAAAACCATATAGCTTAAGGAGCACTAGATCCCACTTGCTTGTCAAGTGACTCATCTACAATCCATAATTTTAAAAGAAAGTGTGCCTTTGAAGATGCAAAGGTGCTCAGTGCTATTTAAGAAAAAAACCCCACTGACTTTCACTGAGATACTGTAAAATCTTTGGACCTCAATATAAATTCTTTACTGCCTTTGCTGCTAAGCATCTCTTATGATGTGACCTTAAGACAACAGCTCTTGAAAAATGACAAGATTGCTTAACTAATCTCATGCTCAGAAATACTTCTCTACCATGTACCATGGAAGCATGCGCCTGGTTTCATTTGTGGGTCACTGTCCTTTTAAGAGTCCTCCCTTTCCTTGTCCAAATGATTTCCTCCCTCCTCTTGTGTGCATCTTTCTCAAGCATTTTATACCAGTGGGGTGCCTGCCCTTGGCAGTCTCAAGAGCCAGGGCAGCAGCTCAGGAGGAGCTGCACTCAGTGGATCTGGGACTATGAAATGGTGAACATACACAATCCAACAATAGTACTTCGTACCTGGACAGTTAACCAGAAATGGCGTATCATAGCACTGGCATGTAATGACCAGCAATAAAACCTGTCACCTCATCAGCTCTGCAGATGAAAGGAAAGGAGACCATAGGCTGCCTTTCCTATTTCAGTCAGGTGCATGTAGCATGACTCACCTTTGTACTGTACCTGCTACCCACCTCTGTACCTTCTACAAGTGTGCACAGTGCACCAGGACATCACTTTATCCTTAGGATACTTTATCCCAGCACTGCCCAAACTCCTGGACTAGCGTAGCACTGGCACAGGTACTACATCAAGGGAAGGGGAATGGTCTGCAGGGGTTCAGTCACGTCCATAAGGAAAGGAGGAAGGGCTCCCTTCCCTGTCAAGTCCAGAGTCTCTGGTGCTCTGAGTAGCCCAATTTCTGGGATAAGGTATGTTGCTTATACTGAGCTCTTTGCTGCTTGAGTTCGTATGTTTCAAGCTAGCTGGAACATCTCCTATCCCCGCTCTGCAACTGCTTCCATAACTGCCTCAATCTGTTTGCTTTGAGGTGAATTTCTGCTCTCAAAACAAAAAATTCTTGTCAGTCATATTTTTTTTTTCCCCTTCTGGCAGGACTCTGTAGATGTGCTGTACTGCAGTTATCTAAACCAAAACAGATTGTGTCCTTCACATTATCAGTACTCTCTAGCCTAGGTGATTTCTGCTCAAACTCCCTTTTTATTGTCTTATCACAGACAACTCAAAGTTCCTGCATAAAAGAAGTATGTGCAGCCTTTTATTTCCTTTTGGATCCACAGAGCTCAGTCAACTGCCAATTTGCAGTACTTCAGCTTCTTCTGCTGCCCATCTTCCCATCATTCCCATTCTCCTAGTCTTATTTCAAATGTCCCTCTTTAAAGCTTGAAAGAGGCACTACTTCTCATACCATCTCATCTGGGAGCTGTGAGATGGTCTTGGGCTCACATGTAACAATGCAGCACCAAGCAGAAGGACAAAATGGGACCACCTAATGCTGCCAGGCATGACATTCACAAAAGACATTTAAAACCAGAAAATACCGTATCTTGCCTAAAGCTTTTCTTTCTTTGCTCAGTATGCTCAGTTCACAGTCATTTACATAAACACAGGAAGAGCTCTGCTCTTACACAGAACATAGCTATTCACAGACCAAAGCTGTGCAGATCAGTGCCTGGTCTCTGACAACGGCCAGGAGTGGATGTTTAGACAAAAAGCGCAAGAACTGTGCATGCAGTGTGCTCTGTTCCACAGTAATGCTCCCACATTATGGCAAACTGTGCTGTGAGGACCTTCTGAGCTAGAAATTGTATCTGGACCTTCAGATTTAGTACCTGTCAATGGATTGATACCCCAGGAGTTAAATCTGGTAATGTGCACATACAAGTACTTTTTAATATGTTGTTTGTTCATTTCATTGGGTGCTTTCTAGTTCTTCTGGTGTTAGATGCAATGAGTAATCATTCTGTGTACCAAATCCACACCATTTAGGATCAAAATTCTCTCATGGTACCCCTCAGTCTTTTTTGTGGAAGAGTCCTATTCTAGTAGCTCCTGTTTAATGCCTTTTGCTGTGCCTGCTGCCATTTTCTGCACCTCCTCTAGTGCTACTGTCTCCCTGAGATGGGGGGAACCAAATGGCATGCAGCAGTCACTATGTGATAGATTCAGAGAGTGGTGCAACAGTAGTTTCTGCTTTGCTTTCTGTCCCAATTACCCCTCATCACAAACAATCTATTTCCTTCAAAGGAGAACCTGCTCAAGTAACAGAGACTAGGTGGAAGCTAGGCAATAGAAAATAGCAAAACAGTGGCTACTGTGGAGGTACAATTGACTCTGAGCCCAAGCAAGCATGCTCTGGCTGAGGGATATCTCCCTTTTGGTCCTCCACCCACATGCAAACTCTGAGCCACCTCCTTGGCAGGAAGGCAAGAAGGGGAGGAAGAACACTGGGAACACAATGACTTCTGGCTCAGTGAACCTGCAACAGGAGGCTGAAGAGGCAGCTCAGCAGCTGTTTATCAGCTCTTTCAAGAACACGAATACCCTACTCCTAAGGCCTGCCAGCAGAGGGCTCAGGGTAGGGAATGTGGCACCCAGACAAGCAGAAGTGGTCCTACTGAGCTCAGAATGAAATGGACGGGGGGTTAATGGAGGACTGTGAAGTAAGCTTCACCTGCTCAGATGAGATCCCTCAAGCTTTTCCACAATGAGCTTTCATGCAAACAAACAAACAAAAATTCCTCATTTCATTTGCCATTTTGAATAATATTAGAAGCAGTAATAACCCGCTTTGCCTCTAACAAAGGCAATCCTACTGACCTTTTGAAATGACACATCTGAAGTGATGAACCGCAAGTTCTTATTTGTAACGATTCTGGACAATATGATCAGAAGCACAGAAAACAGAAATCCCTTTCTGACAATGACAGAAATACATTGCTCCTTCTATAAGGAATCTTTTGGCAAAGCTTACCTCGCAAAATTGTGTATTAGCAAAGAAGAGGCTTTTTAGGAAGTCAGTAATCTGCAGATAGAGTCTGTGGTGATCCGCTGGATTTTCAGAAGTGCAGCTTGCAAATGCTGAACTGAAAATGGAACCAGACACTGTATTTAATTTCCTGTTCCCTCATTTCTCCTCCTACTTAATTTCTCTTGTCCACATTTTATTTATAAATTAAAAAAGATTCAAATTGTTTTCAAGATGATTCTGATATTAAAGACAATAGCCAAGCGAGACAGGGAGGAGCAGAGGTGGACGTATTGACAAGATATTGTCTAACAAATGCAAGGAAAATACGTAAGAACGGAGAACAGCAATACAAGAAACCAGTAACACAACAAAGAGGTCCACTGATACATGACAGTTATAGTAACAGTGTTTTGGGGAAAAGTATATATCCGTGATAACAGAGAGCAACAATGGTTATTTGGTAGTGTATTTTGTAGGGTTGTTCAGAGGAAGAGCTTTGACTTCTTTTGTAAAGTTTTTGCGTGAATGCAGTAACACGGGATCATGAAATGTCACATTAGCTATCACTGGCAGGTTTGTATTCAGGTAACAGGTAACTGGCAAAAAACTAAGATATTCATTCTGGACCTCACCTCTGTATTCTCCCTGGGATTTTACAAAGTTCTGCCATCATGCCTCTATCCAGAATTACAAGGCACAGAGTGATAGGGAAGGAAGGGAATAGGGTAAATGTTGACTACTGAAATACTAATCTAATTTGGGACCTAAAACAGATTGCAAAGATGGTGGCAATACATTCCAGTATTAAGGAATACTTAACCTTCTTTTAAAAGCAAACAGCAATTTTGACCTAATAAATATTATTTAATGGGTACATATTTGTTAAGCTTTATTATGTATTCAAGGATATTCTGATCAACAGTCAAAACTATCTTGTTTCCATTCATTCTGTTCTGGAAGTGCAAGTTGGAATGGTGGTGAAAGACAGAAAGAGATTCACACTAAAGAACTCTTTAAATATGGAAAAATAAGCAGAAAACAGTATTTAAAACAAAACAGATTAAAAACACTATTTGCAAAGAGAAACAATTCTAACAAAGACTAAGAAGCAGGAATGAATAAAAGATGAGTCATAATGTGATCTTCCTCTTGAGGAAAGCAACCCTTTTCTTTCTTTAGTCTACTGGGAAAAATCAAAGGCAGTGCCAGCTTTCTTTTTGTTAACTCATCTGACCTGCAGAGGAAAGAGATGTTATTATTTAATAGGTCTTGTGTTTCTCCGATGTTACTGTTGAGGTCAACCACACTTTAGCTTGATCACCGCCTTGTGATTGAATTAGGATACTTCAAAAAGGCAAGGGAGACAATGTTAAAAAATGATCATTTTTATCTCATTAAATGAGAGTACAGTTTATGATCAGCTGACTTATCCAGTGAATGCCTTATGGTCCTCATAGACCTTGTAAGTGAGAGAGAGGAAAGGAAAAACATTACAAATATTGTAAATTGAAAAGATGGAAAGCTATGCAGAGTGGTGAAGAAAATCAGAAGGACCCCAGTTATCCTGAAGTGATGGAGTGCTCTTAATAAATGATTCTTACTGATTCTGCTAAAAATACCTATTAATCATTTCACTTTTGCACCTTAAGAGACAATATTATTGTGAGTGCAATTGCTGGAGGCTGCTATTCTAACCATTTACTACAAATCAGGCACAGAAAAGGAAGCTAGGCTATTGCCTTACTCCACAGCAAACTTGCTGGGGAGGATTGACAGTGGGCTATTAACTTACTCTGTCTAGCAAAAGGGGTGAGTTTGTAAGTTACCTCTGGCTAGACATTCCCTGAGTCTCGCTTCTTTCAAGGAAACCAGCAGCAACATCAAATGCATCTTCAAACATTACCTATCGGAGAAAACACTTCAGATGTCAACATATCAAGCCACCTAAAAGTTTTACCTAGGGCATCATTTTTAATAATGAAGTCTTTAAAAGCATGATATTCTTTCTCTCCATTTAACATGTACATTTATGGCTACAGTAAACCAGGAGGGTTTTGTGGAGACAGGATAGACCTAACATTACATCTCCCCAAAAAATCAGTAAAAACATTAATTCTATCAGTACTTTAGAGACTTGACTGTGGGCTGCTGCTCATGGCTAGAGATCTCAGCTGTACCAGCCAGTTTCCCCAAATCTGATCCCAGTGTGCAACCTGGCTTACAAAGGAGTTTGGACGCTCCCTGTGAGAGACTGATAAGCTCATTGGTTCACTCTGGCATAATGCAGTTCACACATTTTCTGTGCCAGAAACTATGGTACATGCAGCATCCCCACGACATCTCCTAAGGAGGTCAGCAATATCAGTTGTGTCCTGTGACTCAAAAAGAACTTGTCAATGCAATTTACTTATATGCCAAAGGTGGATATCTGTCCCTCCCTTGCAGCTAATAAAATTACATGTGACTTTGAGCTGCTAGTTGCTTAAGTAATCAGTGCTCCAGGAACAGTTTAGAAAGAGTTGGCTGTTATTTCATCTCTTTTCAACAAATGCTCTAGTCTACTCAGTCACTGACTTTGTGGCTGCGCAGAGGTGCATGGCTCAGGCAGGCATTAGCTCTGTACCACTGGAACTGGTCTACAAATACTTTCTCTTTGCTATCGAGTGCTTTGACAAAAAACACCCAACCCAAAACACAGCAGGCCTTGGCAGACTGGGTATTCCTTCTGGATTTAGCTCATCTGTGCTCCTCAGAGAGTTCACAGAGCACAGTAACTGTATAATTCTTGTTCTTGCTCCCTCCCCCTGGAGCAAGTTAGAGCAAATTTAACTGTTACTTAGCACAGAAACTCTACAGGTCAGTGGAGACTAGCAGGATTAGTATCACCGCATTCCAATAGCTTGCTGTGTATCTTACCGCCAGAGAACTGGGGGCAGACATTTACTCAAAGACTGCTTATTGTCTCCACTTATGCATTCAAGTAGTTTTGGGAAAGCTTAATTACAACTGTATGCTTCCAATTAAAAGCTGCAGAGCCAATTAGCATCTGAAGACTTGTATGTTACTGAGCACTTACTTCCTCTGGTGTGGAGACTGAGGAACCACTGGCTTCCTCACTGTTACCTCCGCTGTCCCTGACACTACCTTCATTGCACGCTGGCTCTTGGCAAGCAGCCTTAGGATCCATGAGGAAATCTCTCTGGCTACAGTACTGCAAGATGCTGTCTCTCCTTTCTTCAGAAAGCTCTTGCCAGAGGTGGGAAATAGCCGTGGAGACCTCAGGAAGAGGCACCTCCTCAGTGCAAACAATTCCATGCTCTATCAGCAGGTCCACTGTGTGCTTATAAAAATACAGGTATCTGTAATGAAAGGAAAGGGAGCATCTCTTAAGAGCAGGCTATGAGGCAGCCATCTACTGCAAATCCACAGGAGACTGGGGAGTAGCTCTGATTCATAACTACTTCACTGATTCCCCCCTCTAAGACTTCATACAATTACTGAAAGTTGCCCACCACTGTTTGAACATTTTAGCAACTCTGTTCTGCCAAGACTTCATCTGCAAAAGGCAGGCTCTAGCCACAGCCTCAGCAGGACTGCCTCACAACAGAAGATCCAGGTGCTGCAGGCTGTACTTGTTGCACAGGCAAACCTCATTCTGGCATTTAATAAATCTTAAGTTACTTGCCTTTGTATCCTGAGGCTTTTATGGTGTAAGTCACTTTTTATACTTTTACTGGCATTGCACTACACTTAACAGCCTTGGCTGAGGTCATATCCTGATGTATTAAGTACTATATGTGCAGATAGAAAGAGACTACCCCAGGCCTGGATGCTCTGACTTAAATAAGCATGGGAGCTCAATTGCCTCCACTTTACAGCTGAGGAAATGCATCCCTAAGACTGACTTCTATGCAGTCTGTAGTGAAACTGGTAATGGAATGTAAGTGTTGTAATTTCAACCCGGTGACTAAATCTCAGAATGAGCCCACTTCTTCTGTTAGCACTGTGTGGCACAGTGAACCAGGGATAATAATGTCTACTTTGGAAAGCATCACTGAAGGTTATTTCATGTTAATTAAATGCTTAGAGCTTCTCAGATGAAAATAACAAGATCAAAGGAGCACAAACCAAGAGTTCTATAAACAGCAGTCATTGTTACTAAGTTTGGGCTCAAAATTATTCCTTGGAAGATGTCCCAAATGAGAACATTTCCTGATTAACTGAACAATATTGCATGAGAAAGTAACTCAAGAGTTCAGTCTTCTCTTTTTTTTTTTTTAAATATTTGTTCCAGCAAACCAATATTGAAAATCTTAAAGATAATTCTGCATGGAAACATAAACATGTTTAAACTCCAGTTTCCATACTCTGGAGTATTTTACACCATTGCTGGAGACAGAATACCGCAAGAGGAATAAGCATTCTCATGTAAGGTATTACGCTCACTAAGGATTCTGGATGTCCAGCTCCAAACAAAGGATCTGGAGTTTCTCAGAAGAATATGAATCACCATTAGACTGCTTTGCTGAAGACATTAAGCTTAAACCATGACTCAACTCCAGCTGGAAGGAGACAACCACATTTTGCGCTGGACAGAGTACTGCGTAGTCCTACCATTGTAGCTCCGGCTGTACTTGGAAAAAAACTAGTCTGTTGAAGCTCAAAGCATTTCTGATGCTGCCCAAATAATGTGATTAGATGATCACCAAGAGGCCGTTATTTTCTTTGCTGAAGAGTCCCTATTGTTTTATGCCTGTTATAAAAGGTCATTTTTTGAGAAGAATTAGCTATGAAGCAGCTGCAGTATGCCATAAAACTGTAGGATAAGTGCCAGAGTCTGCACAGTACAGACCCTGGTCTACCTTGTCAGTGAAGAAGAGGAAAGGCAGGTGTTTACGGCTCTGTCATGCAGTCTTTGATGAAGTAGAGCTTACTTCCCCCAGAAAATCTTGATTCAGCACATTTCAAGGTCTTGTAAATGATACCTTACTTCAGCCACCTCGGATTCTCACAGGAGCAAAAGCAGGAACTGTAGCAGGAGGCTGGTGCCATCTGCTGGCACAGCTGCAGTCTCATTTTGATGAAACACTCAATAATCCAAGGGAGTTTTACAAATAAGCACCAGTTCAAAGCAAAAGAGAAGGAACTGCGGAAGTTTTTGTTTATGGCAGTGACGCTGTGGAAGAGGATGCCAGCTGCAGCTGTGGATTCTCCTGCACTGCATATTCTTAACTCTGGAATAGTTAGAGTGAAATTGACTCTGCTTGATGGAGCAGGATAGATTAGACATCCATCTATTTCTCAAATCTTTACAATGAAACGATCATTTATCCTTTTGGAAAAGCATCCATGACCTCTAAGTACCTCCTTGTGCTGTCTGACAGCAAGGGGAAGAATGTGATGAATAATGTACTCAGTCTTAAGATATCAATAAATCTGAAAAAACCCAGTAATTTTACCATTACAACCCTAGACAAAAATACATGTACCACTGACACGAGAACAGTGGTCTTTGATTTTTAGGTCCTGCATCAGGCACTTAGGAGCTGATCCTAAAGGGGGTTACAGGCTCGCACCCACTAGCTCTAAGTGTAACACACATGTTAAGTGTTTAGGTTCCCCTCCTCCCCACCATGTTGCAGACATTCTGAGGAGTGCTTTCTGATATCTTCCAGACCACCGCTATTCTGCAGCCCGCAGGCTGAGGAATACATGATCTTCCCTGGTTGCATCCAGCCTTACCCTGCTGATCCCACAAAAAAATTACTCCAAGCTGCCAGGAGCTAAGGGTCTATTTCTGGAAGGCGCAACAGCGCTCAAGCTCCTCATAACAATGCTATTAGAGGCAGGATGAACATCACTGTGGGGGAAAGTATCTGCCTACCTCTGGTTCCTGCACCTCCCCAGACTCTTGAGAATTTCACCTCGTGCAGCAATTCCTACATTCCTAAAATCTAGCGCCATTGCAGGGATACAAATTGATAGTGGTACTGACACCACAAACACACAGGGACACACAGCTGCATAAATCATTCTGGATTAATAACCTCCTATTTCACCTGAGCTTGCCTGGTAAACCACTACTGTTAGCAGGTATGTTGCATCTTACTCTGCAAGCCATCTGGACAGCGGTAAACCATGGCCACAACAGGGACTGACACATCTGAAAGAAATTTTTTTTCTCTTTCTTGAGGATAGGTGGAAAATACTCAGGGATTTTCCAAGGCCTGGAGAACTGGGAGCTGCTATGATGCTGGGAGTCCCTTCACATGCAAGTCACAGGTAAGTGACTTGGGAGGTACTCAGCTTCATCACCAGCAGGGCCGAAGTTGCTGGCACAAGGCTTCTGCAAGGCAGATGCAGGCTCCAGCAGAGCTGCACAAACAGCAGCGATAGGATGCACGGTGTTAATGCGAACAAATTAAAAAACTGAAGGCAATGTGGGGTGCACCTACCGTTCAAATTCCACCAGATCCGGGGATGAAGTGTCTGGAGACTGGATAAATTCTGGCTTCCCATCCTCTTCCATTGTTTGTTTTTCACATTCTTGAATCAAATACCAGACGGTAGAGTCACTCTCACTCACAGCTTCCGAGGCTGATGCAGTGCTGGAAAGAATGCACAGGGCAAAAAGCCACATGAACAACTTAACTGGATTGATAAGGCCCTTGTCATGGTCACTCCAGAGTCCAGGGCATTGTTCCCAAGCCAGCTTTCTCCTCCTCCTTTTGCTTTGCAGGTGAATGAGAAGTCCTTGGTGGAGATGAGCTCCACAGAAGGGAAAGGAAATACAAGCACCGACTGGAAATGAGACTAACAACATGCTTAGAGTTCATGCACTGTACGGGGTTACAGGGGTCCAGGTGAAATCTCTTCACCTTTTCCTCACAATGAAAGGCCTCGGCTTGGAAATTCAATAACAATGACAAAGAGGTTCAGAGATGCTGGGATAGAAGAACATGCAAAGTATTATCATCTTCCCTTGATTGGTATAAGCCCTTACCTGTGATTGCTGAAGTGCCTCTTGACATATTCCTCCCTGACTTCCTCCAAGCTGGATGGGTTCCCATCCTCCAGACTGAAGGACTCTGTCGTCAGCAGAAAGGTTACTGTCACATCAGTGGCACTTTTGGCTTCCCTCTCGCCCTCAGCCCCAATCAAACAGAATAATTTCAACAAGTGGTCCTTCATGATCCAGACCTTTTCATTAGGCAAAAATGATCTGAAAGGAGACACCTCTGCCTCTCCTACAACATACCTAGCAATATTGGGAGTTTATGATCACTGAGGAACTTAGAATCAATGCCTTCTTCCTAACGTTGGTCTGACAGAACTGATGGTGGAAACAACCAGCAAATCAAGGTCCAGGCAAGCACCAGTCAATACAGTATTTTGTGACTGCCACATAATGAGCAAATTGTATGTAAAGACCCCTGACAACCAACCCGTGATTCACAAACAGTATGAATTGTACATCTGTGCAAGTGAATACAAGGGGAAGCTTACCTCCTCCAAATTCTCCTCAACCAGCTTCACTGCTTGTGATCCCTTCTATTTTGCTCTGTCAGACTATTCCTTCTACCTATGACTGACTTTTATGGGTTATCCCAGGATGTAGGTTCAGAGGAGATTGCTCATTTTAAGTACTGGGACTTTTAATCGATGCAAATTATTGAAGGTGCAAGTTGCATGAATAGCAATGTTTTTTTCTAGCTGACAGTAACTTTGACACTTGAAGGGGCAAAAAAATATGTCCAAAGTCTCTACCCCATCAGCCCCCAGTCCTACTTGCCACCACTGGAGGCAGCGGCCAGCATCAGTGAACAGAAGGCATGTTGGTGAGGGCTTGAAGCCCTGCAGTGGGAGCTGTCTCAACAGCTGACAACACATGCTAGACCAGTGGGACGCACGGTGTCTCAGGCAGTAATGGAGAAGTGCATGAAGACAACTTGCCAAGCCGAAAGAAAATAAAACTGTGGCATCTACCTTACCCGTTTCTATCACAGTAAATTCTTAACTAGAGGCTTCCATTTCCTATACTAGGAAATCCTCAATGGCTTGTCTGTCCTTCTCCTTTAACTCACACCAGAGCCTGCTGTTCTGAAGTTTAAGCTCTGGCTGTGCTGACTTGCAACGCTGGGTGCTCGTGATGGCTGTGACTTGCACTGCACCACGCTGCTGCAGCTGGGAGGAGCATGCGTGCTCCTGCAGCCTCTCAGTGGGAGCCCAAGCATGCAGCCTGGGGACCCACACCAGCCCCACACCTGCTAGGGGTGAATTGGCAGCAGGGTGACAAGGGCACTCGGCCTGAGCTGCCTGCTGCCATGGGATAGCAGGAATTATTTGTTCCCTTCCTTCACCTAGGCTGGGGAGGGGGTAGAAACAACTGAGAGTCAGAGGGGGGTTTCTGAGGTGTTCCATGAGTCGATAGATTTTTGTGCTATCCCTTGCTTATTGCTACAGCTAAAGCCACAGTTGGCTCTAATGCTTTAATGCACTCAGCCGTGTACCTATCTGTCTCTATTTAACAAATAAATAAAAACCAAGTCCAGGCATTCTGTCCAAGGCAAATACTTGCATACAGTACCTTTCATCTTCAGCAAAGAACCCAAGGTTTGCTCCAGCTTCTGGATAGATTTCTTAGCCTTACGCAAAACCTGATACTAAACATAAGAAGAAATCAGAACTGATTGCTCTCTGCTCTGACTAGATTAATGTTTTAACATGCCTTGGTTGTTTTCTTCATTTTTCCTTCATTTTGACCTTCAGTTATCTTGATGTCACTGTGAAAACAACTGTGTTGTTTCACCAGCTACCCTTATCCACATGAAAAGCAAAAAGAACTAATACCAGAGCAAACTTAAATATAGAATATAAATATTTGGGTATATATTATGCAATACATACACATAATAACCAGTCACATAGACATTTGCTACTTAACTCTGGTCTTCTTCCATCAGCAACTGGTCTTGTCTGGATCGTTCTCTTCTTGGAGTACGTCCAGAAATACCATGCTGTGAAGTCTTGTTGGATGTCTACCAACTTTAGGCATAAGACTTTACTAATCATTTCCCATGAGAATTTTGCTAGGAGAAGCCTTTGCCATGTTCTACTCTTAGCTACACTGATGTAAACTGGAATAACTTCAGTGCTGCACATCATTCCTTCATCATTTATAGCAAGCATAACTGAGAACATATGGCCAATGCATTTAAACATACACATCTCAAAAATATTTCAGGATTTATGTGGTTGGTGAGACCATCCACAGTCACCTTAGACAGGATGTCTACCCTGCAGAGCTTTCACGCTGGATGTTTTAGCCAGACATGAAGCACTTAGGATTACAAGTTAACTTCTGTATTTAGGCTCTTGAAGATATTAATCTTCCTTAGCCCCCAAAAGTCACACAAGGGGCACATGGTACTATGAAAAAGCAATTTTAAGAGTGGGTATGTGAAGGTAGTCCCCTTAGACTAGACAAAACAAGTATCTGTTTAGTCTTGGCTTCTGAGATCATGGTGACTTCAGCTTAACTTGCATCTTGTTCAGAACATGATACACTGAACTCTTACCTCAAAGTGCATGAGAGGTAAGGAGCTCTGCAGGCACAAGCCCCAGACAGCAGTATTTTGCATGTTGAGAGCCTCAAAGCCCTTTACAAAGACAATTCCTGTCCTAACAGCCATTACCCTCTCCATTTTACAATTTGGACAACTGGAAGTAAGCAATCTAACTAAATGAATTGGTGGCAGAGTTGAGGATAAAAGGAGTCCTGTTTATTCCTCTGCCTTGAGCGTGGTAATATCCATCTTTTCAGAATTTTGGGCCAATTTGATCTTTATAAACAATTTTGTTTTGATTAGGTAGTCTCTTAGTTTAGTAGAAACCAATAAACAGTACTGGTGGTTGGTTTTTTCCTGACTTATTTTTCCAGAGTGTCTTAAAGACAGAGTGCACCTCATAAGGCTGAATGAATTACTCCCTCCCCTATAACTTCTTCTGTCCCTAAACTCACTATTCTGATTTCATACCAAAATGCTGTGAAATCAAGATAACTTCATCATGGGATCCCTTGGTTTGTTTCCAAAACACTATAAAGAAGCCACAAAGCTATAAAGAAGCTGCAAAAACCCTGTAAGAAAAGGGCAGATAAGCCACATGACAAACCCATGACCCAGAGACTACAAAGTGAACAATTTGCTCACGCTGAGCTGGCAGCTTTAAAGTAAAAGGGATCCAGGAAAGCTGCACACAGTGAAATTATACACACACTGGCACCCCTAAAGATACAGTGGTCATCCTAATAAACCTGGTTCAATTTAAACATAGCCATGTATAATAGCAATACATAGAGAAATACAGTCACTGCTCCGCACCTTTGAGGCTGAGTTGTCTGACTGGGATAAAACAGCTTCCCGCAAACTGCTGAAGAGTCTTGCCAGCATAGCCCGGTGGCGTGCCTGTGACAAGCGCCGCTTTGCCACGCGGGGTTCTACCTCTTGCAGGTGTGTCAGGGGATTGGGACTTAGTCTGGCAAGTGTCTTCCTACAGTCTCCAGCTGCCTCCATCAAAAGCTGCAATGCAACATTTATCTATACTGAATAAATATACAAGTGAAGAAAAAGAAATCTTATAGCCTGTGTAGTGGACAGACAAAAAAGGAAAGTTCAGGGTGACTGACAAGCTCATTTTTCTTTAGGAAATCACGGAGTTTGAAATCTTCTCTTTATCTGAGGGATGTCATCTGTAAGTACCGACTGAAAACTAATCTATCACTAATGATAAACTGCACGGCATGAAACACAGCCCAGACAAACCTCCCACCTCCTGCACCCTTCCCCGCAACGATTCGATGCTCCGTTTCCATGGGCTATCCAGGGCTCGGCTTCGCACGGCGCCGAGACCCCTCAGCTCCCCCCGACGTCACTAAAACACAGACTTCTTCACACCGTCAGAATTTTTTTTTCCCAGTTAACCGTGACATCGGCACAGGCAACGATACCAGACATACACACGTGCGAGAGGGCCAGACCCACGCCCAGCGGGGCCCGCGGCAGCCACCTGCCAGCCTGACAGAGCCCACGGCGCCCGCCCGGGGAAGCCCTTCCCGGCGACCGGACCGGTGCCCTCTGCCCCGTTACCGACCGCAAGCACGGCCTAGAGGTAAGAACGCCCGCCCCTGCTGTTCCTCCTGCAGCCGGGAGGGGAAGCCCGCCTGGGCCCACGCCGGACGCCTCCGGGGACCGACCGATCGATCGATCGATCGATCGATCCCACCCTCCCGGGCCCGGCCCCGCCCCGCCCCGCCCGGTCCCCGCCCATGGCCGCCGCCGCCGCCGCCGCGCCTCTGCCCGCCCGCGCCCAGCAACATGAGCCGCACGTGGCGGAGGGCCAATGGGGATGCAGCCGGTGCCCGGCGGCGGCCAATAAGGAAGCGGGAAAAACGCGGGCTGGAAGCGACGGCGGGGGGGCGGGGGGAGGGGGCAACGAAGAGGCGGGAACAGGCGGGCGCGCCGTGCGCATGTGCAATAGCGGGGACTACAAGCCCCGGCGTGCCTTGCGCTGGGCGGGCGCGGCGAGGCACGCTGGGAGCTGTAGTCCTTCTGGCTCTGGGCCGGGCCATTTCGCTCGGGGCCGGACTCCCTCCTCCTCGCCCGTGGGCGGGCGGAGCCGGCGGCGCCGCGGGGACCCCATGGCGGCGGCGGCGGAGCGGACGGACGAGCTGGTGCGGGAGTATCTGCTCTTCCGCGGCTTCACCGCCGCCCTGAAACAGCTGGACGCGGAGATCAAGGCGGACCGGGAGAAGGGCTTCCGGGTGAGCGGCGGCCGCGTCCCCCTTGCCGGCGGGGCGGTGGGCGCGGGTGCCCCCCCATTCCCCCCCCCCCCCCCCCCCATCCCGCGGGAGGACGCGGTCCCCGGGCAGGCCGCGGGCGCCCCTCCGCGCTGCCGGGGCTGGCTGAGGGGGTCGGGCCGGGCGGCGGCGGGGCGGCTCTCGGAGCCCCCGCGCTTCCCCGCGGAAGCGGCTCCCCTCAGGGGCGGCCGCCCCCGCCCCGCCCGGGCTGGGCGCCGGGGCCCGGCCGGCCGCGCAGGCGGGACCCCGCGTCCCGGTGGCGGGGACCGGCGCTCGGCCCTGCCGCCGTTGGTGGACGCGCGGCTGCCGGCGGGGGGGCGTTCGCTGGTGGGGGGCTCCCCTCCCGCCTGGCCCCGCAGCGGCGTTAGCGCAGGGCGGCGGTGGTGGGCGAGGGGCCCCGTCCCGTCGGCGGGCGTCCCCCCCGCCCCGCGGCCGCCGTTCTGCTCGGCCCGGCCGAGCCGCCGCCCGCGGAGCCCGCGCCCGACCCATAAACCGCCAGGTGTTTCTCGGCTTCGTGCCGAGAGGAACGGGGGAGATGCGCCTACGAGGGGGCGGGAGGACACCTCTTTGCCGGGGTCTTTTGTCGGTCGTGAGACTTTTATCCAGCAGCGCTCCTTAGTTTGGGTGTTTTAAGTACCAGCTGCCTTGCTAGATGTGTGGAAATTGATGCAGAATTTGCCAGCCTCGAAAATACAGTTCCAGTCCTTTGTGCGAGGTTCGTGTTCCTGTAGCAGCAGTTTTGGCCACTGAATGTAGCATTTTGAAGGCTCGGGCTTTTCTTTAACCAGCAGTACAACCACTACCTTTATCGTTCATAGAACATGTTGCTTTTATTTTTAAAACACTGGCACTTTGCTAGTGTTTAGAGGTAGGCAAACAGTTGATTTACTTACGATAATATTGTCCAAGAGAAAATTAAGAAGGGACTGCTGAAGTCAGACTTCTGTTGTCTTTATCTGTAGGAAGCCACAGAGATAGAGGCTGGATGATGTCCTAAGATGTTAACTGAGGAGGGGAGAGCAGAGCAAACCACATATTAAACGACTTTGGTAGTTGAGTTTTGTATAAGGTGCAGATGCTTGTCTGCACCCTATACATCTGTCTGCATAGGGTTCTGATGCCTGTCTTGACCATCAGAAGTCACTGAACTAAAAATGTATTCCCACACCACCATTCTGCCTTATTCATGTTGCAGAAATGATTTTCAAAGACGCATAATGACAAAAAAAAAATCTGTTGCAAACTTTTATGACTGCCTTATTACTAGATGATGTTATTAAAGATAAAGGTACTTCAAAGATTGCAGTACAACAGATTTTTCTTCCTCTTTCTGTTGGCTAAATACAGTTTCTTCCTCTTAGTCTAAAAATAATACTATTTTCCAGGTGCTGCACTTGAGTATTCAACATTTAATCACATTATTCCTGTTTCTTTATTATCAACTGACTTTTAAAAGAAGTGGAAATGTTTTGCTTACTTGCAAAAAACCCCACCAACTGTATTTAACAAAATGTGTTCTTTTTGTCAAAATCTGTTTGGCTGTGTTCTTTCATGTTTCTTTCTTTTTTTATTTGAAAGGTGCTGCGGAGTGGAAGAATGCTAATACAAAATGGAGAGTGTTTCCCAGATTAGGAAAAAAGCTAACGCATAAGTGCTGGACTGTAGCATTATTTGTGCAGTTAAAGCTTCTCGGCATTAAGTTACAGAAAGTCTCTTGTGCCGGAAGAGCCCTCATATGACTGCAGTCTTCCTCGTTTTGTCCTCTTTAGGTGGATAAGATAGTGGACCAGCTGCAGCAGTTTGTTCAGAGCTACGATCTGGCTGCCCTGCGGGATTACTGGAGTTATCTGGACCGACGCCTTTTCAGCCGTTTGGAAGATGTGTACCGGCCAACAGTGAACAAGCTGAAAACCAGCTTATTCCGATACTACCTCATCCATACTGTTCAGGTAGTGTTTGATTTTTAGGCTTCTGTTTTAAAAAGATCCTGGTCCCTGAAACCAGTGCAATGAAATACCCTTGTGAGCCTCTGACAGGCCTGGTGGGTAAGGGACAAGCAATTCATGTGTCATGATTCAGGACTGTAGTGAAGAGTTTGACGCAGACTCACATGACAAGCTTGTAAGCAGGATAGGGAAGCCCAGGCAAGAGGGAAGTACGATTAGCTGGGAGCAAGATCCTCACACTTGGACGTGAAGGCAGGTCCCTCTCAGACAGGGTGGCTGTACTGCTAGTACGGGACTGCTAGTCCTGCTCAGCCTCTGTTAATAATTGGGATACTGGGAGAGATCACAAGGTTCGTAAACACCTCCTTGTGGGTCATTGCCATGAGAACAGAGGAGGACAAGAACAGTGCTCAAAGCGATCTTTATTAAGGTGAAGAAACAGGCAGAAAAAAGCCCCAAGCTCCTGTAGGTAGGAGTAGTCAGCTGCTCTGGTGCAGAATAAGGAACAACTGAGCAGGCAGCAGCAGTGCAGGGAAGGCCTGTACTGCAGCGCTGGGGATCAACAGGCAGGATTGTCTGTATTCCTTCTGCTCTAACCTGCTGGCAGGACTCGGCCAGTCCTTCCAGGCACCACAGTTCTTAAAGCGTCAAGGGAGTTGGAGGGTCCAGAAGAAAAAAAAAAGGGGGACTTGAAGTTGGTGGAGTTGAGTTTTAGTTTATAAGAGAGGGGAGAAGTGGGCTTCAAATCTGTACAAGGTAACGTGGGAGAGAAAATGAGTGAATGCTTTTTGTTTGCTTTGAATAGAACAGAAAATAATGAGCTAAAAATGGAGCAGAGATTATCTTGTTGAAACCCTGAGAAAGTAAATGGAATGTATTACACAGGGTAGGCTTTAGGCCAACAGAATAGACAAATATCTGTCAGGAATTCATGTGTCACTTCTTACCGTTTAGAAACAAAGTTTCTTCCTTGATTCCATTTTCCCTGACTGAAAATCTTAAATGATAGATGTTGGTGGAGGAGTCAAAATCTAACGCACGTTTCTGGAAGTGTGTCTTTTCATGTTTTGTTGTGCCCTCTGCTTACCCTGAGGTGTGACTGTTCTGTCTGAATAATGTATCAGATGGAAACCTTTTCAGGCTACATCTGCTGTATACTCGAGTAATTTGAAGTATACTTTGGAGCTGTATATGAATGCTCATGTCTTATGTCAGTGCACAAACTACACTGGTTTAGCTGGAAATTGGTGTAAGTGATGAGTTCTCTTTGCCTCAGCCTTTAAACAAGACTGTGGTGGCTAGAAAGAAGGTCAAATTAAGTGCATTTGTGAGCTTCTCCTAGCGTATTTGAGATTCTTTTGTTCCTAGATGAATCTGTTAACTCTGACCACTTGCTCTGTTGGGTGGTGAAAGCGGTTGTTAGTGTGCTCATAACATAGAGCAAATATTCCTAGACCCCATGTGGTGCCATGAATGGAAGCGTAAGCCCTGTTCTTCTCGCTGTGTTTCAGACCGGCCGCAATGACAAGGCGCAGGAGTTTTTCCACAAGCAGGCCTCTGAGCTCCAGAACCAGGCGGAGTGGAAGGATTGGTTTGTCCTGCCCTTCCTGCCTGCCCCAGACTCCAACCCCACCTTTGCCACTTATTTCTCGCGCCAGTGGGCAGATACGTTCATCGTGTCCCTGCACAACTTCCTGAGCGTCTTATTTCAGTGCATGCATATCCTTTTTTGCAACTAATAGTTAAATCTCCCTTGCCCTGGTTGTTACGCTTACTATTAACAGCGGTGCCAAGAATATAGTATTACAGAACTTGCTGCTTTCAGGTGATTGTTTAGAGCCAAGACTTAATAGGAAGCTGGTGTTTACCAGAGAATGTTGGAATAATTATTGTTCAATTATCTGATGATATGTTATATTTCCTGGGCACAAACAATTGTGGTTGTTGCTAATGCTGAACTCATCCCTATGCCGGTGACTAGAAATCTTGTGCACATCTTGTTCTGAAACGTTTTTCCTCTTTGCTTGGCATAGTACAAAACAGGCATGCAACCTTGGGCTATAGTCCATAACTGAACTAGCAGCTCCTGTTAGACCTTTCTCTGGGTTTATATGTTCACAATGTTGTCTAGTGACAGCTCACTACAATAGGGCAGTTCAACATTGGCAGAACTTTTGTCCCACACTACTGAGTTCTCACCTTGTTTGTTTGATGGGTAGGTTTACACCGCAGCAGGAATATAGCTCATCTTGAACTGTTTCTTCAGTGTACGCTAATGCAGTAACAAAACCCGTCTTGTCCTCCATTTCTGACATGTGAGAAGGAAGAATCTAAAAATCCTTGCAAAGTCTATGTGAAATAGTGTGTGCAACAGTAAAGTACAAAGAAAGTACAAAGTTGGCTTAGGTTACTAAGCTGTTACTAGTCTTCTGGCCTTGCACATAATTCTTGCTAGTAGCATGGACTGGGCAGCTTTGCTGTTTTACAGGCAAATGGCCAGTATGAAGTGGTGGCTTTTAGAATTAAGCCAGGTGCACACAAGTTCTTGCTTTGGTTTTCTTTAACATTCCTCACCAGTTCCAGTCATTTTGAACTTTGAAGCTGAATGTCTCAGGAGCAGTCTTATACAAGAAGAAAACGAATCGTTGCGGCATAAGGTCAGAACTGAAGTCACTCTTTAGTTGCTGACTTTATGAGGCTGTGAGTTTTGTAAAATTGGTTCAATCCATTCAAGAAAGTTGTAACTGTTCAGTTCAGTGCAGTTATTGCAAGGCAGATTCTTCTGTAAGTCCTTTGTTATTTTGGTTTATCTTTTAAACTCTCTCCAGCAAACTTAGGGTTGTGATCATATGATGAAATGTCTGTTTAGGGTATTACTGTCCCTCCGCTGGAGGTGACTGTCCCTCTCCCTGTGCTGTCTGACAGGTGGCTGGATACTGCGCAAACTCCTTTCCTGCTGTGCTGCAAAGTCAAGACAAGCTGAAACTAGTGGCAGGTTAAGTGCATATATGGCTGACTTTGCATGCAAACTTGTGATTAGTATTCAGTCACTTCCAGATTTTAGCTGATGGAGCAATAGAAATGGGCAATAAGTCCTGGTAGAGGCAGAAACCGTTACTTCTGAAATGGCCACTTCACCATGGTTGAAGTGCACTTCAGGCAATTTAGGCCAGCTAGTGGAAATGTTGTGAATGTCTGTTTCCCAACTCTAGACCTTACAGTAAACCATAAGAAGGGCTGACTGGTTCAGATAAAATGTTGCCCAGCTCCATGTCTTGTTTTTGACTGTGTCATCAGCAGATGCTTAGAGAGAGGGTGTAAGAATATATAACATGGGTCAGTCCTTTCCCAGTATAATTTCCTATTGGAGAGATTCGGGAAATCTACAGTTCAAGAACTTTCTAAACCGCAGATCGCATGTGGACGATCACATATGAGTGGGAAGCCTTATTCATGTAAGCAGGACTTTAGTTTCACTTCCTCAAAAAATACCAAGTAAAAGCTCTCTCTGTATGAATACTTCAGTAAAGTAAGTTTTGTGCTTTACCTCCTGTGTTACAAAACATTGTTATATGTTGTGCTTCCTGTTTCAACTGTTTTGGTAGCTGATCAACACTGTTAATTTGTCCTAAAAATGTTGAAGTGAAATAGAATTAACTGATTTCAAAAAGGAGGCTTTTCTTGAAAGAAAAGCGAGGTTTGCCACTGTGTCCTGTATGGAGTCAGTGGATCAGGCAAACTTTGACAGGAGGGTTCTGCAAAGATGGTCAGTGAATAAGGACAGCAGGATAAGGTATGTTTTGAAATAGAACTCTCTTATTTCCTCCAGTTTCGTATTCAGTACTCTTAGTCAAATTAAAGCTGTTTTTTGTTTGTGGTATGTTGATTGATATCACTTACAGACACATAAGCGTTATCTGGTAAATAAGCAGAGGTAAAAACTTTAGGTAAAGACTTTCCTTTTTGGAGAACCGCTCAGGTCAGAAAAGGAAGCAGCTACCTGTAGAATACAGGTTTAAGTAAAAAAAAAAAAAAGGTGTGAATAAATATTGAATTTGATGCTAGTTGAAACTAAGTAGTGATGCTGATTTCACTGTTGAAACAATGCAAATATATGAATAGCAAGCTCGATTTCTAAAGCTCCTTTTTCTTGTAGTTTCTTTCCTTAAATACTATGATAAAAGGAAAAAGAATTATATCTGAAAAACAAATGCATGGAAACAGAAAAGCCTGAGGAACTCTTCATGTGAACAAGAGTCACAGACATAAACCACATCCATCACAGAAAGCTGCATCCTGAGGTTCCTCTCTGCTAAGGGGGGAGAAATAAAAACGTCTCTTCCTCCATAATGTGGAGATAAATCTCACTTGTCATGCTTGGGAGGGAGCTGGGCAGGGTGTAGTGCTGGATTTCAAGGTGACCTGATGGCGTTGGTCTCAGTGCACCCTGCCAGCTCACCAAACCCTTGGCTGTGGGAAGAAGATTACCTTCTAGGCTCAGTGCCCATACATTGCTACTGCCAGTCACATGGATTGCCCTGGCCTTGAACTGCCTGCATGGAGTGGCTGATCAGCTCTGCCCTGGCTGGCTCTCATTTCCCAGCACCTTTAATGTCCCTACGGTAACAGCCCAAGGAAAGGAGTGAGGGTTTTAAGTAGGCTCCAGTTTCATGTGTGTAAAGTACTGATTGTTTTGACTACTTGGATAATGTGGTGCCCAGCCAGTCAGTGTAGCTTTCTTCCCTCCCCACCCTTCTAGAGCTGTTGAAATAAAAGGAGTAAACAACTTCAAGTGGGAAGGAGGTAAATCTCAGTGACCCTCTGTTTACTTGGCTGTCTTCTCTCGTTGTAGCTGTTTGCTTTGCAGGCTGAATCCTCCCGCATGAAGAAAGAGGAACTGGAGGTGGAACAAGCAGTTGTGCATCACAAGTTGCCTGCATATGTGGCCAACATGGATCGACTAGGGGACTCTGAGCTGTGAGTGCCTGCAGGGGGGGAGCTGGAGACAGGCTCTGCTGCTTTTATTGGGTCAGGGAGGCTCCTGGAAGGTCATTTCCTTGTTCCCTGCCCTGGGAATCAATGCAGAAAGACATCCAAGCAGAAATTCTGGTGACCTAAGTGCGTTTAATGGGGGAATTCATGACGGGCACCTCTCCCGCCATTTGGGAGAGAGATTCTTGCCAGTCGGTGAGAACCCAAGCACACATGGAAATGATTCTGCTCTGCTCTCAGCATTAGACCAAGGTGTTCTCGCAGTCAGGGCACTGGTAGCAGGCAATAGCCTGAACTATTGCTCAGATGAAGTGGATTGTGTCTTGACTCCTGTTTTCTTTAGTGCCTGCAGTGCAGTGGGCAAGTGCCTTGTGTTGTTTTATAGACACTGTTACTGTATGACCCGAAGAGGTCATTGTTACACAGAGATGCTTTCTTGCATTTGCAGTCAAAGGAGAAGGAGTTTCTCTTCTGCGAGGCTGTTATGCACAGAATTCTCTATAAACTTGCTGCAGTTAAAATGTGTTTTATGGCTACATCTGTCGTATTCCTGTCTGTGGAAATGAGGCAGTGTACACAGTGATACACCTTGTTTAGTTGTTATTTAAGCTCTTATTTTTCCCCCAGTACACAGTCATGCAAAGCAAGTCTGTGTGTTTGAATTCATTGTGTTATGGAGATTTTTTTTTCCTTGCTTTAAAAGGATCTGAAAGCAAGCATAGCTTAGTCACAAGGTATTAATAGCACTGCTGGGGCTTTGACTTTCTCATGTGCTTCTTTCACTTCTATTCAGACAGGAGGGGGATTGATCAAATTATGCTGCTGACAATGACAAATAGAAGTTGTAGCACAGACCACATGTGAAGTCTGTTTTAGTCTAAAAGTTTCCTGATTAAATAGACTTAAGTGTCTGGCGAACTATCTTGATAGCTGCTCTGCACTCTCTGCCCAGGACAGGCTACAGAGTTTAATTTGAGATTGGGTTTTTTTGGTTTAACTACTCTGTGCGGAAAGCCCTGATGTTTATCTGCACATATGGGGGAGACGGATGTGAGAGATGGGATAATTTATTCCCATATTCATTTTTGTCCATTTGTATTATAAAAACTTGCCTTAGTATTGGCATTTCTTGTGTGTGCAACTTGTCTCTTAGTCTAGGGGCCAGTTCTGGTTGTTTTTGCCATGTCTCTGCTCAACCCAAAGCCGAAATTTGGTAGAACAGTTGCTTCCTAGAAGAGAGGATATATACAGTGAAGGTGATTGTGTTCCCCTTCCTCTGGGGGCTGCTCTGCTCTCAGGAAGCTGTAGTGGAGTGAGGTGAGACAGTTATGTTCTGGGAAGGAGCTGCTGCTATTGGCGTTGTGGGCTGAGAAGGGAGGTGTGTGTAAACATAGAAGAGGACCTAAATTTTCTTCTTTTCTTTGGGTCTGGTTTCTGAGATATTGAGGGCCTGTGTTTTAAAATTGCTGAACGTGACTTGCTGACTCTCTAAGGGTGTTCAGTGAAACACTGCATATGGAATGCCTCTCGAAGTAGGTCTGTTTTATGCCTTGAATTGGGAATCCTGGCTGAACAGGTTCTTTTGGAAATCTGGATTCCCCTGCCTTTCCCTTAGGGTCTTTCTAAACTAACCAGATGGAGTGGAAGGAGTTTGAGGTGGTCCTACAGGGGATTAATGAACAGCTGGGCCCATTGTCTCAGTGGCATCTCTGCAAAGTGAGCTTTGGTTACAGTAATTACAAAGATCTGCTCCAGGCACTAACAAGATGTTTTAAAACAGTTTTTTAGTGCATAGTGGTCCATTGGCTTGGAAAGGAACTTTGCTTGTTGGGTGGTCTTTGATCAGGTTGTCTGACTACACTTTCATATTCTGTTTGGTGGTTTTTGTTTGTTTGGTGTGTTTTTTTTTTTATTAGTGATATGACCTGCAGCCAGAGGAGTACCGCACATTCTCTTCAGTCCCGGGGAGGCTTTCTGTCCTCTTTTCTCTCCCAAAGTAAAAAGGGCCCTTCCAGACCAGCCCATCCAAGTGGGGCTTCTCCAACGCAGACTGGCAGTATGCTGCTAGGGAAGAAAGAACCAATAAATCACCAGGTAATTCTCAACTGTGTTCGTTGAAAGGTGCTCAGTGTCCAAAGGAGTTAACTTGCAGCACAGCACTGCTCCAAGCTTTTGCTTCCACCTGAAAAAATAAAATGTCCTTTCCTTCCTTGCAAGTGCATGCTGGGCCTGAATGCAGCACAAGAGCAGCTGCTGTTGTCTGGGGGCTTGTGGAGCCCTTGCAGGTGCTTGGTTTCTTTGCCTCCTCCTTTGCTCTTTGTTCTGCAGTCTAGCACAAGTGTAACTTTGCCAAATCATTCCTCTGCCTTCCAGAGTGCCAAAGGAAAAGAAGGAACAGTGAGCTGTAAGGACGGGAAGAGCCACTTCAGTGGGTTAGTAGCAGGCGAGTCAAGTTCCCTGCAGCAGCGGCAGAAGCGCTTGCAAGAGCATGGGAAGGAAAGGAAGGAACTGCTGTCGAAAGGGACCTTCCAGGTACCGGGCAACACTGCAAGGCTGGGAAGTGGAGGGCTGGTATCTCTGTAGTTCGTTGTGCGAGGTGGTAAAACAAGTGCAAGTGTTCCTATTAAGCTTCTGAATTGCTGCTCAGATCTGACTGTATCAAAGGTTAATCTCTGTAGTTAATCAACTCCTTGCACACTCTGTTTATTTTTGTGTCCCTGGAAGGGAATCAGTATTGACATTTCAAATGGAACAAGAGTTGTGTTTTGTCGTGATCTTTTCAGTAGCCTGGTCCTAGGGAGGGTATATTTCATCCACCTTAATGGTTATGTTCAAATACCTTGTTATAATCCCCATTTCTTAGTGGCAGTGGGCTTGGCTCACCTATCCTGCCCAAGTGAGTTCTCTCCTCTGGGTTCTTAGGCTATTTTGTACAGGCTCGATGTAGGACAGATAAAAAATCGATAGAAAGTTTTGCTGGATAGGAGTGGAAATATCCTTCATAGCAACATTTGCTTTTTGCAGTTTTTTGTACTGTATGTTGGCAGTTTTGCCTGGGGGTGTGCCCTGCTTTCTAATCTAATGAAATAATAAAATTGTCTCCTGTTTAAAACTGCCGCTGAAGGTCAGTGAACTACTTCTGTTCACCTGTGTATTGTCTGGCTTTCAGCAGCCATGTGGTCAAAGAATACAGAGCACAGGAGGAATGATGGCAGCATCTCAGCCATGTTTATTTTGGCTGTATGAGACACTCTGCCTTGGGGGAGAGGCAGTGCTGAGGGACTGTTGCCTATCGGCCCGTATGTGTGGCTGTTCTCTGTGGGGGAGCTCTGCTTTAGAGAGGAGATGTTATTCCACCACTGAGCGTTCAAGGCTATGAGAGAACTCTTTTATTCATTGCTCATCTAAAACATTTTAATTAAACATTGGTCAGAAAATTGCAAAGCCCAGTTTCCCAATGAGTATCCTTTGACTTTTCTTTTTCTGTGATGTTCCAGGTTAAGGCTGTGTTTTCCTGGCTTTGTAAAAGTTAATTCTGGTGCTCCAGGGGAAGCTGATACTATTTAGCTTTCTGTTGTTCTCAATGCACGTGAGCAGAAAGGGAAAAAAAAGGCGGCACTGTTTCTTTCACGAGTGTCATTCATTGGTTGTTATCTCCCCACATTAACTATCAGAGAGAAGCATTCTTGGATTTATTTCCCAATCTCTTCCAGCTTTGTGATTTCAGATTATTTGATTATGCAGTGTTTGACCCATTGCCGAAGATGTGAAAGCTACTATAAATAAAGCAAGGATGTGTTAGGGAACATGGATCCAAAACCATCAATACCAATACCATTTTGGGGCACTTCATCTTCAGAGGATGGTTTAGCAAAGGAATGCTTGCAGATGTTTTATTAGCTTATGTGCTGTATCTGCTTCTTGTTCAGCTTCTGGTGACAAGGGAAGACTAGGCTGCTTTCAAACACTTCTGTGTGCTGCAGTGCAGATCTTGTCTCATTCAGATAACTTCACCTCTGAAAACTCCGTTTGTTCTGTCTGCCCTGTCAAATTGGGTTTTAAGCTTTTGGACTCGTGTGTTGACTCTGCTATTGTCATCAGTCAGTTGGCCGCAGTGGTTGACCCAGTGCACACAGACTAAATCTCTGGCAGACGAGTATAATCCATCCACTGGGGCTCACCATCCAACAAGAGTTTTTGTGCAGGTTTACTGAACTGCGTATTATGCAGACTTAACCTATATTGTCGAATGCCAGAATTCCTTGAAATATGTTGATATGCTTGTGAATCTGCACTCTAATGGCATCAAAATGCACCTCTAATATCAGCTGAGTTATACCAAACAGATGTTGTGGTTCCTTTAATTTTTACAGGAGAGTGTGTGGCTGGGCACATGGAGGGGGGGATTTAAGGGACTCTGCAAGCAAGGAGGCCGTATTAAATGATTCAATTGTGCAACACTATCCTTGTGCTCAGAAAGGTCCCTGGCAGGAGGGATGTTGAGCTGACAATGCTTCTGTTTCAGTGCAGCTTCCTGGTTTTCTCTCCCAGCAGGCTGGGGTGGCTGAAGAGCTTGATCTAGAGCTGCTGCTTCCTTGTATTTCATGCAGGATTTCTTCCTTCAGGGCCAAAGTGCTGAGAAGAAAACAGATATTAGCACAGCTGAGACAGAGCTGTCCTCAGAGCTGCATGCTGAGCAAGCAGAGACTTCAACCAAAATGCCTACCAGCAGTGCAGAGGCTGTGGGGGTCCGGCAGGAGCAGCCTTTCATTGTCCTGAGCCAGGAGGAATATGGGGAGCACCATTCATCCATCATGTACTGCAGGTAATGGACGGGCAGAAGGGGGCTTTCTTGTAGAAGCCTGTGTAGAAGACCAGCTGTGTCTGGCCTCTTTATCCCAGCCTCTGTTCTGTCCAGCACATTGTGCATGTAGTCTAGGTTGTAGGGCAGTCAAGTTGGTGTGACTGAAAATAGCCTGTAACTTGTGCAGTGAGAATGGACAGAGATTTTTGTTACTGGGAGATGGCAGCCAGGAGGAAACTCCCTGGGAAAGCAGGATGGTATTGCTTAAGGGCATTATGCTTTGCAGTGGAGCTTGGTGCGCTTCATTACGCTAGTTATTGTAGACTGAACAGGAAGTGGTTCAAGGAAGTTCTGATTCCTGCAGAAGGAATTGGTGTGTGGCCGGGAGAGGAAGGATTACTGGGATATCTGCTCGCATCTAAGAACTTCAGGGAGAAAAATATCCAATCAGTTTCCTTCTGCACATAGGGTTGATTGTTCTGGACGGAGGGTGGCCAGCTTGGATGTGGATGGGGTCATCAAAGTCTGGTCTTTTAACCCCATAATGCAAACTAAAGCTTCATCCATTTCCAAATCACCGTTGCTGTCTCTGGAATGGGCGACCAAGCGTGATCGGCTGGTGAGTAGTCTGCATGTGGAGGCTCGAGAGTCACAGCAGATTTGGGGCTGTGTTGCTACGTGTTGCACGTGAACTTCTAGACAGCTGCATTGTGGATAAGATCAGGGAAACAGTTTCCACTTTAGTGGGACATGGGGAACTGAAGCTTGTAGGGTCTAAGAAAAACTAGAGTGTGTATTGAGCAAGGAATTTACCACTGGCTGCCCTGAGACAGAAGTTCCCAAGCTGCAGTGCAGGTACAGCTGCAGGATAGAAGTAGATCCTTTAAGAGAAGTGCCTCTCTCCAGGCAGAGCGGACAGCCACTTGTAAAGGCAGGCAGAGGCAACCTGGTACAACAGCCCATGGGAACCCTGCAGCAGGGAGCTGTGGAGCTTTACTCACACCCTGAGCCAGAAGCAGAGAAGGGAGAGCAGGGCTGAGGAGCAGTGGTGTGGTGTTGGCATTGTGCTTGTGCAGGTGTGAAAAGGGCTCCGTAGCCAATTTTATACTGGTCCCTTATGAGTTGGGAGTTGGCATGTGCATAAGGAGCTCGGGGCTTGTTTAAATATCATGACAGTTTGTTTCCTGTAGCACTTTTTCTCTAGATCTGTTACTAGAGAGGAGCCTTAAATTATATGCATTCTTCTGAGTCCTAGAACTGCTGCTAGTCTTTCATGCCCACTCTTGGTGAAGACAGGGCTGTGTGAGAAGGCAGGTCTGCAACTGAGGGAATATTGTTCACGTTCTGGCACTGATGATGTGTTGCTGCTAACCCCTAAATGCTGCCTGTGAAGAGCTGGTGCTACAGCTTGTCTCTTTCTTTTCTTTTACTCTTAGAAAGGAAGTTGTCCATGCAGTTGTTGTGATGTTTCTTTTGCATTGTGGCGTTTATTTCCTGCTTGCTGATAAAAAGATTCTTCTTTCTGAAATATATGGGGATTCAGTAGCAAATCAGGCTCTGAAGTGAAAAGGATCTGGCTTGCTTCATTTTCTTTGATAATGCATCCCTCCATGGTTTTACTTCTGATTTAAATTGTAGCACCACTGATAAAGCATGTGTGAGCCCTTCTGAATGATTTCATTCTCCCCTGGATGAAAGGAGGTGGCTTCTACTTGGTTTTCTCTTAAACTTAGATTGTTAATTCTGTGTTACTCTTTCCTTACTCCCCTAGATACTGAGACTCCACATATGTTTTGCATCCTATAATATTGAGCCATACTCCAGAAAGTGGCTTTTATTTCACCTTGGTGCCTATCAGATCTTTTTCTCACTGGAAAGCAGTGCTTTTACTCTGACTTCTGTGGCTCTGGGGTAGTCCTAATCAGCGTGATACGCACAGAAAGACAAGATGTACCCTAATGGAGTGACACTTAATCCAAATGCATAAGTAGAAAAAAATTTACTCTGGTGTTGATGGTGGTTGGACAGCATCATTGTACTCACTCACACTCCTTCCATTTCCTCCTTGTTGGTTTCAAGCTATTGCTTGGCAGTGGGGTCGGGACAGTTCGTCTTTATGACACAGAAGCAAAGAAGAATCTCTGTGAAATCAGCATTGACGAAGACATGCCCAGGTAACTCTGGAATACTGTTTTTATATATAATATAAATGTTGTTGGTTTTGACTGTGAAAAGGTAGGTGAAGGCTCAATGTTCCTGCTGCTTTCCTGCAACTGCAGGACTATCTAGCCTTCATCCAGAGGGCAGTCCCTGTTTGAGCAGCATAAAACCACTCAGTTAAATGGGAGGCACTAAAATCTGTCTAACCACACGAATCCTGCCCTCCTTTACAGTGCACCCTGTCTTGCAGGGTCTTAATGGGAGAGCTCTTAGTTGACCATTGGGCTTGAGGCAGCTGCTGGAGAGAGGCAGTTCAGACTGTTTGCTGTGTTTCAGGATCCTCTCGCTTGCCTGCAGCCCAAGTGGTGCCTCGTTTGTCTGTTCTGCGGCAGCCCAGAGCCCCATCTCCCACATGGACTTCTCAACAGTCAGCTCCAGGGGCAAAAGCATGAACCAAGTTCCTGGGAAGCTGCTACTGTGGGATACTAAAACAATGAAGCAGCAGGTACTTGCTGGGTTTCTTTCCTTTCTCAGTCTGCTTGCTGAGAATGTGTCTTCTGTTTCAATGTGTAGCAGCCCTCTTGCTAAATTATGCTGGCTTTCTTTTCAATACCCTTCTTTTTTACCCTTCCTCCTTTCCCCTCTATCACATGCAGGATAAAAATGAATAGTGTAAGTAGCTGCTGGGTTTGGGTGAGGTGTTTTTTGTCTTGGTGTGTTGGGTTTTTTTTGAGGGATTCTTCAAAATAATCCATAGCCTTGTTTCTATCCTGCCTGCACAGTTTGTGACTGGAAATGTCCCAAGTGGATTGAATGATGCTTTGCTCAGGCTTTCTCCAGTTGAGCTACATTGAAGGGTTTTCTCTGCTATTTCCCCTGTCCTCCCTGTTTTTAAGTGAAGTGCCTCTTTCAGAAGTTCTTTCAGAGGTTTCATCTCATGCCATCTTCTCCATTGTTTCAATTTAGATGGGTCAGATTCTGGCAGGGAATTCTCATCCCATCCCTCACCTTTGCCCTTAAGAAATGCTGTCCCTGATGCATGGGAGAAAGCAACATACTCAGGCTAATGCTTGCTGGAAGCTGGTTTTCCAGCCTTGAGGCCATGGCGAAGAAAGCTGTGGCTTGGCTGAGGTGAATTGTTGCCTTAATGTCACAGTAAAATGCAGCTGCCAGCCTTGAAGTCTGTAGTCATGAGAGGGGCATATGGCTCCAAACTGGAGGATTTCTTGCTACTAGATACCATCTTTCCTCCCTCCCCTGGAGACCAGCTCCTCAGCATCCCCAGCTCCATTTCTCAGCATTAATGGAGACTTTCCCTTGCAGCTGCAGTTCTCCCTGGAGCCTGAGCCCATTGCTATTAACTGCACAGCCTTCAACCACAATGGCAACCTGCTGGTCACTGGGGCTGCAGATGGGATTGTTCGTCTCTTTGGTACGTTGAAATTGGGCAGTGAAGTGGCCCCTCAGTGTCCCCAGCTGGCTGCCCCTAGCATCCTTCTTCTGCCAGCAGGGAGGCAACTGTGGGACATGCTTGAACACCAAGGTGGAAGCTATTCTCTCCTCCACAATAGCTCTCAGGAGTGAACTGGCATAAACTTTCTCTGACAGGTATTGGCTGGAGACCCTGGTAGTGCTTCTGGATTTGTTGTTTCCTTCCTGCTGAGGAGCAGAGTTAACTTGCCCTTGAGCCCCTGTGGTCTTGGGTGTGCCAGAGGCTGTCTTGAGGAGAGGAATTAATGTGTGACTTTCCAGTTGAAGGCAAGGGCTTCACATCAGTCCTTCCCTGAGCAATTTCTGTTTCTCAGGTTTTGTCCTCTTCAGCCTGTCCTTGTGATAAAGGCAGTTTGGGCCTCCCTCCTCTGTGAATGAGGGATCTGCTTCTGGCCTGGGTGCTGAGCTGGAGGCTGCAGTCCCAGGTCTGTGGGAGGACATTGCTGGCAGCAGCTGTGAGGGTGGACAGGATAGCAAGGGGATGAGAAGAACGGTGGTAGTGGGGTTTGGATGCAGAATGCCTGCAGTTGACAGCATGTGAGCAGCCCTGTAAAGCTGGAGGAGGAGGTGACTAGTTACAGGCAATGATTTTTGTGGCCAGTGTAAAAGCCACATGCTGGAGAATAAGCGCAGGGTGCTGGGATTGGATTGGGCTCCCCCAGGCTGGTTTAGAGGGCTGCGACAGAGACCTTATGAGTGTAAAGGTCCTCTCTTTCTTGACCTCATCTCTGTGCAACTACAAGGAGCGTTCAGTACTGCTTCTCCCCTCAGATATGCAGCAGCACGAGTGCGCCATGAGCTGGAAGGCACATGATGGGGAAGTCTACTCCGTTGAGTTCAGCTATGATGAGAACACAGTCTACAGCATAGGCGAGGATGGCAAGGTAGGCTCTGGGTGATCTTCTATGGGTCAGCTGGCAGTGAGATCCCTTCTGGAGTCTTCTCCATATGGTGGGGATAGCAGTAAAAATACCCTCAGAATCTGGAGGATCTGTGGGCTGCTAACTGTAATCTTAGGTGTGCAGCACCACCCTGCTGCATGCAGTCTCTGCAGAGAGTGGCTGGACAGTGTATTAACAACTGGAGCTGTCTCAGACCATGTCTGCAAATCCTACTGTTGCTGACATCCCTTTCCTAGGGAATCCATGTGAAGATGACCTTTCTGTGCCCCTGAGATCACCACATTTGAAATCTGGGATTCACCAGGGAACAGATCCTTGACAACTTTGCATAAATTTCCTTTTCAGCAGCTCCCTGTTGCTTATAATAAAGGCTTCAATTTCTGCAGTTCCAGTCTTCAGCAGTAGAGGTGTGGCTCAGGGAGGGAGATTGCCTGAAGGTGTGGGTCCTTGGCTGATAAGAGTTAAGTGAATTCCCACCAGGATCCTGCATGCAATGTAGAAGGACACATAGGCAGCAGTGGTCATGGAAGGTAGGGCATATGGGTAGTAGGCACTCTTATGGCCTTTGCAGCCTGTGTTTTATAAATATAGCCACTTAAATATAGATGTCCAAATGCCATCTTCTGTTTGTGAGGAATAGCCACTTCGCTTAAAAACAATGAATGGCCCTTCTGCTTTCATCCCAGTCAGTTTAACTATACGGGCTTTTGTCATTTCCTTTTGTCATTCTAGTTTATTCAGTGGAATATTCACAAAAGTGGCTTGAAGGTGTCCGAGTACGAACTTCCCAGTGAAGCTACAGGTCCTTTTGTTCTGTCCGGGTACAGCGGCTACAAGCAAGTCCAATTCCCACGAGGAAGGCTTTTTGCTTTTGACTCTGAGGGCAACTATATGTTGACGTGTTCTTCTACTGGGGGAGTAATTTTTAAGGTAACTGAGAACTGATGGGGAGTACTCTTATGCATCCATACAAGCTCTTGTTGTTACAAGGCTGCAACAGCAGCACTGGAAGCTCTCAAACAGCACCTACCCATCCCTGTTCTGTGAAAGTTGCTGCTCAGTTTCATACAGTGTGCATTTTAGCAGCATGTTGTGTTTAGCAAGTGTTTGAACCGTTTGTAAGTGTTTGGCCCTCTGTATGTAGCTAGAGTTTGTGTGCTCCTTGCTTAGCTGCAGCAGTTTCTCTTAGTGCCCAAGTGCCTAGTTTTAAAAATTTTTTTAATATATCGGTGCATGCCAGTCCAATGCAAAGTGTGTGATTGTTGGCCAATGCTCATCTTTAATCTGCCTTGTGTGCTTGCTGATGTTATGTTAGTCCCAGCCTGATTATCTCATCTTACTGCGTGCTGAAATGAAGGGTAAGGCTGAATGGTTCCAAGTACCCAAATTTCTGTGCTGCAGTAGCAAGCAGTTACAGATCACATGCTGCTTGCCTACCTCCTCTTGAGTCAGTACCCATCAGTATAAGCCATTGCAAGGCAGATTAGATGGAATTTTTACTTTGATTCTGGGGCATTCAGAGCACCTGCAGTAACATGAGCTATAGCTTAGGCTTATGTGCTCCTCATCAGTGTGTGCTCTTAGCCTGTCTTGTTCAATTACTGCAGCTCAGCTGATGTCAGAAGCTGAGCTGCTTGAGAACGCGTACTTCTGTGGTGAGACTGGAAACTTGCTTCCTCGTGTCCTATGTACATCTCTTTGATTTTTCTGCTTAATTACGTATGCTGATAGGGATATGGAGTCTGTAGCAGGCTTTGTCTTCTCTCATGGGTACACTGCCCCTACTGCAGAAACTTGCCTCCTTAAAATCTTATCCTTTCCTTCTTTTAGTTAAATGGTGAGGACAAGGTTCTGGAGAGCTGCCTTTCCCTAGGAGGACACCGAGCTCCTGTTGTCACAGTAGATTGGAGCACAGCCATGGACTGCGGGACTTGCCTCACTGCCTCTATGGATGGGAAGATTAAATTAACAACCTTACTGGCTCAAAAGTCTTAACCTGGACAGTGCTGAAGGGAAAGAGCAACAGACTCCACAGGAACAAACTGCATGGGAGAGAAGGCAAACCATAGTCCCTCTTCTCATTGTAGCTTTTGCCTCTTGACAAACATTAAATACATTTGCCAAACCACTGTGCAATAGAATGCCGGTATGGGACCGGATCAGTGGCAGCACTGAAAAATGAGTCTCCACTGACCCATTGTGGCAGCTGGACCCCCTCTCTTAGGGAGCCTTGAGTAGGACGTGGCTAGAAAGGCTGCTGGGATCATGTCAGGGGTACTGCAGAAGAAAGTGAGGATAGAGGAGGCATGCATGAAGCAGCACAGTGCGTGGTGATAAGAGGGCTTAAACTGGAAAGGCCAGTGCAAAACCAGAGTATTCTTTCAGTATAGCATTTCTTGTTGTGTTTTTTGGTTTGTGGTTTTTTGTTTTGTTTTTTTTTTTTGTTGGTTTTTTGTTGTGTGTTTTTCTTTTTTTTTTCATAAAACCAAAATATTCCCTTGCACTTGTTTACTGTGCTCTCTTCAGCTGTTGCTGCAAAACGTGGAGGGTGGCTGGGGCAATGTGCCAAGAAAGTCTCCTGTACGGAGAAAAGACCGTTGTGCTTTCTCCAGGTGCTTCCGGCAGTGACACCTGCAAACCAGGGGGAACCAGTGTAAGATATCCAGGAACAAAAATAGTTGCATTTGTCGAATGTATTGTGTTCCCCTGCGATATCCGCTAACAACTAGTGGAGAGATCCTGAGTCAGACCTTTTGAAATGCTTGTGCTGGAGTTCAGAAGCTACATAATGCCTAGAGGCTACCTGATTGCAGATAGGAGGAGAGGGGGCCAGAAGCAGTCTGGTCCTGTGTAGTGCTCTCTGTCACTGGAGCGCGCTCTGCCCCTGCACCCTCCCAACATCAGGGCAAGTGCTGTGCTCAAGTGTTGCATAGTCTTTGAATGGACTGCTCAGCAGCCAGATTTCATCTGCCTACATGTCGCCACAGAGCTTACTGCTGCTGATATCGTTGGCCTTTATTGGGAGTTTACAGTACTGTTCCTTGGCAGAGCCCTCATTCTCAGTTATGTGAAGAACAGGTCCAACGTACTGTTTGAAGATACCTTTGGTATCTTCTAAAGGCCATTTTAGTTTTATGGCCTGGACCATAAAAGTGAAGAGTCACCAATGCGAAGGGTGGTTGCCCGGACGGGAGGCGGAACATTCTTTCGGTCTGTTTTTGCCATGTATGCTTTGGCGTATTTGTGAAGAGTGGCTCGCCAAAGTTGTAATGCCTAGCTAGCTATCTCCTTGGGTTTGAAGAGATGGGAACTGGGCCAGGTGGACCTCTGTAGCTGGCAGCTTCCACTGCTGCCCAGCCAGACCTGGAGTGTGAATGTTGTTATCCCCTTCCAGGTCTCAGCCTGGGGGTTGGAAATCAAGATTCACTTGGCTAAGCCTATGGCCGTTCTTCACTGGTGGCATCACACCTCACAACATGACTGGGTGTCCGAGAAGGCCGTTGCCATCTTTGTGCCTGGAGATGTTGGATACAGTCTGCAGTCGTTTTGTCTGTTGCATGTAGCCCAAGGGAGGCTAGAGGTACAGCTAAGATGAGGTCAGAGTTGAGCAAAAGGCTCACTAAAGCAGGCAGGAGGTCTAGCTGAATAAAACCAGGCCTGCAGCGTGAAATTTCCGGATCGCTGGAGACGTTTGTGCCTTGAAAGCATAGCATTGTCGAGGCTGGAAGGGGCCTCATGGTGTCCATCTCGTCTGTCCCCGCCCTGCTCAAAGCAGGGTCAGCCAGCGCAGGTCATGCAGGGCCACGTCCAGTATAGAGTCTCCAAGAATGGAGATGCTCCACAACCTCTCTGTGGCACAAATAAGCCACCAGCATGCTGAACTGGGGCCTCCAGCCCATGGGCCCAGGAGGCCCACTGAGGCGTAGGCAGAGGCCTCCAGGCCCTGCCTGAGCTCTGTCATGGTGTCCAGGTCTCCAGCTGTGCCAGGCTGGGGACCTTGCTGCTCCAGACCCCAGCCCACAGGCTGCCTTCCCGGCCTGCCCTTGGCCTCCCCAGGGGCCTGCCTGCCCACCCCTGGGCTGCGTCTGACCCTGCTTACTACCACTGGGCCTGAACCCCAGCCTGGCCTGGCTTGACGTCCTGGCTTGCCCTCAGAGCTGCCGCCTCACCAGGCACTTGTTTGTCCCTCTGGGCTCTCAGCTGCCTGTCCTGTGCCCTCCCTGCTTCCCTTGCTCGTGTAGGCTGAGGCCAGCAGGGCAGGGCCCAGCCGTGAGACCCCATTTGGCTCCGCATCCCTGAGGGAGCAGCGTGCCCATGCTGCTCCCTGACACTGGTCTCTCACCACCCTCACAAGAGAAAAGGTTGTTCCTTAGGTTGAAGAGGGGATCGCCCTGTTCCAGCTCATGCCTACTTCTTCACACCTTCCCCCTTGGTGGGCTACAAATCCATCAGCTCCCTGTGGGATCTGCAAAGCTTCCATGGCTACCAGAAGCTTGCCCACCACCTTCTGGCCAGACCACCAGGAGGATTGCTCTACAAAGGCAGGAAGAGCATGGTAACTGATTATTAGCAGTAGCTCAGTGCTAGTCCCTGATCTGAGCACAATCATGGTTCAGGCCTCCCCAGAGAAAAAGGAGAGATGTGTGCTCCCTCTCGGAGGTGTCTGAAGGACCAATTTTCATTCAGAGCAAGGGCAGAGAGAGACGTGCTAACTGCCTGCATAGGAAGAGAGCCTGAATGAGCCTTCAAAAACAGGACTCTTCTCATCCAAACCCGCTAGGTCGGAAGCACTCCAATTATGCAGCAAAACTTAGACACGTACTAGATGACAATGTTCATTAAATACCGAGCTGCAACAGAACGCTTGGAATTAGATGCAGGGTAGTGGCTGCATAAGGTGGAAGGCAAAGGTTCCCAGGTTTCATTCATCTCCCTGTGAGCACTCTGTTTTCTGGCACTGGCATTTCCTCTGCTCCAGCACCTTCTCATTGCTAACCGTGCCGCGCGTTCAGCTGTGGCTGTGGAAGGGCGGGAAAAGAAAAGGCTGTGTGTTAGTTTTACAGCAGGCTGGGCCAGAGGCAGCCCTGGAAAGTGGATCCTGGAAGTACAGCAGCACTAACGTGCAGATCCACATACTGAAACCCAAACGCTCAAACGTGTCAACAACAAAGTTACAGTCTATGGGCTACAGACACATGTAGAAAATTGCATTACATGGAGACATGGATCAGCTTCTTGTGGTTTTTGCCTTACTCCTTGTCCAGCTCTTTTTCCCATCTCTCTTTTAGACTGCTCTATTTGACTGTGACCCACCATGCTAGTCTCCCAATGACTTCTGAGGTGAAGCCCTGGTTCTTCCCCAGTTCTTCCCAAGTCCCATGCAGAGCGGACAACTTTTCTCACAGGTCCTGGTTTTATCTTGCCTGCTGCATGCGTTGTTTTGACTGCATCTCCAGCTGTTGGGAAATGTCACCAGCTTGTAGGCAGCAAAACAAAAGGAACTCAAAGAGAGAGCTCTGAAGTTACTCACTTGTGTGGAAATCCATAAGGTGGGGGGCCATCGAGACTGCATTTGTCACCTGCTGACAGAGTATTAAATGTGTGAAAACCTCCATGTATGGTGACCAGCTCTGCTCCTCTTGCTTGGGGCCCCTAGGACTGCATCCTGGTCGGCGAGGCCATTGACCTTGGCAGCCCTGCTGGGACTCCTGGCTCATGGTTTTTACCCATCTTGGTAACTACATCCATATTCATCATCATCGTCTACTGCTACAAGAGCAGCAGGAGCCTCAAAAGAAATCAATTGATTGCAAAATACAGCTAACAGATAACTAGCAGCATAGCAAAAAAATATAGGAAAAGAATCATACAGGTTCCAGCAGAAAAAAAAAAATCACCTCAAACCCACCCAAAAAACTGGAGCTCACCTTTCTTCTTAGTTTATCAACTTGGTTGGTCACCTCAGAAGAGCTCTTCTTCATCTTTGCCCAGAAACTGAGCTGGGACTCTCTCCCTGCATAAGCCATTAGCTTTGCCTGAGATCCCTCCAGAAGCATCTTCAACCTGCACAACAAATTAGTAAGGAAAGCATGAAGCAAGGCAACAGTCAGCCTTTTTCACGTACTGTTACATAAACAGCACAGCCATGGCTTGCTTCATCTGTAATACGCTTGAGAGGCCAGGAATTACCAAGAACAGCCAGCCCTCCAGAGCCATGCATCACTTGGAGGGCCCAAAGTTTACCTGAACCGTTGTTCAAATGGTTATGTACATGCATTTACATTAGAGTTTAGTAAAGCTTGACTTCTACTCAGTGTGATATTTCTTTAAAACACTAAAAAGCCATGCCTGGTACGTTCTTCCTCCAGCGCGCTGTTTCTTCCCCACATTTTGTCCAGAAGCGCTTCTGATCGCTGTTTCATCTCGGCCAGCTTCTTCACTTCCTTGCTTTCGCTCCCACGCTTTCAAAATAGAAAAGATACGTCACACACAGAGCAGAGGAACAGGATCCATATGCAGAATGTGCAGACAGCGTCCTCCTCAAAGAAGATAACATGGATCTCCCATGTCCAGTCTCCTCTCGCAGCGCTCAACTGCAGCTCTCTCTCCTGGCCACAGCACATACCAAAGGAATTGTGCCGATGAACGCAAGTGCCCACGTATTGTCCACCAAACACATTCAAAATGCAGGAGCACCAGGGCAATGAGGAAATGTATAGACTTTTCCCCTGAAGGTGCCCTGCCCAAAACCCTGGGGAATTCCCCACAGCCCCCCTGATCTCTTAATAGATTACCTGCCCACAAGAAATTCAAAGACCAAACCCAGTCATACCCAGAAGCTGTTCCTATACCTGCTGATGTTGGCGTTCCTTTGCAGTCCGTGTTGTCTGAAAGGCAGTTATCGAGTTCTCCAGGCCACTGTGAGCCTACAGCAGCATTAAAAGAAGAAAAAAGAAGTCATGCTAGGACTTTTCTGACTGAAGGTCACACCTCACAGCCTTTCTTCTTCTCTTGCCAGCATCAGTACCACATGGTGTTTTCCTGTCCTGCAAAGCACACAAAATACTGCCTATGGAGGCGTCGTTCCCTTATTAGTTGTGGATTTTCATCTTTGGAGGTCTTCTCGTTGCATTATGGACCCACACCTTCTGGCCAAGGAATCTATAGTCACTAGAACAGGAAGGTGACCAGAGTACAGGCAACTGACGAATGCCTGTCACAGTCTGATGATGCCAGTCAGGCCTCCAGGATGAAGTGCTCAGCACCGCCAGAGCCCAAGGCAAGTCTGCAACCAAAGGTACCAAATCCCTCGACTGCATGACTGTCTGAAGCGCTGCCTGAGATCTCAACCTCACGAGTGGTCTAAAGCAGAAAATACTTAAGCCGGTGCGTTACTTTCAAGTCCTTAACAAAGACAGCATGAAGTAGGACTTGCTGTAGTCTCATGGGACAACTCACAAAGCCAGAAAGCTGGGGAATGGGCCAGCAGGACTTTCAGAGCAGCCTATAGTCAGTAGAACAGAGGAACTGATCCCCCCCTAGGCTCTCCAGGAGAACCTCATCTTAAACTTTCCCCACGTGAATATGGAACTAGGCTCTGTAGCTCATGAAAAGGGAAGGCTCTGACTAACTTACTGAGGCAGAGGCTTGCAGGTCATTCTGAAGGGCTTCAATGATCTTGGCTTGTTGCTGGGCTGTGGCTTCCAGCCTGGCCTTTCCAGCTTGGAGCCTGAAAGGGAAGTACAGGCTTTACTGCAGAAGTCCACAAGAGCACAAATCTAAAAAGTAGTGTGTGAAAGAACCTCATCTAAAACAAAAGCGTCTTGTATTATTATCTGGCTGGGATGCAAGAAAACAGTCCTGTTGTTCTCACACAATTGCAGAGAGCAAAGCCTTGCTCCACTGCATTACTTCCTTACTGTTGCATGCGTTCTTCCAGCTCTAGGATAGCCACAGTTGCAGAAGATGCAGCCAGAAGGCACTGCAGTTTCCTGGAAGTTTTAAGTTCCCTCTCCTTACTCTTTATGATGTTCTTCAGGGACTCGGCATAACACTCAGTCTGGATACGCCGTTCTGTCAATTCCTGCAGCTGTCAAACCACAACAAAAATCCCCAGTAGTCAGCTTAGGTCTGATAAAAAGGAGTGGACTGCTTTGACTCTCATGTCGACTCTCAAAACCCATAGTTACTTCTTCATCTTTTATATTGGCCCCTCTCCTAGGTCTACATTGGTTTCCTACAGTGTTTCCTAAACGCTGCCACAGCACTCCTCCTCCTCCTCTCTCAAGGACTCTGAACACTCTTTGTAGCCACTTGTTGGCTACTCCAACATGGTTAGAAGCTCCTCCTCCTCCTCCTCAAGTGACTTTGCAACTCCATAACAATGATGACATGATGAGGGAATACGAAAAAGCGCCAGCGCAATGCTCCAGTATGCCTCCTCTTTCTCCATCAGCACACACTCCGCTTTGCCAAACCCAAGAGAAGCAGCAAATACACGTGCTCTGTGAAACTTGAGAAGCAGCTTTTTGAAAGGAATACATGCACCCTTCTCCAATTAAGGACAAAGTGACTTCCCGCTTAGTCACGTTTCTAATCGTAGGCAGCGGGCTTATAAAACAAGACGAGTCACTCTACAGGTCACTCAATCTATTCCTGTTGCAAAGCTGCCTAGTGTAATAAGACCACCTTAGGGCAGACCTCCACTGCTACTTCAAGCGGTGCAAACAGGCAGGCACCAAAGGCAGCAGTGCTGTTCCCTCCCGGTCCCCTCATCACAGCTAGCCACACACTGAACCACCCTGGGTTACACAAAACCCCCAAGAAAGGATCAGTTCCCTGCTCTGGTTTGCTACAGAAAAGCCCTGGGCCCCTGCCAAGAGACAAGAGACAGGCTTTCTCCATACCTTAGCTTTAGACCTGTCCAGTTCCTTCTGCAACTGCAGCTTCTGTTCCTGCAAGTCCCTGCTGTAGTGCTTCTTAGCTTCAAGGGAAGCTTCTGCCAGAGAGTTCTTTCTGAGAGTGTCAGCAAGCTCCTGCTGCAGCTGCCTGACCCATCTCTAAAGAAACAGAGTTTCTGTCATCAGTAAGAAGATGACAACATGAGAGATGCTTTTACTCATGGGATTATATCATTAGGTCTGTCTTCAGGGTGGCCAGCAGGTCGAGGGAGGTGTTTCTCCCTTTCTACTCTGCTCTTGTGGGACGCCATCTGGAGTACTGCATCCAGCTCTGGTGTCCTCAGCACCAGGCAGACATGGACCTGTTAGAGCAGATCCAGAGGAGGACCACAAAAATGATCAGGGGGCTGGAACACCTCTCCCATGAAGAAAGGCTGAGAGAGTTGGGGTTGTTCAGCCTAGGGAAGAGCAGGCTCTAGGGAGACTTTATTGCAGCCTTTCAATACAGCAAGACGGAGAGACACTTTTTACAAAGGCCTGCAGTGACAGGACAAGGGGCAATGGTTTTAAACTAAAAGAGGATAGATTTAGATGGGACATAAAAAGACATTTTTTAGAATGAGGGTGGTGGGACGCTGGACCAGGTTGCCCAGACAATTTGTGGATGCCCCATTCCTTGAAGTGTGAAGATGGAAGAACGAAATGAGGTGCAAAATACACTTCAGATCCAGATTCCATAACCTCCTCTCAGCAGCACTCCAAAATGAACTCAGTAGCGAGAACAGATCTCTGCACACTGATAGGCTCTATATATGGATATCTGCATCAGCCTCTAATAGAGTCACCTGGCTGTAGCCTTGAAAATGTACTTCAGCTGAAGCATCCTTCTTTAGCTGAATCTCTTCTCCCTCCAGTGCAGAAACCTAAGCGAGCGAGAACAAAAACAGTGGGGAAAGGTATCCCCAGCAACACTGCAGCACCACACTGCATTTCAGCACTGGGGCTACAGGAGCGGTATTCCTGCATTACCTCTGGAAGAAAAAGTGCCTCATTCTCAGGACAGGAGACATCATCAGCTGCTTGCTCTGCTTCTGCCGCTGGCAAGACACCTACAAAGGAGGTAAGAAGCGCGACGCTGCTGTGAGTGCTTATTTCACTCTGCTTTTCCCCATCCGCTTCACACCAGAGAAGCTTGCAAAGGTAACCGTTCAGTCCGTCAGCAAATTACCATTGCTGCGCCCCCCTGCCATGGGCTGCGCGCACACTCCGTGTCCGTCTGCAGCTGGAAGCAGCGCGTTGGCCAACGCTTTTCCTGGGCCTTCAGAATCCGTCTGCGTAATTCAAGAGACTGGCGTGAGAACTGGCACAGACTCCTTCTCGACCCGTTTCCACGCACAAAGCTCCCCCTTCAGCCAACAGGCGTAACGTGGTCTCAGGTGATGGAAAGAACGAAAAGGGCAAACTGAGCCAGTGTGTTAGGCACCTCTGTTGAGCAGGGCTTTCAAACGGGGCCGAAGTACACCTGCCCAAGATAGAGGGGACCCAGGCAGAAGCAGCTAAGCGTCTAGACTGTAGGCCCTACGGGCAACCATTTGACACTGACTGGATGCGGGGGAGAGAGCTGTGTGGTGCAAAGCCAGCAATCCTCACAGCGCCAGCCTTCCAGGATTTCAGAGGACTGTAACCAGCGGGAAGCTTTACTGCTTCAGTCCTACACTAGAACTCCAGCTCAAGGGCCAGCTGCCGAAGACCAGGGTCTCTAGCTTGACCTCACTTTGTCCCAGTCCTCACTGAACAGCTTGCCTGCAGCACTGGCATGTCAAGGCCCCAGTTAGGAGCGTGTGGTGGAAGCAGCAGCAGTGGGAGACGAGCCCAAAAGCAAGCGAGCCCAGTGGGGCCCCACTGCCTCCCTCAAAGCAGGGGAAGAGTGGCTGGAAAGCTGCCCGGCGGAAAAGGACCCGGGGGTGCGGGACGACAGGCGGCTGAATACGAGCGGGCAGCGTGCCCAGGTGGCCAAGAAGGCCAAGAGCATCTGGGCTTGTATCAGAAATAGCGTGGCCAGCAGGACTAGGGAAGTGACTGTCCCGTTGTACTCGGCACTGGTGAGGCCGCACCTCGACCACTGTGTTCAGTTTTGGGCCCCTCGCTGCAAGAAAGCCACTGAGGTGCTGGAGCACATCCAAAGAAGAGCAACGAAGCTGGAGACGGGTGTAGAGAACAAGTCCTCTGAGGGACTGAGGGAACTGGGGTTGTTTAGTCTGGAGAAGAGGAGGCTGAGGGGGGCCTTATCGCTCTGTACAGCTGCCTGACAGGAGGTTGTAGCGAGGTGGGTGTCGCTCTCTTTTCCCAAGTAGCAAGTGATGGGACGAGAGCAAACGGCCTCAAGTTGCGGCAGGGGAGGTTTAGATTGGACCTTAGGAAAAGCGTCTTCACCGAAAGGGTTATCAAGCCCTGCAACAGGCTGCCCAGGGAAGTGGTTGAGTCCCCATCCCCGGAGGTATTTAGAAGATGAGTAGACGTGGCGCTTAGGGACGTGGTTTAGGGGTGGACTTGGCAGTGCTAGGTTTACGGCTGGACACGATGATCTGAAGGGTCTTTTCCAACCTGAATGATTCCGTGTCTTTACCTCAGAATCAAAAGGGGAGTCATCATCTTCCTCTTGTTCTGCTCCTGCCGCTGGCAAGACACCTACAAAGGAGGTAAGAAGCGCGACGCTGCTGTGAGTGCTTATTTCACTCTGCTTTTCCCCATCCGCTTCACACCAGAGAAGCTTGCAAAGGTAACCGTTCAGTCCGTCAGCAAATTACCATTGCCGCGCCCCCCTGCCATGGGCTGCGCGCACACTCCGTGTCCGTCTGCAGCTGGAAGCAGCGCGTTGGCCAACGCTTTTCCTGGGCCTTCAGAATCCGTCTGCGTAATTCAAGAGACTGGCGTGAGAACTGGCACAGACTCCTTCTCGACCCGTTTCCACGCACAAAGCTCCCCCTTCAGCCAACAGGCGTAACGTGGTCTCAGGTGATGGAAAGAACGAAAAGGGCAAACTGAGCCAGCGTGTTAGGCACCTCTGTTGAGCAGGGCTTTCAAACGGGGCCGAAGTACACCTGCCCAAGATAGAGGGGACCCAGGCAGAAGCAGCTAAGCGTCTAGACTGTAGGCCCTACGGGCAACCATTTGACACTGACTGGATGCGGGGGAGAGAGCTGTGTGGTGCAAAGCCAGCAATCCTCACAGCGCCAGCCTTCCAGGATTTCAGAGGACTGTAACCAGCGGGAAGCTTTACTGCTTCAGTCCTACACTAGAACTCCAGCTCAAGGGCCAGCTGCCGAAGACCAGGGTCTCTAGCTTGACCTCACTTTGTCCCAGTCCTCACTGAACAGCTTGCCTGCAGCACTGGCATGTCAAGGCCCCAGTTAGGAGCGTGTGGCGGAAGCAGCAGCAGTGGGAGACGAGCCCAAAAGCAAGCGAGCCCAGTGGGGCCCCACTGCCTCCCTCAAAGCAGGGGAAGAGTGGCTGGAAAGCTGCCTGGCGGAAAAGGACCCGGGGGTGCGGGACGACAGGCGGCTGAATACGAGCGGGCAGCGTGCCCAGGTGGCCAAGAAGGCCAAGAGCATCTGGGCTTGTATCAGAAATAGCGTGGCCAGCAGGACTAGGGAAGTGACTGTCCCGTTGTACTCGGCACTGGTGAGGCCGCACCTCGACCACTGTGTTCAGTTTTGGGCCCCTCGCTGCAAGAAAGCCACTGAGGTGCTGGAGCACATCCAAAGAAGAGCAACGAAGCTGGAGACGGGTGTAGAGAACAAGTCCTCTGAGGAGGGACTGAGGGAACTGGGGTTGTTTAGTCTGGAGAAGAGGAGGCTGACGGGAGACCTTATCGCTCTGTACAGCTGCCTGACAGGAGGTTGTAGCGAGGTGGGTGTCGCTCTCTTTTCCCAAGTAGCAAGTGATGGGACGAGAGCAAACGGCCTCAAGTTGCGCCAGGGGAGGTTTAGATTGGACCTTAGGAAAAGCGTCTTCACCGAAAGGGTTATCAAGCCCTGCAACAGGCTGCCCAGGGAAGTGGTTGAGTCCCCATCCCCGGAGGTATTTAGAAGATGAGTAGACGTGGCGCTTAGGGACGTGGTTTAGGGGTGGACTTGGCAGTGCTAGGTTTACGGCTGGACACGATGATCTGAAGGGTCTTTTCCAACCTGAATGATTCCGTGTCTTTACCTCAGAATCAAAAGGGGAGTCATCATCTTCCTCTTGTTCTGCTCCTGCCGCTGGCAAGACACCTACAAAGGAGGTAAGAAGCGCGACGCTGCTGTGAGTGCTTATTTCACTCTGCTTTTCCCCATCCGCTTCACACCAGAGAAGCTTGCAAAGGTAACCGTTCAGTCCGTCAGCAAATTACCATTGCCGCGCCCCCCTGCCATGGGCTGCGCGCACACTCCGTGTCCGTCTGCAGCTGGAAGCAGCGCGTTGGCCAACGCTTTTCCTGGGCCTTCAGAATCCGTCTGCGTAATTCAAGAGACTGGCGTGAGAACTGGCACAGACTCCTTCTCGACCCGTTTCCACGCACAAAGCTCCCCCTTCAGCCAACAGGCGTAACGTGGTCTCAGGTGATGGAAAGAACGAAAAGGGCAAACTGAGCCAGCGTGTTAGGCACCTCTGTTGAGCAGGGCTTTCAAACGGGGCCGAAGTACACCTGCCCAAGATAGAGGGGACCCAGGCAGAAGCAGCTAAGCGTCTAGACTGTAGGCCCTACGGGCAACCATTTGACACTGACTGGATGCGGGGGAGAGAGCTGTGTGGTGCAAAGCCAGCAATCCTCACAGCGCCAGCCTTCCAGGATTTCAGAGGACTGTAACCAGCGGGAAGCTTTACTGCTTCAGTCCTACACTAGAACTCCAGCTCAAGGGCCAGCTGCCGAAGACCAGGGTCTCTAGCTTGACCCCACTTTGTCCCAGTCCTCACTGAACAGCTTGCCTGCAGCACTGGCATGTCAAGGCCCCAGTTAGGAGCGTGTGGCGGAAGCAGCAGCAGTGGGAGACGAGCCCAAAAGCAAGCGAGCCCAGTGGGGCCCCACTGCCTCCCTCAAAGCAGGGGAAGAGTGGCTGGAAAGCTGCCCGGCGGAAAAGGACCCGGGGGTGCGGGACGACAGGCGGCTGAATACGAGCGGGCAGCGTGCCCAGGTGGCCAAGAAGGCCAAGAGCATCTGGGCTTGTATCAGAAATAGCGTGGCCAGCAGGACTAGGGAAGTGACTGTCCCGTTGTACTCGGCACTGGTGAGGCCGCACCTCGACCACTGTGTTCAGTTTTGGGCCCCTCGCTGCAAGAAAGCCACTGAGGTGCTGGAGCACATCCAAAGAAGAGCAACGAAGCTGGAGACGGGTGTAGAGAACAAGTCCTCTGAGGAGGGACTGAGGGAACTGGGGTTGTTTAGTCTGGAGAAGAGGAGGCTGACGGGAGACCTTATCGCTCTGTACAGCTGCCTGACAGGAGGTTGTAGCGAGGTGGGTGTCGCTCTCTTTTCCCAAGTAGCAAGTGATGGGACGAGAGCAAACGGCCTCAAGTTGCGCCAGGGGAGGTTTAGATTGGACCTTAGGAAAAGCGTCTTCACCGAAAGGGTTATCAAGCCCTGCAACAGGCTGCCCAGGGAAGTGGTTGAGTCCCCATCCCCGGAGGTATTTAGAAGATGAGTAGACGTGGCGCTTAGGGACGTGGTTTAGGGGTGGACTTGGCAGTGCTAGGTTTACGGCTGGACACGATGATCTGAAGGGTCTTTTCCAACCTGAATGATTCCGTGTCTTTACCTCAGAATCAAAAGGGGAGTCATCATCTTCCTCTTGTTCTGCTCCTGCCGCTGGCAAGACACCTACAAAGGAGGTAAGAAGCGCGACGCTGCTGTGAGTGCTTATTTCACTCTGCTTTTCCCCATCCGCTTCACACCAGAGAAGCTTGCAAAGGTAACCGTTCAGTCCGTCAGCAAATTACCATTGCCGCGCCCCCCTGCCATGGGCTGCGCGCACACTCCGTGTCCGTCTGCAGCTGGAAGCAGCGCGTTGGCCAACGCTTTTCCTGGGCCTTCAGAATCCGTCTGCGTAATTCAAGAGACTGGCGTGAGAACTGGCACAGACTCCTTCTCGACCCGTTTCCACGCACAAAGCTCCCCCTTCAGCCAACAGGCGTAACGTGGTCTCAGGTGATGGAAAGAACGAAAAGGGCAAACTGAGCCAGCGTGTTAGGCACCTCTGTTGAGCAGGGCTTTCAAACGGGGCCGAAGTACACCTGCCCAAGATAGAGGGGACCCAGGCAGAAGCAGCTAAGCGTCTAGACTGTAGGTCCTACGGGCAACCATTTGACACTGACTGGATGCGGGGGAGAGAGCTGTGTGGTGCAAAGCCAGCAATCCTCACAGCGCCAGCCTTCCAGGATTTCAGAGGACTGTAACCAGCGGGAAGCTTTACTGCTTCAGTCCTACACTAGAACTCCAGCTCAAGGGCCAGCTGCCGAAGACCAGGGTCTCTAGCTTGACCTCACTTTGTCCCAGTCCTCACTGAACAGCTTGCCTGCAGCACTGGCATGTCAAGGCCCCAGTTAGGAGCGTGTGGCGGAAGCAGCAGCAGTGGGAGACGAGCCCAAAAGCAAGCGAGCCCAGTGGGGCCCCACTGCCTCCCTCAAAGCAGGGGAAGAGTGGCTGGAAAGCTGCCCGGCGGAAAAGGACCCGGGGGTGCGGGACGACAGGCGGCTGAATACGAGCGGGCAGCGTGCCCAGGTGGCCAAGAAGGCCAAGAGCATCTGGGCTTGTATCAGAAATAGCGTGGCCAGCAGGACTAGGGAAGTGACTGTCCCGTTGTACTCGGCACTGGTGAGGCCGCACCTCGACCACTGTGTTCAGTTTTGGGCCCCTCGCTGCAAGAAAGCCACTGAGGTGCTGGAGCACATCCAAAGAAGAGCAACGAAGCTGGAGACGGGTGTAGAGAACAAGTCCTCTGAGGAGGGACTGAGGGAACTGGGGTTGTTTAGTCTGGAGAAGAGGAGGCTGACGGGAGACCTTATCGCTCTGTACAGCTGCCTGACAGGAGGTTGTAGCGAGGTGGGTGTCGCTCTCTTTTCCCAAGTAGCAAGTGATGGGACGAGAGCAAACGGCCTCAAGTTGCGCCAGGGGAGGTTTAGATTGGACCTTAGGAAAAGCGTCTTCACCGAAAGGGTTATCAAGCCCTGCAACAGGCTGCCCAGGGAAGTGGTTGAGTCCCCATCCCCGGAGGTATTTAGAAGATGAGTAGACGTGGCGCTTAGGGACGTGGTTTAGGGGTGGACTTGGCAGTGCTAGGTTTACGGCTGGACACGATGATCTGAAGGGTCTTTTCCAACCTGAATGATTCCGTGTCTTTACCTCAGAATCAAAAGGGGAGTCATCATCTTCCTCTTGTTCTGCTCCTGCCGCTGGCAAGACACCTACAAAGGAGGTAAGAAGCGCGACGCTGCTGTGAGTGCTTATTTCACTCTGCTTTTCCCCATCCGCTTCACACCAGAGAAGCTTGCAAAGGTAACCGTTCAGTCCGTCAGCAAATTACCATTGCCGCGCCCCCCTGCCATGGGCTGCGCGCACACTCCGTGTCCGTCTGCAGCTGGAAGCAGCGCGTTGGCCAACGCTTTTCCTGGGCCTTCAGAATCCGTCTGCGTAATTCAAGAGACTGGCGTGAGAACTGGCACAGACTCCTTCTCGACCCGTTTCCACGCACAAAGCTCCCCCTTCAGCCAACAGGCGTAACGTGGTCTCAGGTGATGGAAAGAACGAAAAGGGCAAACTGAGCCAGCGTGTTAGGCACCTCTGTTGAGCAGGGCTTTCAAACGGGGCCGAAGTACACCTGCCCAAGATAGAGGGGACCCAGGCAGAAGCAGCTAAGCGTCTAGACTGTAGGCCCTACGGGCAACCATTTGACACTGACTGGATGCGGGGGAGAGAGCTGTGTGGTGCAAAGCCAGCAATCCTCACAGCGCCAGCCTTCCAGGATTTCAGAGGACTGTAACCAGCGGGAAGCTTTACTGCTTCAGTCCTACACTAGAACTCCAGCTCAAGGGCCAGCTGCCGAAGACCAGGGTCTCTAGCTTGACCTCACTTTGTCCCAGTCCTCACTGAACAGCTTGCCTGCAGCACTGGCATGTCAAGGCCCCAGTTAGGAGCGTGTGGCGGAAGCAGCAGCAGTGGGAGACGAGCCCAAAAGCAAGCGAGCCCAGTGGGGCCCCACTGCCTCCCTCAAAGCAGGGGAAGAGTGGCTGGAAAGCTGCCCGGCGGAAAAGGACCCGGGGGTGCGGGACGACAGGCGGCTGAATACGAGCGGGCAGCGTGCCCAGGTGGCCAAGAAGGCCAAGAGCATCTGGGCTTGTATCAGAAATAGCGTGGCCAGCAGGACTAGGGAAGTGACTGTCCCGTTGTACTCGGCACTGGTGAGGCCGCACCTCGACCACTGTGTTCAGTTTTGGGCCCCTCGCTGCAAGAAAGCCACTGAGGTGCTGGAGCACATCCAAAGAAGAGCAACGAAGCTGGAGACGGGTGTAGAGAACAAGTCCTCTGAGGAGGGACTGAGGGAACTGGGGTTGTTTAGTCTGGAGAAGAGGAGGCTGACGGGAGACCTTATCGCTCTGTACAGCTGCCTGACAGGAGGTTGTAGCGAGGTGGGTGTCGCTCTCTTTTCCCAAGTAGCAAGTGATGGGACGAGAGCAAACGGCCTCAAGTTGCGCCAGGGGAGGTTTAGATTGGACCTTAGGAAAAGCGTCTTCACCGAAAGGGTTATCAAGCCCTGCAACAGGCTGCCCAGGGAAGTGGTTGAGTCCCCATCCCCGGAGGTATTTAGAAGATGAGTAGACGTGGCGCTTAGGGACGTGGTTTAGGGGTGGACTTGGCAGTGCTAGGTTTACGGCTGGACACGATGATCTGAAGGGTCTTTTCCAACCTGAATGATTCCGTGTCTTTACCTCAGAATCAAAAGGGGAGTCATCATCTTCCTCTTGTTCTGCTCCTGCCGCTGGCAAGACACCTACAAAGGAGGTAAGAAGCGCGACGCTGCTGTGAGTGCTTATTTCACTCTGCTTTTCCCCATCCGCTTCACACCAGAGAAGCTTGCAAAGGTAACCGTTCAGTCCGTCAGCAAATTACCATTGCCGCGCCCCCCTGCCATGGGCTGCGCGCACACTCCGTGTCCGTCTGCAGCTGGAAGCAGCGCGTTGGCCAACGCTTTTCCTGGGCCTTCAGAATCCGTCTGCGTAATTCAAGAGACTGGCGTGAGAACTGGCACAGACTCCTTCTCGACCCGTTTCCACGCACAAAGCTCCCCCTTCAGCCAACAGGCGTAACGTGGTCTCAGGTGATGGAAAGAACGAAAAGGGCAAACTGAGCCAGCGTGTTAGGCACCTCTGTTGAGCAGGGCTTTCAAACGGGGCCGAAGTACACCTGCCCAAGATAGAGGGGACCCAGGCAGAAGCAGCTAAGCGTCTAGACTGTAGGCCCTACGGGCAACCATTTGACACTGACTGGATGCGGGGGAGAGAGCTGTGTGGTGCAAAGCCAGCAATCCTCACAGCGCCAGCCTTCCAGGATTTCAGAGGACTGTAACCAGCGGGAAGCTTTACTGCTTCAGTCCTACACTAGAACTCCAGCTCAAGGGCCAGCTGCCGAAGACCAGGGTCTCTAGCTTGACCTCACTTTGTCCCAGTCCTCACTGAACAGCTTGCCTGCAGCACTGGCATGTCAAGGCCCCAGTTAGGAGCGTGTGGCGGAAGCAGCAGCAGTGGGAGACGAGCCCAAAAGCAAGCGAGCCCAGTGGGGCCCCACTGCCTCCCTCAAAGCAGGGGAAGAGTGGCTGGAAAGCTGCCTGGCGGAAAAGGACCCGGGGGTGCGGGACGACAGGCGGCTGAATACGAGCGGGCAGCGTGCCCAGGTGGCCAAGAAGGCCAAGAGCATCTGGGCTTGTATCAGAAATAGCGTGGCCAGCAGGACTAGGGAAGTGACTGTCCCGTTGTACTCGGCACTGGTGAGGCCGCACCTCGACCACTGTGTTCAGTTTTGGGCCCCTCGCTGCAAGAAAGCCACTGAGGTGCTGGAGCACATCCAAAGAAGAGCAACGAAGCTGGAGACGGGTGTAGAGAACAAGTCCTCTGAGGAGGGACTGAGGGAACTGGGGTTGTTTAGTCTGGAGAAGAGGAGGCTGACGGGAGACCTTATCGCTCTGTACAGCTGCCTGACAGGAGGTTGTAGCGAGGTGGGTGTCGCTCTCTTTTCCCAAGTAGCAAGTGATGGGACGAGAGCAAACGGCCTCAAGTTGCGCCAGGGGAGGTTTAGATTGGACCTTAGGAAAAGCGTCTTCACCGAAAGGGTTATCAAGCCCTGCAACAGGCTGCCCAGGGAAGTGGTTGAGTCCCCATCCCCGGAGGTATTTAGAAGATGAGTAGACGTGGCGCTTAGGGACGTGGTTTAGGGGTGGACTTGGCAGTGCTAGGTTTACGGCTGGACACGATGATCTGAAGGGTCTTTTCCAACCTGAATGATTCCGTGTCTTTACCTCAGAATCAAAAGGGGAGTCATCATCTTCCTCTTGTTCTGCTCCTGCCGCTGGCAAGACACCTACAAAGGAGGTAAGAAGCGCGACGCTGCTGTGAGTGCTTATTTCACTCTGCTTTTCCCCATCCGCTTCACACCAGAGAAGCTTGCAAAGGTAACCGTTCAGTCCGTCAGCAAATTACCATTGCCGCGCCCCCCTGCCATGGGCTGCGCGCACACTCCGTGTCCGTCTGCAGCTGGAAGCAGCGCGTTGGCCAACGCTTTTCCTGGGCCTTCAGAATCCGTCTGCGTAATTCAAGAGACTGGCGTGAGAACTGGCACAGACTCCTTCTCGACCCGTTTCCACGCACAAAGCTCCCCCTTCAGCCAACAGGCGTAACGTGGTCTCAGGTGATGGAAAGAACGAAAAGGGCAAACTGAGCCAGCGTGTTAGGCACCTCTGTTGAGCAGGGCTTTCAAACGGGGCCGAAGTACACCTGCCCAAGATAGAGGGGACCCAGGCAGAAGCAGCTAAGCGTCTAGACTGTAGGCCCTACGGGCAACCATTTGACACTGACTGGATGCGGGGGAGAGAGCTGTGTGGTGCAAAGCCAGCAATCCTCACAGCGCCAGCCTTCCAGGATTTCAGAGGACTGTAACCAGCGGGAAGCTTTACTGCTTCAGTCCTATACTAGAACTCCAGCTCAAGGGCCAGCTGCCGAAGACCAGGGTCTCTAGCTTGACCTCACTTTGTCCCAGTCCTCACTGAACAGCTTGCCTGCAGCACTGGCATGTCAAGGCCCCAGTTAGGAGCGTGTGGCGGAAGCAGCAGCAGTGGGAGACGAGCCCAAAAGCAAGCGAGCCCAGTGGGGCCCCACTGCCTCCCTCAAAGCAGGGGAAGAGTGGCTGGAAAGCTGCCCGGCGGAAAAGGACCCGGGGGTGCGGGACGACAGGCGGCTGAATACGAGCGGGCAGCGTGCCCAGGTGGCCAAGAAGGCCAAGAGCATCTGGGCTTGTATCAGAAATAGCGTGGCCAGCAGGACTAGGGAAGTGACTGTCCCGTTGTACTCGGCACTGGTGAGGCCGCACCTCGACCACTGTGTTCAGTTTTGGGCCCCTCGCTGCAAGAAAGCCACTGAGGTGCTGGAGCACATCCAAAGAAGAGCAACGAAGCTGGAGACGGGTGTAGAGAACAAGTCCTCTGAGGAGGGACTGAGGGAACTGGGGTTGTTTAGTCTGGAGAAGAGGAGGCTGACGGGAGACCTTATCGCTCTGTACAGCTGCCTGACAGGAGGTTGTAGCGAGGTGGGTGTCGCTCTCTTTTCCCAAGTAGCAAGTGATGGGACGAGAGCAAACGGCCTCAAGTTGCGCCAGGGGAGGTTTAGATTGGACCTTAGGAAAAGCGTCTTCACCGAAAGGGTTATCAAGCCCTGCAACAGGCTGCCCAGGGAAGTGGTTGAGTCCCCATCCCCGGAGGTATTTAGAAGATGAGTAGACGTGGCGCTTAGGGACGTGGTTTAGGGGTGGACTTGGCAGTGCTAGGTTTACGGCTGGACACGATGATCTGAAGGGTCTTTTCCAACCTGAATGATTCCGTGTCTTTACCTCAGAATCAAAAGGGGAGTCATCATCTTCCTCTTGTTCTGCTCCTGCCGCTGGCAAGACACCTACAAAGGAGGTAAGAAGCGCGACGCTGCTGTGAGTGCTTATTTCACTCTTTTTTTCAAAATCCCTGAAACGTTGTGTCAAAGCGAGTTTATCGTTCTACTACTGGGCATAGTGGTTTTTTCTCATCTCCTCCTCCATGGTGAATGGTCCTACCTGCTGCTGTCAGTGTAGGTGCACCCAAGGCGATGTCAGCAGTTGTCCCAGAGCAAGAGCTGTCAAGTCCTGCCTGGCCTACTGTGCCTCCGACAGAACATTGTCGTTTCAATGCACAGCTCAGGTATTCCTCAATGTGGCTAGGAATACTATATACAGAAAGAAGGAAATGCATTTGGTAAAAATATCCATACACTTGCATATACTCTCTGCTGGAAGAGCAACAGCGATTCATGAGCCATCCTACCATGTTCATATCTAGCTGGTAAAGGTTAACACTCACACAGAGAGTCCCTGCTCACCCCTCCCACCCCCTTTAGTGTACTACTAGAGTAGTGGAGACTATCATACTCACTGTAGGCATGTTTACGCTTCTGGTGGCTATTCTTGTCTTTGGAGTAACTCACCGCTGCTGGCCATAGTCTCATCTGATACAGCCCATCTCCATTTCGAGGGCCAGCAAGATTAAGAAGCCACCTGGTAGAGTGACATCTAACTACAAAGCTTCTACCTCAGTGGAATGCTATATTAATGCTGTAGTAACTCTTCATGTCAAGCTGGGGTGACATCTCCTCAAACCCAGTCCTGACTTTGAAGGGCTTCAGAAATTCCCATGGTTAGTCTGAGGTAGTGAGAGTTTAGAGAGCTCCTAAGTGGGATTTCAAGAGGCCAACAAAGGTTGCGGTTCCATTCCAAGCACTGCAGGGGTTAACTACATTGCCTAAGAATTATATTCTCACAGCCCTGGCAGAGGCTCAGCTGGGGCTCCGGAGAGAGACCACTTTCAGGTTTGCTTCATAAGCAGAACTAAAACCAAAACAAAAATGCCCAAAGAAACCAGGAAAGAAAATATTAAAAACATCCTCCAGACCAAGGCTGCTATGCAAAATGGTGCATTAGCACACCATTGATACTGTGCCAGAAGCCTGGAGGGAAGGAACAAACATCTTGTTTTGCTAGAGCAATCCTCAAACATGCTTTATTCCTAAAGGGGTTTTTACTCCACAGTTTACCCAGGCACCCTTCTCCCCTGCTTCCCATCAATACAGGCTGATAGAAGGGGCAGAGGGAGAAGGAATGAAGTCGAGATGCAGTGACGAGAGGTCACGGGCAGTTGTTTATGGCTAGACAAGGCATACTCGTAGGCATAATGCAGTTCATTGACCTATCTCTAGGCTACCATGACTAGGAAAGAGGGCTATTTCCTTCAGCCTAGCTGTGAAGCACACATAGCCACTTTAGCAAAGGAATGGCCAGGAGTGCAAAGCTACCCACGAGAGGATGAAAAGTGCTGAAGAGTTTAACTCAGGGGATATCAGTTAGATCCCCTCTGAAACAAAAGGCAGGTAGTTGCTAATCAGTTGAGTTGAGTGGAGCTTGGCAGCACACACGTGAATTCGGAGAGAGAACTGTGGGGGGGAATTTTTCCTCAACTTCCAAAGCCACTCTTGACACAGAAAGAAATGCATCAGAAGATGTCACTGAGCCCAGCTTCAACAAAGGTCTCAACACCTCATTAAACCCCGGTGATGTTACCAAACAGGGCTGTACATCAGCATGGACATTCTGACAGTGCAACTGCTCTAACGAGGATGTAAAACACTTACTCAGCACATATGGAGTGCATATGGGCATAATACATAGCCGTGCAGCCAAACTGGTCTTCATGAGAAAGATCAGCACCATGCCGAAGAAGAAGTTCTACTACATTTATATCGCCAGCAAGAGCAGCAATCATAAGAGTGGTCCTAAAGCATCCAAGAGTGATAAGAAATAGATCAGCTTCTGTGGACATTGCATTGCCATTACTTCAGTCCCTCTTTGCTCCCCAAACAATTCATTTCTCCTCTCCTACACACAGAGCGAAAGCACAGCCAAACACGTAGAAGCGTTGGAGAATTCAGGTTGGTGGGACTTCAGGAGTTCTCCAGGCCAGCCACCTGCCCAGAACAGACTCGGGGCGGGGGTGTGTGTGTGTGTGGCACCACAGGCAATGCTTTCTTGCAGTCCTCAGTGCGGAAATTGTTCCTTGAGGTAAGACAGCAGCCAAGCGCACGTCTGCTTTCAAAAGTCACACAGAAGGAGCTCCATCTGGGCAGCTCCTGGTTCTTTTTCAAAGCTCATTCCTATGCCTCCCATCAATCCAACCTGAACAATGCTAAGGAGTCCCACGTGCGCTTTTGACTAACCCTTCACCTTTTAAGCGTGTCTTGAGCATGCACGTTGGCTCCTTTTTCAAGAAGGATCTTGACAGTCTCTTCATGGTGCTTGGTGATCGCAAAAGCGAGTGGAGTGTATCCCATCTGAAAGGAGAAATGATCTCCCTTATAACAACACAGAAAAGTCAAGCAAGTTGCAGGAAGAGAAGCCCTATCCAAAGTCCAAGTGTACCTTATTCTGAGCTTCAATATGGGCGTTGTGCTCAACTAACAGCTCCACTATAGATTTGCTAGGAATCGTGGCAGCCAGGTGAAGGGCAGTGTTGCCATTAACATCTCTGAGGTCAAGGCTGGCACCGTGCTCCAGCAGAACAGCCACACAGTCTTTGTGCTGGTACTCTACTGCCTGGAAACAAGACACAAAGGAGGAATAACTTCCAACACCTCCATTTCTCTGTCAGAACTCCCGCATCTTCCTGACACTGGAACGTACGAGCATCTTCAAAGATTAGGCACTGTATGCCCCTTCCCTGCCGACGACAACATGCCTGTTTCTGCGCAGGCCTACGTAAAGAATCGTGCAAGGTTATGTATTGCTCGGTGCATAATCGATAAGCCCAACGTGCAACAGCATAACATATTCCATGTACCTTCATCAGTGGTGATTTCTTAAAATTGTCACGAGGGTTTAGCTGGCACTTCTTTCCTGCTAGAAATCGAACGACATCTGCATGGCCGTTCGCACAAGCAAGATGCAGAGGTGTCCTAGAAATGGAATACATTCCGTTAACAGAGACAGACAGCTGAAGACACTGTTTCAGGCTGTGATACCCGCCGCATAGGGCCACAAGCCTCAAGTGGCAAAAACCAAGCCGAAAGCAAGCTTTCTCATTCCAGAGGCAGTGGCAGCAGTTGCCCCCCCAAAACCTGGGGCTGGCTAGGAAAAATCCCCAATGCATCTGTTGGAGTCAGGAGGCATTTCCTCAGCTGTGTCAATGAACCTGCACAAAGAGACTCCTGCGCCCAGGCACTGGTCCCTGCCTCCAGCAGGACCGCCCAGCCACCCAGCACAGCAAAGGAGACCGCGTCTTGGCAGCCTCGACTCTATGGAGGCTACGTAAATCTACAGAGCCTGCATGAGCCCCTGGCTTTCCCCCCAGTCAGTCCCACGCCAGACGTGTCCCTGAGACAGAGGGGATGGGATTTCTAACAGCAACGGGAAGGCTGTGCCGTCTCTTTCTGCGAATCCATGCCCTGCTCGAGCAAGCCGCTCAGTCCAGGAAAGGAGCCCTCACTGCTTGGCCAAAGGCCTGCTGAGCTCCACAGCAGGTTCACTACAGGGACCAGGCTGGCAGAGCCGGGCAGGGCAGGGCAGGGCAGGGCGGAGGGGAGCATCCCCCGCCTCCTGCCCCACCTTGGGCAGGCCTGCTCCTAGGGCGCTTGCGACCGCGCTGGGCTTTGCCGGCTCTTCCAGCCAGGGTGGGTGGCGGCTTTGCTCCGGGCACTGCCCGCCACTTACTGCCTCCTCGCGTCGCGCCCGTTGATGCGGAGTCTCTTCCACCACCAGTGCCGCTGCAGCTGGGCCAGGTCACCGCTGGCGGCCGCGCTGTGCAGCCCGCCCCGGCCCTTCTCCCGCGGCGCGGAGGCCCCGGCGGCGCGGGGCGCGGAAGCGCTGCCGGACGGCGGCCGCTCCCGCACCCTCCCGAGGAGTCCGATGAGCCCCTGCATGCTGCGGCGGGGACGAGGGCACGGCCCGGCCCGGCCCGGGGCCAGCAGCCGCGGGAGGCGCCCGGCGGGCTCTGCCGAGCCGCGGGCGGGGAGAGGGCGACAGGAGCCGAGAGCCGAGCCCCGAGCGGCGGCCGCGGCCCGCAGCCCCCGACGCTCCCGGGCGGAGACGCGCTGCCGGTCCCGCCGCGGCGGCGACAGCACTGAGCGGTGGCGCCTGCGGGGGACAGCCTAACAGCGGCAGCGGCGAGCGCGCTCGGGGCGTCACAGAGGGGGCGTCACAGACGGGGCGTGACGATGCCGGCCCGGGCCGAGCGGCCTCCGCCTCCCCCGTCAGGGCGGCTCTGGGGCCGGGCGGGCGGAAAACGCCTTCGTGCATGTGCCATTTGCAGAGCTTCTCTTCTGGAGCCCTCTTCGCTCCCGCGGTGCAATAGTGAAGGCTGCGTCCTTCTGTGCGTCGGGCGGGGTTTTAGACTAAAGCACGGCAGTGGTGGCCGCGGACAGGGCTGCTGACAAACCGCTGAGCGTGCAGCAAAGCTTCGCCCTGTCGCACCTCTCCCCTGGTGCTGCGCGAAGGGCGGGAGCTGCGTCTGCTCGGGGGCCAGCGCGCTGAATCTGCCGCTGGCTCCCAGGTGCCGGGCTCTCCCCGCATCCCGAGCCCGTCCGCACGGCCTCCCTGCCCGCCGGCTCAAGCACCGGCTTCTCTCCCGACTTGGGTTTTTGCGGGGCGGACGGTGGCGTTTTGCCGCTCGCCTGCACTCACGGTTTAGCGAGGAAGAGGGCTCGCAGCGACGGGAAGAGGCACCGACCCGCGGACGCAGGCGGCCCCAGCACGGGGAGCCCCGGGCTTCCCGCTCGGGGGAGGGGGCGGCTCCAGGGGCCGCACCGCCCCGGCCCGCCCGCGGGATGGCGGCGGGAGCGCGGCGGCGGCGCCTCCCGGCCTGGATGGGGGCGGCGGGGGACGAGCGGGCGGCGGCGCCCCCCAAGGCCCGGCGGCGGCAGGCGGCGGCGGCGGCGGGGCCCAGGTAGCGCGGCGGAGGGGGGGCGGCGGGGGCGGCGGGGGGCGGCCGGGGCCTGCCCGCCCTGAGCGCCTGCCCGTGCGGTGCCCAGGGCGGCGGCGGCGGCGGCGGCCGTGTACTGCATGAACGAGGCGGAGCTGGTGGACGTGGCCCTGGCGGTGCTGGCCGAGGTGAGCCCGGACACCCGGGGGCGGGGACGCGGCCCCGGCCGTACCCGAGCGCGGGCGGGGGGGGGGCTCCGGGCCGCGGGAGGGAGCGCTGCCGCCCCCGCCTCCCTGGCGGCCCTTCCCCGGGAGGCGGGTCTGGGGGCGCTGCCGAGCGGCGCCCGCGTTTCCCGCTCCCCTCCTCCCCTTCCCGGAGGCTGCCGGGGCCGGCGCAGTTGTCTTTGCCCCGGCGGGCGCCGCGGGACAAAACCAGCCTCCGCCGCGGAGCTGGCGACTGGCGCGGGGGTGTCCCGCGGGGATGGTGGGCTGCTCCCCCTACCCCTTGGGGTGCTCCCGGGGTGACGTCACGCACAGCCGGGTCTGCTTGTTTTCCCTTTGGTCAGAATCTACAGTGCGAGGAAGGTGAGGAGAAGGCCCGGTCCGGGAGCGAAGAGGAGCGGGAGCTCCAGCCAACACCAGCCGAGGCTCCTGGAAACACAGCCAGCACGGGGGGAGGCAGCAACCGCGGTCCGGCTCCCCCAACCCCTCCTGATGCTGGTGCTGGTGCCGACACACAGAGGACAGGCTGCGAGGGCTCTGACGACGATGTTCTGAAATATGTCAGGGAGATCTTTTTCAGCTAACGTTGCCTCCTCTGCGGCTCCCCGGGAGCAAAGGGGACAGTGGGAAGGGCGTCCCCTCCCACGGCACTGAGGATGGCGAGAGGAGGGCCTGCGGTGGGCTGTGTATCCGCTCTGTGGGTGGCCTGTGGAGCTGGCAGGAGGCCCACGAAGGCCATGGGGGAGAAGGAAAGGGGCATTCACTTTTCCCAGTGTATGCTGGGTTCAGTGGGATTTGGCTCCAGATTAGGTTATGTTCACTTCTGTGTGGCATATCAGAGCATGGAAAGATTAAAGAGGATATTCTGGTTTCTGTGAGTGTCCCTTTGGTGGGTCAGTGTCAGGACTGGAGGGGAGCAGGGAGTTGCTGGTCCTGGAAGGCCTTTGCTGGCTCTGTGGAGCTGGATAGTCATGGTTCAGCCTTGGGGGTCCCTTGTCCTTGCGGTCCCTCTGTGACAGCTGTGGTGGGGCCTGGCAGGCTGTCCCCGTTGGGCCTGGTGCTGCATTTGTCTCCAGGCTGCAGCAGTCCTCCCACAGCTGAGGAAGACATGGGTGGGAGCAGACTGGCAGGGGCAAGGACTATCCTGAGGGGGCATAGCAGTGTGCACGGGGGTCTGAAGGGGGGGATGAACAAACCACATGAGGCCGGGGCAGGTGTGAGGGCTTTTACTGAAATGAAGAATCAGTCAAACCAGCATCACCAGCCACATGCCCACCAAGACTGCAGCAGGAGGGGAAATGGACCCTCATGTGCCCAAAGGGGATGGGGGGGAAAGCAGGCGCTTTCTTGTGTGAGGTTACAGACATGGCATAGAGCAGTGCTGTGCACCACCACGGCGGAGAGACCCCATCCAGCACTCTGGCTATGATGGCTCAGTTGGGGCACCGTACCCTGGCCTGCGGCAGCCCTGGCCCTGCTCCGCGAGCGCGCCCTTGCATGGGGCATGTGTTGGGCCGAGCTGGCTCTGCGGTGAGCTGCCCTTGCACAGAACCAGTCTCTCCTGGAGTCTCAAAGGCTGCTAGAGTGCTGGGCTCAGCCCCGTAATACCAGTGGGGACAAACCCGGGTCTCTGCACCAAAATCCTCTGCTTCCTCATGGAAACCTTCCTCATTAGGGCTCTGTTGGGTGTTCAGCAAGTTGTTAGGCTGCCCCTTCAACTGTTTCTGCTGCTGCTGGGCTTGGACGTGGGCCACTTCACCCTAATGAACCACAGCAGAGTCACTCCAGGTATTATTCCAACAGGTGCTCCTGCTGAAGAGAGTATTTCTAGTGCACCTCTGGGGCTGCCACTGCTGTGATGGCAGTGTGAAGCCACAGCTCTTCAAGTCACAATTGCCTCAAAGGCACTCTGGTTAGTCCAGTAGGTGGAGAAGGAGCAGTCTCTCTGGGCAACTCCAAGAAAGGAAGCCTGTTTGCTTCTCTGCCTGCCTATACTTAGGCTAGATATGGCCAGAGGGATGTGTCCACTCTGTGCTGGTTCTGATCTGTCCCCTTCACTGTCCTGTGGGACAGGGCTAGAAATGCTGTGGCTTTGATGTTGTGCCCCAGGCTGAGGGGTGTGTTACACACTGCTGTTCCAAGGAAGCTTCCACGCTGTGCTGTGGGTGTTCGTGCCTGCTACCCACTCGCTGCAGGAGTGCTGCCAGCCAGCGGCGGCAATCACAGCTGTGTGCCACCATGGCTGGACATGGACCTTTGGACTAAGGATCAAATTCCTGCCAATGACTACAGTTGTAGTGGGATTACTGTTTTAAATCAGGTTATCAATAGCTCTTGCATCTTCTTCACTGTCACATCTCAATGGGCAGGGCCTCCTCAGTAAAAGGGCTTTGACACAGGTGTGTGCTTGGCCCAGCTGAGGCAGGCAGTGAGAATCTGGAGCAGTAGCAGAGCCTGAGTCCCAACCAGTGCCAGGAAGCCTCCAGTGAAATCAGAGGGGTGAATCCACTGCGAGGTTTGGAAAAGAAATATACCCAAGCCTCCAGACAGGATTATCATCTTGATGATGGGTATGATGAGGATTGTCTTCCAGCCCTGTCTCTCCTCTGTGCAGTTCACATGTGCAACAAAAATGGGGTAGAAGATGCTGAAGACCAAGCAGGTGTACACAGAAACCGTGGCTAACACCATTCCTGGTAGGCTGATGCCCATCACCTGCAGGTGCTTGTACTCCAGGCACTGCAGCTCCTTGGCTGTCTCATTCCACAGGCAAATGTTGTAAAAACCGATGCGCTTGTGAGGGAGGTTGACCAGGTTCCCAGCTTCCCACAGCAGCGCGTAGAGCATCAAGGCCAAGATCCCAGCAGTCTCGAGGAGGGTCAGTGCACAGAGCAGGTGTCCGGTGCACCTCTGTTGCAGCAGACCCATCCTGGTGCCCACACACTCTCTTGATAACATGGTAAAGCCTGCTAGGGGACGCCCGCTGCAAAACGTGGAGGGGGGGACCCCTTGATTGTTGCATGTTATGGCACCCTTCCCAAGATGTGCTCTGAGCCTGTGTCACTGAGGTCTTGGGACTCCCCATGTAAGTAGAGCAGGAGCGTCTCAGAGGACAGTCTCCTGCCTCTGACTGTGTTGCGTCAAGGGGGGTGCATTTCTGGTCACAGCAAAGGTGGCTTAATTGTGTCCTGTGCATGGACCAGCACTGGGAGGACAGGGGTTGTGTTCTAGCTAGTGTGGCTCACTTAGCCCTGCACACACCCTTTGCACCATGGTCTCATGTTGTACGAAACAGGCATTTGTCAGCAAACTGCAGTGCTGGGAGGGGAGCAAACCTCTGCTGTCTGGTAAGGAGAGGGTTAAGAGCTATTCTGGGAAAATGGTTTTCTTTTGGTTCTGGCCAGACAAGGACATCCCTTGTGATCTTCGGATGACTGAGTAAAACACAGGCATGACAGGGTCTGAAGTGCAGGACTCCCCCTGTCCCCCCCCTCCCCCCATACCTCTGGGACACCCGACGCCATTGATGCCACTCATTTCCAGCATCAACATGCCCCTGAGGCCCTTGGTGCCCTGTACATTTCTGGGCACAGCAGGGCTGATCACCCGCAGCCCTGCTCCCCACTGAGGCTGGCACACGTGCTCCTTTGTTCTGGTTGCCCGAGGACCAATGCCTCACGCGGACAGGCAGTTGTCCACCCCAAAGAGGCACCCAGGACCCACCCACAGCCACTCGCCCTCCTCTGGGGCCCAGGGAGATGGGTGCTACAGAGACAAACCTGTGATTGCTGTCCTCACTCCTCTTTCAGACTGCCTGGCAAACCTGACTCCCTGCTCCTCTCCCAGAAATGTGGACTGGTCTTAGTGCCCTTTTGCAGGCTTCTGCTTGGCGCTGAAAAACAGGGAAGTGGCATCAGGAAGGGGTATCACTGGCTGCAGAGTCATGCAGCATCGCAGCACTGACCACCCAGGTCTGCAGAGAGGCACAAACACAGGGCAAGGAGCTCAGAGACCTTGGCTTCAAGCTCAGCTTCCAGCTTGAGGCTCTGCAAATAAGCCTTTTCCTGCCGTTGCCAAGCATTACCTCCTATGAATCATTTACCACCTTCCCTCAAGAAGTTCACAACATTAGTCCTGCTGTCTCCCCTCCACTGCCCATTGCCCAGTGGTATATCATCCCAATATCCTGGATGTCCCAGGCCATCACGCCACAGCCGCTTCTGGATTTGGTACTGCCTCTGAGATTTTAGGCTATCAATCCGTACCCGGTGCGTGGCTGCAGTGCTGGCGACTAGAGACCCTTCAGCATCCCCCTCCCACTTCCTGTCTCCCTGGATACCTGGGAGTGGGGCACCTATGTTTAATGTGCACAGGGATAAAGCTGCTCTGTCCCAAACTTCTCCTCCTCCACACAGTCACAGCCAGGAGCAGCACACACACACAGCATGAAAGGGGGTCATAGCATCCAGACACCGACCTGTCCCCTCCCCCTGGTCAGTACCTCACTTCTTGTAACTTCCCTTGGAGGTCTTCATAACTGGCTTCTGGAGAGACTGGAAGGTCAAACGGAGGATGCCCGTTTTTCTGAATCTACAGTGAAGACACAAATGACCAGGAAAAATATCCATGCTCGGGCCCAGAGCGTGCTGCAGAATTAGACCTCACGCACATGTAATTTTGCCAGGGCTTGCTTTGCCCCTGGTATTGCCTCTTGGTTTGTCTGTCTGTACATGTGCTCTCCTGCAGCCAGGCATTGCTGCTCTTGCTCTCCCTGACCCACAAGGGTTCACGCCCACCGTTCTCCCTGCCATCCTGCTTTGCAGCCCTCAGAGGGAGAACAAGCTGTGCCTGGAGAGGGCTCTTGGTTAGCTGACTTTGGGAAATCCCCAGGGATTTCTGTCAGAACTCAGAGCTGGGACTGGGACAGCCCAGCTGGCTCCTGGCCCTCCCCACCCACCAACCCTTGCTGTTGTATTTCTTTAAACCGGATTCCTGAGGAAGGCAGGCTTGTAGAAACACAGACTTTTTGTTCAGTCACCTCACGTTACCTTTTATTTACTGCCCCCCATAAAATACAAAAGCAATTAAAAATTGTCCTAGTTGCACATGTTTACTAGAGAGGGGACAGAGAGTTAAATTCCCAGCAGGTTTGTGGAAATATATGGCAGGCTCAGAGGAGAGCCACATCAGAGACCCTGTGCTGCTATGTGATCGCTGCGTGTATGAGGGCCCAGAGAAATCCCATGGTATCTCTGCCCTCCTCTGCTTTGAGGCTCATGTCTATAAGGACCTATTTTCTCTCCCCAGCGATGCCCCTCTGTTTACTCTGCCAAATTGCAGGCAAATTTGCCCCTCAGCTTCCTGCCGCCTCCCCAGCCTAGCCCAGCAGGTGAATCCCTGTCCCCAGGTGTGACTGTGACAAAGACAGAAACATGCCTGGTGCAGGTGCCCTGTGTCAGCTGGGGCAGAGAGCACACGGCTGGCCTGGAGGCAATGTATGGTTTGGCAATGAAAGCCGAGACCTGGTGCCCCACCACCAGCGCAGCCGTAGGCACAGCATTCGTGAGCTCTGCAGCTTGGCCCTGAGGTGGGTTTGGAGGCAGCCTGGCTGAGAAGCAGGGGATAAACAGGAAAGAGCTGCTGCTTGGTGTCCAGCTGGGGCTTTTCCCAGACACCTGCAGTCCCTCTGCCTCTAAGGAGGCACCTGTACCTCTGGACAGGAGAGTCTGCAGCTCTACTGAAAAGGTGCAAGAGGAACCCAAGCATGGCCCAGCAAGCCCCAGCCTGGCTTCAGCCCCATTGTTTCTGCGCAGGCATTGCTGGAAGCACTGGACTTCATCATGGGAGAGCTCAGTGTCTCAGTCTCCCGGGCAGAGATAGGCTCCACGTGCATGGCTCAGGAACTCCCTTGGGCGTCTGTGTGCGAGATGGGGCTCGTAGGGACCCTCTGTGCTGCCCGGACTGCATGGCCCTTCCCTCTGCTGGCTCAGAGGCAGGCGAGCAACTTCCTAGGCTGGGGCTGTGCCTTCCCCACAGTGAGCTGCTGGCTGAGTGCCTGGGCAAAGGCAGCGGCGCGGGGAGGCCAAGGCACGCAGCTCCGGCACAGGATCTGGCCTCTGTGCAGGGACAAACATCTCTGTAGACCTGCCGGACCCCACTGGAGTGAACAGGCTGAATGCAAAGAGGTGAGGGAATGGGCATTTTCCCTTGCATGGAAGAGCCTGCCAGAAGACTTGGCTTTCCTGCATCCCCCCTCCCCGGCTGCTGGTGGGAGTAATGTCATGCAAGAGCGGTGGGAAAGGAAGGCAGCTTTGGACTTGGCACCTTTCCCTCAAGCCACCCGCTCTCTGCCATGATCCCCTCTTTTCCCCTCAGGCACAATCAACTGGGGGGAAACCACAGGTGAAGAAAAGCTGCTGACAAGCTAAGGATTGCTGGCAAACAGAAACCAGCCAGTGGCACACGGACCAGACTGCAGAGGAACTGCCCCAAAAGTGTCCCACAGCTGGGGATGGACCTGCTCCCTCCTAGACATTTGCACCCTGCAGCACCACTTCTTTGCCTGGCAGCTCCCCCCGATGCCAGCGGCATTAAAAAGGTGGGGGACCCCGTGGAGGATACTTACGGGCTGCCAATCTGGCTGGGTGCGGAGCTGGAACACATTGGAGAGGGCTGAGGTGCTGCCCTGGTGAGCTGAGCTGGTCTGTGGCTGCTGCCAGGTCCCGTGCAGGCTGCACTCTGACACCACAGCCCTGCTGTGTGACAGGCAGCTGCTTCTGCTTTCTGTTTCAGGTTGAGGGCCATGGGAGTGTGACGCAGTGCTCCTCCCTGATACTGCCTCATCTAAATATGAGCAAGAAAACAAGCCAAGCCAAGCCCAGCCACTGCCGTCTGAGCCAAGGGCAGGTTTGCACTTTCTTCTCCAGCTGTGCCAACCGACGTGAATAACTGACCAGCCTAAGCTCACCCAGGAAAGTTGTGCAACTAGAGTGGCTTGGGTGTCAGTGGGGGCTCAGATGAGCTTGTTTTGTTTGGACACTTCCGTAGAGGTGACTGAGCGTCCCAGTGCCGATCCCAGTACTGCAGCACTGTTGGAATTCATTGACCACTTTGCCCTTCCTGCACTCTGAACGCTGCTCCCCTCCCTCTACTTCCCAGACCCAGCTTTACCCGAGCTCCCCCTCGCCTGCAGACAGTGCCTATGCAGGCACAGTGTAGGAGAAGCTGTTCACAGAGTCCCACCTAGTAATTCCACATTTAGGCATGGTGTGGAAACCTCCCGGTGGTACATAGGTTGTGAGCCTGTAATATTGGCACTCACATCCAAGAGCACAAGGGAGGTAAAAGGGAGGAAGCCCTAAGAGAAGCTCAGTGGCACTAGGGAGGTGTCTTCCTATCTGTCCTGTGTGCATGGAGGCAAGTTTGTGCACTCAAAAGGGATGGTCACACAGTTTTGTCTCATGCCACTACTTTTCTGTCATTCAGGAAGGAAAAGGGTGTACGATTTGGGTCTGGTGATCAGCCAACTCCTTAGCTGACCTCAGCACCGCAGGGGAGGTTGCTGTTTTGCTGCCACAGGCAGGAGGCACAAGCAGCTCCTTCACAAACATCCTCACTTCACATTGGGGTCCTGTTTGCTGGGGCAATCAGGATGACTGCCACAGTGGGTCTGCTCTATCATGCCACAGCACTTCTCCCTCGAGCCACTGTCCACCTAGATAGGTGTCTGATCCCTTTCCATCTCCTATGCCTCAGCCTTCACGAGCGTGACAGATGGCTGCACATCCTGGCTTTAGCCTTTGCACACACCTCCATCTCTCTGGCCATCTCTGCACTGCTCCGAGCAATAAATACACCATTTGGGAATATTACTTTTGGAGTGTGACATCTTCCTGGCCAGAGCTCTTTGCCTGATTGTGCACCTATGGCAGAAGCGCTCCTCAGTGATTCCCGAGGAGCCTTGTGTCTCCTCCCTTGCAGGTCTCGGTCTCTGCTGCTTGTAATGCCTCCTGGGACACCAAAGCTGCCAGCAGGGAGAGGTACAGTCAACCTCTGGCTCAAGACTTGCCCTTGGTACCACTGACCTTCTTATTCTGGAGGCCTCCGTCCACATCTTTGGCTGACTCTCCGGCAGGTAGTTCACCTGACTTCTCCTTCCAGATGTTTGGGCAGGGAAGATTGTGCCTGAAGGCTGGGCGGGATGCAATGTGGCCTGCTGTTCTCCTTCCTAGGGACATTTTACAGGTCTCCCCCTGGCTGCCTCTTTGGCTTCAGATGCTCAAAGTCTATCTGATGATGGAGCAGTTGGAGAGGATAGGTGTGGTGGATGTGGGGTGGGGTAAGCAGGGGGATGATCATCAACGTGTCTCATGGAGAAAGAACGGGAAGGGAGAGGAGAAAGAGAGCAGGGCTTCTACATATGTGTGCCTGGAGGTAGGAGAGATCGGGGGGGTGTTTGGGCTGCTGTGGCCTGGTGTTTGTGGGTGGGAAAGGAGAGCACTTCCCAGGAGCCAGCTTCCACTAAATTGCTACGCAATCATTTCTTCCTGGAATTGTTTCCTGAAATAGAAATGTTAATTTCTTGTGCGCGTTAAGGAGATGTTCACATGGCTTTACAGTGGATGAACTGCTCTGCAGCTCTTGGTTTCTTGTGGTGCAGTTAAAGCACACACAGCAACGCTGTCAGCAGTTCTAGTAATATTAGCAATCACAAGTAAAGCATGAGATGAGCTGGGACTTTCAAAAGCATTTTGCTTATTTTAGCCTGCCGTTTTAAAAGTAAGCTACTACAATTGCTGCCCAGAAGTTGGTCATGACCCTGGTCCTTATTCCGGAGGGAATCTCCACAGCAGAACTCTGTTCCCTCTAGTTACTCAAAAACCATCTCAGTTATAGCTAGTACTGCCCCATTGTACCAGACTTGAGGAATTCCTGTGAGAGTCCTTAGACTGGTGAGAAGAGAGGTTGGAGTTCACTTCATATTCTTCTATATTGTTTAGAAATCACTTTTATTCAGAAGAAATTGTAAAATGACTAGTTTTTTTCTCATCTGTAATCTGCTGACAACTAAAAATAACTAAATCTCAGTGAAATGAAACCAACTCTATGCTTTTTTTGCTATAGCTGTCATGAGGAGGTCGGCAACCTAGGAGCCAGAGTCCAAGGCAGTACAAAGCATGGCTTTGTGCTGTGTGTGTGCTGCATTTAGGATTCCACGAGACTGAACCCTAATCCTGCAGTCTATCAGATGTGAGGGTCCCAGAACTCACTCCCCAGGACTGCTGCCTGGCTGGCTGCAGCCTTTAGCTTGGAAGGTGCTGCCCTTCACCATGCATGCAACCAGTTCTAGCCCTGGCAGAAAGCTGACCCACTTGTCTCTGGAAAAAAAAAAAAGGAAAAAAAAGAAGGTGTTGATTCACTTAGCTCTTTACAGAGCTGTTCCTGGAAGTGGAGTCTGCTTCACAGAAGCACTATATATTAAGACTAATGATACTTTCTATTCAGGAAAGACTCCCTGCTAAACTGGTTTAGAATGTGGGATACTTGTTCATGTGGTGAGAGAAAATTGATGTGTACATTAGCCCATGTGTGTGAAATATTTTTCAGGAAAAAAAAAAAGCAAGAAGAATTTTGGTTTCTGCAGGTATCTACTCCCTCACTTGTAGAGTCATAATCCATAACCAAAGTCTTGGGAATTGTTTAAGCAAATCAGATACATGACACTTTCATGTGCCTTCATTGGCTGAAGAACTGGGGCTCCAAAATATACCCCGATATTTTGCAGGATGTTGTCTGTTCTTTGCTTCAGGCAGTAATGGCAGAGAGAACTGCAGTGTGTCTTGTGCCTGGCAGGATTTACTCTTCCCAGAATTTACATCTTGGCTTGCTGTCCTGGTTTTCTTGGGCCTCGTGCTTTTTGAGGGGAGCCTCTCCTTCATTTTCCTTTCTTCCTTTTTTGAATTGCTCTTTGCACTATGATCATGACCTGAGCCAAAAAGGAGGGAAAAAAAAAATCCATATCAACTACCACGGAGTTACTACTTGCTAAAAAAGTACATGGCTTTGGTTTCCTTCACAAGAAACTGTGGTATTATGGCAGAATCATTTCCTTTACTAAAAGAGAGCCACAGCATGATTCAAAATCTAGTACTAAAATGTGGAAACTTCAGCCATAGGCACAGGTCCTTGTTTTATTGCTCCAGCAATACGATATTCTACTGACCCCCTCTGGAAAGGCTAATTCCAACATTTCACAGAATCAGACCATATGTGCCTTTATGGCATGCTGATACATATGAAAAGCAATGAAATGATGGCTAGAGCCTCTCCCACCAGTAACTGCAGAAGGATAGTGCAGCATCAGAGGCATTATCGTTTGCCATTAGGCTGAGATTTTCTAAGCTCTTTTTCCTGGGCTGTTCACAAAGAGGTTAATGAGCTTCTGGACCTCAAGTGTCTCAGCCAGGAAGCTCCATGAAACCAGTTCTGGTATCTGTCACAGTGTATCAGCTGCTGCTGAACATGTAGGAGTTTTCCAGCACTGCTAATGTACTGCTACCATCTGTCTTATGTCTTTCAGTACCCTGAGATAGCTAGACCAAGAAACCCATCAAACAGAACTAAATCCTATTCTTTGGTGTATTTCGAATAGAACAATAACTGAGAAACCTTTTAAATATTGAAATGTCTCCTCTGCAGACTTGGAGACACTTCTGCCATTATGTTTCTTCATCTTCTGGGAGACCAGATTAGAGCTGGATGAATGGAAATTTTGTCTTGTGGATAGGATCGTATCACAGCACACACCTTTTCCTGCTTCCTGTGGCACAGATGGCTTTTCATGATTACCTTTAGCATCATGGGTGAGACTCTCAGAGCTGAAACACACAGAAGTCAGGCCAGAAAATATTTTACCTCCACACAAATTCATGACAAGATACACATAAAGATGACTGCGCAGAATAGAAAATCTTTACAAGTAAAATTCCTGCTACTTTAGTCTGAAGCGTTTCCTAAGAATCATATGAGAAAAAAAAAGAAAGAAAAAAGAAAGGAAATAATTTACTGTATTTCAAACTACAAAGAACCACAATGCCATCGTACTATCTTAAGGACACTATTGCCAATGTTATGTAGCCACTACATCACTATCCCTTCTGAGTCAGCTAGAAGAACCCATCAGAGAAGCAGCGGAGGGTTACCTTATCATCACAGAAGTAAAGACAGACACTGAAGACATTTCTTTGCTCTTTTATCAGGGGAAAGCCTAAAATTTTCAAGTTTGTGTAGCAAAGTCTGAGCTGGAGTCCGTGAAATCATTTAGTGTGAACAAATTAATATATATTATTTCATAAGGTGTTTGTGGCAGGGTCCGCTGCGGTCCAACTAGCTAGCTAACTCCACTTTGCTCTGTTACCCAACAGGAGCCACATGTATGCTTGGCAAGACATGGAACATTTTATGCTATCAGTTGGTGGGTACTTATGAAAGTAATCAACACTGATCATGAGTGTTACTGCCATGGGGCCTTGTGCACCCATACAACAACCTTCATCGTTCATCCCCAAAGCACCAGAACCTAGAAGTGAAGGGAATGCACTAGCAATGAGCTATGCACCAGCACCATGACAATACTGTGATTTTAAGATATTCAGCCATTCTAAACTAGTAAATGCCTGTTTTGGACTGTGTGTGCCACCTAGCCTGGCTTTATTTTCTCACCTCTGCCCTGCTTCTTAGTAGCTGCATGACCCTGTCTTCTCCCTCCCTTCCTCCCTCCTTCCCTCCCAAGGCAGCAGCAATCATCTCTTCCTCCAGAAAAGCACCAGAGCAGTGCCTGTGCACCGGTGAGTCCAGCAAAGTTGGGGACAGGAGCTACAGCTATGTGCTGAAGGAGGGCATCTGGTGCTTCAGATGAGATGGAGGAAAGAGGGTTCTCTGCTTCTCTAATATCACCTTCCACTGCAGTCTCAACCATGGGATGAAGTGGCCAAGGACAGCTGTCTCGTTTATGAATGAAAAACAACGAAGCACAATGTCAGAGGAGCATAAAAAGGAGGAGAGTGGATTTGTAGAGAAATCAGGCTGGGATCATTCTCTCACTCCTGCTTTGTGAAAAACGCTAGAAACCTCTAAAATATAATAGTATCCTACCTGAAATCTGCTCCTACTTGTTTGGCAGAGGCTGTAATTGGCAATTTTACTGTAAAAAGTAGAAAAAAGGAAAATAGTGAAAGTGCATATCAGATCACTTAAAAAAACCCTAACACAATGAAACATCCAAATTTTGTCTTGGGCAGTTCAGACTAAATAACTGGCTGAGGCTGATACAGTTACTTACTGTAACTCTACTTACTGTAACAGTAAGCAGACACTGCTGGGCATCAAGCCATTTACTCAGATGACTAGTTGTGGGGATTAAGACTTTCTTCATACTGAGCAGATTCCAACTCACATGCCCACCTCCCCTTCTTCATCTGTTGCCTAATAAAGGCTATTTTGGGAAAAAGATACTCTAGGTAGCTCCCACTGAAACTGTCCCACTATGCACAGAACTGTAAATCAGGAAATGAAGGTGCCAAAGGCAACATGATTATTTTGTTTTGGTAAGCATGCAGCTCTGCTGAAAAAGATACTCTAGGTAGCTCCCACTGAAACTGTCCCACTATGCACAGAACTGTAAATCAGGAAATGAAGGTGCCAAAGGCAACATGATTATTTTGTTTTGGTAAGCATGCAGCTCTGCTGAAGAACATGTTCTCAGTCCTAGTGTCTGCTCCAAGGAAAGCAAGTGTTTGGCATTCAAATGACACTGGACTAGAGTCATAACAGACACCTCCAGAGCACGAGTACTATGTCGAGCCCCACTGGTCAAGCAACATGGGTGAGAGTGGGAGAGAAGAAGAGCTGGTGCCAGCTGACTCATCCTGACAGGTGGCATGTGTTCACGAGCTGCTCAGCTGCTAGTGCTCACTGCAGGGTGGCTGGCTCTGTAAGAACAAGGTGCCCTGGGGCATGAGCAGTGCCAGCACCTAGGGAAGCTAAAAGTTAAGTAGTGTGGCAGCCTCCAGAGCAGTGGTGCCACTGCATTCAGGCAGCAGCTGAAGAGGGGTCCAGTGCAGGTGAGATGAAAGTACCTGAGTGACAGCAACCTTTGGGCTAGAAATTGTTCCTTCTCAGCTACATATATAGCACCTGCCTTTACTACACACCCTGCTGATATGACATCTCTGGAAGGGCCGTAGGAGAGTAAAAGGTGATATACAGTGTTTTACAGACTGTGGGACAGTACTCCAGTCTGGGTCTAAAAAACACAGTAACAAAATATTGAGAGCCAGGATTTGTTTGGTTTTTTTTTTTTTTTTTGTTTGTTTTGTTTTTTCCCTTCCTTCCTCTAAGCAACATCAATTCCAGGAAAGCCTAGAAGGACATGATCTGTTACATTTTTACCCTTGGGTGCGGTGCACAATAGCTAGGAACAAACAGCTGCAGGTGGGGAAGAAAGTGCTTTAAAGTCACCCAAGACTGCAAAAACATATAAAAAAGCATTCTTTATTAATCTCCTCTTTGGCAGGCAAGCCCTCATCAGTCTTAACACTTAAATGTACTGTACTTAAACTGTATTTAAACTGTAACTGGACTGCCTGTCCCACAGAAGCCAATTACAGCTGTATTGATTTGTGCCCAGACTTAGAGACCAGCAGAGGGGGAGTCACTTTTAACTTCATTTTTCCCTCTGTTCTGCAGGTGGCTCATGTATCTTCTTTCTCAAGACATGGATCTCCAGCGCATCAGCTCCTGTGACAGGCATGGCCCCAGCACTGGCAGCAGGTGAAGACCACATCTACTCAAGTGGAAAATCACTGCTGCAGCCCAGGCCCCTGGCCTCTCTCTCAGCATGACCTGACCCAGCAGATGCAGCTTACCTGCCCGCCTTGGACCAGGTTAGCTGCAGCTGGCTTTAGTGGTGCACTGCAAATGCCTCACCTGCAGGGTATGGTGAGGCAGGAAACTACTACGTAAAGTCCATGGTCAACTGGTGAGATGAACCACGTCTGACAGTCTGTGGGGAGCCATGTCTCTTGGGCATAAATATTTACAATATTTTGAAGCTCCTTTTATTCTAAATGAAGAGGTGCTTTATACTGTCGATACAGAATTTCATTAATAATATTTAACCCACCTGGCCAAAATAAAGTAGTGAAGGCAAAACACAGGAAAAACCTTCCAATTACATTTACATAGTTTAAAAAAATACATTAAGAACACAGGATCCCCTCAATCAATGAATCTAGTCCTCTCCTATCACAGGCACGTCCTTCCTACAAACCCTTTCACAAACGAAATATTCATCTGTTAGTTTTCTAGCTACCATGCCACTTTGTTTTATTTTTCTCTGGTTAAGTTCTCCAAGACAAAAACAAAGTAGTCATAAGGTAGAATAGCTCTGGGTGCACACCTGAGAAAAACAAGACAGGAATTCAGAACCGATAACAAAGTCGTTACTAAAACATACTGCTACAGCATGACATTGTTAGATTTTCAGCACCCAAAGTGAGAAATTCACATGAATAAGGATCATCCTGAGAATAAATTAGTTGTTCTCACAGTCCTCTGTTTAACTGATCTGTGATAGCTCCCCATGAATCTATACAACTCACAGATTTATATTAAAACACAGATAATATGTATGACTACTTTAATATTTCTCATCCAGTTCTCACCGAGGAATTCTAGATCTCTGCTCATGAAAACAACAGCTGAAGTACCGTTCTGTATAATTTGCTGACATGACATCTGGAAAAGATTTTAAAGCTTTTATATCAATGAGAAGAATCCTTTTTTTTTTTTCTTTTTGTAATTTTTGGAATATTTCATGAGGCTTGTTTAACTGTGTTGGAGGTCAGAACTGAAGAGGAATGTACTACTGGCTTTGCAAAATTCTGCCAAGAATATGAGCTGCAAGAATCTAAGAGAAGTGACACGATACTGTAAGTAACACTGCTCAGAGGTGATTATTGGAATAAATAAAAATAATAATGGCTAAAACCAATGAATGCTGACTTATGGCACTGTGGGATGAGGACAGGTAGCTTTGTATTCAGGACACTTCTACTTCGCTACTTTCTTCATAGATTAACTTGTTGATTTTGTATGCTTGATAGTGAGTGGGCTGTTTCATGGCTTTGTGGGTATCTGCAAAGCCTCAAAGTTTGACACTAGGCATAACAAATTCCATTGCTTTTCAGTACACCTGGGTTGAATAAACTCTACATCCCTGTGAAAAGCCTATTCTGTTTTAATGTGAAACATTAAAAGTTTATGAAAAACATATGAAAAGCATAAGAAAAACACTTAAAGCCTGAAAGAACCACAGATCATTTCATAATTCATTTTGCCTATCATGAAAAATAGGCTAGCAATTTCATTCCGTCTTCTGTGGACCCTGTTGTACACTGCGTGTTTGACTGAAGCAGGACAGAGAACCCACTACGCCTCCTGGAGTTTGTACTAACGGGTGTTCTGACTCCCTGCCAAAACATGCATCTCTTATTTCTAATGCAAATTTGTCTGTTATCAACTGCTGTCAGAGCTTCTCATGCCTTCCTTTTCATGGACTGAGGCTATCTTTGCTACTTTTAGCTACTCTGCTGAAGAAGAGCCTTATATTTTAGGAGACAATCTTCATCCCATAAAGTCTCATTGCATCAAAAAGTGGGCTGAACTCTCTTAAGTGTCATGACAAGAGGTTGTCTCCAGTTCTCACATACTTTGAGGGGTTCTCTTTTGCATTCTTCTTTTTTAAAAAAATTCTTAAAATAATAACGACACCAGAAGTAGTCAAAGTAATTCAGTATTAGTCTCAAAGAAGTTCTACAAAGAAGTCAAGATAGCTTTTCCCTCCTTCTATTTTCACATAGGCAAAAACTGTATTTGTCCTTATGGTACAGTATGAAGATAACTCATGTTAAGCTAATTGTTCACTTTGACACCTAAATCTTTCCCAGATTTTCTTGTGCTTGCAATGACACAAGTCCTCCAGTTCTGTTTCCTTGGCTTCTGCATTTGCTTCTTTCATTTTTTCTGTACTGAAACCAAAAAGTTCTGTTTGATACCAGTTTTCCATAGGATTTGGGCTGCCTTGTTTGACTTCAATGAATGTTTTCTCCTCTAGTCTCTCTGGATCAAATGAGCACATTATTACAAATGTGTGTACTCTACTGCCAATAGGAACAAATATTTTTTCACCACTCTGGAATTTGCCTCAGGTTCAATTTTTCTCCAGTGAGACCATTCCCAGTCAGTAAAGCAGAGTGTAATAATGTGATGAAGACAGTTTAAACTAAAGAAAAATGAGCTCTTTCGAATGCTGAGACTGAGTGAAATCACAGCCAAAGAACTCTGTACTTATCTTTTTGGGACATACTCTTTACTGAGGTTTGAGATTATAGAAAAAAAAACGGCTTATTAGGATTTTAAGAATTAAACAAACATATAATGTTCACCTTTTCTCACTCGGTCAAGTACCTGAAACACCTTATGTTGAGTTTCAATGCCTTGAGTCTGTGAAACAAAATAGAAACACGAACGAATTATTAGTATTATTAAGTTCCAAAAGAATGAATGACAAAATGGTATTACCATCTTTACGATCAGGCATTTCATGGCTTGTTCAAGGAGTGTACACTAGATTAGGACAGGGGAAGCTCGGTAAGGGTTCAATAACTAGTGGGAAAAGAGTTAATATGTAAAGATCAGGCTTTTCCTTTTTTTTCTTTTTCTTTTTTTTTTTTTTTACTATTTTTTAAGCAGAAAGCAAGCTAGCCATTCAGTATTTGGCCAGATTTTCAAAAGCTCAGCAAACTCAGCAACTTGTGTTCACTTTGCAAGCTGTTGGGTGCTCAGCATTATAAAAAATATTTAAGTTAAATTCCTTTTCATGAAAGCAGGAACCTAACATTAGACTCCACTGTTTTCATCTAGGATTTTTAAGTGTTTGTCAACTACAAGGCTCATATTTTCTAAACAGTTATGTAGGATGCCAAACAGCAATAATGGAGAAGTGACGTTTTTAAAAAAGATTAGACCTTATACCAAGACCTTATGACCTTTTAATAAACTTAATCCCATGGTAGTGGCTAGGCCAGCTAACGCTGAGTATCAAATCACACACTCTGAATGGTAGGAAGGCACACGATGCAGCTTTACAAATATTGCCTGCACAAGTATTTCAGAGCTGGGGCTTGGTAGTGATCCCAGACTTAATCTAAAAAGTTGCTGCCTGTTTCCCTAGAACGTCCTGTGACCTTTCGCCTTCTCTTCACAGCACTCTACTGGACTGGGAAACGCAAGAGAAAATGTTTTAATGGACTTGGCAAAAATCTTGTTTAATGAAACTGCAAGTGAAACAGGTCCAGCTGAGGGAGTGATGTTAGTAGTTTTGGAGACTGAAGAAGAGCTGGTAAAATCTCCAGCTCCAAGGCATATTCCTTGACAGAAAGATCTGAATGTATCAAATAATATATTAATGAGACATAATTTTACCCTTTTTTCCTGTCCCAGACTTGTTGATGTTGATAATTCATTCATAGATGAAATAGACAATAAAGAGCAATGGGCATTCTAGGTCAGCAGCTTTTGGTGACAGAGTTGTTTGTCTAAAGTTACAGTGGTTGAATTAAGTTGTCATATATCAGTCTGGTCAGAAAAAGAGCACATGTTTCTACTGGGATGAAAAATACTCACATTTTTGCTTTCATGACTTCTGTCCTTAGCAATGCTGTGAAAATGTTCTTCTGATGTTTTGGTTTTTTTCTGCACAGAAGACAGTATGATAGTATGTAACCATTTTGATTCACGAGGGAAGAAAAAAGAGAGTTGCAAATAAACATGATAATCACAATGCCAGAAGTAACACATGTAAGCAAGCTGCTCAAGATTGAATTCCTTATGCTGTTCTGTTCAGCAAGTATTTATGAACCTGGACACAAACATATCATATTGACAAGGGACCTCATTTCCTACTCAACTTGGCTTGTTTATTTTTAGTCTGGGAACCTGGAGAGCCAGGCTTTCTCAGTAATATTAATGGCCACTGCTCTGTTTTTCCAATGTAGGGGCTTCTGAAAAGAAAGATTGGCATAAAATGCAGCTTGGGAAGCACTGGCCTACCTACTGAATCAATGAAAGCATTAATAAAGCAGCCAGCATTATAATGTTTATGTACATAAAAAGAATATTGCCCATCAAAATATTAATGTAACATCTTTCCAAATGACAGTTTGCTTTTTCTAGGCAACAATATCAGTGCTCCTATTTTACGTCTAAAGGCCATATAGTTTTCTAGGCTGAACATCAGCAAACTGCCGTTGAGGGTTATGTACAGCTCCAGCATGAACTTCTGTCAAAAACTCTACTGTACCTGTGAAATTCCTTGCTATTCACCTTTTCAAATGCCTTTAAGAACTTCCATCAAGAACAACAACAGAAATTTTGGTAAGTCTTTTGATCTAATAACCTTAATTAGTCACTGAAGTAGATCCACATGGGAAAATGCTCATAATCATGAGAAGAACAAAAGAAAGAAACTTCTTACGGGAATTGCAATGTACTGTTCTTTCAGACTCATTTGATAAACTGTTCTTACTTTCTTTACATAGTTAGAGTCTCACTCTGATGTATTTTGCTCCTAGTATACATCCAGCGAAAGTGCTTTAATTCATTGCATGAAAGATGTGAATGCAATTCATAGAATTTTATTGCATGAAAGATGTCTTTGCCCATGTTTTGCACAGAAATTACAGAAGAGGGCCTAGTGAAGCTCCACTTCACCAATAGTTTTAAAATGTATACTGGTGTTCATAGCTATTGCCAGAAATACCCTTACAGAATCAGACTCTTAGGTGGCCAAAGCTGCGTTCAGTCCTGAACATGCTCATCCCCTCCTAAGCCAGGCACATGACGGGGTGGGCTCTATACCCAGAGGGATCTCTGCTGGAAAAGCCTCCTCTTTATTACGTATTAAATTAGTGACTCATTTCTAAAGTGCAGTCACTTTTGAAATAGGGAGGTTTAAATAATCCCTTAAAGCTGTGATTTCACAGACCTCTGAGATCTCCTAAGGGCCTTCTGCTACTGAAGGAGAAAGTCTCTTTTCCTTTGCCCTTGTTCCTGCATCACCCACTCTAAACTCTGCCACTTTGGTCCCTGCTCCTAGCTATTGTTATCCTCCATCCTTCAATCTGGCTCTGATGCTCAAAAAACACTTCTGTGAGCTGATGTAACTCATTAACCCAGAAGAAAACCTTCTCATTCTTTCTGCTGGGTTTGTTTCCCATTGGATTAGTGTGTTAAACCAGGTCATGGCAGGGACTGAACATCAGAGGGATATAAGTAGAAGGAATACACAGCAAGGAATGTGGCAGAAGGAGACAAAGGAGGACAGAAAGTGGCTGTTAAATGGCTCATCACATCGTATGAAAAACCTGTTGGGATGAGGAAAATGCTAATCCATTATTTAGTACAGACCCTGAAGTAATTAAGTTTTAACAAAAGGTCTTGTGTGGGTTCTGTACGGCTCTTCTCAAGTGTTTCTAGGAAGGCATCCCTGCCCTTCTCTGTTCTTGGCTGTTTCTTATATATATATTACGAAGCAAGTCTACCAGGTTTAAATACTAAACTAAATCGATGAGAAACAATACCCCAACTTTCTGCAGTGGTCTTCTGTGTTTGTCTGGACTTCGGTTATCTAAAGCAGTGTTACACCCCTCCAATTCTTTTTTCTGAGTTTGAAAGTCCTCTGAAATCACAGTTATCTAACAGGGTTCCACAGTGTCACCGAAATCAGGAATAAACCTCGTAACACTAATGTAGTGTTAAAAGGCAGGCATTCTTTATTCACGGCGCTGGGAACACAGGGGATATCTCCTCCTCAAGCGTGTTCACCCTTGTACCAAAAATCACAGGTTTTTATACATACTTTCTGCTAAGTCATACCACATTATTATCATAGAATACCAAATATTCATTCCTTCATTAATATTCATTACCTTTCAACCTGATTGGATTCTTTAAATATGATATCACCTTTAAAAATAATCATTGGTCATCTCCTCTAAGACCACTGACTAACCTAACTGATTACGTGATCTCCAAATCACTATAGGCTCCTGGGCAGCATCACTGGTGCATAACACTTAAATCACTAGACACATTCTTTATTGTCTCAAAGTTCTAACAGAACATTCTTCACTATAACACTAAGTTAATCATTACTTTGAAACAGTATAGATTCAGTTATGCTTCTATGATCACACAGCACACAGTATTCTACTTGTTCTAGTTAATTCCCTACCTACCACCTTGGTTACAACAGGTCCCATGCCATCTGGATAAATCTCATTACAGGGCCTTTAATCCCAATCCCTGGGATGAATACCATGCACAGATGTTTTGCAATAAGCCGTTATGAATGAGAGTTATGTGGCAGCCTCCTCAATCTACAGCTTAGTCACAGACTTCAGGCGAACCCGCCTGCCTTGCTTCTATGTACCATTTATAGACCACAAGGAAATGGCACTTATGGATGTCAGAAAAAACTGGAATCGATCCCACTGACTAGCATGGTGAGAGTTTTGACACAAACAAGGCTATTTTTAGCAAAAGAAGTGGACAGGCTCAGAGTTTTAGGCAAATTTTTTTCAAGTTGCCAGTCCTCACAGCTGCCAGCCCCATGTCACATTCCCATGCACAAGCATACTGCCAGCCAGATGAGAGGAGGCGAGTCAAGAAAGCATGAAGGGCTGAGAAGTACTAAAACGCCCAGAATACTTGGTGTTAACCAGAAAATGCTGCTAACTTTACAGTCCATAATATTTTTTTTTTTTTTTTAAATCCAGCACGGGGAAATGTGCCCATGTGGATTTATCATTCACATATGAATAAACTCAATCCCAAAGGGAGTGTTGTAAGAACAAACACTACAGAGGGTACATTAAGGAAAAAATATCTCAAAACTCATCCCTCCTCTGTGTACTTTCACCAACTCTCTGCTACCAGTCCTTGTACAGTGCAAAAGAGACTTTTCATCCAACACACTACAGTTGACCTTCTGTAACTAATATAGTCCTGGAAATACCATGGCATCAGTGGTGGAAATTCCTGCTTTGTTCTTTAGCGCGGAACAGAATAGGGGAACAAATTTCAAGCTGTGGATAAACTTTAAAAATCAACACCACCCTCGCAGTCCTTCTGTCAGACCCCCCAGGTGGGCTGAGTGAGTGGAAAGTCTGTCTGGACTTCACCTTCCTTAAGTACAAAACCCTGTAGCTTTGCTTAAACTCTGGATGGCAGTGGGACTAAGTGGAACTGTTGGACTTTGCACAAACATGTGTTCTCCATATAACTCCTCCAGGGACAAATGCCTCCAGGGAGGGACAGAGCACATCAAGGGATCCGTGGCAGCTTCCCTCAGCACAAGTGCACTCACCAGAGCTTATGTGACTACATCACGTTTCAAACTATCATCTCTGAAAGGAGATCTAAAACTCCAAATCATGCAATTTGTCAACTAGCCCAGTCATCTGAAATGCCTATCTGCGTGTTTTGCGAAGTTTTACAGAGGTCACTTCAGTTTTACACACTCTTAGTACAGAGTCTTGATACTAGTTTCCCCTTTTACTGTTGTTTATTTACTGTATTTATGTCACAAACAGGAAGCAACAATTTACAGGAACTATTATCGTTGGCTAAAATTCAACCCCAAGCTTTCTAAAAGTAATACACTCACAAAAGTTTGTTTTGCTTATCTACAGGAAACTTCTTGAGTAAATATTATGGTAATCACAGGCACCAAAGAAACACCAAGTAAACAAGGACAAAAAAACATGTTTCAACCCGTTCTTTCCAGCAAAACAAGGAAATACAGTTTTCAGGAAAATAACATGTCTCGCTGCCCTCCAGTGAAAGCACTTTGTTAAATCTGGGGCTACGTTTGCCTATGAGATTAGAAGTAGGCAATGGGGTAGTCTGATGCTGACGGCACTTAGCACCAGTGTGATGACTTGCCTGCATGTGCGATAGAACAACACAACTCCTGAACACTCTGAACTGGGTATCTGAAAGTATGGCTGACACCTGTGTACATGGGCACCATACTTCTTGTGCTTAAAGCTGGTGACCTCCTCCTCTTCCTCACCCTGACCCTATGTCTGCTTACTCAGCTGTACTGCAGAACCTGACAGGTAGAAAGCCATCTTCTTTTGGACCAAAACTACCACCTTCTGGACAATCGGGGTTAAGCTATAGGGAAAATTAATACTACTGCTCTGCACTGTTCATTTGGACTGTATCTCTACAGAATATTGATTTGTTAATTACTATTCTGACTGACTTAATCCTAAGGTTCTTCAAAATAGAGCCTGTTAAACTCTAGTGATTCTTTCCCAGTGGCATTCAGGATAGAGATGTAAACAGATAAGAAAAAGTTGTAGCATACCTTAATACCTAGTTTTGGCTGGACTGCAACAAGATCACAGGAGTCTGGGCTGTCAGAAGTTTGGCTGCTGTGAAAGACGAGCATTGTTTTGTTTAATTTCCAAATTTGGTAATTGCAAACAGTATTTTGCAGCATTCATTCCAACCATTAGCAGGTGTTTTCTGTAGTAATCCTAGCTGTAGAGATGTAAATGTATTTTCCACATGCCTGTCTTCCACATTTTAATTTTACAGACCTACAGCTAACCTGCAAAAATTGGGCATAGTCATCTGAGAGAAAGCTTGGTTACTGAAAGAGATGTGATCTATCCAGATGGCATCTCTTGCTTCTGCCTAGGTTTCTTTTAGTTCTGCTTCACACACCTTCCCTCTCCCCTCCTATATCCTCTCACAGAACATCATCCTCTTTGTTCGCATCGCGCCTCCTCCTAGTTCTCTGATGACGCATTAAGATCTTGTGTCTCTATTTCCTTGCACTTCAGCACCAGTTGTGAAGCTCAGCTCTTGACTTCTATACTCTGGGCACCTAAAGTTTGATGAGATAGATCCAACCTATAAATGTTTCCCCAAAAAAGAAATGTACAAAAGTTTTGTTCCCTAATAAACGACTATAGGGCCACAACTGTTCACACATAAATGCCCACCTCTCACAAACCACTTGCAGAACTGATCTAGCAGTCACTCACAGTCTGCACTGGCAGTGGAGGAGCTGATCATGTTTAATAGGTGGATTGTTTGGTCAGCGTACAGATTCTTGCACTGCTATCAACTACCCTGAACTTAACTGCTTTGGCTAAATGGAATCAGACTAGCATCTTCCATGGTTAATAAAATTAGGTTTACACAAAACCAAAACAATATACCTTATATCGTGGCTAGATTGCTCTGCAAAATATAAGGCTGAAAAAAAGCATATTGATTTACATGATGCGATAGACCAAGCTCTGTACCAACGCAGTTTCATTTCTCCTCAGGAGGGCCACCTTGGGTAGACACAGAGCTCTACTTCCAATGAACTGGCTATTAAGGTTTGGATATAAGATTTGCATGCAGTCTTTTAAGGAGTGTTAAATTAAGGAGTGTGACTATTAAAAGTCAAATTTTAGTAACATTTCTAACATTTACTCTGGCACTCTTTATGAGGTGCAGAGAACATACAATAAATTGTGGCATAACTGAATAGTTCTAAGTTACCTGGAATCCCAGTCTAGCACATCAGGATTCAGGACCTTGGAGTTCACCCTGGCTTGCTGTTTCACTAGTTTCTCGTGTTCCTTCAGGCACAAATAATAATAAGAAACACCACAAATTTAGTCTACTGCTTAAAGAAAGCCATTATCAAATTTATTGTTGCTCACTATAGAGTATTATGTTTTGTCATAGTAGGATGAACTGAGGCAGGAGAAAAGGCCTGGGGGGACTTCCCTTACCTCGTTGTTATGAATGCAGTAGTTCAAGAGAGCATCACAGAAATGCTGTCCTATTGACTCCAAGTCTTTCATATCAAAATGGGTGCTTTGTCTGCAGCCTGCAGCATCAATAGGAGCAAGACAGAAATGAAAATGTCAGTCATCCTGCTGACTGCTAGGTATCTGTGATATTTCAGGATGGTGGCTGACTGCAAACTCACATATCTTTCACTGACAGATGCTAGACAGGTCTATGACTGCTGGAATTCTATAGAGATGGTATTACAGATCATTATTCTGCCTATATGAACAAATCTGTCCACTCAGAGGGGGTTAACTACAATGCATAGTTAACTGATTCCCTATTACAAAATTTCCTAAAAATACAACTGGCTTTAGTTACTGCTTTTAATTTGCCATCCACTAATGTTGTTCCTTCATGATACATATGCAATAATGCTAGCGGTGGCCAAAAGTTTGCTAGGTGAATGCCCTAGTTTTAGTGTTTTTCCCAACTCTTATCTTAAATCGTCATTCATTTCTATCCGATAAGACAGAACACCAACAAGGGGTTGGTAGCTCAAGCTACCACTTTCCATGAAAAAACAAAAGTAAAGGTCTTGTTTGATGATTCCTACTAAATAGCTACAGGGAATTGACTCACCCAACTTAGAGCCACAGATAGAGGCTTCCAAAGTATAACTGTTGTTGATGCCCATCTTCCACATTACCACTCGACCTGTGCCTTCTTTGCTCTTTCGTACTCTGAAACAGCAGTCTGGGAATGAGAACTTAAAAGACGGGTACAGCATTAGCCTTTGAAGTAAGTAGGAAGATGCAATAATTTCATTTTAACTCTGCAAGTTTTTTAAATCTTATCTACCAGGTAAACAATTGGGGGTTTTCATTCTACTTGAATATTGCACAACATAGCTCAGAACATACTGTTATTACTGGTATAATGGAGATGTAGGTGAAATAGCAGCCTCTTGATTAAAAGTTTATTTTACTTTAAGGATTTCTAAGACATCTGCAAATAATTTTTTATGTGGCTGTACCTACTGTTTCTAAACGATCCTATATAGACAGCTGAGCAGCTGAGTTACATACCAACATGCGTATTTACTAAAAAGTTAGAACAGCTCTTCTCTCATGAGTTAATAGACCAACAGCTTGATGCAACTGATCTGGAGCTCACAACCACCTCATTACTGATATCTGAGGAAAACAGCATTAGCTGCAAGTATGCAATGATATCTAGTAGGTTAGTTTGTCTGCTGTTTTATTCCTGAGCCTTTGCTACCTTTCTGGTTGAAAAGAAGCTTAATGCAGTAGATTTTGCTAGAAAATGACATATTTTAAAAGCCGTCATTTCCTACTGAACTTTTTTTTTTCCTAATTTGAAATATCTTACACAAACATGGTGATTTTGACACAACTTTCAACAGATGTTTTCAATAGGATTCAACCTGAAGAAACATTTTTCTTCTTTAGTTTCTTATTTGCTTACTTGTTCATTTTTAATTCTACAATATATTTTAAAGCTGCATTTAATATATAAGTACACAATATTTAATGTTAGTTTTTGACATTGGTAAAACAATATTACTTTGATATTCCATTTTTTTCATTCTTTTAAAAAAATCTTTAAAAAATGCTAACTTTATGTCCCAATTCAGCACGATACATTTTAGAGTGCTGGAATTTCAGAGGAGTTAAAATTTCATATTTCTACCATTTCTAGTTTTAGCCAATTGAAGATTATTTCACTGGGTGAGGTGCGGTCTTTTAGTAAATGTGGTATCTTAACAAAAAATTAGGGATCCCAGATGGTCCTTGAATTTTTAGGTGAGTAAGTTTCTAGCCAGACATTTGCTTACCTTATCTGGGCAGCTCTTGCTCAGCAAGAGTGGGAAGACATGTGGATGCACATATGGTGCTTTTGCTCGCTGCTTTCTCTCACAACCGTACATGAAGACATTTTGTTTCCTGTTGTGACCATGGATGTCACAATACAGAAGAACATCACGTTCCCCCATCACTCTGTAATACAGACATACAATACTTTATTAAAAGTGGTTTTGTACAAGTTTCATTAAACTTTTAGTGTGCTAGATTAGAGCCAAGCTGCTCAATTCCCTCCAGAATAAAACACTTGTCACTGCAGAGAAATAAGATATGAGTGACTGCATCATCAGCCTTTGTCCATGTGTTTGTTCTAACTCTCAGGCTCAGTTGTACACATCCAGCTCTGCAGATGTGTACACAAGCACGTTGTACAGCTGAAACCCGCTATTCCTACCTGCTGCTCTTTCACAATTGTTCATGTGTTGAATAATACATGCTGTACAATTATGAGACTGAAGCATAAGTGGCAGTGAATACTCTTTATCAAACTGGAGACATCAGTTTTTATGATGTGCCAAGATTCTCCAATGTGTTACTGCTTAACTAACTTTTTAAAGAAAATTTGCAGGTAGACACATTGGGGTTTAGCAACCCACAGCCCCAATGCCCAATTCGTGTCAAACCAGAGCTCTACAGGGAAGATGTGATGGCACCACAGCTTGTCACCTGGGGCTTTACTCTGGGCAGGGTTTGGAAATCCATGGCGGAACTAAGAAGGAAGCAGTAATAAACTGCTCAGCTGACAGTAGCTTAATATGAGGCTGAAGGTCAGTAGCATTTCAGCAGACAATTAACATTAATAACAGGGCACTCACAAGTGCAGGCTGTCTCCATACAGTAAGCTAGAGAGAGGAATTCTCATGGAAAAGAAGGAGAGGCACAGTGCTCACCCCCTGTAAGCTAGGGATCTACATGCCAAAACATTCATTTGAAAGAACACAGATATTATTTTAAATAGGTTGTAACTAGATGAAAAACATTAAATGTACTAATTCTGACACTGGCTTTTTGCACAAGAGTCTTGTTTGTATAATTTGTTGCAGAAGTTAAACCAGAGGGATTTAGTTTGCTAACTGAAGGTTTAGTTTAATACCCGAGGGTTTAGTTTTATATCCAGAGTATCAATGTCTCTGTGACTGGAAGTCTGCATAAGAAAGCAAACATATTTATAGGAAAACATGCAGCAAACTTGGCAATCTTTGCTGTCAAATGGACATCTGGGATCTATTCTGAATGTAACTTCATTCTGGTATGTGGTTGTATGCCAGAAAGGAAGAAAATGAGAGAAATAAGGAATTTGGTAAGTAGATTTTGGCAGAGGATAGTGGGGACAAATATGCTGAAAATGTTTTGACAAAAACTCTCTTACTTTGGAGACATAACATATTACCAGGAATGGAGAAAGGATATTAAAGTAAAACCTGCACAATACTGAAGAAAAAAATAACCCACTCTGAAATGCAACTGAACATAAACAAAACAGTCAGAGCGACTTGGGTACAGGGCAAAGATGTAAACAATACCAAAACAGCAAGGGACAGGGAAGTCACACCCACAAAGAGACAGTGGAAAGGAAAATCATCTATTCTAAAGGGAAAGAAAATGAGGTTACCTTTCGATCATGTTTCGGGTATAACAGATGGAAGGATAACATTTCTTCATGTTAGATCTGTATTTGCGGTTCAAGTCCTGACCCGTTAAAGAACAGCGGTGATTTCCCACAATCACACCGTCTGGATTCAACATGGGTACCACTTTGAAGACAAAATTGTCCCGCAGCAGTTGAGCTTTGCCTGAATCACCAAGAATGTAATCCAGAAGGCCCTTCATTATCCAGGAACTGTTAGTTTCTCCTGGATGCACCCTCGCGGTTACTATCACAGCCTTCCTCTCAGTGCCCTTGCCACTTTTTGGGGGGTTGGTGATAGTTAAAACATACACTATGTTTCCTGCCAGTGAATGGCACAAGATGTGAATCTTGCAGAATTTGGACTTCACTGGATCTTTAGAGATGGCTACCAGGTATTCCTGCAGGTTGGAGTAGGTATAAGGATAGCAGTGGGCAAAGTAGCAGGTGTCTCGGTCATGAGGGAACTGGAATGTCCAAGTGAGTGAGAAATACTGACGTCTACCTTGGCCCGCATTGTTTTTGTAATACTTGATTTCATTTCCAGTCCTTCGCCAGCCAACCTTGTGTTTCTTGGCATCAGCTTCCGAGTACAACAGTGGCCGCAAGCCACATTTATATAAGCTGTTACGCTTGGTAAAGTTGACAATAGTGAAGCGATATGGCATCCCTGCCTGTGTATTGCTTACTTGGAAGTAGTACCACTGCGTGTGTCTGCTTGTGTAGAGGTCGGTGCGCAGGGTCAGCTGGTACTCAAATTCATTGCTGGTAGGCAGAAAGAACACAAACAGTTGTGATGCTGGTTAGCACTGTAGTATGATGCAGTGTCAAATAATGCGGACTGCCATGAAAAAGCACCCTGCAGTGAATCAGGTGTAAATCCAATCTACACTGTCATAAATCAAAGTCTACGCAGCTGCCAGGAAAAGATGCCTAATCGCACCGAGTGTGTCAATAACGCAACTGCTGTCTTCATTAGGACTTTTAAGAATAACTAGGACTTCTAAAAACATTCTCCACAGTATGCTCTAAAAGGAGGTGCTGAAGAAAAGGTGTTCCATTTGTGTGGGTGATTAGGACCTTTAGAAAACATTCAGTGCTATGGAATGGCTATCAGACCACTTCATGTGAAGGTCATGTGAAACTACTTTTGAAGCTTAGTCGACTAATGTAAAACAAGTTACAAACCCAGAGTAACACATCCTGCTCAGAAACTGACAGCAGGCTGCTGATAATAACAACTCTGATAATAACTCCATCTTAATAGAAGAAAAAAAGACTAGAAACTTACACTTTGACCACCTTCTGCAAATTCCCACTCTCAAACCGTGCTTCGAAGATCAGTGTGTTGTCCCTTTTCTGATGGAGGATCTGCTTCAGTGGGCAGAGACCTCTCACTTGGGAATACATAAAGCAGGAGTTTTTGTTAGCTAGGGGAAGGAACAGAAGACATGTCTTTCATTTTAGTCTGAATCATTTTAGGGAATACCTGCATCCTTCTGGGAATTCCTTCTAGAAACAGAAAACTGCATGGAGTTGAGCTTCAAAAGCATATCTTAGATATCCGTAAAAGAAATTATATGAAGATTTTTCTGCCCATTCCTACTTAACCTTATGGATTTCAGCCAGCCTAAGATCTGACTCTGTCTTGGAGGTGCCTGTGTCTCTCTGCATGAGTGAAGGGCAATTCATACTCTGTAATTTGGCAAAGCAACTGAGCTAGGTGCAAAGACTCTAGGACTCAGTGCCCCAGGTCTTTCCACCAGTCAAATGGACAACTTCTTTATTTAGAAATCATGTAGCTGACAACTCTTTCCATCAGTTTGTTTTTAAATCTCTGTATTCAATTATTCTAGTCTAGAAGTAAAAGATGCCCAGACCCAGCAGCAATCACTTCTATATTGCAAATGATGTTTTCACATCACATTTAGCATGCAGTTTGAGCCCATACGTCCTTTTGCTCTCTTCTGCTACTTTTTTCTCAGATGAGAGGCTCACAGAGGTGTAACTGAACTTTTTACTACAATCTTCATTACCATAGTGTTCCCTGAAGACCAGAACTTCTAGATTTGCCATCAGCAAGAATCTACTTTTTTGGTTGGGAAGTTGCTTCAGTTCCAGAATATTCTTGGCATAATTTTAATGGTCAAGGATCCTCCCTTTACAGAACCAAGGCAAGAATTATTTTTAACATTTATTTGCTTTCTCTGTATTGGCACCAATATAGTGGTAAAGGTATGGAAAACTGGGGTAATTAAAACTTCCTGTCATCTCCAAACCGTACCTGCAAAACAGAGACAGAACATGCGTCTCTTCTGCCAAAAGCCAGGAGCCCAGAGATCCTGCTGCAGAGTCAGTGTAGCTGTGCCGGTGACTCCAGCTGACCTCAGTGGCATGAGCTGCGCTCTGACACTTGGATTAGGGCCAGCTCAGGGAGAAGGAGGACAGGTGAAAACTGCAGGTATTCCAGGCTGAAACTACATTCTGTGAGACTGTGTGTGTCGCACTGCTGATACCAAACTGGCTGTTTTATCTGCCAGAAGTGAAATTCCCCACCACATAACTTTCTAACTAGCAAAATGAAGGATTTGTACTGGTGGCCGGACACTGATCGCCAAGCTGTTGTATTCTCAGCTCCTGTGTTCTTGCTTCTATCTCCTCACTGCTGGATCCTCCTGAGGAGAAACTGCCTCCTTACCACGCTGCCAATTAGGGGGACTGACCCTGTACCATACAGCAGGGTTAGAGCTGCACAGCAGCTCCCATTCAGATCATAGTTGTGTCTGCCCTTGCTTGACTGGGGCTGTGCTAGAGATTTATCCTGCAGCAGTCTGTCTTATTCTCTCCTGTAGTGGTATTAAAGCTCTGACAGTACTACTCAGGGAAGTTATGTAAAGCCAAGATTCCTATAAGTCCGTTTTTTTCATTCCTTCAATCACTGTTGCCATATGCAAAAGATGCCATATTCACTGTATTGTTCTTCATGATTGAAGTTACTACAGAGCCACAGGGGTTTTCATTAGAGAAGGGCTGTTAGCTTTGCTGGCTGGGATACCCACTTGAATAATCACTTTCTGTTTAGCCGAAATTCCATTCACAGTTTCTCTACCCTTCCCTTCCTCTTCATGCTCTTCCTTAACATTAAGGAAGAAAAATGTTTCAGAAGTTAATCCAGTAAAATTCTTTCTGGAAACATCTGTATCAGTCAAATGCTATAGAATGAAATGTGTGAATAAAATCTGAGATTTCTATCATGGTATTTTGATGTTTCTGCACGGGAGTCACCACTGGATTGTATTTTTCTCTCCCAAATTAGATTTTAGAAAGGCCTGTAGGAACTCAGCAGCAGGTAGTTCCCAGTCAGGCAATAACTCCCAGCTCTTGCTGAATTCAAATTCAAATTCAGTGGGAATCAGGAGAGTGCCACTGCTGTCTCCCGCAGGATGCGATGGTTCATTACATGCCGGTCAAAGTCTGAGGCACTAAGGTCATAAATCTGCAGAAGTGCAGATGCCTGTCCTACATTCTACCTATCCTCCTCTCTGCAAGGAGATTTTAGAGTTTAAAAAATTATATTTATTTCTATACAACTTAGATGGCAAAGCTAGCAAGCTGGTGGTTTCTGCCCCAGAACAGAAAGGAGAAGATGAACTCCATGGGGCTCCAAAGTTCTCCTCCTCCTCCCACTAGCTTCTGTCCCCGCGCTGGCCACAGTGCCCAGCAGCCCCGTTCGCACAAGGAGTCTACTCTCCCTGGTGCAAGCAGGGAAGGAGAACTAATAGATCCAGGACTCTGAAGTTCTCTGCAGGTCCTGCTACTAGCCAAACCCAAGGCTAGGAGGCAAAGCAGCACACTCAACGCAGTGAATGTATAATTACAGTCACTTAAAAACTCACCCTGTAGTCAACAAATACTGACTATTACTATCCATATATTTAGATACAGTGTCTTCACAGCAATAGCAAGCACTCATGTTCTGCTGCAGCTTGATGTTTGCTAACTCAGGAATTGCTAACTGCCTGTAACTGCCTCCACAACGTTATTCCTCAGGTGCAGGAGGGAGAACTGGCCATACTTAAAGGCAGCAGTTTTCACCTCCTCAGTTGGAAAGCTTCATTAACAGTGTCTGAGAACCATGATACCAAAAAACCCACTTTGCTGGAGAGTTGTACAGGCTGAAATAAGAATGACTTCCAGTTGCCTGTGCATGAAATTAAAGTCAGTTATAAAGGATGTGGAAAGTTGCATTTTTAAAGAACAGCAACTGAAGGACCACAACAGAAATCACTGTCCTTGTTTTCAAGAAAGTGGGGAGCGGGGATTCAGAATGTTCCTCCACATCTTATCCCTTGCAATAAATTAGCAGGTCCAGTTGCAGAGGACAGAAGTTCCTTCCTAGTCACACAGCAGTTACCACTCTTCTTGGCCACCAAATGTAGCAACCTACGAGTGAGAGGTAATACACCCATACTGCAGAAGTAGCTAATTTCTAAGTAAACATGATGTCAAAAGAGTAACACTGCTTTTCAGTATATTGCAAGCTTTTACCAACTGTGTTGACCTCAGGAAGGATGCCAGCTCTCTCTCAGTTTTGGGCTTCTGAAAATTCTGTGGCCACACCTAGTTGTCCTAGAATTGTAAAATCATTATCATCCTTTCTTATCTATGTAGAAGTAGCCCAAGGCCAAAATCAACAATTGCCAGAAGTTCCAAGTTCATCCAAGGCAACTGGATCAACTTAGCAAACACAGGAAAGAATAAATAACTCTGATAATCAACCAGTGATGGTGGATAAGGGAACTAACTCCCTTCAATACTGTCCAATTAATCCTTGCCAGACTTAGAAGCCTGTAATCAAGCACTGATCCAATCTGGCCAGATTTTGTTTCTAAGTCTTGGCAAAAACCACTATAGCAAACAGGATAATAAAATCTTCTCCCAACACAGACTTTAGTGTTGATCCTGCAGTTACACAGCTCTCATCTTTTTCACTTTCTCTTTTGGCTGTTATCTTTCTCCACTCATATTTTCACAATAAACTCATTTTAGGCTGGTTCATACTGTTATTCACTGAGAACAATGGCTTGAGCTGAGCTGGGCTTCTGAAATAAATAACAGTGTGAGCAGAACTTACGATGAGACAGCTGTGTAACTAATTTCCTTCCCTATCTATAGGAAAACAACTTACTCCCAAGTGCCATAAAATAATGACAGAAAATCATATCAATTTCATCAGGCTTTGAATTAGGTTCATAAAGGAGATCAAAACAGGTGCTTCATCTACCTACAGCTGACAGCAAGATTTCTCAGGATGTTCTCACCTTCTTCTCCTAGATAAATCACAGTGCCTTTGTCAGGAGTTTGGTATGGCGGCATCATCTCCAAACCTGTTGGAGTGTACAATGGCTCTGGGGTAGTGGGTATCCAATCTGAAAGAGACACACAGAAGCAGTACAAACAGGAAGATTGTATTAGAGTCTTTATAATATGAAGGACACATTGAAAAGCAGTTCATCCTATTTATACCAGCTGCACATAAAAGAATAGGGAAGTCGCCTTCAGAACCTCATTTTTTGGATCTGTGAACAAATCCTCACTATAACTCTAAATAAAAATACATATCAATCTGTGCATGGACTAACTTTTGCTGTGCAAACTTACCTCTGTTCCCTGTACAGCTTGCTTACCATCAATGAGGATGGCAATGGTGAACATTAGACAGCATTGGTACCATTAGGAAAACAGATGCTCCAGCTACAGAGTAAAGTCATTGATTGCTGACCACACAGATGCTGCATAATGCAGTGTCTCCATGTAACTCGCATGACATCTGCCTGGCATGTCAAAGATCTGATGAACACCAATTCATTCTGACAGTAGGCCCTTCCTTACTGTAATTCAGCCGTCCTATCCCATTCCATTCAAGATACTGGGACCTATTTTCAAAGGTAACAGAATAAAGGTATTGGTATCTCAGTCCCACCTCTGTGCATTTCCAATTTCTACTGATTACTTCCAAATTGCAATATAAAGCACAGGGACTTTTCAAGTCTTCACTGTCTTGCAATAGGTTTGCAGTATGACTTTTGCACACACTGCATCAAAGCAGTTATTAGCTGACACTCATATTTAACCATATAGCCCTGAAATACAGTACTGACATTGCGAGTAACAGCGCATAAGATTTGTGCTGAATTTGCAAGACCTCAGGACTGAGGCTTGTCAGGTTTGACCAGTCTGAACTTTTTTTATCTGCCTGCAGCTTTGTTTCAGTTAATTTACCTCTGACAGCAGTTTCTCTAATTGACCAGGTATGTATGGCTAATTTGTTTTATTTTTGTTTGTCTTTGTGTGGTACAACCATAGGCTTATATGGACAGCAGTAACAAGGACTTGTTCTGTGTAGAAATACAGACCTAGAGCTGGGCAAAACTCATTTTAGGGGTAACAAAGAGAAGAAGGAAATAATATCTAACACTCGTAAAGAACGCTGTATATGGTGAATTCAGATGTAACGTGGAGGTGCAGACCTATGAAGAAAGAGAAAGGTGTAAGACTAAGCTAGCAATCATTCGGAAATGACCCCAGAGTTACTTGGATCCTAGGGTGGGGAAGAAGAAAAATCATCAACACAAACATCATATTTCTCCCAGCAAAGGACTCCAGAGGCTGACAATTTGCAACAACCACCCCTTCCCCTCCACCAAAATGAAACCTTTGCAATGAAACCACTGATCTTAGGACCTAGAGGAGCAGTGGAAGGAAGCCAGGAAAAGGGTGTGAATGAAGCATATGTATAACAAATTCAACTGCATTATTATTTTTTGATTTTCTGTAGCAATTAGATCTGGACTAACAATGATTTGTCTCTTAAGATTTCACTTACAATAAATTCTTGGCTCTATTTTTATATAAGGTGTGCTTACTCTTTGCCCATACACAAGATTTTAAGCATAACACAATAACTTACCAATGTGCTCAATTCTGTCCCTGATGACTTCACATTGGTGTGGCCAGTACACCAGGGAAAACTGACTGGCAGGTGATGAGTCATCCAGATTCTGAGGCTCCTGAGGATGGGGTACCACTGCCTCTGAGTCAGGTGGTAACAGAATCTGTTTTGCCCTTGGAAAAAGATGAGCACAAACGGAATCTATAAGAAAGTGAAAGAACCCTCACATCAGTCTCTCTTGCTCTTCTGAGTGGAAACAGGCTGCACAGATTATCTATGTGAAATTAACATAACTAAGCACAGAAAAACAAAATTACATCCTACTGAAATGTAAATATAATGCTCCACCCTATAAATTACATTGAATTTAAAAGTAGTGTTAAATGAACAGCTAATTCACTAAAACCACAAAGCACATGAAGTATTCAGCTGCCGCAGGGAATAGCTTATTTGGGTTCCTATAGAAAATGTTGGCACCTTTTATTATGACTGCTTTTATTACTAGTGTGTTACGGTAGGGTTTACAATCTCAATGTCCGAGTCAAAATCTGTGCTGTGCCATATTATACAAATAACAAACAACGCTTATTCCTACAAAACTTATCACACAGAATGTATGCAACAACAAGGTAGTACTGGCTGGTTATGACAGGAGAGGTAACAATCTGATATTATCATGAATTTTGTAAAGCAACAGAGACATTTGGAGGATGTGGGGGGGGTCTTTGCTTGTCAGGAAGGAATTTTCAAAGTTATGAGAACCCACTTGAATGAAAACATGATAGGCAGAGAAAAGGCTTTAAAAAAATCTAGTAATTGGATGATTGGGACTGCTGGTACTATGCACTGACCACAATACTGCCCTGAGAAAATTACTTGTCTTTGTCATAGATATGAAAAGATTCCCTTTCAAAGCATTCCCTGTCCTTCCTATTATCTGCTTAGAGCAAGCCAAAAGATAGGAGTTTGGTTTCAGGGGAAATATTTTTGTATTTGCTTTGGGTCTGAATCACATACCAGCACGTGTAAGACTTTTACCAAAAAAAAATTCTTATCTCCATTAGACCTGTTTCTATACCTGCCTTTCCTCGCAACAAACAAAATAACATAATAAGCAAAAGTGCTTCACCTGAAGGACCTGGTTTCAAGTGTAGATGACATATGTGAAAAGTAAATGAATTAAAACCAAAACTGCTGAACCTATTTTTAAACTCCAGTGGATACCTAACGCTAATGGATACCTGGTTACTATAATGACAAATCAGTAACTGGTGATCAAGGGCATGCTGCAAGATGGGACTGATAACCACTTACCTAGGTTAAGAACCATAAAACATCACTAGATCTAACTTAGACTTTGTTTAGAGCTTTGCAGTTATGCGCGTACTAATACCTTGCCCCTTCCCCTTATTCTTCCATCCTGTGGTCTTACAGGGAAAATGTAGGGGAATAATTGAAAGGCTCCTAACCTGTAGGAACAGCACACTGCCGACTGTGTTCTGTCACAAATGAGTTAGGGAGGTCTTCATCCTAAAAAAATATATTAAAATACTAAAATAAAATTGCAAGTCCACAGTAGGACAGCAGGCTTTTGTTTATTTTCAGAGAAGAGCTGCCTCTGTTTTGATTTACTTTATGGCATGCGTAAGAATTAGGCCAAATCTGCATGGTCATGTACTCTGTCATTATTCCTGGCTGCCGCTCAAAGGAGACATGCTCTCACTTGTCTTCTTTTGCTTCCCCAGTACCCAGAACTTCTGCAGTTCTAGTATTCCTACTGTTGTGTAAAAAGCTAGAGTGGCAAACTGATAGAAGAAAAAAAGTTTGGTTTTCAGCTGCATTAATTAGCTCTCTGATCCCACTCATCAAACAAGCCCACTGACGTAAGAAGAGAGGCAATGGAAACCAATAGCTAGGACAGGCCTTCTGGTGGCAGCCCAGATATATATGCCACAATTATTCCAAAGCAATAAGGACTGGGACAGGGAGGTGAGGAATTTGATACTGGGGAATTGAGGTATAACACTTGGCAAAAATTAAAAAAGCACCACTCTGCAGCCAAAGTGCGCGTGGGCCATGAAAAGCAACAAACTGCCCTGGGTTACATTTGAAGCACATTGGCAAGGCAGCACACAGACAACGCTGCTTGTCCCCTTTGCTGTGCTTAAAATAGAACGTTTATTTCCTGGGTTTTCAATCTAATCCCCTTTCATTAACATCATATTCAGTTAAAACCTGAATTTCCTTCCTGAAATATGAATAAATGTTGATAACATCAAATGCATTTCACAGCTGGTAAAAATACTCTCACCTTTATTTACTGCTCCCATTTACATTCACCACATTTGCAAACGTAATACAGGGCTTCTAAAAATCTGCTAGTCCAGTAACTGATCAGGAGCTTGGTTTTTACAGGTCAAGAAGTCATAGAATCATTAAGGTTGGAAAAGACCTCTAGGATCATCAGTCCAACCGCCAACCCAACACCACCATGTCCCCTAAACCATGTCCCAAAGTGCCACATCTACAAGTTTTTTGAACTCCTCCAGGGATGGTGACGCCACCACCGCTCTGGGCAGCCTGCTCCAGTGCCTGACCACTCCTTCAGTGACGAAGTTTTTCCTAATATCCAATCTAAACCTCCCCTGGCGCACCTTGAGGCCATCTCCTCTCGTCCTATCGCTTGTCACTTGGGAGAAGAGACCAAGCCCAGAAGAACTGAATACAGTTCACAAACCAAAGCGCAGATAAAATCATAGCATAGAGGAGGTAGAGGATTTTACTCTGCTCACTAACGAAGATCCGCACCGCTCTCAACAACATGGATAGCGCTAGGGATGAGTTCTCAGGACAGGGATATGGGTAGCGCGATATAGAGCAAGGCCCCAAAATTCAGTTTACGGCCAAGCGTGCTCTGCGGTGCCTCCCGGGTGCCTCCAGAAGTGGCCCGTTACCGGGGCTGCTCACGGGTTTTCTTGTAAGAATAAGGAGCAATTGCTTCTAACGAATGCCCGCCGACTGCCCCGGGATCTGGGACCACCCCAGCCGGCGGGCAGCCACCGGCGGGACTTACTGAGCTGCCCTCCTCCCAGACGGCCAGGCTCTCCCCGTCCCGTCCCGCCGCCCCCCGCCGCCGCCGCGGGGCCCGGGCGGCGGGACGGGGCATCCCGGCGAGGCGGCGGTACCGCCGAGGGGCCGCTGCCGCCCCCGGCCCGGGCTGGCGGCGCGCGGGCTGCCCCGCGCAGGGGGCGCGCGGCCGCGGCGGCTGGGCCCGGCGCCGCCCCGCAACCGCCCAGCTCTCGCGAGAGCTCGGTGCGGGCCGCGCCCGCCGCCCGGGGGCGGGGCTCGGCGCGGGGGCGGGGCGCCCCCCCCGGCCCCGGGGGTCGGCGCTGGGAGCCGTGCCCGCTGCCCTGGGCGAGCCCCCGCCTAGCAAGGCCGAGGCGGGGGCGGAGCCCACCCCGAGGGGCCCGGGGCGCCGTGTGGTGCGTCTGCTGGCGTGGGCTGTGCGGGGCGAGCTGCCGCTCTCCTTCTGTTACGCGTAAATCTTCGTCCTTTAAGTCAGGGAATGCAAGCAGCATAAAACATTGCAATAAAGGAAATGCAGCGTTTACAGATCCTGTGCGTTCACATCAACAAGGCACCACCTTCTGTCCTAATTCCCATTAACTGCAGTACCTACAACATGGCCTGTAAAAGCGTAGCCGCTCCTGGTTAACGCTCATCCTTCCGTGCAGTTGAGGCAGGGTGCGGAGTGCAAGCATGTGCTCGCAGCGCACCCCAACGCTGGCTCTTCACAGTCCGTACTGCGGTAAGACGGCAATCGGTCAGCTAGTTGCTAGTCTGGCTTAGACCTCCCGAGTGTCCTTAAGTGCCAGACAGCACCAAAGGCACCCGTGTTTTGACTTTAGAAACGGCAAACGTGTGGCAGGTTGGTCAGGCGGCTGCACGCCCGTGCAGGACGTGATGAGCGTGCGTGCTGAGCTGATGCTGCAAGCGTTGGGCTTCCCATGTGCGGGTGCCACGCACGTGTTTGTGCTCGCATGGTGTGTCTCACGCTCCCCGGTCATTCTGTGCAGTAAGTCTCTCTAGAAAACTCACAGGCACACATCTCTTTGCCTGGGAAATCTGGGCAGAAATTGGGAAACCAACATCTGCTGAATTGCTGTGACCTACTTGCAGAACTCAAATGACAACCTGTGATTTTATTTAGTTTGACCCCTGCCCACACCTCCTTCAAAATTTTGAAGTACGGTTTGAAGAGGCATAAACAGGCAGCTCTGATGGGTTACATATGGGCTATGACCTGACAGACACATGAGGGGATACGTCTGTTTTGGACTCTCTGTGCCTTTCTGAAGACGTTTCGCGGTCTTCCCATTGTTCTTGTAGAGTACCATAGGTGCCTTCTGTAGAGTTTTAGCAGCCCTTTCATGGACCAAAGATGTTCTGCTCAGTAATCTGTTTTCTAGTTGCTTGCTACGTTCTGGCAATTGCCCTATCACTTCAATCTCATGGCTACAATAATTTCATAGCATTGCTTTTGTCTAAAATAGGTAAAAGGGCATGTAGGAGGTTGCACTGAGCTTTAGGTGTCATTGCCAGTGCCACAGTAGGGTTGCAAACACCACAATTCACATGCAGTGTGAATCCTTCTTCCTTGATGTTGTCTCCAAGAGAAGGCTGCCCTCTTAATTTCTACCTTCCTTGCCAGAGTTCTTCACCTTTCTAGTGCCGGGATGGCTGACTCCCAAATGAGCTAGCTTGCAGGGCAATGCCTCTGCACAAGGCCTGGAGAAGTGTCCAGAGTCCAGAGCCTGGGCAGAGACCACCCAGGGCCCAGGGGAGGGAGGGCTAACCTCTTTGCTGACCAGTGCCAAATTTGTTTCAGAGCCCTGCAGCTCACTTGCTGGTGGCAGCCCCAGCTCGTGATGGCCAGCCTGGTATCGGTGCCAGCGGTTGACCATCTCTGGCTGAGGGGATGAGAAGTGAAGAAGAGCAGACCTATGCATTGAATTCCTAGGATGAAGTCAGTGGCTGAAGAGAGGGACAAGGGCCCAGCCGAAAGGGGAATTTAGACAGGACCTTAGGAATAACTGCAATGTTGGAGGTCACAGTCACCTAAGCAAACTAGCTGGGCTCCTTCAGCTTGCTCTGTTGTCCATGAAGGCAGGTTCTCCCAAAGAATGATCCAGAGCACTAAATTTTGGATCTGCTTGGATTTGCCCTCTGAAGGACCTGCTTTTCCTCCATCAGTTATAGAGGGGCTGGTGGAGGGGTCCTTGGGTAAAATAGGAGTCCAGATTGGTTGAGTGTGAATATCCATCCCCAGGATTTCTGCGAATTACAGGCAGGCATGACTGCCCAGCGCCCTGAACCATGCCCAAAGCAAGTCACAAAGGTGACATGCGGTCACAGAAGGGACTGTGGGCAGTAGGCGTACTCAGTAGGCATACTGAGCAGAAGAGAGAGAATTTGAATCTGCCTCTTACAGTCATGACACGTTACCATGCACTTTTGGTCTGTATAATTACAGAGCACCTATTAGCTCTACAAATAAGTCTCCAGGACTAAACGCTCATGTGAGTTTTGCTGTTTGCTGCCACAAGACAAATGCCGTGATCTCTATATCAGCAGTATGTGTTACGGTTGTATCAATTTGTATGTGAAATGGAGGCGGGATGTGTGTGTGTCACTGCTTCTTAATACATGTAGGAAAGTTATTTCCTCCCTGTGATAATCACATCCCATGTATACAACCCCCTCTAGATTCAGACCCTGCATCTTCAACACTGGAAAGCAATGTATATGTTTCTCTTTGTTAGTGAAGATGGTCCTAAGATGCCTACAGGTGTGGAACTTCTGTCCCATGCTATTAAAATGTTTGAAATTAAGCCTCTGAGAAAAGAGATTTGAACCATAATGTTTCCCTACTTATGATGAGTGAAAATTGTGCATTTAATGTAACCATAGTTAGAGTACTACTGTGTGCCACAAGAAAACCTTTGTAATATGAACCAATCGTGGGAAAAATCCTGAAACAGACCTTAAAAATTACTGTTTTGTAGGCTGAAAAGTAATGTTAACTGACCAATATCCTGATGTTTCCAGAATTGCCTTTTTTGTTTCCCAAAATGCCAGTTGAATGATCAGATTTGCTTCCCTTGTATAATAATTGTCTCCGTAATCTAATTACAAAACAAATAAAATCAACCATATTTCTTATTTCAATTATTCACTTTTATTTCGATCATCATGGTACTTAAAAATCATCATCTCAATCAGAATCATGTTTTGTTAGGTGCTGTATTTTGCTAAGAGTCCACCCTTACTTTAGAGAGGTGAACAGAGAGGCACAGAGGGCAGGGATAGGAGGCAGGAGTGACTTTGCCCAGAGGATGGAGTGGCAGAACTGAGAGTAGAAACTGTGTAATAAATCTGTCCTGCCCACTGGGCAGCATTGTCCCCTACAGGAGCTCAAAAGTGAGCTGCTGGGCTGGCAGGGGGAAGTTCACAGCCTAAACTTTAGTCTCAGGTCTCCAGGAACCTTTCAGTACCTCTGGTGAGAAGTTATCTATTGCTATGTTCTTTCTTGTAAAAAAAAGTTTGTGTTGGTAGCAGCTTGATTTCAAATGTTTTCTTTAAGCTTTGCATTTCTCTGTCCCAGTCTTAATTTGTTCCTGAATGAATCAAGGATGGTAGGATTTCAGGGTGAGTGCATTAAAACTTTGTTTGATATTACAGAAATTGTTCTTCACAAATAGTTCATTTGTTTTTAAAGCATCTGTGCTACCTTTCCTCAGAAGAGTTTTATGTGCATTTGTAGGATGGATTGGTAGGTGCTATTTTTAGATTCCTGTGTAGACTTTAAGAAAAAGGTTTCTGTCGTGTTTTTCTTTAATGTTACTTCTTTTACAGTGACACAGTTCTCCCACAGTATTTTGGGTTTGCTACTTCTTTCCCTAAAAATTATTCATCTCCAGAGGAATAGCTAAAGACAACAGGGGAGATAAGAATTAACTTTTTAAAGTTTCGGCTGCTGCTGTCAACCTAGGGAACAGAATGGCCACAGGGTGGTAGCAGTCTGTAAGGGAGGGCCAGGAGGTGGCTCTGAGCTTTGCTTATTGATCCAAGGAGGCAAATACTGCCTGTGCGTTACGCTATACAGTGGAGCATTTGCAGTGTTCAAGCAGAGTTATTTTAGATCTGTTTTCTGTTAACTTGTATTATTTTACTTTGAGGTAATCTTGTGTGAAGCAGAGCAATGGGGGATAACACCATAGCATCTCTCTTGTCAGGCTGTAAGACCCCAAAGGCTGGCAGCATGCGATTTAGCCAAGGATGCCAAGTGCAAATTCATTTTAAAATCGGCAGTGTAACCTAGCATCTGGGCTTGTGCGCTGCTGTGCCTGAGGCTCTGGCTGGCCGGTACAGTCTGCCTGCTTTTCGGGCTCTCCTAATGGCATCCAGAATGGCATGGACCCACGTTGCAAAGTGCTGACCTCCTGCGTACCCCTGACAGCTCAGTTCAGTTCACAGTAACGTAATGGGTTAAATTCATACTGCCTGGCTTTGTGAGAGATCAGGCATCATCCACCCTCCCAGGGCTGACATAAAGTTCATGTTTGTAGAAGAAGACAGTGAAAACTCCATCATGTGCTCTGTCTGATTTGGCAGAAATGCAGTCATGTGTCCACACGTGATCAAGATTAAATTTGTGCTGCTGAGTGATCTGACAGTGTGCAAACCCTTATTAATGCGGATGAAACCACAGTTTTGGGCAAAAAATATGCTTTTACTTCTGCTGCTCCTGCTATGAGAGAAAAGATGAGAAAGGGAAGTTTCTGAAAGATTACTGGGGCAGACAACTGCAGGGATCATTTTGGTCCGGGTTACAATTACTGGAAAAGATACAGGCCATTGTTCTGTAAACTGTTTCACTGCAAATTCTGAGAGAATTTCATCCTTTCTTGATGCATGGGAATTATGGGAAGGTGTGTGAGGACTGGCAGCACTAGCCTATTTCTATCCTGTATCTGCTCTACATCATACTTGAGTGAAGTATTTGTGTGTGAGCAGGGCTTACTATTAAGGCAACTTGATATTTCAAGATTATAAGGTTAATTTAACTCTGCAATGAAGATAAGCTCTGCATTTCTTACTGCACTTTTCTGTACAAATGCTAGTTGTGCTGTGAATAGCAAGAGTTTCACTTAGACGTGGTGCTCAAATATGAATGCTCAGACACTTTGCAGCACACAGTTTAAATCTTTCAAAGCAAAAAAAAAAAAGGTGTTAGTACTAGTATGGCCTCACATTCCTTGTAATTTGCTTACTGAGAGCCATAACCAACAGTCTAAACTGTTGTTTCCTCCATGGAGTCCATCTTTACTCTTGTGCAAGTTTTTCTCCTCAGTGCTAATGATTTAAACACCTATTCATTGCTCAGTAAGACTCTGTCCCTGGAGGCAAAGCAGGAGTGAAAAAATGTCACCTAATGTTGCACAAAATGAAGTCGTGGTTTGTATTAGGTCCTTTTCACCCAGTGCTGCAAATGTGCACATATGCTTTAAATTTCTCTTGATTTCTATAGGACTATTCTCAGCAGTATGGTGAAATATGCTTATGTTAAACATGCTACAGAGGAGTTTCAAAATAAATCATGTCCTGAATTGACCCGATTCCCTTCATTGTTGTTTTCCTTTGGCTGTAATATAGCTTATGGAGTGATAAAATGCAGCACCGAAGGTAACGGTATAGTTTGTTTCTCTGATACAATCGTTGATACATTTTTCTATTTCTGACTTATTTTCCATGTTTTCCTTTGATTCCGCAATTCTTAAAGGTGCATCCTCCATTTTACAGAAAGCAGTTTAAGAATATATATTCCAGCTACTTTTAGCTAAATAAAAATAATAAACTCTCTGGATACTTATACAACTGTCTCACTTACGGGATTTAGCAAATCTCTATGAATTTTTGCAGGTATTTGAGAAGCTTTTAGTCAAGCAAGCTCCTTTAAATCCAGTTATTTCTGCTTTGTTCTTTTCTGTTCTTTGCAGATATTTTCTTCTCTCAGGCCATCTCATGAGAGTCACATCCCTAGCTGCCAATACTGATTCTTGTGTCCATACTTGGGTTTCTTTTTTTTTCCTTTTCCCGGCTCCAACTTTAATAAGCCTCCTGGGCTTTCTTTGAAGATTTCATCTGTAACTGCAAATAAACCCTTGAGTATCTCTGATGCTTCTATTTGGATTAAAAAGCCAAGTGACCTTGTTTTAAAGACTGAACAAAGAGCTCTTGAAGATACATGGAGATGGGTACTCGACACACACCTGAACTCAGACGTGGAGTACAGAAAAAGTAAACAAATTTTTAAATTTTTTTCTGCCTGCATTAACAAATTGCTCTGAACCTGTTGTAATGTTTAAGTTCCTTCCTGTGTTTACTGAGTTAAAAAGGAGTTCTGTAAATTTTTTCCTTAAAGGACATGTGTTTCTTTCCCATTTTTCCCCAAACGCTCTGGTTCTTGTATATATAAAACAAGTTCTCCCACATACTTGGGGAATATTTCTAATACTTTTCTTTGTTACCTCATTCTGTTTTAAAGCCTTGGCTGAAGCTCTTGAGACATGTTGAAACAACCTGAGATCTCCCAAAAGGAAACCTGAAATATCATGGTACAAACTTGGCCTTGCAATGTCAGGAAGTTTGCAAGCAACAATATTTGTCCTATTCTGAGGCAACCCTGTTTTAACACAAGTGCTTCCCAAAATCCTGTTACTGTGTTCCAGCACAACCCCTTGAGCGATGTTGAGACCATGGGCGATGGTGAGACCCGCCTGGAAATGGTTGGGAAAAAAAAAGTCAGAGAAAATGGGTGGTGACCATGCACAGATTTTACTGCTCCTGCTCATGTTCTCCAGGGGCAGGGAGTGTCTTTTTATTATATGGTTGAACCTTGCTAAAGGTCTATGGATGTTTTAGGAATGCCAGTCAAAATTGTGCTATTTAACTAATGGTTGTTGTAGTGCTTTGAGAATTTGGTTTGTTTCCACAAGTTTGTATCCCACATTCCCCACCTACATATTGGTGTGACTGTTGCTGTCACTGTTGTGCCAGGGTTGATCCTCACTGCATTCTGGACTACTTTATTTTTGGATTCTGAGTATGGCACGCACCTCTAATCATATGCAAATGACTGCATCTGAGCTAGGCACCTTAATTTTTTTCCCTTGTCAATGTAGCTGAGAGCAGGGTACGACTCATCTCATGCTGAAGCTGATGCCTGTGTTTGGTTAGATGAATACATCCTTCAACTGCAGTGATTTTATTGACTGGATCCCCCTTGGCAGTCATGCTATAGATACCTAAAGTTAGGAGAGATGAATCCCATCCTTAGAGGCCTCTACCATGCTGCCTGTAAAACTAAGCATAGAAAGCTGCTGTGTAGATGGTGCCTAGCCCAATCCCATCAGAGGGCGGGGTGCTGCAGGGGCTGTGTCCCTGGTCCAGCAAAGGGGCTCCTGTAGGTTTTCACTATTCTGTGAATCTGTCATAACCAGGCCCACAGAGTCGGCCACATCTGGGGCAAAGCATGAGCTCCAGATAATAATCTTTCTCCCTTTTTCCCTCCACCACATCTTCCGTCCCTGTCCTGCCCTGCCCTTCCCTTTGGCTAATCTCTGCTGCTGTTCCCAGCACTGTGCTTGTGCCCACACTGCCCTCTACCCAGTCTGCCAGGTTTTTACTGGTTTCACTGTTTTTTCACTGGACATTTTTCACTAGTGTCTTTCTAACTACAGCAGAAGTAAGAGAAATTCCTTCCTCAGCTTTTGAAATAGCGTAGGATGTAAGACAAGCTGCACTGGGCCAGCCCCAGGGTTCACCTGCCATCGTGCTTCTCATAGCTGCCAATAGTGAATGCTGGGGGAAAATGCAGGGCAAGCCCACAGTGGTACTTCCCACCTGCAGAGGTCTGGCTCAAAAGCTTTCTAAATCAGAGACATTCTCTTTGAATCTAAATAGATGAACTTCCACAGTCAAGGTAGCAATGTGGCAGTGGGTCTGAGGTTGACTTGTCTAATCCCTGCTCTACCCTCCTCGCTCTCGACTGGGCATTGCTGGCTGTGTGGCTGTTTTGTAAACGTGGGGTTTACTTACAGGAACCAACTCAATTACTTTTTCTGATATTTTAAAATGAAATAGTAATTAATGGCTATATGGGCCAATGGAGATTGGCTATAATCAGAGAGCAGAGAAGCAGATAATGAAAGCATTGCCATCTGGGATTATAAGGGCCTTGTGGCAGGCCAGTGCTAGTAGGGCTGATGCATCTCAGTGTCAGTACAGAGTCAGTGAGTTTGTGACTTGCACTAAAGGTTGCCTCTGATTTAATACTCAGTCATCCAGGACATAGACCCTCCAGGATAACAAAGCTCTGAAGAGCCTTGTGACTTAGGAAGACCTCTGTGAAGTGCAGTCCAGCCAGAAGTCTTCTTTTGCTCAGAGGGTACACCCCCAAATTGTAAAATACAGGCTGATCATAAGCAACAATGTGACACCAAGGCTGGAAGGAGCAGTGACTAACTTGCCAAAATGGCACAGAAATAGGGGAGAGAGTGAGAAAAGCTGATGGGGAAGATGCTCTGGGGAGGGAAAAGTTGAGAGACCTGTTTTACAAAAGGGATGGTGGGCAGACAGTATATGCTTACTGATTGCAAGCTCTGATCCTACAGCACTGCATCAATAAACAAGAGCATTTAGAGAACAGCTATCCTGACGGAGTACGCTGTTAAAGAGCATGATCTTGAATTTACATTTCCACAACGTCAGTGATGGTGTAAAGCCAAACCCCTCTGAAACGAACCCAGCGGTTTGCAGTCTGCTTTCCTGCCTAACTCAATCTGGGAATGACACCGAGTGGTCCCCTGGTGGAATGGCAAATAGATTACTTTTCTATGGCTTCTTGTACCTGCTACATTTCTAATGTACCACCCTGAACTTGGGCTGGTTTATGCTGCTGCACAAGACCATGGAAAATACTTTGTTATTTGCTCATTTATTTCTTTATGGAAACATGTTGTCTAGAGGTGATGTGGTCTGTGTAAATTACTCAGCATCCCTCCAGTGATTTCTGGACTAGCACATTGGTGGCACGTCTGTACTTCATAGCTCAGATGTCCTGCAGCTATCTCCAGTTAGAGCTGGAATATCTGAGCAGTGCTGTGCCGAGATAGCAGTCTGGATCTAGAGAACAGTGCAGCAGTTTCACTAGTGACTCCATTTCTTTGCAGGGAAAATTAGCTGGCCAGGCTGCTGTGCTGAGGTGTTAGGCTGTTTCCCAATCCAGAGCTATTTTGGTGGGCATTAACTCTGCGACTTTTGCACCAGGCTCTGTTGTACAATGCAGGTATGCTCTGTTGCCTGTTTCTGCACCAAACAGATCTGTGATATAACAGACAATGTGACAAATATTAACCCAGCAGGGGTTATTTTTGTCTGTCTGTTGCAAGATAGCTGTACCCAGATTAGGACAATGTGGAGCAGATCTGGTGATGTTTAATGAGTCAAGAAGATCCAGGGCTGGCTGGGTACATCAGCAAAGCAGATCTATAATGCAGAAACCAAACAGTTCAATAATGTTCGCACTTTTAAGATGAAAGTAAAAGCCTCTTGACTCAGTGAAATAACAACAGCTAAGCTAAAGTAGCACTGGAAAGGTGATGAAACCACTGTACTAGCTTTAAGCTACCTATAATGGATGCTGCTGAGGAAATTGGTGCAGCAGCAAGAATTCTGCATGGGCTGGAAAATGCTGCTGAGAAGCTATATAAAATCACCATGCTTTAGCTAGCTGAAACATTTATAATCCAGAAAGTGGTATGTATGAAGCAGATCCATGCTCTTTAGGTGGGTTCACAGACTTTACTAGATCACCTCCAATCTTGGATGATGTCTTTTACCTTTTTCCAATATGTTTCAAAAACTTTTCTAATGGAGTGCGAGTTCCTGCCCATCAAATTGAAGTGTAGTGACAAGCATCTTGCTTGCCTTGGTTGTTTTTCCTGGACCGTTTAGAAAAAGTTCATGGAGTCCCTGGGGACTGTAGACCACAGGCTGAAAATGACTTAATTATCTTTCCTGGTACCTTGCAGATTCCTGGGATACAGCATCTCTTTCAGCAGAAAAACCAGGCTGATGCATCCACAAATGCATTCATAGCTTATTTGAGACAGAAGCATGTTTTTTTATGTCAGGACAGTGGGGTATGGATGGCAGAAAGTACCTGATAGAGAACAAAAGGGCTAAGTGACATTTAGTGTATGATAATGAATTATTTTCTTAATTTCTTTTTGCCTTTGAAATTCTTCTTTGGGAGGTGAAGTGAGGTGAGAGGTAAGTGAGTTTGTAGGGTAGAAAATACCAGTTAGACTTACTCTGCTGTGGCTAGGTTTATTTTTTTTTTTTTATGTTGACTTGGGATTAGGAACAGTCTGGCTATTTCCTTCTTCTTCAGTTGTATTTTTAACTTTTGTCAGAGTCTCAGTCCTGAAGATGCTTATTTTTATAGATTTCAGAAAACAAAATAAATAAAAACAAGCTATTTGTTTCTCTGGGCTTGTGTCATTCAAAGTCATAACTATGACTTTCACTGGTCAAAATTTCTACAGCTGTGGAGAGCTCGGGTAATATTTGATAGAGCTAAAGGTACAATAAATTTTCCCAAAAGCCCCCTGTCTTTGCTTCTAGTAAGAGAAAGTTCTCATTTATGGGACAGCTGCCAAAAGATGAAACTCATGTCATAAGACTGCTTTTTTCCACTAAGTCCATACCAGCAGCTGGCATTTCCGAGCACAACAATCACTGCTTCCATGTAGGGGGAATCTGTCCTGAGATACACACACATCATTGTGGATGAGCAACCCAGACCCCGACGCGCTGCTCCTGGCCCAAGACTCTACGGTATTGCTCCCCTCCTGCATGGTGGGGTGGGTCGTGGGAGGGACCAGGGCTGCATTCAGGTGTCAGGTATTACTAATCCCATGGTTCTTCTTCCATCAGTTTCTGGAAACTCTCTAAATGTTTCTATGGATGAGGAACTTCCCTGTGTTTCAGTGCCAGTAATGGGAAGCTCTGTCTGGGGATGTAGCATGCTGCCACGTGCCAGCCGTGGCTTTGCAAGCCAACCATTGTGCTGTTGAGCAGTTCTGGCAATGCATTTTGGAAGGCAAAAGCTACACTGGCTCTTCTTTCCCCACTTTCAGCTGGACTTACAGAGCAACAAGAAAGTGGATAAAGGCTGAAAGATGGCAAAGGGCAGTGGGATGGGACAGTGGTGCTGCGTCAGGAGATTCTTCCCTTGGCATAGCCTCACTCAGAATGATTTTGCATCAAGGCCTGAAGCATGGGCTGGTAGGGCAGAGGTTTTAGAGCTCTGTTTTTACAGCCTCTTAAAGAATGCCATTGTCATAAAAGGAGTTTTCTGGTATTTCTGGATCTAAGAAGGCCAATAAAAATTTAAGTGGGGAAAACATACTAAAGTCACCCTTATTTTCTGTATTTATAACTCCAGTTCTCACAATACCCCACTGACATTACTGTCTAACCGTACAAGGCTGTGTCTTCAATAAGGACATCTCCGTATTAAGGAAGTTCCCCTTGAATTTGGCACGACCAGGAGCTGAGCGCCCAGCACTCTGTGCAGAAGGGTGGTGGGGCACAGTGACCCCTGGATGGACAGCAGGCAGAACCAGTACAAATATGTGGGAAGCCCCAAGAAAGCAGGACATGTTTGCCAGCCGCTGTAGTCATCCTCCAAAATGAGCTTAAAGGAGGCAGTTGCGTACAGGGGGTGGGGAGTGAGAATTGGAGAGGGTGCCCACTCACATGCCTGCAGCCTCACCACCTCCAGTACTGGAACAAAAGGAAAGCCAGGTCAGTCCCAGTCTGTGCTTACTGGTACCCACAGCAAATCCAAGGGGTGGCCTTGCTTCTGCAGCTGGACTTTGAGGGAATAGGGGTGTTCTGGCTGCCTTCTTGTTAATTAAAACTTTTTTTCCTACAAATAAAATTATTAACATCTCTCTGTTTTGATCCCCAGAGGGATCTGCAGTTCTCCCTTTGATTCAGCTATGTCGAGTGTGGGCTTTGCTTGCTGGACACACTTACCCCATCTAAACATTAAGCACCCAATTTCTGTCCTAGGTGTGTCTTGCCAGTGGTTCTAAGGCAGTAATTCTCCACCGTAGCGTTGCTTTGGGTAACCCATAAAATGTAATGTCCTTGGTTAAGGTATTAGTGAGAATGAGGCAGTGTCTTCTGGTTTGCCATAGCTGGCTAAAATGTTAAACCAACAAACTACCTTGTCTTCTCTAAAATGCTTCTCCTTGCTAATTACCTCATGAAGGCTAATAACTTTACATCTCTTTTCATAGTAAAGCCCTCATTCCCACTGTTTCAATGAGCTTAGCTGGCTTTTACTGCCGGGATCAGCTGCCAACCCTTGGAGGAGCCCAAGGTTGATACTGTGAATGGTGGTGCCTCAAAAACGAAATGTGGAAGAAGACTGCTTGCTGGAAGAAATAACAGTTCCTTGAAACAGGGCACACAAGAACACCTTGAGCTTCTCCTAAGGACCCAGAAAAGTGGTCTTGCATCCAGTTGCTGTAAGTGTATGGTGACTTATGGGAGCAAGGTCAATTTTTGGCATCAAAGGTTCTGACCCTGTGTGTTAGGGGAAGGCTGTGAAGTGTATTTTTTTATCTTGAAACTACTGGGAGAATGCAGTAATTGTAAAGATTATGTTATCTGCCCACAGGAACTTTACTAACCCAACTTCCAGTAACTTCTAATCTCCACCATGTCCTATCTGAATTCTTGAAATGCTGCTCTTAAGAAACACTGACTTAAAAGAAAAACCAGCCTCCCGCTGTCACTTATTACAGTGTATTGTAACTATATTTAGAGGCACCTCACCTCTCTAGGTGCGGAAGAATTTAGAGCTTTTAATATTTGCCAAGCAATGATGTTCTAACCTGAAACCCATCATTTGCTGTTGATTACAACTGGCAAAGCAATGAATGAGCACAGCATCCTCTGCTTTGGAGCACCAAGAGAAGTAGGAAAGATTTGCTTTTGTCTGTGTAGTACTACTGTTTCTTCCAAGGCAAGTATTGGGGAAACTTGCAGGTGACAGCAAGCAAAGTGAAGTGTTCTTTTTCTGTATTCTGAGCTACAAAAAAGGTGACACTTCTATTTATTTCTGTATCAGGTATGAATGGGTTTATTGTAGGAACTCCTTGCCTAAGGGTACTGTGAATAGTAAAGGTTTTCATAGGTTCAGAAAGTGTCTGGACTGAATCATGAAGGAAAAATTTCAAAGAGCTATGAAACACAAAGACATCAACTCTGCCTCAGGGTGTCCTTGAGTGCAAATCACTGGAATCTACTAGATTATGTTAGTGATGTACTATTACATATTGCCACCTTCTTGTATCTTCTCCTTTGCATTCATTACTGGCCACAGCTGGAGACAGAGTACTGGGTTTGAGGGGACCTTTTGTCTGATTTGGTAGAGACACTTCTACCTTCTTATGCTTTTTTGAATGATTTAAATTAGGCATATAGAAGGCAGCAGTGAAGCCCTGTTTTGTCTGTCCCATAGCAACATGCCAGAAGTTTTGCAGTGCCTGTGTCAAACCTAGTGACATTGGTTTAACGTACTTGCCAATCTCCATTTTTTTCAAAGACTTATGTACAAGTATAAAGGCTATCATATTTAAACACAGCTGTTGTTCATGGGCTCCCACCTGTGCACCAGTTAGTGAGGATGGGTGATAGACTGTCAAAACCAGCTGGGATCATCCTAGTGACATCCTGTATATCTCTGTCTTGAAAATTTCTACAGCGGTCCTGCACAAGAGCTCTGAACTGCCTGAGCCACAGATGTTAGCCGCAGCATATCTACCCTCCATCCTGTCACACAGTCTTGGTTTGAAGACCTACAGGGCACAGATCACATGAAAAGTTGTTTCTGAGGTTCATTATTTCCTCTGTCAGAAATGAGCAATGTGGTTCTTATCTGAATTTGTCAAACACTAGTTTCCAGCCACTGGATCTGATTTTACTTTTGCTGCTTGGAAGAAAGACTCATCTCCTATCAGAAATGCATTTCCATGAGGACATTGCTGGGTCTGATCAATGGCCTTTTGACCATCTTTTTAGTAAACCAAACTGGGGTTATGGATCCCTGATGGAAAGTAATGAAGCCATTTCAGGTTACTGACAACTGCAGCAATGAATAAGGCTTGCGCTGTGAGCTTGCTGCAAGCAGAAAGGATACACGCATGCATAAGGCACCGTGAACTGCATTTTATTTGGCAATTGGAGCAGCCAAAGAGGTCACCTTCTTGAACCCAGTCAATCAGCAGTAACTTTTAAAGCTGTGGCAACTCCCTTTTTTTGGATGTGTGTCTGAGCCCTGATCTAATTTACCCCCTCTGTGCACATTCAGTGCCTCATCACAAAGCTCGAGGGACTGAAGGGGCTGGGGAGACACATTTCTTGTTTTTAAGTAGTGTCAAAGTGAAGACACATGAAGGGCAGAGAATGGTTTGCGCACTGTTGTGTTGCCCCTGGCCACAATTACAGTTTGAAAGCAAGCCAGAAGATTTGTAGTACTGGGACCACTTGGGACCTTTATTTGGGGCTCAGAGAGAAATTCCAGGCAGTCCCCACAGTATGACTTTCGTCAGACCTTCAAAAGAGGAAATTTAAAATTTGCTTTGTAATTAAATTATTATAACTAGCAGCAATTTCCTCCTGCTTGCAATTTAGTTTGTATTAAAATAATCTCTATAATTTTTGTCTGCATGAACTTGGGAATCTTGTTTTTAATTGACTAATTTAGGTAGATCAAGAGATAAGGTTCTTGTGGGACTAGGCACCCAAAGGCTTCAGACTTCTCATGTGGAATCACCGTATCAGCCCAGGGACAGGGTAGTGAGGGTAAGGAAATATTCCCTCCTGCAGAGTTTATCAAGACCATCTTGGGATCAGGGTAGCTAATTATTCAGGCTAAATACTGCTTGAAGTTCTTGTGAATGCAGACTTTATATACATAGAAAAGCTATGTCTTATAGCCATAGCACTTTTTCAGTCAGGTAGTTCACCAGTTTGCAGCGGGTTGGTTTTTTTTGGAGCCTGACCTGATCCAAAGCCTGTGGAAGCCAGTGGAAAACCTCCAAAGAGACTCCTGGGTTTAAGTCAAGGGATTAAGTTGTATGTCTTAGTGCCATAGGATGTTATTGCACTAAAGAGCTTATTAAGATTAAAAATGGGATTAGGCATTACCATCAATGAATGCAAAGAGGTTACATGACTGGGATAAAGCTGCAAAGCTTTATTCTGCCTTTCACAGAAACAGACTCAGACTGGAGCCAAGAAAAAAAATTATGTATCGTAGCATTACATAACATGAGGTGCATCCTGTATCTTGCAAAGTGGAGAAAACTGGCGCTAAAGGTAGGATGTAGAACTAAAATCTTACTGTTTTTTTCCAAGAAGTAGTTCTTGCTGGTCAGTGAAATGAAAATGTCTCATGTACTTCCATGCTGTTTCTTTTGAACCTTAGATTATTGCTTTTTTAATATTTATTTTCCCAATGAGCTTTTGGTTGCAGTTGCTCCCTTAGTCTCTAGAGAATCAGCAAAGGACCCCTGGTGCTGCAGGGGAGAAGACTTCAGAGGAGAGGAGAGGAGAGGAGAGGAGAGGAGAGGAGAGGAGAGGAGAGGAGAGGAGAGGAGAGGAGACCTGGGCCAGCTGCTGTCAGTGGGAGCAGATGGAGGAGGTAAAAGGCTTTCCTGAAGTGCATTGTCTGGGAGAAAAGAAATGTGAAGCACGTGGGAGGGAGGAGGCAGAAATGGGAGGAAAGACGGGCAGGGAGGATGATGGAGAGGGGGAGCAGACAGTGTGGTGCCAGGGACCATGATGAGGGCACAGAGATGATGTGTGGGGATCAGGCCCCACACGCCTCAGCTCGATGAAGGGTTTCTGAGGACTGCCGCTTTCTGCATATGTGTCTGCACTGCTCTTTCATAGTGCACAGCAAGTGGGAGGCTGTTGCTGCTAACTTTGCTCTCTGATGGTGAAGCAGTCCTGCAGCAGCAGGAGGTCACTTGGGCTGTCTGGCACTTGCTGAGGGTGAAGGGCAGGTACAGCTGCCTTTCCCAGAGGGCTCGCTGGGTGCTAACGGGGGTGTAGGTCTGAGCCAACAGTCCCTAGTCATCATCATTTTTTTTTTTGGTTTCCACAGAGAAATAATAACTCCTGACAGGTAACAGGGAGCAGTGGTGAAAGGTCAGCTCAGATGTTTTTCTTTGTCCTGATTTTGGCTGGGGTAGAGTTAATTTTCTGCCTAGTAGCTGGTATAGTGCTGTGTTTTGGATTTAATATGAGAATAATGTTGATAACACACTGATGTTTTAATTGTTGCTAAGTAATGTTTACACTAAGTCAACGACTTTTCAGCTTCTCATGCTCTGCCAGGTGCACAAGAAGCTGGGAGGGGGCACAGCTGGGACAGCTGACCCCAACTGACCAAAGGGATATTCTGTACCATATGACATCACGCTCAGTATGTAATCTGGGGGGACTTGGCCAGGGGGCAGTGACCGCTACTCAGGGATGGTCTGGGTATTGGTTGGCAGGTGGTGAGCAATTGCATCGTGCATCACTTGCTTTGTATATTGCTACTACTACTACAGCTACTACTGCCACTACTTCTTTATTTTATTTCAATTATTAAACTGTTCTTATCTCAACCCATGAGTTTTCTTCACTTCTTTTCTGATTCTCTCCCCCATCCCACTGGGGAGGAGTGAGAGAGTGGCTCTGTGGTGCTTAGTTTCTGGTTGGGGTTAAACCATGACATTCTTCCATCACATTAATGTGTTCCTATTTCTTCACTGGTTTGTGTTTTGTTATCGGAAATTTACAGATGGCTGCTAAACAGAGCTACCTGTATATTTAACTTTGATATTGTAATGACTGAGCATAAATTTCATATGAAAACCAAACTTCTTTTCTATCAGTCACTACTGTATAGCTTGAGAGAAAGCGGAGATAACGATGGCCCAGTGTGACTGCCCTTCCTCCTGCAGGAACTACGCCTGATACATGCCAGATGTTCTCTGCAGGGGATTCTTGGATGCTTTCTACACTCCAGTCACAAACGTTGTAAGTAAGAGAGCCTTCCCACTTCCCATGGGACAAGAAGCCAGCTTTCCCAACGAAGGCATTTTTTAGGACTTCTTGATAACAGCTACTTAAAATTTTGCAGTCTTGTTATGTTCAGATAGATTTTCCTTGGGTCGTCCTAGCTAATATTTGTCGTCTCTTATCTATACCCTACAGCTACCTCCAGATGGGAATTACAACTCCACCTGGCTGTTTCAGGAGACTGTGCATGCTGGAGCAAATTCCCTGCTGCCTGTGGAGTCCTTATTTCTCCTTTCTTCATCTTTCTATCTCTATGTTTCTTTCCTCTCTCTCCCCCTTCTATGTTAGCTTGAAATGCTTAAGAGTTTATCAGCCTCTGTCCTCAAAATGCCTAGAACTGAATGCAGCTTTCTGGATGGGGGTGCAAAAGTGTTAAGCTCCTCTCAGGTTTCTCATAATATAGCTCCCTGGGGTACTATTTCTGTATAGGAAGATTTAGTCCAAAATTGCTTCATTTGCTGACCATATTTAATTCCAATTTCATTGCTGACTTGCCTTCCACTTGCTCTTGTCTGGGACTGAAGCTTACTGGATCTTCTCCTACCATAAGATTTGCGCTTGAAAGGACTGTTCCCTGATGCCTCCATCTCTGTGTTCCTCATCCCAGCTGTCTATATGTGACCCGGCCATGTACTGACATTTTAAAGACTCTTTGGGCTGCATCTCCACTGTCCCTTCCTTGTTATTGAAGTTCAGTATCCACAGGCTGGAATAACACACTGGCTTGGAGATCAGGATTATTACTAATTCATTAGTTCCGAGTGATGTATTTACAAAGTGCCTAGCATGGAAAGACCTTGATCTCAGTGAGGGTTTCTGGTAACACTGCAGTTCCTAAAGCCAGATCTGACACTATTTGTTGTTTCCCATGTGGTTGGCCTGCTGTTACTTTTCTTCCTTTACTTTCCGACCTGCAGCCAGCTCCTCTGGTGCAGACAGATGCAAGCTTGCTATGACTGTTGACAGCAGCTGCCTGGATGGTAAGGTAGCTGTCTGGTGTACAGGTTCAACCTGTATCCAGCTGACTTGTAGCCAGCTAGCTTGCGAGATGAGCAGATGAGCTTGCTTTCTCCTTGTGTCTAGACAAACCAATGTGGAGTTTTGATAAAGCAATGTGAGTTTGTGTCTCAGGTCACAGGGGCAGAAACCTCTGTATGGCTGAGGAACTGGCCCTGTCTTCCATCTGTCTATGATCTGCTGTGCCCCTCTTCTCCCTCTGTAAGCCTGCATAGATCACACTTCTAAGGGATGTGTGCTAACAGCCTACCTTGGAGGGGGTGTTAACAGTCCTGGGATTTCCATCTTTTATTCCTTCTGATGTCCTAACCAGATGTGAGGGGAGACAAAACACAGGTTATTGAGTTCTTCTTATGGGTCTTCTCCTGATAACGCAAGCTACAGATTCTCCCATTGATTTTATTCCTGGTTACCTACCCTGACACCTGTGGTTACATGGCCATTGTGGTGGTAGTCTGGAGCAACCCTTGCTCCCATATTTTGATGTGTTTCTTTCCAAGCTCTCTTTCTTCCTGGATGGTTGTGCTGCTTCAGCCACTGTCTCCCAGATGGAGCAAGGCCTCTTGTAAGGGAAAAAGTTCAGCTTGCTCAGTGAATGCCCCTTGTAGATAGTGTGGGTGCTTTTCTTCAGTACCGTGACAGGCTTGGAGCTCCTGCAAGCTCCTTGTCCACCTCCCATACCCTATCTGGCATGGTCAGCAGGGCAGAGCCAGGTATTCTGCTTTGGTAGGCAGCTCACAGAGCAGGGGCTTCGCTTCATTGCTGCTCCATGCTCTTCATGTTCTTGAGAGATCAAGCTCTCCATGTTCTCCCTGAGCAAGCTCACAGGGTACCAAAAGTCTTCTCCACTCCCAGTGCCACCCTGACTAAAGTCATACTCTTAATGGGTAATGTAGTTTATCTGTTTGTGTCATATTCTTGGTCTGCCCAGCCATCAAGACAGCCTGGTGTATGTTGCATATGTGGTGGTGATTGCTATGCTCAGCCTCAGGAATGTGAGAGCCTCTCAGAAAAATGCCAGAGACAAGAAAGTGTTTGAAAATGCCTGAAGGCAATGAGCCTTCATAGTGAAAGTATCCATTTCACCCAGCAGGAGCAGCGAGAGCCAAAAATCTTACCACAGTTATGCTAAACTTCAAGAAGGGAAACCACATAGAAAATGAGGGCACTTGTTATAGATAAGCTGAAAGTTGCAACTGATAGAATTCAATCCTCATGTCCCCCCAGCACAGGGGCTTCAGCCATCCCACTCCCTACAGGTGCCATACACCCTGGGAGCTGTAGGCACTCCCTGCGTTGAGCAGTCAGGACAACCTCTGGATGTGCAGATGCCCAACATCAGGGTACTAAGCTGAGCCCAGCTTTAACAACCCTGGCAGCCCTATGGCAAATGAGAGCAAGATTTCAAAGTTAAGCAGTCCAGCATGAGCAAATGCCAGAGATGATCACATTCATAAGCACATGATACCATCTTTAATTATAATTGCATGATCTTCTGTTCTTTTTTTTTGAATCTGTCTAGATTTGAATCACTGTTGTGTGGTGATGCTGAAACAGACTGTTGGCTGGAATAACCTGCCCACCCTGAGTGATACTCAGCAAGTCATTCCTGTGAATCATTACATTAATGCTCTCAAAAAACATACTCATTGTTCCCTGGACCTCCAAGCTGAGGACCTGGATCTTACTGTCTGAGTGAGATCACTCTCAGAGAGAGTGAGACTCACTAATGAGTACTCATAGCTGCAACCACAACCAATGACAGCTGTATTTTAAACACCAAGACATAATGTTAAGTACTCCAAAAAATCGGGTACTGGAGATCTAAAGGTGATGGATACTCTTGACATTAATTTTTCTAACTCTCAAGATCCCATATATAAAATAGAGATATGCCCCACAAAACACACAGGGATATTGTCAGGGTACATTTGTTGGTCCATACCATATTAATCAATACCAGAGGAGAATGTGATAGTGGCTTGATACTGAGAGAGGTTCTGATTTGCAGACTTTCAGAGGATGGGAATTTTGCAGTGAACATCTTCAGATCTCATGAAGAACCCAACTTACATTGAAGATTTTTATTTTTAAATTACAATTCCTGAATTGATTTAGATATATTGGGGGAAGAAAAGCAAGACAAGTGCTTCTCACTTTTCCAAAGGTTCATTCTTCTTTCCTGGCTGAGATTTAGGTTTATTTAACTTTCTAACTATAGCCAGAAGCTGAGATCAGTGAGGATGGGACTCAAACTCTGAGGGCACTCTGGTCATGATGTAGAATTTTCCAGGCATCACCTAAACCCATCTTTAAAGTTGGTGCTACTAAATAGCAGTAACCATGTGAAAGGATGTTTCTCTGGCTTTCAAAGTGCTGTTGGGAAAGGATTTATAAAAAGCAACCCCAAAATGACTCTCAGCTAACTCATATTTGTGTCTCACAGGATAGAGAGCATTCAAAGACAAAAGACTTTCACCTGGACACTCAGTGATGAGGTGCAAGAAAAAAGCTCCAGAGATGGCACAAAAGAAAACTCTAAGGCTGATGCCTGGCAGTATACACCACTAGGCAATTGAACCTGACCAACTTGAAACCCCTATAAGTGTTTAGAAAGTTCAGCAACAACACTCTCAGTCATTTATTGCTATGGGGTAGAAACATGCCAACACTCAGTTGTATAAGAAGTCCCAAGACATAACTGGCCAAAGATTTCAGCCCTAAAGAAATAATGTGCACCACGCCTGGGAGGATATACCAGTCATCACTCAGGGAAAAACTTCTTCTCAGATGATATCACAGTTAGTCTTTATTGCTTATTGTTTGGAGATAAATAGCTGGTTTTCTCTCATGAGGAGTGGTGAAGGGCTTTCAGAGGAAAGGATTTTAGAATGAAAAGCTAAGTCATCTGCCTCTCTCTGGGTATATTTTGTAAGCAAGTCAGACTACATTCTTAGGATTTTTAAAACATTTTTTATTCATTTTTGTTGCTTTTGACTTGTTTTTATAGTAAAAGAACAAAGAATAACATATTACAATGTATGTAGACTGAAGTCCTTCAACAAGCTACTTTAACACATTTGCTTTCTTGCACCATAGCCATCTCTTACTGTTTGAAAAATTGAAGTTTCAGGGGTTATAGCTCATTAGAAAAACCACAGAACCTCAGACAAAACAACTGTGAGGATGTTTTAAGACTCCTAAGTCTCAAAATTCCTTATAAGTAAAGGAACAAATGTAATCCCTATTAATGAATAGAAATTATTTTTAAAATAACTAACAAACTGCATTGGCTCAAAACATCTTCTGACACAGCTCATCAGCCAGACATGAGAGCTGGGGTATGCATGCATTCCTGTTGGACTCCTCTAGGAAGGAGAACAGAGTAGCTCTCTGATGGGAGCAGGGGTTATGGCAGTTGGGTGTGACACTACACCAGGACTGTCCCATTTGCTGAAATGCTTCAGTCCCTGGACTAAGGAAAACTTTGCTTTTACCCCAGTGTTTTCTGACAGAGGATCTCATTATCTTTGGACTGCTTTCCCAAGGCCTGGGATGAAAAGGGAGCAAAAGGACTAATTCAAAGGCTCTCCTCTTGTTCTCCTGCTTAAAAAAGGGAAAACTCAATTATAATAGAGGCAGCCAGCTTGCAGGATCCACAACTGGATCCAATGGGTCTTTTCCCGGATAGAAGAGGACAGAGTGAGAAGGTGGAATAAGGATCACGTGCTACAGGATGGTGTAATGTGAGGGAAAGCACAAGAGCATTGACACAGGAACATTCACATTTAAGTACAGAAGGAGAGGGCTAGCACATAAGCTTGAAAAAAAATGAAATCAGTCCCCTACAGTAAAAGCTAAACAAAACATCATTTACATAAAGAACACTTAGGGAAAGCAGAAAAGCCTTAAAAGGTGAGAAAGGCGGGAGAAATTAGGAGTAAGTGGGAAGGACAGACTGCCCCTGCCCAAGGAAATAGCCATGTGCCGCAATTAGCTAAGTGGTACATGACTCCTGTGCTGTGATTGTGTTGCGGTTCTGAACTGCTCATTGGTTTACTGCTGTTTCTAATGGCAGGAATGCTGAATAATAATAGCTGTACTCTGGACTGCCAACAGGAATTTCCTTTAGCTTTTGGTGCTGAAGCTATATTTTAAATGAAAACTGCTAGCTTTTATTTCTGGAATAACAGTAGCAGATAACTATAGCACAGCCATGGATTTATAGCAATGCTTTATGCGTGGGGATCGATCTTTTAGGCAGGATTTGCTCTCCTCTCCACAGCCACTCCTTGCTCTGATGAACATGTTCAGCATAGGAAAGATAAGATGGGGGAAGGCAGTTCTTATGCAATGAGGCTCATCAAGCTGAAGGCAATGATTAAAAATGCCATCTCCTCTTATTAATATTATGTAGCTACAACACAGCTTACTCCTTGCCTCCAAACAAAAGCCCTTCCTTAATGCCAGGACAGCAGGGAATTTCAGTGCCTTCCCTGAGCATTTAAGTGGTTATGAGCGCCTCACCGCTCACCAGCACTCAGGCTGCCAGAGACCAGGAGACACAAATCAATAGGGTTAAGTGGATTTGCTCTGTGCTCGCCTGCATATACACATCCTAACCCGCCCCTGCCTCCCCACCTGCTCTGCTGTTATCTCTGTCTGGGGAACCACCATTTGTCTGCTTGTCCAGACAAGCTCCAGAGCTTGAAGTTGCCAGGGGGTGAAGAGAAAAGCCTTCGTGCTGATGGGGGGGAGGGATGATGAAGGGAGACTTGCCCCATCCTAAATACAGGGAATAGGGAGCAACTATTGCAATACCATCTTCTGCTAGATGAGGCAGGACTGCTGGCACTGCCTGGTGACAGATTGTAATGATTCTCTGTCTTCTTACAGGCAGCAAACATGTCCTGGGGAGCGAATGCCTCATGTATGGGTCTGGGAACAGTGCAAGTGTCACACAGGGGCCTCCCACTGAAGGAGAGGAAACACAATGTCATTTAAAGTGCTGCTTCTTCATAATTGCAACCACTCAGGAGCATAAAAGGAATGAATAGTAGGATTAATTCACTTAGCCATTGATCTCAGACACACACATTTTCATTTAACATTATTAGAACAGCCAGAGTCTAATGGCGCACAGCTGGTGGGCAGTAGAGCAGAGACAACATTTGCAAGCCTTTTTCCCCTCTTGCTGATGAGGTAAATCTTAGCAGCAGATTCCTTATGGTGAACACCTGGGGAAGGGTATCCTACATATAAAGAGCCTAATGTCTGGGCTGGTGACTCTGATCCTGTTCTCTACAGATATATTCTCAGCAACTAATTGGTGGCCTGGATAACATGGGGACATACCCATGGAAATCCTGTGTAGAAAGCTGTCAGGGAGAGATGGAATCAAAAAGAATGGGCTTAATATAATTAGGTCTGGACATACATGCACAGCCATACACACAGTATCTCAGCTAACCAGGGGAAAAGTTAACCAGGGGAAAAGTTCAAATACAGCCCCCCCCCTTATCTCCATACACATGAAGATCTACCACAGTGGGAGAAGACAGGATATGGTGCAGGGAGGGATTAAGACATATTTCAGTAGTTTCATCACACAGAGCATGAAGTCTGTTCAGGGTCCTGAATAACTTCTTTGCCAAATTAATCTGCAAAGGACTTTCTCATAACTAGCTCTTACAAAATCACCCTGCCCATGAGCAGGTGGATGAAAGGGCCAAAAATAAATGCAAAAGTGATGAAGACAATGCTGGGATCTGTGGAGTCACCAGGTGACACCAGTAGAGTTGCTAGCACCTTAGACAATCCCAAACTGGGCCAGCTCGTGCAGTTCCAGATGGCTGAAAGCTTCCCATGGGCAAATCACTGTGATATCTGCAAAAGAGAGAGAAAGAGAAATGGGTTCTGGTCACTGCACTTCTTGGATTTCTTTTGTATTAGTAGAAAGGTTGATTTACTCAGGAAACATTAGAGATGGGAAGAGCAAGAAGAATGAGACTCCACTTGAAGGTTAAATGAGCAGATGAGCTCTTCAAATCTGTTACTACCTACCAGACTGAACAAGACTGGTGTATTTTATCCTGTGCCATCTTTCTCTGTGAGCAAAAGCAAACCAGCATTTCCTATAGCCTCTTCAGTGACTATGTAGACTGGTGTGAAAATTCATTCTGGTTATGTGGTTTCTCCTGTTCTTAGAAACTGCCGGTAGCCAAATTGTGATCTCCTTGAAGACATATGCAGTCTTAAATCAGATGCTGAATGATTTGATTTACAACATTCAGGATCTGTAACTCATCAATAGGTGCAGTTGTTATTGATACCTAAGAAGTTCTGACTGGTTACAGCTCATCCAGTGCATGTTTCTCAATTCCAGGCAGGTGCATAAAATTCTTAAAATCAGGATTCTGGTGATAACACAAATATTTAACTAGCTGGGATTTAGTTCCTGTGATTTTTGGTATTAATAGCTTAGCATTTGGCATTTCTTTGAGAACCTCACTCTGCTGAAATTCTTAGCCAGAGTATTAGCAAAAAACAAATGAGCACATTTGCAGCCAAATGAAAGTATTCAGAAATTGAAGCATGCCTAAATAGCCTTTCTGTCTTGTAGTGTATGTAAGCATAAGCATGACCATGGCAGTTTGCGGAGGGAGTACCAGCCTTCTCTGGTGACCTTGAGAGCTGCAGAGAGGGCAGGGAGACAGAGAGGCCACCCCAGACAGTCCTCTCCTGTGCTGAAGCATAACTGCACTTTTGTAAAAGCAGGGCATGACAACATCCTGCAGTGCTTACCTGTGCCCAGTCCCTCCATGCCTGGGATGTCGTCTCCAAACCTAGGGCAGAAAAGAATAGGTGAGGGGTGAGTTTAGACCAGCAGCACCCAGGAAAGGGGAGCTGCCCTGCACCCCCATCCAGGGAAGAAGTGTGGGCAGGCAGCAGATGAGAAGGAGCAGCTTCAGGTGGGAGAGCGGACGGCACCAGGGGCAGGGGGAAGCCTCCTGGCTCCTTGCCCATGGGAAGATGATACCACAGGAGCCCAGCTTAGTGGGGAGCCACCGAACTAGCATGGTTTCTTTTCTTTCCAAAATGCTCTTACCCTTTTACACCTTTTTTAGGAGGCTTGCTCTTGAACTGCCTTGTCTGCCTCTGCTTGAACTTGGGAGGCCCCTTGCGTGGTGTAGTGGGACCAGTTGGAGCATCTCCAGTGTTGAGGTTGGTGGCTGGGTTCTCACTCATTGCTGGGCTGCTGTGTGTGGCAGGCTCACGCCTCTCTCAGATCCTTCTATCTGCAAGATAACGGCAAGGACTGATGCAACACTCTGCTTATCATTTCTAGGTATCAGTACTCAGGTGACAGAATTATGGGAAGTATAATTGTGACAGGATTAAAGATGAAGATATTAAACATAAAGAAATATTGTAATGCATACAAAGTAAGCAGGATAGCACTGCCTTTCATCCAGCATGCTTGAATTAAGATGCCAAACAAAGGACACTTGAGCTAAGGACAGGATATGACTACTAGGAGCCACAAAGACACACTTAGGGCTTAGAGAAATATCCTATCCTTGGGAATCATCATGATATACTTCACCTGTTCTTATACTTCTGCCTAAGCAGTACCTTTTGGACACTGATAGAGATGGGATGCTGTGCTAGATGGGCCCTTAGTCTGGGTGCAGCTGCAATTAGGTCCTCATGTTTGTCAATACCAACCTTAAGGGAAATAGCACAGTATCTTTAAAGATTGTAAAGAAGGCTAGGGCAAAGCATTGGACACTGTCTTTTTGACAGAAGTTAATTTCTTAGGATTTAGGAGAGCAAAGCCTGTAACTTTCCCCAGGATATATCCATTTTGGTATTTTTGAGCATTATATTACATGCATTGACCTCCTCTGCACCACACTGCACATAAGCCAAACTCCACTTCACAGGGGCTAAATAGTTACCATGGAGCAGTTCTTGTGTGGGAGACATCTCTCCTGCCTTGGAGGGCAGAATTGCTGTACTCAGAGCCCTTTGCTTCCTTCCCAGAGAGGACAGCAATAACTCTCACCAATGCCCAAGAGGGCACTTCCAGCCCTTCATCAAAATTATATGCTAATTAGTATGCTAGAATGATCTGACCAAGTGCATTTATGGAACACAAATCGTTGCCAACTTTTTTTTCCCTTTTTGAAGTCACATTCTTCCCCATGACCATTACATAACCCCTATCTCCAGGTGTTCATCCCTGTGCAGCCAGGCTGATGGAATCACTTATGAAATTAAGTTCAGGATTTGGTACTAAAGGCTAATCCCATTATGTCACCATAGTGCTCTGGCCTAATCCTCAACATCACCTGCAGTGACACTCTGGACTTCTAATCTCAAAACTATAAATGCCATCAAAGATGGGTATTTTTTTTCTTAGTTTGAAGACAGTTCATATCTTTGACAGTCCTGAAATAGCCAGAGTGTCGGAAAGCAAAGCCTGAGATGCAGGGAGAAAGACCGTCCAAGCAATATCCCTGTATCACTTCCACACCAATGCAAGGTGAAGAGCCATGTTTCTGTATCTGTGGCAGTGTGGGAATACTTCACCCCGACCTCTTTCCATCTGTGCTGGCAGTAGGATGGATCCTAATGATAGCACCTAGAGGCATGCTAGTTCTTCTGTTGCTTGCAGTCAGGCTCCTGTCTCAGCTGTAATATCCCGAGCAGGAGACTGGACGGGTTCCAGCAGCCCCAAATGGAGCAGCAGATGGTTGTGTCTGCAGCTGAAGTATGCACAGATGCTATTCCCCCGCCTGTAGCACAGCGCTTCCTAAGCACACACTGTGCCCACAAACACAGGGACCAGTTCAAATCGTAGAAGTATTTGGCTGCCATCTGTGAAGCACCTGAACAATCACCCTGTATTTACAGCTTTATCCTCACAGCGTGGTGGCAGGACAGGCAAACACTGTCACCTTCATCTTTTACAGAATGGGAATGGAAGTGCAGTGATCGGTGTGACCTGGACTGCACAGCTGGGAGGAACGACAAAATCTTTTGACTCACAGTCTTTTAGGGCCAAACTGAGAGGTTAAGGCGGTTTGGCTTCAAACCAAAGAGAGAATTTGGTGCCTCACTGTTACTCAGGACCAGTGAAGAATTCAGATGGTACTGCCCTACAGAAAAATACTTTGCATTGGGAAACTGCTCCATGGCTTGTCTGCTAATACCCCAATGTATAGTATTATGCCTCCACGTCAGGAGCAGTTCTCATCAGTAGGGTATCTGTCTCAGTGCTAGGTACTCCTCCTGAACTAAAAGAGACACACATCCACTTCTAAGAACCTTCAGTTCTTCTGACATGCCCAGATACTTGGCACCCCTCTCAAGGGCTACTCCCGAAAGTGCAACAGAAGAAACAAACCTGCTAACAGATTTCCAGCCCTTTGGCCTGACATCCAAAAATTGTAAAAGGCAGCTGAGCTCAGTCTCCAAGTGAGTTCCCAGCACAGTACCTTAACCATAAAAATATCTTTGAGGGTCAGTTCCTCTTAGTTCCTTGAATCCATGCCTTGCCCCTGGCCTTCACTCAATAGAGAAATAGCTAATGGGAAGACTCACTCCTTGACGTTTCCCTTTCCCCCAATCTGAAGTAGTCATATCCACCTGCCAGCTGCTTGATAGCTAGGATTTGATAGGAAAAAGAATCTACCCAAGTCACACTTCATCCTCTCTCTCATCTGCATGAATTCAAGAAAGGGCACTCAATGAAACTAAAAGGGACAATTCTGACCTCTTCCTTACCAACCTCCCACTACCTATTCTCCCAAGCATCACGAAAAGAAAGGGCAGAGAATGGAAAGCAACCTTAATGCCACAGAACAGCCTCCATCTTGCAGCAGGAATCAAGCTGCCCTCCCATTAGTGAGATTGTGGGACTCACCTGCCATCACACACAAGGAAAGATGTTGCCATTCATGCTGGAGAGGGCCCTGTCCCACAGCAAGGGAGCTGTCCCACTTCCCACACCTTGGGAACCAGCTGCCCCTGCACACAGCCAGACATGGGTGGGCAGGCGGCCCCAGGATCACAGATGCAAAAGAGACACCCACGGCAGCTTCCCAGGGAATTTCCCAGCCTTTCGTCTCCCCATACCTGGGTACTTGGATAGTCCTTGGTACCACACCAAACAGATGGCTTGACAAACGTTCAGCAAGACCGGGTCCCCTTCTCTATCTCTCTGCAAGTGCTATGCTGCCTCACCCCAGTGCTTTCCAGGCTGCCAGAGCTCTTCTGCTGCTGCTGGCACTGGGATGCAGCTCCTGGGCGAGAGCTGATGGCTGGGGATGCAAAGGCTGTTGAGGAACAAGATGTTCTTCCATGCACTTTATGTGCCCCCTCCTCTGACAAGGTGTTACCTAATTGTCCCTGACAGCATTTCTGCTCAGTCCAGGGCTTAATCCTCTGGGTAAGAACTTTGCTTGCGTCCGAATGATAATTATACCTAATACATGGTAATGGGCTTAGCTCAGTTGCGTCAGATATCCCACCTCTGGGTTGCTGGCCAGGTTAATCATCCTTCTTTTAGTTTCTTTTGAACTTAAAGAGGCTTGAATACTTCTGGCAATTGCTGACTCTTTAATCTGCCCCCTCCTTAATCTCTGATTCTCTATGGAAAATTTCCGTGACAGATAATGCAGATGCCTCACTTGACCTTCTTCAGGTGGATTCGATGCAGGATCTCATCTTCCCCTGTCTGAAAACTCAAAAAATACAGAATTCTCCATGTGCACTTGTCTTTATGGTGCCTTAGGGGTGTCAGACACAGAACCCCCATGGGCTGCGGCCCTCCATGCAGTGATATGCTGGGAGAAGATGGCATCCAGGAGGAAATACAATTGTTTTTACATTCCTTTTGATGGGGTTTTTGCATGCTCAGCTCTTGACCTCATGAGAGCCACTAGCATCTTCCCTGCAGCCAGGCTTTCATCAGGGAATATTGTATCCAGTCTAAGATGCCTGTGAGAAGCCTCACAGTTCCACTCTCAGTTGCTTGAGCTAGCTAATCACAGCAATGGAGAAAGTCCACGCAGATTCGGCCCTTTCTGATTGTGTGTTTTACACAGAATCTCAGACCCTTCATTCTAGCAGCAGTTTTAAGACCAAGAGCAAATAAAGAGGATGCACTCTAAAAGACAGAAACTCATTTAAAGTAGAACTATATTCCCACAACTGCTTCCCAGATGGGGATCATTGGAAAGACTATCCCAGTCGAAAGAAGGGATTCAGTAACACTGGAGGTACAGCATCACATGGTATAAACTCCCCTCTGACGTGCCCTGCCTGTACAGCTAGGCACCGGAGCAGGAAACACCAGCTGCCTGTCCCGACAGCTCCTCAGGAACTCACCCCAGTGCTGCTCACACACAGGCTCAGCCAGCCAAGGACACAAGCCAAGAGGGTGCCAGAGACCCCCGACCGAGGGGTGCCTCGCAAGAGAAACCAAGTGGCCCTGCGAAGGGCAGAGCTGCTCGCACAGCCATGAGACAAACCACTGCTGCAGCACTGGCTCTAATGTTAGAGGAAACAGAAAATGATGAACCAAGAACCACAACTCCCTCTCTTAGCTACTGGGTCTCTTCACACTCTCCAAGCACAAACATCTGAATTTTTCCCCCATGGGATTTTATCAGGACTTCTCTCTCCTCTGAGTTTTGCAGCCAATTCCTCTTTCATCCCCCTGCCACCCTCGTCATTGCTTTGAGTGCCTGGGAAATACTTACAGTGCCAAGGGCTCCTCTTGCAAATCATTCAACTCCGGTCCTCCAGCCTGCATAGAAAGGGCCTTGAGGTGTCCTTTCTCCTCCAGATATACCCTGCCACCAGGTGACATCAGGGCACCAGTTGTGGGCGGGCCCCCACACAACGCGGGGGGGTGTGTGGGGAGTGCTGTGACCTCAGTGCTCTGCATGCATAGCGCCAGCAAGGTCTGGGGGAGCAGCACATGCAGGGAAGGGAGGAGTTGGTCCTAATCACCCCAGGTCCCTCCCCTGTGCTGGTGAACACATGGAGAGGCTTCCAGCAAACTTCTCAGCTGTGCTGCAGAGGTCAAGACACACCTGACAAAGTGGTGCACATGGTCAGCCCAGTGCCGAGATGGCCGAGACTGCTCAAGGGAGTCATAGGGAACACTGCTGAGATGCTGTGCAGGGCCTCGCTGAATATTTAACTGCATCCAGCAGATGGGATGGCAGGGGAAGAAGGGGAAACCTTTGTGTTGCACACAGGTGGCCAGCCAGCAGGGTGGCCTGTCACCTCTGAGACCTGAGCTGCTAGGCTGATGGTAACAGCTAAGTCACATCTGGGTACTGGTAGCATTGCTACTGTGAGGGGCTGTCTCAGAAAGGGAAGAGCTGGTGCCTTAGCCCAAACTCCACCCAGCAAAACTCCATGGATGGTAATACACACTGTTTTATCAGGTGCTTTGTATCTTCAATGTGTTTTAATAGCCCGTTGTGACTGCCTGAGAGATCAGTGTCAGAGATGTGGAAAAAGTGGAAGGAGTCTCAGGATGAAAAGACAAGGTCCAAGACCCTGCTAGAAGGTGCTGGAAAGTCATCCTCATCCTCAGCTGCAGCAGCAGCTCAGTAGTGGACTGTAGCTGTCTGGCTTGAGGCATAACCACAGGGTTAACAATCCTCTGGGGTCTGTTTGGTTCTGGTGAAGCACTGCTCAATTATCCATGTTGAGCATCCAGCTCACAACATGAGATCAGGGCTGGCAGGGCTGAAAATGGTCCTAGAGAAAGGAGCTGCGCTAGGAGCATCTGAGTATCGCAAGGGCAGAAGGAAACCAAGGTGTGGGTTTGCGTAGTGATGGACAGGCTTTGTCTTTGGGTGAGGCTGGAGGAGGGGATTTTGGAGCAGCCATGCCAGCCAGGGGTGTGACTGCATGTGACCAAGAAAGGACAGGCTCTCTCTGACGTGACAGACCCTCGCAGCAGGGACCAGTCCAACACTGCTCTGGTACTGCGCAAAAGCCCCACAGCCAAGGCCTCTGGCCTTTCAGATGGCTGAAGTTAGATGAGATAAATCCCTCAGTGAGACTCTTAGCTTACATTTAAAAAATCGATAAGGTCCTAGCCCTTGAGTGGGCACAGAGAAGCTGGGAAGTAAATCCTAGATGCAGCTGAGGGGCTTTCAATCTAGCAGAGAAGCAGCAAACGCACTTAAGAGTTCCCACGTGTTTGAGGATGATCACACAGCTTTTAGAGGCTAGGCACAGGAAAGAGGATGGGGACAGCATCGTGTTGGCATTGTCTCTTCCCTGTGATGACTACAGCTTGTACACAAATGCACAGAGATTGATTGTGCTCAGCAGCACCTGACAGCAGAAGTGATTATTGTGGGCAGGGACCTGCTTGTGTGGATATAAAGAGGTGCAGCCTGCTGGCAGCAGACTCTGCTCCCATCCCTGCTGCTCATTCCCATGCCTCCATCTGCTGCAGACAGGTTTCCAGGGGCTCCCCCCGCCCCCCTTCTGCCTTCTTCTATGTAGGTAGAGTTGCTGGGGAAATCAGCTCTACAGACTCCTACTCCTCTTTTCTGAACCTTAAAAATTTACATTCTTTCAGGCTGTTTGTTTTCAAAACACCCCCTTTGTTTTCCTGTTTTCCCAATGAAATCTGGCTCATTTCTCTTTAACAAAAGTGGACATGTGGGAAAAAAATTTCCATGGTGTCACGTGAAGCTACTTTTTGGCCAAGAAACTCCCTATATGGCCCCCCTTATCATGTTCTTTCTTATCTCCCATGATTATCAGGCCATTTCCCCTCTCCTCCTCCTCTCTCTCCCTTCCCCTCAAAAAATGGGTGGCATTTGCTTTGCAGGGATGCAGGCACACGGCTCCTTTGCAGAGCAACAGGCACCAGCTTTGGGTTGGTGCCCGACTGCCACCCCAGATTGATCATGAGTTCTGCCCAGGGACCGAGTACCTGATCCCTGACCCTCTCTGCCCAGGCTCTTCTTCCCCTGGCCCCAGGAAAGCCTTTCAAGCCGCATCAGTTGCCATCTGATCCAGACCAGAGCTGCACCAGAAGCCATGGGGTCCAAGCAGCAGCAGAAGCGCAGTCCCTGTGGCCCCAAAGGAAAACCCATGAGCTTTGTTACCTCTGGCCGGATTATTCCCTATTCCAAGGAATCACTTAAAAAAACATCTCCAAGGTTTCTGACCCTATTTATGAGCTGGTGTAGCCATGGTAACTGTAGTTATACCAGAAATAGCAGCTCACTTGAATGATAAAGAAAACACGAGTTTACAAGAGAGTGACTTTTCCAGGGGCTGGCTGAGCTCGTGGGACTGTGGGAGGAAATCCCAGCTGAGGCACAGTCTCAGGGATGCAGCAGATGAGCTCTGTGGCTGGCATGGGCCACAATAACTCTTTTGAAACATACCTCTACAAGCTTGTGCCAGGTGCTTGGGAGACTGTGCCTTGATAGAGCTCTATCACTTGCCACACAGACATACCTGGCTGGAAACGAGCAGGGATTTTCGCAGGTGTCTGCAGTTAAACCTTGGTTTCCCTCCTGCAGACAGGCAGCCTACCAGGTGCCTCTGAATTCCTGGCAAGAGAAGGACAGTGGTAGGACCTGGATTTGGAATGAGATTGTCTATTTGTCTTGTAGAAGGTCAGTGAGGTTGTCACGCCAACAGCATTTTGGTGAGAAACTCAGTGTACCAAGGTGCCTGCGAAGGAAGATTCCCATGCTGTAACCCTCCTTCTCCAATGTCCATCATGTTCCTAAGCTGTCTGTCGTTTGTGCTAGTGAAAAAAAGAGAAACAGATATAGAGGATTGGGCTTTGCCTGGCATAGATATTTAGCTGTTTGAATATATGCAAATCAGTCTATCAAAGATGCAGAGAAGAAGGCATCCTCATGAAGAGTTTTATTGCTCTTCCTTCAGGAAATCATGCACCACTATTCTGGTGTCAGGATTAAGCATCTGTAACAGCCTGCAATAAATGAGGTGTGCTGACTTTGGGAATCTGTGCATGCTGCCGGATACAATAGTTATGTTGAGTGTCTCCAAGCTCAGTCTGCAAAAGAGCCTGGTCTCGATTCTCATTTCCACTTGTGCCCTGGAGGCTGCTCTGGCAATGGGGCAGAGACTAAAGAGGCTGAGGTTTGTTTTTCCACTGCCAGGGCTCTAGAGAGAGATTTCCATGGCCAGTCTGGAGAAAAGGGTCCTTTGAGGAAACATAAATCAAGCCGTAAGGTTTAGCTGAACTATGAGCCATGGCCCTGTCTGTGTTAGAAAGTAGGTGGCACTGGAGACATGACTAAGTTTGCAAGCCAAATGGCCATTGCCAAGGCTTCTTCAGGAAAAATGAAGTCCCTGCTTTTCTCATTCAGTCAAGGGTCCTCAATTTGTGCATCTCAGAACATCATTACAGGCCCCAGGCTTTTAGGCACCAATGCTTTAGGACATGTTGGGACTTCTTGTAGCAGATGATATAAAACCCATGTAGCCTGTCATACACTTCATTAGTCACCAGAGTGTTATATTTTCTTCTGAGCAGTGAGCCTGGCCTTTCTTGGAATAGATAACCAAGCCTTACCATCTAATACCACAAGACTGTTACATTGGTATGATTTTATTAACTTACATGAACTTTTCCCTGATTGGCATAAATAAAAGGAAAACCTCTCTTTTTTAGATAGCACTTTTCACCCACAGATCTCAAAGCACAGAGCTACATTTTCATAATCTGTATTTATAAATATGGAAACTAAAGTACAGAGAGTTCATAGACCTGCAGATGAGACGCAGCCATCCAGAAATCTGCTGTGGGTACTGATGTGCTTCGCCATGCAGCACAAAAAGCTCAGTACTTTATAACTGCTTCATGATTCATTGTTTAAGAGCATCCCCCTGCTCCTTGCAGAGCTGTCCCATGAGAAAGCAGTAACATTAGTGAGTGTCCTTTCCCTGCACTAACTTTGCTTAATGTCTGCATCCAGGCTGTTGGTAGTGCTGCAATGGGATGGAGTTTGTTAGATCATTTTAAAAAGCTTCCTCTGTTTCCTGTTTTCATACTGCCCACAATTAAAATGTCTGCTTTTTCTTTTATAAGATTAATTTTCTCCTGAATGCCATTTACAGAACATGCTCAACATTAATATGGTGAACCATGACCTAACATTTTACCCTTTTTTTGATCAAACCCAGGTAGTTAATCTTGTTATCTGTGTGCCTGCCAGAAAGCAGAGCATGTGGTTGCTCTTAAAAATGTACCTGAAAAACACAGTTTTCACAGTATTATCTCAAGGGTCTTCCTTAGATTTTTCTTTTTCCATAATTGATTCCTTCTTTATGACTTACATGCCGTATATCTGTGGATCTGTAAATGATCCACTAGCACTCACTAAAATGATCACACATTGAACTAAACAGAGAAGTAATACTGCCTTGTTTAAAAAAAAAAAAAGAGACTGCAAGAGGGTGTTTTTATTGAAATGGAAATCAGATAATGCCAGAGCTTTATTTGGTTTAAAACAGTGAAGCAAATGATTCAGTGTCACTGCACTAAGATGAAGAAACTGTACACAAGTCAGCTCCAGATGTCTTCTTTCCTGACGACTCCTTTTCTCATCTTTCTTTCTGAACAATCAATTCTTTCTCCTTGGCAACCAGCAGCCCAATAAAGAAAGGCTCTTCTAAAACATTTTGGTAGAATGTTTCTTTCTTCTTCTTAAGGGGACACATCTCTTCCTATGGCTTTCACACCATGCTACAGACATACTCTTCTTTCTTCCTCCTACTAAATAAAAGCACCACTGTGCAATCTCATTCAGTTCAGCTCTTTGCCACCATTATTACAATTTTTTTCGTGTAACAGCTGAGGCTTTCAAACAGAAATGATTGCTTCTGGGGAGCATCTCGCACTCTCCTTGGGAACATTCAGCTAATGGGCAGAGGAGGCAGCTCTTCCTGCTCCATTATCTTGTCTCTTGGGTGGCTGCTCACCTCCCAGACACACGGATGCTAAATGCTCTAGCTGCCATGCAATAGCAGATCCCTGGTGGAAATAACTGTGGAAGGGGAAAAGCCAGAGGATGAAAATGTGAATACATTTTTTTTTTTTTAAATTTTCTCATTTTATTGCTCAGGTATATTGCCAGGTACTAAGCCTTCTGTTCTTCTCTCACGATCTTGCGAATGCGTAGGGTTAATGATTTAATGGGGTTTTTTTAAGGCCTTTCACTGGCAGATTCTAACCTTTCTTTTAATTTAGAGCCTCTACACTGTTGCTTTCCAGTGGAGGTATACACCTCTATAAAGTGAATTAGAACCTTTTACTGGGAGACCCCTAAGGATATTTCTGTGCCAAGAACCTGGAACTGCAGCCCACTTCTGGGGTCCCGTCAAGCATCATAAACACATCATAGACTAAGTGAACTGTTTAGAAGCCATCATTGCATGCTGGGCGAACGCATGTTGCACAAAGAATGTTCTGACATTTTCATATACATGAAGATTTATTTGTGGGGTCCATAGCTGATGGCATACTTTGGCTGTAATGGTGAAAGTTATTTCTAGAGAAAAATTAAAATAAAGGAAGAGTAGAGAGAGAGAGAAAAAGGGGAAATTTTCCCCAGTGGCCAGCTGGGCAGCGCAATGATGGGGCCCCATAGGAGCATCCTCCTCTGAGGGCTTTCTCCAGTGCAGCAGGTGATGACAACGAAAATTACGAGGATGACGTTTTCTTGCCATGCTTTCCCTTAGCATCATGTACTTTTCATCGGGACCCACTTAAACTCCCTACTGGCTATTCCTGGTTGTGATTCTGTTAGCTCTGGGAAGAGAATGCTCATCACGTGCTGCACATTCATTGCTTGTTAAGCTTCTGTGAATATATATTATTGGATAATATTTACTGAGAATTTAAATAGCTGTTACCTGCTTTGTCAAGCACCACATTTGTTTTTCTCATCTATATACTAAAGTTTAGAAAATGAGATAAAGAAGGAGAGGGAGAAGGGGCAATTCTCACATCAGTGCTTTCCATGAGAATCTGCCACAATAACACTGTGGGGGTTTGCAGAGGCAGGGCCATGAGAGCAATAATATGGGAACAGCACAAGTGCAATAAAGGAAAAATGTTGCCACAGAGATGCTGATAATTACTGCCTCATGGCTTCAGAGAGAGGTTATGTAGCTGCAAGCAGCATGCCCTGAGCACTGCTAAGGCTAAAGCACCAAGGCACATAAGGCACCTAAGAGCTAGCAGGAGCCTGGGCACAGCCTAACGTGGAGCCATGAATTCCAGTATAAAATCAAGGTGTCTGTCTGTGTTTAGCACAGGCAAGGCAGGGTGCAGGTGGCAAGGGAGATTTTCTAAGTCTAGCAGAGGAAAAGTGGATGGCACAGCTCTCCGCCTAATTTAGTCCCAGCTTCAGCTCTGGCTGTTTTGAAGGAAAGTCACAAGGCAGGGAGGAGTCCTCGGATAAATACCTCCTAACACCCTGCCTGGTGATCAGCTTAGGACTGAGATTTGGCCTTACATAACCACCTGTTTTCTCAGAGGTCCTAAAATAATCCATTCCTCTTTCAATCCAGCTCCAGTGGGTGACTTCTCTAGGACACCAGTCCCTGCAAGACACTGTCTCCTGCCACGACATTCACTGAGGGACGGAGAGCAAAAGCTGCTTTCCTCCCTGCTGGGCTCTGGAGTGCAGGGGGTGCAGAGGAGACATCCCTGCTCCCTGGTGGCAGGGACCTTCTTCCCCTCACTCAGCCCTGTCCTCCCACTCTCCACCTTCCACCCGCTTAGCTCTCCCTCTCCTTTACTGGGCTGTTCTGTCCATCCTCAGCCTTTCTTAGGCAAGCCTCTGAAGGAAACTGGCTGTTTTGCCTCTACTCTCTCATCCCCAATGAAATCCTTTTCCTTTCTATGTCTTGCTGTTCCCCTTGCTCACCCAGGGGAGTTGAGTCATCCAGAAGTCACATGTGAATTCTTTGTGCACCTTCAAGCTGGAGACGGGGGTTATGGGATTAGCATGTTAACCGGTCTGAAAGCTGTTTAGACAAGCATTAAATCTCCAATCTTCTCTCCATCTTTCAAGGAAATCTGGAGGAGCTGGAGAGATGGAGCACCCAGTCACGTTTTCTGAGGGTCAGCTCCTTGCCCAGCTGAAAGCCCTCAAGTCCTGTGGCTAGGTGGTGTGAAGGGATTGCCATGGGATCAGGGTGTGGGAAACCCAGCTACACCCTTACCAGGGGTTCTGTGGCTGCACCCCAAAGTGCCTTCTTCCTCCTTGCTCTCAATGATGAATATTGGTTCCCTTGCCCAGCACTGTGTCTAGCTCCCATCCCTTTCCTCCTTTCCCACCCCATCAGCTTGTACACTCCCTTGCATCATGTTAGGAGGGATGAGTGGCACCATGTAGGAGGAAGATGGGCACCATGTGTGCTAGGCACAACAGGATCAACCTTAGGATGCCGCCTTTTAAAGCAAATCCTGGGACACCTTCTGCCTGCGTTTTATTCACGTGTAATTTATTCACGCTTCACAGGCTGCATCCCCCGGTTTATCCCACTTAACTGGGAGGCAGAGGAAGCAGTGCTGGGTTTACCAAGGAGTTGGGTGGCACCTGGTGATGCTGTGAATGCCCCTCATATGGCAGGGAAAGGCCTTGTGTCTGAGCTCCCTGACCTGTCACCTTCCCCCACGCTCATCCCCTTGTGACTGCCTCAGGCTCAGATTGCCTCCTCTCATCTCTGGAGGAGAAAGGATCTCTGCACGTAGTGAGGGACACCACCTGGGGACATCCACGGCCAAAACTGACATTTACCTTGCAGCAGCTGTTGACATGAATTTGCTGCACCATGAGGGTGTCTTCCCAGTGTATCGCCTGTAGTCTTTCCAGAGACTGCAAAAAGCTCGAGGGGGAGGCAAAGCTCTTGACAGTGACAGGATTCAGCAACATTATTTGTTAGAGAGTAACATTATGTACTGAGTTCAGTGCAAATGCAAATGAGAAGCTCCAAAACAAATTTTACAAGAGCAATAGAAAAAAACTATTGGGCCTCTTACAATTACAAAAATGGATTCCCTGCCTGGACTAAGATCTCTCTTTATTTTTCTCCACAGAGCTTCCAGCTCCAAATTAGAAAGTTGTGGAATTAAAGAGTAGGTGAAGGTAAAGGATTCTAACAGGTGATGGTTTCCTGAATTAGTTGCTTCTAAAGACCATAAAATAGTTCCTTTCCTCAAATGCAGCCTCTTCTGCAGAACATGGAGATGACATTTAGGAGCATGCAGCAGCAATGTACCACCGATCTAGGAAATTCAAACCCAGAAATGCTGGACAGCTTATGGCAGTAATCCAAACGCAAATAGAAAAAAAAAAAAAAAAAGCCATGCCTAATTTTTTTTAATCTTACAATTTTTAAGAAATCTCAAGATTTGTTGGGTCCAGTAAGGTGCTACAGAAGACACATTACTCAAGAGTAAAGACTGTAGTTGAAGGACATGCATTTAAAAATTTGCATAAGCTTTTGGCTATTTACTTGACATAAATTTAGACACTAGTGGTTGATTGCATGTATTAATGTGGTCAACTAATTGCACAACTAATTGTGATCAGTGGGGACAAAGTAAATAAAACCTTATAATAATAATAATAATATTTTAAGTAGAAAATTTTTTTTCCAACTAAGGATACATTTGAAATACTATCATTTCCTTTGCAATAAAGCAGGTACACTCCAGCTGCTGTCCTTGCCTCCTTCTGCCACAGACATAAGAATTGGCTGGGCTTGGACAACGTCTGCCAAGAGATGATCTTCATTGCATGTCATCAGTTTGTCAGAGACAAAATATTGTGCCTTCAGTGATGTTCTGCTCCAGTGAGGTTCAAAACCTGCCTTTCTTCCAGCAGATCAGTGACATGGTTCCCAGCGGGATGTTGGATATGCTGACCCAAAGGATGGTGCCTAGCTTCTAAGCTCCCGTCTGCTCGACATGGTGCATATCCAATGTCTGCAGCTCTTCCTCACCCCTCTCACCAATAGGAAGATGAAGCACAGAGCAATGACATGATTTGTCCATGATTATGTACTGGCTAATTTCTAATCTAGGAGTAAAATACGCTTCTCCTGTGTGCTAGGCAGACGTGCCAATATAGGCTGAGTGTACATACCTATGGTGGCACACAGCTAAACAACCTTATACTTCCGTGGACATTTGTGGATATACTGGTCTTGATGTATGCTCACACATGTTTAGAAATAGTGTGCAAATAGCTACACAAAGACACAGGCAGTCTGGTATTTATCTCCAACTAAAAAAAAAATGAGAGAAAGCTAAACCCTACTGTCCTCCAGCAAAAATTATCATAATAACACTAGAGTTATGATTGCACTGGTGTCTCTGTACACAGCCACTAAACCCAAGGAAATCTCAAGCCAAGCCATGAGCTTGTTGGCAACCTCAACCCACACACCCTCCCAGCCAAAAGGGTGTTCTGGTCTCCCAGTACAAATTCAGAAGTCTACTGAAGTCAGAGAATTAGCCCAGACAGCACAGGAACCAAGATGAGAAGGTGATGTACAAGACGCAGAGGCTTCTTAACAAGACCATTTCCTCAAAGCTCTCCATGATTAACACATCCAGCTCTTCACACCTTTCCCAGACTAGGACTGTTCGCAAGAACAATCTGAGCCACCATAACGTGGCACTGTCATTGAAAGAATTTGCTCTGTCCTTTCCCCATCCCTATCCCACATAGCCCCTTCCCTTGTGCTGGCACAAGGGTTTAGCCACATTTGGCTACTGTGAACAAGGATCAGGAAACCTACCTGGCTTTAAAACTCACTGGTATATACTTATGCATTTGCTTACATGTTTTTGCCAGGTACGTTTTAAACTCAGCTCAGTGCTGTATTCAGCTCAGTTCTCTTGTGCTGGCCTGTGGGGAGGGTTAGCGTAGGAGTGGAAAAGAGCAGCAGAGAAAAAAGTAATTTCTCTTTGCGGTGAAGCTAATTCATGGAGGCTTAAAATGTTTCTGAGGCTACAGCCCCTGCTAAATAGAAATCCACTGCCAGCCAGACATATCTGTTTGTCCCTTGAAATGCATGAGGTCAGAATCAAAGTGCCACCCGTAGCCTAAATGAAAGCAATGGTAGGCTGCTAAAATCAGTCCCCCTCTTCTGAGATCTGTCCCTCCCTGAAGGAGAGCCCTCTCACTCAGTTGTTTGCAACCTTTAAAAATTTGAGTACAATAAAAGTTTTCTAATGGACATGCGGATCCAGGGCAGTGAATTGAAGCCCATTGACAATAGATTTGCTGTGCTTCTTTTGCTTCTGCAAATGCATTAAGAGCAGTCAATCAGTCATTGCAGGTCCAGATTCGTTGGTTGCAAACCAATGATCTAATTTGTTCTTAAATTCTGCACTGAGGATTGTGTGTGTGAAGGATTTATGTGACTGAAGAACTAAGTGGGCACTCCACGAGTGGAAAACAAAGAGAAAATCTACTGATATTTCAAAGGGGAAGTGGTGTAAAATCTTTCTGATCATTTAAGCATCCCCGGGAAATGAGAAGTTTTTCTTCCTGAAGTAGCTGATCTTTGAAACAGCTTTTGTGAAAATGGCTGGGAGTTAGGAACAATTAGCTGATTAAGAACAGCAGGTAGCACCAGGAAAAATGAGGTGCATCTGCAATGACCCCCGTTTGCCCACCTCCAACCCCCCATCTACGCAGGAATGCACTCAACCTGATTCTTCACTTATTTTAATCGGTATAAATCAGGGCCGGCTTTTGAAATCGACCTTCATTACACCCCGAAAATAAACAAAATAAAAGCCAGGGGCTGAAAAACAAAGACCCCCGCTCGCAGGCACAGCAGCACGCCCTGAGAGTACGGAGTCCCGCGCCCCTGGCCGGGCTCAGCCCCGCAGACAAAGCCCTGTGCACCTCTGCGCAAAAAGAGCGCAGCGCCGGGCGGGCGGGCGCGCAGACAAAGCGGGGCAGGCGGGCGGCGGAGTGCTGCAGCATGCGGGGCCGCGCAGGGCTTCCTCTGCGAGTGGGCTGGTGGTGGCGGTGGCGGCTGCTCTCTTTTTTTTTTTTTTTTGCGTGTGAGTGTTATTTTTTTTTTTTTTTTTTTTTTTCTCTCTTCACCAACTTCCTTCCTGCTCCAACTGCCAAAGCTCGAAGCTGAGCGCTGAGAGCGGAGGAGGACCCCGGCCGCAGGCGCCGCTCAGCCGGTGAGTGCGAGCCCCGGCGAGGGGAGGACGGGGGGAGCCGGGCAGGGGGAGAGGAGCGGGCTCACCCCCGGCTCGCTCTCCCCTGGTGCCGCCCAACTTTGCGCCTTTGCTCCCGGCGGCTGCCTCCGTTGCCCAGCCTCGCCCGGGGAGACGGGCAGGGCCCTGCCTGCATCCGAGGGGGAAGTCGGGCTCCGCGCTGCGATGGGGTGGAGGGGCAGAGGGAGGGGAGGCAGCCCCCGTGGTGGCGGGCCGGCCCCCGGGGGGTGACGGCGGGTGTATCCCTGCGGAGTGGTACCCGGCGGTCCCCGGGGGTGGCTGGACAATGGGCTCCCTTTCTGTCCTCGCACCCCAGGGGGGTGGGATGGGGAGGCTAGGGCCGGGGGCGCTGGTGGGGCCGGTGTGTTTCTCCCCCCATCGCGGAAAATTGCTTCCTCCCTGCCAAACCCGCTTCCTGGAGATAAGCCCTCGATCAGGGGGTGGTTTGGGGGAGTGAATTTGATGCACAGAAGGAGGGCAAATAAAAAGATGACCCTGTGATATCTCTCTTTGTGCCCGGTGGCGGCATGGTGGGGGGAGGGCAAGGAGGTACCCACCATCCACCATGTCTCCTGCCACCTCCTGCTGCAGGTGCGGGGGCAGCCACCCACCCCTGGCACAGGCAGAGCCCACCTGAGAGATCCTGGCACCCCTCAGCAGGGCATGATTCCTCCTTTGCCTCCTGCAGCCATCTGTCTCTCTAGCAGGGTGTCCCTAGTGCTGCCCTGCCCCTCTCCCTGCTGCTTTGCGAGCGCTGCCAGGCTTCAGAGGTGCAGGTGATGCACAACTGCGGGTTGGGGCTGCAGGAAAGGAAGAAAAATGTGGTAGGGCAGGACGCAAATCACCCAAATTTCTCCTTGCATAGAGCATTTATAGGGTTAATTTTCTAATTTTTAATGAGGCTCGTGGCCTGAGGCCATGAGGGTCTCCATCTTAGCCCAGCCCTCGGCCTGGGCAGTGATACAGGAGCCCAGGGACCCTGACAGTTCGGTACCGGTACCGACATGCTCGCTCTGGGGAAGCGCTGGTGCCTGAGCCCAGTAGCGTATTTCAGCTTGCAGAGAGGACCAGTCCCAGAGCTGGAGCAAGTAGAGGCAGGGGCAGCTGAGATGTGGGCTTTCCTCTTGGTCACCTCCTGCCTGGGAATTTGGCAGGAAGGCAGGGTCAGGTCCACAACTTGGGGAGAAATGCCAGAACTGGGTCTGATCGGTGCCATCCTGAGATGCATGTGAGCTAGGGGTTGTTCAGCCCAGACAGCCTGGCTGGTGCTGTTCCCCAGTGGGTTTTTGCTGTTGGCAGAGCAGGCTGCCTGTCCACCACTCTGGGAGGTTTTCAGAGCCTAAAAGCACCCCCCTCAAGTGAGCCGCCCCCATGGGCTGGCAGGGAAAGTCTCTGCGGCATGTGTGATACAAAGGGAAGGTCTGAGGGATGGGGAGCAACCAGCTGGTCCAGCCATGACTCTCTGCCTTTTCTCTGCGTGTGGCCAGAGATCTCTCTCTCCATCGCCTGGGTCTCTCCCTCTCCTGTGATAAACCACAAAACCCCCCGTGGAGGATGGGGGCAGGCAGGCAGCTCTGCTCTGTGGTTGTAATAGTGGCAGATGCAGCCTAGTATCACAAGAGAGCTCGGGAGAGTGGAAATGACTCAGATGTGCAACTGGAGCTCAAGTGGAAGGCAAGATCTGGTGGTGGCTGCCACGGATCATCATGTCCTCTTCCTGTGCCGAGTGTGGGATGGCACTGAGGGGATTGTGAGGCTTTGTAAGGTGACTGTGCTAGGGCTGCAGAGCAGTGGGACATCAGCAATCGCTGCTTTCATGAGGGAGCTTCTGGTTTCCTTCCTCATAAGGACAAGCTCAAGGGCCTTTCCGATGGTATGTAGGTCCTTCACACTCAGCCAAGGTTATTCAGCTGCTGGGATGTGCTTTCTTTCCTGTCCATTTGAGTGGGGATTACCTTTTATTTCCCAGCTGCTCACTCTGCACTAGTTCTTGACTCATCACAAAATGCCATTGCAAAGTAGTGTTGCATCAGGGCCGTTGCCCATTAGCATGCTGGACTGAGTCTTCTTGTTCCTGTGCTGCTTGGTCCTTCTCTGTCTACTTTGTAACATGCCAAGATACCCCTCCTTGATTCCCCCCCCCCCCACCCTCCACTGGAATTGCACTGGGAGGTCTGCATATTACTCATTGCTGGTGTGATTCCACTTGCTGATTCACCCTGAATGGCTACATACATATATTTTTTGTATTTCCTTTCTGTTTTAATGAATGAGAAAACTATCCCGGTAGCTCCCAATTTAACTTTTGGGAACAGGGGCAAATGTTAAGGTCACAGCTGCAGAGAGGGATAAAGGGCTTGCTTGGGAAATTGAAAATAAGCAGGCAAAAGGGGAATTTTTAGCAGGGACAGCCTCTGAGAAGGAGTTAATGTAAGGATAAGCTGAAATAAACTGAATGGTCTGTGTAGCTTGACCAAATCTCCTTGTTGCCAAACAGCAAGGAACGGCTTAGCTGTTTACGACAACCACCACTGCACCAGGGCACTGCTCTGTTCTTCAGCCTTTCTCTGAAGAGCGGGAAGGTGACTAGGACCATGCGGCTGGCTCCGCGAGGCAGGCAGCTAGCTGACTAAGGGGCACCTAGCACAGCGCTGCTCACCTCTCCTGCCTTTGTCTCCTGTTCCCCATACCCTGCCCTCTGCCTGGCTGCCAATCAGTTGATGTCTCCCCACTCTGGCTCCCATCTGGGATGCCACCCAAGCAGCTTCGCTGCCCTCCTACATTCAGTGGCGCGTGTCCCAGCCATGCTGGCCGCGTGGCTGCAGGCTCCAGCTGTCCTGCCTCTCCTTTCCTGGAAGCCCCACTGATGCAGCGCAGGTACGCAGGGCTGCTCTGGAGCCAGGCTGCGGTCACCGTTGCACTTCCTTCCTCAGCGGGAAGGAGACCTGATCGGTGCATGAAGTGACCTGTTCCTGGGAGCAAGCACCGTGAATACCAGCAGATCGACTGTAGCGGGTGCGTTTCCTTGAGGTCTTCAGCTAACTTGCTAATATAAGGGAGTTGCTGTCAGGTATTTGATCTTTGTATGAAAAGCTGCCTGACTGGCTTTTAACCCTTTATGAGAGGGTGAGTGAAACCTCTGGCCTTGGCTTTATTTGTGTCTCTGTGTGGCAGTGGCTCTTTGTGCAAGATAGCTGGCAAGCTCTGAAACATTGTATGGTGGCTTGTAATTGCAGGGTTGCCGGCCAGCAACCATGCTGCAGAGTGGCTGTAAATCACTCTGGTTTCAGCCTCTGCTCCTGCACCTCCTCCTCGGGAGGGAAGAATGGTGTAGGTCTGCGTGTGCGCATGGTGCCTGCAGGGAGAGGAGCGGGGGCAGAGGGGGATTGTGTTCGAGCCAGAATATCAGCACGGCAGTGTTGGGATCGCAGCTGATCACCGTCGCCATTTGCCTGTAACGAACCTGCTGTGTTCAGCGCTGGGCAGGTGCCTGCCTGCCCAGAGGACTGAACCACACTGTGCCCAGACCAAGTGCCCCCAGGGACGCTCTCCCCTTGCGGAGCAATCCCATTGACTGCCCCCTCCTCTGTTACCCAGACTAAGTGACCATGACCGAGAAGACCCAAGAACCTCATGTGGAGGAAGATGATGATGAGCTGGATGGGAAACTCAACTACAAACCTCCTCCCCAGAAAACACTGCAGGAGCTGCAAGAGTTGGACAAGGACGATGAAAGCCTCGCTAAGTACAAGAAGTCTCTGCTGGGAGATGGACCTGTGGTAGTAGGTAGGCTGGGGCGTGCTGATAGGAAAGGACTGGGGAGATGCATCGCAACGGTGTGCTGTGGGGATGGGGCAAAGTGGCCTCAGAGAAGGAGGAGCTTATTTGACCAGGCACATACGCTGCTTCTGCTGGAGGACTGGGGATGGGCAGGTGGAGAGATGCATGTAAAGGAAGCAGGGAAAATGCGCTGAGCATTAGGTGTAAGGTTACTAGGGAGCGCTGGCATTGCAAAGGGACTTGTGGTGGGAGGTGCGTGGGCCTTGGAGGACTCCTGAGGGGTTAGAAACATGAGGGAACCAGCCTATGCTGAAAGGGGGTCTTGCTGCTCAGAATGATCTTAAGAGGGGAGCCTCCTGTAGTGGAAAGACCCCCTCTAGGTATTGGGATGGAGGCTGGAGGGATCCATGTTGAAGGACTGGGGTAGATGCATGGTCCTGTTGTGCTAAGAGAAGCCTGGTGTTACTGGGTGCTTCATGAAGTGCAGTTCCTGTGTGGGAAAGCAACCCCATTTCTTCAGTGCCATTCCCCTCCCCCCTGCATTTAATTTTGCAAGCTGACAGCTTCCCCCTGACTTTCCTACCTGCAGACCCAACAGCTCCCAACGTGGTGGTCACTCGACTCACTTTGGTATGTGACTCTGCTCCAGGACCAATCACTATGGACCTTACAGGTAGGCACAGACTCTGTCCTTGGGCACGAAGGGGAAAAAGCAAAGGCCCTGGTATGCTTCAAATTGAAAGGAAGTTTGTCCTTGGGATGCTACAGTGGGGTTTTAGAGGAACTCTGAGGGCATCTTAGCCTTGTTTCTTATTTTAAGGCATACACATATGAAAAAGAAAAGGAGATGTAACTGAGGAGAGTGTCAAGGGTCTAGGAGCTCCTGGGTTTGTCCTGCCTTCTCTTCTTACTTCCTTTCAATGAGACCTCACAAGCACAAGGGATGTGCATGCGTTTGAGTAACGAGCTGTTTTGAAACTTCAGAACCAAGCAATACTGCAGTTCCGGCTCCTGGGGACATGGGGAGAGAACCAGGCTTCACCTTATATGGGCTTTTCTGCAGAGAGAGGAAGCTGGGCCCGGAGGAGCAGAGAGGCTTCCTGTTCAACCAAAACCATGCAGAGCCCTGCAGAGCTCAGGCACCCTCACAAGCTGGGCAGCAGCTGCGAAACATGCTCAGCTCACCCCAGCCTGGGGCTGGGTATGGAAGAAGCATGCACACGCTCCTGCAGATGCCCAACAATGAATCTGTGCATAAATATCTTTGTGTATATGTGCCCAGACCTGTGTTTGTTTAGTCATTATCTTCATAGATGTGGATGCAGACACATATGTACGCCTAGGCATTTCTGTGTACGTGCTCTCACAGTGCAATTGCTTATATAGACGTCCGTATACTCATTTTGCAGGTGTGCTGACTTTTGAAGGGATGCTTACCTCTGACACCAATCCCAGCCCATTCTACCGTGTGTGGTCTCTTCTCACTGTGACAGCTCTAGCTAACAGCTTGATCCTCTCCTTACAGGCGACCTTGAAGCACTCAAGAAAGAGACCTTTGTATTAAAGGAAGGAGTGGAATACAGAGTTAAGATCCACTTCAGAGTGAGTTCTTTTCCTTCTGGTTGCTTCTCATCAGTTGCTGAGGCCAGTCACTGGCAGTCTATCAGATAACTAGAGCCGGGCAGCATGCCTGCCCAGAAGCTGGGCCCTTGTAAAGATCCCCTAGCTTCAGGTGTCGTTCTACCCAACAGGGGACCAGGTCTTTCCAGGAAATTGTTTCTGCTTGCTCTCCCCTTGGAAGAAGTTGTTTTCTGTACACTCACAATAGTGAACAACAGGTGGTTTGGAAGCCAGATGGGTAGTTCTGGCTGAGTTTGGCTTGGCTTTTCAGCCACCAGAAAATCTATACTTCACACAGAGTGGGAATGGATAGGGAGGAGAAGAGATAATGGCTTTCCATGAGTAGTGGTTCAGTCTGCATTGCTGGGCTTCACGTATGCATAAAAAAGATTTAATATTGTAGTATTTGGCTGATGATACCGGAGTTGTTCTAGGTCATGATATACCCAAACAGGCTCATTTCTCCCCCTCTCCCATTAACCAGTGTGTCAGACATTTCTTTTGTTTCCCGCTAAAAATGAAACTTGGCCACACTGCAGTGTGGCATCCAGCACTGAAGTGATCATCTCCACACATTTGCTGCAGACAAAGCTGGCTTTGGCAGAGAAGGCAAAAAGGGATGGAGGATAGTTCTGAAATGGAGGAGGGAAAGTGTTAATGTTGTGGGTTCTGTAGGAAAGATTTCTGTTCTCTGAGGTTCGCTCGCTGTCTCAGAGATTACTTTGTCCCCAGAGACACCTCCAGCTCTTCGTTGTGCTATGAAATATTTCCATCTGTATCTGAGCCCTGTTGACAGGAGATACCTGGAGCCAGACAAGTTATTCCAACTCCCTCCCTCAGTCCCGAGTGTGGTAAAAGCTGGCACCATGTGAATTCTCCCCTGGGGTGTAAAAGGATCTGCCTGTCTTGTTTCCAGATTGAGTAGTGCTGTGGGGAGGCAGTGTATGCTGGAGAGGGACAGCAAGGGGTACATCCAAGCTATCCATGGGAGATGTGAGGAAAGATTATGGATGAAACTGTGTTCCTCTGTCTCTTGAGGAGAAACTTGCCAGCTCCCCACATAGCTTCGGGGGCAGTTGGGAGTGCTCAGCTAATCTTGCCCACCAATTTGTGCTGGAGGGTTGAGTCTAGTCACCCATATCTGGTTTTTAGTGTGGAAATTATTAACTGGAACTCCCTGCTTCACTTTTCTTTGTCCTCATCAGCCTGTCTTACGAAGCTGACTGATGTGCTTCAGTCATCTTCAAAGTCAGGGAAAGGATGGGAAAGTGCAGAAGGTGCACATAGGATGCTGTAGGTCTCCAGATGCCTATGGAGAAGTCATGTTAGGGCTCCCTACAATATGTCCTGTGCTGAGCCTTTGAGAGCAGTGGTGTAGGGAGCCAAGATGGGTATGTCTCTAAGGAAAGAGAAAACCAGCAGATACAGAACCAAAACCCTTCCCTTGATGCTTATTTCTGGCCACTTCTTGCAGGTAAACAGGGACATTGTGTCGGGACTGAAATATGTGCAGCACACCTACCGGACAGGGGTGAAGGGTAAGAGACCTTTGTACCCTGCACACCAGTGCTCCTACCACCATGTTCCCTCTGCTCAAAGAAGTGTTCCTGCAGCTCTGGGCTGGGACAGAGCCTCCCTTGGCCCTGAGGGCCCCCCTGCGCTGCCACAGAGCAGGCGAGACTTCTCAGCAGAGTGCATTAGCCTGCACTCTGCATCACCCAGAACAACTGTTTCCTGTTCCTGTGTGAACTCAATATGAGCCAGCTCTGGTATCTGTATGCTACACCACTGTCTGCAGCAGCAAAGTCCCCAGAGACACTGTTTAGACAGTGCTTGCCACAGATTTCCTTGCCATACAGAGCTCTTCACCTCCCCCCTGGTCCCCTGTAGAGTGGCTCAGCCCATGTGGAGCTTCCCACGCCCTGAAAGCTCTTCCAGATGCGCTTGCTAAAATTCAGAGCTGCTCTACAAAGCTTCCCGCTATCTGCAGAGCCCTGTGTTTGCCTATGACCTCTCCATTTTGTGTAGTGCTGCCCTGCCTGGACAAGGCAGAGGAAAGTCCCATTTTGCACACACACATCCCACATGCATTTTTGCATGCAACCACCTCTAAGGCTCCAATGTCCTGTTCAGCACACGTAAGTGGTGTCTTCTCACCAGAAAAGAGAAGTAGCGGGGGATCAAGAAAGATCTCGAGCTATATGCTGGGTGTACCCACTCTCTCCCAGCAGCCCGTACATGTAAGAGGGTACAGATTTTGTTGCCTGTCCATCTGCCTGTCCATCCATTTATCTCCTAGCTGTCCTTGTGCTTCACTAACTCACTTTTTCTACTGATTCTGTTCCCCTTGCTGACACAGACCATGCCTTTCTCTTCCCACTATCTCCTTTCTATCGGTGATCTCTGCTCATGCTTGTGGCTTCTTCTCTCCTTTGTCATTCCCCACCTGAGGGGCTTATCCCTTGTGGATTGTTTTCTCCTAGTGGACAAAGCCACGTTCATGGTTGGCAGCTATGGGCCACGGCCAGAGGAGTACGAGTTCCTGACGCCTATTGAGGAGGCTCCTAAGGGTATGCTGGCTCGAGGCACCTATCACAACAAGTCTTTCTTCACGGATGATGACAAGCATGACCATCTCACCTGGGAGTGGAACCTGTCCATCAAGAAGGAATGGACAGAATGAGGTCACCCAGTTTGCCTTCCCCCTTCCCATCCACTTGCCTCCTGCACCAGTCTCCAGGTGGGCCATGCCCACCATGCTGCTCCTTCCTGCCACCGTGGCCGGCCACAGCCCTGGCAGCCCTTCCGGTGGGAGCCGGGGCTCTGTGCCAGCCTCGGTTGATGCACAGGCCTGCAGGTGGTCTTTGCTGCTTCTTCTGATACACTGAAAATAACCTGCCCGTTCTCAGCCACTGCCCCATCATGACACATAATGGGCTAAATTGGGAAGAATCTCCCTCCCTCTCTCCCAGTACTTCCTCCTGCTGTGTCCATCTCTCCTGTACCAACTCTGGTCCCGGAAGTGCCTTTTCTAGGAAATAAGATCACCTGGCAGGGCAGACTGGTCCCTGGAAAATCCCTATCTGAGTTACACTTGCCATGTGCTCTGACTCGTTGTAAATGGTCACTTACCTCCCGTGATGGTCTCCTGGTCTGTATCTGGTGCCCTACCCCATTAAAATCCATCCTTGTGCAGGCAAAAACCAGTCAGGGGGAATGCAACTAGATGCTGTAACAAGACTTCAGTGTCGCAAGAATAAAACCAGTTTCTTTCTTCTTTTCTGCATGAGTGTCATATTCTTTTCTGGAGTATGGCTCTGGAGTATGTTTTTCAGTGAAGTAGATGTGGAGAATGCATTATAGGAAGACTTAAGAGCATGTTTCAGAAGGTAAATAGTCCTCCTCCTTCAAAACATCAGCCTAACTGTAGGCAAATTATTTGAGACCTGCTTCTTTCAGGGGTTTCATGAATCCTTTGAAGCCTGAAGTCTGGCCTGTGATGGGGATAGACTCCAGGGGTACAGCCACCACCTCTCATCCTGCGTGGCAACTGAATGAGCCCAGGGAGCCATAACATGGCCTCATGTTTAATGCTTAGCATGGCAGCTGTTCCCCATAGCCAGAGCCAATGCAAGAGCTGCATGTCCCACTGGCTGCCCTGCTGGCCAAGCACAAGGGAACATCAGCCTCTCGGGTACCCAACACCTGGAGAAGTGCAGTGGCTTCTTCTGCATGGAGGTATGTTCTTACCTAGCTGGAGCACCTGATCACCCAGGTGCAGGGTAGCTGAGATGTCCAGCGCTGTGGGTGAGGACATGCTGGTGGCAGTGTTGGTCAAGTTCTTCAAGGCTGGTGCCTGCAGAGCAGGCAGGGGCTCTCTCCTGGCCAGGCGGTTATCTCAGGAGCTGAAGGCTTTGCCCTGGGCCAGCTGCTCCCTTCCCACTGTTCTGGGAGTGACTGTGGGCCCCTGCAGCAGCTGACGTGTCTCTTGCTGAGGAGAGGAGTGGAGCAGGGTAGCATGGCGAGGAGAGGGCAAGCTGGCACCATGGGCACCTCCGTCTTCCCATGCCTCTTCATTATCCTGTTCACCAGGGGCTCCCCAGCAGGGTGTGCTAAAGACAGTGGCTCTGCATCCCACAGTAAGTACGCTTTCCTCCTGGCTCAGGGAAAAGGATGGGTCTGCTGTGGGGAGTCCTCCTTATGCTGGATCTCCTTATCCGGAGTGTGCTATGCAAGCATGTTGAGCTTGCAGGAGAGGTGTGTGGGTGGGCGTGTGAGTGGTGGGATGCTTGCATGCCTGTTGGGGGATCCTCTTTGAGCTGCTCTTTGTGTACCCTCTGTCCGACCCTGACCTCTCCTCTCCAGGCACAGCTGGGACTGCAGAGAAACCTATCCTATTGAATGACATTGCGGATGCCAAAGCCTTCATCAGCAGTGCAGAGGTGGCAGTTGTTGGGTTCTTCCAGGTGTGTTCATAGCACCTCCCCACCGCCATCCATGAGCCCTTATCCCACCCTGATGGGAGCGTGGGGCTGGACATGGTGTAAACACCTTCCAAAGGCAGCTCCAGCCCTGAAAGTTGTGGGGCCTGTGACAGGCATGTGGAGGGATTAGGTGACAGGCCCCAAGGAGAATGCAGGGAATTCTGTATGTGGAAAGGGAGATGGAGCAGGGGAGGAAGGTGAAGGAGGTCATAGGAGCCCTGGAGCAGGAGAGAGGGAAATGCTGCAGAGGAAGCAAAACGGGAACGTGGGTGGCAGAGAAACAGTGTTGGCAAAGGTGAGTGGGAATGACAGTTGTTTGCTTTAGTCAGCAAAGACAGAGCAAGGCACTGCCTGCATAATGGGGCCAAGGAAGCCAGGTCTCAGGGGGCAGAGCTGGTGCGGTTTTGTCTGAAGTCCAAGAGGGTTTGGGCTCAAGCTGCAGCCTTCTCCCAGGGAGGGTGTAGGCATGGTCTCTCCGTCCGCTGTTTCATTCCCCAGAGTTGATACGCTTGGGATCTCTGCTGTCTGTGTCCAAACTCAACTGAAATCAGCCAAAGGTGTTAGAGTGACTGATGGGTATGTGCCCCTTGCCCCCAAAAATGGCATGAATATTTTTCCTTAGGAAACGAGAAAAATACATTTATTGAGTTAGAGTACCATAAAACAGAGGCCTCTTTGACAGGAACCTCATTACTTTTAAGGTCCTGAAGTTGCACCTTTTTCACCCTTTTCCTTGAGCTCTGCCCTGGGCTTCTGCTGCCCATACACTGCCTCATGGTTTCTGTCAGAGAAGACTTCAGCCTTTCAAAAACAACTCCTTTCTACAAGCTCCTTCCTCCTCCTGTCCTGTGCCTGGGGCTGCAGGGCAGCCTAGGGAGGGCATCATGCCCTTGGTGTAGGATGACAGCATCTCGCAGCCCACCACAGAGCAAGGACTGACGGTGCTGCCTGTGCAGTGCATGCAGCAACAAGTGTGTGAGCGCTGGAGGCTTATGCCCCAGGGGCCTTCCTAAACACTGATCACAGAGCACCAGCCTGTTTGCCTTCAGCGCCTGCAGGCATTCAGAGCTCCTCAGGGGTTGCTCTCGAAGCATTCCAGTCCTGCAAACCAGAGAGACCATCTGCACACGCAGAACGAAAGTGCTCAGCTGCCTCCTTCCGCCAGGGTAACTGGCTGGGGTTGTGGCAGGTCTGTACCCGTGGCACAGAGCCTTGTGCCAAGCTGCGGCAGGGACTGTGGCTTCTTGCCAGGTGAAGCAACGTGGGTGCATAACCACTGGTGTCTTGTGCCACTGTGGCCTCCCTCCCGCTGCAGGATTTCACTCATCAGAGTCGACAGGAGGCTGCTCCCACATGGCACGCAGGGTCCCAGGGCAGGGAGGGACGGCTATGCCATCCTGCAGTGCAGGGACAGCCCCAGCTGCCAGGAACGCAGGGCAGCAGCCAGCGACGTGTCGGGCATTCAATGCCTGAAGCATGACTGGGCTGCATTTAAACAGTAGATAAAGATGTTTGTGTGCCATAAGGGCTTCCCTTGGCCCTCTGCCTCGAGTATATTCATCCAAATGATGTCCATGTTCTCTGTTTCCCATAAATTATTTCTCTGCTGCAGCCTTTCAATTCACTGCAGAACGCAGCTCGGCAAGCTCCCCGTATGATGAGCATGGCCTCCCTGACTGGGAACAGCATGCCATGATGGAAAAACAGCACACTGCTCCAGAAACCCACATGTGTGCAAGAAAGGGCCGTGCTTGGCCTGATTAAACCCCAACTTTCCCAGGAATGCTCCAAAACTCAGTGAGGTTATTCCCACCCCAGGCTTTAGCACTCTCACCAGAGCCATGTCAATGCGCTGGCATTTCCAAAACAGGTCACAAGAGCTGTTTTTCTTTTGAATGAAGAAGGAATTTTGTTTTCTATTCTCTCTGGGCTCACAAACAGCTGAGCTGACAGTTCAAACCAAAAAGGAAACCAAAACAGTTTCCAAGCAGAGACTGTGTCTTGAGAATTTAAATCTAATAAGTAGAAGTATCAAAAGTACATCACTCAAAAGAAAAGCTGGGAATGGGAAGAGCAAGACAGGCTCTCGGATGGGCTAAGGCTGTAGCTAATACTCTCACTGCAAAAAAGAGAATGGACCTCAAGTTACTGAGAAACTGCACATTTCTATCCTTTGATGTATCTGCCTTAGCTGCTTTTTAAAGGATATGTTTAAGATACCTTTTTAAAAGGAAACAGGATACTGCTAATGCGAGGTGTTTAAAAATTGTAACCCCCTGACTCCAGAATCAAGGTTATCTTAAAAATTATGTTTTTATATGTTTATTATACACACACACACATATGTATATGTATATGTATATATACTATGTACATATATTATATGTATATATATGTGTGTGTATGTGTATGTATATATATTTAAGCGTGCTACATCCAGATTCTGGGTTTCTCCCCTCCCTTTTAAGAGCTCTAGGGCTTTGCATCATCACCGTGTCACCTGTTAGCGTGGGAGTAAGAAGCGAGGTTTAAGAGAAACGAAAGGTGACGTTCCCAGAGCGCTTCAGACCCAGAGCGCGCTTGGCATCGCCGCCTGCTGCCCCCCCGATTTTGGGAGGCGAGGTGGTTGGCGGGGCCGGGGGCGGGGATGATCTCTGCGGCGTCCCGGCCACGCAGCAAGGTGACAAGGGCAGACGGAGCCGCTGCCCCCCGCGCCCCCCGCCCCGGGCGGTGCTGCCGGCCCGGCGGTAGGTGTCGCCCTCGCGCCACCTCCGGGCGCGCGGCGGGGCGGGGGGGGCCGGGGGAGGGGGGGAGGGGGTGTCCCCGGGGGAGGCTCCGCTCCTCACCCCCCCTTCGCATCCCTCGTTCTCCCTCCGCAGGAACCGGAGAGCCCCGAAGCGTCCCAGTTTCGCCTGGCGGCCGGCCGGATCGCGGAGGTGCCCTTCGGCCTCAGCACCAGCCCCGCCGTCATGTCCCACTACGGCGTCACGGCGAACACCGTCACGCTCTTCCGCAGGGTGCGTGGGTCCGCGGCGGTGGGGGGCACCCGCCGCCGCGGCCGGAGGGCTCGGGGAGCTGCGGGGGGCGAGCCGCAGCTGCCCCCGAGCAGCTTCCTCCTGAGCAACCGCGGTGCCGTGCAAAAAGCTGTACCTGCAAAATTAACGCTCTGGTTTAGGAGTTCCCCTGCCAGCTGGTTTTGGTGAGAGAGGCTCTAGGGCAAGCTTAAAAACTGCCTGAAGTCGTGCTACAGAAGAAGTTAAATCTGTGGGTAGTAGTGATAAAGAAGAAGATTAAAGCTGCTCATCTCTCCTTAGAGCAAGCCAAAAAAAAAGGCTTGTCCTTGACAGCCACTCTGCCCGCCCACCTAAAAGCACATGTGTAGAGCTTTCTGCCCCAAAGAGGTCTTTTGCACTTGCAGAGTGCCCATCGCTAAGACATGCAACACGTGTTACACCTGATGAGAGTCTCCATTTTAAGATGTCCTGGGGATCTGGTCCAGCACCCAGTGCTTTGCAACAAATGATGGTGCAGGGGTGAAACACAGGTTGCCCGAAGAGGTTGTGGAGGCCCCATCCCTAGAAACACTGGACAGGGCTTTGAGCAACCTGATCTAGTTAAAGATGTCCCTGCCCATGGCAGGAGGGTTGGACTAGATGACCTGTAAAGGTCCCTTCCAACCCAAACCATTCTATGATTCTATGATTCTATGACTGTGTTTCTAAGAGACCTGCCTGGAGTTCAGTGTTACTTGGATGGGGTTTCTGTCATTTTGGAAAGGCTCCTGAGACACATGAAAAGCATCTAGAGGCCATTTTACAATGGATTAACACAGCAGGCTCGATATCAAATCTTGCCAAGTGTCATTTCAGGCAGGCAAAGCTGTCTCCCTGGGTACACAACTTTTCCGTCATGACTGAAACCAGATCCAGACTGGGTCTCTGCAGTTACAGATGCTCTGCCACCAAAAGAAATCCCAAACACTCTCATCTGTCTCCTAGATCATGGTTTGCAGAGTTATTCTCTAAATAAGCTGTGGGCATCGCCCTATTGAAAATGTTACTTTGCAGTTCCTTAGGGATGGATGCTGTGCAAGTTCAAAGCTTTGTTGACTCCAGCTGTAAGTGCTGGTGCCTCACTGACTTTGAAACTGTTTGCTGAAATTTAAGGAGACAATATTTGGAAGTATTTGCTTCAAGAGTACCAACAAAAGCTAAAAGCAAGCATTCTACTGGTTATATCAATTTCTTTGTGTTGCCCCTTCTCACACAAGTGTGGCACTTGAAAACTGGAGAGAAAGGTATATTTGAGGAGGAGAGGGGCCCTAGGTAGCACAAGATGTCCTAAAAGCCCATGAAGTGTTGTGTCACCAGAGCTCTAAGCACACATGGGGGCGGGGAACGGGGGACACATTATGTGTACTAGGGAAACTAAATGTGGCAGCTTGGCCAAGTTCTAGATCCAGGCTGTACTAAGATCAGACAAAGCCAGTTTGTTCCCCTTTCTTTCTCATGATTTCCTGCACTGTGTTTACCACTGGCATTATCCAAATAATTCAAAGAGAATGATCTAAGAGTGAGCAAAAGGTACGCAGGTTGTTTTATTTAACCTTTTATTTGCTATGTGCAGATGTTGCAATTTGAAGCAACATCCATCTCAGTTTTGATTCTTAGTCATGGTGGTTTTCTTCCAAAAATATTGAAAAGATCCTTTGTTTATGCACTGTGGCGGATAGTGAGGATGACTGCATTGGGAGGGTGTTTGATAAAAGAAAGTGTCTGGATTGTTGGAATTTGGATTATATTGAATATTCTTTGTTCACAGTCCAGTTTTTGCAGCTGAACTCTTGTTTAATAGGGAAAAAAAAATCCAACGAAGAAACTAATACACTAATCAGGTTCAAATGTGGCTGAAAATTCACTTGTCTGATTGTCAGTTTTTCTTAAATTAAGTTATTCAGACACATTATTTTTCCTTTTATTCTGTCCTGAATACTGTGTAGGAGTAAGGGGTCAGAGATAAAAAGGGAAAAGAAAAAAGAACTGAGACAGGAACTTGGACTGAAATACTCATTTGAAAAATACAAAGTTGCGTGACCAGGATAGCAGTGAATCAGAGGCATAAGCTCATTTTTTCTTTGCTTTTGCAGAGTATGAAACACTACAATGCTTAGACGCTTAAACCATAATTACGGTAGTAGGAGGGGCTGCTGTCAACTGGTGAGACTTCTTTGCATATAGTGGAGGGAAACTGATTTATTCTAGTGAGGAATCTGGCCTGATAGACCTAAAAGGAACATAATTAACAGATGCTAACAAGCTAATTATATGAAGACATAAAGACATTTTGACTAGAGCTTCAACTATTAGATGCAGACTATTTTCCAGCCTTATTTTCTTAAAATCATAAATGACAAATGCAGATTTAAGACGTTATTATCCCAAAGTGGAAATCAGGTGTTTCCAGAAACCCATGAAAGTCAAGAGAAGACTTTCTGTGGAGTCTAGAGTTCTTTAGATTGGTTCCCAAGGCCTGTCTGATCTCACCTGCCCAGGTGTTGCACTGGCCTGATCTCATTTAATTGAGTAGAGCTGCCCTTTCATTTTATGCAGGAGGAAAATCTGTGAGAGGAATTAGGCTGCACAGCCTGAAAAGCACCAGTCTGCGTTGCCAGACAGGGCGCCGCGGCCTCCTACCAGATCAAAGACCTTGCCAATAACCACAGAACAGCAAAAAGGGCTTTAAATGTCTGCACACCACTGGAAAAACTAACACAAGTGCTTTCAGAGGTCATACATATGCAGAGAATAAAATCTGGGCTGTACATTTCCTCAGCCCCAAGAACCTCATTCAACATGTGTATCAAAGGCCTTCAAATCCCATGTCACAGCCCAGCATCCCCATGGCTCAACTCAGTCACATTCTGTGGCAGTACTGCACAGCAACTCTGCCCCTTTGGGTGGTTTAGCTATCATTCAATGGTTGCCTGCTTTTTTTCTGTTTACCAAGACACAAAAACCTCAATAAAATCACATCATTTAGGGTGGGGGGGTGGAGTGTGGGGAGATGTGTGGCAGGATGGATTTTCCTCTAAAGCTAAAATGTGCTGGACTTGATTTTTTTTTTCTTTTTTTTCTGACGTACTGGAAAAAAAATCATCTTTTTATTGGAGACATTTCCATCTTGCACAATGTTTCCAGGAAATCCATACAGGCCCAAGTCAATGTTTATTACTTGTAAAAGAAATAGAATAAGCAGATGAAGATTTTAAAAAGGGATGTAAAGCCAAAATTGATGCGAGGAGTTAGGCTATTTAATGATCTCTCCCCACAATGCCTAGAATAGTTTATCAGCTGATCCTCCTTGTCTCCAGTGTATCAGGAGCTGATACTGTAGGGATGTCTGGAGTCCACAGTGATTTTTATTATGCCATGAGTTTGTCTTGTCCTTGGGAGATTGAAGGAGGGTGGAAGATCCTTATCTCAAAGTGCAGGCTGGTCTCTGTAGGTTCTGGACCTCCAGAAGTGGGGATTATGTGTGTGGGGGGAGAGGATGGCGGTGTCCTAGGGGGTGGGTGTCTCCATGAGTGGGTGCCATCAGTGCCTCTGGAGGGGCTGCTGAGAGGAGAGGACAGCTGTTACTTTAGGTGTCTTTGCGTGTCTTCAGGTAGACAATGACCGGAGGGATCTGGATATGAACAGCAAAGATGTTGATGCCGAGAAGATGACTCGTTTCATTCGGATGAACGAGCTCCGCCTGGTGACAGAGTACAACCCTGTGGTAATTACCAGCTCCCCACAGCCCTTACCCTGGTACTTGGCCTCCTCCTCATGGGTGTCCTCTGGCCTAAGAGTTTGCACACCCGGATGTGTGTGAGGGTTGCGGCAATGGTGTGGATGGTGTTGGGGAAGCTACACAGCTCTTCGCTACTACTCCAAACAGGCACTGGAAGCAGATGCTGTGCTGGGATGTCTGAGTGGTGGGGGGAGAGGAAGGGAGGAATGGTGGTTGCTTTAGCTTTCCAGTAAATTTGGGGTGTTGGTGGGCAGAGAGCTCCATTTCTTACCACTTCTGCTGGCTGGCAGTGCTGCTTCCTCCCATGGGTGTTTGCCATGTTGTGCGATGCCTGCAGACCCTGATCAGCCAGGTTCCCCTCTCTTTGGCTGAGAAGCCTTGAGAAACATGGACACTAGAGTGACCTAATCCCAGAAGGCAGGCTTTTTTTCCTTACCCAGCACATAGGGCTTGGTATAAGCCCGGCTATTTGAAGGCAATTCAAGAGTCAGTTGGAAACTTCCCAAGCAAAATTTTTCCTATCTCCTCCATCCCTTACTCCAGAATTCATCAGTTCAACAAAAAAAAAAAATTAAAAAAAAAAAAAAATCAAACATAGGATGCTTCCATGTTGGCCATCTTCATTAAGTCCCCCATGTGACTGGCAGCAGCAGGGTCCCAGTGTTCCTTCTTGCTATAGAGGGTGACCAAGGATGTAGGCTCCTCTGAAATCTCAGCAGTTCACTGGGCTCGTTGCCGTGGAGTCAATAGGTCTTAGAAGCCCTGATGGCCGCAAGGCTGAGACTTTATCATTGCTGATGGGGTCTTTTGCAGACTTCTGGATAGCTACAGCAGTGCTGACCAGGCTCAATTTAATCAAAGGAGAATGGTCCAACCTGTTTCAAAGCTATACCTTTTCAAGCTGATGCCAAGGATTAGCTAAGGGGGCTGACACATTCCCCAGTTCAAGTGCAGCCTGCCAGTAGAGAGGGCATTTTGTTTTGGAAATGCAACATTTTGTTTCCAGAATGAAATACTGCAGAAGTCCTGTTTTTTGTTTGTTTTTTTGGTTTTGTTTTTTGTTTTTTGTTTTTTTTTTTAAAATGTGGATTTGTTTTTTCGTCTTGAGAAAGGATGTGAAAAATGCATTTCAAAATCACGTAATATTTCTGGGGACAGAAAAGTCCTCACAGGCCTTTGAGAACACCCAAGTCACATCAGCAGGGATGTTCTTATGTTTATAATCACCCAGGCCTTCTGAACCCTTGGAGCCTCCACTGCATCTTTTGGCAATTCATTAGATCATGGTTCTTTCTTCAAATGTTTCTGCTTTGGGCTCTTGCTCCACAGCATCCTGTTCGGCACCCGGTCTGTCTCCCTGACCGAGAAGTCCTGAGCTGTTCAGCTGGTCCCCCCACCCTGACTGGCAGCACACATGTTGTTCCAGGTTTTTTTCCAGACACTCTGGAGTCCTATCAAGGTGCTGCAATTAACAATGTCTCCTGCAGTTTCGGGCCCAAAGCCCTCCCAGCTCCACTAATGTAGCTTGGTTTTTTGTAAATATTTATTCCCAGTGCATACGCTGTTTACATCTAAGAATGCTGCTGGTCAGCAGAGTCTGGGGTCACACAGATAACACTGAGTGCTGCCAAGAGTTTCTCTCTCTATCCTGGGGCCCTTACTGTTTCTCCCACATACTTTAGGCATTTTTAGGCAATGCTTACCCTGTGTGCTTTCCAGGAGAGTCAGATGTGACCCGGCTGTGTTGATGAGCTCTGCTCATAGCCCTTGCACGAGGTTGCATGGACAGGCACACCTCTGTGTGGAGCTGCTGGAGGAACTGCGGCTCCAGCCCTGTGCCCTCTCAGCCCAGCCCTGTTGTAGTGGCCCTTGATGCTGGCAGGCTTCACCCTCACCTTCAGCCCCATCCTCTCCCATGAGGTCTTCTAATGCTCTCCAGCCTTGGTCTGCATTCCATCTACTCTCCCCTGCCCTATCTGTGCACCACCAGAGAAGTGAAGGGTTACGCAATGTGTGATAAATATTAGGCTAATGGCAGAGTCCTGGCTGCCAAAAACTAGATGCTTTGCTGTGCACGGCCCTTGCTGGTGTGCACTCCCTGACCCCTTTCTTATTATTCCTGGATTGTGTGGAAACTTTCTTCTCCCTCTGGCAGGGAGCTGCCCAGTCTGCACCTTCGTGGTTTCTGTGGTACAGGGGAGCCAGCAGGTCTGGCCCAGCTGGTGTTTAGTGTGAGGGAGAGGCTGCAGGACTGTGGGAAGTGGGCGGAAGGAGAAGCCAGATGATGAGTGAGTGAGTAAGTGAGTGAGTCCATGCGTCCCTGGAGATGGTGCAGTGGCTTCTTGGGCAGTGCCAGCCTTGTCTCCTCACAGAGTGCCAGTGTGTGCTGCCCTCTTGGCCCTTGCCCAGGCAATGAAGGACAGCCAGCTCCAGGTCTTCTCCCACTATGGGACTGCAGATGCAATTTTAACCCACAGCACGCCGGAATGCCCAGGCCCTGAGGCTGTTGAAACCCTGGACTCATCCCCATCCTATGCACAACTTAACTCTAAAGAAAGGAAATAAGGGGAGACACCAACCCTGACACCACAAAACCTTCCCGCTTTCTTGCTCCCATTTCGGCCAGGTGCCGGACCTCGGTGATTCAGAGCACCCTTATGTTCAGTGTTTGCTGGCCTTCCCTCTCCACTTCCTTGCCCCTCTAGACTTCAGCTTGCTGTATCCAGGCAGTCCCCCTGCCTACTCACTAACTGTCCTGAGTCTAGTGGTGAACACTTGTGGTCTTCAGACTCCTGTCTCAGGAATAAGCAAAGCCAGGAGGTTAAGCACTTCCACGAAGAATCCAGATTGGATCCCTCCTGCTTTAAAGAAAGCTGTCATGCTTGTGAGGCTGATTTGCAAAGAAATCTCAGCTGAGACATGAGGACTGATGTCCCTCTGACAGTGCATCCAATGAGGATTGAATGTTCTCAACCTCCTTGTCTGTGTGTGTTCTCTCTCTGTCTGTGGTGGCCGTATTTTCGGCAGACAGCGATAGGTGTGATGCAGAGTTCGCTCCAGCTTCACCTCCTCCTGATCACTGACAAGATGTCCCCAAAGCACCCTGAGCAAATGCACAGATACCGGGCAGCAGCGGAGCTCTTCAAGGGGAAGGTAAGTCCAAACAGAGGAAGGGGAGCCATTAGGGAGAAAAGCCAAAGAGCAGTGATTTTTTTCCATGGATGGGGAGGGAGTAATCACTTTCTCTGTGCATTAGGGGAGCAAAGGCCAAGCAGCAGGAAAAGAGGATGAGTTGGATAATTAAGTAGAGGTGTTGGATCTGTTCACTTTTTGCCAATTTGCCTCCTTGTGGGGAAAATACTCTCTGTGTCCTGCTCCTCTGTTCCCTCAGTGGGACATTATGTACTTCCTTGCTTCTGGTCCAGTTTTGTTCCCTTGCATTGGGAAATGATAAACAGCTGCTGCACTTCAGTCTGGCAATGGTTGCATTCCACTGGTGTGAGAGGTGATTTTGTATATACAGCCTGCAAGATGCCAAGGAGCATTATATAAGTGACCAGACAGCAATTAATGTCGCAGTGCTTCTTAATCCTTAGCCTTCTGGTTGGATCCTGGGGAAATAGCTATTTTAAAGGAGTTGCAAATGGGTTTGTCAGATTTCCCACACTAAGGTGAAGGGATAGATGGGATCTTTCAGAGAAATTTCACCTGGTTCCCACCTCTCTGTGGGCAGAGTGCTCCAGATAGTAAATCTTCTCATGGCTGATTCTCTGCCAGCAGCTGGATTACAGGGGAAATTTTGTCCAGGGAACAGAGGAAGGAACTGGCAAGCAAAGGAGGATTGGGAGCAACAGGAAGGCATTTGGGGCAAGGGAGGATGGCAGGTGGGAGGGGGCAGAGGATCATAGCAGTGGAGAAGGCTAAGCTGAGAGGCAGTGGAAGAGATCTTTCTGGGAGAAGAGTGGAGCTGGAAAGAGTTGGGGTTTAAGAACAAGAACATCTGCATGCATCTGTTTGTGGTACTGAAGGGTCAGATTAAAATAATCAAGTATATCCTCATCTTCAAATGGAGGTGCCACCTCAGAACTGTGCACCCTCAGAAGTCTTGAGATTCATTTATGGCAGGACTACTTTGGACCTTGCTATCTGTCCCACCCATCGTCAAGAGACCAGGCAGAAACCAGTCATCAAAGTCAAAAGGTCTCTTCAAAAGTGTTTTGCTTTGATGAATAGATAGTGATAAGAGAAAACTAATTTATCTGAAAAATTCCTACTGCCTCATGTGAGATGTATGTTACAGTGACGCTATTATCCCTGTCCTCCATAAGCAGCAGGGTCTGATACAGGTCTCCCCCGCCACAGCTAATTCTTCTAACACAGTGCATTTCTGTTTACCATCACTATCCTTTGCTGGCTGCAGCCAGTTTTCTCTTCACGTGACATGCCCAGATCTGAGCAAATGTGAATAACTTTCCGAGAAATACTTCACAAAACATTGGATAAAATGTTGTACTGAAGTCTGGATAATTTATGAATTGCCAGCAAGCCAAATCTAACTTTTTTTTATTCATACAGACAAGTTTCCCACCAAATCAGTCTAGAAGAACTTTTCCAGTGTAAAATATAGAGATTAAAGATGTGGGGATTTGACTAATTATTTCCATTTTACTACAGTGGTACTGCAGGACACGTAGATGAAGGGACTTAGAGTCCAACAAGTCATTTTTCCCAAAGGAGTGGCACTCTGAGGAGTAAACTGATTTGGACTGCCCTCTTACAAAGCAGTAAGAGAGAGCTAGGATCCCACTGTTTGGGTCTTAGATCTGGATACTAAGGAGCAAGCAGAGCAATATGCCCGCTTAAGTTTGTCTCCATTGCTCTGTCATGTAGAAAGACATGAATTAGTTTGAGTATCAGAAGCAGCCACTGCACAATACCATGGAAATCTCTGCTGGCTAATTTTCCTAAGTGGAATTATTTGATGTCAGGACTACCAAGTTAACTCAGGTTTACTTCAAGACAAGTAAAGTATTGAGTAAATTTTGCCTTTTTGTGGCTCGCAGATTGTCTGTGAATAAATGCAAAAGAAAAATTATTTTATTCAGGATTACCAGTGAATAATTCATAGCCTGTGGGCTGGTGGTGAAAGGCTTGTTCGTGCTGCGGGGTTAGTGCTGTCAGCAGTTTGAGCAAGGAATTGTTGCTGTGCAGTGGAGAGGTGTTCAGACTCCCTGTGAGCATGTACCACTGCATCCAGCAGTGCTTTACAGTGATTGCAGAGTGCCAGAACAGAGTGGGGAGGCTCAGTGTGTGTTGCAACTTCTCTACAAGCCAGTGCAGAACACAAACAGAGCCTCAGGAGGGTTCCCAAGCAGGACGGGGGTACCGATCCTTTCACACATCTCTGCTGTGCTCTGAGAGAAGAGGAGTCCTTGTCATTGTCATCACCAGCTGGAGGGAGAAGAGAAACTTGTTGCTTGGATTGATGGAGAGATGAAGGGAAACTGCTGCTGCTGAGCGGCTGACCCCAAAGAATGAAGAAAATCATAGAATTATAGAATCATCTATGTTGGAAAAGACACTTAAGGTCATTGAGTCTAACCGTTAATGGATCATGAGGAAGTGATTCACCTGCCAGTTCCTGAATTATGGTCCCTTCATCTCTGATTTATCTGAGAGGAAGCTGAGATTTTCAGCTGGAGGATCCATGAGGCTGTATGGTGAAGACTGTTATTTGAAAACAGCCTGGATTGTACCCTGAGCAGCAGTGAGTGTCTGAAGGCAGTCTAGATTCCTCTAGATTTTATCATGGAACCTGGCAGCTCTAAAATGCTGGAGAGGAAAGTGCAAATGTTAGATGATGCTAAGCCAGCAAGAGCTGACAAGAATAATAAGAAATATGGTACTTTTCTATCAGAGTTTGAGAAACAATTGTGGGTGGGTAACAGTGAACAGAGAGAGCTCAGAGCGCTGCAGCTGCAGGAGTGAATCTGCCAGCCTTCTTGGAAGGATCCCACTGCAATCAAATATGTGCTTATTTGAGGAAGTACTTCCAAGAGTCCAGGCTTTCTACTGGAAAGGAAATGTCAGGGTTTGCATTGCTGAGCCAAACTAGCATAAGCATCTTCACTTTTCCTTTCACAGTATCAGAGTATAACATGACAATTACAGCTGGTGTACCTCATGGGTGTTTGCAGAAGTTTCAATAAGGTGATGTTGGGAATAACAAAAGTAGCTTTTGCTGCAACTGATATAACTGGTTTACAATGTCAAAATTATTTGGGAAGAGATGTTTGCAAAGTCCCTTTTAATTCATATGTAGGCCAATTTAGAAATGGGTTCTGAGGAACTCCTGAGAGTCCTTCAGAAGTTCTTCCATGGAAATGAAAGGATGGTGACCTTTCTCTTGCAGACAGTCATTCATACACTTTTTATTTTTCTTGTCAGACATTGATGGCTCCAGAACTGAGAGAGACAATACTTAGAGATGCCTCTTTTAGCCATAAACAGGGGAACCTGTAAATATGGCTTTACTGTGTCTCCTAACAGATATTTGCAATAAAGTTGTTTTATAGCTTGCTTTTCTTTAATTTGTGACTGATGTTTTCATTTTGGCTTGATGTACTATGTAAGCTATGTAAGAAATTACTCAAACTTCAGAATTCGGTTTTTTGCTTATACAATCTCCTCAAAGAATGAAGGTTGCAGCTCCATGAAGTTCAAAGTCAAACACTTGCTATGAGGCTTGATCATCCTTCCTGTTTGTCTTTGTTAGAGGAAAAACTAAACAACATCAGATTGGTTTCTACTGTTGCAGTACTATTTTCAATTAACTTTAATTCCTTGGGAATTAACATCATTCTGTATCTTAGTATTTATCAGGAACTCGACATTCTAAAAGCACTGGGCTAGGAATCAAGTTGTCAAGAGACCAAGACAGCACCAGAGTACAAAATTTTCTGAAAGAGAGCATATTGCAGGTGATGGTGCACAGATACTACCATGTGTGGAGGGGAGAATTTGCGTCAGGAGTTCCTCATCCGCGCAGGAGATCCTTCACTGCCTGTAGCAGCAGGCCTCTGAACACAGGCAAGAAGATTGCTACAAAATGAAACAATGTCATGGAAATTGTTTCAGAATGAAAAAAACAGCTATTGTACAGGATAGTATGAAATAGAAAATGAACTTTCTGTTTGGGATGGAACTACAAGGTTTCTAGCAGTGATGTGAGAGTTGACATCATAAGTGGGATTTGTTTTGGTGAATTATAGCTTTGGTAAGTTGTCTGAGCAAAGGCTTTAGGCTCTTTTCAGCACTGGTAGAGAAGGACAGGCATGTCCTTCCTGCCGTTCTAAAACAGGTGGAATGAAGTACCTGTCACCATTTATTTTAGAGGTTACCTAGATGACTGGCTGAGACAAGACTAAGATCTAGATGGCAGAAGTCAGACAAGGTGAATCTTGTCTCATGGTCAGTGTAATTTTCCATGGTCACTGAATTCATTCTTTGTGATGAGACCTGGCTGGGAATCCCTGAAGAAAATAAATTCCTCATGAGAAAATGCCAGTTCCACCAGGTGGCATCTATTGTGGAAATGTCCCCTGCTTGGTTTCCAGCTGCTGAGGAGACCAGGCTTCCAGTGCTTGTGGCCTCCGTACCAACGCACCTTACAGACTGCCTCACAGGTGTGACTTTGAGGCCACACAGGCCTTGGCAGAACCCCTGGAGCACATTCAGCATAGGATGCATGGTCTGTCCTTTTGCTGAAGGAGGATTCATCCCATGTCACAGCACCTACTGGGTTGTGTCATTCTAAAATGCATGTGATGATAGGCATTAAGGTGTCTTCTTCTGAGTGACAGTGGACAAATACGATTGCTGTCTCTCCTGTATTTTTGGAATATAAGAGGGGAAGGAAACTTTTGCTGTACTTTGGCACCCTGTAACTCCGTGAGCTAAATGTGAGTCATTAGAGAGATCCAAGACAGGAACTGTGAATGATGATATCTCAGCCTTTCTAGATGAGGGGCCAGTTGTTTGTTTTCATTTTCTTCTTTAAGAAGGAGGTGTTTGGAGTTCTAAACCCAACATTTTTATTCTTTTATTCTTACTCTATTCTTTGTATTCATGGATAAAATATGTACAACTTTTTAGTTTTGGTGTTTTTAACAAAACTGGAAGCTTGATAAAGTGAAGAATGTTGACTAACATTTATATTAACATTCTAAAATACTATTAATCTGTTTTAAAGGTGGAGGAGATTTTGTATAGAAAGTGACAATATTTAACAACCTAGGTATTCTAAATGCTTTTTTTAAATTAACTTCTTGTTTAACATTTGATTAAAAAAACATTGTTGTCTAGTGAATCTTTCATAGAGAAAACCAAAAGCTGGTGAACAAACTGGTGAAAATGTGATACCATTTCCCGTACCAATCCTCTGAAAGTGCTCCCCTCCAACACCAGCCTCTGTTTCCAGCTTGCTAGTTAGAAGGAGAGCCCTAAAACATAAGTATTGCTGCTCCAGCTGAAAACCTCTTAGATCAGGTCCTTAGACCTGTGACCCTCAGATTTGTGACCCTTCTTTAGCTTGTTTTTTTTATCCTGCAAAAGGATGAATTTAGCATTCTGGGAGAAGTTCCCCACAACCTGTCTGCTCACTAGCTTGTTGCCCTTGGGGCACAGTTGACTTTTGGAAGAGAATTTGCAAGCAGTAAATGTCACACATGCAGTGAAAATGTTGTTCCTGTTTCTGTATCGCAGTGATTAACTGCAGTTAAACCTTACACTAGCCTAACTATCCCTCCTTCCCATAGGCTGTTGCCTAGGAAAGTTTCCAGATATATTTGGGTTTTTATAGAACATAAATTTAATAAAGTAAAGAATTTGAGATTTACCAAGTTTATTTTTAGAGAAGAAAAAAGTTTTGAACTAACTTCAGTGTTCTTGACTGAAAAGAAAGAAAAACATGAGTCCCAGACTAGGAATTGGGCACATCATCTTCACATTGCATTACTTTTCTTTTTTTAAACTCTTCTTTTTTCTTGTGTAAGTTAAGTCATATCCATGTCCGTAGGTACATTAAATATGCTAGGCCCAGTAGATAGCACAGGATAAATAGTAGACAAAATAACGGATGTTAGGCGGATGTTTGTTTTATTGACTTGGACGTCACCTGCCAAGGGCTTCTATTTAATCAAGTCACTGATTAAATTGTTCGATTGCTGTATGTATTTTCTTTTATAAAAATTACACATAACATTTGTATTTAACGTAACAGATAGTTTAACAAAGATTTTTGAGATAGCTGTATATCTTTTTGATAATTGATAAGATACCAAAATTTTAAATTTTTACCAATTCCTACTGCACCTGTAAGATCTCAGTTGAAACTTAAAATAAAATAATGGAGCTGGTCACCAATTCTGATAAATCCATACTGTTGAATCATCCTGGCAGAATCCTAATCTTTGGCTTGATCTTGCTCTCTAAGACTATTTGGGAGGCCAGAAAACTGTAGGTCATTCTTATCCTGGCTTATTCATTGTTGGGCTTCTCTCCCCAGGTCTAAACAACCCTCCAGTGAGCTGCGCTGTATGGGCACCGGTGTCTTGCTAACAATGCCTGTTTCCCAAATGATTGCATCTTCATTTCTATTCACTGCAGCTCACTTAAATACGTCCTCTGTGTTTGGTGATCTCTCATGTTCTTATTCTTACCGGCTCCTGCTGCCCTATACTTCACTCTCACATTCTTGCAATTGAGTTTGATTCTCCACACACCAAAACACCTTTTTACTCTGCCACTCTGGGCCTTGCATGGATGTGAGCATATTATCCAAATAAAATGCAAGTAGAGGATTCACCTTCTTTTACATGTGCCACTAAGATAAAAGACAACTTATTTCCTCATCTATTAAGACAATAGAAGTGGAGACTGCCTTCCTGCCGTACTGTAGATATATTTTTAAAGAAGGTGAAAGAAGACTTTTTTTTTGGTAGTCTAAGTCTGGACTTGCTAAAATACAGAAAAATGCACTCACGGAGCAGTTAGATAGTGGCAGAGGAAAGTGTTGTCCTAACAGAGTATGGTAGGTTTTCTCTAACTCTTTATAAAGACATCACTGTTAATCTTCATATGATCACTGTTTGGGGATCTGTTCTTTCTCTCAGTTTCTGTTTTACTCACATTTCCTCTCCTGTTTCCGTCACAGATTTTCTTTATCCTGGTAGACAGCAATTTGCAGAGCAATGAACGAATAGTGTCATTCTTCAAACTGAAGAAGTCCCAGCTGCCAGCTCTGGCTATATTCCACACACCAGATGAGGAGCAGGATGTGCTGACTCTGGATGAAGTCTCCGTTGAGCGTGTACAGGACTTCTGTAATCGTTTCTTACAAAGAATGCAGAAGGTAAGGGGGGACTCCTGTACAATCTACAGGAAGCTGAGATCTTGTAGGATGATGCTGTTTCTCACAAGGCTCTTGAAGAAGATGACTTCCATTCCCTGAACTCCTCCCCACCCCTGCCACCTCCTCTTTCATTTTCCTGAATATCAGAAAAACATTAGATCTAGAGCAGAGCAAAGATAGATGTCTTTGCAGAGTCTCTTTCTTCATTGACCTCTGCATTCTAGTCTACAGCGAGAAGACTTCACTGGCCTCTGCAACTGTATGAAGGTCTCAGTGAAGCATCTATTTGCTGGGAACAGCAGCTGGGGAGACAGAGTGAAGGGTGCTTTTGGACACTGAGAATGGGGGTGATGGATGGCAGCACATGAGAGAGGATCAGAGAGACAATGGCACGGACAGGAAGGAAATCTATCAAGAAGGCCACAGAATACAATATACAGACAAGGGCTTAGGACTCTACCGGCAGTCTCTGCTGGGAGAGGGACAATTTAATCTCCATGTTCAGAGTTCTCTCTCTGTCAAAGCTCATCTTCCTATAGCACAGAGGCTTTGTGTGTCAGGACCCTGTGTTGTGCAATTGAAATGGGATAGGCAGGGCAGTGGTACAGGCAGCAGAGGGAGGCATTTAAGTTAGTTTGTTTCCTTTTATCACTATGCTGAGAAACTGAACAACGTCTAAACTGATTTCATGCCTCTAATGTGTTTTAGAAAGAAGACGAACCTGAGGAGAAGGTCCTCAATGAGGAACTCTGATTCTTTCTCATTCAACAGGATGGCTGTGCCCAGAGTAATCTGTTTCTGGTGTATGAAGAGTTCACTGAGCCCTGCAGCTCAGTAGTTCCTGGGATAGTATGATTACGGGGCCAAGTCAGTCATGGATTCCCATCTCCATGCTATGTACATATCCGCTGCCTATCCTCTCTAGGAATCTATTTTCCTTTCTCATTTGTTGGCTCTAGCTCTCTTTTCTCAGTACTCCAGGAGCTCTGGTATTGCCCTACACTGTGTCCTTCCCTGTCACCTGTGTTGGAGCAAAGGGTGATATAGCAAAATGGCAATATCAGAGATAAAGCTTGTAGTTCCCAGAGATCTGTTTCCCTCATTCTCTTTGCTTTTGGTGCCATGCTGGGATCCACTGTCAGCCTCTCCTGACACTAGGAACAGATTGGTTGCTTGACGTCACATGAACTTTTCCATTTATTTTACTAAATAAAACAGAATGTGAATAGCCTGAATTTTTATGCAAATATGTGATTTCCCACTCCCCATGTCTTTCACTTAAGGACAAAGCCTCTGTATTTCTGAGTGAGTAAGCTCAAAAATCTCCTTTCTCTGTATTTAACCAGGCTTGCAATGCCTAACAAGTCAGATTGGTTGCTAAGAATCATTCCCCATGGAACTGGACCCATCATCAACAGATATTTACACCAGGATGAGAGATTTCTGTGAAGGCTGGGGATCAGAACAGCATTGGGTATAGCAGGTCTGAGCTGGTGCAGCAAAAATGAATGAGCCTAAGATGCAGGTTGAGGCTAAGAGGAATGGGAACTGTGGTAGAAGGGCAGTAGAAAGTTATATTGCAAGATAGGGGGTATCTCCACACTGCATTAGAGGAAAAGGCTAATGTCTGTGTATTGACCTCAGACATCCCTCAGAGGTCCTAGTGCTGGCATACAGGGGATGGGGACTTTGCAGGCGAGGCGTATGAGCCATCCCTGTTCTGCTGTACTAGATGCATGCAGTAGGCTTGCCTCATACTTGGCTCAGCATCCTTTGGCATGAAGTATGGATGCTCCTGTCAAACAGTGACTGCATTGTCTCTCAGGGCTTGAGATGCATGGCTTGGGACAGGGAGCCTAAGAGGCGTGGAGCTGAGAAACCTCAGCCCTTTCTCAGAGGTTAGTCCAAGGCAAAGAACTGAGAATAGAAAGAAGTTGTTCTTGTGGATGAGGCAAACACAGCTCCCCACCACAGAGGGAGAATTCAGGACCTGGAAGGGATTCAAAGTAACTGCCAGCCACCATGATGAGGGCCACAGCAGGGAGGCTCTCAGTACAATAGAGAGGCAGGTGCCAGCCCTGCATTAGCTCTTGCCTCTTCCATGTGAGTCAAGCTGATGTCTTTCATCTCCCTAAGGCTCTGTCTCCCATGCAGCTGGACTTACCTCCTTTAGTGCTCTACCCTCCCTTCTCCTCTGCTTACCTAAAGCAAGCCCAATGCTGTAACAGTTGGTATGGGGAACCAAAATTGCTGCACATTTCCAAAGAAGAATGGTAAGACAAAAACAGTATTCGGGATTGTGCCTTGTGTTGGCAAGGCTGGGAACCTGTCTCCCTGCGCAGGAACCTCTCCCCTAAGAGGCAGGGTAGTGGGCAATATGGGGTCTCAGAAGCTCCATGGTCAACACAATAGCCATGAAGTGTTTCCTAAATGAGGCAGTTCAGAAAAGAGCAGGAAAAGAGGGAGGAGAAAAGAGAGAGGCAAACCACCTCTGTCTGTTCAGTTCTTCCCTTGTCACAGCCAAGTGCTCCCTAATCTCTGGTTTGCATGTGGCCCATGAGAACCTGTGGTATTGGTTCTGGACACAGCTAGGTAATAACACTGAAGATGTCAAGGGAGAGGTGAATTTGGGGCATTACATGCTGCATATATCTTTCTTTAGGCTGGTAAAAGTAGAAGCACGTGCCCTCAGCCCATAAAACTGTTTTACTCTGGTATCCTCTCTTCCGAGCAGCCATTTCACAGTGACCTTCTGCCACTAACATGTGGTCCCAGAAGTGGAGATGTCACCATCATCAGCTGGAGCCTACAAGGCCATAAGGTTTGGCCCACGGGTGTAGTGTTCATATAACAGCTGGAGTGAGCTATCTGTGCAGACCTCTTAAGTGTCTTTCTCTGAAGCATGAGACTGTTCAGGGTGGGTCACATACTGCCACTGTGTTTGGTGCATTGGATTTACATGCTAGTCCTTGAGCTGCAGGTGAAGACTGTTTCTCAGCAGCACTCCTTGGCATGGGGGGCCTTGCCTGGTAGCATCATGTGGCTGCGCTGCAGCCTCTCTCCTGCTCAGTGAGCTGACCCAGGAGATGCTGTCAGTGAGCAGAGCAAAGCATGCCCTCACCCTCGGCAGGGCCAGGGAAGAGAACTGTCTGCACCAGATAACCTCTTGAATGAGCGTGTGTCTAGTAGCAGTATATATGCCTGAATCCTGCTGGATGCTCTTGTAGATTTTGTGCATTGAAGAAGGGCTGCAGAAGTACAGAAAAGATGCTGAGAGCAGGAGGCTGAGCCCCAGAGGGGGAGGGTCTAAGGTGTCAGAATATCTTGCTGCTTTTGGCTGGTGGCTCAGTCCCTGGGTGTGTGCAAAGGTCGCAGTGCTGGACTGGAAGAGCGTGAATGAAGCCTCGACTTTGGTGTTGGAGTTCCCCATGCAACGCATGAGGTCACCAGGCCTGCGCGTGCCCTGTGCAAGGGGCATGGTGGAGGGAGGATCAGTTGTCTCTGACCCTAGAGCTCTGTGAAGGTGTGAGCACAGGACTCAGCCCCTCCAAAGCACTGGGAAGCCACAGAATCTCGTCCCAGACTCTGGCACACATTACAGCTTTGAGGACCAGAGATGGCTCACCTCACACTGGCCCAGAGCCCAGGCAGAGCAAACTCATACCTGCCTTCCAACGTCCCCATGTCAGTGGCATGAGATGGTTTTGAACTCCTGGTTTTATACCAGTCCTAGAACATGCAGGGCTGTATCCCCTAGCAAAAGCCCTGCTTGCTTCCCCTCAATGGGAAAATTGCTCCTTTTTATGGCTATAGCTCATTCCTCCCTAGGAAGGGTTGTACTGCTTTCTGTGCAGTAAGGTAAAGTGGGAAGGTCTTCTGCGGAGACACCTGCAAGGAGCCTTGGTGTTGTAGATGTTTCCAGTGTCACGCGCCTCTGCGGTCCAGACCAAACAGTGTGAGGGGAACTGGCCTGCTGCCTGGGTGTCTGAGGTTCATGTCTTGGCCCTGTGCAGACACAACAGCTGCAGGAATTGGGCACAGCGACGTGACTCTCCTCAGTGCTGGAGGGAAACAAAACAGGACATGAATGAAGCTCTGGTTCTGCAAACAAGCCTGGGAGCAATAGCAATGCCCCCAGTGACTGTGTTCGCTGTGTACATAGCTAATTATAGGGACAGCTTTTCAGGAGCTTCGTTATGTACACTGGAGAGTTTAATTCCCTCTGCACCTTCCGGAGCTCTGCACCTAACCAACAACCTTGGGAGCCACAAGGCAGCCACAGGAAAAGCCTCCTCCTCCTCCAGCTGCTCTGCAGTACTCTCTGGAACTTGTGCAGCACGGACAGCCCCGGTGTGCTGCACTCAGGATGCCCTGGGCACAGACGGCGGTGGTGGTGGAGCCAGGGGGTCTGCCTTAATCCCTGTGCTCAAAGGTTTCTGCAATGCAGAAGGCATTCTGGTGGGCTTAGCCACTGTGATGGGGCATCCAAGGTAGAAACCAGAGGCAGAATCTGGTGCAGGGGCAATCTCTTTTTTGTTGTTTTATTTGGGGTTTTGTTCCCCATTGTGTTATCTCTGACTTGAATTTGTGATGTACTTGGCTCAGATGTTTTGAGCTGGCTGGGGGACCCTGGGCTTGTTTTCAAGGGCAGGAAGTGCTGGATGCAAACTGACAGAGGGCAGGATGAGGGGGTTCCCTTTCCCTCAGTATTGTGGAGACACCATAGTGTGAGAGCCTCAGCTCTGCAGCAGCACCTGAACTCAAGGGACATTCAAAATAGTTAAGACAGCACCTAAGCCTGCCTGACAGCAAAGCGAGGCTGCAGAGGTGTGCAAGAGCTGCCACCTTTACCCCAGGGAATGTTCTCCAGGAGCAGAATATTACAAAGATCTGGAGGTTCGGCAAGGGGACTAATACTTTTGTGTTTTCCTGAACTGCTGTGTGTGGCATAAAATAAGTAAATGTATCTTAGAGGTGAGGACTGGGTCCCAGGAGTGCTCCCCACATATCCTACCCAGGCAGAAACCAGCTGCCACGTCCTAGTGGCACCGTTCAGCTCTCTTGGGCACTTCTCTTTGGTACCTACAAGTGCCCTGGGGATGCAGAGTTTTACGTTACAGCCCTTTCCTCAGCATTTCCTACTGGTTGGTGGGGTGTTTCTCCATGCAGTGTTCAGCTTTCATCAGCACTTCTCCTGGGTACATACATCCCTCAGGAGTCTTATTCTGGGTTAGGGATGCCACTGGGCAGCAAGAGACCTGAGGGATGAGTTGGTGCTAAGAGTTGCTGCTCTTCTGTCCTGAGGTCACAGGGCAAGGCTCAGCTCTCTGTTGCTTTTATTCTCCCAGCAGCTGATACAGTGCCATCTTCATGTAAATTATACTGAATATCAACTTGAGCAAGGCTGTTTGGGGAAGGGGGAGTTCAACATGATACGTGCAGTGTATCAACTGTTGGGGTTGTCATCTCTGCCCACTTCTGTCCTTAAGGACAGAATTTGTTTTGTACCTTTTGTGTAGTGTGGGCCAAAACCAAAGTCTGAATGCAAGGATGGAATGAATGCAAGGGAATTAGACCTCTGAAGATCCCTGTCTGCTGCGGGTTGAACCAAGACTTTCAATACGAACACCTCTGCCCCTTGGCTTTGTTGCTCCGGTCCCCCTGCACATGGAGTACTGGGATTGGCCATGCCACAGGGAGTCTGGCCAGCAGGAGAAGGACCAGAATGACCTTTGCACCTACCCTGAAGAGGAAGAGCGGGCCCTGGCCTCTGTGTGTGAGTCTGACTGGTCAGGATCGCTCCTGCTGGTGCCTGGGAGATGCTGAGAGGCCTCTTAATGCCAGCACGAAGGCAAGCAACAATTCCCAGGGCTCACAGTGCCAGTGCCTTATGTATGCAGAGGGGCACGATTGCCGCCAGTGCTGTGAGGCTGCCTGGCTTGTTCCCTGAGCGGGGCTGAACCTCTGGCCTTTCTTCTAGTGACCGTGCTAGGCACCGGGGCCCTGCCAACTTTGAATAAAAATTTTTAAAATCTCTCTGTTATATACCAGAATAGCTGTCACAGGATGAACTTTATGTTGCTCAAGTCAGATCCCATCTCATGCACAGAAATGCAGCACTGAGCTGGGCCTGAGTTCCCAGGATGGGGAGGAGACAGTGAAGATTTAGCGTAAGACATGGTAGGAACCTTTGTCGTCCTTACAGTAAAAGGTGGAAGAGCATGGCTGTTTGTCCGGAAGGAAGGTGAATCAATAAATCCGGGAAGCAATAGTAGAGGCAAACCTTCTCTTGCAGGTGGACAGACTGCAGAGCTTAGTCATTCTGCACCTCCTCACAGGATTGCTTCTCCTCAGTACCACTAACAGCAACCCACAGGCTGGTGAAGAGTTGGGGGCAGTTGACACGGGAGAGGGAAGTAGTGTCTGAAGGATGTGACTGGGGAAGTGGTTTGCAGGAGTGTGAAAGAGGAGTGCAGGGAAGAGCCAGAGGCTGGTCTGGGAGGAGGAAAGGACTTGCCCAGGGGCTGATGTGGCCAGGAACAGGCAAGAGTCAGTGAGGGAAGGTGCTGGGTGGGTACCACAGGGGACTAATAATGATGGAGAGGAGAACATAGCAGTGTTTTTTTCTGGGGCTGTGAATCAAGTACTTCTTTGACCCATTTTGGCTCAGTCACTAAGGAAACTTCAGAGGAACACTCTCAGTGGAAAAACTGGCAAAGCCACAAGATGCACATTGAAGAAGAGAATACTTGTTCTCCCCTTTGAATTTTTCCCTTCTCTGCTATGTACCTACAAATCCAGGCAAGCAAGCTAGTCCCATGAGCTGCAAAGCAGCACATTTCTGCTGGTTAGCAGAAAGGCCCATAGATAACTGCCTCCGTGGCTGCACCCAGGCCTCCACGTATGGCAGCTGTGCAGAGTTGCCTTCTCTATCATGGCTGCAATCAACATTGTGTCCTCCTCCCCACACGCTCACCAGGACTCAAGCCTTTGAATCCTCCATGCACCACAGCAGCCCCTGGAGCCCCCCACATCCTGTCCATGTACAGGGCGAAAAGCCAGACCCATCCACTTTCCAGCCTAAACTTACGGGTTGTGTGTGCACTCCATGTTTCTCCCTATCCCTGTGTTATGAGTATCATATACCCTTCATGTCTCCCACCTTCCTCTCTTCCTAGGACAGAGTCCACATTTCATCATCTTGTTAGGGGCTTTGTGCGACTTCATGCCACCCATGTCATGTGGTTGTATAATGCCTACATCACCAGCATTATTTCTTGCCTTTTATCTAGCAGCTGAGGTAGTATTGCTATCCGTAACTTTTTTGGACAGGACTGAAATAGCATGTCATTGCTTCCATAGGTACCAGAAGACATTGTTAGCGTTGCTGCAGTCCACTTCTGGTTCCTTGATCTGTGGGCAACTACAAAGAAATGTCAAGTCCTTGGGTCTGCTAATCAGCTATCAGGGGAGTAGGACAGGATCTTGCAGTTTTCCTGGTTTTTGTTTTGTTGCTATTAATCACTGGAATCAATGGAATAATCACCCCAAGAAAAACTCTTCATCTGTTTTCTTACCCACTGAATAATACAGGGCTATATGCCCAAAAAGTTGTGTTTTGAAATAAAGACATGATACTTTCAGTATAAATCTGTTGTCCTCTAAGTGTTCTTCGGCATTTTGGAATTCAATGTGGGTGTTGACCCTAGGCTATTTCATTACTTCCCATTGTAATCAAGGCTTTATTTTCCTTGGCCAATTATTTCTGTTCTTTGGCTGAGAAACAGAAAAGACAGGCAGTAACTTAGCCTAGACTGTTGAGGAAGCCTGTGGGCAGAGCTGGAGAGAGAACCCAGATCTCCTGCATCCAGATCTTCTGAGCCTTAGCCACATGGCCACAATTTCTCTTCACCCTCCATCTCCCTGTGACTCACAATGGCTAATTTTTTAAGTTGGAATGACAGTTTTTTGTCATGAATCAAAGGCTGCCTAGTTTGGTTGCTCTGGTTTGACACAGCTGAAGCTGAACAGTTCTGCATCACTGCTTTCTGTCTCTATTTCTCCCTCCTTGCCAGTGAGAGCTTTTCTCCTGGAGTGACTGCCTTATCCTTGTGGAGGCCAATGAGGAATGTGCTCCCTTGCCATGTGGCTTTCCCAATGCAGTTGCAGTACTCTCTCAGATCCCTGGGCATCCTGGATTTCAGACCCCATTTTGTAGCAATGTTTTCAGGCTTTCTCCCCCGTTGAGATTCTGACAGTAAATAAAATATTTTATTAAGAAGATATTAACAAGATATCTCCAAATATTAAATAGTTAAATGTTATTTTAAATAATTAATAATTATTTAAATATTATTTTATTTAAAATACTTTCTTAAGAAGATATCTGTGCATATTAAAAAAGATCTATGGCAGGTTACTGGAAAATGTGAATGAGTCCCTGCTTGGTACATTTTAGTTTTGGCAAGATGGTAGCATTGCAGAAAGGAGGGGATTGTCAAAGTGAAAGGTAAATAGATTACGGCTATTTCTGATGTTATAACTGAGGTAGTGATGCTTGTATCAAACAATCAGCCATCATTAAATGGTCATCAGTGCTCTTTTCACATATCTGTTGTGTCATCCAGGAGTCTGGATGCTGAAGCAGTTAATGGGTCTTCCAACTGCTTCCATCTTGCCGTTCCCTAGGATGGAAACAGCACATCTTTGGTGTCTCTCCTGTGACCTGATAATTCACTGCCATTGCACAGAGATGCAAAGCACTCTGGAAAGATGCAAGCCTCCCACAGAGAAGCAGGCAGGAGTAAGGTGACCTAAGAATCATCCCATTGGGGTTGTCCTCAGTATCCCAAACCAGGGTCTCTTCTTTCTGCTTGCTGTCTGTTCAGCAGCGTGGAGATTTTCAAGGGTACAAAACACTCCACATGGCTCCTCTCAGACTCCAGGATAGGGCTGGCTCTAACTGCATCCTCCTCCTCCTCTGGGCTGGCTCCCAGTCTCTGTGTGAGTGACAGGCCCTCTGTCCCTTGCTACGCTTTTATTTCTCTTTTTGTCCACCCCATGCTCTGGAGGCAGCTCTGTCTCAGGCATAACCCTGCTGCTCCCAAGGGAAGGTGCCTGCCACATTGCACGTGCCCCAGGCACTCCCTTTTAAAAAGAACAAATGTCTCCCACAAAGGGAGAACAAAGAGAACCCACCAGGCACCCTTCATCAGAGTGGTGATGAAGCAAGACTTTAGCAACACAAGGGAATGGATTAGCTGCCTTGCCCTAGGGGTCCTGTTCACCCAGAGGTTTCTGTTTGGTCTCTGAGTCCTGCAACGGTATTTCAGTTGGCAGGTCTGGCTCTGTGATCTAGGACAATAAAACCCTCCTTCTTTTAATAATAAAGATAACTGTATCCAGGACATTTAGAACATGAGAAACTGCTTTACTAGCATTTCACATGATAGGGCGGGATTATTTCTGTGGCTGTTCCTACGGAAATGAGGTGGTTTGTGTGTCTGCTTGTCCTGTCCCCCCTTCCAAATGCTCAAATACACCTGACAGCAGGGCAGTGGTCTCTAAGGTATTATGGTGCTACTAGTTTTGTAAGACTAGGTGTTGGGCAGAGGAGGAAAGTCCCAAAAGCTACATCGTTAGCCCTGTTATGCCAGGAGTACTGTGGTCCTACTCATAACATGCCCTCACATCCTTGCTGGGACCTTCAACCCCCTCAAGATGAGCTGCTTGGAAGCTGCTCCTTGCTCCTTGCCCACTGCCTTGAATGGCACCAAGGTGCTCTGACTCACCTCTGTGCCCCCTTCTTAAAAATCCAGGCAGGAGTGTTTACTTTGATTTGGGCTGGGGTTAGCTGAACGTCTGTCCTCATGCTGGGAATCCATCGAGTGTGCAAACCCAAAGCCCCTGAAGTGGTTGGCTTCTATTTCTAGCCGTGATGATCAGCCAAAGTCTTGGTGCTGGTTTATATATATTAAATTAAATTATTTTAAATTAATTTAAATTAGTTTAATTATGTTGAATTAAATCTGTCTCTGCAAATTTCTCTGTGACAGACAGACATGCCATGGACAGGTGGCGTGTGTGGGAGGGAGCTCTGTTTCTGGACAAGCACCATCCTCCTTTGCTTCTCCCCCAGCCCCACCACCCACTTAACGAATTCCCAGGGAGACAGTTTCCCAGGTCACTGACTAAAGCTGCAAAAGCTCCCACTAACAGCAAGGAGGAGGGGACAGGGAGGAATGGCAAACCAAAATGCTCGCAGAGAGTGGAGACGCCAGAGTCCTGAGATGGGTCCCAGTGTATCAAGACCTCAGTTTGCTTCCTTGTTGCTTGTGCAGCTGCTGTTGGCAACTGCTTTGCTCTGTCATTTGGGCTTGGTTGTGCACGCTCCCCCTGCCCCTCTCCCCAGCAGCTGGGGCCCCTCTCTGTGAGGTTCCCCTTGCGTGGCGCCCTCCTGCAGATTCTTCTCCAGGGCTGAACGGGGCCTGGAGCATGGGAGGTGGCAGTGCCATATCTGTGGTGGAGGGGACAGACAGCCTAGAGAAGGGGACAGGGCTGGTGCCATGGTGAGTCCCACTGGCCAGGTGGGGCAAGGATGGAGAGGAAGCAGAGTGGGATGAGGGAGCTGAGGCTGGCTGTGGACTGTGTTTTATAGCAGCTGTTCTTCAGCCCCATGGCTGGAGCATGGTGGGCAGGTGCAGGGTGAGGAGCCTGACCCCTCTCCTGCCTGGGGCTGCTGTTCCCGTGTTACACTGTGGCTCCTTGCAGCGTTGGGAGCCCAGTCCTGGAGCCAGCACCAATCGTAGGCTCAACTTCACCATGACCATCAGCAACCCTGAAGACAGAAAAGGTCTGGAGGTACACCCCAGCTGTCCCTCTGCCTTTTGATTCAGTTTCTGGACAGCAAGGCAGATCTGGAAAAAAGAAATGCATGCTCAGGAGGACACATAGACATGCAGCTATTGTGGGAGAAGTTGGGGTGCTTGAGTGAGCACTGAGGGGGGGTGCAGGGGAACAGAGATGTGACAGGCAGGGCAGGACCCATAACATCCTACAGCTGAAGGCAGGTCATAGGCCCATCCACTCTGCAGGCTGGGTGAGCTGGTCCCTGTGGCTGGCGTTAGTATCCTTGCCTTGCCCAGAGCTGCTGATCTGGACATTAATCTTGTTTTACGTTTGGTGTAAACACAAGGACACTGCCAGATCTGTCCTTCTTCCTTCCACCCCGGAATGCAGCTGGCCTTAGCCTGGGGAATAGCCCTGCTGCTGTGTGCAGCCCTCAGTGTCCTGCTTGCAGCTCCTTCCCCTCTGATACCTTGGAGACCTTGATATGGGGATTTAGATCTAGCTAGATAACTAGAATCCATGTCTTCTGCTACCTTTTCAGGCCCACAAGGATATTTTGGTACTTCATTCCTGTTTAGCAACTTAATTTCCCAACAAAATCAAAGCCTGCTGAAATCAAGTGGAGTTCAGACACATACATATGAGTTAAATTATGGTGGTCATCCCAACCTGGTGGCTGTCCAGAAAGTCCCTGTGACCCTTTCCCTTGTCTCCTGTGCCACTTTTCTCCACTGCAACTTCTGGACATTGGCTCGGGTGGTGGGGTTTCATGCCACTGCAGGAGCAGCTGCAGGATAGCAGCACAGAACAAACTGTTCCTGGGGCCCAGTGGCTTTTCAGGGAGCTCACACAATTCAGCAGACTGCAGGAATGAAGGACGGCAGCCACTGGGCAGGCAGGGATGGGCAAGAAACAGCCTCAGCAGCAAGCCAGCAGGACCCTTTTTCTCAGGAGCAGCTTAAGGTCAGCTTTGTGCCTCAGTGCTAAGTGTTGCGTGGAGGAGGCAGAAGAAACCTAGCCAAAACAATCTGGGGTGATTGCTTTCAGGCAGGAGAGAAGGAGCTAAAGCCAAGGTCTCAGCTGTCATTCCAGCTTTGCAGATCTCTCTCTTCAGTGGCTGTACAGAACTCCTTGTAACACTCCTGCTGCTGTTTTACTGATGGTGCCCCTCTCTGAAAGTGCAAACTCACTGTGATAAATTATTTTCTTATGTTCTTACTATCTCAAGATCTCCCCAGCTAAGGTACAATGACACCAGTTTTCTGTTTAGCAGCCCAGTGCCTGCAATAGCTGGTGGGGGTCAGCAACAGATTATCATTAGACCTATAGCACAGAGGGGGCCAGAGAGATCAGATAATGCAGAAGACCTCCAGGGGCTGAAAAAGAGGGTGAACTTGACATCTGAGCCTTTGGGATGCCTGTGTTATCATCTGTCATCACCAAGCCCCAGGCTTGGGAAGGTCAGGCAGTGATAAGGGGTCCTTGGCTGAGGAAGGTGCTCCTGCCAGGCAGGCCTCTTCTCCTATGGAGGGGTGAGGACAGGCACGTAACCACAGGTCTCTCCCTTCTGAGGCTTGTACAGCACTTGGCACAAATGGAACCTTACTTCTAATGAGGTCCCTGGGGGACTGTAATGAAATGACTGTCCTGGCTGCAGCCCTTACTGGAGTTAGCTGTTCATTTCAGGTGTACACTCAGGTCTCAAAATAGGCAAGGGTCTTTTTAGGAGATGGTGAGTACATTTTATTTATTGGGTAGTATTGGTATTTTATTTATTGGGTCCTCCAGCGGGTTCACTAATGCAATTATCAGAAAGACAGGCACCTACCTCAAAGACCTGAAGTGACAGGCAGATGGCTGGCCAAGTAACATGGGGGAAGGCTTGTTCTACAAATGTGTACAGATGTTTGGTAAATAATATATGCACAGCAGAGATTCTCATACAACATCTGCTTTAGGAAAATGTCTGGTGTTAAACAATGTCCTCATTAATCTTACGCTTAGCCAGCCAGCAGAGTTGTAAATGCTTGTGTACCCAACATGTGACTCATACAGTGTATTTTGCTGATAAATGTACAGCAACATTTTCCAGTGCAGGCATGGCTGTAGGTGGGAGACAGTGAGAAGAGAAATCCCAAATAACACAGCCCAATTGGTGCCAGGAAGTATTGTAAACAGATCCTATTACTAGAACAGAGGGGGAAAAACATCAGTTAAAGCCCAGGAAGGCCAAAAGTGCCTTTGTTGGCAAGAGTCTTTAAAGAAAGGTCCTGCTGTGGAAAAAGATCTATGCAACTTCTAGGACGGATATATGCTATAAGTTATATGTGTGGTTTTACGTGATTTTTTTCGCATCTGTATTGAGTCTTAAAATGCCATCCTTTATCATGTACAGAGAGAAAAAAGGGCAGATAGTTTCTGCACAGCAGACCCCAACCAGCATTGACCAAGCCAAGTGAGGGAGGATGCTGAATCCAAGAATGTCACCTCATGCCTGCAGCACTGGTGCTTTGCTCTTTTTCTTGTGCATCTGTCCCAGGTTTCCTCCCAGTGAGTGGCTAAAAGGACCATGAGTCAGAGTGGAATGAGCTCTGAAAGAAGCTTCTTACAACACAGACCATGGCCAAAGCTGCAGAATGATGTGAGATGGATTTGGATGAAGACTTTTCTATACTCAGGGCATCATAAAAAGTCTTCATGTTACCTTTCGATACTTCATTTTGTAGTAAATATTGTCGCACTATTGGAGTAACAGAGGTCAACATGAGACACTACAGAAAGGGAAGGTTACTTTATTTTAAGCCACACTAATTTCACTCACTCAGACTAACTCTCATAACCACATATTCACAAGCACCAAGATGCATTTGTTCATACTATTTGGTTTTCTTGCAATCACACAGAAGATTCAAGGCACAGGCTCTGGAGTCCTCATCATGTCTCCTGAGTTTCTCTTAGTTTGTCCACCATATGCTAATTTTAGATGCATCTTTTGCATCCTTCAGGAGCTGGCAGTGACTGTGGTCTTTTGCCTCTCCATCTTTTCCCACCTCTGAATATCATTAGGTCTCATTGTCTTTTGCCTCCTCATCTAGGTATCTTATGGCTCAATCTTATTCTTTATCTTAGAACTATCACCTCAGTGGTTTGAATTTTTACTTTTATTAAGTCTTAGGTGTATACTCTGTTCCTTGTTTTAGAGCATACCTTGTTTTAAACTATGCTTTGTTTTTCCCAGTCTGGATGTCCAGAGGATCTGTGTGTCAATATACTGGGATCTTAATGATCTGCTAATCTAGGTGCCATCAATGTATGCTGTTCTTGTAGCCCTTCTTACGCCTTTCTTCCCAGTGCTTCCACATCCAGACCTCTCCTTTGTTCTCCATTTGTACTATTCTTATTGTTTCTTTTATAATTTAAAGGAAATTATGATCTCTGACGACAAAGACAGCCCTGGTAAAGTGGTGACTTCTGGAGTCCTGTGCCATTTTAGGAAGAAGGAAAAACTAATTGAAAAGCAATAAAAACTGATCTGATTTTTCTTTCCTTCTCCTTTTAAAATTCTTTCCTGCTTTATGAGAACATGAAATTTCTTGATAAAAATAACCAGTTGTCAAATTTAATACAAATAAACAATAAATATGTATCCAAAGAGCATATAATTAGTGTGTGAAGGTCATTACTAAGGAAGGTCATCAAGTCAAATTACTTGGCTAGCATGCGATGTTAGGAACATTAATATAATTTGTAGTTATGCACAGGAAGATAAGAGTAATCAGATTTCATGCTTCAAGGAATAAGAATGTCTTTCTTCTCACCACAAACAGCATTTCAAAATTAGCTGGGTATGGTGCATTTCCCTCCACCCCCTAGCCTTCCTTTGAACTCTATCAGATACTGACAGCAGAGGCCAAGACCAGGGGCTTAGTGTGCCACAGAAAAAGTTATTTACTTACTAAAGACAAAGATTATGATACTATAGATAATGAACCTGAGATAGAACAAAGAAACATATATAACACTACAGGGATGCTTGTAAATATTTCAGTGGCCTTCTGCATTCAAGACAGAACAGAAATATTTCAGTCTAATCTTGGCTTCACAAGGACTGGCAGACTTTAGATCTAAGATGCTATCTAAGTTAATTGTTGAAAAAAGAGGTATTATTCTTATTTTTTATTTACCAGATGGATGAGACGAGTGAAACCACAGCTACTTTCTTGTCACTCTGCATGTCTGGACAGGAAATAAGGCGGGTAAATCTCATCTGATCCCAAAGAATGAATCAGGTCAGGACATTTTTGTGCTCATGTGAAGTGAGGGGATGGGGGTGGAAAAGGAAGAGAGATTTCTGCTCCCCTTTCCCATAACACTGCAACCCAGAAGCATGCTCTGTTTTTATAGTCAGAGTTCAAACTTTTTGCTTGCTTAGTTTTTCATAGATTACTTGAAGTACAAACAATTCTAGTTACTTATATGGATTATTTAATACCTACACAGGAGACTGCCAATTTTTTCAACATCCAAATAATATTAACATTATTCTTTCTCTTCCTTCCTTCCCAGACAGCAAGAGAAATAGGCTGATCAGTGTATGTGGACGTGTGTGGGTGGGTGGTTGTGAAGCCAAAGGAAGCGACAGAGTTAGCTCTTAGCCGTGAATGCTTTGATTGCTTTATTCAGTGAATTAAATAACCTTGGTCTGGCTTCTGTGAAATTTTAGTCTTCTCTGCTCATGAGCTTCCTGTTACTAGTAATCTTTTTTCATTGTTTCAGCCAAACACAGCTGTTCTGGGAAGTCCTGGCCAAACAGAGAGAGTCAGTCTTTAAGGTAACTCAGTGATATCCCATGGAGAGAGCTGAGTATTCGAGTCAAAGACTTTAGCCAGGCTCACTTTCTGCAGCATGCAGAAATGGAGAGCAATGAGTTCCCATTGAACTGTACTGCTGACCCCAAATGCTCCTGTATTTACACCCAGACTGAGTTTTTTCCAAGACACTGGGCTTCATTTTGAAGCCTGATGGATTAAGAGGAGTAGCTTCGAGGATCACAACTCCATAGACTGTGTCTGTGAGGTTGTATCTGGCCGCTAATCTCTGAATTGCAATAGTTTAAAGGTTTTCCACCAACAACAGAATACAGCTGCTAAAAAAAGACCCCAATCTACTAACCAAACAGCCAAACAAACCCCAGAGCTGACCAATTAGAGACCTCTGCTTATGGCAGTGGTTAATGCAGACACAGGCCCACATTCTGTAGGATACTGCAGGTGGAAGAAGAATTACCCTCTCACCCTCTGGATTTGGTCAGGGAGGCAGGATCTGGGTGTTTTCATGATGTTTAATTTCAGTCCTGCTTCTTGGCACTGGGATACTGATCAACCAGTTGTCCCAGAGTCCAGAGTGATACCCCCCAGGTTGAACATGCAGGTGTGCTCCATATCCATGGGCAGGAGAAAGTCACTGGAAGTCATCATGTAGGAGGGAAAGGGGAGTTTCTGAAATGCACCCTGGCTCAAAACATTGGAGGAAGCATGAAAGAATATAGCTGTGAGCTGGCATGGGAACCTTCCTCCCCAACAGGAGACCAACACTATCTGTAAGCTTCAGACAGTGGTTGCTACAATACTCCTAAGACTATACATAGATTCACTTAGAAGAAGTTTCAGTTAGAACCAATACATATTTTTACACTAGAAACTTTTATTTTTGCACAAAACTGTAATGCTGGGGGCAAAATTCTTCTCCAGAAAGGTGGAAATGGATTTCAAAGATATGTGTTTAAATATTTTTTGGGGACACCCCTCCCCCCTTATTTGTTATAAAATTACTCTTTTCTCCCCACCCCAGCACTGAAATGGTAAGGAATCATTTCAGTTATTTTGAAAAAAAAAATTGTTTGATTACTGTGAAACTAGATTTCTCCTGTTTATATGCTCCCCTGTTCTTTTAATGTTTGGAACTTTTTAGATCTAGTTTTGAAATGTCTAAGTTTGTATTTTTCCAAGGTTGAACTAGCTTTTGAACTAGTTTTAGGGTTAATTTCGGCTAGCTGAATGAGTTTGCTGCCAGAGCTAACACACGTTTAGATATGTATATCAAGTTCTTTAAATGTCTGAAATGTGCTCTGTTTATTTTTATTTCATAGTCTTTTCACTAGCTCCTGTGTTTAAACAACATCTCCCTTTCTAAAGCTTAGTGTCAGTATGCTAGTTTTCAGCACGGTTTATTCCATGAGGTTGTTGACTTTAATTATATTGTGGATACTCAGACACTGTTACTTAATGGCTCAATTATAGTTCCTCCTTGGATCAGTTCCTAGGTATTACTTAGGACTAAATGAAAAAATAAAAATAAAGTTTTGTTTTCTCATGTGCTGTAGAACTAGTTGTTCCAAAAAGTACTTGTTTATCATGTTGAGAAATCAATTCCTAAGCCATAGACCATGTGGTGGTTGACTAACTTACATCCTGAAACACAGGAGCAAGCTTGGAAAGGGCTGTCCAGATCGGTGAGTCCAGTTACTTGATACTCTGGGCAACCTGGGTTTGGAAACCCTGCTCTGTTGCAGAGCTGATAGGGTTTATTCCCTTGCTGCAGTGCTCTCCAACTCTGCTGAAGCCTTCTTGGCATTAGCTGGGCACTTGGTGAAGGACACATGGATATGGATTATGGGCCTAAAGACAAGAGAGGCTGGAAATGGGACTTCTAATCATGAGGGCTGTGGTCTCTGAAACAGCCCCTGGAGGAGTACTGGAAACAAAACCTAATTGCTAGTCTATTGTCCTGCTGGAATAGCCTTGTGGACAATGCAGGGAAGGAGAGGCTTGATGACTCTCACAGGCTATGGTGAAAAGGTCTGTCACTTTGGGGGTGACTGCAACTCACCTCACCTTGTTAGTCCTCATCTACAACACTTCCCACAGGAATTTTTCTTCCATGAACATGGGTGACCTGGGTCATACAGAGGACTCCTGCTGAGGTCGCACTGGTATCTTACCCAGCAGCATTAACAGGTGCCCATCTCTGCGAGCACATTCTCAGTAGGCATCTCAATCAGTCTTCTGTGATCACCTTTATGATGGTTGGTTCATAGTTGTTCCTTTTGTTCCCTGTTTATGAGCTTTTAATTTACAGCAGGATTCTTACTGCTAATCCCCATGGAAGACCTTGCCTTTGTGCTATTGCGTATTACCCTCTTTCTGTTACTCCAGCTTTCAAAGTCATCCTTTTCCTCTTGTATGAGCTCTCAGGCCTCCTTTCCACTGATGTTGCTTTCTTGCTTTGTGTTATCAACAAACATCCTCAACAAGTATTCTCTTTTTAAGTCTGTCATTAACAGAAGTACACAGTAAAACTAGTCCCCAGAGAAATTCAATTAGTAATTTCTCAACATCTCTCCTTTCCACTGCTTAAGCTTCTGCCCCATTTGTCTGGTTCCTTACCATCTCACAGTTTTGGCTTTCATGCCCATTTTCTCCATCTTAACTAAAAACTTGCCAGATGGCACTGGGGCCAAAGCTCTTCCAATATCTAGGTTGATGAGAATGACCGGATCTTCTGGGTCCTGATTTCTTTCAGTGTTCAGCATGTCACAGGGCTGAATATTCAGATGTCCCTGAAGGGTGGTAGAAGAGGGCAAGAAATGTCCTCCTTTTTGCACTGCTTTTCAAAGGTGGCTCATAACTATGTGCCCTATACCTTCAGGACAGCTCAAGGTTGCTGTTCTGAGGCTCTGAGGGCCAAGAGCTGCTTGTACAAGGACACATGTAACATGGTACCTTGTTGCCACAGGTAGGTCTGAACTTTCCCCAAACTCATTGAGCACTGTAGGAGCTAAAGATCCCACCCATGGGCAGGAGCCCCTCACTGTTCTTTGCGAAACAGGCAAAAGTACATAGATCAAAAATGCATGTGTTAGCTGTAAGGTGACGAGGTGTCCTATAAAAGTGCAGCGAATCCCACCTCTGTCCCTATCATTTGGTGGTTCTTTAACTCCAAGATTATGCTATCATTTTCATTTTGTAACCAAGGCTGTAAGTCAGGCCACACTTGATCTTTTCCTGGACCAGACAAGCCACACTCACCAGCTGTTTGGTTAGTGAATAGATGTGATGGGTTTTCTTTCTTAACCTCCTGAGCCACTGATTCTGCAGCTGGTCATCCCCTCCATCTCACCTCTGCTGGGCTCAGTCCCTCAGGCTGTGCCTACCCTTACTTAAGGACTGGACCACCAGCACCGATGCTGAGCATGCACCAGGCGTGGATCTCTGCTGAGCAAGGGAGCACTGCTGCAGGTTGCTACTCACATGGGTTCAGCGTCCCAGTGTGGTGCATGTGTGTTCTCGGGTGCAGACAGGGCCAGACACCCAATCACCCAGCCCAGCACGCACATGTCCTGGGTTGTCTGATGTGTTGTCCAGCACTGTTGTGGTTCTGGTGTGAGCAGTGAGGGTGCACTTCAGGGGCTTCTGTTTGTGTAAGCCAGCTCTTTGCCTCATAAGGTTTGTCACCTTTGGAGGTTTCAAAGCTGCCACCAAAAGCAGACACCTTTGTTATGTGAGTTTTCAGTCTGACATTAGCCTGCCATTGGGGGCAGGGGGGCATGTCAGACAGTTGCAAAAGGAACATGAAAGGAGATGGGAGAAGAATCCTGGCCTCCTGCTCCCCATGGAAGAACAGGCACCCTGGCCAGCAGCTCAGCTCTGGTTAGAGCACACTGGGGAAGGAGGGAGTGGAAGGGGGGGGGGGGGCGGTTGCTGCAAAGAGGGAGACTGGAGCTTGTCCTCAGACCTCTGCCCACTCACTGCTCCTGGGCACGGAAAGGCAGCCTGGATGTGACTGTGCCTCCACTAGGCCCTGGTGTCTGCCCTGGCTCTCTCCTCTCCCTCTTGGCTCACTTCCTTGAGGTTGTTGGTTTCCTGGCTGTGGGCAGAAGGTGTTTTTGACGGAGAAGGTGGTAGCTTGGGGGTGGATCGAGAATGGGTGACAGAAGAGGGGAGGAGTCACTGATCAATGCTAATAAATAAAAGGCCCCCCTTCAGTCCAGGGTCCAGGACGCTGGGAGAGCTGCCCCTCAGACAAGAGCTGCAAGCTGGTGGGAAAGCGACGGCTTAGTGAGTATGCAGGGACCGCCTTGCTTTTCCTGGACGGCTGCTCATTTTTAATGCCTTGCTGGTGCTTCACAGCTGCAAAATGTCAGGAGTGGTTGCTACCGCATGTGTAACATTGTGATTCTCCACTCCAGCAGGAGACAGGTCAGACGGCTGCTTTTCTGATCTCCCCTTTATTTGGGGGACTGCAGAGATTTCCTTGGCATTTGCAGGCAATTAGTCTTAGCTCCTCTTTCTGTATTTCTAACCAGTAAATGCTGCTAGAAAGCAGGGGGATTGGGCTCACTGTGCTGGTGTGTTACCTCGGGGGCAGCCCACTGATGCTGGGGAGGGGAGAGGAGATTTGTGCTGGAGAAATATGGAGTGCAGGGGGAGTAGGAAGGAGGTGTACTTTTGCATGGGAAAGTGTTCCTCAAAGGAGATTTGTTGGTATAGGGCTGTGTAGCTGGCATGCTCATTCATCCCTTGGAAAATGCATTGCCTCTGTGGTGAAAACTTAATCATTTGGGTTAAAGTGGTGGTTGTGGCTCTTCTCCTGTGGTTGATGGCAGGGGATGCTCCGGGCATTCTGGGAACAGAGTCCTCTGAAATGGGAGCAGAGTATTCCAGGGACCAGAATGCTCTGCCCTGAGTGAAAACAGATAAATAAAGAGGGTTTGGCTGGAAAGCATGTTGGCGTTTCCCACTGTGCAGCCTCATCTTCATTCCAAAGTACTCCCAGCATCTTCCTCTCTGTGCCTCACTGCTTTCCTGCTGGGCTCTCTCCTCCAGCCTCTCCCTCAAGCCTCCCTTTCTTGGCAGCTCCCATGAGCTCCCAGAGTGTACAAGACATTCAGGAAACATATAAAATCCATGTTCAAACTAACTCCAAAACTGTAGGCTCTGAGGAATGCAAACAATCCCAGAGCAGAGAATTCCCTTAAAGAGACTGGAGTGGCAGGGCATGGAGGGACAGTAGAAAAGTCTCAGTTCTCCTCTGACCTTGTGTCTATAGCAGACTTCTGGATTTTGCCCCAGCACAACCTAGTTTTCCTTCTCATAGAATCACAGAATCATTTAGGTTGGAAAAGACCCTTCATGTCCAACCGTACGTGTCCAACTGTAAACCTGGCACTGCCAAGTCCACCCCTAAACCATGTCCCTAAGCGCCACGTCTACTCATCTTCTAAATACCACCAGGGATGGTGACTCCACCACTTCCCTGGGCAGCCTCTTCCAGGGCTTGATATCCCTTTCAGTGAAGAAACTTTTCCTAATACCCAGTCTAAACCTCCCTGGTGCAACTTGAGGCCGTTTTGTCCTATCACTTGCTACTTGGGAAAAGAGAGCGACACCAACCTCACTACAACCTCCTGTCAGGTAGTTGTAGAGAGCAATAAGGTCTCCCATCAGCCTCTTTTTCTCCAGACTAAACAGCCCCAGTTCCCTCAGTCCCTCCTCAGAGGACTTGTTCTCTACACCCCTCTCCAGCTTCGTTGCTATTCTTTGGACGCGCCCCAGCTTATATCTCAGGCTGAGCACTGAACAGGCAGGACGTGAACCACACGGAGGGCACTGATGGTGCAGGACTGAGCTGCTCTCCACATGGGGTGGGATAACGGAGAAGAAAAGCAATTCTTCCTCTTTGGTTTAAAGCTGAAGGCCCTGTTAAGTTTCTCTCCCAGAGACCACAGACTTCAGGCAAGGGCCATGAGTTTGGCATTGAAAGGGTAAGTTGTAAAGCCCAGAGTAATCTTGTTCCACTGAAATTTCACTCCCCATTGGGGAAGCGTTAGGCTCTGGCTAGCTATCCCTGTAGTTCTTGGCTGTATCACCTGCAGCGTGGCTCCCCAGATTGGCCTCTGCAGGTGACAGCAGTGACAACACCACACTGGCTTGGGGGGAATGGTCTGCACCCTGTCAATGAGAAATCCTGATGTCTGCATGTACACATGGACAAAACAGGGGGTCACCACACCTTGGATCAGACATAAGAATGGTTACTGTACCCTAGGCTCATCCCCAGGCAGTGTGCATGGTCCCAGCCCCACCACTGCCATGGGAGAGGGCTGGCAGGCACTGGGTACCTACCTTCCCTCCCTGTCTTGCCTCTAGCAAACTATTCCCCTTTGCTTTTCACCCAGTAGGGATGGCCATCTCTGTAACTCCTTCTTTCTTCTTTCATTCCCTCCTACTGCACCACAGAGCTGAAGAAGGGAACACCCCATCTTTTGTCCATCGCTGCTCTCCATGACATTGGTCCCAGGCAAGCTCTTTGGGTGCTAGAATGTGAGGTAATGCTCCCAGAGACTGCTGGCCTGGGAGATTCAACACAGCTGAAAAGCCTTGCATTGACGTCTGACCTTGGTGCCCAGTGGGGTAAAGACTGCTAGTGCTAGACCAGAGAGGCAGCAGTCCTGAGAGATAAGGTTACCTCTGCTTTCACCAAGGTGTTGTGCCTTGGGCTGGAAGAGCAGTGTAGGGTCAGGACCACAGTAAGGACCTGCAGAGATAGAGTTCTGGGTGCTGCTGTCACCTCAATGCAAAAATCATGATCCCTCCAGCAGAAGGGATTCTTCTGGGTTGCTGCTTGTCACTCTTGGGTAGGGTTGGATTCCTCCTCTGACGACTGGCAGGCTGGGACCACAGTGGGGGTCAGCTGGAGGGAGGGGGGCTAAGTGGCAGCAGAGGGTTTGAAGCCTCATCCTCCATGTCTTTGTTGGCAAAGCTGACAGAACAGTCTGTGCTGGGTGTATCCAGACAGAGGATGGTGAGGGCAAAAAGGGCAGATCAGAGAAAAAATTAGAAAGGCAAACATTTACATTAGGGATCAGCACACACCTCTCCCTCTGGGCCCAGGCAGCCCCTGAAATTCCTTCCACTTGCACAGGCCAGCTTTTCTGAGTGTGGACCGCTAGTGACATGTTTGTCTGTGAATTATAGCCCCCAGCCCTGAACTGGGAGAGGAAGGCGGCATGCCCCCTCCTTCCTGAAACCTGATTGAATCTGCTAATAGAGGATGTTTTGTAATGGCTCCATAAAAAGTATGTAACAGCCAGGCGTCGCCTTCCCCAGGCTCTTTCATGGGCCCCCTCCTGGCTCTCTTTTCATAACAAGCATTCCACTGCTAATTTTGCAGGTGGCCCAGGATCTCCAGCTGCCCTCAGTGGGAAGAGAGCAAGACACAGTGAGAGAGACAGAGTGAGAGATTCCTCCCTGCACTGGCACAATGCGCACTCTTATCATCCTTACGCTCCTGGCTGTGTTGGTGATGGCTGCTACTTGCTATGGTAGGTGTCATTTTTTACTGGGTAGAGTGATAATTCCAAACCTGCAGATATCTTTGGGTCTGTTCAGATGCTTTTTATTCAACTTTGTGTCTTCTTTCCCCTTCACATGATCTCTTGCCTGCTTTTCTGCCCTTGTATCAGACTGTCTTAGCCCTGCTCCAGAGCTGTCAGCTTCGGTCATTGTGATTTGTGGTCCAGGATGCTTCATCCCCTTCCTCTCTGTTCCACCTCACCTCACAGGCTGCTCCTCTTTCTGCTCCTGGACGACAATAAGAGTTCTTATTCTTAATTCTTCCTTGTTAATGGGGAGATTTCCCTTTCTCCTTTTGTAATATCAGCCCCCTTTTTCTGTCGGGCACACAGTTCCATACAGATGGAACTAAGATGATGTTTCATACAAGAGTCAAGCACGTCTCACTGAGCTAATCCATTCTCTAAGCACACTTGCAGACTTTGAAGGTTAGCAGATATCATAACGGCTGTATGTAATGTACACTGTAGTGTCAGGAACATGAAGGTGAGGAACTACACTTGAGAATCACACAGTGGAATACCAAGCACAAGCCTTGAAGTCCTGGCTAAGACACCAGGTTGCTCCATTCTAAACTCCTGAACACCCTACACTCTTCATATAAATGCTAGGTCACACTACTGATGCCTTTCTCTTCCTTTTAAACAGGTGCCTTAAAACCAGGCTTCTCTGATTTCTCTGTGTATGTTCTATTGATCTGTGGTGTGTGAAAGACTGTGAATCCCATCAATAGAGTGTCTTACCACGTTTTACTCTTTCTTTCCCCAGAGTCCCATGAGAGCATGGAATCCCATGAGTATCTCAGTAAGAGACTTCTTTATTATTTTCTTGAATCTGAAGTGTGCTATAAACATCTCCAAGACCATTTTCTTGTACTTTACTGTGGAGATTAAATAGGCAGAACCACTCAGCCCAGGGAAATTGAATTTACTGGGTGATGGAATTGCAGGATGAATAGAAAGAGAGTTAAAAAAAGAGTTCACATGTCTGGGCACAAGCCCATACCAACTTGTTTTGCGAAGAATATAATGAGAATTGGAAAACAAAGAATCATGAATTTAGATCCCTGCTGCATCCACCTAAAACATGTTAAATGACACTAGAAAAGAACATTGCTCAAAAAGCTCTGTGATGAGCACAGGAAGAGGTACTGCAGAAGCCAGTGACATGATTTGTACTTCCCCAAGGATAGGGAGAGCCTTACTCCCAGCACCTTGGAAGAAGCAGGTGGGATGTGTGGGCAGGTGGGTTCCTTGGTCTGGAAGAGAGAGTTAGTGTCACAGGAGAAGCATGAAAGTGTGGAAAGTCTCACCATTGAACAAGCAATAACCTGGAGAGGTTAGAGAACAGATGGTTTGAAGCTAAAAAGAAATTAGACCATCTGGGAGAAGGACTTCACAAAACAGCTGGTCAGAAGAACAAAGGCATATGTGGGAGCCAATGCCAAAGACATCCACAGACTCCTGAATTCTGCAATAGGACTGTGATGTTTCTCAGAAAGAACAGAAGGGACCTTCAGGCACCTCAGTCCAAAACTGCCCCACAGGCTGCTCAGTGACTGCCTAAATTTGGAGGCAGATAGACTTACTCAGGCCCTTCCTGTTTTTACCTATAGTTTCATGATTTTACTAATTCTACTGAGCATGCCCAGACCTCCCACAGTCTGAGCATCTTGGCACCTACCTCTTGGCCAAGCTCCACTCACTCAGAGGGACTGTGGCAGCAAAATCACAGTAGCTTTACCCTGGGTGACTTGAGTAACAGCAGAGCTAGAGCAGCATGTGCACTTCCATACAGGCTGCACAAGCTGGAGGGAGAGCCTGTGCATGAACCAACGGGGTGGACAGCAAGGAATATTAAAAGGTCCTGGTTTTCACTGTTCCTGGGAGGGCAGACAAGGAGGCTGTTATAAATGTGGAAGCTAGCATTTGTTGAAATCTGGCCTTGAAAAAGTGTCCATCTACTCTGAACAACCCCTTGCCTTCTCAGATCCCTTCATCAACAGGCAAAGGGCCAATGACTTCATACAAGGTGACACGAGACTAGAAGCCATCTCTCAAGACAGGTATGTTATGGCCTCAGGATACTGAGGATGGGAGTGGGGAGAGGTCTATCCTTGCCAGGCATGGGCTGGTAGCAGGGGAGGAAGCCTTGGTGGCTTCTGAGAAGCCTCAGCCTCTCTCTCAGTGAAGTCCCCAACCCTGGGACAAGCCAGAACTCAACAGAGAGTGGGTCTTTGCATTTAAGGACATGTCATGTGCTGGGAGGGCTCTACTTAATTTGTCTGAAGGAAACACCAACAGAAGGAGAGGGAATCAGTGTGGGATGGCCAGAAAGGAAGCTCAGTTTGAGATCTTGTTCTAGTCCTCAGCTCTCACGCAGAGTTTGCTTGACCTTTTGTAAATCACAGGGCCATCTGGGGTTCTCCTTGCCTCGTCTATAAAACGCAGGTACAGGCAGTTTCATGCCTCATTCAGGGCTTGTGAAAATAAAGGCTGAAGCACAGAAATCATCTCCTAGCGAGGCGTCAAGGCAAACCTTCTCGTCAGCAGCAGGTGGCCCCTTTGCAGAATGTTTCAGGTCTTTGTTCCACGCCTGGCTTTGGGGAAGAGCAGAAGAGCTGAAAGCAGCAGGCTGAGGGGGACTGTGGAGGGAGGACTCTTCTTCAGGCTGAGGCAGGAGCCATCCCCCTTTCCCCACCACCCTGCTTAGTCTGAAATAAAAGGTTACCTGGGGAGGCAAAATGCTCCTGTTGTAGTCACATCGCTCCCCTGGGTGCGGTAAACACAGAAGCTAGTAGGCTAACATCTTGGTAGCTGGATGATGGAATCTGGTGATGGATCCTTAATCCTTGTGGGTGATTGTGGGGCAGGAAAGGGTTGTAGACAGATATTTAAGATGGCAGCACTTACCACTCATCTCTCCTACTTTTGCAGGATCAGGAAGCGTATTAAGACGCACCTGGAACGTCAGAGGGAGATCTGCGAGGACTACCGCCCATGCGAAAACTATGCTTTTCAGCATGGCTATGCTGCTGCTTACAGGCACTATTTTGGGAGGAGGAGGACTAAGTAAAGGATGACCTGTCCCCACCCTGGGGCCTGGAGCCCAGGGTATCCTCCCAAAAAATGCAATGGCTCTGAAACATATTCAATTGCTTGTGTCCACGTATGTTATCCTGCCTGCTGCTTCTCTCGCATGTAACTATGGATTCCTACACTGTGTTAATTAGTGCTGAGCTGATGTAGCAGAGATCAGAAAGAGTTCAGAATGTGGGTGTTAACTGCACAATAAATTGCTGGTTTGATACTATCTTCTCATGAGTCACAGTATTTTGGGGGTGTGTGCAATTTTCCATGAATAAACTGAATTTGTTCATCACAGAATCTGGTGCGGATTATGGAAAAAAGTCACTACCTTGCAATCACATGAGTTTGAAAGTATCTACAGTATTTTTGTTCCAGGGTCTACAAGTGGTTTCTTTTAGAAGTCACTGGCAAATTTCAGCTCCCAGTCTTAAGTCATCTTAAAATGGTGTGGTGTTCAGAAAGCTGGGTGAGACGCACTTTTTGAAAATGAAATCTATAATATCTTTCCTCAGTTGGGGAAACAAAATTCAGAAGGTGCCTATTTAATCTTAAATTTAGGGCAAGAGTTAGTGACAGAAACAGCTTGTAAATTGCATCTTGTCTATCCAGCTACCCTCGGGTCCTGATGTAGGGTGCTCCTGTAGAAAGGAGTGTGTGATCTGGCCTTTACTCATATTTCCTACTGAAATCCCCTTTCATGCCCTTACTTCCACTTGGAATGATTCTGGTAGTGCTAGAAAGCTGCAGAAACCAAAGGTGAAGAGGGGCTCCAGGTAGTAAATAAAAAAAGAAAAGAAACATGGTGTTTGGGGTTAAGCCCAACTTTGTTCAGTTAGAACAATTTTATTTTACTATTCATAACTCATTTGAAATCAACATGTGGCCTGATCCTGTGCACAGGTTGCCAGGCACCTCCTGGCCCGCTGAGGAGTGAGCATGACTACTGTCGGGTTGTCACCAGCACTGACACCAGGGCACCTTGCAGAGCCTGCCCCCAGGCCAAGAAGCACCAGTGCTGACATGCCCTGAATTCAATACTGCTCCAGGCTGGTCAGCAGCCACAGCAGCTTGGAGACCCCTTGGTATGGGGTGTGTAGGAGACATAACATCTTCTATTTCAGCTCAGCACAGCTGGTTTCAATATTCACATCTCCAGGCTTCCACAGGCACCTGCAAATTATAGAAGTGGGAAATATTCATGGCATACTATCAAAGGCTATGAGGAATAAAGTATCAAATTGTTGACTATTCTGTGAAATTAAGTCTAGAGCCAAATCTACCTGCCACATCAGAAACACACATCTTCTTGCAAAATATGCTTCAAGGCTTTGCCAGCTTTGAAAATGAACTTCTGGAAAGAAATGTGATGCATTTATTGAAAACACATCCGATAGGAAACTCCACCCTGACAGTTGCTAAATTTTTGTCCAAAGGAAAAAGTGAGAGATAAATGAGTTTAAGGAAAAAAAGCCATACAGATTAGGTATATTTGCACCCACACTTGTTCTGCATATTCCCAAGTAGGTGAATATTACGCTTATGAACCAGGGCAAAACTTTCATACCTTAAAGTCAACAAGTCTGCAGTGTCTGGGTTTGACTTGACACTGTGACACTACCAAAATGGAAGGCACAGGGCTAGTGCTGTCTGAGTCTGTGCCCAGAAATATCTGGCAATTGCAACCTCCGGTTTACCAGTATAAATAATGAATAATACCAGAGATTTCTGTGGGATTTCATTAGTGTAAGCAATAACCAAACATGTTTAAAAGACTGCATGCTGGTTAGAAAGCTTGGGAAAAGTTTGGATGAGAAACAAAGCTGTTTGGATTACTAGAATTGTATATTTATATTCTTTCAAGTTTTCTTTTGGAAGCATAACTTTCCTAGAATACCTATTATTTTTAGATATTTATTTATTTTTAAAGTGTTGCTCTTTAAGATACTTTTGCTGGAAGTTGTTAGTATATATATTCAGTCTTTCCTGGACTGTAGAAGAGTTAAATTTTTTTCCCTTTTTTTTCTTTTTTTTTTAAAAATCCTGAAATTTCTCTAAGCTGAAAGACAATGTTTCTAGGGATTGGCACAATCTGTAAGGGCTCTGACTGCCCTTGGGAGCCTTTTAGGCTTTAATTTTGTAACCTTTGGATGTCTCCCCTGTATGTGGGGTTGAGGAGGATTGGATGTGAGGTGGAGGAAAATGTGATCCATGTGCTGTGTTTGGGACATGGCTTTGGGAACTTGGCTGGTGGGTTTGGCGAGTATGGGGTTATTAGTAGATAGGCTGTAGAAGAGCCCATGCAGGGCTCTTGAAATACCAGGCAACAACAGCCACTCAAGTCCTGAAGAATCAAACACTTTTGGAGTTTCAAGGTTTATTTGATTTTTAGACAAGAGAAGCCAAACTAATAGCCTCCATACTAGGAATATTTCCAGGAGGGAAAAAGAAAGACCCTCCCTCAAACTAACTACCAAAGATCCCAACAGTATAAAAATCTCAGCTCTCCAAAGTGGTTTGGTGAAAATGTCTGAAGTGAAAATGTACTGTGTTTTTGCCCTATGCAAACTGTTTCATGGGTTTCTTTACCTTCAAGGGACTGGGTCAGTGTGGGGTGGGGGAAAAGGGTCACTATTGGGTTCGGTCTCATTTGATTTACCACATGAGACAGCTCCATTACACAAAAGGAGCTGCTCTGCTTCAGGGTGTGCTGGTATCCCTCCTGGCTCTCTGTCAAGAAGCTGGATGACTTTCATGTTTATAATAAAACTGATTTTTTTATCCAGTTGTTTTTTTTTTTTTGACAATCCCATTCAAAACCTCAGATAAAATCTCTGGAAATACCACAAGTCCTGAGATGGATGTCGAAATAGCTGCCAGGACCTTATATCTCCTGGCCCAAAGGATGGGCTTTGTTTTGGAGCTCAGACACAGGAAAACAAGCCAGAGCCCCGATCTCTCCAGACGATCACAGGATATAAACTGCTGCCCAAAAGCAAGCTCCAGAAAACTTCAGTAACCTCCAGGAAAGCTCTGAGGTTAGGGAGACCAGCGCAGCCAAAGAAGACATGGGGAGTCTCCTGGCACCACTAATTGTGACTCTGGCCCTGGCAGTGCTCTGCTGTTGTGAGAAAGGTAAGGGGACCTCTTCCCAGCAAGGCTCCCAGGAGTGCTGCTCAACCCTGCAGCTTGCCGCCAGCTTCCCTTTGGTCTGGGAGAGACGCACAGCTTCAGGGGGAGAAGGTACACTGCCAGGCATTGCACAACTTCAGATCTCTGTCCGAGAGAGAGAATCACGGATGAGAGAGGGCTTGGGGGTAGACAGCTTCATCTCTTGCATTTAGCATTTAGGTGAAATGGCAAAGGTATGCTGGATGCTTACTTCTGAGTAAGAGGGTTGAGCTGCAGGCAGAGTTGCATCGACCACAGGGAGAGGGATTTTGTACCTGCCAGCCCTGGAATGCTGTAGGATCACAGAGATAGGCACCGAGTCAAGCCTACACCTGCTGAGAAATGTGGGATGTGGAGAACTTCTGGAAGGAAAAAAAATCCTATCAATGGTTAAAAAAAGGGAGTTTTCCCATTGAAATATGAGCACATCACATTTGAAGGTGATTTAACCATGGTGACTTTATGATCAAGACAGTAATGTAGAGGCAGCTCTATAGCTGATGGAGAGGGAAGGGGGGAAAGATCAGAACAAGTTTTTTCCCTTTACAGCAGAAAAAGAGAAGCTTAGCGGGAGAGGGCCCTGTCTTTTCTTGTATTATCCTGTTCAGAGTTAAATTTCATTCAGTCCTTGGCATCAGATAGTCACTATTCGATACTGGCAAATATATTTTGTTTGATCTGCCAGTGTCTCTCTCACTTTTTCACTCGAGTATATATGTGCTTTTTTTTAGTAATTATTACTAATATTCCAGATTGCTTAATGGGTTTGGAGTAACTTCTAATTTTTTTTTTTTTTAAATCCAAGGAATGTATACATAGCTTAAAAATAGAACTACACACAACTGTTTTCACACAAAGTTTTTGTTTAAGCACTGTTGTTATTTTATTTTGGTCTCTAGAGTCCTCTTTCTGCCCATAAATACACTTATGCCAAATACCTGGTGACTTGGGTGGAACCTACATTGTTGAAGAAAAATATGGTGAAATAGTGGAAGAAAAAAATTGTGAAATAGGGCAGTGTGGGAGAGCCGAGATTAGCAGACCTACCATTTCTCTTAGAGGATGCTTTCCTTGGGTGTTTGCAAGGAGCATTAAGGATTAAGGATTAAGATTAGGACTGAACACAGAAATATAGTGTGTAAATTCCTCTTGGGAGGGCTGGTGAGACAGGAACCTCAACCCTGAGCCACAAAGCTGTGAGGGTAGAGTTGTTCCTAATTTTTGGCCCTATTTCCCTTCCCTATCAATAGTTTGTGATTTCTCCCTAGAGTTAAGGAAACCTCTCTTTCCAAAGATAGAGGAGATGATCAGCTGTCGTCAGGTTCTGTCCAAATTTGGGGTTTTGCTCAAATGGTCCCCTAGCTCTAGCTGTCCCTGCTCTTAGCAAGGGTGGGGAGGGAGAAGGAGGAAGGTCCTTCTCCAGCTTCCACTGTGGTTATATGGTTATTGTGTCATTTCATCTGGCTCAGGGGAAGTTGAAATTGAACAAATCCAGGCATAATGGGTGAATTTTGCTGCGGTGAAGAAGTCTATCCCTAAATGGAGGGTGTTAATAAAACCCTTTTTTGGGAGGAACAGACTTTCTGGGAAAGGGGGGAGCTGGATCCACCCAGTAGGCAGAGGGATTCAGTTAGAGTGGAGCAGAGGAGGGGGACTCACAAGCAAACTCCTGTATGTCTGTCTGTCTGTCTTCCAGATCCCAAAGACCCCTCAGGATCTCCCAGCGCTGCCAGTGAGTATATTGTTGTGACCGATGCTCAGCTCCATTCTCCTGCATCTATGTCCCTTCTTTCCTTTGACAGGTCCAAGGGATGAACAAGAAATATGCTGAGTCCCTCTAGCTGCTCCATTTTTCCTCCCTCAGCATTGCAGTCCCTGAGGTGCAGGAGCACCGGCAGCAGAGGGGCTGCCTTTCACAGCCATGGGGGCAGGAGACACCAGGGAGGTCAGTCTCCCTGCACTGGCAGCCTTGCATTGCTCTGGGTGTGCTATTGCTATAGCCTGCATGTCCACAACCCTCGAGCAGCCCCAAGGCAAGATGTGAGTCCTGCAGGTTGTTAGCAGCTGGATACATCTGGCTGCTGTGAAACAGAGTGATGTGAGTAGAGCAACACGGCCAGTCTCCCAGCTTCTCTGAGCTGGCCTCAGAGACCTATTCAAAGTGACTGCTGTGTCACCAGACTGTTAAGAGAGCAGAACATGTCCCAGGTCTTTTGGATCTGCTGAGCAATGAGTCTGGTGTGCAGGATCGCAGAGCAGAAAGGTTTGGTGCCACACGGCAACAGGCTATCACATCCCTGCCAAATCCCACAACCTGGAGAGCCTGAAAGCAAGCACATTCCTTGGCTGCTCCTGAGGGCTTCAGTCCCTCCTCTCTCAGGTCACCTGGGATATGGGGATTTGCACACCCTGGGATGTCCACAGCTTTTGCAGCAAGCTGATCCTGGCAGAAATCTGTATGGAAAATGCCCCTTGTTCTTCCCTGTCTTTCCTTTCTCACACCTTAAAGTACAACATTGCTGCTGGGGAGCATCAAAGCTGATATTTCTCCAGTGAGCCAATGCAAACACAGATTGGGAAAGAGAAAAAAATGCAAAGAGTGTTAAGGGAAAGGTGGTGATTCCTGACAGCTCATTAATTGGCAGTTTCTGTGTTGTTGGTATTTTGATCCAGACTAAACCCCAGCTTGCTAGAGAGGGGGCATCTCTCACCTGCCAAAAAGAAACATGGTCAAACACCCCATGATGATGAGGAAAGGGCACAAACGCTATCACTCCCTACAGACAGAGGTCTTAGAAACTGTGTTCCCCTAGTGACAGTGACTTTTGCCTGTTTCTCTGCTGGTACACGTATTGGTGTGCAGCTCCCTGTGTTGCTGGTGTGTGGGCATCCGTGCACAGCTCTGCTGGTGCGGGTCTGTCCCACAGAGCAAGGCTGTGCTGTGTTGAGCCCTGGCTGGGAGTGGGGGGCAAGTGGCTCTACCTGCTGTTTGTGGTGTGCTCCACAGCATCCTGGTGTTTGCACAACCACAAATCCAAGGGAACAGATAAGCAACTGCGCTGACATGGTGTGTTAATGGAGACCAGGGGCTACTGCTGTCATGGCAGAAAGATCTCTTGTGTTCTCCAGGTGCTTGAACACCAGGATATTTGCACCTGCTGGGTGTATGTCTCCCTGGTTGATGTTTACTCTCATTTTCATAGGATCATTAAGGTTGGAAAAGGCCTCTAGAGATCATCAAGTCCAACCATCAACCCAACACCACTAGGCCTCCTAAACCATGTCCCAAAGTGTCACGTCTACATGTTTTTTGAACACCTCCAGGGATGGCGACTCCACCACCTCTCTGGGCAGCCTGTTCCATTTTTTATACCCTTCACCTTTCATGGAACTCTGCACATGGGAGCATTAGTATTTCCATGTGCTGCCTGTTATGGCTCATTAGAGGCATTTTAAGGCCTGGTGGCTGGTATCTCACATCACTCTGAGTCAAAATATAGAAAGGAAGCTAAGACCCCGAATTTGAGCAGGCCAGGGAGAGAGGGTGCCGTTCCCTTAATTTTCTCCTTACTTGTATTTTATGCTGTCATGACTTTGCCTTCTGCACATTTGCTGTGGACTCAGATCATGCTGTGTGATAAGGGAATAGAGTTTATGACAGGAAAGGCCCTTGCTCTATGTAGATGTGCAGGCTGGAGTGAAGAAGGAGCCCAGCTGTTGGGCTTTGAATGGACAGTGGGGTGGGGAGAGATGAACGGGCAATTAGGATGGGCCATGACAGCCATTTGCTTGTGAAGAGTAGACTGTCCCTTTACAGAGGTTAGACCGGTCTTTGTTTTGCATAGACCATGGCCCTGCATCTCTAAGCTGCTGTGTTGTCTCTTGGTAGGCATCAAGATTAAAAAGGAAGTTGCCAATGCCTTTGTGAAGAGACAGAAGAGATCCAGTCTGTATGAATGGTAACAACTCAGGAATCAGGCTGAGAGCTGGACTCTGGACCTGTTCTGAAGAGGGGGTGGGAAGGCAACAGGACATGACAAGGCATTAATTTGTTGCCCATTTATATTATTACCTTCCTGCGTAGAAGCAAAAAGGTTGTAGGAGACACTCACTGATAGATAAACAGTTCATTTTTTCGTAAATATCCTTTTGAGAGCTCATAGCTGGACTCTTATTCCTCCCAGAAGGACAGTACTAGCTGTCTAGGCTAGCCATGGGGACAGCAAGAAACAAGTTAGAAGCTGCTCTAACCTGCAGGGTCATCAGGGCAGATTTCCAGGATAACGAGCATCACAGAGCCTCGGTCATTGCCTCTGGCTCTCTACAAAGGAAGCACAGCTCTGTTGCAGGGATGAGGCTAGATCAGATTGTCTGTTCTTTCTGAAGCTGTAAAACCTACATCCGTTTGTGCAGAAATCCTAGGCATGAAGACTTGGAGAAATCCTAGCTATAAACATTTGGAGAAATTTGAGGTCATCCAAGAATGTTATTAATGTATTTCCTGGAAGAGTTCATTAAACCATTGTCTCATGTAGGCCTGTGGTGAAAAGAATTTTTATTCAGTCCATCTTTGGACTAGAAGGGTAATGATGGTTTTAGACAACAGAAGATTAGGATGCCCCGTCTGTAGAGGAGAGGATCAGAGTATTGTAGTAGAGGAACTGGCTGATGTTGAAACCTCCCATGATTAAAAACAGGATGAAATTCAGAACTGACTGTACTGACTACCCCCTTACAGGTGGTGCATCATAAAAGTCGCTGTAAGCATTAATTGGTAAGGACTGAGGTAGACAGATAGCTTGGTTTGTTATTTGATCACGAGGCAAAGTTAGTCTGGAAATATGGATACAACAATGCAACAAATGGAATTCAAGGATGCTGCATCATTTTTCCAATACAGAAATAAAGAAATTCATGAGATACTGGTGGGACTTCTCCTGTAGCAGGAAAGATTAACCAAACCTAGAATAGGAGTTGAGAAGTGCATCCAGAGTGTGTAGCTGAGACTAGAAGATATGGGCTTGCTGAGCTTGGCAAAACAAAAGCTGAGTGGGGACAGTATTGCTGTCAACAACAGAAGTGAGGATGATGAGAAGAAACTCCTTAAGCTAAAGGAAAATAGTGGCTAGCAGGAAAGTGAGCAGAAACTGGGAGCAAATAAAGGTAAGCAGGAAAAGATTAAATAAAAAATAAAATAAATAACAACAACAACAACAAAGATTCCTGAGTAGTTGGGGAGTGGGGTTGGGGACAAAAAAAAGCCCAAAACCCTAACTGCTTCTGTGGTCTCCTTTGCTGATAAAACCTCAAGAGCAATTGCTTTAAGTTGGGTTCACTTCCAGGTTTTTTCAGCATTAATTAAGTAGTCCATCACTGTGTAAGCTGTTAAACTCACCATGAGAAGTCCCCTGTTGGGGGACCCTGGGGAATCACTCTTCTCATGTTAGTATCATGGGTGTGAAACCTCTCCAACTGCATCAACTGAATCTGCAGAATGGCATCTCTCTCTTTGTCTACTCCAGGTACTCCGAGTATTACAAAAGTCCAATGGAGCAGATGCATGAGCGTTGTGAAAACTACCCTCCCTGTGACTATCTCTCTGACCAAATAGGATTTTCCATGGCCTACAATCGTTTCTTTGGGAGATACTAAGGATGGGACAGTCACTTTGTTCATTTTGCTTGGGACCACTCTGAAACCCCCAGGAGAAAGAAGGTTATGGGTGGGAAGGAGGCAATAAAACATCTATACTGGGGTCTTCTTCAGAACACCAAGGCAATAATTATCCCACTTGTTGAGCTTGCATTAGCTTTCTTCCCTTCGTCAAAAAATCTTTCTCTTCAGTTGTCTTTTGTGGTATTTTGAGCTTCACCAGAAATGACTGAGAAGACTCTGTCTTACCTCCTTCCATTTGATTATCCAGGATACAATAGGTGAAAAAAATTGTGATTCCTCTCAAGAAAATCAATGTATATTCTAGAAACATAACAAGACATTTTGTCGTCTTCTGCAAAATACGTGAGGATTATAGAAGGAGACTGTCACATCTGTAAGAGTGATGGATCTGATCTGGGGATACTCACTGGGAAGAAGGTGGAATGGCTGCTTCCTGGCTCAATGACTAGGAAAGTTCAGTATTTTTAGGTAGAATAGTCACCCTAAATATGTGCCAACATAGGATCATTTTGCAAGGATAGAAGTGTGGAAATACTGTTACATAGCCAGAAATCAGTTTCTGGTACACTTCCTGATTATTCTGTCACAAAACCTGCCTGTATAGCAACAACAAATAAATCCCCAAAGGTGTGTTTGAGGAGTCCTTTTAGATGAGCCCTTCCATTTGTATGCTGCATTCAATGACTGTCTGTAAAAAGTAACTTGGAAATCTCTTGTTATTTTTGTTTCAGGTGGTTTCTGGTGAAACTGAATATACCCAAGCAGAACAAAAAAATAATTTGTTCCTCTCTGATGCTTTAGTATTTATGTTTGAAACTAAAAGTGTCTAAACAGCTCCAAAAAAAGCAAGCAAGCAAGCAAACAAAAAGTGATAAACTTTATCAAATAAATAAAAAGCAAATCGGTTCAAGGATGGATTGAAGTTGGGTCACCATTTGGTTTATTTGAGGCAGCTTGTGTCTCTCTCATACATATATATATAAAAGTGTGTGTATTTATATGCATATCGTCTTGTCCGCACTACTTAATTCTCTTCCCTTGTTTGAATATTATACCTTAGCAACTTTGTGCATAGTCTCCCTTGATGTTATCTGTCAGCTTTCCTTCCCTGAGAGGTAGATGGCAGATCCCATCTTGAAGGACAGGGACTGCTGACCCTCAGGAGATTGAGAAAGACCGAATCTCTCTGGTTGCATGTAAGCTGGTGCAGCCATTCCCAGATGCTGACTGCAATAAATACTGCTTATGTAAAGTAGGTTGGTGTGCTGCTTCTCTCTTTCCTCTGTACAACCTTTATCTGTGGTTAGGGATGCCTGGAAGATAAAGCCTGCTCCTATGAACCCTGAAGAGAAGGATCTAGGTGCTTGAGGCTTCCTTCTTCCCCCCTGTGCCCCAGTGCGAATCAGAAGTGACTACACTGAAATTCAGGTCACGATCCCAGTACACCATGACAGTGAGGGGGACGAAGGCCAGGCTTTTCCCGATTCACCATCTACTGAGTTCTGCATTTCTCGGACAGACCTTGCCCTGAAGTAAGGACATGGGATAAATCCACAGAGATGGTTGCCAGTGTGGGTGTTAACATCTCTTGGTTGGCAAGCTGCTATGACTTGCACTAGCTATGCTGACCTTGGCCAATGAGAAAACAGTTAATAAGTACCTCTGCTTGTCTTGGTCAAACACCTGGAACTGGTTCCTCTATTGGCATAAATTGATGGGGCTTCACTGCTCACAGCAAAACTCTCCTCTGAATGCCATCTAGTAAAAATGAACAAAGTGCTCATTGAAAGCAGTGAAAATTTTGTTGGGAAAAATACTAGAGACACTAGTGAAATCCTAATATCTGCTGTACTAACAGGGGCTTTGTTGTTGTTGTATGGTTTTGTTTGCTAAAAAAGAAAACCAAGCTTCCTGTCTATATTTGCATCTTTCTGTTAGTTTTGTATTTTTCTTTCCCTTTTGTAAATGTTTTTTCTGAGAAGTTACACACAAAGGCCTGATCATGTCATCCCCTCTGTGTCACCAGACCTCTATATGGGCTGAAGTCATTACGGCTTTTGGGAAGCTGAGTGCACAAATCAGATTACAAATTTACTGCTGGAATGGAGGAGCTCGATTTTCACCTGGTGAATGCAGATTTAAGTACCACTACAAATCCTCTGCTGCCATCTTATGGCCATTGTATTTATTGCCATGCGATAAATAGTACACTACGTTGCTTTCGAAGCATTTGAAAATGTAAATCCAGTGGAGTTTCTTCCTTATTCAATTCATACTACAACATACAGTAAGAGGCCAGAAAGGAAAAACAGGCAAGCGACATAATCTGCAACTGGATTATATGCAGCTGAATTGACGTTCTAGTGGGGTTGTTGATCTTGATTGTCAAGTTCCTGCTGGAGCCTGTCACAGTTTAGCTCCTTTTTATCTCTACATGAACAGGAGAGGAGATGCCTCTGAATAAATTCACAACCGCTTCTCTGGACTCACTTTTAGCAGTTGAAGAGCTGCTTTCTGAAATACAGCCCAAGATAATACAGCAACTCCAAGAAGGAGCTGGCTGCAAGAAGATAGGCTGCGTTTATCACTTTGCATCATCCTTTGTATATTCATCTCGTATCACCAGTGGCTGCAGATACTGTCAGCAGCATCATCTGGTGCAGTGTTATAGACCACTTTGAAAGCAACCCAGTATGAGACCTTTATGTCATCTCTCACCCTGTTTCAGCAATATTTGGCAAATGCTCTCTGTCTATAGACAAGCAGTTGCACAAACACCTCTTTTCTCAGGGAATCACACCATGTCTGCAGGTGCCCCCCTCACCCAGCCTATCACTAGCAGGCAATGGAAATGGACTTCACTTCTCTCTAGTCAGAAAGAGGCCCTCACTCCTTTTGGCTCTTTTTCTGTGCAGAAAAGTTATTAGAGGCCATGGGGCTTCACAGGTGAGTAACTCACTGAGATTATTTGGAAGGGTAACTGGAGAGCAGCTACTAGAGAGCGGTTAGTCTCAGTATAGAATCAGTATTTACACACTCATTTTGAGTGTACCAAATGTAAACAGTTCAACAAGGTGCCACTCTGCAGTGGTGTAAGGGTAGGATTGGCAGCACAATATTGGAAACCAGGGGGAGCTAAGGAGGAGGACAGTTATGTTATCTCTGCTTCCAGATGGGATCCCGACCTACCCTGCATTTCTGTGTTGGCTTTATCAGAGCTCTGCACTTCTTTAAAAGGGCTTTCTAATCTCTTGGCCAAGGAGTGCTCTCCACCTCATCCCGACACATCACTCCTCAGGAGAGAAGCGCCTTAGACTTCTCCAAGCCAGTTTTCTTCCTTTTTGCAAGAACAAGAACACCAGATACCTTGGAATTAAGAGAACTATCAAGGTGAAGGACACCTACACCAACTGGAATTGGCGCAATCAGATCCTTCTTTATGGATTGTGGGCACACTTCTACCAGTAAATTGTCTGTTTGGTTTGATTAACAACCTCCAAATTGCTCTAAGAATTTGGTGAATGAGCTTTGGCTGAAGAATCATCACCGAAACCTGAGTGCAAATTACAAACTGCAGAATTTTTCCAGTTCAAGAAAAAAGGGAAAGAAACAGATATAAATGACCTCTGCTTGAGCTCAATGTTCTTTACAGTGTCTTGGGTGGACTTTAGGATGCCAATACTGCTGGCCAGCTTTCTGTTGCTGATGTCTTTGCAAAGGCTGGTAAGAGGGGGTAAACATTATTCTTTATTTGAAATGGTGAAATTGTTCATCCTACTGAAATAAACTTTTTTTTTCTTTTTTTCTTTTTTTTTTTTTTTTTTTTCATTTGAAATGTTCTTTAAGGGTTTCTGGGTTCAGCTTAAAGTTTTCTGCTTTCAGTTGCTCTGTTCCATTTCTTACTTGTCCTGATTCCTTTTAACTACTTGGCTGGAAATTTCCTCTCATTTGGAGCCAGATGATTTCCTAGGGTGTGTTTGTGAGTAGATGTCATAGAATTGTTCTCTCATTTTCCAGCCTGTCTCAGATGAGGCTCTGACAAAAGCAGTGTGTTGTTGGATAGGACAGTGACAATATTGCTCTACTATTTGTGACTGTCTCTGCCTTTTAGCTTTCTTTCAAAGCAATTATGGTATCATGGAGAAATAAACTGAACCCCTGTATAGTTTATGGGCCAGTATAACTTCAGAACCTAATAAAGATATCTATCTGGTTATGTGTCTAGGTTGAATATTTGAGATGAAGTGAATATCTACTTGTAGAATTCAACTAATTATCAACTGACTACAGTAGTTGACTAGTCTACGAGGAGATCAAAAAGCAAAAAGAACAATATCATAACACACCATTTCTTATGTCTTATTACACAAGGTTTTTATTAATTAGAAATGCTAGAAAAAGATAATTAGTGTGCCATTTCATAGGATATATGAGAGGTTATTTTCCTGTTATAGCACCCATTTGTGTAAATCCCTACTCGTGTGTTTAATGTTTATTTACTTGACAAGCCCAGCTAGCCTCACTAAGACAAACTAGATGAACGAAAGTTTTAGCACAGTGCTACTATATTGTAGTACAGAACATCATTCTCTGGAGCCAAAACATGTCCAAGAGGTATGATGAGACAGGAAGAAGAAATTCACCCGAGATATGTTGAGGCTGCACTGCCCTGAGCACATTGTTTTGCTTATCCTTTCTCTCTTCAAAACCACTTAATAATAATGAGCAGAATATTGAAATAAATGGACCATGTGTCTGTCCTGCAGGCTCTATACCCTCATCCTCTGAAGGGCAAACTCTCCTGAAGTTTTTAATGCTACTGATCCACACAAAATAAGAACTCTGGCATTCTGGCTGACATTTGCCTGAGGTGGGGCTTGTACAGTAACCTGAGGTTGCTCAGGAAGGTCTTGTCAAAGATGCCTACCTGCTGTGCTTGCTCTGCCAATAATGGCAGAGAGGCAAGAAGATGGCAGGGAAAAACCTGGCTTGCATCCATAGAGGTAGATAAAAAGTTCACACTTCTGATGCCAATCTTCATTTGCTTCTGTGTTGCAGGCTGTGTCCCACCTCATGATGGATATGGCTCTGCATTCCTTTGATGACCAGTATTTGGGGTGCAGAAAGCAGGTGATGGAAGAACTGGAACGAGGAGACTATTTCCAAAAGGAAATAGCTGCTAACAAGGACTATTTGAGTCTCTGGAAGAAGGCTCAGGAGGCTTTGTTAAAGAGCCCTGTAGGTCTCCTGAGAGAGATGCATGACAGCCATGCCATAGTCCTCATGGCTTACACCATGAACTCTTCCCTCCACTCTCAGCTGAACTGGGCCACATCTACAGCAGGAAGCTCTCCAGAGCACTACAGATACAACTTCAGTTTCAAATATTTTCACTTTTACCTAACGACTGCTATTCAGATAATGAAGCAATGGCAGAGCAGCAAGGAGAGCATGGGAAAACGTAAGTGCTACCAGGTGCACAGGGGTGTAAAAGACTTATATATTGAGGCTACAGTAGGCAGCAGGGTGCGATTTGGGCGTTTCACCTCCACCTCCCGCCTCTGGAATGAAGCCCAGAAGTTTGGGAATGAAACTTTGTTCACAGTGACCACTTGCCTGGGAGCAGCTATGCAAGGCTTTTCTTACTACACATCAGAGAAGGAAGTCCTCATTCCCCCTTATGAAATATTCCTTGTCAAAAGCTTTTTTCGGACACAGCATGGTAACCGGCTGCATCTGCGTTCTGTGGGGAACTACAGCAAGTACCACTGCCAGCTCGTGGAAGGTATTGTATATAGCCCTTCATGCCGGGGGGACAGAGGACAGTCCGGTCTCAAGTACCCCAATCAGCCCTCACCAGCTATACCTACACAGGGTCATGCTCAAGGCCAAATCTGTAGCTTGCCCCCTGTGTTTGCCTATGAGAGCCACACAGCCCAGTTTTCATCTGTTTGTCGTGAAACCTGGGAGCACCCCACAGCTCACTAAAGATGAATCCACCTGATACAAAGCAGGTCTCAGGGTTCTTTGCAGCCTGCATTTATCCCATCTGCCATTGCAAGGATGCACCAGCATTTGAGTCGCCAGCATTTCTACTGCAAGGGCAGATGAGATCCGCAGGCAGCTTGAATTCAGATATTTATTCTGGTGGCTTGCAAGGCTGCTACACTTCAAGCCCAAGAACAAAACTATTGCTGCCTAGTCATGTTCTCTCTCCTGTGGCAAAAGGGAGGAAAGGTATCCTTTGGCAAAGCACACACTGTGAGTATCCTGGCTACAGAGATAACTATTCTGTGCTGGAAGACCTTACTGGGCCTGTTCCACAGCCCTGCCCTCCTGTGAGTGCACCACGAATACGGGACTCTTGCTTTTGTCTCTTTGAACAATAGTGTGTTAATGCAACTTTTGAGCACAAAACAATAATTCAGAAATGAGAGTTTGTGCCTGGACCTAAGCCAAAGTAGTAGGCTGACTTGAGGAAATGGCTCTTCTGAGCAAAGGCTGTGTTAGCAAGTGCAGGAAGACTTAGGCAGCCAAAAGAGGTCTAAATGACTGCTCTCTTGACTTTCTTTCAGCTTCAAGAAGCAAGAACAGTGGTTCCGCTGCCCTTGCCTCTGCTGTTCTTCCTAGTGTAGTTGGAGTTTTCTTCTGCTTGGCCCACAATGACTGATCCTCTGGCTGCATCCAGATGTATACACTTGAATAGCAGGCAAGAAGAATACACAGGAAATCAGTCTCTGGAGTTCCTGTTGTTACAGAAGGTTCAACACTCCCTTTGCTTTCAGCTGCAGCTCTCCAGCTGAGACTGGAACATTCAGCCTGGTTCATCAAAACAGACATTCCCTGGACCCATTCAGGTAGGAGGGCAGATATCTGTGGCCTTTCTAAAGAGTAGGGCAGTGACACCCTTCACTGTAGGTAGCTTTTCGCTTAGGCTTTCAGGAAAGACTCACATGGACTTTGGACTCGTTACAGATCTCTCAGTACCTTTATTTTTAGTGAGAAAGTCTGTGGGATGCAAAAGGCACGATGGTGGTAAAGTTGAGTGGGTAACTGTGCAGCTTTGCATATCTCCTTTGAGTGCAGGGTCCCAGGGGACAGTAAAGTCTGTGGCTGCTGCATAGTGGTCTTTCCCTGCTGCATGACTCCATGCACCAAAGCCATAGCTCTCATCTCACGCTGACTGTCTGCATCTCACACATGGGGGACAGAAGCATAAAGCTGCCTTGAGACATGATCTTAGCAGCATAGGATCACAACACTTGTCAGGCCTGTCTTCAGCTTTCATGTTGAACTTCAGCATTTCTTATGAAAAACTCAGGCAGATCCTGTGTTCATAACAGTGGCTGATGAATACATGCTGGTCTTTTCACGCTGAAATGAAGGAGAGACTGTGGAGCCCACTGCTGTCTTCATGGGTGGTGGATGTGACTGAAATTCATTTACCTGCCTTTCTACTTTGCTGGTCTGCAATGTCTAATGCTGGAGGTTGAATCAACATCATAAATTGGAACTGGAACTTCTGATTTAGCTATAGACTCCTCTCACTTTTATGTGTTCATTTAGCACTTCTGGAGCCTTAGACACCCAAGCCAGAACAGCTATGAAGTTCTCTCATCTCCAGAAAATAACAGTGTGGAAATTATATGAAACATCATCTGCCTGCAATTCCCCTTTCCAACAAGCCTTGCTTGCTTCTTCACCCCTGGTCCCTCACCCCCACTGACGCTAGCTCTGGGCTGAAGCTACGGTCAGAGATGTTGTCTCATTGGTCCAAGGAGACTAGTCATGGTGATTTAACTTTGCAGTGGAGTCATCAAATAATTGAACTGAAACTCACTGACACATTTCACAAATCACCCCAGCTTTCAGTCACTGCTGATCTTGGCAGGAAGCTGGAGTTCTGCATTCACCATCCCCCGTCCAAAACAGTAAGCAACAAGTTAGCTATCCAAACAAGATCAGAATATGAGAGGACTGCACAAGCTGCTGATCAGCTGGTTAGTCAAAAGTAAGGACAGCCAAAAGCATCTGTGTGAACTGCTTGACTCTTGGAGCAGCTCCATATAAGCTTGGTGCTGCCATTTTGTTGGAAATCCTATGGCAAAGAATGCAGAACTTAGGCACACGACAAATAGTAGCATTAGAAATGTAGGCACTTAAGGAATGTGGATGTTTTCAGGTTTTAGCTGATTAAATGGAGTTTGAGACTCAGCATCTTGTGTATCAGATTTAGGTGTCTGTAATGTCAGAGGCCATCATCTAATCATCTAAAACCTAGTCACATGTTCTGTGAAACTGAACTATTGTCCCTGAAATCCTGAGACATGCTTGCCCAGGCAGCTAAAACAGATTTAATACAGAACTATTTTACCGTTACCTTGTTTTCTATCTATATTTCATGTTACTTTCTTGTTGCTCTTAGTTTACCAGTGATTTCAAAGAATAAGTTGTCAGAACTTGATTTTGACCCCTAAATGCTCAAAGATACTAAGCCCACATTCAGAAAAGAATGAAAAGATTAGAAGCAGCTGCTGGAGATACCTCTTGTATATGTGTTCAAACATGCTTAAACTCTTTCCTATGTGAGAATTGAAGGAATTGAGACAGATTTCTGACACATCAGGACATTTATGCCTCTTGCTGCTTATCTGTTATCGCTGGGACACAGGCTTCAATCATTTTGACAAAGGTTTGGAATCCTTCACAAGGTGGCTTCAGCACCCTGAAAGCCTCCTCTAAGTAGTCAGCTGCTATTTTCAGGCTTTTCTTTATGGATCTGTGTCCTCGAAGGATAGCCTGTAGGAAAACAAGAAGTGAAGAGGAGGAGGATAGAGAGCGAAGTCTGAGCTGTTGTGATGTTCCACTTGAGGAGGAGCTGCCTTCTGTGGTACTTGGTGTCTCATTTTGTTGCAGCATCTTCACAATATCAGCATAGTCCATGAGAAGTTCTGATACTTGGAGGGATAAGGCAGGTGAACTCAATAACTGATGAATAGCAGACTCTACTGTGTCAGGGAAATTGTCATGTTTCAACATCACTGCAACAAGTATACCCATGACACTTTCTACAACCCCCTTGTAACTCTCATAGAGTTCCTTTACTGCAGTGATCTTGTCCTGCAAGGAGGCGATGGGACGAGCAATCTTAGCATACAAGCTGTGGCTGATGCTTTCCTGTACATCTTTGTCTTTTCTTTCCATGGTGGCTTGCATCTCTTTCAAAGCACTAACCAGGAGCTGCAGATTCTCTTTAATGCTGAAGTTTTCTTTTACTGACATGATGGGGAAGTTGGTGCCAAGATGCTCATTGAGGAGTCGGAATATTGTGTTGGTTGAAGAGACATAGATGTACACTAAGTCATGCAGATTCTGGCAGGCCCTGACCAGCCTTTCTTTATCACTCTTAAAACCGAGGTGGGCTAACATTTCTGGAGTGGTTTCTGACTCTGCAAAGCAAGCAGAGGAAATCCAGAAGACACAGGGGAATAAAACTGTATATATTTTCAGCTAGTATGCTACATTTCTGAAACCAGTATTACAAATCATCGACCCACCTGACCCACCCTCTCCCAAGACATTACAGTTAGAAGAAAACACAGAAAAAGCTCTTTGTCAGCCTTTGGAGGGGTCTTACCAAGCAGGCCAGCAAAATATGGTGTTAACAGTTGCAAGTATCGTTACTCTTATGGCTGCCCGAAGTATGACTCTGACCTTCAGCATGCAATCTGAAAAGCAATGGAAGTACCATAAGTGAATTATTCTTGCCTTTTGGTGTTTATTGGTAAATTTATGGGAGTCCTAGCAAATAATCTACTTTACATCATCCTTAGAACTATATTCCTTCAGTTTATATATACTGGTGGGTCCACAAAGAATTAAACTCCTATTCTGGGGAGGGGAGAATAGACACAGCAAAGTCAAATGCATCGCACACATACATTCAAGAGGCAAAGCAACTGAAGGCTGAGTAATGCAATGTTTTGTCAGGCTACACTTTCCTGTGAAGTGACCCATTATCTGTCAGTTCATACAGTGACCAGATGCTGCAAGACTCCCTTGACAGGTGGAAGCACAAAACATTCTCCTTGCTTGGGCTACCATTTTGACTATTGAGGAAGTTACATCCCGCTTGCACCTAAGAGTTCTTCGAAGGCCAACTGCAGGCACAGTCCTGGGACAGCACATGGCTGAGGGTCTGCTCCTGATTTTGCCTTTGCTTGTGCCAGAGCCCTGGAAAGCCAAACTGGTTGCAGCAGACGTGTTTCATCAGCTATTGCTGTGGTTAGATTTGCAGTTAGATGTGTCCAAGCAGTTTCAACTTCCCATGCCACTGCATACTTTCAAAGACTTTTCTCTCACTGCTCAGCTCAACCCTCTGCCTCTTCCTCCTTTCCCTTCTCATGGCAAAAGTGATCTGAAATTGTGTGAAATGGCAAAATTGATTTTAGCCTCCATTGCTGTTCAGCCAGAGATGGCTCTGGGGCTCCACACCACTGCTTCCACTCTCATGGCATCAGAGTAGAGGACTTTGGAAATTGCAGCATAGAAGGGTGACAGACGCTCCAGATGAAGTCCTTCCCCGAAATGTAACAGGTCTGAAACAATAGCTATTAATCTTCCCTAAAGATCTGGAGTAAAGCAGGAACAAAACTGCTTGCTTATTGTTTAAATGATTTTCTGTCATGTTCCAAATGATAGAGTAGGGACTCTAGAGGAGAAAAATTTGCATCCACTGTAAACTTTGAGGACCTAAAAGCAGCTTCCAGGCTACAGAATGTGACACAGAGTCAATTGCCAGCCTGATGAATTCAATTCAGCCCAATATTGGAAGAAGTGTTTCAGGACTCCATGGCTAGTAACAGGAGTCACAACTAATTGACCTTTGCAGAAATGTAATAGTTAAATTATTAATGTTCTTTCTCAGCTCATCTTCTCGTGCCTACAGCTCAGAAAACAACGGGATTTTGGTACTCTGGCTCTGGGTTGAATAGAATAGCTCAGCTTTCAGGGGAAAACAAGCTGGCAATGACAGAACACTCACTTTATGCTTGATTTTTTAGTTTCGTCTGAGAACTCAACCATTCTCTACTGGGGAGGCAGGATCCATGACCAGAGCCTAGAGAGCAGCAGGTCCACCTTTCTAAGGATCAGAGCATGAAAGATGTCTAGCTTGGATGAAGGCAGAAGTACAAGCTTGTGTTGCTGGGACAGAGAAAGTCTGTTTTCACTGTGGTATCTATTTTTCTATTTGTACGGGACTGTTCAACTTTTGTTCCATAATTTGCAGGTGTACAAAACCAGTCATGGCAACAATTAATTATTTCAAGGAATAGCTGCAAGCATTAATGTTTATTGTTTATACTTATAAACAATAGAAATTTATAAATCCCAGTACAAAAACTAATCCTGTATCTGTATGAATGAAAAGTGCTGTCCTACATGTTTTATGTTCTGAGAAGAGCAAGTAATACCTCCCCCTTTCAGTCATGGCTGTAGATACCTGTAATGGTACCTTTGTCGTAGTCAGAGGGATTCATGCTGCACCTATTCTCTCCAGCAACAGAAGGCCTTTCGAGGACCTAACAATTGGGAACTAGCATGAAATAAACTGAAATGTGTTAAAATTGGAAGGACGGGGAAAGGAGGAAGAAAATGAAACGAATCTGGGTAAACATCACACAACAGAATTAATGACAAGCAGGCAGGCAACAGGACCCAGTTGAAGCCCAGGCTCTGGATCCCTAACTCATCACATGCTGCTGGAAACCACCAGAGGAACACAGGGGAAAGAGGATGAAGTCACTGTCCCATTCACATTCAACTGATTGCAGGAGCACTCAGACAAAATCAGGTAGGCAGTCTAAATGTTTAGTTAGAAAAGCTTCTGGAGAAAATATCCCTGGAGCTGGAGAAATAGTCAGAAATATGGAAATATATGTGGTTTGCCTAACTCTAGAAAGCAAATGTAAAAACTAGCAAAAGTGTTAATGTGAAGAGTAAGAGGTAATTTTAGCATTAAGAGACAAAATCTAGAGCAGTTATTGGAACCTGAAATAATCATGCATAAAGAATAGATGCTAAAAGTCTCCTCAATAACTGTCTACAATGTAAAATGTTTGTTGAAGTGCTACTCCTCTTAGAACATTTTGTCTTCTCAGTTTCTACAAATAAGGAAAAACAAATGATCTTTCAACAAAACATCACTGGAGTGGAAAGGGTCTAATATCACACTGAGTCAGAGAGCAAGACAGCAACACCACTGAGGCAGGACTGATATGAATTCACACCTTGTATTGACATGGCTTTATGTTTCCTGAAAATTACAAACCTTTACTGTATATGAACTTTGCTCCCTCCAGCTTGAAGAAAAAGAGTTTATTCTCTTGACGGAGCTACAAGGTAAGTGGCTGGAAGAAATGGACAGATTGTGCAAACTATTGTAGAAAAAATTCTCTTCAGACTGGCTTGTATTTCAATGCTGGGACTAAAAGTTGGGTAGGGGACTGTTGACATAATTCTGTTTTTCTACAGTGATCTTGTGGGGGAGGGTGTGTTTAGTAAAATACACCTGGGTCAATGTCAGATGATTTGCAATTAGCAGAAAATGCAATAACTACAAAGGACCAAAATGACACAAAGGTATCTTTTTAAAAAGAAAAATCTAGCTAGTCCCCTACGCATAACCATTTGTAGCTATAACTGTGATATGTAGGCACCAACAGCAAGAAGAGGTTTATCCTGGAAAAATGCAAAGCACTGCATAAAAGTGGTCCAGATTTGCAATAAGAGGGCCAAGAACGCAAAAGTACCAAAAAAGAAACGAGTCATCCTACTCATTCATAGTTTGACCCTGTTACAAAGTAAGACATATGGGTTTAAGTCAAAATCATGCAAAAGCATTTTTACTTTGCAGCTGATGATGGGTTAAAGGGAAGTGGCAGAGTTGATTACAGAAGCTTAGTGATGAGGAGTAACTCCATGATCACTGGTAACTCAGTCACTTTGGACTCTGTATACTGACATGCAGGTAATGAAGAAAAATGTATTAAACATGCCCTTTTGCTGGCAAACCAGCAACAGCTCAGAGAAGAACAGTGACCATAAGGATTAGACACAAGTGTTTGAGGGGGATGAATCAAAGAAGTTACATTCTGTGCTCTGGTCTGTACAGTGATAAGGGAGGGCCAGATTCTGCTCACTCATGTCCTAGGAGCTTGCTGAGCACCTGCTGATATTAGCTCCATGCAGGACACCCTGGGTATGGAGGCAGTGTGGCTGCGCAAGCAGGGCTGTCCCTGCAAGCTGGTGTGTGCTGCTCCAAGGCAGTCTGCCATCACAGACATCCTGCTGGAGTAGGCACACCTCATGGTGCTGACACAACATGCTGAACATCACGGGGCTGTCTGCAGCCGTTTGATGTCACGAGGGAAAAAACAGTGGGGAATCAATTACAGCATTAGGGAGGTGAATGAACAATGAGGGAGCAGGGGCTAAATATCAGGGAAGAAAACACAGAGGGAGATGTGTGTAAGGTAATATAGGTTAGGATGTGTTTACTAGAGATAATTTTACTATTCTCTATGAATTCCCAAGTGTGAGTTTATTAATATAAGCACAGAGTTCTTACAGAGTAACATTTTTCTTGAATGTGAGGAGATACAAGCTACACTGGCATAAAACGCTGTTATGGTGATACAGACTGTGCCCACTCCACCAGTCATCACAGTTGTTTAAAAGTCAGATGCCACTAACTGAAAAAAAATAGGCTGGTACAAAAGTGTGTCTAGAACAGGCCTTTCATTTTCACAGCTTATTTTAGATTTTGCTGATTAGATGAGATTGTTCCATTTTTTAGTGAACTAGTCCAACTTCTACCATCTTCAGTTTCCTAGGTGAAGAATGACGCATGTTCATTTTACCAATCTTCTAATTACATGTTTGTTAGCTATTTTTGTTGCTCTGAGTATGTCCAATGTCTCATAAGGTCCTTTTCTAATCATTTGGCTAAAGATCCCAAACAAGAATTAAGATTTCTATATTTATGAACTATGCCTTGGGATTTGACCTGATGAGTATAAAAAGAGTCAGTGAGGCAGAGACAAAAGACATTTCACTGCTCTTTAAGGGCTAGGGTTATGGGTGTTGAACAGAGTAAGAGATTTCTTTTCTCTCTTGAAGCAGCCTATTTCTGAAAAATGGCGCTGAGTGACCTCCTTTACCCAGACAACCCCAAGAGAAGGCAAGAATTGATCCATCTGCACCAGGAATTGCTTCACTGCATGTCCACAAATTTCCGTGCAACAAATGAGCTGGCTGGAGTGCTGAATGAACACCTGGGCTGTGCCATTACCTACATTCAGATGAGAGAGAGCAGCACTGTCAAGGAAAACTGTGACATTATCATTCGAGCTATGAGTGAGATTCAGCATCAGGTACAGAAGATTGATAGTGACATGAAGGAAAAGCTAGAGCCTGTGCTGTACCAGAAGCTGTATGACATCAAAGAGCCCGAGTTGGAGAAAATTGCAATAGCCCATAAGGTTTTTTCTACTGTTCTTGGAGAAGCGACTGCAACAGCTGGGATGGTAGCTGTCAAACTTCTTGGCTCCAATTTTATAACTCTCACTGTGAGCAAGCTTGTCAGTCTCCTTGCGCAGATTGGGGCATCTGTTCTTGGGGGAATCAGCATCACCATTCTTGGGCTTGGCATTGAAATGATCCTGCATGCCATCCTCGGAGCCATGGAGAGGAATCAGCTTCTGGCAGCTGTGAGAAGCTATGAGAAGCACCTGGCTGAGTTTAAAGCAGCCTCAGAAAAGTACCAGCATGCCATACGCGAAGTGACTTCTTTGGTGAGACAGCAGGTTCAGTGAATTGAGTCGGAGTTCTCTCTCCTGCTGTGACAGCAGCTGCAGCAGCTATGCCTGCAGAAACCTTTTTGATTCGTTATGGTTAATGAACTACCAATGGCTTTTTTTCTTAGTAGTGGCAGCAGAGCAAGAGATGTGACGGATCAGGGAATTGGCGCTGAAATATGTTGATAGGGAACTGGCTTATAGGTGCTTCTGCGAGGCAACGCTTCAAATACTTCACAGCTTTCCTTCAGCTATTTTCTGGAATGCATTGTAGGTAACCTTGAACTGTAATTCATACTAGTGACAATAATATTCACTGCTAGAGCAATAGTGGTGAAAAGGTGTGATTTTTCTCTTACTGTGTTTCTGTATCAAAGATGACAACATGATGGGAGAAAACAATTTCAACAAGCCAATCCAGTCATCATCTGGAGGGCTCATCAGGACAGCTGTAGTTGCTAAACTCTTAGTGTGGATTAGTGCTAAATATGATAGGCTGAATTTCCTGTTCATTGAACTGCTTACAAGGACTAGCTGAAGCATATTTAACTGCTATTTCCTGTCCCATCCCTGCCTAAGGAGCCAGCCAGAGATCTTCTTTAAATAAACTTTAATCCCAGTAGATTAGCAGATAAGAGAACCATGGGCCTACAGGCAAACATACGCAGCCTTGCCCTACAACTGAAAGAAACCAGCTGTAGTGTTTCGTGCATGCCTGGCTGTGAATAACCTCTTATGCTCAGTAATGCCCTGCTCCTGCCAACCCACAGGTAAATATTTCTGTGCACAGTTGCTGCTTTGTTGATTGAAATGTGATTATACACATGTACAAGTGTATGTAGGATTAGGGCCCTATTAATGCATTAAATTTATTTTCAAGTCCTTTACCCACTCCCACCAATGTTGGACTGCCAAGAGTGTGCTTAGATTCTGCATTTCACAATATGCTACCAAGTGTCCTTATTTTTCAGGTTTTAAAAACAAAGCTGGAAGCAAGAACATGATTTGCAATCTCTTGCTCTGATTTGCTGTGATTTGCTTTTTTTGCTTTGATCTTTGGAAAAAAAAAAAAAAAAGGTATTTTAAGAATTAATAAAAATGTACCTGAGTTGTACCTGAATATTGTAAGACCTCTCTTGCCTGTACTTGGCTTGTTTTTTTTGGTTCTGTCTGAAAAACCGATCTCAAACAAATAATGAAAAAAGATTAAAATTTTCATTATAGATGCAATTTATAAATTCTTTTTTATATCCATGATAGACTAATCTAGAAGGGCTGTGTATAGGTTCCTTTTTTAGTATCAGCTTCCCCCATACTAAAAGCATACTCGAATTCATACTTGTTTATTAATATTCAACATTAGCAATATTAGATGATTATGTTAATAACTAGATTGTGCCGTGAAAGTAAAGAGACGGTGAGATTACAACAGGGAAGCTCTCCATTGGCTTCATAACCCTTCCATTCTGGGTTTTGGTGGTGGTTGGTTTTTTTTTTTTTTTGGTTGTTGTTTTTTTTGTTTGTTTGTTTGTTTGTTTTTTCCTTCCCCTAGTGTTCCCACTTTTAATCATCTTTTCTGACTCCTCTTTGCCTTTGTGTTCAAAAGCCATTAGATAGTAATGCAGCTGCTGGCTATCAAGCAGCTCTGCCAGCCATCAGGGAGAAAGCCCAGGGTTCAGGAGCATGGATGGGTGCCAGGGACTGCCAAACTGGGACTAGCACAAGCCATAGACTGGGTGATGTGGTTCAGGAAAGGCAGTTCAGAGGAGGCAAAAAGCACTGCTTTGTCTCACATGAGGTATTGTGGTGGGTGACACGGTGACCTGAAGCATCATTTCTCCAACACGTGACATCTTCCATCTCCTGACACAAGTGGCGCTCAGTTTAGAGGTACTTGTTTAGAGGCAAGAGGCTGTCAATCAGCAGAACAGCAATATTTGAGTGTTCAAGAGGCAGGAGTTCCTGGCTCCTGCTGACTATCTATGTGCAAATGTACATTCTAATTTGGGAAGAAAACCCACTAGCTCAGTACGTATTTTGTAAGAGTGCCAATCACTGCTGTGTGAGAATAGTGGAGTCAAGTAAAAACAAATCTGTTATACCTTTCAGGCAGCTTGTCCACATTTTCTTGAGAGCAGATTCTAAGCATTATCAGGGGAAGTGGGGCACACAATGAAGAAAGAGAGAGATACGATTTCTATTCACCTCTTGATAGATCCTTGTTCCTGGTGGGCTTAAAGGAAAGCTGGCTTGCCCGCAACAGCAGGTGTGGAAGGCGTCCTCATGCCCGTGAGATGTTGGAAGGTGCTGAAGATGTTGGAGGCTGGCGGGCGGCAGCCTGTCTCCCTGCTTATGAGGTAGGAGGCTGTGAGCTCATAGAGGCCAGGCCAGCATCCCCAGCCAGGTAGGAGGGCGGCCCATGACCTCATAAAGGGGTATGGCAACATCCAGCCGTAACAAAGTGGTTTGGAGGGAAAAAACCTGCTGATCAGCTTGGGACCTTCCCAAACTCTTTCCCCCAACTCTATCAATAAGAAAATCAATGGCATTTACTTGCATTACTGACAGTTATATACTTGAACTGAGTGCAGTACGCATTTAACTGCCTAGATGCAAGGGAGAGCACCCAGTGGAGCAGGAACAGCTTAGCTCTCTGTTTCTGCTTGGTAACCGAAACTCTGTCCTGCAAAACAGGAAATAATTTCCTGCTCTCTCTAGCCCTCTGATCTGTCTTACACTTGGTCCTCCAAAGATGTCATAACCAGTCTGGGGTTAACCAGTCTGCTGATGCTTCTCCTCCGGACTCCCTGGAGCTGCCTCTTGGCATGACAGAAGTATCAAGTGGAAAATATGAGAGAACTATTGTCCTCTGAGTCAGTTCAAAGTCAGCAGACACTGCTGGGAGAAAGCAGCTAGGGCTGTGGCAGTACCACTGTCCCCACTGAGCCCAGCATTGTCCTGACAGAAGACCCCAAGCCCTGTGAGGAGCGTCCAAACTTCAAAGTCTCAGCTGGCCCCCTCTCCAGTGACTTGGTACTTGGCAGGCATGTGCGTGGCCACAGCGTTCCCTTCACACCCCCTCAGGCATTCTCCCTCTGCTCAGTCTGTTGTTGTGGACCAAGCATTAAGAATTAAAACTGTATAATATGCATGTTCCAAATAAGAACAGCCCCAAAGAAGAAAAGAAGCTGTAAACCAGCCAAAACCAGACTAAGCTGCTTTCAGACCTGTGTAGAAACACTGGGTGGTTGCAGCCAAAATCTGTTCTGCAGCAAATCCTTTCTGGTAACAAGAACAATATAAAAGAACAGGCCAGAGGTGCAAGGTGGGGATGACTGCTGTGTACATGGTGAGCAAGACTCCCGAGGTGCTGAGAGCTCCTGAAGCCCTGGCTCTGAGGATGTTCCTGGGCTGACCATCTGCTAACTTGCATTTTGTGCAGTTTGCAATTAATGTTGGTGTGAATGCGATGCACAGCTTATAGTCTTGCTTTTACCCACCTTGCAACGATCCTTCATAAAGTTACAAGTTTGCCAACTACGTCTCTAGTATTTGAAAAACTGTAACAACATTATGTTGCGTGGCACGTCCACCCAGACCCGGGGATGTACAAATCCTGCTCAGAGATGAGGCCATCTCTGCCTCCAGACACATCTGCGCATAGAAAAACCATCCTTCCTACACCTTCTCCCCAGCATCTTAATTCTTTAAGCCTGCACCCATACTTTATTGCTTGCCCCCTCCTTATTCACAGTGATGCAACTGGTATCCAAGGAGATATTTCATGTATCTTTATCCTGGTTCTTCACGTGTCTGGGGACTTTTGCTGGGAGAGGCACTTTGGGCAACTAGGCAGAAACACATGTAACAAGAAACGCAAGTAACATCTCGGCCGACCAGGAGCCCCTGCTCTGCCAGCACTCTGCTTTTATCCCCCACCATCGTGGGGGATCGAGCCACGCCCCCTCCCCGCCTCCCGGTCCCACCCCCGGCTCACCCCACCACCCCCTGCACCATAGAGGAGCCTCCGCGCGGGGGAGAAAAGAGCAGCGGAATCATAGAGTTGGCTCTGGCGCCTTAAAGGCCTCACTTCCGGAGCGCGGCTCCGCGCGGCAGTGCGCGCTTTACGGCGGCGCGCCACAGGGTCCCGATTCAAGATGGCGGTGGGGCCGCGGCGGCGAGGGGCGAGGGGGCTGTAGAGGCCGCTGCGGCGGCAGGGGGCCGGGCCGGGCCGGGCCGGGCCGAGGGTGAGAGGAGCGGGACGGGACGGGATGGGGCTGGGAGGAGAAGGAGAAGGGGAAGGGAAGGGAAGGGAAGAGAAGCGAAGCGAAGCGAGGAGAAGGCGGTTTGTGCTGCCGCCTTCTCTTCCTCCCTCCCTCCCTTGGGGAGGAGGGGAGACTTTCGTGAGCCTCATGGGAGACTTTCTGCCTCGTTCCCCAGTGGCCAAAAAAACCATAAATGTAGTGGGTTTTTTTTCCCCCCATCGGCTATGAACTTGTTGCGTTGAAGCTCTTTGGTTCATATCCTAAAAGGATTTGGGATCGAGGTTTCAGAAGTTTATTTGCTTTCCCTTTAAATGTTAGAAATCTGGGAAATGCGGGGTGCAAATCTAACTCCTGCCTCTGTCTGGTGAGCTTCCCACCTAAAGAAATGATAGTGTCTTGCAAAAAAATCAGTGTAATCATATAAGTAGGAAGTATGTTATCGTTGATCAGAAATTATGGGGTGCTCTTGCAAACAGCAGGCCAGCTGTGAGCATAACCTGGTAATATGAGACATGAGCAGAGCTCTGCAGGTTTTTGCTAGTCAGTGCATTGAATGTGGGTGGTTCTTGGAGCTTGCTAGGAACCCCTTCTGTGAGGCCTTGAAGCACTAATTGAGGCATCGTGTTTAAATTCCTGTTTAGGGGAGGCACCTCATTTAGTGGTTTGAAAGTGGCAATTTGAGAAGGAGGATGCACATGGTGACTGCAGTGAGGCAGCAGAGAACTTGGGACTGAACTTCTGAATACTTTCACTTTGGTTGCGACCTCTTTGGATGCAGTATGGTGACTAGAAAGCTGCATCCCATCAACTCCCAAATTTCAGAGAGTGTTTTAGATTTTGGGGTGCATTCTGTTGTGTGTTGTGGTTTTTGGGTTTGGGTGTTGTGGTTTTTTTTTTTTTTTTCTTTCCCTCCCAGTGGTGTGTTGGCAGGGAAGTAGGGGTGGAGGTGGGGGCAGATTAGAGCTGTGAGAGAAGCAACATCCCTGGCTGTAGTTTGGATACTTAGGTAGTCATCTGTAAGTTGAAGAAATGTCTAAAGACAGGAAATAATTCTTTCCAGAATAACCTTTTCTTCTCTGGTCATTGTAACACAGCTTGAAATAATACTGCTGGAGGCAGAGAGCGTACGGGCAGTGGTATAGCAGTGGTCTCTGGGGAGAGAAAAAGACAACACGGCTGTGTGTGCAGAACTCTTGCTGGTGGATAAAGTGGGTGCAGGGGAGAGAAATCAAGGACAGCTTAAAAGTCTGCGGAAGGGAGGAAATTTGTGGGAAACATTTGAAATAGGAATGGAGAGGTAAAAATTGAAGAGTTTTTCTGAGAGTAAATGAAAAGCTAGAAGGACTCTGATATGCTCTTAGAAAAACAAAATGTGTGTTTCTTCCTCCCCTGTGCACTCTGTACTGTAAGCAAGAAGCTTCTTGGTTTGAGTCTTGGAGTGAATAACGATCTGGTTGATTAGCTTAAAGTGGGTACTTAGTAAAGTAGTAGTAAGTAGGTACTTAATTAAATAGTAGTACTTAGTTAAAGTAGGGTGATTTTGATGTGAATGTCTGAGACAGTAGTAGCATTTGAGGACCTCACAAGTATTTGAGGTTTATGAGGGAGCAACCTGCTGATATGGAGAGGAGAAATAAGCATACTCAAGCTACTGGTGTGTAGGACCTGAAACCATGTTGTCTTTTGCAGGTCTCTCCCTCTTTTTAATTTTTTTTTTTGAGGCGGAAGGAAAAAAAGTCAAAATGGGGCGGAGATCTACATCATCCACCAAGAGTGGGAAGTTTATGAATCCCACGGATCAGGCCCGTAAGTATCGGTAAAAGCTAAGCAGAAGGGAATGAGGGGGTCCTAGGGAAACAGATAAAAAGCTGTCTCTGAAGACAGGATCCTCACTTGTGAATCAGAACTGAGTTTCCCTAACTTGAAAAAATTATCTCAGTTTTGGCCGGTGTAAAAACTTCCTGAGAAGGCTGCTTGCTTGCATCCTGTTGCTTCTCTGCAGTATTTACCTCTTAGTTTTTACTGTAGTTATCAGTGTTCAAACGTCCTTGTACTTAGCTGTTGGCTAAACTGCAGGCTGCTGCTTGGGACATTGTTAATCTGTCTAAGGTTAGAATCAGAGGAAACAAATTTTGCAAGTGGTCTGGTTAGATGAGGGAGTCATCTAACAGTGTTCTTCCTTTTGGTAACATGCCAGATGTTATCAATGCTAAGCAGATAAAGAAAATCCAGACTTCCATGGTGAATATGTTTTTTTCAGATGTGTGTTCAAAGCCTACATATTTTTAAAGTGCGTTGTCTGTTGTTGGATCTATTTCAGCTCCTGGGCAGCAATCCTTTCATGACTGCACACATCACTATGACTTTTGCTGCCTATTGTTCTTTTCTGTATAGAAACACTCCTGCTTCTGGAGGCACGAAGACTGCTTTATCTCCTTTCCTTTCTGTATATCACACATGAAATAGAAAGCTATTTCATGCTGTATTTCTCTCTCAGTGGGAAGATGAATTTAAAAGTTACAGTCTCTGTAAAATGAGTGAAGTGTTGAGAAACAGCACTAATCTTGATGAAGGGAAAATTCTTCACGGATTTGGTTGTCTCTTTCAAGTTGTTATTTTCTCTTTCCCCCTCCTCTCTAGGGAAGGAAGCTCGGAAAAGGGAGCTAAAGAAGGTAAATAAAGAGATCGGAAACATTTACTTGGCATTCTCTGAACTGTGTATCATGTTTGTGATTGTAATGGGCCATGGCTGATAAATAGACTATAGGTGTTTTGGCTGATAGCCTAAGATTGACTTTGGAAAATGCTGTCCAAACAAGTAGTTTTAAGAAAACATAGACAGAAATCTTGTTTAGAATAACCATATCTCATCATCTACTATTTTTTAACTTGTGATGATTACAACTTTTCGAAACATTATTGTAAGTACTTGGGAATTAAAATACCAAAAAAACAACAAATAAACCACCCAAGACTCTCATAAGCGTGTTTTACTGTATATCTTTTGTCAGTTGGTTATCTTGTTGATTGTATGTGTCTTGATTGGAGTGAATGAATTATAGAAGCATTTGTAAATACTGAGATAGTGAAAATTCTCAGAAGTTTTAATTACCTTTGCTGCTGATTTGTGCCATGGTTAATATTTGTAGGGCATTTTGAGGTGCCTTTTTTTCCTCAGACTGGAAGTATTGAGAGGGGAGTATTTGGTACAAATGTTCTAACTCTTTCTCCGGTGACACTTTCCTGATCTGCTTGATATCTGATTTTCTTAGAACAAAAAACAACGAATGATGGTACGAGCAGCTGTACTAAAGATGAAAGATCCAAAGCAGATTATCCGGGACATGGAAAAATTGGATGAGATGGGTGAGTGAGAGGTACCAGGTGTTGGACTTAGGCAGTGGTTTATGTAGATGCATAACATAATTTTAAGGGACGACTGGGAGACTAAAATAGAGTAACCTTTTTCCTTTCCTGTTAGAAGGGGAGATTCTTTAAATAATTGGGGATTGATTATGATTTGAGGTGATGTGGTGCTATCAAAGATGACTTTTTTCAAGATAATGGCTGATAAAAATAGTGAGTAGTGTGTGTGTGATAGTAAGTTAGAGGTGAGGGGATTGTCATAAGGCTGAAGATTTCCTGAAGGTAGGGATTGGAAGCTCTTTGCTTTGAAGTTGTTTTGTTCATCACAGCTGTGCAGTAGCATAACTTTTGGGTTGTTTTTTGCTTTTTTGGATTAGAGTTTAACCCAGTACAGCAGCCACAACTTAATGAAAAAGTGCTAAAGGATAAGCGCAAAAAACTCCGTGAGACTTTTGAGCGCATCCTGCGGCTCTATGAGAAGGAGAATCCTGACATCTATAAAGAACTGCGCAAACTGGAAGTGGAGTATGAGCAGAAGAGATCACAACTCAGCCAGTATTTTGATGCTGTCAAGGTAATGCTTATTGCATTTCAGGCTTGTAACTGTGGTAGTGTATACTATTTGTCTGCTCGTTAGGTGTGACAATTACGAAGGAAGGGAACTTTATAAGATACTAGTGTATGTGTTATGTGGCCCATATTAAGTACTTACATTAATTGGCATAGTATCTCTGGTTACAGCATTTCAGTGAGGGCAGCATGGGGGTTGTCGAGTCTGTATTTATGTCTGATATATTGATTTCATTCAACCGGAAATTACAGGGGAAAGGGAAATTTATGTTGCAAAATGACAATATCAGAATTTGTTTCTGTATCAAAGAGAGAGTGAGCCTGTGAGTGTGCCATTGATATTTTTGTGAATGTCTGCTAAATCTGTTGCTGGAAATAATGAGAATCCTCTGGCTTTCCTTTAAAGAGCTTTCTTTAACATACTTCCCTACCATATTGGAGAACATAATGTTGCCCAAGTGCAAGTATCTGTAAGATTTTTCTTTTTTTTCTTTTTTTCTTTCTTTGGAATATGCAGCAGCCTGTGATTTGTGCTTTCTGGATACTCAGAAAATACAGGCATACTTGTCTGTAGCCTCTTCCCTTTGGGGACTGAAGGTCTAAAGGGAGATGGGAACGTTACTGGATTTTGACTAAGGTTTTGACTAAAGCCTTTTGTGGGTGCACTGCGTGTGCTTTGTTTTGTGTTGAAAGCTTTCACTGTTGACTTTTTCCCAAATCTCTTTCATGGACTGCTGCAAGATAACGTGGTCTAAGAATAGACACCTTGGCATGTGATGGCAGGTCCCATGAGTTCTGTACTCTGAAAGGTCGTGAGGCTGTGCTGTAGCTTCTGTGGGAGTAATACGTTATCTCTTTTTTTTTTTTTCCTTTTTTCTCCAGAATGCTCAGCATGTTGAAGTGGAAAGTATCCCCTTACCAGATATGCCGCATGCTCCCTCCAACATCCTCATACAGGACATTCCCCTTCCAGGGGCCCAACCACCTTCTATCCTGAAGAAGACATCAGCCTATGGGTAAGCGAAAAAAGAGAGTTGGGGGGAAGGTGAAAAAGGATCACTCTTATTACTGGGGAGGAGCTAGGGTTAGAACAAGAGGTGGTATTGACTAGCAGAAATCAGGAATTCTGTGTGAGTGAGTTGTACTTTCTTTTAACCAAAGCCCTTTAATCTTCCCCTGCTATTACAGGTTTTTGTTTAAATTGCTTTGAGTAATACACTATGTCTTCTAGCATTTGTCTTTCTGCGTATCAGTAAAACTTAAAGCCCTGCCGCTCAGAGCATAAGTGCCCCTTAAATTGCCATATGTGTGTTCTTTTGTCATGCTAATATATTCAGTTTAAGCTCCTAGTTTACTTGTTTATCAGGTTTCTTGTTCTAGTACTAGTTCTTTCTGTTTCTTTCTGAATAGCCTTCTGTTCTCACCAGCTTTGTGGTTACTTCATTCTGCTTCTGTCATGGAATTCAATCCTTGATTTTTATTTTTTTTTTCAGTCTTCCCTTCAGTTGCCTTCTGAGAAGCTTGCTTTTGTCTGATCTTCAGCAGTCATGTCTCTGTATGAGGCTGTAAACTCCTTGGGACAAATCTGTACTTTATAAATGTTCATACTGCTTTTTAGAAGCTGTGTAAGCAATGATGAGAGAAGGCTAAAGCATTCTATTAAGTGCATGTCTGCTTTTGTTTGTTTGTGTTCCTACATCTCTCATTTCCTTTCTTATTTCCAGACCACCAGTTCGGTCCATTTCTGTACTTCCTCCTCCTGGGCTTGGTGTTCCACGTTTACCTCCAGGCAGAAAGCCCCCTGGACCTCCTCCAGGGCCACCTCCACCTCAAGTCCTACAGATGTATGGCCGTAAAGTGGGTTTCACCTTGGAGATGACTCCTCGAAGGCGAGAAGAGGAGATTTCTTACAGTTCTGAAGCAGGTAAGGACTTTCCCATTACTGTCTTGGGTTTTCCTTGACCTCTCTGTTTTGCCGTGAATATAGCGTGCCCTAGACAAGGTATTCTGTGGGCAATATGGGTGTTATTATACTTGAAGGACTCTTCTTAAGTGATTGTACCTCTGAGGTGATTCTGGTATATTTTATAGTATCTGCAATTTTGTTATCAGCTATATTTTTAAATGTTGAAACTTCTAATACAACTTTCAGATATTTATTTTTTTATTAGGTTTCACAGATTGGATATTTTCCCATGTAGTCTTAACAGTGCTGAAATATTGTACATATTATCCCTTAAAAAAATCCAACCATTCTCAGAGAAGCCTTCCTTTTTCAAAAAACAAAAAAAACAACAAAAAACCCTAACAAAACAAACCCCCAAAAAATCCCAACCCAAACCAACAACAAAAACCCCCAATGACCCTAGGTATGCATTTGCTAGGGGAACCTAGGTCCTCCTTTTCACACAGTTACTGCATCATCCCTGGAAACTTTTGAATGCGTAGATCAGCTTTACTGCATACCAAAAAGCACCAAAGTATTTCAATGCTGGGCAATTGCTGAATAGAAATGAACTAATGAGTTGCAGATAGGAGTTGCCTTCGTTTGTTTGCTGTGCAAATTAACCAGCTGGCTAATAGGAAATCTTATAAATAAACTCTCAAAAATATTCTTTAAGAACATGTGCTAAACAGTAAAGGGTTGACAATATGTCCATGCTGTTGCTAGGGGATTTGTCTAACTATAGACACGCTGGTGTGAAAGACAGAATATTTTGTATGTTCAGAGTTTAGGCATTTCCTAATACTTTGCTTCCTGCAGGACAGCGAGGGCATGATGATGATATGTCCAGTACCAGTGAGGATGAAGGTTATCCTGAGGATATGGATCAAGACAAGCATGATGAGAGCAGTGATGATAGTGACAGTGATAGGTCAGATGCAGACAGTGAAGGCGAGGACTTCCTGCATCGTGATAATGATAAGGAGAGGGAAGGTGGTGAAGAAAAGAAATCAGGTATGATGGGAACTTTATAGATTGGGGGTTGATTTTTTTTTTTAAACTACTTAACAGAGTTTGTGTCTGTTTTCCTGACTGAGGGGGGAAAGTAATTTGTTTAGCCAACTAACTGTGTTCTCACTCACCTAAATTCCAGCTGAAGAATTTTTATTAGTAAACAGATCAGAAGGAAGCTGTCTAGAAGTGAAGCATCTTTTCAGATGAACCTGTTTTCTTAACAGTTGAGTTGACTTAGTAAGGTTGCAAGCTGTTTTTCACTTGAAGCATTGAATTGGCAGGGTACCCTAGAAAAATTAAGCCTCAGTGTAAAATATACTTACTTTTCAGTGACTTGAACAGTACTTCTGAGACGACCGAATTTCATACTAATAATGCTTTTGAATAATAGTTTTTTCTTGGTTGCTTGGGGGAGACCAATTGATAGAAAATACTAGGTTGGCAAAACTTCAGATAATCAGTGACACCAATGGTAACCCTTATGTAAGGAGCATCATTATGTTAGAACGATACGTTATCCATACCAGGTAGAAGACTATCTTATTTTTATTATTTTCTTCCCACCTCCCACCACCTTACCCATGCTTTCCTTTCCCCAGGTCATAGCGTACGGTTTGCAGACATGCCTGGGAAATCACGAAAAAAGAAAAAGAATATGAAAGAACTGACTCCACTCCAGGCCATGATGTTACGAATGGCAGGTGAGTGAGGTGGATATATTAAGTGGAGATATGCCGTTAGGCTTCCAGTTAAGGTTTCTCTGGTAAGCTTACTTTGTTTGCACAGTTTTTATTTGATAGAGTAAATATTTTACTGACATAATCTAAGGTCTGCTAAGAGTATAAGCTGTGGTTAGGTGTTTGGTTTTGTTTTAAATTATTTTTAATCTAGTAATGTGTGTGTTTTGCATAGCAGAGTTGAAGTTACAGTAGCAACTTAGGGGTTTTTTGATGTACTGGGATTTTTTCTTCTAAATTTTATCTTGGTTAAGTTTTAAACAGTTGCTCAAATGAAATATGAACCTCTTGGTGAAAAAGAAAAGGTGAGACTGCCTGTAGTCTCAGCCTGTAACCTGTAAGGATTAATGCTCCCTAAAAATATCCTTTTGTAGAAATAAGTTAACCCATAGAGTGAGGACTGTGTGTTTGTTTTAGAAAGGCACCCCAGTGTCTTTTAGAGGTGCTAGAGTTTCTTGGACATGGGGATTATGTTTATTCTGAGGTCTAAATAAAATCTGTTCTATTTTCATTAAAAAGCAGTTTGGTGTTTTTTTTTGAATCATTCAAATGATCATAGGAAATTATTCCATGTTCCTTTTCCCCTCCTTGTGCACCGCCCCTGCCCCCCAGCAAACTCCCACAAACCATAGATCAAATAGCTGCCATTTGGGATTGGCCGTAGAAGTTTCAGCTCCCACAGGAACACATAGCTCTTGGTGGCAGAGCTGTCTAGAACTGTGGGTTTTTAATTTTTTTTTCTGTTTAATAATGAAATGTGGTCAATTTTCTTTCCTTTGAAGTGAAGTTTACCTTTTTGTATTCTATTTTGTGTGCTTAAGTTTCTCTGTGATGTTCACAAAGATATTACCTTTGGACTGTTTTTTTTATAAGTATGTCTCCATTTCTAGGTCAGGAAATTCCAGAAGAAGGGAGAGAAGTGGAGGAGTATTCAGAAGAAGAGGAGGAGGAGGAAGAGGACTCGGAGTCTGAAGAGACATCACAGCAACAGCAGCAACAACAACTCAGTGAGGAAGCTCTTGCAGAGACTGGGTCATCTACTGCAACCTCCCAGACACAACAGCAGCAACCGCCTCCACAGCCTGTTCCTCCAGCTCAGATACAGGCACCTCCTATGCCTGGGCCACCTCCGCTAGGACCACCTCCAGCCCCTCCACTGAGGCCCCCAGGACCACCCACTGGCCTTCCTCCTGGCCCTCCACCAGGTGAATACTTGATTTACTAGGGTTTGAAGGATGCAGGTTCTCGGTACTACAGACGGTGTATCAGTTTGGGAGTTTCGAAGCTGCAGAATGTGTTGCAGATAAGGTACAGGAGCCCAGTGTGGCAATTGCTGAGACCTGTGTGATCTCTTCTGTGGTCAGTCTATTGTTGCTGTACTGTGCTTCTGAGGCATGAGGCTCCTGTAGCTGTAGGTAGTCTGATGGGCATTGGCTTGTGTGTTAGCACTAACACCGACGGGCAGCTGTGGAGCTGGTGTTGGAGTATGAAGAACAAGGCCTGGTGCCATGTGCCTCTCCAGTGTTGGTTTTTTTTTTTTCTCGGGTTGTTCCTTCCACACCCCAACCCGAGTGAGGCAAGATTAAAGAGGTTTGGGAGACACTACCTAGTTATAGGTTTTGGTGTGTTTGTTTTATTAAAAAAAGCTACTGTGAAGGCTTCTGCTATTCTACCATGTGGACGTATTTCAGTCTTTTTAGGGAAGATAACTATCCTCAGACGAAATAAGTACTACAGTTGAATTCATATCAATATTGGGCTGCCTAGAAACTATTAGCAATAAGGCTAATCAGTACCAGTTTTTTGTAGTGTATGGGGTTTTTTTTGGAGGGCAAACACTTGAGTTTCTTTGATTTGGAGAAAGACTGATTTTCTGAAAGTTGATGGGGTTGCCATATAGCTGAACTGGATAACAGTAACAGGTTGTTTTGTAATTAAAAAAGAAAAGTATAAATCTGTTGCTTGTTCTTATACTTAAATTGCAGAAATCAATAGTGGAACTATAGTGAGGAGCACTATATGCTATGATTTTAATGTATTTTATTCTATTTTATTCTTTATGGGCATATTAACAACATAATTTTTTTTGGGGGGGGGGGGCGTGATCAGGCAGGCCAAATTCTCTTTTCAGTGTCTTCCTCGCTGTTCCAGTTCTGATACCTCCTAGAGGGGGAACCTCAAATCTTGAAACAGTTGCTTTCAATAGAGCAAAACTACGTTGCTGGGTTGTTTTTTTTTAGGCCAGAAGGGCAATTATATGCCAGAGTCAAAAGTTCTTTTGCTTTTAGCTGTTTTAAATTCAGACAACCTCAGCTCAGTAGCTGTTCTCAGCTCTTGCTTCATTATATGGGGAGGAGCCCCTTTACCAAGTGGGAGAAGATACTTACAGTTGGCTATGAGGAAGAAACTTTAACTCTATAACTGTTGCCTTTTTTTGAGATTTTTAGAAAATCTGTTTAGTGTGGCTGCTGGCTAGTGTTAGAATAGCTTTCAAGTTTCTGTTGAAGATGTTTAGTATTAGCTGATGGGATAGCTGGGTTTTTTTGGTGGGTTTTTTTGGGGTTCTTTTTGGGTTTGTATTTTGTTTTGTTGGTGGTTTATTTTTTGGTTGTGTGTGTGTGGTTTTTTTTTTCCAACCATGAACTGAGTTTCTCTTTTGTATGCATGTTTTCAGGAGCTCCTCCATTCCTGAGACCTCCTGGCTTACCAGGATTGCGTGGGCCTTTACCTCGACTTCTGCCACCGGGTCCTCCACCTGGGCGACCACCTGGCCCTCCCCCAGGCCCCCCACCAGGTCTGCCCCCAGGTCCTCCTCCACGTGGGCCACCTCCTCGTCTGCCCCCTCCTGCCCCACCAGGTAAAGTGTTCTGTTTGCTTCAGCGCCAAGTCTCTCCCTGCTTTATTTTCCCAGTTTTTGCTGTGGTGACCAAGCTAGGAAGTATAAGTGGTTACCCGTTTGCCTCTGTTCCTGCCTGTGTGGCTGCATTATGCTGTATCTTTTTCTGTGTAATAACAACAAGTAATTCCATACTGCTGTGTGTAGTTTGGTAGCAAGGAATCTGTCCTCAAAAAGGGAATTTCAGAGTTTAAGTGTCTGCTGGACTGTTTCTGAATAATCCCCGGGTGCTATAATGGTGTTCCACTTAATGAGTTGGAGATGAGGATATTTATTTTTTCAACCTGGTCAGATGTTTCTGATGACTCTGACGTTCCAGTGGCATGGGTCATCAAGAAACTTTTTATTTTCAGATTCTAACTTTAAAATTTGAAATGAAGCAATACACGGGTTCCTGTAGCTTTTGAAGTTTGAGGAGCAGCAGCATTTTCAACCCAGCATTTGGTGCAGGGTTGAAAACTTTTTTTTTTTTTATTTTGTTGAGGGTTTTTGTTTTGTTTTTCCTTCTTGGCTTTCTAAGCCTGTGTACTTTTTTGACCACAGATTTTTAAGACTCCAGGTGTGGAGTCAGCTCATGCTTTCATTTCTTCTTACAGGTATCCCTCCTCCTCGCCCAGGCATGTTACGGCCACCTCTGGTGCCTCCATTAGGACCTGCCCCACCTGGGCTCTTCCCACCAGCTCCCATTCCGAATCCTGGGGTGCTGAGTGCCCCACCCAGCTTGATTCAGCGCCCCAAGGCGGATGACACCAGTGCGGCCACCATTGAGAAGAAAGCTACGGCCACTATCAGCGCCAAGCCCCAGATCACTAACCCCAAGGCAGAGATCACTCGCTTTGTGCCCACTGCCTTGCGAGTGCGCCGGGAGAATAAAGGGGCTTCTGCTGCCTCCCAGAGAAAACAGGATGATGAGCCTGCTCTCCCATTAACCAAAGCTGCCCCTAAGGCTGGATCTTCTGCCCCTATCTCTGTACAGACAAAGGATGATGTGTATGAAGCCTTCATGAAAGAAATGGAAGGTCTCCTGTGACCTGTTATAGTCCTAGTTAGCTTTCCTGCTCCTCAACAGAGATCAGACCACCGTGGAGGGAGGAGAAGGAAAGGTCCTCCTGCAAGCAACGAAAGGGCTTGCATGACAGGGAATAGTCCCCTACCCACAGGTCAACTTGCCAGTATGCTCTGAGTAGAGACCGCTGCAGATGAGGTGTGGCTGGGGACCTCCTTTCAGAGCTGGCATGTCCACTTGGTGGAAGGAGATTACAGTCAAGAAGGCGATGCTGCTTTCCTCAAGTCCTCCCCCTTCCTTGGAGAAAGATAATGGTACTCTGGGGAGGGGGGTGTGGGAGCGGGGGGGTGACTGTGCTCTGCCTGAATCCTTGCACATCCTGAATGCTCTGGTGAGGGTAGTGGAACAGGTTTTTGAGGAGCCAGAAAAGTGTTAGCAGCATTTCATACACATGTCATTGTCCAGTTTTTATTTTCTGTACTGTTCTTTTCTGTAAATATTTTATAATCCTGTTTTTTAGTTGCAGTGAGATTGATCAATCATCTTTCTTCCAGGGTAGTCAGGGAGGTAATTTGTTGCTTACACTGTACACTGGAATTTTGCACCCTGTCCCCTTAACGGTCATCTTGATGGCTTTCCATCAGCAGGGGAAACTTCATTTTGTCTTGTGAAAGACAATAAATGTTCAGTGTATCAAAATACCGGTTTCCTTGTGATCTGTCTAAAACTAGCATGTAGATGGAAAGGAGGGAGGTTCTTTGCTGGCCTTGGGGGAAGATAGAGGCATTCTGAACCTCAGAAAAGAAAAGCAATACCTACATTATAAATAATATATACTTTTTTTGTAATGAAAGTTCTGCTATATTCTTGTTTTGAAGTTCCTAAATGTCCCTTTCAGCCTTTGTTGGTAGCTAGTAGAAACTTAAGTCCTGAAGTACTATTAATAATTGCAAAATTATTTCTTTTATATACTCTATTGAAAGATTTACTTCATATCAAGCCTCAGATACCCAGTGGATGCATCTTGGACAGGCTACCTTAAGTAAAAATTGGTAAACAATTTCAGTTCTAAGAGCTTGGCAGCTAATTTTCCTTGTGGAAAATCTCTGATTTCAAATTCTATGAAGTTAGTGCTTTTAAGGTGCAGATTTTTTTAAGAAAGAATTTTCACATTTCCAGCTTAAAAAAGAATTCTTTTTCTATTTTGGCAGAAGTATTCCTTTAGCTTCATTCACTATGCTGACAAATCTTTATTCTCACTTGCAAGGCTGCAAAATCTCCTAGGATCTTGTAGACAAATCAGTTTTAAGACCAGTGGGATCAGTTGCGTTGCCAATAAATATCTCCCAAAGATGCTGCTGCTTCAAAGAGTTAATAAATATTTCAAAAATGCAAAGTTTTGTCTGGAACTGAATTTGAGCACAAGACTTCATAAGTAGCTAACTACTAGTATTTAGGTGTCTTCATTGTGTTAAAAAAGTGTGAGTTAGTGTTGTAAGGATGATACAGCATGAAAGAGATTGAGAAAACTCTTCATTGTCCCTGTTGAAGAGCTTGTGGTGAGTGTCTTGGTGATTTTAAGAATGAGTCCTCTGACAATATATCAATATCTAGGTGAATATATCCAGACTTATGGGTTTTTATGTTTTTAATAAAGAGAATTTGTTAAGCTGCCAGATTAGCAGATATCTCAAACAATACCTTTAGTTGGCTGTAAGCCTCAGACTTAGCTGAATACTCACTGTTTTAAGGAGACAGAATTATTAGCTACCCAAACTTACACTTGAAAATTTTGATTCTGTTTTCACAAATTCTGGACACAACTTGGTTTGTACAACATTTCTCTTCCTGTTTCAGGAGTTAATTGCATTTGCGTCAGTAGTATCTTAAATCCTTTTTTTTTGTCATTATATTTATGGAATATCCTCTTTATATTTTAGCTTTTAAACAAATGCATTTTTGTCTTTAAGTGGAATGTGTGAATGGTGATTTTTGGGGGAAGGGGCATCACAGCGGTACTTCTGACCCTCGGTTTAATAATAGCATTGACCCTCCCTCCCAGGGAGCAACCCGAGGAGAAGAGGAACTGTGTTCTGGGATAAGGACCTCCCTCCCACTCCCGGTCGAGAAAATCTCCCTGGCAGCCCTGTGATTACGTTAGTAACCTGCAGGAGTTGATTCATTCTGTTCCTCCACTTAAGTCTGGATTTTTTTTTAATCTTTTTTTTTTAATGTTACTTTGGCCATATTCACACATACGTGAGCCACCTTTTCTTCTCCTGGGACGGAGTGAACACTTGCCTGTTGCTGTATCTGTTCCTTTTCAGACAGGCAAAAGGGTTTGAATTTGCTGGATGTTTAAAAGGGCACAAAAAGGTAAATTTTGTGCACAAGGAATGTGCATAGTATCAGATAACTTCCTCGCCCTGCCTGGGGTGAAGTGGGGTTGGAAAGCAGGTAGGTAGTTTCCTATAACTGATAGACCTCTAAGATGGCTTGAGGGAAGGGGGGAGGCAGGAAAAGGAGGTAGGGGTGAGGTGGGGAGCGAGTTCTGGAATAAATGGGTTTTGAGGCCACACAGAAGAGCTGGATTTGACAATGCAAATCGTCCAGGAGCTGCAGGAGTTTTTTTCTCTGGGAAGAGTCCAAGGCCGGGGTGCCTACTGCTTCTTGTGTGGCTCTTGTACAGGAGGATTCTCACGTTCTGTTGTGGTTTTGTTTTTGGTTAAACACATGAGGCCAGGAGCTGTATAACTACCTGGGACTGTGTGTAGAAACTGGCTGTGCTTGGGGCTGATATTTCACCTGACTGAGCAGAACTATGGTTTGTCTTCAGCTAAATTAATATGGGGGACTTTTTTTTATTCCTTACCTTAACACAGTTCTAAGTGGAAAGAGCACAAAGATATAAGTTCTTCCTGTTGCTTTTATCAAAGCGATGGGATCTGTGGATGCTCTGACTTCAATCTATGCACTCAGGTAATCATCTGGCTCTTTACCAGCCATGCAAATGATAAGCCATGACAGAAACATCAAATCCAGCTTTGAGGACTGTTGACAACCTTTTCTGCCCCAGCATCGGAAATCATTGTAAAGCAATTTCATTGCTAAACTGACAATCCCTGCATCAGCTAGATGAATTTTACCCTTTATTCACCTGTTGTCTTTGGCCTCTGGTAATTTTTGCTTGGGATTTTTTTAGTAGGCTATCATGAATGGCCTGGTGGGAGTATTGTCTCTGTCTTTCCCTGAAATATGACAATGTCAGTAGCCAGGGTAAGCAGCACAGTCTGGCATATGTGCTATTCCCTTCACTGTAATTTTATGATGCCCATGTCCTAGGATCTGGGTTGCATTATGAAGAACCACAAGTTAAAGGACAAAAGCATCACGATCTGAGGATGGGAACAAAAAATCACACAGAAGTGGAATTCACGGAAACAAGAAAGTAGAATCCTGTGCTGTGGGGAAAATGGAGGAAGAGCTGGCTGTGCAACACTGGGGTAGCAGAAGAATGTGGCTAAGTCCAGTGTGCAGGCTCCTTCCTTGGGCAGATGCTCTCCTTGTCTAAACCTTGCTAGAACTGCATGGGAGGAAGATGTCAAGGAATAAAGAGAAACCATGGGCAATTAGAGCAAAGCAGCAAACATGAAGAGGAATCTCTTTGTCCATAAGACAAGCCCAGACAGTACCAAACAGCCTGAATCTTGGATGAAATCAATTCAGCTTATCGGTGCAGTGAGATATTCTCTAGTCCGAATAAAAGCATCACAGCCTGACTTCTAACGCTCTGTAGAATAACCTTACAAATAATACCAGGTTAGTTTTGACTAAAGGAATATTTGAGTGATTTGTCTCCAGAATCACAGAAATTTCCTCTTGTCCGTGTTCGTGCCTGGTTTCTACACACGTCAGCAGTGCTGAGTTGCAAATGTTCCGACCGAGAGGAATGTTTCTATTTTCTGACAAAAATACTAAAAGTAATCCTGGAGTAGCGTTTCTGAGGTTCTAAGTACAGGGCCATTTCTAGGTCGATGGCGTTAGCAGAGGCTCCCTCTGTTCCCGGGCGGCGGCTGCGCGCCGCTGCTCTCCTCAGGCGGGCGGGGACGCGCTTCCCCCCGCGACGGCCTTTGGAGCAGGTCCCGGGGCGGCGGCCGGGGGGGGTTTGCGGGTGGGGGTTGGACCCCGCCCCGCGCCGGGCGGGGCCAGACGCTGCTCCCCCATTGGGTGGATTTGGATCCGCAGCGCCATTGGTCGGAGCGAGCGAGAGGGTGCTACAGCCAATCAGAAGGCGTGCCGGGGTGCGCGGGGAAGCTATAAAAGGGGGCGGGCGGGGGGGGGGTGCGTAGCGACGCGTGTCTCACGTCAGGTTGGGCGGCGGCTGCGGAAGAGCGTCGGGAGCGATGTCCGGGCGCGGGAAGCAGGGCGGGAAGGCGCGGGCCAAGGCCAAGTCGCGCTCGTCGCGGGCCGGGCTGCAGTTCCCCGTGGGCCGCGTGCACCGGCTGCTGCGCAAGGGCAACTACGCGGAGCGGGTGGGCGCCGGCGCCCCGGTGTACCTGGCGGCCGTGCTGGAGTACCTGACGGCCGAGATCCTGGAGCTGGCGGGCAACGCGGCCCGCGACAACAAGAAGACGCGCATCATCCCACGGCACCTGCAGCTGGCCATCCGCAACGACGTCGTCGTTGCGGATGGCCAGCTGCAGGTGCCGTGGGATGATGCGCGTCTTCTTGTTGTCGGGGCCGCGTTGCCCAGCCAGCTCAGGCTCTCGGCCGTCAGGTACCTCCAGCACGGCCAGCCAGGTACACCGGAGGCGCCGGCGCCCACCTCAAAATAACCCAAAGGCTCTTTTTAGAGCCACCCACTTCCTCATAAAAGGAGCTGTAGATCCTAAAAAACCAAAACCCAATCCAAAACCTTTCATTTGCTGTGTGCAATAAAAATTTAAAAAAAATTTGAGCTTCAGTGTTACAAACTAAAGCACTAATTGCTGCCGAGTACTAAAAACGCCGGGGTGAAAGGAAACATTTTGCTCTGGGCGAGAACGAGGCAAACTCGAAGGTCTCTGCAAGAAGCGATGGGCAGGCCCTGCCGCCTCCCCTGCCAGCTGAGCCCCGTGGGAGGCTGTAGCAACTCACCCGTGTCCTTAAGAACAACCCTGCCCCCCACCCCCGAACGACCTTTTGACCTACAGATGGTGTCACTTTTGGGTTTTGTTTTGGTTGGTTTTTTTTTTTTTTCATAGTAGCAGGCAGCCTGAATTATTAATTTTTAATACAGTTTTCTTACAGCTTTGTCCGAGCTGCTGTGCCCACCTTCTGCCTGAGAGCTGGGTGGGTTTCAGAGTCGTTCGTCATGGCTGGATGGGCAATTTGAGGCAAAGAGGACTGTTCTGATTCTGATTTATTAAGGTTTTGATGCTGCCTTACATATAGTGCTGAACGTGACCGTAAAGATGTTGAAATAGAAGCAAACAAACATCAGTGGTTATAGTTCAATAAGCACATTTTAAAAATTATCCATTTGAAAACATAAATTATTTGAATCATAACATACAAAATTTTAGCCTCCCCGCCAGTTACAACAGCAAGCGGTAACAAACAGTTTACAGGCCCTTGGCAAAACAAAGGGTTGTGGGCGACAATGAAAATATCAGAGAATACTTGTTTTCATGCTCTATGTGCTGAAAAATAAAATGCATTTTTTTTGAATTTGTTTAAGCACGGTCTTGGTGAAGTGCAGGCGAAGAGCTTCCCCTTCTCGCTAGCAGCTTGGCATTTCAGCGTAACAGATACATCAGCTGGACACGTTATTTTTAATGTTACTTCCAGTGCAGAAATTGATCACTGGACAATAAAAAAAATGGGATATTTTGGCAATCTGCTGGTGAAGGGGAGCCGCACCTGACAGCTCGAGCAAGTTTTATTGTGCAGAAGTATGGAAAAAAATCAGCTGCAGCAGTGTCTCCTTAGATAATGATGACTCAAGATTTTCACCAATCGAGCTGTACCAAAATAAAACCAAAACTAAAAACAAAAATAAAAGGGTGCTGATTACAACTATTAACAAAAACTGGCAGTGTTAAGTTCTTATGTCACCTAATTTATTAAGAAAATAAATATTTCTGCAGCAGAGCACTTGGGAACCATGTCTGTATTGTGCAGACTGAGCAACACAGCACGAGAGGCTACGCTGTAAAAAGTCATCTCCTTCTGGGGCACAAACAGCCCCTCCCGGGTCTTTAATCCGCTTCTTGCCTTGTTGCATATTGCACTAATTTAATTTATTGTAATTATTTTGAAAGGGGTAAAGGATTTGGGACAAAGCAGCTAATTTCTAATCCATATTCAGTGCTCAAGATGAGCCTGTGTTACTTCCTCCTCTTTGAAATCAATTTGCGATTAAAATATCCATTCAAATCCCTGATTTTCAGCTCAGATTAAGAGAAGACCCTTTAAAGAATAATAATTGATTACTTTGGGGATTTAGTTGCCCACATCGCGGATTTTATTTAGAAGGAAAAACAAAAGTTTCTGTCTCCCGAGGTCTCTCCAGGTCCAGGACTCAGGGTTTATCGCCTCTTTTTTAACTCACCCTTTGCCTCTTCGAGGGGAAACTTTGCCGAGGGGAACAACAGTCTTTCTTTTCCACGCCGCTGCGAGCCGGGGGGGGTCGGTGGCAGAAATTCTGCTAAAAAGAGGCTTTTTTGACTCCTAAGAAACACAAAATGAGCGGGGAGAAGGGACCTTTCTGCCGTGCAGCGGGGCGGGCGCTGCAACGCACCAATCACCGCCCGGCTCCGCTCTATAAATACGAGGCCGCCGACTTGCTCCAGGCCCAGTGGTTTCCCCCGATCCGTGGACGACGGCTGCCACCATGTCGGAGACCGCGCCTGTTGCCGCTCCCGCTGTCTCTGCTCCCGGGGCGAAAACCGCCGCCAAGAAGCCGAAGAAGGCGGCGGGCGGCTCCAAAGCCCGCAAGCCGGCGGGCCCCAGCGTCACCGAGCTGATCACCAAGGCCGTGTCCGCCTCCAAGGAGCGCAAGGGGCTCTCCCTCGCCGCCCTCAAGAAGGCGCTGGCCGCCGGCGGCTACGATGTGGAGAAGAACAACAGCCGCATCAAGCTGGGGCTCAAGAGCCTCGTCAGCAAGGGCACCCTGGTGCAGACCAAGGGCACCGGCGCCTCCGGCTCTTTCAAGCTGAACAAGAAACCGGGTGAGACTAAGGAGAAGGCAACCAAAAAGAAGCCGGCAGCCAAGCCCAAGAAACCGGCGGCCAAGAAGCCCGCCAGCGCCGCCAAGAAGCCCAAGAAAGCAGCGGCAGTGAAGAAGAGCCCCAAGAAAGCAAAGAAGCCGGCAGCCGCCGCGGCCAAGAAAGCAGCCAAGAGCCCCAAGAAGGCGGCCAAGGCAGGCCGCCCCAAGAAGGCAGCGAAGAGCCCGGCCAAAGCGAAGGCGGTGAAGCCCAAAGCAGCCAAGCCTAAGGCAGCCAAGCCCAAAGCAGCCAAGACGAAGAAGGCGGCGCCCAAAAAGAAGTAAAATGACTGAGAAGAAATTATAGTCTACTCATTTAAATAAACCCAAAGGCTCTTTTAAGAGCCACCCACTTGCTCTCAAAAAGAGCTGAAACACTACAGTACTGGCAGCAGCAAAACCAAGTCTTGTAAGAGGTTCTGGTAGGAATTTATACCGAAAAAAGTTGCCGTTTTCAAAACGTGCGGGTTCGGTACAGCGTGCATGGGAGACGCGGGCTTCCTTAAACAGGAAGTGTTTTTTTCCTACCGACGTGCAATTCGGGAGCGCTGCGATAGCGGCGCCGGCGCCCGCCCCGCCCCGCCCCCCGCCGTGGCGCGGGGCAGCGACCGCCCCTCCGCCGCCGGCCCACGGGAGTTTAAAAAGTCCCGCGCTGGGCCGGGATTGGCCCCGGCCGCCCGCCCGGCCCCGCCCCCGCCAAGCCCCGCCCCGTGGGGCGGTGACCCCCCCCCCCGTGCCATTCCCCGGTTACGTACGGCACCGCCTCGGCCCCCTTCCCCCGGGCTCCGGGGCCGAGGGTGGGTGCGGCAGGGCGCGGATCAGGGATGGGGGGAAGCGGCGCCGCCCGTGCCCCCCGGCGGGAGGAGCTGTGGCCCCCCGTCCTCATGCTCCGGCCCCCGGTACCTCCCGCAGCGCCGGCCACCCCCAGCTCCTCGCCTCTAACTTTTTTAAAAAAAGAGAGAACCAACTCCTGCGCAAGTTCGGGCAGTGGTGTTTTGGACTGGAAACCCCCCTGTAAAAAACAAAAAAAAAAAAATCTTTCTCTCTTGCCTGATCGAGTTCGGACAGCGACGTCCCTGAAAAAAGCTGTGTTGGGGCGGGCACTAGAACGCGCGAAAGAAACAAAAAAAAAAAAAAATAAAAAAAGCTGCAAACACGCCTGGAAGATTTGCTTCAGAAGCTGCTTTCAAAATATTTATTATATCAGTAACCGATAGGAGCAGGAATAACATTTTTTATTTTACAGGTATAAGTGCCCAGCTATGACTTTCTACCGGATCTACCAAGTAAGAGGAATTAAAAACCTTAGAAAATAAGAACAACCTACCTTCCCCCGCGGGACTCCCGAGGTCTGAAAGCAGAGCTGCCAAAACACTATAACAGTTGCTGCTGCTTTTGAACCACATTCAAGACCAGAGCTCACAGCACATGCCCGTTTCCAAGTTTTAAACCAATTATAACTCCATACGCCGAGCATAGGCTGCTCACACCGAGAGCCCACCACACTTCAGAACTGAAGTGGCTACGCTTCAGCTACCTAAAAAGGCAAGTACTTAACTTTCTAGTGACGTGCAAACGAACAGACTTTTTATGTACCTCCTAAGAAAAACAGTAATTCAGCCCCTCTACTTGAAAAAATTGGTGGCTCTTAAAAGAGCCTTTGGGTTAAAACCGACGATCCGAGGCGCTCTACTTGGAGCTGGTGTACTTGGTGACGGCCTTGGTGCCCTCGGAGACGGCGTGCTTGGCCAGCTCGCCGGGCAGCAGGAGCCGCACGGCCGTCTGGATCTCCCGCGAGGTGATGGTGGAGCGCTTGTTGTAGTGCGCCAGGCGCGAGGCCTCGCCGGCGATGCGCTCGAAGATGTCGTTGACGAAGGAGTTCATGATGCCCATGGCCTTGGACGAGATGCCCGTGTCGGGGTGCACCTGCTTCAGCACCTTGTACACGTAGATCGAGTAGCTCTCCTTGCGGCTCTTCTTGCGCTTCTTGTCGCCCTTCTTCTGGGTCTTGGTCACCGCCTTCTTGGAGCCCTTCTTGGGCGCGGGGGCGGACTTGGCCGGCTCGGGCATGGCGAGAACTCCCTGACTGCTGCGGCGCACCGGAGTACGCGGCGATGCGGTCACTCCCCTATTTATAGGGGCCTTATGCAAATCTACGGCCTCAGCTATCCGCCTTTCTATTGGATATCAGCGCCAGTGACGTCACCCCAGGCACGAACGGCGTTGTAATTGGTCCTTTTTGAATACCACGCTACGATTGGTTAGCAGTTCGAATCCCATCAGCCAATCACACTATGCTCTTTCAATCGCACAGTTCCGTAGCGAAGCTCGGCCTCCGCTCTCTGGCCTCGCCCCTACCCCGGGGTCAGCCCGGAGCGTCCGGGCTCGCCTGTCTCCTGCAGCCGCTGCTCGGGCGGATTTGTACCGACAGAGCGTAGTAGCCGGCGGTTTCTCTAGAACAACAACAAAAACTAGAGAAAATTACAAGGGCTTTTGCTACTCTTTTTTTCCTTCAAAAAGCTATACCTGCACACTTCGTGTAATAGCCTGCATTTGTAACAGGCACAGGTTACATGTAAAAGGGAAAAAAATACAGTCAAAAAATTTAAGAGAGGCTCTGGAGCGCTAAGCTTTGTTAATCGCATTTGAAATGAATTCTTCTGGCCCACGGAACGTGGCTTGTTTTTCTGGACTTTACATGAGATGGAAGTTCTTTAATGTGCAAGTCGAAAGAATGTGGATTTCTTTTGGATTGTAATAAATATTGGACAAACTTGTTTAAGTCAAAGCAAGATATTCCTGGTAATAAAAATGAATTGTGGATTTTAAACTGAATTTGGAATTTATTGTGAGTCAGAAATTCTGAGTGTGTTCTTGACTTCATTGTTCAAGAAGAAAAAAAAAATTGTTTGAACAGTCTAACATGATTTAATGGTATTAAGAATTCTGATGTAGCTTTGTTGGTTTTTTTTTGTTAAATATATGATCGAGGAAGTGTTCTTTAACATAGTATTAACCTGTATGTTTAGAAAAGGGGTGATCATGGTTTGTTTTTTTTTAAATAAAATTCTCCGTAATCACATTATAAATTACAATTAAAAATTCATTCACTGGTAAATGAGAGCACTATAATCCACTTTTAAAGGGATCAAGTTGATTTGTGGTTCAATGACGCTAGGACTGGATAACCTGGTATCGCATAGCCAGTGCTGTAACGATGCTATTTCCTTTTGGAACCCTTAAGGGCCATCCAAGGTCTCGACGTTGCTGTTGTCAGAGCAGATGGATGGCATGGGCCTGTATAAGAAACCTATCTGGCACAGGTAAATGTCACTTAAGGTGGGTGAGGCTGCTAAAATCACAACAAAGCTAATTGTTCAAGGAGATTTATAAGGATAGTGAGAGAGATTTTGGATACTGATGCAAGCAATAAAAAGATGGATCACCTTACCAGGCTAGTTTTGCTTCTGCTTTTTTTCCTTTTACCCTGCTGGGCAGAATTCTGGATGCACAAAGATTTCCAGCTTATGTCCAAAATAGTGCTGTCTGAAGAAAAGGAGCCAGACAAGGAAAGAGTGGGACCTTTCTCTTTCCCAGTGAGTACGGCTTGTTTGCCTTTGTGATACTGCAGCTCTCTGGTTTAATGTCCGCCCACCCCCAGCCCTGCTCCCTCTCATCAGGAACAGGGACGGGATAGATGCTCATCCACCTCCATTTGCTCTGCTTTCCCCAAGGCTGCCTTTAGCAGCTCAGTCAGCTTGGAGAAAATCTGGTAAAGGAGGAGGGAGCTGTATCTGCCTTTTCATCAAAAGAAAAGTAGTTCTTTCTTTTTCAGCAAAGCAAGAAGAGAAGCCAGAGTGGCCCATCTTTAGACATTTAACTCCTCACATATGCTGTGAACCTGATGACTTTCTTTTGGCATAAACATTACCTGAATGTTCACTGAAAACACCTCTGCCTGGTAACAGGAGTTCTCCTGAACATCTGCGAAGGTCCATGGCTTGACATGCCACACTGTGACAATGTAGTGTAGGATCTCCAGTTTTGTCTCCACAATAGGAGATGAAGGCGGTTGCTCTTGTTACACTGCTCTGAAAGACAAAATGTAGAATAACACAGGGCAATCTCAGCAATGTAAAGTGCACAGGTCCACAAAGCGGAGGCATTAAAAAGAACCACTCCCCCCCACCCCCCCCCCCCCCCCAGCTTCTGCAAACACCCCCCTCGCATGCTAATCCTTTTAAGTCGATCAGTTCCAACAAAAAAGGCAGTTGATCCAGGTCTCAGACACCCTCCGTTCTAACAAGTTCTGTAAAGATCAGCTACAGAGTAGAAAGAAATCCAGGTTAGAGCCTCCAGTGACAAAAGATGGCTACTGGGAACTGAACAACTACTGTTTGGTTTTACCCTTTCAGCTAAAAAATCTGTTAAAACAAACAAACAAACAAACAAACAAACAAACAAAACCCCCAAATCTTAAAAAACAACAGCTGAATAATAACTGAAGGCCAGTCATTCCTGGTGTAGTATGGTTGTGTGTGCTGCCCCTTCACAAAGAGGTACATCTGGAGAGTGCTGAAGGCAAAATAACTGCAGGGGGAGTAGGGAGAGGGTTAGAAGATATTTGTAAAGGGAACTCCAGTTCTTGGGAAGAACTGATTGTGGAAACTTTATCAATGATGGAAGAAGAGCTGAGTTTATTGCACTGTTTAGACAGGCTATATGGAAAAGGAATCTAGGCATTCCTGTTTCTCTCAACAGTTTAAAAAAACCAGGTTCACCAACGGAAACAGATGGGAACTTGTTAACGTCCAGTCACTCAACATCCATCCCACTTAAATAACAACGGAGCTTCCAGTGAATGACCAAGGTTTTTTTCTGAAAGAAATCATCCTTCAGACTCAGGAAACCTAAGTCTGATGGGAGGGAACAGAGAAAAGGCTTCAAGAACAGCTCCAGAAAAACTCAAGGTCATCAGAGTTTGAAGGAGTCACCAGCCTCCTGTTACCAAAAAGTATGAACCGTGAGACTTTGTCTTTTTCTCCTGGTTGGTGTATTTCCTCCAGGTGAACACACTGTGCTACAGGCTGTCAGCTTTCTCCTGTTCGGGTAACTGATCCAGCTGGAAGTTTCTAGGAGGCAATGGGAAGACATAAAGGCGAATCTGCTGTTAGTGTTTTGCTACTACAGCCCCTGGACGAGGTCTCCATAGATTTTTCTGGAAAGTGCTCTTCCTTATTCTGAAATCTCAAGTCAGAAATATAATCCTATTCTGTCTGTGCTTACTGCCTAAGTAGGCTTCAAGAAAAAAAAAATTGAATTTTTGAGTAGTGCTTTGGCTCTAATTATCCCAATTCCTGCAGCCTTTTCAACCAGAAATGCCGGAGGACCACTTATCTGATGAGGGAAAGTCAGACACCCATGTATCATCTTGGGCTTGACAGAGCACACCTTGGCAATGCCAAAAGCTCCTGAAAAGCACACAAAAAAAATTTAACCAAAGCAAAGAAGCAGAGACAAAAAGATAGACTTTTAAGAGTAGTAGGATAAGTGTTGGAGATTTAGATTGGTTTCTGAACATAATTTAATTTTAGTCTGGTGTATTCCACTGTTGTAATACAGAGAAAAGAACCAAGAAGTCGTCCCATGAAAAGGTACAAAACAACTAAATCATCAACAGAAGGCACTTAGCACATAGCATTACGGGTTATTACAAACATATTGAGGCACAGCTCTCTAGTGGTAGTGATTATTTTGGAAAATTTCTGAAGTGCATGATGCACCTTACAATCACACTTGAGAAGTCTGGTTTTAAGGTTATGGGTAGCTACCGTAGATCTTTTAGATGTCAAGATCAAAATATTAAACATAATTGTAGTATATACTGCATACCTTGCCAGCTATAGCTGCAAGTTTTCAAGCTTTGTAAATTGCTGATGGTCACTAGCATCTGAGCACCTTGTAACTACTTATAGAAACAGTAAATACGTGGGTCACTTTTCTACAGCATAAAATAACTGTACTGAAAAAGCCACAAGATGAAAGTAAAGGATAAAGGGGGGAGAGGAAATGCCATGAATTTCCTGAGCTAAGTAACTTTTAGAAGCTTGAAATTTCTAATGATGATTGAGTCAACTCATTAAAATGATGATTTTTTTCCCCTCTAGGTGCAGATGTAGAACTACAATTTATAAAAGTATTATATTTTGTGTGCAAAAATTAAAACTATGTGAAGGAAAAAACAGCAAAAGGAGTATTTTGAGATATTACGTACCGAAAGAGAGCAAGATCGTGAAAAACCGAGAAACATGCCAAATTTTTAAAGGCACCCAAAACAATCTAGATTTTTGTCACGGGTACATTAGAAGATAAACAAATTAGTTCCTTCGTCAGCACCTCAGTCCCATAAAAAGAAAAAAGCTGCGTCGTTGTGTAGTTACTGACGCGGGACGTGCAACTGACTTAACGCTCTACAAAAAATGGAACGTGTCGTCCCCACGGGGAAATAAAAAAAAAAGATTAATCACGATACCCAGCACTTGTTATAAAGCGGTGGATTGACTCGAGCAAAGAAACCGCCACCCCCGCCGAACTCCCCCCCCCACTCCCAAGCCGTCCCGGCCCTTTGTTGCAGCGCGGCGAAATGGCGGCGCGGCGCGGCGGGGCGGGGCGGGGCGGGGCGGCCCCGCGCGGGCGGGCGGGAAGCGGCGCTCCCGGCCCCGCCGCCCCCATTGGCTGGATTTTGCTGCAGACCCGCGGCCGCGCGGGGCCCGGCTCCCCCCCGGCACCGACCGCCGCAACGGCGGGACCGGGGAGACGGGCCGTGCGCGCCGGGAAGGGCGGCCTGGGGGCGTGTGTGCCGCCCGTCCGGGTCGCCCGAGCCGGCGGCGGGGCCGCCTGTCTCACGGGGCCGGCGCCGGGGCCGGGGCCGCGCCGCCCGGCCGCCCGTCGGACGCGATGGCGCGAACGTCCCTGCCCGCAGGGGGAAGGGCGCGGGGAAGAGCCCGCCCTTGCCCTGCCCCGCCGCAGTCCTCAACCAGGTCGGACCGCTGGCAATATAGGGAGGCGCTGGCGGCCGTTCCCGCCATCCGCTGCTTGGCTGGAGCGCGTTGCGATCATGTCCGGCAGAGGCAAGGGCGGGAAGGGGCTCGGCAAGGGGGGCGCCAAGCGCCACCGCAAGGTGCTGCGCGACAACATCCAGGGCATCACCAAGCCGGCCATCCGCCGCCTGGCTCGGCGCGGCGGCGTGAAGCGCATCTCGGGGCTCATCTACGAGGAGACGCGCGGCGTGCTGAAGGTCTTCCTGGAGAACGTGATCCGCGACGCCGTCACCTACACCGAGCACGCCAAGAGGAAGACGGTCACGGCCATGGACGTGGTCTACGCTCTCAAGCGCCAGGGACGCACCCTCTACGGCTTCGGCGGCTAAAACTCGATTCCTGGGATAGCTCACCGTTTTAGAACACAAAGGCTCTTTTCAGAGCCCCCCCCACAACTTTCAACAGAAGAGCTTTCATCGCTGTTGATGTGTGTACGTTGTTTCGGTTTGTTTTTTTTTTTTTTTTTTAAGTCGTGATAGAGCTGGTGGAGAGGCGGGGTCGGGCTTTCAGTGTCGTCGCCCGTAGCTCCCGCTGTCCGCCGTCCTTCTGCCACCCGCCCCCCGCCCCGCCCCTCCCAGCCTGAAGCAACAGGCGGGTTCGAAACGGGCGATGGACAACGGGTCTATCGCACTCCCCGGGAAGAACACCGGGGTGTAGCGTTCGAGTCTCGGGGCTCCCCGGGCTCGAGGGTAAAACGTTTCGCTTCCGAAAGATTTGTCCGTTCTCGCTATCCTACTCCTTTTTCCCCCCTCCCCCGGTCACTTCTCCTCCCGGTCCTCTTTCGAAACGGGAACGGAAGGGACCGGCGGGCGAGGAAACCCGGACGACGGCGGCAAGGACGATCGCGACAGCCGCTGCCCAGCCACAAGGCTCAGAGCAGCCGCCTCGGACGTGGAAGCTCATGAAATGGCGGCGCTCTCCGCTCTGCCCTTCGCGGGTGGCGGGACAAAGCGGGAAGGCGTGGGGAGAAAACAGCCAAGAGCACCGCCCGTAGCGCCCCAGGGACCGCGGGCCAAAGAGGCTGCGAGCCCCGTGCCGAAACGCCCTCCCTTACTCCCCCCCCCCCCCCCTCCGGCTGCTGCAAGGCTGCCTGTTCTCCAGGCACCGCTCTCGACCCCCTTCCCTCCTCCTCCTCCTCCTTCCCCCCCACCCTGCACCGGCAGCTCCAGAGAATCCCAGAAGAGCCAAACGCTCCAGGCCTGGGGCGGCGGGGCCCGAAGAAGTTCCTTCGCTACCTGCGGCCCAAACCTCCCCCCGCCCGCCACAGCGTCAGCCGCTGCCCCGAGCGCGGCAGAGAGCGCTCGGCACCGGCTGCCTGCGCCTGCTCCGAAACGCAAGAGATAACAGCTCTCTCCGGTGGCCGCGTGGTGGCTCTTAAAAGAGCCTTTGGGTTGGGGGGTGGCAGGGCGGGAGCCTCAGGCGCGCTCGCCGCGGATGCGGCGGGCCAGCTGGATGTCCTTGGGGGGGGGGGGCATGATGGTGACTGGTGACGCGTTGGCGTGGATGGCGCAGAGGTTGGTGTCCTCGAAGAGCCCCACCAGGTAGGCCTCGCTCGCCTCCTGCAGCGCCATCACGGCCGAGCTCTGGAAGCGCAGGTCCGTCTTGAAGTCCTGCGCGATCTCGCGCACCAGGCGCTGGAAGGGCAGCTTGCGGATCAGCAGCTCCGTCGACTTCTGGTAGCGCCGGATCTCGCGCAGCGCCACCGTGCCGGGCCGGTACCGGTGCGGCTTCTTCACGCCGCCCGTGGCCGGCGCGCTCTTGCGGGCCGCCTTGGTGGCCAGCTGCTTGCGGGGCGCCTTCCCGCCCGTCGACTTACGCGCCGTCTGCTTCGTGCGCGCCATCGCTCAGCTCTCTCTCTCACAAGAACTGACAACAGAGAATGCGAAGTGCAGAGAAACCGCGCAGTGAGTCCTTTTTATAGCCGAGCGCTGCTTCTTCATTGGCTGATGGAAAGGGCCGATCTCATTGGGCCAATTTGAAAAATCCGCGTTAACCCCCTCGATGGTGATCCCCTCTCTTCCGTAAATACTAGGCTTGATCTTTCATCTTCCTCTTCTTCGAAAACGGTCTTTCTTCCTTATAACGATTTATGTGTATTTATTATGCCCTTCACCATATTTATACTTGTCATATAATCCGCAAAATTAGTCTGTTGGAAAAGACGAGTAAACATGAAAAGTAACATATTTCCTAGGTTTATCAGAAGGATAATCTTGTTTTCCTCAGGATTTTTAGTGAAATCTAAGTATGTGAAAAGCCAGTCGCTTGTATTTTCTCGTTCTAAGTATTGAGGGGAGTTTTTCCGGGGATATCGAATGCTTTTTTTGCTATTCAGGACTAAATCTCCCATACCGACGTCTATATTTAGCAGCTAAATTCATATGTATTAATACATCGTGTGCTTAAAACACGGACCAAGTAAGTAAATTTCAGAGTCTCAAGCTACTGAGAAAAAAAAAAAAACAGGAGAGTAAACACTGGAGAAATAAAACTTTAAAAGCCCCTCGGGTTTCCCTAAAGGAAAAAAAAAAATGAAGAAAAAAGAGAGAGAAATGCAAAAGGGGCGAACTTTTCCCTTTGGAACGGGTCTGGCATCGGGCGCCTTCAGCTACGGCCGTGCCTGCAGGTCGTTCGAATTACCCAATTAAATTCTTCGCTTTCTCGACCAATCAGAGAGGAAGGCGGGGCCGCCACATGCTATAAATAAGAGTCACGAAAGCCGACGGTTCCTTTTCGGAGCGATCGCAGTAAAAAGTTTCAATGGCGCGCACGAAGCAGACGGCGCGTAAGTCGACGGGCGGGAAGGCGCCCCGCAAGCAGCTGGCCACCAAGGCGGCCCGCAAGAGCGCGCCGGCCACGGGCGGCGTGAAGAAGCCGCACCGGTACCGGCCCGGCACGGTGGCGCTGCGCGAGATCCGGCGCTACCAGAAGTCGACGGAGCTGCTGATCCGCAAGCTGCCCTTCCAGCGCCTGGTGCGCGAGATCGCGCAGGACTTCAAGACGGACCTGCGCTTCCAGAGCTCGGCCGTGATGGCGCTGCAGGAGGCGAGCGAGGCCTACCTGGTGGGGCTCTTCGAGGACACCAACCTCTGCGCCATCCACGCCAAGCGCGTCACCATCATGCCCAAGGACATCCAGCTGGCCCGCCGCATCCGCGGCGAGCGCGCCTGAGGCTCCCGCCCTGCCACCCCCCAACCCAAAGGCTCTTTTAAGAGCCACCACGCGGCCACCGGAGAGAGCTGTTATCTCTTGCGTTTCGGAGCAGGCGCAGGCAGCCGGTGCCGAGCGCTCTCTGCCGCGCTCGGGGCAGCGGCTGACGCTGTGGCGGGCGGGGGGAGGTTTGGGCCGCAGGTAGCGAAGGAACTTCTTCGGGCCCCGCCGCCCCAGGCCTGGAGCGTTTGGCTCTTCTGGGATTCTCTGGAGCTGCCGGTGCAGGGTGGGGGGGAAGGAGGAGGAGGAGGAGGGAAGGGGGTCGAGAGCGGTGCCTGGAGAACAGGCAGCCTTGCAGCAGCCGGAGGGGGGGGGGGGGGAGTAAGGGAGGGCGTTTCGGCACGGGGCTCGCAGCCTCTTTGGCCCGCGGTCCCTGGGGCGCTACGGGCGGTGCTCTTGGCTGTTTTCTCCCCACGCCTTCCCGCTTTGTCCCGCCCCCGCGAAGGGCAGAGCGGAGAGCGCCGCCATTTCATGAGCTTCCCGTCCGAGGCGGCTGCTCTGAGCCTTGTGGCTGGGCAGCGGCTGTCGCGATCGTCCTTGCCGCCGTCGTCCGGGTTTCCTCGCCCGCCGGTCCCTTCCGTTCCCGTTTCGAAAGAGGACCGGGAGGAGAAGTGACCGGGGGAGGGGGGAAAAAGGAGTAGGATAGCGAGAACGGACAAATCTTTCGGAAGCGAAACGTTTTACCCTCGAGCCCGGGGAGCCCCGAGACTCGAACGCTACACCCCGGTGTTCTTCCCGGGGAGTGCGATAGACCCGTTGTCCATCGCCCGTTTCGAACCCGCCTGTTGCTTCAGGCTGGGAGGGGCGGGGCGGGGGGCGGGTGGCAGAAGGACGGCGGACAGCGGGAGCTACGGGCGACGACACTGAAAGCCCGACCCCGCCTCTCCACCAGCTCTATCACGACTTAAAAAAAAAAAAAAAAAAACAAACCGAAACAACGTACACACATCAACAGCGATGAAAGCTCTTCTGTTGAAAGTTGGGGGGGGGGCTCTGAAAAGAGCCTTTGTGTTCTAAAAGGGTGAGCTATCCCAGGAATCGAGTTTTAGCCGCCGAAGCCGTAGAGGGTGCGCCCCTGGCGCTTGAGGGCGTAGACCACGTCCATGGCCGTGACCGTCTTCCTCTTGGCGTGCTCGGTGTAGGTGACGGCGTCGCGGATCACGTTCTCCAGGAAGACCTTCAGCACGCCGCGCGTCTCCTCGTAGATGAGCCCCGAGATGCGCTTCACGCCGCCGCGCCGAGCCAGGCGGCGGATGGCCGGCTTGGTGATGCCCTGGATGTTGTCGCGCAGCACCTTGCGGTGGCGCTTGGCGCCCCCCTTGCCGAGCCCCTTCCCGCCCTTGCCTCTGCCGGACATGACCACAACGCGCTCCAGCCAAGCAGCGGATGGCGGGAACGGCCGCCAGCGCCTCCCTATATTGCCAGCGGTCCGACCTGGTTGAGGACTGCGGCGGGGCAGGGCAAGGGCGGGCTCTTCCCCGCGCCCTTCCCCCTGCGGGCAGGGACGTTCGCGCCATCGCGTCCGACGGGCGGCCGGGCGGCGCGGCCCCGGCCCCGGCCCCGGCCCCGGCGCCGTGAGACAGGCGGCCCCGCCGCCGGCTCGGGCGGGGCCCCGCGACACCAGATCCCCGGACGGGCGGCACACACGCCCCCAGGCCGCCCTTCCCGGCGCGCACGGCCCGTCTCCCCGGTCCCGCCGTTGCGGCGGTCGGTGCCGGGGGGGAGCCGGGCCCCGCGCGGCCGCGGGTCTGCAGCAAAATCCAGCCAATGGGGGCGGCGGGGCCGGGAGCGCCGCTTCCCGCCCGCCCGCGCGGGGCCGCCCCGCCCCGCCCCGCCCCGCCGCGCCGCGCCGCCATTTCGCCGCGCTGCAACAAAGGGCCGGGACGGCTTGGGAGTGGGGGGGGGATCCGGGTGCCGCAGTTATGGCGTTGCGGTGAGTCGATATTTTTACGACCTTGGAGCTGGTCACTGTGGGGTGACGTTCCCCGTGGTACAGCCCTTCCTTTTAGGAATAACCTTGGAGCACTGGACGGTCCCGGTACGTTGAGTTAGCAGCTGTATTATTTCGGGAGAAGTTGTTGGTTTCGCCGGGGTCTGTCGGCATCGCGATTCCACCCTGCGGGAGCTGCTGCGGTGATTCCCAGAGGCAGGAGCGGTGTAGAAAGCCCTCAAACCCCGCGTGCGCTCACACGCTGTTTTACATTTTCCGGCTGATTTCGTTTTTAAATTTACCAAGAACATATGTTTGAGGGTTTTTTTACTTTGTTTTCGAAGGATCATCAAATAAATGCTACTCCGAACTCTCACTATTTACCGTCTCTCTTTCTTGTCAGGAGTTTTCCCCTGTTTAATTATATCTGCGTACAATGCGCAGGTTTTAGTTTTCGTATTTGGTTGGTCAGATATTTGTCATTTTGTTTGATCCTCCCCGTTGAGAGAAGGGGTTAAGGAAATCTTAGTGGACATAATATTGCTTTATGGTTATCTAGATTGCTGTGCAGCCCAAAGAATCAAGCTGGTAGATAGTGCTTAGTATTTTGCTAACTATTGTGCAAGCTAACTGAAACAAGAAGTCTTGCCGAAGGACAATTCCTGATAAGAACCAGGGGCTTGCCTTAAGAACCAGCTAAAACCGACCCTGCTGTTTGGGTAAGAGCCAAGGAACAACTGAGTCTGCGCGAGAACAAAAGGTTACTCGCAGTGACGAAGAGGAGCCGCCGACCTTCATCCCCACGACCCCCGTCGACCACCGCAAGGCGGCACCACGCAAGAGCAGTCAAGGGAAACTTATGAAAAAGGCTTCTTGGAACTAATTTTAATATGGAGCGGGGATAGGTCATGCATATGTATAGGCGTATTGCGAAACTTTGTGTATATGCAACACTTTGCTGTATATATCCGAGGTGAGTGCCGCGTTGGGGCGCGCACGGCTTTGGTGGGACGATCCCCCGTGCTGCCCAGCGCTGAATAAACAGTCTTACAGATTGTGGAGCCCGGTTTCCGCACATCACCGTCTTTTCCCTGTTTCCTAATGGATCCTCACTACTATAACGCTTTCTGATCGTTAAAAGTTTTTGCTTGGTAATTTCAGAGCCCTTTCCCTTTCAGCTCTCACATTTTTTTTTGTTTGCTTGTTTTTTATTTTTTTCTTTTATTTTGTCTTTTTTCATCCCTTTTCTTGAAAGAATTTTATTTTTCTTTTGGGCGGGGGGTGTTCTGGTTATTTTTTTCTCTCTCTCTTTGTAGCCTACTAGTATGTATTTTAAATTCAGCTTACGTTTGGCCACCATTTTGAAAAGTCCATCTTCATGTGTAGATAGCCAGCTTTGTAGTGTTGAGTCTAGAAAGTTTAATAATACGCTTTTGTATGTTTTAATATTGTTAAGTAAGCATATAAGTACAAGCTAACCACAAAAGAGCAGCAAACAATGGTATAACTTGTGCAAGAAGCGATAAGGAAGTGATGGACAGAAGGAGAGCACCATGAGACCGGCAACCCGCCAGATGAAACCGGTTCTGCGGGTATTTCTAATAAAGATTAAGAGGACACCAGAGAGGAAGACTCATGGAGCCTTCATCATGACGACCACCGAAAAGACCACCACAAGCCTCACGCAGGCGCAGAAGGAAAAAGGGAAGGGGGGGGCATATGTAAGACAGTTCTGAGACATAATTATCATAATAATGTAACCTAGTGGTAAGACGAGATAAAAGAAGGAAGGACCGCATTGTAAGGTGTGCGAATTGTAAGGTGCGCGTGTCTTTGGTGGAGCGATCCCCCACGCACCCGGTGCCGCAATAAACATACCTGCTTTATAACTTTCCGAGTTATGAAGTTTGTTCCACAGCTCAATTTGGCACCCCAGATGGGACCTTCTCTGCTTGACCGCAGGACCGGTTGAGAGTGGGACATCTTTGGCGCGCCCCGAGTAAGGTCTCGGAAGAACTCCCTCCCTCACCCGATCACTGCAGGGCAGACAAGGACCATCGGCCAGGTATGTTGGAGGGAAAATACCCTTAAGTCGTGAGGAGACGTCCCGCGCAGGGTAGCGAGGGTTAGAGTGTATCCGGGTATAATTGTAACATTTGTTCGGCTTGGTATTGGGCATAAGGACATCAGCGGGAATCCCTTCTGGGCAGTACGCGCACCATACCGGACTGAGAAATCTGCAGGTCTGTGAGAATCCCTATGGGGAAGTACACAGGTGGCGGTGAGTGTGTATTTAAATGTAACAGCTATAAAGTGTGAGTGTGACTGTGAATTTTGCTTTATTTACGTAAAGGTGGATAGAGAGCGGGCTGAGCGTATGAATAATTGGGTGGTGGATGGGAGGACAGCCGGCTTTCAGCAACACCCCCGTTAGTCAACGTGGAGCACGGACCAACATCTGTCCGCTCTGCCGCCGGTGTGATCTGTTTGTTCGTTCCAGATGTTTGTGGTGTAAGAAGTATATTATCTCCCTCAACGGGAGGCAGGAATTTTGCTTTAAAAATTGTCTTGATTTTTTGTGTATTTGCTGCGGGGCAAACACTCCGTTACACCTCTTGCCCTGGGTACGGTACTGCTGTAGGCGTTTCAATCAGGCTGTATATCTCAAGTAGGGGATCGTTTAAATTGGTCATTATGGGAGGATCCCAGAGTGGGGGAATTTTAAAGAAAAGCCCCCTGGGTTGCATATTGGCCCACTGGAAGAAGATAGGAGGGCCACAGGGAGGGAGTGTAGACCGGAAGACTCTAAGTGTTGTAATCAGTGGTGGCCGTTATATAAATTGGAAAACGAGGAAAAACGGCCCTTCAATGGAACCTTGACATATAATACCTTATTGCAGCTAATGCTGTTTTTAAGGAGGGAAGGGAAGTGGGATGAAGTAGTATAAGTGGATATGTTTTTCACCCTTCGGAATCACCCAGAATACCAAAGAGATTGTGGGCTAAAAGCCCCGCAAGACCCAATGGTAATGGCTCTTGAAAACGAAGCTAGGAATGAGGAAAGGGGAAAGATGAGGCGATGTTGCTCAGCATGTAGCATAGGGCAAAGATGTATAGAGCCCTGGAAAGTAAGAGATCCAGGACCAAGAGATTTGCTGGACCATTACAGGGTCCCATGGGGAATAAGGAAAGAGGAAGGGGGGGATTCAGAGGATGAGACCCCCCCCAATAGCCCAGTCTCCTCCTGCACCCGGAATAGGGGAGAATGGGCTGTAATCCAGGCCCCTCTCAGGGAGGCAGTAGGGTCAGATGGGAACCCAGTCCTAATTAAGGTCCCCTTCTCTTCTTTCGACTTGGAAACATGGAAGACAGTAGCACGAAATTATCAGAGTGATTCAGTAGGAGTAACAAAGCACTTCCAGTCTCTAGTAAAACGGCATAATCCAGATTGGCGAGACATCCAGTTGTTGTTAGATCATATGACAGAAACCAAAAAACAATTGATTTTAAAAACCGCCCAAGATTTAGCCTCTGACCAGTTACGGAGTTCAGGCGAGGATGTTAAGGACCACTTCCACTTACAAGACCCACATTGGGATCCTAATAGAAGTGCCCATGCAAAGCTATTAAGCGATTATAGAGAGTGGATAATAGGAGGAATGGCGTGAGCCATTCCAAAAACCATCAACTGGTCTGCCCTATATGCTATCAGGCAGGGCCCAAAGGAGACCCCCTCAGAATTTTTAGATAAGTTATGAGACACTATGAGACGACATATCCCCTTGGACCCAGGGTCAGAGGTAGGAATACAGCAGTTAGTTTCTTTGTTTATAGGCCAGTCAGCTAGTGACATCCAGAGGAAACTACAGAAGTTGAGGCCAGCAGAAAGCAGGAACCTGGAAACTCTATTGGGTGAATCCTGGAGCATGTATAGTAATAGAGAAGAAGAGGACCAGAGAAAAGAGAAACAAATGTTAGTGGCAGCATTGCAGGAGAGTAAAGGGGCTGAGAAAGTGGGACCTAGGAGGCCTTTAGGGAAGGATCAGTGTGCCTGGTGTAGGCAGAGAGGGCATTGGAAAAATGAATGTCTGAAGAGGTGGGAAGGAAAAGGAAGGGTCCGGGTTCAAGCTCATATTTAGGAAGACTGACGGGGACCTGGGGAATCTACCCTAGCAGATCCACTGGTTCAACTAAAGCTAGGGAAACACCAACAGGAGTTGAAATTTTTGGTAGACACGGGAGCTACATTTTCAGTCCTAAATCAAGCTCTAGTGCCTGTGGATATGGACTTTGTTACGGTCAGGGGAGCTACTGGCCACAGTGAAAAGGCTTACTTTTTAAAGCCTCTTAAATTTCAGCTGGAAAGAAGGTAGGAATACATAAGTTCCTGTACATGCCCAGTTCGCCGAGACCTCTATTAGGGCGAGACCTACTCAAACTATTGGAAGCAGAAATAAAATTTGAAAAAGGGAAGACAGCACTTCGAGTAGGAAGTGATCGAATGATCGAGCTCTTGAGTCTAGCCCTGATAGACATCCCAGTTGCCTCGAAAATTCCGCAAGAGGTCCAGGACCAAGTATGTCCAGGGGTATGGGCCTCAGAAGTACCGGGACGAGCAAAGAATGCATCTTATGATAAGAGTCAAACCGGGAGTAGGGCCTGTGAGGATTAAACAATACCCCCTTAGAATGGAAGATAAAATAGGCATTCAGAGTATGATTAACCAATTTATTAAAAGTAAATTGCTAGTAGAATGTGAGTCAGAATACAATACTCCCATTTTGCTAGTTAAAAAGCCAGATGGTAGTTATCGGATAGTGCAAGACCTCAGGGCAATAAACAAAATTGTTGAGGATTTGCACCCTGTAGTAGCCAATCCTTACACATTGTTAACTAAGCTAACCCCCGATTTGGCTTGGTTTACTGTCCTGGACCTGAAGGATGCCTTCTTCTGCCTTCCTATGAGCCCCGAGAGTCAGATGCTATTTGCCTTTGAGTGGGAAAACCCGAACTCCGGGAGGAAAACACAGTTGACGTGGACAGTGTTACTGCAAGGGTTCAAAAATAGCCCCACACTTTTCAGGAATCAGTTGGCTAAAGATTTAGAACAATGGGAGAGACCACAGGAAAAAGTAATGATACTACAGTATGTAGATGACCTATTAATAGCCACAGAGACAAAAGAATCATGCATAGTATGGACAATTAGTTTACTGAATTTCCTTGGACTTAATGGTTATTGAGTATCCCCACAGAAAGCCCAGGTGGCCCAGCAACGGGTAACCTACCTTGGATACGAAATAATTGTGGGCCAGAGAACCCTAGGGTCAGCGAGAAAAGAAGCTATCTGCCAAACCCCATGCCCACAAACAGCCAAGGAGCTCCGCACCTTCTTGGGAATGACAGGGTGGTGTCACCTCTGGATACATGATTATGGACTCCTTGTGAAGCCGCTCTACAACTTGTTGAAAACAGGTTCATGGGTCCTCACCTGGAAGGGGGAGGCAGAAAGAGCCTTTCTCCAGATGAAAGAGAGTCTTATGAATGCTCCTGCTCTAGGACTACCAGACCTCACCAAACCATTTTTGCTTTTCTCTTATGAAAAGCAAGGAATCGCCCTGGGGATCTTAGTCCAGAATCTAGGACCGTATAGAAGAGCCATTGCATACTTCTCTAAGCAACTTGATGAAGTAAGTAAAGGGTGTCCCAGCTGCCTAAGAGCAGTGGCAGTGTTAGTCCTAAACATCCAAGAAGCACGTAAATTCACGTTGGGTCAAAAGATCACAGTCCTGATATCTCACACAGTATCGACAGCGTTGGAGGTAAAAGGGGGGCACTAGCTTTCACTGCAAAGATTTCTTAAGTACCAAACCGTGCTCGTAGAGCAGGATGATGCTGAAATAATAGTCACTAATATTATTAACCCAGCTTCTTTTCTCAGTGGATCTGTCAGAGAATCAGCATCCCATGACTGTTTAGAAACAATTGAAGCAGTTTACTCCAGCCGCCCAGACCTGAAAGAAGAGCCACTAGACGACACCGAAGCCTCCTGGTACACTGATGGGAGCAGCTTTGTCCGGCACAGAGGTAATAGAATCTGCAGCCCTTAGCCCTGGCACCTCAGCCCGAAAAGCAGAAATAATAGCCTTAACTTGAGCACTGGAACTGGCTAAAGATAAGAAAATAAATATGTGGATGAACTCCAAATGTGCCTTTGGAGTAGTCCATGCTCACGTGGCCATATAGAAGGAGAGAGGACTTTTATCTACTCAAGGGAAACATATCAAACATGCCGAAGCCATTCTTAAGCTCCTGTTGGCAGTACAGTTACCAACAAAGGTGGCCATTATGCACTGTAAAGCCCATCAAAAAGGAAGCACGGCCCAAGAAATAGGCAACGCTATGGCAGATCGAGAAGCTAAGAAAGCAGCTGAGGAGGCAGAAGTAAGAATCCAGTCTTTGGTCCCGGATGGTAAAATACCGAGGAGGAACCTAGATATTCTAAAGAAGACCGGAAGTTAGTTGAAGATCTAGGGGGAAAAATAGAGAAAGGGAAATGGGCCAAAACCCCGCAGGGGAAGCTAATTGTGCTAATTGTGCCATCTCCTTTGTTATGGGCCGCAGTCATAGCCAAGCACTGGAATTTTCACTGGGGGGCTGAGGCCTTGTACAGATATCTGAGTCAGCTTATAGATGCCAGAAACTTGTATACTTGTATAACTTGTATCAGGCAGGTAACGCAGTAGTGTGAAATCTGTTTCCGAAATAATCCCAAGACAGGACCTAAAGTCCAGTTAGGCCAGATAGGGAGAGAAAATTACCCAGGACAGCAATAGCAGATAGACTTTTCAAAGCTCCCAAGAAAAGGGGGGTTTTGATATCTGCTAGTCCTGGCGGACACCTTTTCAGGCTGGCCAGAGGCATTCCCTTGCCGAACTAATAAAGCTAGAGAGGTCACCAAAGCATTATTACAAGAAATAATACCTAGATTTGGAGTCCCCGCGATGCTTTCTTCAGACAGAGGAACACATTTTGTTGCTAAAATTGTTCAGCAAACTAGTACAGCTCTGGAAATAGATTGGCAACTACATACTCCATATAGACCACAGGTCAAGTAGAAAAGATGAATCATTTGATCAAATCACAAATTGTGAAATTAGGGCAAGAAGCTGGTTTACCATGGCCACAGGCATTACCATTAGCACTTTTGAGAATTAGAACAAAAGCGAGAGCTAGGGAAGGATTAAGCCCCTTCGAAATACTGTATGGAAGACCCTATGCTACGCAGAAAGGGACATCTTCCCAAATTGGTGATGAGATCCTCTTCAGCTATGTGATTAGCTTACAAAATCAACTCCGAGAAATAGAGAAAGTAGTTCTAGGTACGAGAGCCAGAGGACTTGATAGTCCAATACACAATATTAAACCTGGTGGTTATGTATATGTAAAGTCCTTTTCAGAATCGCCTCTGGAACCAAAGTGGGAAGGTCCACCTCAAGTGCTACTAACTTCTCACATGGCAGTAAAGGTTAAAGAACTCGCCTCGTGGTTACATCATACCAGAGTAAAGAAGGCGCCTAAACCACAATGGAAGTCGACACCTGCTGGAGCCCTAAAGCTGCGCCTTCGAAGACAGGAATCTGTCATTTGATGATTATACTGTGTGGTAACCTAACAAGTGCAGCTGTAAATATGAATGTTTATGTTTCTTTTGTAAAAAGTGTGGCAAAACACACTAATGTAAGTAATTGCTAGCTATGTGGCCAAGCGGGAGAATTTCACTCTCCGCTCTTTGGGATTCCCATGAGCAATTGGACAAATATAGATCTGTATGAGATGTTGAACACCTCTAATACATGTCAAATGGAAAACTACATTAGAACAAGTAAGATTTTTGTTAAAAATAGTAAATTACTCAGTGCCATATATACGCTATAATACCTCAGGAGATTTGGTAGGACGATTCAATCTTGCAGGCTTAGACAATTGGACTGCAATACCTTTAATAGTAAATATAAGCAATGAATTCGTGACAACATTCACAAAACAAGATCCAACGATCCAGGAACAAAAATGGGCAAATTATTTGTACAGCAGAAGCTCCACTAATGCAACTTTGGCAATAAATGCCCCCTGCAATTTACCCGATGGATATTGGTGGTTATGTGGAGATGCAAAAGCCAGGAAAGAGCTTCCCTGATATTGGACAGGAGATTGTACAATAGGACTCCTAGCTCCTCCTTTACCAGTGTATAATCCTAATGAAATAAAGGGTATTGTGAGAGGGAAGGGAAACCTCAAACCCCTTAATCAGGTATAATACTGGATTCCACTGTTTTGTTAGAGCTCTGCTCCCTTCCTTAGGGGTTTACCAGCTAGAACGGGCCATCGTAAATATCTCAGCCAAAATGGAAATAATAGTGAACACAACTGTTAATGCCCTTTCCCTCTTAAACAAAGAAGTAAAATCTCTAAAAAACAAGTTTTGCAAAACAGAATGGCCTTAGATGTTATAACAGCCAGTGTAGGGAGAGTCTGTACTCTAATCAATAACAGCTTCTGTATATACATTGATAAGTCAGGAAAAATTGAAACTGATATTGAAGCACTCTGGGAACATGCTAAAAATTTACACCAAATAACCTTAGATGATACATCTCTAAGACTTCCTAACCTTTGGGAAAAACTTACATCGTGGTTGCCTAATTTTGTATGGGTTAAACAACTGTTCGTTGCTACAATAATGCTCATTATATTAGGATTACTAATATGTTGTATGTTGCAATGTTTTATGTGGATGTGTAAACAAACTGGAAACACATATGAGGAATGGAAAAAGCATAAGCTTAGGCAAAACATCAAAAGTGGTAAATATTTTGCCAAGACCCTGAAAGATAATACTATAATATAGCAAAAGAATTTGCTAGAAGTCAAGAAAAAGGGGGAATTGAGTCTAGAAAGTTTAATAATATGCTTTTGTATGTTTTAATATTTGTTAAGTAAGCATATAAGTACAAGCTAACCACAAAAGAGCAGCAAACAATGGTATAACTTGTGCAAGAAGCGATAAGGAAGTGATGGACAGAAGGAGAGCACCATGAGACCGGCAACCCGCCAGATGAAACCGGTTCTGCGGGTATTTCTAATAAAGATTAAGAGGACACCAGAGAGGAAGACTCATGGAGCCTTCATCATGACGACCACCGAAAAGACCACCACAAGCCTCACGCAGGCGCAGAAGGAAAAAGGGAAGGGGGGGGCATATGTAAGACAGTTCTGAGACATAATTATCATAATAATGTAACCTAGTGGTAAGACGAGATAAAAGAAGGAAGGACCGCATTGTAAGGTGTGCGAATTGTAAGGTGCGCGTGTCTTTGGTGGAGCGATCCCCCACGCACCCAGTGCCGCAATAAACATACCTGCTTTATAACTTTCCGAGTTATGAAGTTTGTTCCGCAGCCCAGTGTTTATATCAGCCTTTATTAATATCACCTGATTTAGTTCTACAGAAATAGCAAAGATGTATTTATCTTTCCATATCAACCTTAATGGTGCTGTTGGCACAGATGAAGCTTCTCAGTTTATATTAAATCACTGCGTCTTTACACACTATTTATCAGTTCACGTACTGTTTGAGAAAAAAAAAATTGATACGCAGCCTTTTTTTCTCCCCCATTTATGGGTTACAGCATGAATATAATACAACAGAGAGCTCAGTAAAGCTGCTGCCTATTTTCTCAGTATTTAATAGCATACACCTTTTCCCTGGCGGTGACTAGTGCGGTTTTCCCTCTATTTGTCTAGATTGAAAGGATCTCTTTTTCTCTTCAGGACTGCTGAAAAAATTATTTTTCCTTCTCATCTGGCACATTTGTTTATAATAATATAATTTTTTGCACATCTTTTCTATAGCTTTGCTTTCATTTCACGTAATGACTTCAGATGGTGTAGGTGTTAATATTCTTTTAGATTATCCACTTAAACAATTGAATTCTCTTTATGGGGTTTAGTGGGAATAGGTATTCTGCCTTGCAAACTGCCCTATTCACCTCCCGTGCCTAGTGTTGTTTGGCATTTTGTCAGAAAGTTGCAATCTCTTTTAGCATCCATTTCTTGATTCTTTTTTGTTCACTAGAGCTCTTTTTGTGGCAATTATTGTGCAGTTAATATTTTTTGCCATGAAATTTAACCTTTGCTTAGTTTTGCATCATACTTTCTTGATCCACTCTATAATAGGCTTCCTTAACTAATCAACTTTTCATCCTTATCCGGGGCCCATTACTTCTTACGAGTGACAACCCAACTGAAGAACCGAAACAGCTAACTATATAATTTGTTCCTGACCTAAGCAATAGCTTAGCTTCAAAGGGGATAAAAAATGCAGATGGTCTGAAGCGTGAATTTTTATTATGACTGATTTTACACTGAATCTTTGTAGACATGATAGCAATGTACAGGCACATAGAATAGATCGCTGTATTACAGTGTGCTTGGGTTATTTGAGGAAACATTCTATATTTCATGGTTGTTGTGGTCAAGTTATGCTTACCCAATTTTATGTTTTTCTTACCAAACAACAGACAGTTTAATTTTCTTGTTTTTATTTTAGCATAATGTATGTGTGTGGTATCTTTCTAAATTTTTCACTGGCAGCTGTAGGTATATAACGACAGTGTATATATTATTGCAGTGTTGGGGCAGTCCTGAAAATAGACAAAATCAAACCAAAAGAAGAGGCATACATCCTGTTTACAGGAGCTCAAGCCTTTCAATATTCTGGAAAAGAAGGAACAAGCTCTGAGCAATTGCATTGATTGAATTCTGGAGTCACATTTCATTTCCTAATATGACATCTTGGTCTCCTATGGTCAGTGTTCATCCTTTGCTCCTGGTGGTTCATTTACACATTTACATGGATTTTGTAACTCAGAACTAACAAGTGAGTATGTGAACTACCCATTAATCTAATCCTTTTTTTTTTTCGTTTAAATTCGGCTTTTCCCATTAATCAAGACAGTATGGGAAGGGTGAAGAGTTCTGTTTTCCTCTTCCTGATCAGGCACGTGAGTTGGAGGAGCCTTGAGCTGTCTCCCATCATGTGGGAAGGCAGCCAGGGGACACTGGACTGAAGGAGCAGGTTAGGTGAGAGCAGGAAGGAGTGCATAGCGCTCCTCTTTCTGTCTTCATCAGCTTTCAATCAGCCATTCCTGCTAATGCTCCTGACCTTACAAAAAGATAACCATCCCTTTGAGGAGGCTGTTGAATGATGTGAATTTCAAAATTTGTTTTCTCTGCAGTGATCTGCTTTTCTTTGGGGTTTTGAGGAAAAGTGTTCAGCTATCTGAAGGAGCTGATTGCTCAGTAGATCTGCCAGCACATGTATTTTCAGTTCATTCGGAGAATTACTATCAACTTAGAAAGTCTCGGTGGTGTATTTTTTAAACCAGCCAAAAGTATTGTGGTAGAAATGTCACAATTTGGAGATATAGATTTGCTTCACCTCCTAAAGCAGTAGCTTGTGATAAATGTGCTATTTTACTTACATGAGAAATTTGTGAGGGAAAGGAATAAAATTGTATCACACTCTCAGGGAAATATAAGTGTTCTCTGAGCATAATCACAGGAAATGTAGAAGTCCAGGTAAACATGGAGATGTATTTTTACCTACAGTAACAACCAACATGATGAGAATATTACAGAAGTTGTCTAATTCAATGAAAATAAAGAAATGATTGTTGTAAGTTGCATCACAAATTTGTCAATTAAAGCACAAGCAAAATTAATGCTCTGTGCATCCTACTCATATGGAGACTCCAAGATGTCACTCTCTGCCCAGGCCATCTGCAAGGAAACTGAAGACAGGCCCATCAGCATGGCTGGTGGTTATCCCCTCAGTGTAAAGGGGAATCCCACATTTTGCACCTGACAGCTCAATATGCCCCTAAATTACTTCAGGACTGCCCGAGCTTTGGTTAGCTCAACCCTAGTTTCCATCCTTATTCACCTGGACTAACGTGATGGACCTGGTATCTGGACTGACTGCTCCCCATGGCTCTGTGTGCCCCAGGGCACAACAGGATTTCTTCTGGGGTGTGCATTTGCCCACCCCAGACTCTACTTGCAACTGTGTGCTGAAAGCCACCACAGCTGCATTCAGAGTCACTTTCCTCCAGGTGGAAGCTGGAAAACCTTGTGCAGCATGGATCGTGGCAGCTCTACCCCAGGAACAGTGGGGTCCATCTCTGCCAGACCTTTATAAACCTCACTAAAATCATGTATGTATTTATTAACATGATGCTTAAAAATGTTACCTTTTCATGCATTGGTGTGTTTATGCAGTAACCCTCAGTTGCCCATGCTGGTTATCCCCAAATTCGCGGAGATGGAGAAGGTATAGCTGAGGCTGAAAGCAAAAAAATCACATAGTCCTTTACAAGGTAAAGCCCTATTTTTCTCCATTTTTCAAAGTATATTAATGGAATATTGATATTATTAGTGTTATCTTGATAATGATTATCCTATGCTGCTGCTGTTCTGTATGATACTGTCCTTTCACACCTCCAGCGTGTTTTATGTGCATGCATACACACAAACACATGCACGCACCTAGTATGAAATTTTCCGTTGAAATCCCCTGCACCTAAAAAAGCATTAGAGGTGCTCTGATGTGGCTGCAAGGTCCTTCAGGAGACAGCAGTCTGTACACACACAGTGAGTGACCAGGACTAGCAACTAATGGGAAATCACTGCCTACAGAGCACATGTGGACTTGGACTTCCGGATCATAATGGATGGTGGCAAATCAAACCATCCTTTTGGTGATAAATGAAATCTCCATTTGCCTGACCTGTAACAGTGGTCTTGCCATGACCTTTACGGCATGCACATCTTGGCTCTCCACGTTTTAGGCATTTTGGATGTCATTAAATGAAAATAAACTTCAGCCTTTTCATTTATTCACTTTTTTTCCATGGTTTTCAATTTCACTGCCTGTCCTCCTGCCCCTGATCCCTGACTCAGTCTTCAGAAGTGTCTCACCACCATCTTCCACCCTCACTGCACCCTCCAGGTTGATCTTTATAAAAAAATCTTCCCACAACAGAAAACAATAAATAAGTAACTAAATAAATAGTTTGTTCAATGACATTTCAAATTTTTAAATTCAATTTCAAAGAAATGAAAATAATTTGAATGTCAAGAATCACCAGAAGACAGAGAGCAAAACAGAGGATACTGTGTCTTTGTACTGGTGTAGCACTGTGTGAAATAGTTGCACCTTGAGTACTGTGCATATTTCTGGCCTGTAAATCAAAAAAGATGTAGTACAACTGGAAAAGAAAGTTCTGAGAAAAGTGATAGAGATGATTAAAGGTCTAAAATGGCTTCCCTACTAAGGATACTAGGACACTTTCAGAACAGAGACAACTACTGGCTGAAGATGTTCTTACTTATCTTCTACTACCTATAAGGTCAGTGGCTAAATCTATCAACTTCAGTGAGGTCCAATCTAACTACAAAGTTAGTTACCAACCAAAAGGTTACTGAGACCAAAAGAGCTGCCTAAATATCATAGGCAGTTTCCTTAAGGAAATGGACTCCTTATCTCTATGGGCTTTTTCAAGATGATAGAGAAAAGCAGATGATGATGAGTGAAAAGGTGAGGACAGAGTCATCTCTCTGCTCTATAGAAATGAATTCCAGAGAACACAGCTGCTTGCTTAACTGTGAGCACTTCCTAATGCAGGTGTTAAATAGTTCTCATCTCCTAAAGACTTCTACACTGATCCCTGGTGCTACTGTCATGGAAATCAGGAACAAAACTCCTTAACACCAATGTAGCATTAAGAAGCAGGCATTTGTCATTACGGCACCGGATGCAGGGGGGATAATTCCTCCTAACTTGCATACCGCAGGTTGCGATAGACAGAGCTTATATTGCTCAGTTATATACCTATGCATTAGATTTCCTGGAACTAATTGTAATACTTGCATCTTAATTACCCGTGTGTTTTAAGTCCCTTAGGAGCCCCTGAAGAGGTATCAGGTGGTCCCTAGTGGTTTGTTGAAGGGGTGTTTTTTGTGTCCTTTCCATGAACTCTGAGTCCTTCTTCCACATATGGTTGTGAGTTGGCCCATCGAGTAATCTCGTCACAGTGTATTGCAAGGTGTGTCGGTTTCAACTGGTGGTCTGACTCTTATCTAGATGGAGATGTCCTTAGTTCCTTTTGTCTTGGTTTCCACTGGTGTCTGCCTGCTGCTAGGTTGTTTGCATCCCTCCAGGATGTCCCCCATTATGCTTGCGAGATTATGTCCTTGAGTGCATTCTTGCCTGAGGCCCCTTACAACACCGGCAGCTGCCATTCGATTACATGCATTTATTCAGGATCAGTTTTGTTTTGCTCATAAGGTCAAAAAACATCTCCATCAAACAATCCCACAAAACAAACAAACAAACAACTTCCCCCCCCTCCCCAGCTCCTATTCACTTAACTGTGGGTTGGTTTTTTTCAGGGATTCCAAGTTATTCAGTGTCCTGGTTTGTATAGAACCATCTCCATGGTTCTCTCACAAAGTACTTGGGGAGGCAACAGAGGAAGTTCCATGGCAGGAAAAAGCTGCAGCGTCTGTAGGAAGAGGGAAGGACTTGGTTTCTATTTGAAATCCCTCCCCACATGTCGAGAGCAATATCGTTCATATGCAGAGTGCAGAGACTTGAAATAATCGACTTTTTAAAGAGGTGATATATAGAAATATTATCTGCAGAGGAGAAAGGTTTGTCCGCATCAGCCTAGTCAGAATGGTAGGGTTGGTTCTGCACCATGGAGTCACGCATGAAATTTTCTAGGACAGAATTAACAAGGGGGAAAGTGCTCTAATGATCACAGGCTCCTTACAGAAGTAGGTTATCAATCAAGGGTGGTCTGTTGCTCTCTCAGCAGTGAAGTTTGCAGAATCAAAATAAGATTTTGTAACAAAGCAAGTTGGAGACCCGGCTGCCCCTTGTGATGGGTTGGTTTGTTTGTTTTTTGACCCTGGGCAGCAGCCACAGTATAAATAAAGCACAGTTAAAATGAAACCAACAGTCCATGCAAGAAACACTGGAGGTATTCAAAACGCAGGCTGTTTTTACCAGCAGCCAGGGCGGGGAGCTCACCGCCTCACCGCGGTGTCATTCGGCAGATTCACCCTCCTCGCCTGCGGGTGGACGAAATGGAACCGATTCGGGGAGGGCGGGGGGCGGCGGAGAAGGTAACCGCGGGGAGAGAGGGGGAGGGAGGGCAAGGAGCAGGAGGAGGAGGAGGAAGGAAGGAGGGAGGGAAGCTCTTTGGCGGGCGGGATTGGTCAGAAATTGCTGCAGCGGGGGCGCAGCGGCGCCGGGCGGGGGGTGCCGGGGCCGCCCCGGGCTGCGCCTCCCCGCCGCGCTCCGGCGGCTTCGGCCGAGCCTGGGCTGCTTCGCGGTGCTGGGGGAAAGTCCCCCCAACCCATCGACACCGCCCCCCCCCCCCCCCCCCCGCCCCGTTACTCAGCTGTGTCACAGTAATATTAGGGAGAATCTGTGAATATGCCGAGAGAAAGACGTGCGAAGAATTACTTGTGGTTTATGGCAATCTGCTGTTTTGTTAATATTATATACACTCAGAGCATTTATTGTTACCGGCGAATGCAGGTTTCCGCTGTGTTTCTACAGCTATAATGCAACTGGGTTTCAGCCTTCAGTCCTGTCGTTCAAATTTCCGGAATATCAGCATCCGTGCCTCTGAAATTTTTGTGAATGGAGACACGGGAGTTTCTTTCATGTGTATCAATGTCTAAACTGATCCTGTACTGTGTATCGGAGAAAAATAAACAATAACGTCAATAGCTTTTTTACCCTCATTTGGTGTCTAAGCAGGCCTGTTTTCAAAGGAATATGAAAAGTAAATTACTGATGATACTATTCAAAAGTTTTCTATACATTACACCAGATTTGTAAGATATTCCTACTTGATTGAATTGTGGTTTGCTATGTATTGAATTGTGGTTTGCTGTGTACACTTGCAGAAAAGTACTAAAGGAACTAAATGTTTGAGTGGAGGGGTTTGAAGGTAATTTATTAATGGACCTGTAAATGTTTAACCTTTGTGTAGATTGTGTCACATAAGTGTTCAAATAAGTTTTACAAAGAACAGCCCACAGCTGGAGATAGCTTCAGTAGCAGGCAAATAATTCCATTCACTTTTGTAGGCAAATGCTCTAACATGCCTGCATTTTTTGTAAATACCATAGCCTAAAGCAACTTCTCCTCCTGAAAAGGGGGGGGGGGGGGGGAGGGGGGGGAATGAAAAAAAACCAAAACAACACCCAAACCAAAACCAAAAAAAACCCCACAAAACCACCTTCTTCTAAGGCTGGAAGACTGCTTAGTACAAAGGGAGTTTGGACAAGGACTTTAATCTGTCCACAATCAAGTCATTACAGAGCAATCAAGCATAAACTTTTTCAAGAAATACATGAGTAAGGCTTTTTGAAGGAAAAAAACCCATTTAAGGATTTTCCCATACACCATTGTCATTATGATAAATTTAATGAAATGTCAGTGTTCTTTTATCACTCTACTCTGTTCTACTTGTTTGTCTGCATACTTGGGAAAGATCCCACAGCAGCACATGGGGTTTAGTTTTGTTGTGGTTTTTTTTTTTTTTTTTTTCTTTTTAATATTACCTTGCATAATATCTTCTAGTGTTTTATGGAAAAACAGAAAATTATGAAGTGACTAGAGGTTGAATAACATTCTTTATGAGAAGGCTATCTCAGAGATTGTGTTACATATGCTATAGCTAGTACTTTAAATCATAAGGATATATTTTGTGTGGACTTAAAGGTCAGAAGTAATTTATGTCATCTATGACACTAAATGTTTTTTCATGACCACCATCATCTGTGATGCACTGTCCTTAAATCTAAAACCTTCCTCCTTTATGTAGAAATCTGTTTGAGAATTTAGGGTGTCTGAATAGTTGGAAAGAAGTTTGGGGAAGGATCCAGATTAATTACAAATTCAGCATCTGACCTGAAATAAAATACTTATTAAGAAAAAAATTAAGTCTCATCTGTCACATAAGTAAATAAGTGTTATACTCCAATTCTCTCTTCTAATTTAATATATATAGGAATTTTATTTAACTATGGTATGCAGACAAGATATGTTCATTTACAACAAGCATAATGACATGAGGTAGAAGAATATATTGCTTTTCTACATTAAATGTGGAAGGCTGGTCAGGAGAAACAAGGAAGAGGAACTATATATAGTAACTGTAGGAAAGTATTCTGGTCATATTTTAGCTGAAGAAAAGGAGGATTTGGTGTACAGAACTCATCAGTTTGCCTGTCCTAATAGAAACATGCTAAAAACATCATGAAAATACTGTTGGTGGCATAGAAAAGAGAACATTAGTCATGAACTTCTATGAAAGGAAGTTGAGCTCTTTATATGCACCATCTCAAGGGGGAAACACAGCTAGAAAGGCAGAGAACAAAATGGTAAATTTTGTCATTTACCATTACTGAGTGTAACTAGTTTCTAGTGAAGAAGGCAATAGAAAAAAAATACTTTAGATTTCAAGCTGTCTGTATCTCATGTTAGAAATAGAATGTTAGAATACTTGTGGGTTTGAGTGATTTTTCAAACATCAGTGAGGAAAAAACATTCCTTCCCTAATTTGTAAGGGAAGCAAACCAGACACACTTCCTTCTCAGGCACTTCAGTGTGAGCATTGGTCCTGAAAAGAGAAAAATTCTCCCTGCACACAGTGTTTCCGAGTGCCAAAATGAAACCCAGGAGGCCTGTTTCAAAACACGGGATTTTCAGATGGCCCAATCGGGACCTTCTGCAAATCAATCCTCTGCTTCAGACTCAAGTAATCTCTTCCCCCCATAATAAAAATCCACCAACAGAAAATTATTTTTAATATACTACTTTAAATAAACTGAGATTATTAAACAGAAACTAATCCTCAAATGTTTTAAACCTAGTTCTAAACCTCGAATGTCAGCGTGGCTACTGGCAAAGTCCATCTCTGAATAGTAGGTGATGAATACATACTACTATTTCTTTCAACAAGACAGGACAGACAAAAAAGGGGGGAGGAGTTCTCTGCTTTTCAGAAAAAAAAAAAAACCCACCAAAAAAGCCAAAACAAAACCGAACTTGAAAATTGTGTAAGAAGCAAATATTGTTTAAAACCAGCCCCGCGATTCTCCTCTTGTTTCCAAGCAACACTGCAGCCGGGCACTCCCGTGTTACCTCCCCTTGCTTGAAAAACATTTTCGATTAACACATTGCCACAATGACTCATTCCTCTGCCTCCTGAGGGAGGACGCTGCAAAAAGCAGCAGTTTTCCTCGCCTTATTTCTCAAGGAGCACTTTTAAAGAACAAAGAAAGCATCCCCCGCAGCCCTCAGGCAGCCTCCTTCGGAAGGTCCCCGCTCCCGGCGGCGCATTCCTGGCTCCCCTTCGGGCGGGTTTGTTTTCTTCCACATAAAACACTACTGAATGAGAAAGAAACAAAAGGCTGTTTTATCCACATCTGCCTAACAAAGGAGGGAATGCGGTGCCCCTTACAGCAGAGGAAAAAAAAAATTAACCTATTCCGAGGAAACACGGAGGGGAGAGGAGCTTTCACTATCTTCCAGCAGGGCGGACTCCCCAAGGCGCCAATGGCGGAGAGGCTCCTCCCTATAAATACCAACCTCTCGCCGATTATCTTTATTTATATCCCGCGACACCCCCCCTCCCGTCCTTTTTGAAGCCTGTCTCTGACCACGTCCGAGATTCCGCCACCGCTCCAGCCCTCTCTTCCAAGATGCGATGGCGGCGGCGGGCGGCTCCAAAGCCGTGACCGCCTCCGAGGAGCTGAAGGGCCTCCCACGCTCAAAAAGGCCAAGACAGCGGAAAAGAGCGCTAAGAAGCCGGCGGCCGCCGCGGCCAAGGGCCCCAAAAAGGCGACTAAGTCTGCCAAGCCCAAAAAAGCGGCACCGAAGAGCGCTGCCAAGCCGAAGAAGGCAGCACTCAGGAGGCCATACTGTAAAAGGAAAGGAAACATTTGCAGAAAAATCCAGCAGAACCTTTAAAAGCCACCCACGCTGTCAGAAGGAAAAAGAAAGAACTGAAACCTCAGTTCAAGTCTAGGCTGGTGCACGATGATCCCCTGCCATGCATATACGTCCCGTTCCGTAGCGCTTCTATACGAACTCATACACTGTGGAAAAGTAAACTACCCTATTTTGTTTTAACTCGTGATCCTCCGTTACGATTTCCACCACCCCCACCCCCACCACTTATTCAGAAGAGCTGTCGCTGCCCTTTGGAAACAGTCCCGGATTAGTTACAGGACAGCAGCCCAGTGAAACAGTTCCATCTCTATTGCCTGAAAGCCACAGACAGCAAACAAGCAAAAAAAAAGACCTCAAGTCGCACAGAAATAAAGCACCCACTAGGCACAAGGCGCTTGGACGCCTTTTCCACCCGCGGGCCAGGGGCACCAGCGACTGCACCAGGCAGAAAGCGCGCCCCAGCCCGCCCCGCCCCGGGTTTGAAAACGGCGCGCTCCCCCCGGATTGGCTGGCGGCGGCCCCGCCCCTCGCCGCTGGTGGGCACGAGAACCCCGCTCCCTCCCCTCCCCAGCCCCCTCCGCCGGGATTACCGCTCCTTCCCGCCACAGGAACCAGGGAGCGAAAGGCACTGAGCCCACCCTGGCCGTGTTCCCATCTACTGTCCTTACGCCGTGCTGCGGTGACTGATCTCGTCACTCTAAAATACGGCCTTTTATTGACTTCTCAGAAAAGTGGCACTGAGACGCGTTCACATAAGTCCATTCACTTCTTAAGAGAAAGAAAAATGCAGGGACCTATGCCAATCAGCAAAAGAAAAAAAGCTGGAAATAGAAATAATTTTTTCTTCCAGATATATCAAAATACACCCTTTCTGGAGAAGCAAATATGTGGAGGCTCAGGTGTTCCTGCTCTTTCTGGGAAAACGTGGGTGGCTCTGAGAAGAGCCTTTGGGTTGTTTGTTGAAGAGTTTTACTTGGCTTTAGCCTTGTGGCTGTCGGTCTTCTTGGGCAGCAGCACGGCCTGGATGTTGGGCAGCACCCCGCCCTGCGCGATGGTCACCTTGCCCAGCAGCTTGTTGAGCTCCTCGTCGTTGCGGATGGCCAGCTGCAGGTGCCGCGGGATGATGCGCGTCTTCTTGTTGTCGCGGGCCGCGTTGCCCGCCAGCTCCAGGATCTCGGCCGTCAGGTACTCCAGCACGGCCGCCAGGTACACCGGGGCGCCGGCGCCCACCCGCTCCGCGTAGTTGCCCTTGCGCAGCAGCCGGTGCACGCGGCCCACGGGGAACTGCAGCCCGGCCCGCGACGAGCGCGACTTGGCCTTGGCCCGCGCCTTCCCGCCCTGCTTCCCGCGCCCGGACATGCCTCAGAGGAAAATCTAGAAAAACAAGCAAGACAAAAAAAAAAAAAAAACCAACAGAACTACGCAAAAAGACTAAAAAACCTGCGAAAACAGAAGCGATGCAGCGGGAGCGGCCACCCTGCCTTTTTATCCCTTCTTCCTGGGGTTCGGTGGGACTTCTGATTGGCGGAGGCTGCGATTGTGAAGTGAACCAATGGGAAGAGAGATGCATTGGCGACCAATCGAGGAGGCAGGATGGGTTGACATCATGAACCCTGAAAGTCCAATAGACACGAACAGACTTGAGTCATCTCATTTGCATACCGTCCCTATAAATACAGGCGTCGCCGCTATTGTATTTACGTCGTTCCTGCGGTAGCACAGGTAGTGACAGACTTGTAAAATGCCGGAACCAGCTAAATCTGCTCCTGCTCCGAAGAAGGGCTCCAAGAAAGCCGTCACCAAGACGCAGAAGAAGGGTGACAAGAAACGTAGAAAGACTAGAAAGGAGAGCTACTCGATCTACGTGTACAAGGTGCTGAAGCAGGTGCACCCCGACACGGGCATCTCGTCCAAGGCCATGGGCATCATGAACTCCTTCGTCAACGACATCTTCGAGCGCATCGCCGGCGAGGCCTCGCGCCTGGCGCACTACAACAAGCGCTCCACCATCACCTCGCGGGAGATCCAGACGGCCGTGCGGCTCCTGCTGCCCGGCGAGCTGGCCAAGCACGCCGTCTCCGAGGGCACCAAGGCCGTCACCAAGTACACCAGCTCCAAGTAGAGCGCCTCGGATCGTCAGTTTTAACCCAAAGGCTCTTTTAAGAGCCACCCACATATTCAGTAAAAGAGTCGTTCACACTGATTCGGTTCGGTGAGTTGTACTTGTGTTTAGTACTGTTTTAGTTCCCGACTAGGACACGCTGTTTCATAGCAGGGAGAATATCTGTCATGTTAAAGTATGGGGAATGATCTGGGTCGTCTTATATGTGCCCTACCCGGCTTGTTAAGCAGGACAATCTAAAGAATGTTAAGCACCTAATCAAGTTCTAAAGGTATTAAAGTTTTTTCCTTTTTCATTTTAGACTAATTATCTCAGCTCTAGGGCTTTTTTTAGTAAGCACAGAGAAATATGCGCATTAGTATTTAGGGTGTTTTGGATTTTTTTTCCCTGCCGTTCCGATAGGAAATCAAGCAGGTTTTACAACTGCAGTTTATGCCTTTTCTAATAAAATGTTGTCGTCCCCTATAAATATTAGCTGTCATTCTCAAACGGTTGGCCGTAAGCCAGAGCGGCTTGTTTACAAGGAGAACTCTGTAGGGATTTAGTCTGCGTATGTGTGATATTTGGAAGAAAATGTTAAACGAAACTTACCACGCGTGCGCAGCGGAAGTGAAATGGTATATAAAAAAATAATTTTATTAGTCTTGGGGATTTCGCATAGAAGTGGCGTAGTTTTTTCTGTCACATCTTTAATGGCGAATAAGGGCAGCAGAATGAAGAGGTTCCTCATAACTCTTTGAGTGACAACGTAATAGGAGAAATAAAGAATAAGGGATGATTAAAAAAAAAAAAGTTATCGAGAGCGTTTTATCGAACTTCAGGTGGCGCAGGACGTGCAGGCAAGGCTGGTTCTCCGGAAAAGCCTTTTGCGGGGGGGCTGAAATCCTGTCCGTCCCGGACGGAGGCGGCGGTAAAGGCGTCTGCCGCGGGGCCGGAGCCAGAGCCCCGCGCCCGGTGGCGGGGTGGTGCCGCCGTGGCAGGGCGCACTGCGGCTGCCGGCCCCGCTCGGCGGGGCGGGGCGGGGCGGGGCGGGGCGGGGCGAGGGGGCTGCGGGGCGGGAAGCGGCCGTTACCTCCCCGCGCCCGACGGCGGCCTTTTTAAATCCTTCCCATTGTCCAATGGAATTTGCGCCTTCCCGGCAGCCAATCACAGGGCGGTGATGGCTATAAATAGCGGGCCCCGCCGCTGCTTTCCGCACAGGCGCCGGTCGGGCGGTGCGGAGAGCTGTTCCGGGGGAGATGGCGCGCACGAAGCAGACGGCGCGTAAGTCGACGGGCGGGAAGGCGCCCCGCAAGCAGCTGGCCACCAAGGCGGCCCGCAAGAGCGCGCCGGCCACGGGCGGCGTGAAGAAGCCGCACCGGTACCGGCCCGGCACGGTGGCGCTGCGCGAGATCCGGCGCTACCAGAAGTCGACGGAGCTGCTGATCCGCAAGCTGCCCTTCCAGCGCCTGGTGCGCGAGATCGCGCAGGACTTCAAGACGGACCTGCGCTTCCAGAGCTCGGCCGTGATGGCGCTGCAGGAGGCGAGCGAGGCCTACCTGGTGGGGCTCTTCGAGGACACCAACCTCTGCGCCATCCACGCCAAGCGCGTCACCATCATGCCCAAGGACATCCAGCTGGCCCGCCGCATCCGCGGCGAGCGCGCCTAAGCTGCTAGCAAACGGATCTTCCAGACTATCGAAAACCCAAAGGCTCTTTTAAGAGCCACCACGTGGCCATTAAAGAGCTGTAAACTCTTAGTCCTGTGTAGGAAGTGATATTTTTCCCTTGTGCTTTTCGGGGGGCTTTGCAGTGACCGAGGCCCTGTATCTCAAGTAAGTATTAAAATGTGCAAGTCACGTTTCAAAGGGCTTGAAAATGATCCCGGCCGTAGCAAAACTGGTGGGGTCAATTTCTGCCGAGGTGGTCGTATCTCCGTTTAGTGTGAAAATTCTTTTATATGCTTTTTTTTTTCATAGGACTGACTTTTTAACTGTTAAGGAAAAAGCTGTAATATTGGGCTTTGCTTTTCTGAAGGAGAACATATCCAGCTGTAAAAGAATTGTATCTGCTTTTTTCTGTCCGTGTGTCTTAAAAGCGTTCACTAATACTTGTTGAATCCGTTAAGGTGACTTTACAGAACTGCGCTCTCGATTAGAGAAGGTCTATTGAGCGGCAATTATATTGTAAATGCCTCTTGCTGTGCTGCGTTTGCTTTTGTGTTCTTATGGTAACAAGGCTATGGTTTATTGTCCCGACAGGAATGTTGTTTTCTTCTCCAAACTCTGTTTTTTGGGGGTGGGAAGGCGTTTTGTTTCTGAAGGCGCAAGAAGTCCTTTCCCGCCCCGCCAGGAAAGGTGCTCGGTCGGTAGTTTTCTCGGTGCTTTATCACTCGTGGTCTGTCCCTGTCGTAAGCGATGTCCTCCGGGCACCTTCAGCCTTTCTCAAGGACTTCTCCTTTATTCCTGAGATAAATGTTGTGTTTCTAGAGAGCTGGGGGTAGGACGGTGGCAAGCGTAATTTCTGGGACTACTATTTTCGAGAAGTGTGCTTTCTGCTGGTGTCTTCTCTGGGACACACTCGTGGCATCCCGGATGGTTCTGGGTGTCCTGCCTAAATGATTAGGGACGGCTATTGGGATAAATCTTCTTTATCTGTGTTTAGGCTTCTGGAAATATTTGCTGAACTGAGCACAGGAAGTGTTTTCCAAGGAGTATTAGTGATTAAAAACTTAATATCGAGTGCAGAATTATCATTATATGGAGCTTTTTCCCTATCCGTCGCATTCAGTATTCTTTTTTTGTGAACCCACCTGGAAAACGGGGTTTCTCTCTGACTGTAAGTTCAGCTGCAAAACCCCTTGCCCTCTTAATCAATAGATCTGTAATTGATGCCTGAAAAAATATAGATTTTGGAGACTATCTCTGACTTTGTGTTGCCTTTCAATTTTTTAATATACTCTAGGCCGTTTTATGTAACTTGGGGAGCTGGCTGTTCCACTGAAGTATTGAAAATGTCTTTTTGGTTTTTCAATGCTACAAATGAGTAGCTGTACCTTTAAGAAGCTGAGCTGAATACAGCCTTCGTTTAAACTTAGAAACAAGGAGCCAGAGAGAATTGCTTAGAGGAAATATTTCTTTTAGGAAGCCTAAAACTACAAGACTTGCTTTTCTGTGAATTGCCGATAGGCTTCATCTTCAGAAATCTTCCTTTCTCTGTGTCAGGAACTTGGACTCTGCAGCAAAATCTGACCAATAGAGTGCCTCCGCACACCATTTTCTTTCCCATGTTTTTCTCACTTTCAGCCATTTTCTGTTACTTAACCTCGGAGGGGTAAAAGGGAGGGGGGAAGGTATCGGGAATAGTACTTCGGGAATTAAGACATTCTATGTGATTAATTTCTCCCCCCCTCCCCCCCCCCGCCGTTATTTGTTCATTGACATAGGATTTCTGTTTTTCAGAATAGATTTTTTTTTTGCAGTAGATGACTACCAGTGTGATTGCAGAAATGAGGCTTAGTGAAAGCAAGCTCATTTCCTGTTACTGTCTGTGATACCGAGAGATCTGTTTATCTAGCTCTGTTTACATATGTTTATGATAAATTTATTAATAAATCAGGTAAAATAGCTGGTTTTAATATTTCATATAGTGTATATTTAATATCTTATATGAACCAAGGGTCAGAATACCTAGATATCAGCAGAAGTTTGGGTCAAAAATGATGCTTTTCTGCATGCTTAAGAAATAAATGATTTTTGAAGAGTGAGAAGGGGAAAGAGTTTTTATTGGTCTTAATCTCTATCATTTTTCTTCCAGTCTTTTGAAGACCTTGGACTGTTTTAATAAATATAGTATTACTTGCACTCATTGAGTGTTGCATGCTTGAATCATAAAAAGCACTAACACTCTATCAGCCGAGAAGAAAACAGATGTGTAAGGCTTTTTTGCAAAAAGGGTAGGCTCATGTGAACGCTAAATTATAATGCCTGAGTCTGAAGTAGTTTTGGGGTATAATACATTATGAAAGGACACTAATAACAACCTATCATAGTTTGTCCTAGTAGACCAGGCTAGCAATTAGCAAGAACTTGCTGTGTGGATTCTGAAGTCTGTTACAGCTGTGGATAGTTGTAATAGTGATATGGGGAACAGTGGTAGACTGATTATAGCTTATACAGTGGGCTTTCCTCTTCCCTCCTTACATAAGTGGTAAATCCTATGTGGAGCTCTATCAGTTTGCATATGATATTGAATCATTTAACTATAAAAGAGCAACAACAAAAATCCCAAATCAGATATAGGGTGGGTGGGGGGGAATCCTTTTATAAGAGCTGATATCAAGAATATTTCAGTTGTGTTTTCTGAGCAAAGATAAATTCCTTAAGGAATTGATAAATATCTTGTACTTGCAATAACTGATATTCAGGTTTTCTCTGAATTATAAGTGTCATAGATAATAGATCCTAGAAGGTATTTGCCAAAACAAACCCGAACGCACAATGAATGATAAATAAAACAATTTGCCATAAACAGTTTATGTGATTTCTTTAGCCTAAGACACACACAGGTGACTTAGTCCAAAATTTACTCTCACTTTGAGTTAGGAAAATCGTGGAGGCCTATCCAGTATCAGCAAGGTCCAGCTTCTTGCAGGAGAGCCTGAGCTAATGAATGGTGCCAGGTGGGAGCTGGCTGTGTGCAAGACCAGTGTGCTGACTAGCTGAGGGCTGGCTTGCAAACTGCTGGTGCTTTGCCCTGTGTGGCTGTTGGTAATCATGTAAGGTGCTTTTGCAGGTGACTTTAGATGCTCAGTGAGATATTTGGCTAAGCTTGTTCCTGGCTGGTTAGCTATCCTTCATAAGTGATCTGGCACTGTGTGTGTATGATCTGGCTTAAATCACTACTTGGAACAATGTACATCAGTCCAATGGGTAAGACAGAGCATAACCGCTGAGGTCCTGGTGAAATACTTCCTTTCATCAGAAACACATAAAAGGAGGTCTGATGAAAGCATCTTTCTAGAACAAAAGTATTTGAATCAGCCCTACTTGACACTTGTTAGTTTCTGAAAAGCTCTGAACAGATACATCCATATGAAAAAAAGAGGTGAGGTTTTCATTTGAATTAACTATTGTAATGTAAAAACTTTGTAAAGTTGATAATGCTTCAGTTCCAGAACTGACTCCCTGTCCTGCAGATTGTTTTACCCCCAAGCACTGTGACAAGTTGCTAGCACAGGACTGGGAAGATGCTGAAGAAAATGTGTTACTGGGCTTCATCACCCCATCTTTCTACATGAGTAAAGACTGTGCTGTATTGGGCTGTGTCTTCTGTTTGAAACTGCTGTCACAAAAACTTGCGTCTGTTATCCAGTGTGCATTGCCCAATTTATGCATAGTCAAGTTATCTTCCTTTATTACATAAGTGCGCAGATATTGCATGTAAGGTACAAATGAGCATGATGTTAGTGTAATTATACACAAGATATCAACATATTTAATCATCTAATATGTATTTATTGTTATTCTGTTAAATGATTGGTTAAAATTCTTTGCCTATCATGTAAATAACTACGTGTGCTCACTATGATTTTTGAGACCTTTACTTCCTTAATTTTTTTGGGTCGGTAGGCTTCTTGAGTCGGGTGGTCTTTGAGTCAGTGGTCATGATCTCCCCCTGTCGGAATTACCTTTCCTCTAGTTTCACTTAAATTTGGCAACACTCGGCAGTCCTTCACGACTGTTAACAAAGCAGACTATCATTCATTTTTGGGTTTTTGTTCTGAGACAGTGAGCTAAGTTAATCTTTATCAATATCAAAACCACTGAGGCACATGTGGAGATTAAATATGGTCAAGATATTAAAGTTGCTCGAATCTGCTCTGTACCCTTTTCACTGCTATTTGCCCTTTATCTGGATCAATCGCTTTACATCTCTGAAGACCTTCCAACGTTTCCTTGCATGCCTGCCTCATATCATTAATATTTGAGACAATTATGAGCATTTCCCCTTCTGTCTGCACCTCCATTTTTGTATGTTATCCTAAGCACACTGCTCTGATCCATCAGGGATGGACCAGTAAAGCTATAAAAAATGCTGGCCTGTAACAGCTTCAATATGTGAGGCCACTAATATGGAGCACATTTTTCCAGAGGACATATGAGATAATTTTCAATAAGTGTTCAGTATGGTCCTGTGGATTTTTAGCACAGTGTGCCAATGTTGTAATGTACGTGTGGATGCACAGTGTAAGAAGCATGATGGAAAAAGGAAGAATGATCGTTTCTCTAACACAGTCTTTCAGGAACAGCCAAAAATCAAACGCAAAACTTTCCGTGTGTTTCAGATGCCAATTCAATGAGCTGAGCTCTGAGCATTTTCAGAATTAATTCAGACTAGTGATAGTCCATGAAAAGCAGGTGAGATCCCTGCTGTGCCAATGCAATAAGTAGCATTCGAGAATTTCTGTATGCTTTGCTGCAGTCAACCAGCTCATTGTCAAAATCACTGTCAGTCTGAGATTAAAGGACTTCTAAGCCAAGAACCATGTTAGCTACAACTCAAGTTAGTTATAGAGTGAAATAAAACATTAAGAAAGCTTTTTTTTTTCCTCCTTTCTCCTAAACATAGTATGGTACTGGTTGTTGAAATTGAATTACTTTCCCTAGTTGTGCCAGTTTTGATCTGCCCATCAGTTCTCCCAAGCAGGGTCACCTGAGAGGTTTGTTCATTTGTTTGTTTTTAGGGAAAAGGAACATGTCCAGGGGAAAAAAATGAAGCTCACTTACATGGATATGGATTAGTCCACTTCGAGGAGAGAAGATTTTAAAAGTCTAAGAGAGGTAATTATACAGACACCAAAGAAAATGCAGGGGATGCCAATATTTGGCGCACTCAGGCTATTTTGGTAATCTGTCTAGGCCAATATAACTCAGAAGTTTCACCAAACCAAAATTGTCATCCCACCTCTGCATCCAATGCCTGAAAATTGTGAGGGAGTCAGCAGCATTGTTAGGCCATTTCTTGTTGCTTCACTGGTTGTTTAGGCAGGTGTGTGCAGAGTTTGAGTACACCTTGCAGCAGCACAAGTGTGGTCTACGCAAAAATAGAATGAACATCCAGTTTAATGTGAAGTAGAATCACAGAACGGTTTGGGTTGGAAGGGATCTTTAGAGGTCATCTAGTCCAAACCCCCCTGCAATGAGCAAGGACATCTTCAACCAGATCAGGTTGCTCAGAGCCCCGTCCAACCTGGCCTTGAATGTTTCCAGGGATGGGGCTTCCACAACCTCTCTGGGCAACCTGTTCCAGTGTTTCACCACCCTCATTGTGAAATATTTTTTCCTTATACCCAGTCTAAATCTACCCTCCTTTAGTTTAAAACCATTAGCCCTTGTCCTGTCACAAAAGGCTTTGTTAAAGAGATTGTCCCCATCTTTCCTATAGTCCCCCTTTAAGTACTGAAAGCCTTCATCCTACAGCCTTCTCTTCTCCAGGCTGAACAACCCCAACACTCTCAGCTTGTAGGAGAGGTGCTCCAGCCCTCGGATCATTTTTGTGGCCCTCGTCTGGACCCGCTCCAACAGTTCCATGTCCTTCCTGTGCTGAGGGCTCCAGAGCTGGATGCAGTGCTCCAGGTGGGGTCTCACCAGAGCAGAGTAGAGGGGCAGAATCACCTCCCTCAACCTGCTGGCCAGGCTGCTTTCGGTGCGGCCCAGGATACGGTTGGCCGCCTGGGCTGCAAGCACACCTTGTTGGTTCATGTCCATCTTTTGGTCCACCAGTACCCCCAAGTCCTCCTCCCCAGGGCAGCTCTCAATCCCTTCATCCCCCAGCCTGCTCTGATACCGGGGGTTGCCCTGACCCAAGTGCAGGACCTTGCACTTGGCCTTGTTGAACCTCATGAGGTTCTCACAGGCCCACCTCTCTAGCTTGTCTAGGTCTCTTTGGATGACATCCCGTCCTTCTGGCGTGTCACTTACACCACTCAGCTTGGTGTCATCTGCAAACTTGCTGAGGGTGCACATGATTTGGTTGTCTATGTCATTGATGAAAATATTAAACAGCACTGGTCCCAGTGCAGACTACTGAGGGACATCACTTGTCACTGGTCTCCATCTGGTCATCAAGCTGTTGACCACTACCCTCTGGATGTGACCATCCAACCAATTCCTTAGCCACCTAACAGTCCACCCATCAAATCCATATCTCCGTCTCCCCCATTTAGAGAGAAGGATGCTGTGGGGGTCCGTTTTGAAGGCTTTACAAAAGTCTAGATAGATGACATCCATTGCTTTTCCCTTGTCCACTGATGCAGTCACTGTATCATAGAAGGCCACCAGGTTGGTCAGGCAGGACTTGCCCTTGGTGAAGCCGTGCTGGCTGTCTCAAATCACCTCCCTCTCCTCCATGTGCTTTAGCATAGCTTCTAGGAGAATCTGTTCCGTGATCTTCTCAGGCACAGAGGTGAGGCGGACAGGTCGGTAGTTTCCTGGGTCATCCTTTCTACCCTTTTCAAAGATGGGCACAATGTTTCCCTCCTTCCAGTCAGTGGGGTGTTCACCTGACTGCCATGACTTTTCGTATATCATGGAGAGTGGCTTGGCAGCTATATCAGCCAATTCCCTCAAGACTCTGGGATGCATCTCATCAGGTCCCATAGACCTGTGTATGTTCAGGTTTCTCAGGTGGTCACGAACCTGATCTTCCCCTACAGTGGGAGGGGTTTTACCCCTTTAGTCCCCATCTTGTGGTCCATCCACTCAGGAGGCGTGAGGAGAGAGATTACCAGTGAAGACTGAGGCAAAATTGTTGTTGAGTACCTCAGCCTTCTCCTCTTCTGTTGATACTAGGTTGCCATTCTTGTTCCTCAGGGTGGGTATGCTTTCTTTAACCTTCCTTTTCTGGTTGACGTACCTGTAGAAGCCCTTCTTGTTATTCTTTGCATCCCTTGACAAATTCAGCTCCAGCTGAGCCTTGGCCTTCCTTACCCCATCCCTACAGAACCAGGCAGTGTCCCTGTACTCTTCCTAGGATACCATCCCTGCTTCCACTGCCTGTGCAGTTCCCTCTTGCTCTTTAGTTTGACCAGCATGTCTCGACTCAGCCAGTATTAATACTGATTACATGCCATGACGACTGAATAGCAATTGTTATATGCGTGTGTATGTGCATGTGTATATATAATTGTTATATGATTTCAGATATCTGTAACTGCTGGGATCTTTAGACATAGCCCAAATAAAAAGTCCTTAATTTACTCCTATAAAGTTTATCCAGCTGGATGGCCCTGGAATGAATGGCACTAAGACAACATTAGAAGTATTTCAAAATACATTGTACTTTATGATCACTTGTATACACTGTATTTTAAGAACACTTCCAAATACTGATACTTCGTATCCTCAAGAGTTTTGGGGGGTTTGGTTTTTGTTACTTTTTTTTTTTTTTTTTTAAGCACGTTAGAAATAACATTTAAGAGTTACTATGTATCAGCTATTTAACAAACAGTACAGTTTCAAGTTCCCACTAATTCACCGCACTGTCCCAGTAGAGATGCAGAGCACCACTGCTGTACTATATGGCACAGCTACCCCTGCCCATGCGCCCCAGAAATGTAAAGCAGAGCTCTCAGAGCTTCCCTGAGACCTTCCATAAGAATCCTCCAGGTGTTTGCTGTTGCAAAAGGGGATGGTATTGTACCCTTTTTCCTCCTTGAGATATTTTTCCATAACTGTTTCATTTATCCATCAATGCTATGGACATCTTTACTTAACATTCCGATTTGGGGCTTGGAGTCACTAATTGCTTTTACTTTGTAAATATAAGAGCCTTATCTGACTGGAGGCTGATATGCACATGCTAACATATCTATCACTTAATTGTAGAAGACTAATTTAAATACAGGAATCAAATTGAAAGCTGACTGGTGGTGTTTATAAGAAGGTGACTAAGCAGAGAAACCAAGAGGGCCTCATATCAAGGGGGGGGGGGGGGGGAATCAAATGGGCTATGATACTTCCCTAAATGCTGCAGTCACAATTCCAAAACAGGCTGTTCCCTAAATTATAAAATAGATTCCATGAATAGATTCAAAGAATTCCATACGTCTGGTGAGGAGGGAAATGGAAAAAGAGCTAGAAGATAACAAGAGATTTAAAGAAAAAAAACTGCTGCCTTATGTTACTGTGTTTGGAAAAAGTAATATATATAAAAAGATGTATATAAGATATATTTTCTAAAAGGATAACAATTTCCTTTTTCTACATGTATCTAGTACATCTTCTAGTGGATGAAGGAGGGATGGTAAAGGGAAAGAACTAGGTAAATTTCTTACCCTTAGAAAGTGTGAGCCATTTTGGTTAATAAATAAGAAAGATGCAGGGGGTGTGGGGAGGTGTGTGTGTGTGTGCTACTGAAAGCCTTTTTTTTTTTCTTTTTTTTTTTCTGCTTTCCAAATAATTTACATAAAATTATGACAGTGAAGGTCATTTATAGTGATATGAGTTCTCAGAATATGAAGACTAATGCAAATTAAAACAGAAACCACACCAAAACAAAATACTTGAAAAGTTCTCCATAAGTTCTAATTTTCACACTTCTTGAAGATGTATTTATGTTTATGTCAATATTTCTCTCTAAATTCTCTCTATTGTGTTATTGCTATAATCAGTAGAAATTTGTCAAAAAATCTGTGCTGTTAAAAAAAAAGCCAAACCACCAAGTACCACAAAACACTTTTTTTTTTTTCCCCTCTTTTTAAATTGGGTTTAACCTCAGTATAGATTAGTTTATTATTATGTTTCAGGGAGTAAAGTTTATTACTTTGAGCAAGTCTGGCTTAAACCGGAAACGTTAGTAATAATATAATAATGATCTGTATTTTGTGTTGAACAGTTAAAAATACATATACCATTTATATTCTAATTGGCACATGTTTAGCAAGGAGACAACCCGAGGATTAGTGGGAGAGTGTTGGTATAGTCTTGTTCCCTTAAGGTGCTGAGCAGGAAAGGGTCTCTTGCTTCCCCGGTAGGAAGCATTCCCAGAAACTGTTCCAAAAGTAGAAACTGAAAATGTTGAAACGAACAAGTTACGACTTGCGCTGCTACCTTAAGGCCTGTTCTCTTAGCAGAACTCTTTAGGCTCTCACTGTTTCTCTCAATGGTAAAAAATATGCTTGATAGGTAAAGGTATGACAGATATATGTATGTGTTTGTGTGTGTGTGCCACGAGAAAAAAAACAAAAACAAAACAAAACCCAATAAAACATAAAACCGTTCACGTTTTAATCCACACGAAGGAAATACTACGTTAGTTTTTAAAAAGGAAAAGTAAAACCTCCCCTTATCCCGCGGCTTGAGTGTTTACTTCCCCTCCTCTTTTAAGCGACACGTGGAAGGACTTAGTAACAGAAAGAAGCTGTCGGTCGAAGAGGACAAGGCAGGCAGAGACTATTTAAATATACCCGAGGAAGGTCCGTACGCAGGCAAACACTAATAACTAAAAAATTAAAAAGCAACCCATGGAGCGCCCAAAGCACGATCAGAGACAGGCGGGCGGGGGGGGGGGGGGGGGGCGGGGCGGGGCGGGAGCGCCGAGCGCGGCCCCGCATTGGTCGGATTTTGCCGCAGACCCGCGGGCCGCGGGGAGGGCCGGCGCCGGCGCCCGGAGCGCCGCAGCCCGAAACGCGGGCCCGAGGCCGCCGCCCCCGCTCCTGCCACCGGCGGAGACCCAGAGCTGCCTCGGAGCAGTCCCCGACCGGGGGGACACGGGGACGGGGGGGACACAGGGACGGGGCGGGACGGGAAAGAAGCAACAAGCCGGTCAGGCTGACAGCGGTCAGGGGCAGCGCGCGGGGCGACCCAAGCGCGGGAAGCGCGGGAAGCGCGGGGCGGGAGTCCAGCCTCGGTCGCGACGGGCAGAGCCGGCGGAGGCGTCCCGGGGGCCGCCGCCTCGCGGGAAGCCCGTGCCGAGGCGCTCGGGGCCGCCCCGGGGCGGGGACTGCGGCGGAGCCCCGCCCCCTCGCCGCAGTCCTCAACCAGGTCGGCTCCCGGGGAATATACCGCGGCTCGGCGGCGCCGGCGGCGTGCAGTGCAGGGCTGAGAGCAGCGCTATCATGTCTGGCAGAGGCAAGGGCGGGAAGGGGCTCGGCAAGGGGGGCGCCAAGCGCCACCGCAAGGTGCTGCGCGACAACATCCAGGGCATCACCAAGCCGGCCATCCGCCGCCTGGCTCGGCGCGGCGGCGTGAAGCGCATCTCGGGGCTCATCTACGAGGAGACGCGCGGCGTGCTGAAGGTCTTCCTGGAGAACGTGATCCGCGACGCCGTCACCTACACCGAGCACGCCAAGAGGAAGACGGTCACGGCCATGGACGTGGTCTACGCCCTCAAGCGCCAGGGACGCACCCTCTACGGCTTCGGCGGCTAAAATTCGGTTCCTGGGATAGCCCACCCTTTTAAAACACAAAGGCTCTTTTCAGAGCCACCCACAGATTTCACAACGAGAGCTGTTCATTCCTATGAAATTGCTACAAGTGTAAAATGAAAGTCCATGGTTTAAAGTTGTGTGAAGTCCTGTGCTTCACGCAATGTATATTATTTCTTATATGGAAAAATCCAGTTTATAAATCCATGAACACACCTACCCCCCCGTACTTGCAATTACAGCTCTTTTTTAGGAAGGTGTGGGGGCTCTTAAAAGAGCCGTTTGGGTTATAGATTAAAACCGTTTTACTTGGAGCTGGTGTACTTGGTGACGGCCTTGGTGCCCTCGGAGACGGCGTGCTTGGCCAGCTCGCCGGGCAGCAGGAGCCGCACGGCCGTCTGGATCTCCCGCGAGGTGATGGTGGAGCGCTTGTTGTAGTGCGCCAGGCGCGAGGCCTCGCCGGCGATGCGCTCGAAGATGTCGTTGACGAAGGAGTTCATGATGCTCATGGCCTTGGACGAGATGCCCGTGTCGGGGTGCACCTGCTTCAGCACCTTGTACACGTAGATCGAGTAGCTCTCCTTTCTTGCTCTCTTTCGCTTCTTGTCACCCTTCTTCTGGGTCTTGGTCACCGCCTTCTTGGAGCCCTTCTTTGGTGCTGGAGCAGATTTCGCCGGCTCAGGCATCTTTGAAAGTTTCTTTAGAAGATCTTCACTGTACCTCAACAACATCAAAAATGGCGCCTGCCCCCCTATTTATAAGGACGTTATGCAAATTAGAGGATTGTAATCGTTCCATTCCTATTGGAGTAAAAAATAGCAACGTAATTACAGGCACTTCCGTCCTGTAACCGTCACGGCTAAGGCGCTGCTTCCACACAATCTGTCGTTTGCAGTTCCGGTGACGGCGGTACTGCCTTCACTAGTGAAAAAAATTATGGAAATACACGATAAAAGGTAGTAAAGGTATTTAAAACGTCTGATCGTAGTACATTGGGAATTTCGCAGTATTGGTTTTTTTCAGGACGTTTACAGGCTTTATACTTCTAAGAGTTTTTAAAGTCTAAACCTGTTAACAACTTAAAAATGTATGGATGCTGCAACTATGTTAAAAATTTTGAGATTCAAATTCAGTAATAAACAGCTCTCGTTGTGAAATCTGTGGGTGGCTCTGAAAAGAGCCTTTGTGTTTTAAAAGGGTGGGCTATCCCAGGAACCGAATTTTAGCCGCCGAAGCCGTAGAGGGTGCGTCCCTGGCGCTTGAGGGCGTAGACCACGTCCATGGCCGTGACCGTCTTCCTCTTGGCGTGCTCGGTGTAGGTGACGGCGTCGCGGATCACGTTCTCCAGGAAGACCTTCAGCACGCCGCGCGTCTCCTCGTAGATGAGCCCCGAGATGCGCTTCACGCCGCCGCGCCGAGCCAGGCGGCGGATGGCCGGCTTGGTGATGCCCTGGATGTTGTCGCGCAGCACCTTGCGGTGGCGCTTGGCGCCCCCCTTGCCGAGCCCCTTCCCGCCCTTGCCTCTGCCAGACATGATAGCGCTGCTCTCAGCCCTGCACTGCACGCCGCCGGCGCCGCCGAGCCGCGGTATATTCCCCGGGAGCCGACCTGGTTGAGGACTGCGGCGAGGGGGCGGGGCTCCGCCGCAGTCCCCGCCCCGGGGCGGCCCCGAGCGCCTCGGCACGGGCTTCCCGCGAGGCGGCGGCCCCCGGGACGCCTCCGCCGGCTCTGCCCGTCGCGACCGAGGCTGGACTCCCGCCCCGCGCTTCCCGCGCTTCCCGCGCTCGGGTCGCCCCGCGCGCTGCCCCTGACCGCTGTCAGCCTGACCGGCTTGTTGCTTCTTTCCCGTCCCGCCCCGTCCCTGTGTCCCCCCCGTCCCCGTGTCCCCCCGGTCGGGGACTGCTCCGAGGCAGCTCTGGGTCTCCGCCGGTGGCAGGAGCGGGGGCGGCGGCCTCGGGCTCGCGTTTCGGGCTGCGGCGCTCCGGGCGCCGGCGCCGGCCCTCCCCGCGGCCCGCGGGTCTGCGGCAAAATCCGACCAATGCGGGGCCGCGCTCGGCGCTCCCGCCCCGCCCCGCCCCGCCGCCCATCCCCAGCGCCGCGCGTGGGGAGCCCACCGAGGGACCTGGCCTGGGCAGCCGCTGCCTTTGTTCGCTTCGGCCGCGGCGGCTCCGCGTTTTCTTTGTCTACCCGGATCCTGCGCTCCCGACAGCCGCCCCCTCCCTCCTCCTTGCAGTCCTGGGGGCCGGGCCCCGAGCGTTCAGCGCTTTCACGTCCTCAGGGAGCGACCGGCAGGTCGGTGCGGGAGGGAGCGCGGCCCTGAGCGGCCGGGAGAACGGTCAGTGAGGGGCTCCGGTGGGAGACGCCTGGGCCTGAGGCTCCTCTGGAGGCAACTCGGAGCGGCAGCTCGGGAGCGCAGGAGGATCCGGCCGCCGTTCTCCTCCAGCCACCTCCAGCCCGGCAGCGCGGTCCCACGGGCAGCGCTGGCCGCAAGGCGCCCGGCTCGCGCCGGCAGCTGCCGGCCTCCGAAACAAAGCGCTCGCTAACCTGCAGCTGGCTCCAGCAAGCGAAACAAAACCTTAAAGACATTACCAGCAGGTTGCCTGTATGAAATCTCAAAAATGAACAATAACCAAGTATATTTTTATTCAAACGAGCAATGCAGAGGTGTTGTTGTGTGTTTTGCAATTTGCTAACAAACCTGACATACATGGTGCTTAGTCTGTTGGACTATACTTGTAAAGTGGATGAATAAATACTGAAAGAGTTATGAGGCTATATTTTTAAATTACATGTGTTAAGATTTTAAATGTTACTTACTCAGAAGTGATATGGCTATGGTACTTGTCAAGTGTTATATTATTAGTATTTTGTGTACTTCAAACATGTCTACTCCTTAAAAATTAGTGATATCCTTTTACATTTGTACAGGTTTTTTTGTAATTTCATTCCTGAACATGATTTACAGAATTTAGGCCACACCTCCCGAATATTTGTTGGCAGAATATAATCCCTAAATGCAGGGGAAAATGTGATTGAGGTATTAATGTATTAAGTTACAGGTGTCCAGAAAAGTACAAGTCTTTTATATGATTATAATTCTCATTGTGAATTCCATTTTCAGTCAAACTGTTATTTTAAACAAATTAAAGTGAAAGAATTGCCACTGAAACATATATGACACGAGCAGGTAAAACTAACTTTAATTTAGATTATGTTCACTTTTTGACTGAACAGAACGAACTAAAACTGTTTATAGACTAACTGGAAGGTTTGTAATTTTGGCTCCACAACCTCTGCTTTGTTCTTTATACCTGAAAATCTGTGTCCAGCTGTTTCATGAGGCAATTATAAACAGCCTTCTGATAACTAGAGGAAGCCTAAAAGAATTACACAAAATCTTTTGGTGTGTCAAAATCATCATTTCTTCATAACTCTTCCAAAGTGCAGGTTGAGAATCCTGGTATAACTTCTCCCTCTAGCAGTATAACCACCGGAAGACTTGGAAAATCATCTTCCAAAGTGTCCTGGCAGAAATGGGTGATGCAGAGGCTGAAACCAGTAGCTTACAGATTAATTAGCTGCAAACCCCTTTCCCCAAAGTGTGGAGCACATTTGATATAATTTAATATCATGCTTTCTAGAAAGCTGCCTTGCCTGTATGTTGCCAAAAGTGGCCACAGACATGTTTCCTGAGTGTTTCTGTTAGTGCCATACTCAGTTCTCTCATGGACCAGATGGTTTTCTTAGACAAAAATAATTAAAGCGGAAAGAAAATGTTGCTGCTGAGTATAATCCCTAATGAAGTTGGTTTTACTGCTGACTGGAGACAATAATTATTATTTGGATCAAAGCTTAGCATCCAATCCCCAGATTATAGGTACTACGTTTTCCTCATGAGTTTGGACACATAGTACTAGGAGTTATATGAGAAAGGAAACCTTTGCAAAACTTGCTCCATTTAAAAAAAAAAAAATCTGTTGCTTTTCAAGTGTGCTTTAATTAGGACAGTCACCCTAGTTCCTCATTAAACTGTAATGAGGAAATAGCATTTGTTTGTTACAGTAAGGTAACATCACACCATGACTGCACAAGAAAGTACATAATTAGTAAACAAATGATCATGTCAGTGTATTATCTCCAGCTGCAAACTTGCTCTTAATTTTCTTGAGAGCTTATATGGCAATTTAAAACCATACCTGTATCTGCTACTACTGTAGCAATAATAATATTATGCAAACTGAAGTCATGTAAGGTCTTTTTAATAGAAAGCATTATTCCTAGCATTGCAAACAAAATAAAGGTGAAAAGGGATAGAAAAACCTTTCATCTTACTTTTTAACTGCGCAATTCTAAGACTTTTGATATATGGACTGACATTATTGAGTTACCCTGAAACAAAACTATATAACATTTGAGGGAGCTTGCTTGGATTTTTTTTTTTGCATCACAAGTTCCTTAGAATGTGAAGGTGTATTTGAACCCAGTGATACAGCTAAGGTACCATATGGTATGGATTTCCTCTTTACTACTGTTTGTTGTATACGTAAATATACGTGATATTGTATGACAAATGCAGATAATACTCTGCAAATGAGAGAAAGCTCATTTATTTAAACTTGCTTTGCTACATTCCTTCATCCAGTGGAATTTGCTTGAAAGTCATGTGCCTTTAATACCAGTAGATTTGCCAACAATCTTATCATATAATCCACCTAACTTATAGGACATTTACATTTGGGGCATCATCGGTGTGATGGCAGCACAGGGTTCTCAACTGGTACAACCACTAGTGGTTAAGAACAAAAAAGGGAATGCTAGGAAGTGGACCTAAGTATCACAGAGGATCAAACTCCAGTTACTGAGGTGGGCAGAATAGTGAGTGAAATAAGAGCTGTTTGAAATGAAATTCTGAAGAAAATAATGAACTTCTGGTCAGATGACTTCAAGAAGAGCTTGGAGAGATGTGCTAGACTTACCTCCACCCTCAGAGAGGGACAGGGCCCTCTCCTGTGGTACCAGCTCTGATTTCCAGATATTGGAGCTTGTTCACAGAGAAATCCCACTCCTGGATACAGATACCCCCACCCCCATGGGCTTTCTCTGGAATTCCAGTGCTTTGGATCTAGAGATACGCGCTTGTGGCCCAGAAAGTCCATCATATCCCGGGCTGCATAAAAAGCAGTGTAGTCTGCAGGTCGAGGGAGGAGATTCTCCCCTTCTACTCTGCTCTTGTGAGACGCCACCTGGAGTACTGCATCCACCTCTGGTGTCCTCAGCACCAGGCAGACATGGACCTGTTAGAGCAGATCCAGAGGAGAACCACAAAAATGATCAGGGGGCTTGAAAACCTCTCCCATGAAGAAAGGCTGAGAGAGCTGGGGTTGTTCAGCCTAGGGAAGAGCAGGCTCTGGGGAAACCTTGCAGCATTTCAATGTAGAAAGATGGAGAGACACCTTTTCACCAATGCAGGTAGAGAGACAGGTGACAGGACAAGCAGCAATGGTTTTAAACTAAAAGAGGGTAGATTTAGATTGGATATAAGGAAGACATTTTTTGTAACGAGGGTGGTGGGACACTGGACCAGGTTGCCCGGGGAGGTTGTGCATGGTCTATCCCTGGAAGCATTCAAAGTCAGGCTGGACAGTGCTTTGAGCAACCTGATCTAGCGGAAGGTGTCCCTGCCTACGGCAGGGGTTTTAACTAGATAATCTTTGATGGTCCCTTCCAACCCAAACCATTCTACGATTGCTGTCTTCTGACACACACACATATGAAGCGATCTGAGCTGGAAACTAAATATAGAACACTTGTGCATGTTAAAAAACAGTTTTTATATCATCACAGTTCTTCAAGAAGAAGAGTATAAATGCTAGTAGAAATGTAGCTGCAGCTAATGACAATCAATAAAACAGCATACTGAAAATACTACACCTCTAAATGTATCCACTTGCAAACAAAACCCTCAGGCACAGATACTGTTACCATATCAAAATAGTCTAGAGCTCCAGACAGCTCTCTCCCTTTATGTTTCTCTCCACAAATGGTCCCTGATGTCCCACTTTGGCCATGATACATTCCTACCTAAAAAGCCTCTCTGTTACAGCTTGGGAGTGGGGGGAAGAGAGACGCAGGGGGTAATATCCTGCTCTAGGTTGTATTTTCCTTCCTCAAGGCCCAGAGCATTCTTCCTTCTCCCCAAGGGATGGGGAAGGCAGAGGTTCTGCGGTCCCAAGGAGCATGTGGCAGACCATCAGATACAGCTTTTGGGAACATCCTAGCAAGAGGAATCAGGTAGGCAGTCTTTCTCATAATTTATAACAGTGAATCTAAAGAGCTTTAACATTGTGCTCATAGATGATACTTGTGCCAACAGAAGATTAATTGTTGTGTAGAAGATTAATTCAAATAATATTGCCCCCTGTTTACTGATGTAACAAGAGGAAAAGCTACGCACAGTGAGGGAATTTAAGAGTGGCAAGTCTGAAAATCCCACTTAAAACAGGAACACAGCAGTGCTGCAAGGAGTTTCTTCTGAACGGAAAGATGCGACATTGTTGCTTTACAGTGCAGGTCTGACTAGTTAAGGGTCTAGATCAAAAGGAGCCCTTTCCCCTAAAGCATTTCTCATTTTATTTCTAAATAAAGTTAAGTCATAGGGAAGCTTTACATCTTTTAAAGAACAGAGGCCTACAAAGGAAGTCTTTCTTCATTCTTAGATGTAGTTATACGGCTTTGGGATCATCTCCTATTTATTTTCATGCTGTATAGATTTTTCCACTCGCCCCTCAACCCCCCTCATATTTCACACCGTAAGTAGCCTGTAAAGCCAGGAAACTTGAGCAGATTCAACATCAAGAACAAATGTTTTACCAGTCCTGTTACAAGAAATACACAAAGCAATCAGTAAATCACTACAAATATAATCAGTGTTCTTTCATTAAAAAGGAAGAGTTGGAAAGCAAATATATTGCCTCTTTTCGGGTAGAAACCAAAAATTTTAAGGCATTGCCACAGAACATGGTTTTAGCTCCCCAAAAACAGCAGCATATAAGAAACATTAGCACCAAAACACTTTTCTAAAGAAAGCAACACAACTCTTTTCTGACTGTGTTGGTGGCTCTGAAAAGAGCCTTTGGGTTATATTATGTTATGAAAAGTCCAAGCAGCTTTGCTGGCTAAGTTTATTTGCTTTTAGCTTTGTGGCTCTCAGTCTTCTTGGGCAGCAGCACGGCCTGGATGTTGGGCAGCACCCCGCCCTGCGCGATGGTCACCTTGCCCAGCAGCTTGTTGAGCTCCTCGTCGTTGCGGATGGCCAGCTGCAGGTGCCGCGGGATGATGCGCGTCTTCTTGTTGTCGCGGGCCGCGTTGCCCGCCAGCTCCAGGATCTCGGCCGTCAGGTACTCCAGCACGGCCGCCATGTAGACGGGCGCTCCAGCTCCCACCCGCTCCGCGTAGTTGCCCTTGCGCAGCAGCCGGTGCACGCGGCCCACGGGGAACTGCAGCCCGGCCCGCGACGAGCGCGACTTGGCCTTGGCTCGGACTTTGCCGCCCTGCTTCCCGCGCCCGGACATGCCTCAGGCGCTGCAAAACACCCTCGCAGCAGCCCCACCCGGAACAAGACGGAGGCACTCGGACTGACGCAACGCCGCTTCCCCTTTTATCCCCTCCCTGGGCGGGATTAGCGCTTGGTGATTGGCTGGAAGCCGTCTTCGCTATAGAACCAATGAGAAGACGGTTCGTATTGTGACCAATCAGAGACAAAGGCACACCCCCGTGCCGAAAGGCCCAATCGAATTGTAAGAGTCAGAAGGCCGGTATTTGCATAACAGGCTTATAAATAGAGGGCGTTGCGGCCATTTTAGCTGCTGGTCTTGTGTTGTCGGAGAGGAGAGCCGCTGTCGAAATGCCCGAGCCGGCCAAGTCCGCCCCCGCGCCCAAGAAGGGCTCCAAGAAGGCGGTGACCAAGACCCAGAAGAAGGGCGACAAGAAGCGCAAGAAGAGCCGCAAGGAGAGCTACTCGATCTACGTGTACAAGGTGCTGAAGCAGGTGCACCCCGACACGGGCATCTCGTCCAAGGCCATGGGCATCATGAACTCCTTCGTCAACGACATCTTCGAGCGCATCGCCGGCGAGGCCTCGCGCCTGGCGCACTACAACAAGCGCTCCACCATCACCTCGCGGGAGATCCAGACGGCCGTGCGGCTCCTGCTGCCCGGCGAGCTGGCCAAGCACGCCGTCTCCGAGGGCACCAAGGCCGTCACCAAGTACACCAGCTCCAAGTAGAGTGCCTCGGATCGTCGGTTTTAACCCAAAGGCTCTTTTAAGAGCCACCCACATGCTTCCTGGAAGAGCTTTAACACAGTAGTGTCTTTGTTTTTTTTTTTTTCTTGTGAAAATGTACTTAGGAAATGATAAAATCTGATGGAAATCTGCTAAATCGGTTTTCAGAGCTTGCAATGATTAAAAATTTGTCTCTGAATTCCTTGATTAGTATTTTACATCTTCAAGCAAATTGAAATATGTTAAATATTAATGTTAACGTCAAAATGTTTTTCCAATAAGTTAAGCTTTTTTCAACAGAGTATATGAGATAAGGTACATTATACTACACATTCCAACAGATACATTAAGACATCCTCCCCAAAAAAAAGGATGAGAGGAAAATAAAAGACCCTAATCACTTTTTTTTTGTATAGCTGTCCCGGGCGTAGCCTAAGCTTTAAAAATTTCCTTTCTGTATGAGAAGACAGGAAGCAGGCGTGTCGATCGGAAGACTAAGAGAAGCGACGACACCTCTAAGGCGGGGTAGATGATCTGGGAGGACGAGCTGTCCAGGGACGCGCGGACCCGGGACCCCGGGCAAGCGCGGAGCCGGCGCGGGATTTTCAAAAGTATCGAATCGCCCAATAAGAGGCCGCGGCTTCTCCCATCAGCCAATCACAGGCGGCCACAGGCTTCGCTCCCGGAGCCGCCGGTGCCGCGGGAAGCTCCGCTCCGACCGGGCGCAGCAGCCCCGGGAGCAGATCGCCCTGCCCGCAGCGGCTCACGACAGCTCCAGGGTACGGAACAGGACGGCTGGGAGCCCTACCCGCCTCCCGCGCCGGCCATCTCCTCAAAAAGCAGGTCGGTGAAGTCACGCAGAAATTAAGACCCGCCCCGCGACAGCGTTGCCAAGCAGAAAGGTCATTGCTAAGGAAGCGGAGGAGCCGTCCTGACAGTTCCCAGCGACGGTCACTAAGGGGTGTGGCAGTCGCCCCCAGGCTGTTAGGAACCGCGCTGGTTAAAGCACCGAAGGAAACCTCCGCGCCCCGGAGCGATACCCGCCCTGAGCAGTCCCTTTAACACATGCACCCTCTTGCGGTGCTCAAAAAAAGCCAGCCGTTAGAAAGCGTTTTGGCAGGGAATGTACACTTTATTTTTCCAAGTCTTAGCGTGTCCACGGCCGGAAGTTTAGCGTCCCATCCACTTCACAGACGAACGTCCCACACGGATAGTGGCGTGTGGTTAGCTCTGCTGCAGGCACGGAGCTCGGTGACGGAGTGTATCAGCCCTTTTTCGGACAATAGTGGGTGGCTCTTAAAAGAGCCGTTGGGTTTAAGTATTTCCACTTCAACACTTCACTTCTTGGGCGCCGCCTTCTTCGCCTTGGCCGCTTTCGGCTTGGCCGCCTTAGGCTTGGCTGCTTTGGGTTTCACCGCCTTGGGCTTGGCCGGGCTCTTCGCTGCTGCCGCCGCCTTTTTGGGCTTGGCAGCCTTAGTCGCCTTCTTGGGGCTCTTGGCCGCTTTCTTGGCCGCGGTGGCCGCCGGCTTCTTCGCTTTCTTGGGGCTCTTCTTCACCGCCGCTGCTTTCTTGGGCTTCTTGGCGGCGCTGGCGGGCTTCTTGGCCGCCGGCTTCTTGGGCTTGGCCGCGGCCGCCCGCTTCTTCGGGGCTTTTTCCTTCACTTCTCCAGGCTTCTTGCTGAGGCGGAACGAGCCGGAGGCGCCGGTGCCCTTGGTCTGCACCAGGGTGCCCTTGCTGACGAGGCTCTTGAGCCCCAGCTTGATGCGGCTGTTGTTCTTCTCCACATCGTAGCCGCCGGCGGCCAGCGCCTTCTTGAGGGCGGCGAGGGAGAGCCCCTTGCGCTCCTTGGAGGCGGACACGGCCTTGGTGATCAGCTCGGTGACGCTGGGGCCCGCCGGCTTGCGGGCTTTGGAGCCGCCCGCCGCCTTCTTCGGCTTCTTGGCGGCGGCCTTGGCGGCGGCGGGGGCCGCGACAGCGGGAGCGGCGGCGGGAGCGGTCTCCGACATCGCTGCAGAGACTTCTTCCTAATCAAAAGAAAGTAATTGGGCTACAGTAACCCCGATGCCTGAATTTATAGCGAAGCGGTGATCTGTGATTGGTGCTTTGCAGAGCCCGCCTAACTGTTAGCCAGGAAGAGCTTTTCGTCCTCCGAGTCTGTGTTTCTTCGGAGTTATAAATTCATATTTTTCGTAAAATGCCTGCCACGAAATCACCCCAGTTTCTTCGGGGAGTGAAGAGAAGACGGTGGACTTTCATTCGGAGGAGCTTCTTGCTGTTGGGACCCCAGATGAGAGAGAAAAGATGTGTTTAACCGCGCGTTGTGAAGCCAGAGACACCCCGGGAACGGCAAACTTTTGTTTTTCCTCCTAAATTAAAATAAAACCCGTAGATAAAAAGTCTCCCCCGTAATGCAGGCTCATTCTTTAGGGGGTTTTCTCCAGTTTAGGATAGAAACCGATGGGCCAGCTTCAGTATTTTTGCCGTAAATTGATTTCAAAGAGAAGGAAGTAACACAATTTCATGGCTGAGCTTTGAATATGGATAAAGATTCGGCTCCCTTAACCGTATCTTTAACTATTAAGGATACAGTATTTCTACAGAATTTCGTGTTTTGGGAAAATAAGAGACCTTCAGAGGAATGTATATACTGTTGAAAAGTGTCTGGAACTTGCCAGGGGTCTGCATTTTTTGTGGTGTTCTGTAAGTGAATAGCAAGATTTTGATGTTTTTACAAATAGTTTCTGTTTATAAAATGAAGCTGTCAATGCCTAGTTAATGCATATAAATTCCGGATAAACTGCTAGTTTAACGCTTTCTCAGGTACAGTAGAGTATACTATTATTCTTTAAGACTTACAGAAGTCAGAAGCAGACTTGTAGAGGAAAAAATATCAAACGGGTATAGATACTCTAATATGTGTCGGATGCTACTTAAACGTTAGTGGAGGTTGCTGAAGCCTCGGTTCTCCCGAAATAAATTAAATAATGTGGAAATCTGGCCTGTGTGAACAGAATGTTTCAGCTTCAATATTACCTATAAATATTTGGACACAGATATTTGGTTGTTTTTTTTTTTTTTCTTTTTTTTCATGGGTTTCATAAAACCTGCCATTCTCTTGTTTAAAGGAAAAGGAAAACACTTGCCAGTTTAGGTTTTTATCCAAATCCTCAGAATATTGAAATATTTTCCAGACAAACCTCATAAATCAGAATCGGCTTTAATTATTGTGGTCCCACTTAATTATTAAGTCACACAAAGTGACAACAGAAATTAATTAAATTTTTTAAGGACTGCTACAAATTATTTGGCATAATTCTGTATTAAATTAGAAGACAAAAGCCTCGACTGGCTTCTAACTAAATAGCAGCCAGAATTTTTTTCTTTGGTTGAAAAGAACAAATTAACCCCAAACCTAATATTTTGCCCCGTTGTAGTTTGTAAAAACTTGTGATGCAAAACGTCAATGGACTATTTCAGCAAAGGAGCATCTCTTCCAGCACAGATGAATTTCAGGTTCTAGAAGACAAGCAGTATGTTACAAAAGGCCCTGGCATTTATTTTCATATTTTACCTGTTGAAGAGGCAATTAAGTTATACTTAAAAATAAGTAGTTTTAGTTGAAATGAGATGGATTAAAATGGCAAGGGTAAATGATATACATTAGGATAGCAAAAGTGAAAAGAATGGACTGTCACTTTTTTCATATTCTTTTTTGGTTCTATTTTTATTTTGTTGTGTCTGCATGCAGGCTAGCTAATAAATACTTTGAAAGAGAGAAAAAGAGGAAGGGAAAAGCAGAGAAAGGGAAAAATAAGGCTTTTTAGTACTCCACAGTAAAAACAAGACTGAAAGGCATACTGAAGTGTCCTGTGAAGCCTGCCACAATTCTCATGAACATGTCGTCGTTCCCACATAAACAACTAGACCAAATCCACAGGAGCCATAGAGTTTGAAAGCTCAGGCTGGTAACCCAAATGAACAGTAGGATTATTCTTCTGAGAGGTAAAAAGGCAGTTACTGGTAGCAAGGTGAGGGCATTACTCTTATTTTCCAGGTTAGGTGAACGGAGACGGCCTTAAAGGAGAATCTGATTGTAAGCGATACAAAAGACAGAGCCGGGAAGAGTTGTCATCTGTCCGGGTCTGTTTAATGTAATGCACATTCTTCAGGGAATAAGGACTGAAAGAAGCTTAATGTGCCTTAATCTCTGTCGCTTTGATGACTTAGTGTTAGATCTCTACGACTCTGGTTCATTCCACTTGAAACTGGTCAGGAAGCTGGGAGCAACTTGGAGTGGACAGTAACTGCTGGTGCAAAAGAGTGGCTGTAGCCCCAAGGGTGGGTCCTGTTCACCGGCTCCATCCCACACACCCACACATTTGGCAAGTTTCCCTCCAAGCTCACTCTTTGTAAACCTGTTCTCAGCACACCAGGAGAGGAGAGATTTCCTTCCCCTCCCCTGTAAACAGGCTGCAGGTTAGAGATGGAGGCAGGAGTTAGAAAGAGATGGGAGAAGAGCTCTCAGATCTTGCTCCCTAAATAGCGGCAGTCACTTGAAATCCATCCACAGCACATAGGGATTGCTGTCCCTACTCTGTGACAAGTTTTAAAGGCACAAGACCATCTCTGTTTTTGTAAGGAAAGCCGATGAAAGCAGATGATCTGAGGATTTCAAGGATCAGAATTTAGGACTTCTCCCATTTTTAGTTCTGGATGGGTCCCTGTAAATATGCATGTCTTTTAAAGAGTTCTGTGCTCCAGGTGCTGACTATTTTGAGTTGCACTTCTGAAGTTCTTTGCTTTTCCCTAATAGTCTGAGACACTGGAAGACTTGGCATCTGGCCTCCGCATTATGTGTCATCATCCTTTACTGTATCTATTCCTCAACCATCAAACCAGCCCTGTTCTGCATGAAGCATTATTCCTGGCCTATTTCCAAGCAGTGAGAATTTTCCTGGTCTTACCAACTATTTCTGCAAAACCTGATCTTTTTTTTTAAAGAGAAGGCCTTTAGAGATATGAGGTGGTGTGAAAAGGGGAGGCTTTTCTAGGGTTATTTCCCACCCTGGCCCCAGCAACGACATTTTCTTGTTAATTGGATAAAATAAACTTGTCAGAAGCTCTGAGCAATTTTTACGTTTGCATTGCTGGAAATATCTGTTAAATGCAACACTGGAACAAAACAACAATTCTCAGTTTTTAGAGAGACCTATCCCTATGTATCTTACAAATAGCATTGGTATTGCCTTGGGCGTTTTACAGAGATGAGAAAAAGGCAAAGCAAAGCAAGCATTCCACCACATAACTTAGCAAATCAGTGGTAGAGTATGGAACAAATTTTCAACCTGACAGTGAAATTTTCTTACTGCCAAGCAACATTACTTGGAAAAAAAAAAATCTGAGGGTGAGCTGGTAATATAAATTATTTGCAGTTTCCATGTGAAGAGACAAATATTTGAATGTGACTCCTTTTATACTAAATTTCAATCAAACAGCAAAGATTTAAAGTTTTCCTGTTTTTCCTTTCCAGCCACCCTCTCCAAATGCAGGGTCTGTTTATCTCCTACTCAGGACCTCAAACCAATTTCTTATGCCTCCTTAAAATGCATACCCTTACTTCCCCAAAACAGAACCTCATTTCCATGCATCATCACACAACATGCCCTGGCTTCCTTCCTTGCCTAGCAGTATAGGTGCTAGTGCAGATTACAGAAGATGCTACAAAATGCCAGGGCATTTTCCAATGCAAGGACCTTCAAAACAAAAACAGCTCACATATAACATAAGAAGTCATTCCTAAAACGGTAAAGCAGACAAAACACTTGATTTTTTTCTTATCTAGACAGAAGCTCCACACGGAGGAGAAACGGATTAGACATTAGACAAATAGAGGCAGATTAGACATTCAGACTGCAGGAGGAAAACAATCCAGATAAGCTGATTAGCCAAATTTAGCTGAAAGTCTGCACTCATTTAATTACATTTACTATTGTTAGCATGGTGAAGACTCAGAGAAATTATGAACTTTTAGTTGAAGCCCGATACCTTCTTGATAAAGAATAATTTTGCAGACTTTCAAGTAATCACTCTCAATATTAATAATAAAACTCCATACCAAGATTGAAAGACATTAGTCAAGTCTCTGGCATGCTGCAACTATATTGACAATACTGATTCAGCAATTGCAAAGTTGTTATAGTACGGAAGAGTTAAGACATCAAAGGCTCAAAAGCCTGTCAGTAGTAAAGAAGCCTGTAACCTTTTAGACATACACTTCAACTAAGCTAACAAAAATATACCAACATATATTTCAGTATTAGGGCAGTCACACCTCCTAAAGAAAAGTATCTTGCCTTCTAATCCAACATCTAACGCAATAGGTCCTACCCCCATGCTTAAAGAAGGGTCAGGTAGAGCAGGGAGACACCACAACCTCTCTGGGCAGCCTGCTCCAAAAAAATTCTTTCTTATGCTTAAGTAGAATTTCCTGTGTTTCAGTTGGTGCCCGTTGCCTCCTGTCCTGGGCAGCACTGAGAAGGCTCTGGTTCTGTCTCCTTTATTCCCCCCATCACGTATCTGAACACATGGGTAAGTCCCCTCTGAGCCTTCCTTCTTCCAAGTGAACAGTCTCAGCTCTTTCAGCCTCTCCTCATATGAGAGATGCTCCAGTTCCTTAACCATCTTTGTGGCCCTTCAGTGGTCTCACTCTAGTTATGTCCATGTCTCTGTTGCAGTGGGGAGCCCACAACTGGACACAGCACTCCAGATGGGTCTCACCAGTGCTGATTGGAGGGAAACAATTATTTCCCTCCGTACTATTTTGCAAACAATACTTCTCCGGGTTAATTTGTGAAACCTATGTACAGATTAATGGTACTCCTGCCACTTTTTAAATTTTGGTAGTTAAATAAAGGTAGCTCCAAAAACATTGTCACCTCTCACACAGTCCTTAGTTTCAAGGCTTGTCAAGACCAATTTGAGCTACCCTGATTTGGCTCAGTGATCATGTTGTCCATGACTGTAGGACTTGTTAAGGCTAGCTGTAGTCTCAGCAAAATCCCTACATTCTGGGGTGATCAAAAGGTAGGAAGAAGTGACTGTCTTGCCTGTCGTAACTGTTAAATATTTGCTAACCAGAGAAAAAGAAGGGCTGTGCCTTTTAATGAATCAGCCTCAAAATCTCCTTGTCTGTCCAGAAAATGACAGCCTAAAGCATCAAAATATTCCTTCCAGCTTCTGAAAGCCTGTGGATCAGAGATTCTCTTGTATCCAAGTTTTACGTTTCTCCACCCATGTCTGCGACTGAGAATTTTCATTAGTAGTAGTAAGTAGTATTATACATAGGAATCCCAGTTACGAGGATTTTGTTCTGCTGAATTATGTAGACTATAAATTTTGTATTGTTTTCAGCTGAAGAAAAAAGGAAGCAGGTAAATACAGAAAGACAAAGAAATAGTAGGGACCTACATGGAAAAGCGTGGAAATATAACCCTACCTGTAATTCTCCCTGAGTGCCTGGAAAAAATTGAAATGTGGCATCTGAACCTATGTCACCTGCCGTCTGTTCTCCCAAGTGCACAGCACAGACAAATGACAGTTCTTTTTTTGTTAGTCAGATTGCAAATACTGATTGTCAGAGATGGAAATTGAAACTAGGCCATCAGTATAGAAAATCTATGTCCTACCCCTTCAGTGGTACTCAGGATGTACATGTTATTAGATGCCATTTCCTAAGCTGCCAAAGGTAGTTCTTGCCCTCCATACTGAGTGAAGGGAAATAGGATGCTACAAGCTTACCTGTGATATTATGCAGTAGACCCAGCTCTGCACTCGGCCTACGCAGCCACTCTGTTACTCTTTAGGTATCTGAAGAATATGGGCAAGAACTGAGCACATAATCAGGCATTCTGTGTTACAGATTTATGCATTGCTCAGGTTTACAGACTCAGCACACCCTGGGGAAGGAAGAAATCATTGATATGGAGTTGTATTAGTTACCAGTTCAGCCAAATTCAAGGAAGATATGAATAAAAATAAGAATTTACAGTACTCAAAACACACATCAGTTTGTAAGGCATAAGGGAAGAAATTAAAAACATGTTTAACTGTCTTGCTCCAAAAATTAACTTTAGAAAGAGTCTCAGTAGAGGATGCAATGTTTCCCTAGAGCTGGCTGATACACTGCAGATTTTCTCTGTTTCATTTTATTTCATTTTAGAAAAATATGAGAAGTGAAACTAATAATAAGCGAAACTTGGTCTAGCCCCACCCCCACACCCCCCCACATGGGGTAGAAATTTATATTTAAAAGTTTTTGATTACCAACTATGAAATTAAAATGCTGTGTCAAACCGAGTTCTGCAAGGATCAGTCCTAGGCCTGGTATAATTTTATTTAAGATCTGAATTATAGTCTACAGTGCATGTATGGAGGTGCTGTGGGTACCAACAAGCAAAGAAATGCTAGAATGATGGCGGACAGTTTATGTATTGAAAGATGCCTGATTGCAGGATGTCCCGATTGGAGACATTGTCTTCCAAATGTGCAAGATACTCCACCTGGAAAGAAATATATCGGTTTTATAAATATTGGACAGAAGCAGTTGACTAGCACCTGAGTAAATCTGGATCTTCAGGTTACACTTATAAGTTGACAATGAATCAAGAAGAGTATGTTATTAGGTATTTGGAAAGGAGCCCAATGACAACATCTACAAGACAGATGAAGATCATCTTCCTCTGTAGTCAGGAATAGTATAGTTTCACTTGGAGTTTTAGGCCTAGTTTTTAGTACTGAACTGCAGGTAATGAAAAGTGAACAATAAGAGAATATACAGAAGAGAGCAACAATAATTATTGGAGAGGTCTAGGAACTATTCCTTAAGGGAAAGGCACATATTGTTAGAGTTCCCTGATTCAAAGAGAAGGCTGAAAACCCAAAGTTTCTTCTCAAACACTTATAACATGAAGAAGAAAGAAATAATCTTTCCTTAGTATACATTGTAGGAAATACAAGAACTAATGTTCTTCACCTCAGCGAGTTAGCAGTAAGGAAATAATTTCCAATACGGAATAGAAAATGTTACTTGGGAAGATGGTGGGGTCTCCAAGAATCAGTGAGACTGAGTAACTATCAGAAATAAAATGGGTTCAGTTGACTCTTGATGATGGGTGGAGGGCGACAAAAACTGCTGGTGTCTAGGTACTGGTAATTATCACAGAACTGTAGGTTAGTGTGGACAAGGAAGGAGTGGTACATGCAATGCACTTGGCATTTAGTAATATTTTTGGAACCATCTTCCACAGCATTCTCATTTAGGATCTGAGGGAGTACCGGCAGAATGAGCAGGCTGTTAGATGTTTGAAAATTACCTGTAGCACAGGGACAAAGGGCTGTAGTTAATAACTTAGTGTCTGCGGGCAACCAGTAAAGAAAAGAATGCCCCAGGGCTCAATACTTGATATTATTTGATGTTTTCTGGAACGATCTGGATGATAAGAGAGAATGTACCCTTAGCATGTGTAGATGATACTAAGTTAGGAAGGGTAGACAGAGTCAAAAGTCAGACATTCAATTAAAAGGGACTTTAATAAACTTGAAGTATGGGCCAAAAGAAATCTTGTGCAGTTTGTCAAAGAGAAGTGCAAAGTTCTGCACATGAAGCAGAACAGCCACTTGCATCAGCATAGTCTGGGAAATGACTGGTCTGACCTGGACAGGACCTGGGGGTTGTGGTGTCTTTCTCAACTGCTGGATCCTTAAAGGCAAGCCTGCTGCTGTGTCCCAAGCCTAAAGTATAAATAAAACCCTGTAAGCAGCTGGCATTTCCAACCAAAGTATTTGATTTTCCAACCAAGTATTACTGTAACAAAGACAAAGCACAGCAGTAGTGTCTGGAGACACTGACACAATGCACGTCACCATTTTCCAGACTTGGCTTCCTTCAGAAACACACAGCCCGAGAAAAAATTCAATACATTCCTACAGGGATGCCCACAGTAGATTCATTACTTGGAAAACCATGCCTCAGAGAGACACTTCAGATGGGACAGTACTTCAGGTACTGTTAAGTACTTACAACTCTGTAAGAGTTGGCAGAGTTCAACAGCAAAACTTACTGCCCCGTGTAGCTCTGTAGGAGCCCAGGGAAGGAGAGGAGCTGATCAGTCTTGGCTGTGTAGGAAACATTGTGCTTACAATGCTTTCACAATACGTCTTTCTAGCTTGATCAATGGTCAATGGATCAGGAGACCTGTGCTGCTTCAAATGGTAGTTTAGAAAGCAGAGTAAGGATTTAAGAGAAGCAGTCAAGTGTCAGCTGTTGTTGCCAAGTAGCAAGTCTGCTGTTTGCTGTCCCTTACTCAAATGCAGGAGCAGATTTTTATGGTGTGCTAGAGAGCTCTGGCCTCCATGGGCCACCCTGCTCCTGGGAAACTGCCTGGAACACTTATTGGAGAGATTCTTTGGTGTCTTCCTGGGAGAAACCCAGAGCCCAGGGAGGAAAACAACATAGGCAAAGGGGTGGCCCTGCACCCAGTTGCAGGTTATTGACCCTGTCCCTTCTCTCCCATGTCCTAAAACCACTTCACATGAGGAACTAGGTATATTACTATCTTCCCAACACCCCAAACCTGGTCTAGGAGTTCCTCCAGCCTTTCTTCATAGACCTATTCAGTTATACTAGCTCTCCAGTGAGCCTACAAGACTGCAGCTTGTGCCTGGTGTGGTGTGGGTGAGGCCCATGCAAGCCTTCTCCTTCCAAGGTAGAGTGAGAGAGACCACACTCACTACTCCAGAGTCATGCGATGCCGGCCATGACAGCTGGCCCGTTGTGTGAGAGAAACATCCCAGAAAGTGTATTGTTGCAATTCTAGCACAAACAGCGTTGCTTTGAAAGGAACCCTGAAACATCTGGCCTGGTGACGAGGAGGTGTGAGTGGTGGTAGGGCCATGTGAGTGCTTGTGTGTCGGTGCCTGCCAAGTACAACATTCCTTCGGAAGTGTGTGTGCAGTGTCCCTTCCTGCGACCTGCTGTTGGATACTAATCTTGTGATGTTGTTTTCCATGAGGAAATGGCATCCAGCTCCTGCTGGTTTGCAGGGCAACACAGCAGTTCCTCAGACAACGTGCACTTGCCCTTGCCCGCAGCTGGCATGGCACAGGGGAAGTGAAGCGATTTCTGGAATTTTTTGCCCCTGTGTGGATCATCTTATGATCTGTAAGAAGCCACTCTCTGTGCATGGCAAACTGCATCCTCAAAGATCAGCTGCTAGGCCACGACAGAGCTCTTTTATTGATTTATCAGTTCCTGTGTATTTTCTGAACTTGGCAGCGAGAAGGAGGTTGGAAACAGTCCAAACCAGGGCTGCAGCCCAACCTCTTGGATCTCTGACTCAGGGGAGCCTTTAAATAAAAAGTTGAGATTGATTGTCTCAGCTAACAGGGAAGGGGAGGGGAGAGATGAAATTACTTATCAAAGTACTAGTCATTGGACTAAATTAATGATCACAGTACCACCAAATCTCTTGTCACACCTGTCAAATACATAGATATGATCCACACCCTGGGAAGCTGCTAGCGGCAACATTTAGACATTTAAACATTAGGTGACATTGTTTGCTAGTTTTACTTAAGCAGCATAAACCACTTCTGCAACTATGCTACTGCCAGGAGATTCCTTCCAAATGGCATTTCCACCCATGCAAATGTTGACTTGGGCCTCAGACTCAAGATAAAAGCTTTCTGTACTTAAAATATTTCTCACCAAAATTATGTGGCCTGCTCGATCTCAGTAAGCACAGCTTTGTAGCGTGGCTTACATGCTGAACTGAAGGTTGGGTATGTGGGCACAGGGATGCAGAGAACAAGGACCACTGGAGTACATTTAGAAGCCTGACGTGTGGCAAAGAAGTCAGATATTGTGCAGTTTACAGTCTTACCCACATGTAGAGACAGGTCCCAGCTGACCACATCTGTGTGCTGTCAGAGTTGAATACTCTCCAACCAGGTTCTTTAAGATATTACACATGAGGAGAGTTTAATGTTTAATATCAAATTTCCTTATTGAGCATATTTGGCATTACATGGGATTTTGATTTAGAGGAGTGATAGAGTAATGTACTGAAATCGCATCACAAGCATAATACAGCATTTGCAATATTCTGTTGAATCACAGTGCAAACATGATTCTAATTACTGGTCTCTGTATGCTCATTGTCAGAGTGCTGGGCCTTCCTAGTCGCTGGGAAGGAATGTGTTGGTTGAAACCATCTCAAGCCCATTGATCTCTACAAACTTCATTTTATTTGTTGTCCAGTTTTTATACTTTATGTTGAGCTGAGCCACATATACACTGTCCCCCCTTCCTACCCATCATGCTTGTCTGGCTTGCTCAGGAAAGCATTATTCTTTATCAGTTGTCTGAGGGAACCTGATGACTCACTGGTGCAGCTGTCTTATCTAAAACCATGGTAACCTTCCAGTCTCCCTGGTGTTGAGATAAGTGCAGCTTTCTTTACAGTACATTGTTCCTCAAGCTCATTGTCCTTTTGCCCTTCTCCTCAGAGGAGCTCTCCTCCAGTGTGGGGGTGTTCTGGACTGTCAAAAGCACCCAGATTTTCAGTACAAGGGAAGAATTTGTTTCATTTGCCCGGATAGTTCAGACTGTTATCCCGAAAAGTGGGTTCGTTTGCCCGGTGTGCAAAGCGCCAGACTAGACACAGAGCGGAGGTATTCTATTTAATTAATTTTTCTGCAAAAAGTGGTGCTGGGTGGTAACCCACAAAGCTATCACCCCGCACAAAGAGACTACAAGGCATTTATACAGTTAAATGTGTCAGTCATAGCTAATGTTCACAAGCATCAGCTAATAATTGGTTAATTTCTTTCTCCCTTTGACTTAAGGGTATAGCTCACTTTTAATTTACCACTCATGCTCAGAGAGTAAGAGGCTTATTAGAAGGGGGGGTTCCTGGCCTATGGGCCTGATTTTTAGTATTGTAATGAGCACTTTGTTTTAGTTCTTATCAACATCCCAATTAGTTGTTCTCCTTGACTATACACTTTTTCACCCCGTTCTCAGCGTCTTCTGAGGTGGGATGTTTCCTTTGATCAATCTCTCAGCTCTCCTCAAGGATATAGTTATAAAACAAATGCTTCCCTATCTCTCAGTTCCCGCCTCTGGCCTTCAAATTCTGTTTTGCAAAGCTCATATAGTTCATTGTTATGGCTCAGCAGAAAATTCCAAAAATTCCGTTCTCTTCAGGATATCAAGACGAGATTTAGTATGTTTTCAGGGTGGCAGATCACAGAAGCATGGTAACAGTGCAAAGCAGGCATCTGTACAATCTGTCTCATTCACAAAGGACAGCTTGCAATTCCATTTTTCCTTTGAAAGTGACAGAGTATTTTGAATAGGGAATGAGGCACCAGCTGCCAGTGAGTGGAAAGCACGAGGAATACAAAAACCTGTCCAATACTCTATAAAATTCAAAACTACTAGTTTGAAAAATATGAGTACCTTTCCAGATGTTTATTCATATATATATTCTTACAATATAATGGCTGATAGTAATTTTTTTGCCTAATATTGATTGAAGAGTTGAAGTCTTAAATTCTATTTCCATTTCATGAATAATGTTTTTTAAGTCAGGATTAAATTAATAACTCTGTATTCCAGTTACTGACCCTGAGGTTATTGATACAGCCATAATACCCAACAGGAGCCATATCTTATCATGCTAGACTTAAACACATATGAATTAATTACCTAGAGGATGTAAGCCCAAAATATAAACAAGGCAGCTGAAAACTTACAAATGGAAAACAAAAGCTGAGTGTAAAAATCATGGGGATAGGCAGCAAGTGTCCTCAGCACACTAGAGGATTAGTCATTTGCCTCTATCTTGCACAATTAAATCTGACTTGATTCCACCTTGTTGTGAATCTGTCCTTAGTCTACATATGTGCTAAATGTACAAAACTTGAACTGCTCTTGCTTGAGCACTCTCATTATTAAGTATGGGCAAGGGGAGCAGAAAAAGAGGGGTACTGAAATGTGGTGTTCTGCTGCTAATGAAGCACTACCGAGTGAAGAAAAGAAAGTCATAATTAAAAAAACCAAAACACCAAATTATTCTGGAATCCTTCTTTAGGCTAGTAACAGCAGGAAAGGCTTGAGTTTGTTTACTGTTTTGTGACTTGTCAGTTCGGTATAAAAAAGAACTGTAGCAAGCATAATACATTTTTGAAGCCCCAGTATCATATTCAGCTCACCTGATCACTCCTCCCAGGCAGAGAAAGGAGGTATGCTCAGGATACACCAAATCTACGGAGACTCTCCACTATACCTAAGCATTCCTCTGCACCTCTGCAACAGGAAGCACAGTTGCTACAGGCTAGATAAGAGCAGTGAATGCCTCTACTAGGTGAATGATAGTAGCTGATTAGAAGAATTCAGTGAGGGTTGCCTCATACTGGAGGAGGGGAAATGCAAAGATCATTCCTATGTTTCTTAATAGACTCCTTTTCTGAAGTAATGCAGATTTTCTAGGGAGAAGAAAATTTTCATCTAAATTATATTTCTTGTCTTCTTCTCAAAAAAAAGAAGCAAAACAAAAAAAAAACCCATGACCCCCCAAAAGACAGAGGTTTGATATTGACCATGAAAGCATCTAGGGACAGTATTAGAAACAATGTTTGAGATATCAGGATAATAAGCACCTCTTTTTAGCTTTTAATATGACCATAGAGAGCAAAACACTCCTTTGGTTTTATGATGGACTGTAATTCCATCATTATTAGAGAGATTAAGGGAAGCAATTCGTTCCCAGTTTAGTAGCACAATAGAGACAAAATACTTATTATATGCTCTAATATGGCACAGTTGAAAAGAGTATGTAGAAATTATGCTTGTATTTCCTACATAAAAGGACAGAAGAAAATAAAATTATAACTCTCTTCTACTATTTTTTTTTTCTGGTAAAAATGAAACCATTCTTTATGTGTTAGTGTAGTAGATATTCCAGCTTGGGATGTTCTTATACTGTGACATTTGTAATATCCTTAGACAAGGATTGCTCCTTACTTTCATAAATTCAAATTCAGAATATTATCTGTTCCCAGTATAGATTTAGACCCATAAAACAACAGCTAAAAATTGAAAAGCTTGATCTCCAGTACAAGTGAAAGGTGATTTTCTTACTAATTAAGATAGCAGAAATTTAAATCTATAGTTATACTAAAGGATATTTTGTAAAAAATAAGGAAAAAATCCCCACAGCAGTACCTCCAAATGAACAAAATTAGGAAAAACACAGAATCATAGAATCATTCAGGTTGGAAAAGACCCTTCAGATAATTGTGTCCAACTGTAAACCTAGCACTGCCAAGTCCACCCCTAAACCACGTCCCTAAGCGCCACGTCTACTCATCTTCTAAATACCTCCAGGGATGGGGACTCAGCCACTTCCCTGGGCAGCCTGTTGCAGGGCTTGGTAACTGTTTTGGTGAAGACGCTTTTCCTAAGGTCCAATCTAAACCTCCCCTGGTGCAACTTGAGTCCATTTGCTCTCGTCCCATCACTTGCTACTTGGGAAAAGAGAGCGACACCCACCTCGCTACAACCTCCTGTCAGGCAGCTGTACAGAGCGATAAGGTCTCCCGTCAGCCTCCTCTTCTCCAGACTAAACAACCCCAGTTCCCTCAGTCCCTCCTCAGAGGACTTGTTCTCTACACCCGTCTCCAGCTTTGTTGCTCTTTTTTGGATGTGCTCCAGCACCTCAATGGCTCTCTTGCAGTGAGGGGCCCAAAACTGAACACAGTGGTTGAGGTGCGGCCTCACCAGTGCCAAGTACAGGGGCACGATCGCTTCCCTACACCTGCTGGCCACACTGTTTCTGATACAAGACAGGATGCCATTGGCCTTCTTGGCCACCTGGGCACGCTGCCCGCTCATATTCAGCCGCCTGTCGTCCCGCACCCCCGGGTCCTTTTCCGCCGGGCAGCTTTCCAGCCACTCTTCCCCAAGCCTGTAGCGTTGCACGGGGTTGTTGTGACCCAAGTGCAGGACCCAGCACTGAGCCTTTTAGAACCTCATACAACTGGCCTCGGCCCATCGATCCAGTCACAATCTAATATAAAGGTAATGATATGAAAAAGATTCTATTCCACCTTCTGCTTAATATGTGCTCACACACTCAAAAATGCTTATGTAAAAGTCAGAAGAGAGTAGCAAGCTTCCGATTTAAGAAATGGGAGTTGCAAAGCAAAATACAAACCCAATGTACTATAAAACCTGACAGAACAGATAATGTGGAAAATTCCCTAAAGGCAGTAAGATATTTCAAAACATTAAAACCTCTGGAGAAACACTTATTGAACCTTTAATACAAATAAAATAAAAAGATAAATGAACAACAGCGTGAAAGTAATGAGAATTTAAAGTATTCCAAACAAAACTTAGTCATTGCAAGAAAATAAAATACACAAACATGCATAGGAAACGGGTTTATACAAATCCAAGCAGGGGGAAAGAAGAGCTTTCCAATTGTACGAGCATGCAGGTCGCTGAGATTTTTTGGGGGGGGGGCGGCGTAATTTTTTGTTTACTTTGTAGACTTCACAGTACTGTCTAACAGGGAACAGCAAGCGATGTTCCATTACGATCTGTGACGGAGAAATAAAAAACTGACGGGAACCCCGCCCCTCCCCGCTGCAGTCCCCAACCAGGTCGGCTCCCGCCGCATAAAGCCCGCCGCGCCGCCGGCTGCCGCTCACAGCTCGGAGCCGACAAAAGCAGCGGCAGCATGTCCGGCAGAGGCAAGGGCGGGAAGGGGCTCGGCAAGGGGGGCGCCAAGCGCCACCGCAAGGTGCTGCGCGACAACATCCAGGGCATCACCAAGCCGGCCATCCGCCGCCTGGCTCGGCGCGGCGGCGTGAAGCGCATCTCGGGGCTCATCTACGAGGAGACGCGCGGCGTGCTGAAGGTCTTCCTGGAGAACGTGATCCGCGACGCCGTCACCTACACCGAGCACGCCAAGAGGAAGACGGTCACGGCCATGGACGTGGTCTACGCCCTCAAGCGCCAGGGACGCACCCTCTACGGCTTCGGCGGCTAAAGCTCCCCGCTCCCGCACCATCTCGAGAACCCAAAGGCTCTTCTAAGAGCCACCCACTTACACTGGAAAAGAGCTGTGTTGCTTCAGAGCCGGTAAAAGGAAAGTGATCGTCCTGAGGCTTTATTTCGTTAACTGTATATTTTCCGTGTTAACTAGTATATAAGTAGCTGTTTAAGAATGGTTAAGCACTTGAGAATTAGCTAAACGTTTACTGCTGGGGTGTTTCGGGACTATCTCAGTTAAGTAATTAAGGAACATACAGAACTCTGATTTTGGTGTCGGCGTAATTGAACTCATTAGAGTTTAGAACTTTTTTACGTATTCTCCGAAAAATCGAGCTGAATAACAGAACACCCTAAACTTCCGTGGAGCTCCTTTCAGCAGGTGAGCTGGGCCAGCTCAGAGGGAGGTACGCATCGCCCCGCGGGCATCTCTACTTCTTGTAGTGTTTACTCACTCTAGAGAAGAAATAGAGAACATAGAGATGTATTGGTATGTAAATTACGGTAATCCCTGCACTGATGCTCGGCTGTTGGAAACGTACGGGAGCGGGGTGGGAGGTGTCACAGCCGGTCGCTCCCTGAAGTCCTTCTTATACAATTTTAAATACCCGAAAAATCCCAAGTCTGTCCTCTGAAAGTGGTTTTCAGGGAGTCGTCCATTATTCTTTGTGCGTCCGGTGCGTTAAAGCTGAGGAAGCTTTTAATTTAATTTAAACGCCTCTGAAGCTGGAGCAGTTCTCCCGTGTCAGTACCAGTCCTCCCTGTGCCCGAAAGCCCTTCGTTACTCGGGCTGTGAGGACAACTCTCGTGCCTAGGGAAACGGAGCAGAAATACGCAGGGGAAAGTGGAAAGCTCAGGAACTGCAGAGTTTGTATTTTGGCAAGTAACAGACTACGAATACTGTTTATTCTGAAAGAACCTCAAAGTCGTTGAAAACCCTACCCATTGAATTAGAGGTTTTTCATGTGTAATTAATCTCAATCGAAAAACATTTACCATTATCGGCTACGATATTAAAGTTACTCTACTGAAAAATTAAAAAACCCAACAAAAAACCGAAAAAAAAAACCCACAACCCCCTCCCCCCCCCCAAAAAAAAAAAAGAACAGGCCCCAAAACACCGTTATAAGGATTTCTATTGAGAAAAACTTGTACAAGACTTATTTTTCAAAGCTCAAGTCTAAGTGAATTAGAGGAAAATACACATTAATCTTCTTTGCATTCAGGAAAGTGCGATTTATAATTAATCATTTTCCTTTTTACCAATTTTCACTAAAGTATTTTATTTTCGAGACAGGCTATAAAAATTGCTATAAGAAATAAGTAACACCGAAAACGAGCGGGCAGTGCAAGGCAGGGGGAGGGTGAACACCCAAGGACGAAAAGGCGCGCTTTCGAGGCGGGCTTTTCGAATTTGAAAATATCCAATCAAAACGGCGCATTGCTGCCAGCCAATCAGCGAGGGGCACACGCTATAAAAGCCGTCCCGGGAGCTGAACGTCCTCATTCCGCAGGAGTGCTTGCGGCCGGCGCCTTCGTTCCTTCAGAGCCATGGCGCGCACGAAGCAGACGGCGCGTAAGTCGACGGGCGGGAAGGCGCCCCGCAAGCAGCTGGCCACCAAGGCGGCCCGCAAGAGCGCGCCGGCCACGGGCGGCGTGAAGAAGCCGCACCGGTACCGGCCCGGCACGGTGGCGCTGCGCGAGATCCGGCGCTACCAGAAGTCGACGGAGCTGCTGATCCGCAAGCTGCCCTTCCAGCGCCTGGTGCGCGAGATCGCGCAGGACTTCAAGACGGACCTGCGCTTCCAGAGCTCGGCCGTGATGGCGCTGCAGGAGGCGAGCGAGGCCTACCTGGTGGGGCTCTTCGAGGACACCAACCTCTGCGCCATCCACGCCAAGCGCGTCACCATCATGCCCAAGGACATCCAGCTGGCCCGCCGCATCCGCGGCGAGCGCGCCTGAGGCTCCCGCCGCAGCCCCTCCCCGCTTCCGTGATCCTTTGTCCCCACACCCTAAAGGCTCTTTTAAGAGCCACCACGTTGCACAAGAGAGCTGTGACACAGTCTTGTTGATAACTTTGATAGAAAGCTAAATAATCCTGAAGTTACTTTAAGGTAGTGGAAGTTTTTCTGGACTCTTAAAATTATTAGTACTTGTAGCATTTCATTGGTTCCTGTCCCCAGCTCTGTGCTTAGCTGACTTCTCTGGACACTGCTGTTAAGAGACCTTTGCAATCATACTGCAGTTCCAGTGAAAACATGTTTATAAACCTTCCTAAGCAGTTGTCTCAAACTGCTTGATTTTTTTGAGCAGACTTTTCTATGATGTTATAGTTTGGCTTGGAAATATCGACAATACAGAAAAAGTAACTGCACAAATCAGAAAAAGGAGCGCTCAGATAAGGGAAATGAAAAAAAAAGTTTTCATTTTATAATCCTTGTAACCGCTTTAACAAGAAAAAAAGTAGAGTATGACAAAGTCTCTGATAATTTCTTTCCCCCTTGCCAAGAGTTGATACTTCCTGTAAAACATTTTATTTTGCAATGATTTTATGCAGCATAGCAGGTTTTTAGTTGTAATGAATGAGGAAGGCATAACCTGAGTTAGTACTAGAAGATAAGCTTCAAACAGCTTTTTATTAAAGAAAAAGTGATGTAATTATACTCTATCATTGCTCTTACCAGGATGTACTCTAAAAAATCCTAACACTGTGTTAGATATCTGAGAGCCCTACCTCTCTAAGTATGAGATGAATAAAACAAAATTTTTAAGAAGATAAGCCTGATGCAAGAAATAAAACCGGGAAATTCGATAAATTATTCTAACTGTGGTTTATATTCTCAGTTTTCTTTGTTTGCTTTTTGACTTCAAGGAAAGGCTTGAGTAGAGGACACAGGTGAGCTTTGGAAAAAGCAAAGAGAATAAGAGGATCTGGTGGAGGTTGCCGGGAAGTCCCCGCTCCCATTTTCCAAATAAATGGAGAGCACTGGCACAAGGGAAAGATTCATGGCTTTCATTTGGGACCAAAACAGCTGGAGGAAAGGAAGCGGCTGTCAAGCCTTGGCAGCTTTGTAACTGATGAGAGGCCAGTAGGAGATGTTCTTATATCGTTTTGAAATTGTGGAAAAGCATTTTGTGTTTGATGATAAAAAGAAGGTGGAGTCAATAGCAGAATACACATGGAGAGTTCAGATGTTCAACATCTACTGGAATTAAGTTGATTCAATAAAGTCAGGAAATTAGTTAGCCTTTAGTTTGCTTCAATTTCTTGCTTTATTGTGTGAAGTCTTGCAGTCTCTAGCTGTTTTAATATTTCAGAGAAGTCACCTTTTCTATTCATTCACAAATAAAACAATCAGATTCCTGTGGATTTTGCTTCTTTTTGTCACAGCATCTTTTCCTCTGCCCTTGATAACAGATTCTGGCCTGTCCAGTATAGCTTCTGTAAATGAAACGAGCCAAATTGGCCTGATGTGAAACTTCAGGTATTTGACTATGGCATCTGGGGAACCCTGCAAGGAGTTTCATAGGGTGTGTTTCAGAAACACAATGCAGGCGGTAGAACATGGTAGATACAACTAATATTCATAGCATAATGATGTAGGTATGAATGTGTATCACACATATTTGCATATTATATATATACACATATGCTTTTCCTTCACTCACAAATTTTAATTCTCAGTATCCATCCATCCATTCTGTCTTTTTTCCAGTCCCCTCTGCCACAGCACCACCCAGCTTTATCCCTCTGGCTTTAGTTTTTGTGGTTCCAACAATCCATATGGTAGATCAAATGAAAGAAGCTGCTTCAGAGTTGGACTAGATGATTGTTGTAGGTCCCTTCCAACTGCATATTCTATTTTATTCATCTCTTTGTACATCACCACTCACAGGGTAAGGGGTGACAATTCTATGACGTTGAAAGTGGAAGTGCTCCTGCTGCACTAGCACAGAGGCTGTGCCTATAAATGTATTTTGAAAAGAATTATATTATTTTAATTTTAAAATTAACTATCTGTCTGGCTACACTCTAAGACTTCAGCAGGCTCCATACTCATTGTAATTGTTCTTCCACATTGGCAGTGTATTATTACCTGAAGTGACTTATGTTTGTATCTAGGCACCACTTTGGGGTGTTGAAGTGTTCAAGGCCAGGTTGGACAGGGCTTTGACCAACCTCATCTAGGGGAAGGTATCCCTGCCCATGGCAGGTGTGTTGGAACTAGATGATCTTTGAGGTCCCTTCCAACCTAAACCATTCTGTGAGGTTAGCAAAGCTTACAATGGCTAAGACCTCAGACTTGTTACAACTGTAAATAAATGAAGAGTGAGGTCATGGGAGGGGGGTGAACAAAAGCAACCTTACTGGAACAGCCACTGGTGCCTGCTTATAGTGCACACCTAGGCTCTCTAAGGAGCCCTTGCTGATACCAGACTCTGGAATCTGCTCTCAGAAGTGAATGAGGAAATTATTCATCATGACTGTTAAGTAGTTAATGTCCTCTCTGTGTTCCCAGGTCGTGTATCGGTGCTCTCTAGTAAAATTGCTGCAAAGGACTGGGTAGGATCCTGAAGCGTTAACACAGTGGTACTTGTTACAAATAAGACAGAGTTCCTTCCCGGCCACCCCCCTCCCCCAGGTTAACATTAAATATGCTCTAGGACAATTGAAGCAGTAGAAGCAAGGACTGAGGTTATGCTTTTGTCATCTGACTTTTAAGAGAACACAGAACTGTTATGGCCTGTTGGAAGGTTTCCTTCACTCCCCCAGCTGTAAGTGCAAAGTCTCTTCTCACATCATGCTGCCTCTTAAGACAAGGAGAAATCTTAGTTATGCCATAGTATAAAACTTTAATTCCAAAACCCGACAATATTTTTTCCTGCAGCAGTTGGGTTTCTTTTATTCTGATTCACTATGAACTCAGAGAAGTTTTTACTTTACATACAAATAAAGAGGTGAAACTGATCTTAAAAAATACATTCTGCTTGAAAGACACAAAATGAAAAAAAAAAAATAGACTATAGCTCCTCTGTCCACCACAGACTGCACAGCCATTCCATTCATCCCTTGGTAACTGCAGCTCTCTGCTTCCATTGCAACCTGGTTTCAAAACAAGGCCATGAAGATCAACAAACTCATTTGGGGGGCCCTATGTTGAAAGGAAAAAAAGGGGGGGGGGGAAGGGAAATAAATCCCAAAACCAACGTTGATCTGGGCTGACCACTACCCTCGTCACGTCTTTCCACTTTCTTTTCCCATCCATCCAAGGGCTGCCTCTGACAGAGAGCATCCGTAACGCAGCAGGCGCTTCTAAAAGAAAGTATGCCAGTGGCACCCAGCGGCCTCTAAGGACACCGGGTGGCAGCTCTGCCTTCCAACAGCTCCCCTCGGCACTACCCAGCACTCGGCACTGTTACGCCCCCCGTACCAGCTGTGGCCTTTCACAGCCAGGGAGGAGGCAGGAAGATGTTTCCCAAAATTCTGGTACAAACTGCTGTTACTCCCTGTTGCGAACCTGAGGCCGAATTCTTAAGTTCCTATTTTAATGCTCAGGATGTCATTAGGCTGGTCACTCCTGCGTGAGTCTGTCTCAGGATTTGAGCAAAGGTGGGGCCTTATCAGGAAGGTTGAAAGCTGCGTTCACGTGCACGTGCGTCCTGCCAGCCTCTTCCAAAGAATCCTAGAAACCTGACTGCAGAAATCTGACAATTCAGCATGTTTTCTGACTGCATAAAATGTTGTAATTGCTACTTGGGGAAGTGCAAGTTCAAAGACAAATACATGTACACTTATTATTGGAAGAATACAGAAATTTCCACTCCAGGATTTTTATAAAACTCTTATTAAAAATACCCGCCCCACCCCACCCCACCCCCACCCCCCCCCAAATACTCAGGAAATAGACAACAGTTTTTCCACAGTTTTGTATTATTAACGGTAACCAATCTGGACAAACCTGACAGGCATTCCGGTGTACAATACTTTTCAATCCTACTTCCCTGGCTTTTTTAGGCACGATTCTGTGCTGTGAGAAAGAAGATTCCCTTGCCCTGTCCCTTCAGCGCGGTCGTCCATCATTTTGAGACCGGCCTCAAAACCCATCTTTTGAGGAAGAGATTCTTGCTCCCGGCGTTAGCAAGTGCTGGAGCGAGACGGCAGCCCCCTTTAAAACCGCCAGCTCCAACACCGACACAGCTCCAGAGAGCCGAGGGAAGTTTCATGCTCTTGCCTAGACCCGGCCAGGCGGGAGACTTTAAGGCGGGGAGTTCCTGAGCCCGGGGCCGTCCCAGGCAGAGCCGGGTCCCGGCGCTCTCCTCCTCCCCCCCCCGCCCCCCCGCCCAAAGCTGTTCCTGTTCGAGCCCAGCACAGCCACAGCGATGGAAAAACCCTCCTGCTGCTGCTGTTCCTGCTCACCGCCCTTCAGCCCATCTATGGGCGCTTTCCCCGCCCGAGGGTGTCTCTCCCGCCCCGCCCAGTGCCCATGAAGCGCCTGTTGCTGCCCTCCGGTATTTGCAACGCACCGCGGTGAAGCGCAGAGCAGGAAACTTGGAGCCTCGGGGGGTTTATAAACGACAAACGCTTATACTCAGGAAATGTACTGAAATAAATGAAAAAACAATGACGAAACCAGGAGGTAACGCTGTAAAACAAAACGCTGCAGCCTAGGAAAAAAAAAAAAAGTAAGCAGTTATTTCTAAAGCGCACCCGTTTAAAGCCAGCGCTACAGCTCTTTTCGTTGCGCATGGAGTGGCTCTTAAAAGAGCCTTTGGGTCTGTGTGGGCCGCCCTCGGTGCCTGCCGGAAGCGGGGAGGGGCTGCGGCGGGAGCCTCAGGCGCGTTCACCGCGGATGCGGCGGGCCAGCTGGATGTCCTTGGGCATGATGGTGACGCGCTTGGCGTGGATGGCGCAGAGGTTGGTGTCCTCGAAGAGCCCCACCAGGTAGGCCTCGCTCGCCTCCTGCAGCGCCATCACGGCCGAGCTCTGGAAGCGCAGGTCCGTCTTGAAGTCCTGCGCGATCTCGCGCACCAGGCGCTGGAAGGGCAGCTTGCGGATCAGCAGCTCCGTCGACTTCTGGTAGCGCCGGATCTCGCGCAGCGCCACCGTGCCGGGCCGGTACCGGTGCGGCTTCTTCACGCCGCCCGTGGCCGGCGCGCTCTTGCGGGCCGCCTTGGTGGCCAGCTGCTTGCGGGGCGCCTTCCCGCCCGTCGACTTACGCGCCGTCTGCTTCGTGCGCGCCATAGCCCAGCACCACCCGCCTTTTCTGACAAAGACCAGAGGAATGCCAAGGGGGCCGCTCAGCGCCGGCATTTATAGAGCTGCCTCGTCTCTGATTGGGCGACAGGGAACGCGACCTGATTGGGTACCGAGGAAATCCCATCCTGGCCCCAAGGTAGCCGCGCTCGCCGCTGCCGCACCCCCACTTCTCCCCACCCCCACTCCCACCCCGCTCGCAGTCACGGCTCCCGCGGTGCGGGTCCAAGGCCTGGGGGGGGAGGGGGCGGTATTTCAGACACAGCGCTCGGATCTCTTCTGCTTCTCCGGCTTTCCCTGTCCGCCAGGCTCCTGGCAGACTAGAAGCTGTGTGGAGGCTCAAATTCAGGTGCTCTTGAAACCATAACTAATTTTAATAGATTTTTTTTTTTTTGGATGGGCCGGTTACAAAAGAAGGAGGAAGTTCCTTCACTGCCGTACAGAGCTCCCTCTGATAGTAACAGGCACATTTTCCCCAGGGGAAGGATTGCCTGGTACGTCAAAACACAGACATAGATGCTTAAGAAATCCTATGGTGCGAGTTTGTAACTAACAAGTACATAACAAGCTTTAGCCAATCGAGGAGCATGTTTTAAACTATTTTTCTCATGTTGTTTTCCTCAAGGAAAATCGGCATGAGAGATCTTTAGTACCGTGAAGTAAAATTGAGACTTTGAGAATAGGCACTGAACTTCATTCGTGAAACGAAGAGCTTAAAAAAAATACGGAATTACTCTATTATTGAATTTGCTCCTACTCGTTAAGGTTGTGAGAAAACTAGAAGTGACCGCGAATATTTATTGATCGCTGTTGTCTGCGAGTGGTCAACGACTGCCGATAGTTCTCTATAAACCTGACGAGGTGTTTTTGCCGGTTTTTCCTCTGGCCATGAAGGAAACAGAGCACCAGTGCTTGAGAAACGCTCCCCGGACGGGAGTGTTCCCTATGTGAGAATAAGAAAAGCCTTCGCACAAGACCCCTTTTGAAGCATTTTCTTAAAATGTGTTTGTTGCTAGGAGTGTAATTTTCGGTCATGTTCTCTGCTCTGCCCCCCCGTCCCCCCAATATGTACTTTGGAAAACTGTAGATTTACTCCTCAAATTGCTTTTAAAAGGAAAAAGAAAATATTGACAGGGAACTGTGGACAGGTTATAGCAAAGAAAACACTTTATTTAAAAGTATCAGAAAAAAAAGGTTAATAGAGGAACTTGCATATTTTTCTCTTGGTGATAAATTGGGTTCCCTTTCTTCGCTGCAGGTTACCTACTCTCAGTTAAACAAATATTTTGAAGTACGGGACATTTTATAATATTCCGGATCGTTATGCTTAAATAGGTAAAAATTAAAATACAAGATAAAGAAAACACTCAGTTTTGATTACTAAGAGCCCATAAAAAGATTTTCATTGTGTTACAACATTTGCAAGGGAATTTAAGGAGCACATGAACAAAAAAGTCTTTTACACAGGAAACAGAACTTCGCTATTAACAGCAAAATTAAAACATTGGATCGCACTTATCTAACCATTAAGCGTTTTAGCGGTACACGGTAATGGTCAATAATGAGCTTTAGAAACTGGAGAGTAGACGCTTCAGATATTCTTCCACAGAAAACAATGCCACAGCTCTTCTTAGGATGAAGTGGGTGGCTCTTAGAAGAGCCTTTGGGTTCTCGAGATGGTGCGGGAGCGGGGAGCTTTAGCCGCCGAAGCCGTAGAGGGTGCGTCCCTGGCGCTTGAGGGCGTAGACCACGTCCATGGCCGTGACCGTCTTCCTCTTGGCGTGCTCGGTGTAGGTGACGGCGTCGCGGATCACGTTCTCCAGGAAGACCTTCAGCACGCCGCGCGTCTCCTCGTAGATGAGCCCCGAGATGCGCTTCACGCCGCCGCGCCGAGCCAGGCGGCGGATGGCCGGCTTGGTGATGCCCTGGATGTTGTCGCGCAGCACCTTGCGGTGGCGCTTGGCGCCCCCCTTGCCGAGCCCCTTCCCGCCCTTGCCTCTGCCGGACATGCTGCCGCTGCTTTTGTCGGCTCCGAGCTGTGAGCGGCAGCCGGCGGCGCGGCGGGCTTTATGCGGCGGGAGCCGACCTGGTTGGGGACTGCAGCGGGGAGGGGCGGGGCTTGGGGTTCGCGCCCTCTGGGTCTCCCCACTTTTCCCACCGCGCGCCCCGCCAGCACAAACAGGCGGTGCGGCGTGAGAGCTTCCCCTCCCGTGGCACAAGCGTTTCGGTGTTACTGCCCTTTTTCGGTACGTTCGGGTTTTTTTTTTGATAGCAAAGACATTGCTTCTGTGTGCATAATATTTGATATATTTTTTTAAATCTTTGATACGTCGTGATCGTTTAGAAGTAAAGCCTCAACCATAGAAACGTATCCCAGTTAATGAATCACTTAAATTACTCTTTGATTTTTTACTATAATTGTTATTTAAAAATATTGGTATGCGTTACATATTGCAATTTCTCCCGATTGCATTGATTCTCACGTGTGGCATCAGTGTCTTAAACAGCCCCTCCTCATGTTTTTTTAATGGAGCATCTTTGCAGCAAAATCTGTCCAATCGTGGTTCTGAGAAATTCTGCCCCTCCTTGAATTTCTTTCTCATGTCCATTTCCCACCCCTTTTTGAATGTTTTCTGAAGGAGAGTTTAGGAGTAAAGATATGCTAATCGAGAGTTTCACCTTTACATGTTCCACTTTAATTTTTTTTAAGGTAAACTGGCTCTTTTGGACGATTGTTTTTACAGTAGCTTCCATTCTTGTAGTGGCATAGACAATAACGTTGCTACTTTTTAGAGAGATTGAAAAAGTAAACACATAAAAAGAAGTATGTTCTTGTCGTTCAGCAGAAGGAATTCAACTCTAGTTCCTCTTTCTTTTGGGGAGGAAAACCTTCTGAGGCTTTACTGTTGAAAAGAAGAAACAGTATTTAACAAAAATCATTCGGTAGCTAGCTTTTGACCTGGAAAAGATCTGGAAGGGTGAAAAAAGTTTCCAGTATTGAGCGTTTGCTGCCCTCTCATGGACATTTTTTGTTTTTTTTTTTCCCTTGCAAGCCGACCATCTTTATATAATGTATCCTTTCATAAAGATAGAACATCAGTCTCTAGTTTCACTTAGGTCACAGATACAGATGTTGCATCTGCTAGCAGAGAAATCGCTATTCCAGGGGCCCCTCGCTGGCAGATGAAAATATTGTGGTCTGCCCTGTTGCTCATGCACAATCTTTTCAGCATAGGCCCAAAGGAAACAGAAACGGGGCAAGCCAAACACCAGGGCTCTGAAGGTGACATCCTAAAGGCTCAAACCAGTAACAAAGGTCCTGTTCCACAAGGAACTTGACAGTATCCTAGGTTGGGCTATGGAAATAATTCTGGAGTGCAGTGGGGATGCCACAGCTGAGTTCATGGTGATCTCTTTCCTAAGGCCGGTTTGCTCCTTCCAGGGAGGGAAGTTCAGGGACCATGTCTGGACTGCTGTGGGAGACAAGGCTGCAAGGAAACAACCCCCGTTAGAAAGAATAGGTATTGTCTATGTTTAATCAGTGTGAATCTAAACTCCTTTTTGAACAAGCATTGGCTATGTAGTGTTTGTTGTTTCAATATTTAACCCAAGCTTAAAGACAGGATATCTTGGCCATCAGCATTATCCATTTAAACAAGGACAAATGCTCCTTTTGGAAGAAAATAAAGGAGAGTTGGCAGAGGAAATAGCCTTGAGTTGTCCTTAGGTGACACGCAACCATATATGGATAAAAAGGGTTAGCGTATTTAATCTGTGAAGACCACCAGAGACCTTCAAGGACCCCTGAAGAGAGGAAGACATGCACAGAAGGATCTGAAATGGAGCCAAGAAGAGTGACTTAATGCCATTATGAAACCTATGTAGATTAGAATGATTATGTATTAGATAGGGGGAATATGTATGAATTTATTGTATAAATATAACAAAGGAGCCGGCTTCAGTGTGCTTGATTAGTGGAAAATGACCCATCGCCCAGGCTTATGCAACCCTGAAATAAATAAGCAATGTCTCTCCTGAGTGTGCGATTATTGACTCAGAGCACACGGGGCGACGAATCTGCTTTTCGGACAACAAGGCCACTGTTAGAAACTGGGTACTCTGTAGTCAGGTCCTCTGTCATTCCCAGGAGATTTCAAGAGTAAGGTAGCTGTATCCTGCACTGGTAAGGAAAGACACTTTGTGTAACATTTGTTGCAGGATTTATCCCCTTCTGAGTATACAGGAAAGCCCCCAGGGTGTTAGTAACAGGGTAGTTTAGCACTACCTGATGCAGAGCTCCCTGAACCCACTCTGCCATGAAAATCCAGTTCCTGAGCCTGCTCATTCCCTGGGAATCTGATTGTATCACAGGCTCTCCCTGGGAGTTACTACCACTTGCACACCCCTGCCACGAGGTTACCAGACAATCCTGGGCTTCACCAAATCACCTGCCCATGCAGTCCCTGATGAGTTGACTGGCTCTGGAAAGCTGAGGTTTTGATTCTACTTTTTTTCATGGGATAAAATTAAATTAGAGATTCATACTATAACCCTGCTCCATAATGAGCTGCTTCTGCCCAGGAATCTGTGACTACCTATAATATTTCCCCCTGTCTCTTGCTGTCTCTCTCCTTGTCTCCATGCTCTCCTTCGCAAAATGTCAGAACCCATTTGGAAATGGCTTTTTTAAAAATAAGTAGATACATGCTTGTTCATAGCACTGGTTTTTAACTCATGACAGAAATTCATCTAACAAAGTGAAGCAAGGCAGGAGCCGAGTTCCCTCATTTCTTCCCTTCCAGGTGATTCCAAATTGTACACCAAATTTCATCTGGTCTACTAGGTCTGACTGAGAAAATTAAACCGTAACTGTAACTTGAGATAGAAATGTAACATCTTCTGTAAAGTTCCTAAGATTCATAGAATCATTTGCATTGGAAGGGATGTTCAAACATTGTCTAGACTAACCCCCATACTATGGGTAGGGACCTCTTTCACTAGATCAAGTGTAAACCCCATCCAACCTGATATTAAACACTTCCAGGGATGGGGCATCCACAACTTCTCTGGGCAACCTGTTGCAGTGTCCCACCCCTTTCATCATAAAAAATTTCTTCCTTATGTCCAGTCCAAATCTACCCTCTTTCAGTTTAAAACCATTGCCCATTGTCCCGTCACTACAGGCCCTTCTGAAAAGTGTTTCTTAGCCTTTCTTATTAGCTCCCTTCATATATTGAAAGTCACAATAAGGTCTCGCTGCAGCCTTGTCTTCTTCAGGCTAAAATAGCCCAACTCTCTCAGTCTTTCTTCATGGGAAAGGTCTTCCAGCCCTCAGATTGTTTTTCTGGCCCTTCATAGGATTCACATGGGCCCACTCCTCGAGCCTGTCAAGGTCCCTCTAGATGGCATCCCTTCCCTCTAGCAAATCAGCTGCACTGCTTGACTTGGTATCATCCACAGACTTGCCAGGGTGCAATCCATCTCACTATCTATGTCATTAATAAAGATATTAAATGGTATTGGTCCCAGTACGGACCCCTGAGGGACACCACTCGGTACTGGTTTCCATCACTCATTACTGGTTTCCATTTAGACATTGAGCCATTGGCTGTAACTCTTTGGATACAGCCATCCAGATGATTCCTTATCCATTTAACAATCCATCCATCAAATCCATAATTCTCCAATTTTGAGGTCAGAACATTGTGGGGGACCATTCAAAGGCCTTACAGAAGTCCGGGTAGATGACATCAGTTGCTCTTCCCTTATCCGATAATGCAGACACTCCGTTGTGGGAGGCCACTATATCAGTCAGGCATGATTTACCCTTGGTGAAGCCATGTTTGCTGTCTCTAATGACCTCCCTGTCTTCCATAAGTTTTGACATAGCTTCCAGGAGGATCCGTTCCATGATCTTACCAGGCACTGAGGTAAGGCTGACTGGTCTGTAGGTCCCAGGGTTCTCTTTATTTTCGTCTTTAAAAATGGCTCTGATATTCCCTTTTCTCCAGTCTCTGGGAACTTAACCTGACTGCAATGACTTTTCAAATATGATGAAGAGTGGCTTAGCAACTACATCTGCCAATTCCCTTAGGACCCTGGAATGCATTTCGTTGGGCCCCATAGGCTTGTATATGTTCAGGTTCTTCAAATGGTCTCAAACCTGATCTTCTACCGTGGGAGGGATTTTGTTCCCTCAGTCCCTGCCCTGAGGTTAAGGGACTTGAGAGAGGTGGGAAGAGTGATGTTCAGTGGAAACTGAGGCAAAAAATAATGTTGTGTACCTCAGCCTTTTCCGTGTCAGTTGTCACTTGTTCTCCTGTCTTATTTATTGGGGGGAGGGGACACATTTTCTTTAATCTTCGTTTTCTGGATGCAGAGGGGAACATTGACACTGAGAATGAGGAGAAGGCTGAGGTACTTAATGCCTTCTTTGCCTCAGTCTTTAACTGTCAGACCAGTTATCCCCAGGGTATTCAGCCCCCTGAGCTGGAAGGCAAGGACAAGGAGCAGAATAAACCCCCCATAATCCAGGAGGAAGCAGTTTACGACCTGCTGAACTGCCTGGACACTCACAAGTCTATGGGTCCGGATGGGATCCACCCGAGAATACTGAGGGAGCTGGCAGAGGAGCTCACCAAGCCACTCTCCATCATTTATCAGCAGTCCTGGTTAACAGGGGAGGTCCCAGATGACTGGAGGCTTGCCAATGTGACGCCCATCTACAAGAAGGGACAGAAGGAGGATCCAGGGAACTACAGGCCTGTCTGCCTGACCTCGGTACCGGGGAAGATTATGGAGCGATACATCTTGAGTGAGCTCACCGGGCAAGTGCAGGACAACTAGGGGATCAGGCCCAGCCAGCATGGCTTCATGAAAGGCAGGTCCTGCCTGACCAACCTGATCTCCTTCTATGACCAGGTGACCCACCTAGTGGATGAGGGAAAGGTGGTGGATGTTGTCTGCCTGGGCTTTAGTAAAGCCTTTGACACTGCCTCCCACAGCATCCTCCTAGAGAAGCTGGCAGCTCATGACTTGGATGGACATACTCTTCACTGGGTAAAAAACTGGCTGGATGGCCGAGCCCAGAGAGTTGTGGTGAACGGAGCTAAATCTGGTTGGTTGCTGGTCACAAGCGGTGTTCCCCAGGGCTCAGTGTTGGGGCCAGTCTTGTTTAATATCTTTATCAATGATCTGGATGAGGGGATTGAGTGCACCCTTAGTAAGTTTGCAGACAACGCCAAATTGGGCTGGAGTGTCGATCTGCTCGAGGGTAGGAAGGCTCTAAAGAGGGATCTGGACAGGCTGGATCGATGGGCCGAGGTTAATTGTATGAGATTTAACAAGGCCAAGTGTTGGGTCTTGCACTTTGGTCACAACATCCCCATGCAATGTTACAGGCTTGGGGAAGAGTGGCTGGAAAGCTGCCCGGCGGAAAAGGACCCGGGGGTGTTGGTTGACAGCCAGCTGAACATGAGCCAGCAGTGTGCCCAGGTGGCCAAGAAGGCCGACGGCATCCTGGCTTGTATCAGGAATAGCGTGGCCAGCAGGACTAGGGCAGTGATCGTGCCCCTGTACTCGGCACTGGTGAGGCCGCACCTTGAATTCTGAGTTCAGTTTTGGGCCCCTCAGTACAAGAAGGACATTGAGGTGCTGGAGCGCGTCCAGAGAAGGACAACGAAGCTGGTGAAGGGTCTGGAGAGCAGGTCTTATGAGGAGAGGTTGAGGGAACTGGAGTTGTTTAGTTTGGAGAAGAGGAGGCTGAGGGGAGACCTTCTCGCTCTCTACAACTACCTGAAAGGAGGTTGTAGTGAGGTGGGTGTTCGTCTCTTCTCCCAAGATACTAGCGATAAGACACAAGGAAATGGCTTAAAGCTGCACCAGGGGAGGTTTAGATTGGATATTAGGAAAAACTTCTTTACTGAAAGAGTGGTCAAGTACTGGAACAGGCTGCCCAGAAAGGTGATGGAGTCACCATCCCTGGAGGAGTTAAAAAAACATGTTGACGTGGCACTTTGGGACATGGCTTAGGGGACATGGTGGTGTTGTGTTGATGGTTGGACTTGATGATCCTAGAAGTCTTTTCCAACCTTTATGATTCTATGAAAAAAAAAAGATTCTTTACTGCCCTTGTGTAGTTTGGTTTTCCTGCACAGGCAACCACAATTTTTTGGGATAGTTGTCACATGGAATACTTAGTCAGCTTTTCTTTGACACTGGAGAAGAGGAAATATGTCTGAAATACACCCCCTCTTAATGAAACAAGTCTCCTGCCTCAGGATTGCACAGACTCACCAGATCTGGTCCTGACAGGAGAGAGGTGCTGGTGATAGTAAAGTGTTCTCTCTGACAGAAGGAGACAGATATTTAAGGACTGAAGAACCAAGTGGCTAAAGGCAGGCAACCTGGTAATGGGCACAGAATTCTCTTACGAAGACAGTAAATCTATGGCAGAGAAAACAGAAGCAGGGATGATGTGGCAAAACACTGCAATGGCAATGTGCATTCTTACTAGGGCAGTTACATACAACCGAGCATGAATATGCAGTATGCAGATCAAGTATATACAGCCTTGGTTGACAAATGCCAGAATACACTGGTTGCTGAAAGAACAACTGGGACTCCTTTTTTATGGCTAGTGCAGGTTCTGACATATGCTTTGTTTGTTTTTATTGTTTTCAATGTTTGATGAGAACAATAATCCTATTATTATTTGTCTACATTTCAGTTTTTCCACAGCTCCTGGCAGCCCAATCCTGAAATCATTGAAAAGAAAACCCTGGAGTCCTTGGGAAAACCAGGCACTGGGGTTTCACTGATGTCCCAGCACGAGACCTGCAAGAATGATGAACAAACCTTGAATGGCAATGGAAGTGCAAAGAGACCACAGAAAACAACCTGCAAAGTGAAAATCAGAAAAAAACAAAATTCCAAATCTAGAAGGAGTTGTCCAAAACTGAGTATGGAGAGTGAAGGGGGATCCCAGGAGGAGTCACACTGGTGACTTTGTTGGGCTTTGACAACGTGTTCTGGAAAAGAGCGATCTCAAATCCTCACAGAGAAACATGGCTGGTATCCCCCAGTGCCCAGCACTGGACTGGGTGCATTGTGACCCAGGTAGTAAAAAAGAAACTTGTGGCAGAAAAACTCTCTTGTGTAACGCTGCTAAGTCAAAGTTGTCTAAGTGAAAAGCGGTTTTGCACCTGAACTCAAGCTGGCCCAAATCTGTACTGCCATGCAAGCAGCAGAGAACAGGTCTGATATTAATGGCATTCATATCACACTCCTACTTTTGGGGACTTGACACTGGCTGTCCCCACCTTCTTCTCCATACACTATAGCTGTCTCCCCACTCAGCTCCTTCCTTTTGAGAAGTAAACGTAGTTTTGAAATGTACGTATTTACACCTCTCCATTTGTTCATCCCAGGATACTATGAAGGGCTTTTTCTCTGCTTTATTCAGCTTAGGGTGCTCACGGCTACTGAGGATGGGCAACAACAGCATATCCCTCTTTTAAACATGTTTGCACCTGAACTAACATCGTTCAGCCTTTTATTGAAGACTAGCTTCCAATTTTCTCTAACAAATCCAGAAGCTTTTTTATCTTAGTATTGGAATAGTTTCACTTGAAATAAAACTCCAGCTTTGACATTTTTAAAAAGTGAGCTTCTAAGAGGGACCTTTTTATTGTTTTTCAGACACGCTGAGGCCATGCAGAATAAACTCACTCTCATATGACAACTACTACAGTAAAAGACACAGAGGTACACAAAAAGCACAGGAGTAACAGAACCCACTAACAGACAGCAAAGAGATAAAGATATGTATGTACAGAAATTACCTGGTTTTGTGGTAATCTGACAGGTAATCTGGCTTTGTGATGACTAATGCAGATGAAAAATTCTATAACCCCATAATATAAAAGTGTTCATCAATACAACATTATTTATTATTCTGTGAGGGAGTAGCTTTACTTCAACAGAATTCTTGCCAGGTTGCTGAGACCTATATAGCAACCGGGTTGCTATAGGTAGACCTTTATCTAATGCACAGATTCCTTTGTCGTTATTTCCTTTTTCCATTTCCACTTCCAATGCTGGAACATCACAGACTTTTGATATCACCATAAACTAAGTAAGCAAATCCGTGAAATAAAAAGTTGACCCTATGGAAGAGAAAACCAATGAAAGCAGGTCTTCCTTGTAATAATTTGCAATTATGAACCCATTTTTTTGGCCTTCCTCCTAATTTTTGAGCAGATTAGCATTTAAAATCATAAAGTGGATACTTGTGCTTTCTGTCAAAATAAGGCCGCTCACTAAACACCGACCTTTTATTTGCCTCCTGTTAAGCCAACTCCTCTTTGACCACCAGAAGCGCAGTTCTCCATGTCGAATTGTTGCACAAAATCACTGATCAGCCTGATTCCAAGCCAGTTCCCAGGTCAGAACTATTCACAAAAGACAAAATATGTTTTGTGCCTGGGATCCTAAAGCTCTGATTGCCATATTAGCTGTGTTCCAGGCAGTGGTATTCATGTTCCTTAGAGTCTGCAGTGTGGGGAAATGTCCATGTAGTGAGGCATTGTAGAAATTTAAGAAATCTGCTATTCATTTCAGAATATGCATTAGTCTGAGCCTTTGCAAATGTGCAACAGGCTAGGGACATGACATAGCCTATATAAAAAATTCAATAAATAGAAGCTGCATGGCCATGGAGATGTCTCGTCATATAATACAAAACCCTAGTTGGAATCTTATTTTGGGATATTAATACAACCCCTGAATGTGGCAGGAAATGTCTGGGGAAGTTTCTGCTCATTGGTTCTTAGAAAAGGACACCCAGCTAAGAAAGATGGAGATAGGGGCATGATGGGCAACGAAGATGTTCCTTGTAACAAATTTACTCAAGGTCCAGAAACTGACCAGTTCATCAGCATTACAAAGACAAAACAGAACAACATTAGGCCATCTTAATTGTTTTGAGGTTTGATTTTTCATTATGAGCACATGCCCCAAGTCCTTTTCAAGCTGCCCATCTTAGCACACGGCATTTCTTGGAAGATATTGAGCAGAGCACATCTCTTTTCCTTCTTTCCCCAGTTTCATGAGGCATCTTAACAGGTTTGAGAAAAGAAATTAATGCCCAGATTTCCAAAAAGGATGTCATACAACAAAGTGAAATGTGTTCCCTCTCCACTGCGATCATAAATCACACACCTGAACTTCAGCTCAGCACGTTAGCTAGAAATTTGAACCATGACAGCACAATAGTATCCCCGGATTTTTTCTTAGGATATCAACTTCTCTTATGACCAGAATAGGAAACTACTTAAGGAGCTGGAGAGTGGCCTGTTCAAGACAATGTGGGGCCCTGAGGGACGCAGGGTGATCAGACACTGTGGCAGTGATTCAGTAACTTAAGATAAGCTATTTCTAAGGGAGACTCAGTCTGGAGTTGTGCACACCTACTCCCATAGCTGAGATGAGCTGGCATCCCCAGGGCTAGCAATGCACAGGTGAGGGGGAAGGAGGATGAGAAATGATGAATTAGGAGTACTGACTGATACGCCAGTGGTGCAATTGGCATAAACGTGACTTTACATTTGTCCCTACAAGGTGATTTTTATCAGGCCACTCTTTCTCTTTGTCACTGCACTCCCTTTTTCCAGTTGGGAAAAAAAAAATTCCCATTGGTATCTATGCTATTCTGCCCAGCTCAACTTTACAAATTTAACAGGTTTTTTTGATTTGATGTTAATTTTGTCCCTGTACTGGACATATATCAACTGGAGCCTATATAGCTAGTCCATTCAGTGTTCCTACGTACACATAGACTGCCTTTCTGTAGCGTGGAATGCACTCTTACATTATTTGGCAGCTCTCTCCAGCTAAGGACTATAAAGTCTATTCAGCTGAAGGCACCGCTATATACTCTTTGCCTGTAAAGGTATTTTAGACTGTGATTATTGTACATGGGCCAGTGCTCTCCATCACCACTTGTGTTCAGTAATGCACTAATTTTCTAAATCTCAGCTACTGCAGTATCTGAGGTGGGCAACTGCTCCAACTTAATTTTCTTCAAAAAGTTATAGTAATTTAAGTTTTCCTTCTTACCTCTCAGAAAAGGTGTTGTGGTTTAGCCCCGGTCAGCAACTAAGCACCACACAGCCGCTCGCTCACTCCCCCCACCCCTGTGGGATGCGGGAGAGAATCGGAAGGGCCAAAGTAAGAAAACTCGTGGGTTGAGATAAGAACAGTTTAATAATTACAATAAAACAGCAATAATAATAATAATATAATGAAAAGGAAAATAATGAGCGAGAGGGAGATGAAACACTGGAAGAAGGGAAAACAAACAAACAGACAACAAGTGCTGCAACCGCTCACCACCCGCCGACCGACGCTGCTGGTCCCCAAGCCGCGATCGCTGCTTCCCCCGGCCAACTCCCCCCAGTTAATATACTGGACATGATGTCACATGATATGGAATACCCTTTGGCCAATTCGGATCAGCTCTCCTGGTTGTATCCCCTCCCCTCCCGGCTTCTTGTGCACCTGGCAGAGCACGGGAAGCTGGAAAAGTCCTTGACTAGTGTAAGCACTACCTAGCAACAACTAAAACATTAGTGTGTTATCAACATTATTTTCATACTAAGTCTAAAACACAGCACTATACCAGCTACAGTGAAGAAAATTAACTATCCCAGCTAAAACCATGACAAAAGGTAAAGAAGCGCCCTGATGCCTCTCCCAAGTGAGCAGGGAGGGTAAGCTGCAACACACCAAGAGTGAACTGCTGTCACTAGCCCGACTCATTCCAGATGCCAAAATGTTTATTCCAGGGCCATCCTGCTGAGGTCAATTTAATTAGCAGGGATGCACGTGATACAGTTTTTGCCCGTGCTACTGCAAATGGGTTTTGCCTTTTCAGTCTCAGCTGTAAAGAAATAAATTAAGCATGAATATCACATTTGCTACAGCAGCGTACATGCTGTTTGACTGTACCCAGTCAAAATCTACTGCCCCCTGACTAGTTGTAGCGGGCTGGAAAATCACAGTTAACCCATTTGCCTCAGGTCAGTGCACCTAGTTGGGTGAAACCCTGTGAGAATTGGTGTGTGTGACCCCCAACACCCTTCACTTATGGTAACTGAGAGTCTGGTAGGCACATTTCCATCCCAAAGAGGGGCACAGGCACGTGAGCTCGGGAATTCGGGCTGTTCAGGGTGCAGGGACATGGCCCAATAATTTCAGAAAAAAAGTGCGATCTGTATGCAGGTTTGTATGGTGGATATAGGAAGAGGTCATAAACCCGAGCAAGGACCCAAAAGTCGGATGCACCCTAAGAGGCAATGCAGAAGAAGAGTAGGAACAGCGTTTCAGCAACAGGGCTTAAAAAGAGAGGCTTTTTTTTTAGTATTTCTTTCCCTTTTAGTGTAGGGATTTAGGACTCGCACAGTCTTTGCGAAAACACGAATACCGGTGAAATCCGATCCCGCCATTTCTCCTCCAAACTGCAGGGACCCCGTTTCCGGGTAACCCCTTCAGATATACGAGGTTAACAGCTACGGTCTTGAGATCAACAGCCTTTGCTGAGAGCTGAACAGGCAATTCCACGAAACTCCCCGTTCTCTTGCCCGCTGGGGAAGCGGGGGTACCAGCGCTGGGACTAAAGCGAGGAAACAGCCTCTCCTGCCGCACTTCTCCCCGACTGCCCCTCACTGCTGGCGCCCGGGCAGAGTTAAGCAGAGCGACGGGCGTCGCTTCAGTGCAGAAAAGGCGACGGGAAGGAGGGTAGGGTCGAGTCACTGGGAAAAGCAGGCGGCTGCAGGGTCGGGGGACAGGCGGGGGGGCGACGCGCGGGGGGCTCCGAACCCCGAGGGCTCCTACCGCGCCCAGCGCTGCCTCCGAGCGGCTCCGTTGCCGAAATGAGACCCCGGCACACGGCTACGAGCAGCTGAAAGGCACGGGAGGTTCAGCACCGAAGTCGAGGACCGGGGAGCAGCACCAAGGACTGCTCAAACGGCAGCTGGAAACACCCGTGCCTCTCAGACCCCGCTCGCCCTACGATTTCCAGGGAAGGGACGAGCTTGCAAGGGGCAGAACTGGGGCGGGAGTGAAAAAGCCCATCGGAAGGGAGGCGAGCACGTACCCAGGAAGTTCATAAAGCTCTTCCGCCGAGTGAAATAAAAAAAGTGGACCGTGTGTTTAACCCGAAAAACGCTGGGCAGCAGAAAAACCCGGGAGTCGCGGCCAATCTCTGCGCAGCGCGGGCTTTTCGAAATCGGCAGAGCTCCGGGGGGCGGGCGGGAGCGCGGCCCTTCGTCCCCCGGCTGGTCGGGGGAGCCGCAGCGCCCCGCTCCCCCCAGGAGCCGGGGTGCCGTGAGCGGTGCCCGACTTCCACGGGGAATTTGGGCTCGCAGCAATTTCTGGCTGCTGACGGGAAGCTATTTGCATCCCCGCCCGCGCGAGTGTGTTGAAATGAGCTGTCCCGCGGTGACCACTGCTGCGGTGCTGCCCGGCACCCGCGGAGAGCACGAGGGCGGATTCTGCTGTTATCGGAGCGACCTTAACTAAACAGCGAGATGGAAGAAGGAAAATTAAAATAGCGCGTACACACCCGAAGAAAAAATGTGTTTCAGCTCTTTTTCGGAAAGTTTGGGTGGCTCTTAAAAGAGCCGTTGGGTTTATCTGCAAGGCAGACAGAATTTTTTCAGGACCATTTATTTCTTTTTGGGGGCCGCCTTCTTTGCCTTGGCCGCTTTAGGCTTGGCTGCTTTGGGTTTCACCGCCTTGGGCTTGGCCGGGCTCTTCGCTGCTGCCGCCGCCTTTTTGGGCTTGGCAGCCTTAGTCGCCTTCTTGGGGCTCTTGGCCGCTTTCTTGGCCGCGGCGGCCGCCGGCTTCTTCGCTTTCTTGGGGCTCTTCTTCGCTGTCACCGCCTTCTTGGGCTTCTTGGCGGCGCTGGCGGGCTTCTTGGCCGCCGGCTTCTTGGGCTTGGCCGCGGCCGCCCGCTTCTTCGGGGCTTTTTCCTTCACTTCTCCAGGCTTCTTGCTGAGACGGAAAGAGCCGGAGGCGCCGGTGCCCTTGGTCTGCACCAGGGTGCCCTTGCTGACGAGGCTCTTGAGCCCCAGCTTGATGCGGCTGTTGCTCTTCTCCACATCGTAGCCGCCGGCGGCCAGCGCCTTCTTGAGGGCGGCGAGGGAGAGCCCCTTGCGCTCCTTGGAGGCGGACACGGCCTTGGTGATCAGCTCGGTGACGCTGGGGCCCGCCGGCTTGCGGGCTTTGGAGCCGCCCGCCGCCTTCTTCGGCTTCTTGGCGGCGGCCGTAGCCTTGGCCGGAGCGGGAGCGGCGACGTCGGGCGCGGCGACGGGAGCCGTCTCGGACATGGCGCCTCCTGCCGAGCCCGCGCGAACAATGGCGCCGCCGCCGCCGCCGCCCCCTTTTATAGCGGCGCTGCGCGCGCTGATTGGTGGGGCCCCCGCCGCCCGCCGCCGCGCCCCTTGTGTTTCTTCCCCGTCCAAAAAGGCCTTTTTCCTCCCGAAATTTATTGTCGATGCACCCCGTTTCTTCCCGGGAGGGGAGGGGGCCTCCGTCCTACCCGCTAACGGAGTTTCCCGTTGGAAGGAGCGGAAATGAGGGAAAAACGAGCCGAGGAACTCCGCGGCGGGGAGGCGCAGAGACCTCGGGAGAGAGAAACTTTCGTTTTATCTTTTAAATTAAAATTATACAGGTGGCTAAATGGGCACAGCCGGCGTGAAATCTTGTGCTTTAGAAGGCCCTCTCTACAACAGGGGTAAAAACAGGGTCGTTTGAACGGTTGGTCTCAGGATAAATCGGTATTAAAGATGTTAAAGTAACACAGCTTCGCCCCGCGCTCCCGGACGCGGATGCAGAGCCGGCTGCCTCGGCCGAGCCGTTTCCCTCCGAAATCATATAATCCCCCTTCAGCGACCTCGGTGTCTTAGCTATTGCCTTTTGGGGATGCGTTTGTGCTTTAGCAGCGGGTATGAAAGCCGCTGTTATTTTATATCTGCTTAGGTATTTCAGTGCAACAAAGCACCGAGGTGCCCCTCATTGCACTTTCAATATAACCCTAACGAAGCCCCTTTCCTTTGTTAAATTCAGTAATCAGGGTAGTTGCAATTGTAATATATCAGGTTTTAGTCTTAAAATGTATAAAAGTACCTGTCTTTGTTAAAATTGATCGGGAAATACAGTCTGAGGTGAAATGAAATTTGAACTGGGCGGAGAGTTAAAGCTGAAAATTCGGTCCTGTGAGGGTATGCCCGGTAATCAGGACACTTTATTATGCAAAATTGATTTCTCTGTTCTAATGATTGAATGTTGATGCTGTAAGTGTTTTGCTTTGACAGCAGCATGTGGTGATTCACTGCGTTACTCCTTTCAGAAGTAAGGTCAGAATTTACACCTTTTCAAGACAGTTCCTTCCCGGGGTCAGTGGCAGCTCCATATTGCAAACAGTGGATGAATTCTCACTTTCTTCCTTCATTTCCAATGGCATGCTAGCTTTTTAACATGGAACAGTTAACAGTCAGCCTGCAATAGTACTGTGTTTCATACGGTCGATACCAGGCTATGATCAGCTCCTAAAAATGGGTGAGCAGATCTCTTCAGGGCTAAAAGAAGGTGTAACAGGGTGAATGAAATGACAGTACAAGGTAGCGTTCCCACTGCCTGGGACTGTGAAAATCTACAGATATGCTGACTTGAATCTCCATGCAACATTCAAGAGATGTCATTTCCTTTTCTAATTATGTGTGTTTAACTGAAAATTCTAGAGGGCTACAATCAAAGCAAGGACTAGAGTTATTCTAGTTATTTAACATACCAGATTTTTTTCTCTGCTTGGAGATGAAATATGGGAAGACATACAGCTTTGTGAGGTCTTCCAGCTAATGCATTTTAGCCTGTTTAATGAAGGTAAATACGTGTTTTGGGTGACCTGGCGTGCGTGACGGAACTGCAAAGTGTGAGACTGCAGAACTGTGCATTGTGTGTTGATTAAACATAGCAATTGGAAACTGATTTTAATGCCCATTTTCTCTGATGGTTATTTCCTATAATGGGGAGGCCTAAGGTCCTCAGCAACATGACTGAACACTGTATCAGAACTGCTGACACTCTGAGGAAAAGATTTTTTCCTCAACTAGTAGTAGTGACCCCATGGTAATAAAGGACGAGGATTTCAAGCCCTCCCAGAGGCAGCGGAGCTAACATTTCATAACTTTTTAGTCCATTGATATCTGTGTATAGGTGGTGTGTTTGTTTCAAGCTATTCACATTTAATGGCAGCTTTCTGTCAATTCTCTGGACTCTTAAAACAAGTAATATTGTCATCCTTACCAGTCTTTGAAAGATTCCTAGTATTTTTTTTTTTTATTTCTCTCAAATTCTTTAAGACAGACACAGACTCTGAGATTCCTGGAAATAGAAACAGAACATTCTTTTTTTTTTTTGCTTTCATTGTCATGACTGTTTCTTGACTTACTTGGAAGATGGAAAGTGTTTAGAGATTTGATTCTAATCTCTCAAGCCCATCATTGCTCCATGTAAGATATATTTCTGTACATCAGAGATTATCCCCGTCCACTATGAGAGATTTGTGACCAAGAAAAGACAGACTGGTAGCATCAGGCTGTGGGTTCTCATAGGAAAGAACCATGATAGCACCTACAATGTGAGTCATATCAAAGATGGGCATAAACGCGAAGACAGGAAGGACAGACCTGAGTCTTGGAGGAACTTGCAGATCTTTTGCCTCTCCCTGTCTCTTTTGTTCAGTTACATTTTGCTTTTGGATGTTCAAGCATAATAGTCTGGAAGTATCCAAGTATTTGGATTGTAATCCAGTAAATGGATTTTAATTTCTCAGCCACTGTAGATTAAATTTAATTTTTCAGCCACTGTAGAGTATAACCCAAAACAGAAGGCATGTGCTTATCACAGGAACTTGGTGCAGTTACATAGGTACAGCAGGAGGGCTTCCCCAGGCTTTGATATTCCATTATTTCTTCAGGAAGAAGTTGTATCTGGGTATCGCCATTCCATCCACCTTTCCTTCATTTTTAGAATCATCAAGTGTCAATAAAAGTACTGAAATATTTTACTAAAATGTTACTTTCCTTCCAGGAAATAAACACTTCTATGAAATAGCACAGGCCTATGGAGCGATTCTACACAGAATTTCTTTAAGAGGTTACTAGGAAAAAAAATGAACCATTGAGAGGAGAATGTGATAGGTTCAGGTTCTGCATCAAAACCCCACACCTGCTTTGGATCAATTCAACTTTATGCAGACCGCTTATTGAAAGTGGACATCTTCCCTTGCTCATATTCCAAGGAAGAATGGGGTAGGTAGTACCAAATGATTTTTGCCCTGTGTTTTAATGCCCTCTTTCAAATCTGATGCCAAGCACAGGTGTCCTAATGTCCAGTAAATTGGGAATCCCTGTCTCCTTCTGCTTAAAAGAGTCATAGGCTCCCATTGTTTTACTCTTTCCCTACTGACATTTATTTTCCTGAATTACTAGGCAAGTAAAAATGTCCTATAATAGATGTTGATGCAGTATTTTCATTACCCCCATGCACAAATGAACAGCAGCCAATTCCTTCACCATGAATTGTGGCTTCCACAATGGTGAGGCCCTTGGCTTGGTTGTAGGGAAATCTTATTTTACTCTTCTGGCAAATTTCTGGATATAGACCGTAGCTCATGGTGAGATATGCGCTACAAAATGTTCAGAAGAGTCTGTATTCCACGGTTGAAAGACATCTTGAAATCTTGGTTTTTTTCATACAACAGAACATGCCTCATTGGCAGGAAGTGGAACCATTTTTTTAAATCACAGAAACACCATTCAAAGCGAGATGAAAACTACTTCTCTATCTTCCAGCCTTTGTCCAATAGCACTCTTGAGAGGATGGAAACCCTGCAGCTCAGCATGCAGAAGCCTCAATAGACTGGAACTTTTCAGTTTTCTTTTTCTCTCATGTGGAGCAAGAGAAGTCTCTGACACAGCATTAGACCTAACAGCAGCTGCTGGAGCTGGCTTAGTGGCACAAGGACAGAAATGATAAGAAGGAACAATTTACACCTAGTCAACAGTATCGATCTAATCATAAGTATGGACTAGAAAGAATTGTTTTCCAGGTCACAAATTCCCAAAGCTGATTGAACGATGAGGTGACCTACAGTGGTTTTCTAAAAATCAAATTAGAGGTCCTTCCAGAATTGCAGGGTTAGGATGTGAATGGAGCCTTCTTGCCCACAAGCAACTGGCAGTTATTGCCATTTGGAAACTCCAGTTGCAGCACAAGCAGATAAAGTTTTGGCATAGTAGTGAGAGAAGTCAAGGACGTTTGTGAAGCTCCTGATGCACTTGGATTTTTTTTTCTTTTCCTCCATGTGGCAAAAGCGGTACATGGACTTCCCCAACTTCATTCATACCAGTTAGCCTGATTGCTATTACTGTGTAAGAGCCCAAACACTGTGGGCTACTTTAGACCAATCTCTGGGTATTTCTACACTGAAAGGAATGCGTTTCTGCATGCTTCAAAGCCTATTAAATCAATGCTGTAGTTTTAGCATAAAAAATGTAAAACTAAAAATAAAGGAAGAATTTGTAACATAAGAACATAACAGGATTTTTTTTTTCATTCACGCTAACATAAAAGGTTGATTGCTTCTTCTGTTAAAGGAGACAGAATGACATTTTTCTTTTAATTCTTTAAGCTTTTATTGTCCTTTAATACCACAGTGATGAATCTTTTAACTGGGAATTTATGTAACACAAGAGAATCATTTACATATAACCTAGTGGCTGCAAACTGACAGTGGAAGGAGGCAAAGCTCTCAAGAGAGCTTTCACCCAGTTCTTGGTGCTTGGAATTCATGAGTCAACCCGCAAAATTCAGGGGAGCATGTGTCCCAGCAATCTAAGCCCCTGCCACTTTTTTATTTTTGTGATGATTTTAAACCTTGCACATATAAGGAGATTATCAGGTTAATCTTCAACATGTAGAGAGAGTAGAGAGAGTGGGGGAAGAAAATCAGATGAGTCATAACTGAGTGGAAATATAATTCAAAAAAGCAACAAATACAATGTGTGCAAAACATTGCTTTCTGAGGCTCCATATGTTTGAAAGCATTTAGGGGTATATACAGGAACAAAGGCCAGAGCAGCCTTCTTTTCAAAGTGATTTCTACTGTTTGCTGCAGTTGGGAGTAATTTTGAAATTCAGTTTACAGCTGAGATGCTCACATTTCACATCGAGGACCAGCTAAAGTCACTTGGTTTGTTCAGCCTAGAGAAAAGGAGACTAAGGGGTGACCTCATCGAGGTCTACAGCTTCCTCACAAGGGGAGGAGGAGGGACAGGCACTGATCTCTTCTCTCTGGTGACCAATGATAGGACCCAAGGGAATGGCAGGAAGATGTGCCAGGGGAGGTTTAGTTTGGATATTAGGAAAAGGTTCTTCACCCAGAGGGTGGTGGAGCACTGGAACAGGCTCTCCAGGGAGGTAGTCATGGCACCAAGCCTGACGACATTCAAGAAGCACTTGGACAACGCCCTCAGAGACATGGTGTGAATTTTGGGGTTGTCCTGTGCAGGGACAGGAGTTGGACTCAATGATCCTTGTGGGTCCCTTCCAACTCAGGACGTTCTATGATTCTATGATCGTCAACACTGATCCCCACTGATGAAACATAAAGAGGTCAACTTTTTTTTTCTAAAATATAAATCAGAATTTCATCCACATATAAAAATATTTCTGCATGGATTTTTCTGAAACAAACAAACAAACAAACAACAAAAAAAAAAACCCAACAAAACACCAAACCCACAAACTGTGGTCTCTAGCATTATGATTTATGAAGGTAAAAGCTAAGAAGAAAATTGTAAGAGCAATTTAAATTGAGATAATCTAAAAGAACAGGGAACAGAATTAAGAAAAACTGTAAGAAGTGCTTTCAGAATTTTCATGGATACTTAACACCATATTTGCTATAGTTGGCCTACTGATTTATAAATTTAATAGTAACAACTGTTCATTTTCTTCTAGGCAATATTCATTTCTTACAATATGGTATGATATTTAAAAGAGTTCCGGGGCATATGTAGGTCCCGAACTCATATCTAAAAAAGGAAATGGGAGAAAATAAACTCAACATATAGTCTCTGATGATCATATTCACTGTAAAATCTACCTGTTTCAGAGAGTTTATAATGTGCTGTCATGTTCATTCACTGTTTACAAAACCCCACATCAAAAGAACTAGAGATTAAGAGTTCAAGGGTTTAGTGCTGTTCAAAAAGAAAAACAAATCAAAACCAAATCATAAGATCTACACCCATTCCTGGAAATAATTAGTCTTTGCAAGCAATAGGGTAATTTAGAAGCAAATATAAATATGTAAAATATAAATATGTTGTGCTGCACATAGAGTAATAGAGTAATACACAGTGAAAAACAGCAACAACAACTAAATGTCCAGAAGATGCTTCGAACACTTCTGTCATCTTGTCGAAAAAGTAATGAGAAAATGTTTAAAGGAAAGGAATGATGCCCAGCAGATCGCAGGAAGAACAAGACCGGTGAAGTCAAGCAAAGTAGCTCTGAACCCTTGCCAGAAGCGCTGTCCCGGGCGAGCGCTGCGCCAACGCGCCTGAAAGGGCCGCGGCAGCCGCAAAATCGCCGAATCCAGGCGCAGGCCCCGCTGTGCCGCGACCTCCGCAGCACTGCTGACGGGGGGCGGCCACCCCCAAAGCCAGGCGCAGCGGCCGTGGGGGCGCGCTCGGCCCCTCGTAAAAGCAAGGTGTGTGCGCCACCGCCCCGCCCGGAGGGCAAGACGCCGGGAAACGGCGCTTCGGGGGCACAGGGACCGGGGAGAGGCGAGCGAGGCGGAGGCGGAGGCGGAGGCGGAGGCGGAGGCGGAGGCGGAGGCGGAGGCGGAGGCGGAGGCGGGGACCGGCGCGGCGCGGCCGGCCGGGGCCCCGGGGAGGTGCCCAAGAGCAGCCACGGGCGAAGGCCCCGCCCCGCCCGCGGAGGCCCAGACCCCGCCCCCGGGCGCCGTGCCCGCCCCTCCCCGCTGCAGTCCCCAACCAGGTCGGCTCCCGCCGCATAAAGCCCGCCGCGCCGCCGGCTGCCGCTCACAGCTCGGAGCCGACAAAAGCAGCGGCAGCATGTCCGGCAGAGGCAAGGGCGGGAAGGGGCTCGGCAAGGGGGGCGCCAAGCGCCACCGCAAGGTGCTGCGCGACAACATCCAGGGCATCACCAAGCCGGCCATCCGCCGCCTGGCTCGGCGCGGCGGCGTGAAGCGCATCTCGGGGCTCATCTACGAGGAGACGCGCGGCGTGCTGAAGGTCTTCCTGGAGAACGTGATCCGCGACGCCGTCACCTACACCGAGCACGCCAAGAGGAAGACGGTCACGGCCATGGACGTGGTCTACGCCCTCAAGCGCCAGGGACGCACCCTCTACGGCTTCGGCGGCTAAAGCTCCCCGCTCCCGCACCATCTCGAGAACCCAAAGGCTCTTTTAAGAGCCACCCACAAGTTTCCTTTTGAAAGAGCTGTGTCGCGTTGGTCGTCTTTTTATTGCTGCTGCCGTATTTTCGCTCCTTTCCGCCCTCCCAAGTTCCACGCCAACCCCCCCCCCTACACCCCCTCCCCGCGATTTTCTTCCCGCGCTGCAGCCGGACTGCCCGGCCTTGCGGTTCGGCGCCGGGTTCCTCTGGCTCCCCGCTGCTGCGTCATTCCCCTTCGCAGTTGTTCCACCTCCTCTCTCCTTCCCGGCAGCCGCTTTCGGCTGTCACTCGCCGGGGCGCTCCGCCCTGCGGGGCGGGCGCTGCGCCGGTGGGCGACTTTTTCCGAGGCATTTAGCGGTGATGCCAGGAAGGCCTGGAAGCCGCCGGCGCCTGAGGGGCGAGCGTCGTGCCTCTCCTTAGCGGCTTTGCGTCGGGAACAGCACGGGCCGAGGGGAAGACCAAAAGGCTCTGTCCCGCCGAGGTCGCTACTGGAGGGCGGCGGATCCTTCGCTTCCGCCCGCCCGTTCGTGCCCGAAGGGCGAAGCTGCAGCGACTTCTCCGCAGCCGGCGGCCGCGGAAGGGGCCGCCTCGCTCTCGCGCGGGGCGGGGGTGCGGGGGTGCGCTGGCGGCCGCTGTAGCCGGGCCCCACCTCCGGCAGCGAGCGGGTGAAGCGCGTCCTGGCTCTTTCGAAAAGCCCGCGCGGGCGACCGTTGGCCCCGGGAGGCCCCGCGCTCCGCCCCAGCGCGGCCCAGCACCCACCGGGCACTGCTCCCCCCCCCGCCCCGGGGAAAGTCGCACAAGGCTCCGACAGACCGCCCGCCCGCCGGGCCGAGGTGCGGGACTCATCGGGGAAACCCAGCAGCGTTTCCGGCCACCGCTCCCCCCCCCGCCCCGGGGAAAGTCGCACAAGGCTCCGACAGACCGCCCGCCCGCCGGGCCGAGGTGCGGGACTCATCGGGGAAACCCAGCAGCGTTCCCGGCCACCGCCGAGCTCTCCGGCAGAGCAACGGGGCCGGGGTGCTTACGGAGGGGAGACCCCCTCCCTGCCTCCCCTCCCTTCCCCCGCGCCTCCCTCCTGTAACGAGCCAACCCTCCCGTGGAAAACGCGGCCACGCCGCTCCCCTGCCGCTCCTCAGTAGCATCCCCAGCTCCTTCTCGAGACTGTGGGTGGCTCTGAAAAGAGCCTTTGGGTTTCGGTTCTGTGCTCGGGGCGCTGCTCCGGGCCCGGTTTACTTGCTCTTGGCCTTGTGGCTCTCAGTCTTCTTGGGCAGCAGCACGGCCTGGATGTTGGGCAGCACCCCGCCCTGCGCGATGGTCACCTTGCCCAGCAGCTTGTTGAGCTCCTCGTCGTTGCGGATGGCCAGCTGCAGGTGCCGCGGGATGATGCGCGTCTTCTTGTTGTCGCGGGCCGCGTTGCCCGCCAGCTCCAGGATCTCGGCCGTCAGGTACTCCAGCACGGCCGCCAGGTACACCGGGGCGCCGGCGCCCACCCGCTCCGCGTAGTTGCCCTTGCGCAGCAGCCGGTGCACGCGGCCCACGGGGAACTGCAGCCCGGCCCGCGACGAGCGCGACTTGGCCTTGGCCCGCGCCTTCCCGCCCTGCTTCCCGCGCCCGGACATCCTCGCTCGATCCCTCGGCTCCCTCGCTCGCTCGGCGCTGAGCCCCCACTGCCGCAGGGACGGAGCAGGTGAGTTACCCGCGCCCTGAGGCCCGCCCTTATATCCCTTCCCTTTGCGCGGCCGCCGGCTCCTGATAGGCCCAGGCGCCGATCGGGGAACGCGCGCCCAATGGCGGAGCGAATCTCGGCCTGACCAATGGCGAGGGGCGCAGCTCTGAAAGGCCTCCGCCCGCCCTCTCGAGGCGGCCAATGACGGGGCGGGAGGGGCGGGCTTCCGCAGGCGGCCCCGCCCGGGCGGGACGCTCGCCGCCGCCGCCGCCGCCGCCGCCGCCGCCCGGTCCCGCGGGGGCCCCGCGCCGCCCCGTATTTCCGTGTATCTTCTCCTTTCCTGTCGTTTTAAAGCAGCCGGATCGGCAAAGCGCGGCTTGGGAGGGCGGAGTTGAGGGGGTAGAGAGGAAGAGGGAGACGGCGTGGCCGTGGCTCAGGGAGCGGGATCAGGGGGAGGTTACCGGCAGCGGGGAAGGCCGGTACACCTCACCTCCACCCGTTGTTTCGCGTTCCGTCTTTTCCCCGCCGGAAGGTTCCGCCCAGCGCCCAGCACCGGGTCACCCCAAAGCCTTCCGACTCTCCAAAACCGTACACGCTTCCTCGCGTCCAAAACCCACGCCAGCTCGCTCCCTTCTGTCCCCACCACCCCAAACGCGCACGGGCACAGTGCAGGCAAACCCAGCCTCTGCGATCAATGCCTCTTACGGCTCCCTCTTCGGGTACACCTTTCCCATTACGTCAATCTAAGTATTTCAATGAAATTAATTTTAAGTTTTGCAGAGCAATATGATTATGATGAAAACAGTATTACCATAGCATTACAGCTCTTTTTATTGTGCATGGAGTGGCTCTTAAAAGAGCCTTTGTGTTGGTTAAAATACTTTGTCTCCAGATATGTAGCAATGTTGCAAACTAGCTTATGCACGTTCACCGCGGATGCGGCGGGCCAGCTGGATGTCCTTGGGCATGATGGTGACGCGCTTGGCGTGGATGGCGCAGAGGTTGGTGTCCTCGAAGAGCCCCACCAGGTAGGCCTCGCTCGCCTCCTGCAGCGCCATCACGGCCGAGCTCTGGAAGCGCAGGTCCGTCTTGAAGTCCTGCGCGATCTCGCGCACCAGGCGCTGGAAGGGCAGCTTGCGGATCAGCAGCTCCGTCGACTTCTGGTAGCGCCGGATCTCGCGCAGCGCCACCGTGCCGGGCCGGTACCGGTGCGGCTTCTTCACGCCGCCCGTGGCCGGCGCGCTCTTGCGGGCCGCCTTGGTGGCCAGCTGCTTGCGGGGCGCCTTCCCGCCCGTCGACTTACGCGCCGTCTGCTTCGTGCGCGCCATGGCTCTGAAGCGAAGAACTACAGGAGGGACGACGAGAAAGAGGCACTAAAGCCTTCGCTGCAGTGGACGAGAATATATAGCACTGGTCCCTCCTCTGATAGGCCGATGGGAACTTCCTGCTTCTCATTGGTGGATTCAAAGTTTAAAAATCCCGCCACTGGCAGGTGCCGCCTGCCCTTTTACGTCTTTGTTCTTGCCACATACTGGGCGGCGCCTAAAAATTTCATTGTTTTATCACTGTGTACTTCTTTCCTATATTGAAACCCTTCAGATATTATAGACTTTAATTTTTTTCAGATATTGCGTAGCTGAAGTCTACCTCTTTTTTTCCTGCAAAAATCTTGCTTTTCATAGATTTTTTTTTGCATTTCATTACAGAGTTTTCCTCTTTTTTTTTCCATGGAAATTTCCAGTCAGACTTAACAAAGATAACATTTTTCTGGCACATATAGGAATTCTTATTTATGTACGCTGAAATATTACAGAAACATACAAAATATTAAAAGAAAAACAAGGGCAAAAAGATGTCTGTTAAAAAATAAGATTCAAAAGAGTAATGTAAAAAAGGATGTTAGAAATATGTTTTGCCAGAGAACGGATAACATCCAGCATTTTTAGTTCCCTTTAATATAACGTGAACACACCAGGAGTACTAACTAATTGAGGACCAGCGAATAAGAATCAAAGGCTGTACCCGAAGCGGGAGCCGTAAGAGGCATTGATCGCAGAGGCTGGGTTTGCCTGCGCTGTGCCCGTGCACGTTTGGGGTGGTGGGGACAGAAGGGAGCGAGCTGGCGTGGGTTTTGGACGCGAGGAAGCGTGTACGGTTTTGGAGAGTCGGAAGGCTTTGGGGTGACCCGGTGCTGGGCGCTGGGCGGAACCTTCCGGCGGGGAAAAGACGGAACGCGAAACAACGGGTGGAGGTGA